>OU343146.1:10000000-12400000 GCA_910594945.2 Amphipyra berbera | reverse complement strand
CGTTGAAAACGCTGTCGTGCGTACGAGGGCTTATGGTATGACTTTGTCTGTCACAGTTGCTTATTTCAGAAATGACTAATGCTACCGACTGGAAATTCGGAATAGTTTTAAATAATGCTTACCCTTATATAGATATATTGCAAGTGTAAGAATCGAAAAAATATTTTTATATTCTTTGCAACAGGGACCGAAATGGGGGGTTTAAATTTTAAAGTGGCGCTACTAAGTCAAGTGGGGTATCATATAAAAGGGCTTCACTTGAACATTATAAAATATATTTTTATTTTCATTTACGTCGCATAGTTTTTGACTTATGAGGAAAAACAGAAAATTATAAAAGGTACCTACTGTCATAATTTCAAGATTTTAATCCCAGCGGTTGTGCGTTGATAGATCAGTCAGACAGTCAGTTTCAGTTTCTCCTTTTAATAAAGGCCAAATAGCCGTGGTTTAGCTGCGGTTCAATTGCGATGTTAAACAATTTTGTTAGTAAAACTGTCTCCGGTCACTGCAGCTACCTGCTATGACCACAGCGGTCAGCTGTGTTGGGCAAGCTAGTGGTGGATTGTGGTCAACGTAAGCCCTGTAAACCGATAACCGGGTTAAAACTTAAAACAAACATTTGACGTATAGTATCGTAAACATATCGCTAATGTGAGCGAATTTAGAATCCTTCTTCTTTTCGTGCGGTTAGTGACTAACCCGGTGTCAGATATTATGCCGCCTATGGGCCTCTGACTTCGCTTCACATGCCGACGCGAAATATCTCTCAGGTTTTTCCTCACGATGTTTTCCTTCACCGTTTTTAAGCAAGTGATAATTATACAATTCGCACATGAATCCGAAAAAGTCAGAGGTGCGTGCCTTGGGTTCGAATCCAAGACCTATCACTTGGCAGTCCGCCGGTCACACCACAAGGCTATCACTGGTGTCAATTTTAAATTGAAAATACAACTGTTCTAATAGATACATTGATATACAAAAATATCAATGGTTCTATAAGGTTTTATTTTTTGCGACATGCACAATTTGTATCATATACAAGGTTAGTCGGAAAGGGGGTACTAAGCCGCGGGCCACCGAAAGTATCACTGATGACTATTTTAAAGCAAGTGTTAAAATTTCAAAATTCGATAATTTTTATTTGCATCCAAAATATTTTTATTTTTTCAAAAACAAATCATACCTGCTTTAGTTATGAATTCAGAAAATTAAGTTTCTAATCCGTGACCCCGAATATGACCTAAATTGTAAAAACATCTGATCATAACTATGGACAAATAGATTTTAGCATATTTTTTACGAAATCTTTGAAAAGCTATTTCTCTTAAACTATCGAGTTTTGGGGAAAGTTGTAGAACAAAAGTTATCCCTTATTATGTGTACTTTAACACCCTTTCGGCTTAGTGTCCCCTTTCCGACTAACCTTGTTTATAGAATAAAGTTTTTAATTTAATGAAATAACATTAAACATAACATCACGCCTCATATTTCCCGAAGGGTTCGGTAGAGGTGTTTTTAGTACACCCTCATTTAGCCAGTTATGTTTAAGTCCCATGTCATAGGGGGCGAGCCTATTGCCATTAACCGGGCACAAATCCAGACTCCGAGCTGCTACTAAGAAATTCGTAATGGAAAAACCCAATAACACTTATCGAAACCTGGACCCCATGCTCAGCAGTCGCGCTTACGACCACTAGAACCCTTCGGGGAATACAATGCGTGATGTTGTGTATACAAGAGTCTCAATTTTAACCAATAACGCTTCGTTAATTATAGGAATCGGCCAGCTACAATAATCCTCCGTTTCTAATCCCCATTTTATCGCCACTCCGACCATGTCAAACGTTGGCAATCACTACTGACAGTAATCACCACATCGCCAGTCATCCGTCGTAAACATTAGCACATGGCGATTACTTCTAGTTTATGTAATTAAAATTCTTCATACGAGGAAATGTTTCCTTCGGTAAATAAACTAAGAGGAACGTTATTGTAAAATGACGTAAATGATTTTAGATGTAACAGAAATTCAACCTTAGCGCTATATAAATAGAGTTGGTTTTAGATTGCAACGTCAAAGGGCCGCCTTGGCCTTGCAAGAAGTGGGATGTTGAAAACATATGGCGGAGTATTGCGCGCGTTTATGCTCGTTTTATCGAATTATTGTTTTGATATTATTGTTTCTTGTTGACACGTGTTTTTGTTGACGCAGTGACTATTATTTGTAGTAGGTACCTATTAATTGCTTCTTTTTGTGATAATATGTGAAAGTTTGAAATTGAAAGGGAATTTTTACAAGTCATATTTTGTTGTTTAAGCTAGAAATATATATAATAAATAATATAATAAATAGGTGTTTAATTGACAGTCCATCAGTGAGCACTTTTTTTTATCGTTGGAATATCTTCATGGACGTCCCTCGCCCGGGGCAGGCGAGGGGGTCTGCCAGACTCTTACCGGCTAAAAACCAACGGTGTTCTTCCTCCTGACCGTTCGGGCGGGGTCGCGGGATTCGCAAAAGCATGCACCGCAACCACCAGTGAGCACTGGATTATTATTACTCATCACCGTTTTACATACCTATCCTATTTCTGAATAACTTGTTATCTAATAAGTGATGATTTGCTAATTATAAGTAGGTACATTTTTTATCGTAATTTGGACAATAAATGCAATATCATGAAACCGATTTTCTATTGTTTTGTGCTTTGTGTCGTTGTCTTCATTTAAATAAGTAACAAGTACAATACATGACATGACGCCTGTATTCCCCGAAGGGTTAGGTTAGGCAGAGGTATACAGGGTGTAAACGAAATCATGTAATTCCTTCAAACCTCGTGATGTACTGCTGACATAGATTAACATACAAGGGGTACATTTGAAGGGATCAGGGGAAGAACCACTGTTGTCACCTAATGAACAAACTGAGATATTCTTATGTCACTGTCACAGTCGACCACGGCCAACGGTTGTTTTGTTCCTGAACGGTTCGGACATTGGATGTTTTTCCCCTGTATCGATATTTTAAAAGCATGAAAGCTCGGAGACTATGGATGTTATTGTCCTGTTGTTTTTGACAGAACATAGCGACAGGTATAACCATTCAGACTGCATTGCCAGTTGAAAAAAAATAAAAGTTGACATAAGTTGTTTTTCCACTGATCCCTTCATTTGGATTCAATAAATAAAAAAAATACAAGAAATAAACATGTGCGCCTAACGTGAGGCATTTTAGCGCCCCACCGAATTGCGTGGCTATCGCTTGGCGCACGATCATTTAACTCGGCGCGCTAAAATGCCTCACGCTAAGAGCACATGTTTACTTCTTGTAATTTTTTTTTTTATTGAATACAAATGTACCTCTTGCGGGTTAATCTATGTCAGCAATACATCACGAGGTTTGAAGGAATTACATCATTTCGTTTACACCCTGTAGTAATACCTACCGTCATTTTGCCGTTATGTTTAAGTCCCATGTAATATGGGGCGAGCCTATTGCCATGAACCGGGCACGAATCCAGACTCCGAGCTGCTACTAAGAAATTCCTAATGGAAAAACCCAATAACAGATTGCTCGACCTGGGGTTCAAACCCAGGACCTCACATCAGCAGTCGCGCTTGCCACCACTAGACCAACGAGGTAGTTGCAGGCAATAAACTAAATAAGATTTAATAAATTACCAATTTCAATAACTACAAGGTTATTATCTATTCTACTTTATAATAGCGCTATCGTAAAGAGGAATGATCAAAGTTATACTATCGCAGCACGATATCGGAACAAAATGGCCGCCTCTTGGAGTTTACCTCCTAATTACGATACTTCGAGAATTATGTCAAGATTATTAATTAATAGGCGTGCCCGCGGTCTGTCCGAAGGAAAGCTGGGCCGTGTTAGGGCGCGTTCCCACTATGTCGTGACGATAAATTTATCGTTGGACGACTGTCGTCTCTATCTGATCCCATTATAACGACCGTTTGTCGTCAATTTTTTTTATCGTTTAGCGACTATTGTATCTAGGTGTTCCCAGTGGATCACGACGACATTTTACCGTTTCACGACATTCGCTTTGTCGTTTGCACATTAGTAGGAAGCTACAAGACGAGACGATATTTTTATCATGGCCACGACATATAGTCGTAACAACGACACATTACGATGTCGTGACGATAAATTTACCGTTGGACGACTGTCGTGCTAGCCATTTCCATTGACTCGATAATCTGTCGTCACTGCAAAAACAAGTCGTGAACGACAGTTAATCGTGTCGTCTTATATGTGAACATCTCCATTTAAATATATAAGCTACGACACTTAAAACTACACGACTATCTGTCGTCACGACAAAGTGGAAACGCGGCCTTATGCAATAATGTGTCATTCCACAAAAATATGAATTTTGTGTTAACGTCATCTAGTTCTTGTGGTAGGTCTATACTCAACGTGTAAAATACATACTACAGATTCTTGTAGGGGTTAATCTAACATTACAGTTATAACTAATATCAGTATGTCAGTATTGGGAGCATGGTAAATAAAGTAAATGAAACCAACATAGACTCTCCACCACTGAGAGTACTTATATTTGGGTTAGTGGTTAGTTACAGAAGCTAGTTCACAATATAATAATTTATACAAGATCAGGAAATAAGGACAAGCAAATCAGATATAAAAGGTCAGACTTCTTCAGCTGCTCGACAATGGAATCCTCTGCTCCGTCGAATGACCAATGTTTTTATAACTTCGGGTACGTTGATTAATCTTGACGATTACCCTCCTTTATCAACATTGTCCAGTGTTACCAGCTACCGGTAACATGATGATAGGTACTTAAATACGTCCAGGGCATCCTGGACAGTAAGCCTCGCGACCAACCTTGCTGACTGGGTAATCTTTTCACAACGACATGAGCTATTCTCGTATACCTAGCTCGTGCCGACGAGGAGAAGATTGTGCCGGAAAAATGGCATTAGGATAGGCACTACATGAGATTTAATACCAGCGAAACGTGGTTGTACAGACTCCTATAATAGGAGAAGACTGTTATTGTTTGTCCCGCGTGGGGACGGGATAGAATATAAAACATCCTCACAACACGCTGGGAATTGACGCGTGTTGTAAAACTCGACAAAATCTAGAACACTTGGTGGTAGGATCCGCCTGGCTAGCTACCACCCTCACATCGAAGTCCGGCGCCGAGCAGTTTACTGTGTTCCGTCGTGTGTATGTAAGAGCCAGAGGGGTATAAGGAAATCCCCCGACCCTGATCCACCGTGCTCACCCACCGCAGCCGCGGCGCCGGACGTCTGACTCCGCAGTCACACCGTTAATTCAGCTCTCATCAAGCTGTCTCCCTCCCAATCCTCTCGCAAGCAACGTCTTAAGTCGAGTTCCAAGTCCCATTAGGGGTCGCCCTTAGTGCTGTTGTTGCTAGCTAGTCATGATGTTAGTAGTAGCTTAGGTTAAGTATTTTACTCTCGTCCCCATTGGTTGGAGACCCTTCAGGTCTCGCCAATAACTGCCCGGTTACGTAGAAACGGTCCGCAAGACCATCTACAAACAGTCGAAAAGAAAAATAAAAAAATATTGGGGAATCCCTCTATATCTCTATTCTTTGGATGCGTGTGCTCCATCTTAGACCCTGTCTGCGCTAACCATCTGGTGAGACTAGGGTAAAGGCGAAAACGACAAGAACGAAACATAAAAAATATTTTCTTTCTCCTTCGGCGATTACAGGCGTTAGTGTTATGTATGTTTGTATGTACAGTTACATTCTCTCTGTTCTCCGAAACTGAATAAAAACTATAGGTATTCCAGCCAATTTCGGGGTGAAGAGAGATTCAGTGCAGACGTGCAACGTTGTTGATGTTTTGATAGCTATTCGCCTACAAGCTGTTCAAACTAACATTTCCGCTAATGCGCTTTTACTACTACGTGGGTTAACATACTTTTTTCTGAAATTTGCAATATAAGAAAAAAATACTGAAAAAAAAGAAAAAATAAAGAAAATATATATTTATTTTTTTTCGTTCGTGGATAATGCGTGCGAGAGAGACGCAAACAACAATAGTGGCACCGCCATATCTATTTCCATCCTAGTAAACGGGTTGTATGAAGGTGTACCATTGAAATAAACAATAAACAAAATGTGCATTGATCTCTGTACTTCCATCTTCAAATTGACCGATTAACTCTCACAAATTATTGTCCATTCCTCCTTCAGTAACTGCTTTGATATACATCTTGTTTACAAACGGAGCATTGAATACAATTATCTAGACTTTCCCGTGAGAAAATTCTAAGAACTAATCTATGAACTCGCACATCCAGACAGATATAAAAATAGTTGTTTAATTAACTTTATTTGCTTTTATACAAGATAAAGTATAAACAATTTAGTAGATTCGGATATAGGTGTTTATTTTGGAAACTCATACAGACACAATTTAATTTAAAAGTATATAGAATCATCTAAAAATGTATATTGCCGATAATTGGACAAATTATTTGTAATATATTCAGCGTAATGGTCAATTTATTTAGGTTCTCAGGTGAAGAAAAAATTGATTATAAACACAAGACTATTTTTATTTATATCAGACTCGCATTATCATATAAATGATTACATTAACTTTCGACCTATGAAATATGGTTTAACCAATAGATGAATGAGAGTGGTGATAAATAAAGATGCTTGTTTTAAAACTAGGATTTAATGAGTTAAGGAAACAGAAGAGTAACACAATCTAAGATCTACAAAAACAAAACGAATGAACGATTATAAATAGTTAAGGTTGCGATTGCAAGTGTTGGTTCATAAACAATTTACAACATCAAAATAATTCCATACATTTAAGATAAATACCTACTAGTAACCCCGGCGCAAAAAAATGGTGACATAGGTTTAAAAGCCTTTATTTAACCGTGTGTCTGTCTGCAGCCCCCGATCCACCGTGCTCACCCGCCGCAGCCGCGGAGCCGGTCGTCCCTTCTGACTCCGCGCAGTCACCGTTAATACAGCCCTCATCAAGCTGTCGCATCCCTTCCAGTCCTCTCGCATTCAACACCCTAAGAGGTTCGAGTCCCCCCTGAGGGACGCCCTTAGAGGTGTTGCTGCTATAATAGTCATGATGTTACTGTAGTTAGCGTAGTTAGCTAGGTAGTTAGTTTAGATATTGGTTCGGAGACCCTTCTGGTCTCACCAATAATAGCCCGGTTACGTAGAAAAGGTCCGCAAGACCATCTACAAGCGTGATACATAAAAAAAAAAGTGTGTCTGTCTGTAGTACCTATCGTAGCTTCAAAACGGATGAACCGATTTCAATGTATTTTTTTACTGAAAGCTTGTTTAATGAGCATAGTTTTATTGTAAACTAGCTGTGTCCTCACGGCTCCACCCGTAGCCTATGTTACTCAGTGATAATGTAGCTTTCAAACGTCAAAAGAATTTTTGAAATCGGTCCAGTAGTTTTTAAGTTTATTCGTTACATACAAAAATACAAATCTTTCCTCTTTATAATATTAGTATAGATGTATTCTTGGGCATCACAAAAAAAACAAATGTATTTAATAAAAATGTGAACTCTTTTAAAAATAAAATTACCAACCTGTCTACCAAGTCATGATGATTATGGGAATGTCTTTGACAATTGATTGTGGTGGTGTTTGGGAGGCCCGTGTTTAGCCGTGGACGTTTCCAGGCTGAAACAAAATACTTTACTTCCTCGTATGCCATATGAAAATAAAAAACTAACGTTATCATAATAACGGTGTTTATAACAATAGTCAAGGTAACACTCAAAGAAAAATAACACTCTGTTTACTCAAGAAAATGCGTAACATTCCTAAAAGATAGAATTAGGATCAATTTATCAATCATCCACACATAATCTTCTATTCTCCATCTATTATAATAGAAAGAAAACAAATATTCATTCAAAAATACTCTTTGGCCCATAAATTCATGGGTATTCTTGAAAATTATTGCATCCGTAGCAAGCCGACCCACATAAGCGTTCGTTCAGAAAAAAAAGTATTTTATGATAGCTATAAACTATAGGAAAACATAACTTATTGTGTTTGAAGCGCAAAATATTGGATCAGTATCGCCACAGTCTAGGTATTCCATACAGTTGTCCATCGCCGCGATGTCATCTCCCGATGTGCCTTTAAAACTGTCACATCATCCCCCGAGCTGTCTTCAAAACTGTCACATCATCCCCCGAGCTGTCTTCAAAACTGTCACATCATCCCCCGAGCTGTCTTCAAAACAGTCACATCATCTACCGGGCTGCCTCCAAAATTGTCACGTCATCTCCCGAGCTGTCTTTAAAAACTGTTAATGTCAAACTCTCGAGTAGATTGTGTATTGGTTTCGTAGCAAGAAACGGAGGTGTGTATTGCGAAGCACTAGATTTGAAAGAAAGAAAACACGTTTATTAAGTGTTAAGAACAATGTTCAGTCGTAGTACCTACAGGATACGATTTCTCTTTATCTTGTCGACACGAGCTATTTACGAGAATAACGCATTGTTCTGTCTAGCCTTTTCCAACTATGTTGGGGTCTGCTTCCAGTCTAACCAGATGCGATCTATTTTACACGGAGCTACTGCCATCAGACCTCTGCAACCCGGTTACTGGGCAATGTCGATATTCTAAGATTACACCAGTTGTCAGACTTTCGAGCTTCTGACTTCCCGTAACGACTGTCATTCGTATAACACCCGGGACCGACAGTTTAACGTGCTCTCCAAGGCACGGAGGGGTTTCGATGTGTAATGAACGGTCACCCATCCACGGACTGACCGCGGCATGCGCAGCTTAACCTCACAAATCGTATGATCCGCGGTAGGTAACTAGCCACGAGCTCCTCATACGAGAATAGCTCACGATGAAGTAAAAAGTCTGCACAGGGTACGCCAGACTGAAGTATCGTCACAAGTGGAGGCTCTTAGACGACAATAAAGGCTGATTTACACGAGGATAGTTTTTTGAACCAAGAATCGTTCTGCTTTTGTCTTTCTCTACGACAAAAACAGAGATAGCATGAGACTTTCTTCAAGAAATGTGCTCTGTGTAAATGAGCTTTTAGACACTTTTTGGCACGTTCTTTTATCAATTCTTATAATTATTATATTTCTCTCTGCCCTTATCCCAGGTGGGGCCAGCACAACATGTAATTCGTAAATCCATGTTAATAAAGGTTTTGGCTTATTGTTTTATGACCGGCCGCCTGCCTGACATCAACCCTCCTTGGGAATACTCGCTGCGCCGCGCTGTCGCGCGGGTGACCCAATGTGCTTGCTGATATTATGCACTGGGTCCCAAAATGATATGCTTGTCAATCTTAATGTTCTTTTTGGTGGAATATACTTGAATTTCCTCGACCCACTCATTCAGTTTTGCTAGGGACTTTGGTTCTGATTCTATCTGAATCTGAATCTAATTTTAAATAAACATAGGTACCACAAACCTGAAAACCGTACTCTTTCACTCAAGCTTTTTACAGCGCTTATTATTATTGCAACTGAAATATATTTTTATTACAATTAGATTTTCATTATATTTTGTATTTTTAATATAATTATATTTTCAACTGCTTCGTTGGTGTAGTGGTGGCAAGCGTAACTGCAGATCGTGAGGTCCTGGGTTTGATCCCGTGGGGCAAAGTGTTGTTGGGATTTTTCGTGTGAAATTCCTCAGTAGCAGTACGGAGCTTGAATTTGTGCCCGGTTGATGGCAATAGGCTCGCCCCGTATTACATGGTTCTTATGATAAATGATTTTTATTTCTATAAATAAATCTGTTACAGACACTTCTACAAGTCAATGTAATATTTTTACGTCTTATTTAAACATAACGACGAAATGAGGGTGTTACTATACACATCTGCCCAACCCTTTGAGCATACAGGCGTAATGTTATGCTATAATTATAATTTTATTGTAGTACATATTAAGTTTGTATATTTTAGTTAATGTAGATAATGCCTTAGAGCATTAACTCCGCCTTACGTACCAACATAGTGCCTAGAAGTACCTTCTTCTTCTTTTCGTGTGGTTAGTGACTAAACTGGTGTCAGAATTTATGCCGCCCATGGGCCTCTGACTTGGCTTCACATGCCGTCGAGAAATATCTCTCATGCATACCGGTTTCCTCACGATGTTTTTTTCACCGTTTTTAAGCAAGTGATAATTATACAATACGCACATGAATCCGACAGTGTTTAATAAGTGATAATTATACAGTACGCACATGAATCCGAAAAGTCAGAGGTTCAGTCAGAGACCTTGGGTTCTAACTCGAGACTTATGACTTGGTAGTCCGACGGTCACACCACTAGGCTATCACTGCTAATGAAGTACCTATCTATATAAATAAAAATAAATCGCCAAATGTGTTGCTACGCGCAAAACTTGAGAACGGCTCGACCAATTCGGCAATTTTTTAAATATATATTCCTTAAGGCACAAGGGAGGTTCTTATGGAGAGAAAAAACATAAAAATTGCGCGAAAAATAGTAAAAAAACACTTTTCTTTTACCACTACAGGCCAATAACTTTTGACAGAGCGAAGTCTGTCTGGGCAGCTAGTACCTACCTAAATAAATGTTTGTCCAACTGGAAACTTAAAAAAAAAATGTAATAATGTGCAACTTTAAACAGTAGCGCGACTTCCAGTTTACCCACCCGTGTGTATCAAAGACAAAGAATGTCAAAGTTAAACTCAAATGTCAACAAACGTTACTCGCAACTACGCGGACGCCTCAACTCTCCACCCTTATGTCCCCAGCAATGAAGTCGAAGAATGTTGAAAGTTTAATGTGTATTATACGGGAGCGCTAAACGCGCGGGTCCGTCGACAGTTAGTTTTATCCAAGGACAGTTTTACGTTGACGAATTGTTATATTGTTATTCGAGATATTCGTTGTTGGAGAATAGGAGTGTTCCGTTTACTGCGAGGTTATTGCAAATATCTTGTTGCTACTAAAGTTTTAATTAATAAAGTGTGGTAAGGACCATTTTATTATTTAACTAGCGACCCGCCCCAGCTTCGCACGGGTGCAACGAAGATACTAATGTGGGGCATATAAACCTTCTTCTTGAATCACTCTATCTATGGCTGAAAAGTGCATTAAAATCTAAGTGTACAGACAGCGAGAACGACTTTGTTTTGTACTATGTAAAGAAGATATTGACTGTCTTGTTGGTCTAGTGATCGGAAGCGCGACTGCTGATCGTGAAGTCCTGGGTTCGATCCCCAGGTCGGGCAAAATGTTATTGGGTTTTCCGTGTGGAATTCCTCAGTAGCAGCCCGGACTTTAGATTTGTGCCCGGTTGATCGCAATAAGCTCGCCCCCTATTACATGGGACTTAAGAGGAAACGCGGGCTGCAAAATATCAATAATTTAAATAGATTTTTGCGATCTATTTCCATCCCACCCCTTCCGCAAACCTTCCCAATTGAGTGCGAAAGGGATACCTGCATCTCGGACTGATTTCTCCTGTGCAATATTAGCAAAATCGTACTTTCGTATTTCCCTGTTTCCTTCTTCAAATCTGGACCGATTTTAATATTTTTTTCTGTAATAATTTAAGAAAGACTTTGGTTACGTCTGTATGTTTTTCTTTTATCAATATTATATATTATAATATTATAAAGAGGAAAGATTTGTATTTTTGGATTTTTGTTGTTTTGTATGTAACGAATAAACTTAAAAACTACTGGACCGATTTTAAAAATTCTTTTGCCGTTATAAAGCTACATTATCACTGAGTAACATAGGCTACGGGCGGAGCCGTTAGGACACAGCTAGTTTTTTATATTCGTCTTGTTTGCCAGATGCTTGAAAAGGGTGGTAAATCCGCTCGATTTTTGTAAAATTTAAACGTTTCTAGTTCTTTTAATAATTAATTTATTGACAAAAACAAAACATAGAGACATAGTGGTGGTAGATATATATCATATGGTAAAAAATATTTGCTCTAGTGACATTATCCAAGGAGGAAACTGAGGAATACGTTCGTATGAACTAAATGCCGACCGCATTTCCTCTTAAACATAACGGCGAAATGAGGGTGTTACTATACACCTCTGCCCAACCTTTCGGGGAGTACAGGCGTGATGTTATTCGACCACAAGCGATACTACTATGGATATAAAAGACTAGCCCACAGCTTCGCTTGAGTGGTTTTATTTCACCCCCTTAAGGGAGAAATGTTCAAAAATCTTTCCTTGGTGGATGCTTACGTTATAAAAGATACCTACTGTCAAAAGGACACCGGATATTTTTGTATGGGCCTTGGTCCAAGTCTTCTTCTTTTCGTGTGGTTAGTGACTAACCTGGTGTCAGAGTTTATGCCACCCATGGGCCTCTGACTTGGCTTGACATGCCGTCGAGAAATATCTCTCAGGCATGCCGGTTTCCTCACGATGTTTTCCTTCACCGATTTTAAGCAAGTGATAATTATACAATACGCACATGTATCCGAAAAGTCAGGGGTGCGTGCCTTTGGTTCGAACTCGAGACCTATGACTTGGCAGTCCGACGGTCACACGACTAGGCTATCAAGCTAGGCTAGTTGACTAAGTTGACTAGTTGGTCCAAATGACTGAAGAAGATGAATGTGTGCCCCCCCTGAGGCCCTTTTTTTTCTTTTTCTATTCGGCTCCTTGAAGATGGTCTTGCGGACCGTTTCTACGTAACCGGGCAGTTATAGACGAGACCTGAAGGGTCTCCAACCAATGGGGACGAGATTAAAATACTTAAGCTAAGCTAACTACTACTACTAACATTATGACTACTAGCAACACCAGCACTAAGTCAGTCAGTCAGTTTCTCCTTTTATTTATAGTGAAAAAATAATTTTGCGTTTAGAAAAAGATTGATAAACATTTTTAAAGATGAGAGATTAAGGGTAAAGTTAAGGTGGAATGGGGTCACGTGACCCCATGACCTCTCTCCCTTGATTCGCCCTTGATACTCATAGCTGGAGTCCGTTCAACTCACAAACAATATAAAAATCGAGATTAGTTATTTGTGATGTTTTTAAAAGTTATAAAAATAAAAAACCGCCTCGTTGGTCATAAGTGGTCATAAGTGGTGGCAAGCGCGACTGATGATCGTGAGGTCGTGAGTTCGATCCCCAGGTCGGGCAAAGTGTAATTGGGTTTTTCCATGTGGAATTTCTCAGTATCAGCCCGGAGTCTGGATAGTACCCGGTTGATGACAATAGGCTCGCTCCCTATGGTGAAATGAGGGTGTTACTATACAACGTGTTACATAATTCCCCATGAAAAATGTAAATAATCAAGTAGTCTTTTATGGTTGTTGTCATTTACCTCTCAGAGAAAATTAGGTAAGAATGTAAATAACTTTCTGAGTAGTCTACTCTTTAGTTTTATGTTTTCAGGGTTGCGTTTCAATGATGATTATTTTATGTGTAATCCAATTTATTTTTGTGTCATATTACTGTTTTCAAATATTGCCAATAAACTCTTTACAAGGGACCTTTTAACCCGCTTTCGGCTTTAGAGGTATTATTGTAACACGTCGTATACCTCTGCCCAACCCTTCGGGGAATACAGGCGTCATGTTATGTTATATTAATTACGTTTAGAGATAAATGATTTTTATATCTGTAATAAAATCTGTTACAGACACTTTTACATGTCAATGTAATGTTTGTTTTTAAGGCTAGAAGCCTACAAGAAAAGCCGATACAAACGTAGAGGTCAAGGTCTTTTTTAAAGTCCAGACATTGTAGTATAAAAACTATGCGAGTGAAACGATGTAGGGCAACGTCTGGAATGGCCTTTTGAAGAAAGTCCCATAGCAGGTTTGAGTTGACCTGTCCTAACTGACGGCACATCTGCATTAGTCATCTCGGAGCGAATTGTGGAACCTAAAACATAGATAGATAGATATACTTTATTGCACACTAAAAGAAATAAAACAGAAGGAATACACATAATTAGGAACAGTACAAATGGCGGTCTTATCGCTTAAAGCAATTTCTTCCAGACAACCATTGGATGGAAAGAATTTTTAAAAAAAATATAAAGGGCAGTTTGCAGCGTACAAATATGTAACCCACTAAAAATCGGGAATCAACTAAATAATAAGTATAAATACATACTAAAACATAAATAATTATATAACAACATTATAATTACAATACATATTTTAAATATACACATATTTATACAAGGTTAGTCGGAAAGGAGGTACTAAGCCGAAAGGGTGTTAAAGTACACATAATAATGGTCAACTTTTGTTCTACAACTTCCCCAAAATTCAATAGTTCAAGAGAAATAGCTGTTCAAAGATTTCATACAAAATACGCTAAATTCTATCTATCCTCAGCTATGATCAGACGTGTTTACATTTTACGTCATATCTGGGGTCACGGATTAGAAACTCCATTTTCTGAATTCATAACTAAAGCAAGGATGAAGAATTTTTGAAAAAACCAAAATAAAAATAATTTTTGATGGAAAAAAAATCATCGAATTTTTAAATTTTAACACTTTCTTTAAAACAATCGTCAGTGATACGCGGCTTAGTACCCCCTTTCTGACTAACCTTGTATATATAAGGTCCAACCAAAATACCTGAACAAACTTTTACACAGTGTTCAGTAAGTGTAACTGAACATATCTATGCAAAAAAACGAGATCCAAGTGTTTTTTTTTTCTAACCAAAAATTGTTTTTCAACTTTAATTTTACTTTTATAATTTTTTGTTTAACATTTTTCACTTCGCTGTTTAGGTAAAATACGGCACGGAATTAGCGCGCGCCCCAATGGCGGTCAATGCATAAGAAATGGTTGAGTTTATTCTTAGAGAGTACAGGCAATTTAAAAGACTATTATTTTTTGGTTAGAAAAAAAACACTTGAATCTCGTTTTTTTTACATAGATGTGATTAGTTAAACGTATTGAACACTGTGTAAAAGTTTGTCCAGGTATTTTGGTTGGACCTTATATATACACTCAAATAATAACATAATAATATACATCCATAAAATTAAATAGTTTGTAACGAACTGAGCTAAAATCTGTGGGTTATTCACCGTCTAGGTACGAAATTAGTCTCTATAGGCCGACTGGGGGTGTGGCCGCGGTAAATCTAGACTCGTTAACTGTCAAACTGTGTCTATGTCTAGATTACAGCTCTTGTTTTCAGCCTAGCACAAATGCTGTCGAGTTACGTAAACGTAATGTTAGTGTAAGTAATTTTTTATCGGAAATACCTACTCGTTTCGCAATACTAGGTATATATGTAAATAGAAAACTTTATTCATATACAAGGTTAGTCGGAAAGGGGGTACTAAGCTGCGGGCCACTTAAAGTATCACTGATGACTATTTTAAAGCAAGTGTTAAAATTTCAAAATTCGATAATTTTTATTTGCATAGAAAATATTTTTATTTTTTCAAAAAAAATAACATACCTGTTTTAGTTATGAATTCAGAAAATTAAGTTTCTAATCCGTAACCCCAAATATGACCAAAATAGTAAACACAGCTGATCGTAGCTATGGACAGATAGACTTTAGCATATTCACAAAATCTTTGAAAAGCTATTTCTCTTAAACTATCAAGTTTTGGGGAAAGTTGTAGAACATAAGTTATCCCTTATTATAGGTCCTTTAACACCCTTTCGGCTTAGTACCCCCTTTCCGACTAACCTTGTATATGTATCGCTGGTCGGCAGTGAAAACCACGTATGTGTAAAATACATTTTTTTAAAAGAGATAGAAATAACTGTCTCCTGTAAAAAAATGGCCGATCAAATGTTAATACAAGTTTATCATTGTACGTCATAGATAGCTTAGAAGTATTTGAATAGTTTGTTGAACTAGTACGTGTATGACGAGTTTATCAATCTAAAGAACAAATGAAACACTTTTGAAGAAAATTTTATTTATGAGGTTTTCACCGCCGAGCGTTGGTATTATGTAAATTGGGTTGTCGCAAAAAAAATTACCAAAATGTTATAGGATGGCGCAGTCACAGTTTCACAATCCATAGGCCCGGGTTCCACCAAAGCGGAGAGGAGAGGAGATGTCTCGATCAACCAACAGGATCGTGTTATTTTCACATCTCTCCGCTTAGCTTCAACTCAAAACGAAATCCTATTGGTTGTTTACGAGACATCTCGTCTCCTCTCCGCTTTGGTGGAGTCTGGGCCTTACAGTTGGGTATGCCTTTGTTGTCGGGCGACGACACTGCCCGCGTACACATTGCCCAACTCTATAGATTGCAAAACTGTGACAGAACTGTGTTGCCAGCACGGCCTGCACCTCCGTACACATCATCACCCTCCTGCCCTTATCCCAACTTATTTGTGGTCGGCGCAGTATATCTTCTTCTTCCATACATCTCTTTTAGCCGTCATTTCAGTAGTCACCCCCTTTCTAGCCATATCATCTTTCACACTATCCATCCATCGCTTCTTTGGTCTTCCTCTACTCTTATAACCATCCACATTCATACTCAATACTTTCCTCACGACATGTTCCTCGTTCCTCCGCATCACATGCCCATACCATGACAACTGGTTTCCACACAATTTCTCAGTCACCGGCGCCACTATCAGGCTTCCTGCACCTCAGTACACGTCTAGGCTAATTGATAAAATGATAAATGATTTTTATTTCTGTAAATAAATCTGTTACAGACACTTTTACAAGTCAATGTAATGTTTTTTTTTAATACTAGATGGCGCCGGCATTTCCTATCTGACTAGCTCTGAGAAGAAAAGCCGAAACAAACTCAGAGATCAACGTCTCTTTTAAAGTCCAGACATTGTGGTATAAAAACTATGCGAGTGTAACAATGTAGGGTAACGTCTGGAATGGCCTTTTTAGGAAAGTGCCATAGCAAGTTTGAGTTGACCTGTCCTAACTGACGGCACGCATGCAACAGTCATCGCGTAGCTCAAACCTTATTTTAGGGAGCTCAACAACCCGACTGCCGCACGACGCTACCAATCAGCCGGACATTTGCGTAGGTCACAAAAAAAACTCAAAACCGCCAAACAGTTAAAAAAATCGTGTATAAAGCTAGCCTACATGCTATTATCGTTTAAGTACAACTACGCCATCATTACCGCCACTGAATATTTCTTTCTTTTTCATTAAACAGATCATAATCGCTCACAATACTTTCCAAGATATAAATAATAAATGTTCTACCGATGGGAAATATATGAGGGAAGCCCAGCTGTTAGGTTGTTGATGTGATGTTGGCTATGGGAATGCATCGAATGAATTTATTTCCTTTATTCGTTAAAGACGCACATAAATTACATTACTATACACGAAGTTTGGATTTGTCCCCCGTTGATGGCAATAGACTCGCCCCCTATTACACTTTGGTTATTTTTTTGCAACATGCACAATATGTATCATACATAGATATGAATAAAGTTTTCAATTTATCACACGGATAATTCAGCCATCATCAAGCTGTCTCCCTCCCAGTCCTCCCGCCAGCAACGCCCTAAGCCGAGGTCCGAGTCCCATTAGGGGTCACCCTTAGTGCTGTTGTTGCTAGTAGTCATGATGTTAGTAGTAATAGTTAGTAGTAGTAGTTAGCCTACATAACATCACGCCTTACATTCCCCGAAGGCTTCGGCAGAGGTGTTTTAGTTCACCCTCATATCGCCAGTTATTTTTAAGTCCCATGTAATAGGGGGCGAGCCTATTGCCATTAACCGGGCACAAATTCAGACTCCAGGCTGTCATGAGAAATTCCTAATGGAAAAACCCAATAACACTTTGCCCGATCTGGGGATCGAACCCAGGACCCCATGCTCAGCAGTCGCGCTTGCAACCACTACACCAACAAGGCAATCAATTAGTTTATATTAGGTTAAGTATTTTACTCGTCCCCATTGATCGACTCTTCAGGTCTCGCCCCTTTTTGTAGAAACGGTCCGCAAGACCATCTACAAGCAGTCGAACAGAAAAAAAAAGTTTTCAATTTAATTAAATAGTATTAGATCCCCTATGAAATTGGCGTCTTTTTCTCATAAATAGAGAACCTCGTCACTTCTATGATTTAAAATATTCATCAATTGCTTGATATTATATCGAATAATGACCATCATAGAGAACTATCATAGTAAAAAAAACCTTATTACTTATAGTTTTCTAAACATAAAAAATACCTTAAAAATGTCTCCTCTTTTTGTTAGCAGAAATTACCATTATTTTTGTCGCATAATCTAAGTGGCATTATGTTATCTTACTTTTTAAACATTAGTGCATAAAAGTTTTAAAACATTAGTGTTCATAGTTGTTAAATAAATTAAGAAAATGTTAGTATGAAAAATGCAACATCTTTAAATTTTTCCATACAAAACGCTGATTTCATCGGTGGGGACCTAATATTTGCGAAACGAGTATTTTCTATTCAAATTTCTCTTATGTTGACGTTACGTTTATGTAAGTAACTCGACAGCATACGTACTAGGCCTACCGAATTAATCGAATTAGATTCGAATTAGTGTCAATTCGTACATTTGAAATCGATAAAATCAGGCTTAAATAACCAATAATTAACGACATGTTTCCAATCTATAAGCCTGGCCGGTGCCAACATATTAATTAACACAGTCCACACGTAATGAGTCAGCTATAGTCGTCGTTAATTCTACTAAATGCGTCATAATCCGGAATTTTGATTCGACGGATTAACGCTAATGTCGAGTTCAGCAAAATAACATCCTCTTTCCAACTATGGGTGTGTGGCGGCATCTATCCACGCCACATGAGAACTACGCAGCATGACGAGTATCTAGCAAACTACAGTGACAACAATGACAGCTATCAAAATTAAATGTCACAAATCTTGCATCGCGGTATCAAGATTTGACACGGAGTTAGTATATATATACAGTACATACAACTTCCCAACATCAACCGTTGGGCAGTGGCCCGCCAGGCATAAGACCTGCCTGGTAAGAGGATCCTCCCTTTTCGTAGGAGGAACATCATATCTCGTTCCCCTACAGGTGTATTAAAAGGCTGGTGTCAAGAGAATGGGCAGCGGCGTTGTCCGGTCTTCTAATATGAATAAATTGCTATCACCAATATGTCTGGTCACCTTCCAGTCTAACAAGATGCTTCTTCTTCTTCTTTTCGTGTGGTTAGTGACTAACCTGGTGTCAGAGTTTATGCCGCCATTGGCCTCTGACTTGGCTTCACATGCCGTCGAGAAATATCTCTCAAACATGCCGGTTTCCTCACGATGTTTTCTTCACCCGTTTTTAAGCAAGTGATAATTATACAATACGCAAATGAATACGAAAAGTCAGAGGTGCGTGCCTTGGGTTTGAACTCGAGACCTATGACTTGGCAGTCCGACGGTCACACCACTAGGCTATCACTGCTGTTCGCGTTCGTTCTACCTAGTCTTTTCCCCACTATGTTGGAATACGTTTCCAGTCTAACTAGATGCGGCTGAATACCAATATTTTACACGGAGCGACGGCCATCAGACTTCCGCAACCCAGTTACTGGGCAATACCGATATCCTAAGGTTAGACCCGTTGTTAGACTTTCGGGCTTCTGATTAATCGTAACGACTGTCGTAGGTATTTTTATGACACCCGGGAACGACGGTTTAACGTGCTCTCTGAGGCACAGAAGGGTCTCAATGTGTAACAAACGGTCACCCACGGACTGACCGCGACAAGAGCAGCTTAAACTCGCAAATCGTATGATTCGTGCGGTTGTTATTTAGCCACGAGCCCCTCTTACGCTACTCACGAGAAATAAGATGTATGAACGTTTACAAGGAACTTTAATAGCGTTATTGATATTGAAATTATGTTTAATTATTTGGTAGCAAAGATCAAAATTGCCTGTTGCTTCTATATTATGACGAATTAGTACCATGACATGCCATGTCTTTGATTTGATTTAAGGAGTTTTGTTGTAAAAACCATGACATTAATCAAATCGATGATTAAAAATTGTCAATTCTTGTCTGTCACCATGTCACTAGAATATCCTGTCAAAAAATACTTGTATTTTAATATCTATAATGTTGGCAATACGTAGTCGGTTAAATAGTTCGTTTCTTGCACTGTGTAAGCAAAAATAGACCTTAAGGTGTATAACATTATCATTCCTCTATTGTATACATAATTATGTGAAAGTTTGTGAAGATATTTTTTAATCAATCACGCATAAAAGGCTGAAGGTATTTTGCTGAAGTTTAGCACACAGACAGACCATGTCTTGGACTAACACACGATACGTTACATCCCGGGAATGCGTTTCCGTGGGATAATTTACTAATTATTTTCATAATAACACTTTAGCTCTAAACTTTGTCAATAGATGGCGCTTACTCCAAATCTGAAGGCTACGCAGACGAAGTCTCGCGCACAAGTTTGTAAAAACGTGTAAAGCAAAGACGAATAAAAAGAAACAAAGAAAGTTCTCCTCCGCAGCGTTTTCCCGGCTGTTATTAGGTTTCGGTTGGCGCTCCACAATTTCCTTCGTCGTATTGAATTTCTTGCTTTCTAGAATCTAAGTAAATGTCGATAAATCTCGAGTCAGTAAATTAAAACGGGTATTTCGTAATTAGTTGTTCTGCCTATTCTTTTTCTCCAACTATGTTGGGGTCAGCTTCCAGTCTAACCAGATGGGGCTGAATACCAGTATTTTACACGGAAACACTGCCATCAGACCTCCGCAACCCAGTTACATGGCAAATCCGATATCCTAATGTTAAAACGAGTTGTCAGATTTTCGGGCTTCTGACTACCCGTAACGACTGTCATAAGTATTCGTATGACACCCAGGACTGACGGTTTAACGTGCTCTACAAGGCACTGAGGGTCTCCATGTGTAACGAATGGTCACTCGCGACAAGCGCAGCTTAACCTTGCAAATCATATATGATCCGCCCGGTTGTTGGTGGACCCACAAGTCTCTCATGTGAGTTTCCAACGGCGACGTTGCAATCATAATTATAATGATAGCCAACAAGTAACATTTCCCAATGCAATATGATGATTCAAAATATGTCATAAACACATCATAAAATATGATTTTATACTAATTTTATGTACACCATACTTTGACGGATGTTTCCGTTTACATCGAGCGAAACATTTCAAAAGTTTCACAATCGTGCGCCTGCGCGTACAACTCGATTATTCAGGATTTACAACACTAAAAGCTTTTTGAGAGATTCTAAGAACACTTTAACGATGGGTTTTGTGATAAAATTATGAGTATTTCTTGTTTTTTTTTTTGTGTTTATGTTTCAAGGGAACATTTGTTAAGGAATTTATTGATCGTTTCATTGTTAATTAGTTTAGTTTTAACATTTGTGGTTTTGGTGGAAGGCAAGACACCGTGGGTCCGAGGTACTCGAAAGATTTTAACCATTGATTCCGATCAGTGCTGCCAATAAAAATTCCTCGATTCCCCGCGTCACTGTTGTCGATTCCCCGAAATTCCCCGCTTCTTTTCTTTTTTCGTCCCTGAGCGATAGTCGGACGACCTTTTTTTTTAGACGGTCCCCTCATTTGTTTGGTACACGATAAATTTACCACTTCTTTTTCCACCAGCGATAATTGGACGAGCTTTTTTTACCAATTCCCCGCAAATCGGGGATTTTCCCCGCACTGATTCCGATACCTAGGTAATTGGAGAAGAAAAAGTTAAGCTGCGTTTACCGAGGCCAGTCTGTAGATGTGTGACCGTTCGTTACACATCGAAACCCCTCCGTGACTCGGAGAGCACGTTAAACAGTCGGTTCCCGGTGTCATATGAATACTCATGACAGTCGTTACGGGAAGTCAGAAGCCCGAAAATCTGACCGGTCTAATCTTAGGATATCGGCATTGCCCAGGAGGTCTGAAGTCAGTCGTTCCGTGTACTGGTATTCAGCCGCATCTAGTTAGACTGGTATCTGACCTTAACATAGTTGGGAAAAGGCTAGGCAGAACGAATAAATAAATCAACAGCTTTCTTTCGTACTCCACAAATATTAACAGTTCCTCTCTTCTTCCCCAGGTACGGTGACATGGTACCAGGCACGATAGCCGGCAAGATTGTCGGCGGTGTCTGCTCCCTCTCCGGAGTGCTGGTAATCGCCCTGCCTGTGCCCGTCATCGTCTCCAACTTCTCCAGGATCTACCACCAGAACCAGCGCGCTGACAAGAGAAAGGCTCAAAGGGTAAGAATTTTGAAATCTTTTAGAATTAAAGTCGTGATGTATACAAGGTTAGTCGGGAAGGGGGTACTAAGCCGAAAGGGTGTTAAAGTATCTATAATAAGAGATAAATTTTGTTCTACAACGTTCCCCAAAACTCTAAACTTTAAGAGAAATAGCTTTTCAAAGATTTCGTAAAAACTATGCTAAAATCTATCTGTCCATAGCTATGATCAGCTGTTTTTACAATTTAGGTCATATTTGGGGTCACGGGTTAGAAAATTAATTTTCTGAATTCATAACTAAAGCAGATAGGTATGATATTTTTTTTTGACAAAACGAAAGTATTTTCTTTTTGCATGCAAATAAAAGTTATCGAATTTTGAAATTTTAACACTAGCTTTAAAATAGTCATCAGATACTTTAGGCGGCTCGCGGCTTAGTACCCCCTTTCCGACTAACCTTGTATATATTTCCAGAAGATTTTTGTTACGGAAAAAGCCGTAAGAGCCCGTTTACACAGCGGATCCGTTTTAACGGATCCGTCGGTACTGGATGTGTTGTTCACATCTGTACCGACGGATCAGTTAAACAAATGGCAGCTGAGTCGAATCTGTCGAATCTGGCAGGCAAGATACGATAAAAATGACGGATCCAGTATTTTTTACTGGATTCGGAATACTGTCGTGTATGTTAACTCGCTCATACAACTACAGGCGCCATCATCAAAATAAAATCGGATCCGCTAAAACGGGCCCTGTAAACAGTTGCTGTGTGAACTAGCTGTAAGCTTACTATATGTGAGCAGTTCTAATTATTCGTGGAATGATAGCAGTGATAGCCTAGTGGTGTGACCGTCGGACTGCCAAGTTATAGGTCTCGAGTTCGAACCCAAGGCACGCAACTCTGACTTTTGAGATTCATGTGCGTATTGTATAATTATCACTTGCTTGAAAACGGTGAAGGAAAACATCGTGAGGAAATCGGCATGCCTGAGAGTTGTTTCTCGACGGCATGTGAAGCCAAGATAGAGGCCTATGGGCGGCATAAACTCTGACACCAGGTTAGTCACTAACCACACGAAAAGAAAGAAGACCTTTATTTGAATAGTCAACAATTAATATTTATACATAACATTTTTACATAATTATAAATAGGTACCTACAAATAAAGAAAATTACCTAGTAGGTAGTATAAAAATATAAACTAAAACGGGACATCAAAATATTCCCCCGCGTCACTTTATGTTACTAAAGCGGAAAGATGCGTGAAATTCCTGAGATAAAAAGCTATAAGTACACTAAGTTCGTGTATCTTTTGGAATATATTTTGGGATATCAATGTAAGGCGATCATCATTTATTTTTATTCAGTTACCAAACTCTATTTTCCATAAAAAAACAATGGCACATAACACCACAAAAGTCGTTGTAATTTTACGGCGGTTGACGTGTTCGTGCGGGAGCGTGTCAAGATTGCCTGCCTTTTCCGGTAGCGTGACACTCGATAAAATCTTTAGTAATATCGTGAGAGAATTGCAGAACCGACTTCTCAATAATAAAATACCTAGTTCCCCTCTTTTTTACGGTTTTTATGTGAATAAAATGTCACGTGTTTAAATCGTTTAAGCACGTATGCGTTCTGTAAGGCAGATTGTAAACTTTAGAAAAACACTGTTTTACCATAAAATCGTGGTAAACAGTTGATAAACTAAACACTAAAAATAAAAAACTAAACAGGGCTTAAACACTTGTTTATGTATGTAGTTTGACGTGAGACACAATTTTAACTTTTGTAATAGCTCAACCCTTATTTATTTTTCAAATCTAATCTTGTAATATAAAAATGTCTTGCTGTTTGTTATCCATATAATAACAAACAGCAAGACATTTTTAACCCATACAGTTACTATTTTAACTAACTACCTGTTTGCGATATAGGGCCTGTTGTTTTAAACGATCAGTAAAAGTATGTTACGCTAGTCAAATATTAACCACTAGCGGCCCGTCCCGGCTTTGCACGGGTGGACATTATTCCCGTTTTTGCAACATTTTTCATTTATGCTCCGCTCCTATTGGTCGTAGCGTGATGTTATATAGCCTATAACCTTCCTCGATAAATGGACTGTCCAACACAAAAACATTTTTTCAATTCCAACCAGTAGTTCCTGAGATTAGCGCGTTCAAACAAACAAACAATCAAACTCTTCAGCTTTATATATTAGTATAGATTACGTAGGATCTTTAACGTCCGTCAAAAGCAGAGCGTTATTTCATGGCATAAGGCCCATATTACACTATCATAGAAATATGATCATAGATATATGTCATTTTTTAACCGACTTCCAAAAAAGGAGGAGGTTCTCAATTCGTCTGTGTTTTTTTTTTTTTTTAATATTTGTTACCTCATAACTCCGCCATTTATAAACCTATTTAGATTTTTTTTATTTGAAAGGATATACTTCCAGATTGGTCCCATTTAAATTTGGTGAAGATCTGATGAAGAACTTCGGAGATAGACAATAGAACTCCTCAATGACGAACAGTACGCATAATGTGATGATGTGATTATGTTACGAGCAGCGTCTTTAGTAGGTCCAACCATATTTTATAATTAAGGCCACTAAAACGAAAAAATAAAAAACATTTTTACAAAAATAAAACCGACTTCAAAAAAACGATGAAAAGAATAAAATAATTACCATATTATAAAATTAACAGTTTCAGAAGTCGGTGCCTTCAATTTGGTTCAGCGTGGATTAGCACCGACTTCTGAAACTGTTAATTTTATAATATGGTAATTATTTTATTCTTTTCATCGTTTTTTTGAAGTCGGTTTTATTTTTGCTAAATATGAAGAACCTATGACGGTGTAATAACTACATATGATTCATATATCTATGATCATAGTTATGGGATCCTTTTTGACAGCAAGTGTACAAATATGATCATATATCCGTCGAATCTCAAAAACGGAGTGAAAATGCAAGAATTTCGACTGGAATATCGAAACGACAAAAATATTAATTAATATTATTATTATTACATTTTTATCTTCCAATCTAAGTTCTTCGAGTAAGGTGTTATGGACCCCTCTCTTTGATCGCCTTGCTACCCATGATCTAACCCAAATACATCTTTTATTTTTAGTTTTTTTCTTAACCGTTTTTATCTTCTTTTTTAATGCAATTAATAAAATTGCACTCACAGCAACGGAAAACACGGCTAAATCGTTATCCATCTTGATTAAGTATGACGTTTATATTATGATCATAAGTGTAATATGTAGATATGAAGAACATCATCATATAACTATGATCATAGAATTTGACAGATATGACATCATATTTATATGATGAATATATGATAGTGTAATATAGGCCTAAAATACGTTTCATCAAAGTTATTAGGGATCCTAGTCCAAAGCAAACTTATGACGTATGTCAATAACGACAAAGAGTAAAACAACACTTATTTTTATTTAACCATCGTTTTCGCCATTTTTAACTGTTACCCGTTAGTAATGTAGTCGTGAAACAACCGGCCAATAGGTAAATAAAAGGCTTCGTTTTCAAGTTTCAATTTTCTTGTATTATAATGAAGTTAATTTTTAACTGTTGGTTCTTTGAATATGGATTATGGTTCGGTTTGAATTAGTAGCGTCGTCGGTAAGAATGAGTGAATGTTCTTGAATGATTGGTTGGAAGATCTGTTACAGGCAAATTTAAAAGGGCTCTAAACGAATTATTAATTATGAAAACTTATTACACGATTAACGATTTTCTTAATGATGATTCTTTAACTAATTGACATACTGTTACTTTGATTGACATTATTATTGTGATTCTCTCATTGCCTTATTTTGTTATATATTATTTTAACGCGGACAGTTTTTAATATATGTATTATTGTAATTCCAATGATCTACCACTTATTTTTGATTTTTTATTTAGAATTGTAAACCTTTGCATGCCCATGTGACGGTAAAATATGGAGAACTTCATTATACACTGGCCTGCAAAAATAAGTATCACACTTTTAAAATTGCAATAACTTTTTAAGTACACAAGATATATTTTCGAAATAAAAAGGACTCAAAAAAGAGTTTAACTTTGTTACTATAGTTTCAAAGAAAGCTGATAAAAATTGCTATATAACGTTTTTTATTTTAAATCTCTAACTTCTATAGTTTAGAAAAAATTGAAATTTTAAAAGTGTGATACTTATTTTTGCAGGCCAGTATATTATATATTGATTTGATTTGACGTGTATGTGGAGTGATAAGGACATGTGTATGGCTCAATATAATGCTACAATTTTTAAGGTCGGAGATGGCGGTAAACGCGGCGTAGACACTATAATTTCCTGTCAAAGTGAATCAGATATTCATAATTTCAATAGTAGTATTTTCTATGTCGCGTCTACCATTTCATTGCACATCACAAAACACCGTCCCTCTCAATTTTATGGGCCACGTGTTTATCGGGAGTGTGCCAAGATTACTCGGCGTTTTCCGGTAGCGTGATACTTGATAAAATTGTAGTATAATAAAATAATATTATGATGTAATAGTAACGACAGGATACATCGCTTTCTGATTTGTTCTTATTCTTATTCTTTATTGTACACAAGAAAAATTACAGCAATAAAACTACAGTTAAGTGAAGTTATGTACAAAGGCGAGCTTAACTCAAAAATGAGTTTGTTATTTTTTTATATCAATCTTTCTCTTAGACTTTTCCTAAACTACGTCGGGTTCCAGCCTAAGGGCGCGTTCCCACTATGTAGTGACGATTAATTTATCGTTGGACGACTGTCGTCTCTAGTTGTTCCCATTATAACGACTGATTGTCGTCTTTATCGTTTAGCGACTATCGTATCTAGCTGTTCCCATTGCATCGCGACGACATTTTATCGTTTCACGGCAGTCGCTTTGTCGTTTGCACATCAGTAGCAAGCTACAAGACGAGACGATATTTTTATCGTGGCCACGACAGATATTCGTAACAACGACACATGATTTGCCGTCACGATGTCGTGACGTTTTCTTATCGTTTTACGACTGTCGTGCTAGCCGTTCCCATTGACTTGACAATCTGTCGTCACTGCAAAAACAAGTCGTGAACGACAGTTAATCGTGTTGTCTTATATGTGAACACCTCCATTTAAATATGTAAGCCACGACACTTAAAACTACACGACTATCTATCGTCACGACAAAGTGGGAACGCGGCCTAACAAGATGCGGTTGAGTACCAGTATTTTAAACGGAGCGACTACCATCAGACCTCCGCAACCCAGTTACAGGGCAATAATGACATCCAGGTTAAACCAGTTGTCAGACTTTTGACTACCCGTAGTGACTGTCATAGACTGTATGGCAAGACCGACGGTTTAACGTGCTCTCCGAGGCACGAAGATCGTAAAACACTTGACCTCTCCACTGGTGAATACTTTTGAACTCCCCCTCAAGTTAAAACAAGAAACCGACCGCCAAAACAACCAATTACTTACCTCATGAAATTCATATTTTTATATGTTAATCACGCATGGCCACACGCGACGCTACAATCAAATAATTTATACAATCTGGGGTTATATAAACATGACTGTTAATTAGTATAAGGTAGACCTTAATATTTAATTAGGGGTGGATATTTAATATTAGACGTGGACTTAAGCCGACGTAGAACATTCAGCGTATAAAGAACTTTAATTTGTAACTACTGTCCACGTAGAATATTAAGCCGATGATTTGTAAAGGACTGAAATTATGTATTATGCATACAGAGATCAAGTTGTATTTCAGGTTTTATGAAAAAGATTGAATTTAACATGCCGCAGATCTTAAAGAATGGTCTTATTCACAATCTACCCACCCTCGTGTGCATTTACACTAATGTACCCAGCTCCGTGTAAATGTAAACAAATCTACCCAGCCTCGTGTAAATATAAACAAATCTACCCAGTCTCGTTTTAATGTAAACAAATCTATCCAGCCTCGTGTAAATGTAAACAAATCTACCCAGCCTCATGTAAGTGTAAAATAATCTACCCAGCCTCGTGTAAATGTAAACAAACAGCCACAACACAAATAATCTAAGAACTGCTGCATCTTCGTCTCATCGGAGGAGGGTCTGATTTCGATTCCAGCTCGACCCACTGATTTTTCGAATTTATGTGCGGATCATAATTTGATTATCACTTGCGTTAACGGTGAAAGAAAACATCGCGATAAAACCTGCACACCTGAGAGGGCGTCATAAGGTATTCGATGGTGTGTAGTCCGTCAACCCGCACCAGGCCAGCGTGGTGGACTAAGGCCTAAACATTAGATGCACAGACTAATAAGGACTAGGGGCCACTCGGGCTGACTATGACTTGGCCACCATAATAAAAAACATCCAAGAAATTTGGAATAAAGATTTTTGAAAAACAAAATAAACACAAAGGGCATTTTAAAAAAAATGTTCAGAGATCTTAAACTGGCCACTATTGTTAAAATATTGCAGTATTTTTATATAAACGCGGGTCGCACGTATATTGACGAAGGGTTGCATGTGGCCTGCGGGCCTGTGCATGCCTGGCCTAAACCCTTCTCATTCTGAGACACTAATGGGCTGATTATGTATGTATGTGATCGTCTTTGTAGGAAAAGTCTGTAACAGCTTATAATTTTTCTATCACAGCCTCCTGGAGCCGTAGATGCTCCAATTTTCGCCTACAGTCTGCACAACTACATTCTTCAGGTTCTTTATTAAGCTAGGAGTTAGATTTGCTCAGTATGCTTGAGGGTTAGAAGGCTAGTTCCAAAATAGTTCACTAGCATTTTTCTTCGTAACAATAAACGTCTGCCTAATGATGGGTATCCATTTAGACCCCTAAACATGGCTACAATGATATGAGACACCAGCGACGGAAAAATTCTCTCTTGAATCATCACCATAGCCAATTGCAGGCTGTCAAGTGTGGTGCCAATGGGATCGCCAAGCTTGTCAATTGAATTGGTGATTGTAGAATGCTGCTGTTAGTATAGAAGAATGCTGGTGCTCATCCTCTCACCTCCTTTTACGTCATACGAGGAAAAGAGAAGGTGGTCTGTATTCTGGACTTAAATTTCATATGCAAAACTTCTAATTTCAGAAAGCCCGGCTCGCGCGTATCCGCATCGCCAAAGCCTCATCAGGGGCAGCCTTTGTGTCAAAGAAGAAAGCGGCGGAGGCCCGCTTAGCTGCGCAGGAGTCAGGCGTAGAGCTAGATGATGCTGGACGGGACGAAGACATTTTCGAGTTGCAGCACCATCATCTTTTAAGATGTTTGGAGCGCACTACGGTGGGTGAAGTTAGGATCATTTTCTTTTTTACCAGCTTAATTTGATGTCGGTTTGATGGCATGTTTTGTGACTTTGAGGTCATGTAAGTGTGGTGTTGTCTTGTGGTAGTATAGTGATTTTTAATCTGACAGTGCCAACTAGAATAGTCGTGCCTTTGATTGTTTTTGTTTAGCAAGCAGCTTACAAGGATTTTTTTGTGAGTAAGATCTTTTGAAATGATTTTTTGGAATAAATTTGTTATGTATTTTTAAGCGCCGAATGTCCCATTAAGCTCACTGTACTTTTAGTTTTTTTTTATCAAGAAATAACAGTCGGTAAATTAAAATGTTGTTTTAATGTGAAATACTCACGCAGGTGTCAAAAGCCGTAGGGTTCAATACAAATAGAAACCATGACTTTTTGTTGTGTTGTTTACAGTAATTTTGGGCAAAGCTGAGCTTTTAAGTTCGTGTCACACTATGTGTTACGTGTTCGGTTTTCGCCGAAATTACTGTCTCATACTGTCATTTTTTCTTAACTTTTACTTCTCCCCATAATAGGGCCTTAACACATAACCCTACCTCCAGGACCGCGAATTCGTCGAGATGGAGAATCCCTTCAACGGAGCGGCTAAACGCGCTGGGTCGCCGTCCCCGTTGGCGTCGCCTGCGCACTCGGGCCGTGCGCCCGCGCTGCTTGCGTGCTGCGCGCGCTGCGGCTGCTGCCCCCAGAAGTACCAGGTACCTGTGCTTTAGTTGGTTGTGTTTTGGTTGATCAGTTTGGTAGCTCCAAGTTAAAAGGGCGTAAGGGAATTATTAAAGTCCTTTACGGCCTTTGAGAACCAAGGTTAGGTTTGGATTTGGCAATTGTTAGTGCTACTCTCTAGGGAATTTGAGTTAGATTCAATTGGATATAATTCTGACCGGGATATAGTAATTAGTAATTATAACAGGTGGGAAATCTGTAATTTTTTGCGTGGTTTAGGTATTCTGATTTGGATAAGTTTCAAATAATATAAATATTTACAAAAGTGACAACAGATGGATCACGACAACCGTGAAACTTTTTTGAAAATTATTTTCGTCAAACTCAAAATTCATTTATTCAAGATAGACTAGAATTACTTCATTCTTTTTGGACGTCAATGTTACAAAAAAGCCCCCAAAAAATACCGTAATGATAAGAAATATAAGGGTTAGGTCAGAATTAATAAAGCAACCTGGTAAAAGACTACGGATCTTAAAAAAATGGTGTCTGTGGTCCATCCGTTTTAAATTTAGTAAAACGAGCAATAAATGCTTTATAAGCATGGGTGTTATAGACTTTAGCTGAGCTAAAAAAAAAGTAGATACTAATGAATTACAGTCTGGAATTAGTGCTGATTTAATTTTTACCTGCCTTATCTATCTTTAATTAAAAATCTTTTTCTAGAAAGCAGTGTTTAAAAGCATGTGCTCGTGTTTTTATTAGAGTTTGTATCTTCTAGGTGAGTGACGTACTGAGTAGCCAGGCAAAACGAAACCGATTCGACGCATACATGATGACTTTTTAGTGGTGGCAAACGACATGGTGATATGCTTACTATAATGGCCAATTCCTATAATTTACGGAGCGTTATCGGTTAAAATTGAGACTCTTGTATCTTTACCAATAAAGAATCAAAGACCTCATGGCTTTGCATAATAGACCCTCTCATATGGAAGTAGCTATCCCAAGTGAAATAAGCTTATGCGTCAATTTATATGCCTAGTTTAGTAATAAAAAATGCTACCATTGATAAGCAAAACGATTCGTTTTTGTTTATAAGAACCGGGCATTTTATTTTACTTTATTGGGATATTTAACAGTTACACATTACACAAGGTATGATAGAATAAGTTTTAAACTAAATAAACGTGTAACCCACTCCAATATCCGCAAAATAATGATTAAAGAATAGTTAAATGCGTGCATTAATATTACTGAAAATAAGGTAAGTACTCAAGTGTGATTTAGAGATAATAGGTATTAGATAGCTACTTTAAAGATTCAATAGCCATCCTTTTGAACTTAAATTGTGTAAGCGCGAAAATATCAAGTTCGATAAAGTGTGTGTTATACGTATCTACAATGCGTCGAAGAGGCGCCCTTGCGCCAGCGTGAGTTCTACACCTTGCAGTGTGGAACAGCCGGGGCACGCGCGCCCCTCGGCGCATCACAGTTCTAGGTACAAAGTAACATAGGTTATTAGTCATATACACAGGGTATAAGTTATTAGTACTTATTAAAGACGATTAAAAACCTGAAACAAAAATAAATAAACATGGTTCAGGTAATCACATTCTTTTAACTTCATGGATAACGTAAACGTTTTGTCAGACCACTAAAAAGTCAGTGCCTGTCATTGCATGTCAGATTGACTGCCGCAGCCTGGTTACTTGGTGTGTAACTAGCCTTAGGATTTTTCATCTTCTACTGAATATATTATTTTATTTTTAGATCTTTCTCTAATAATAATATTTATAAGATTTACAATGATCTTATTTTTAAATATAATATTGATCTATGATATTAAGGCCCAGTTGCACCAACTAACTGTCACTGTTAACTTGCTATATTTATGTCAAATTTGTACTGATTTGGCAGAAATGTTGGTATGGTTACGGTTATAGTTAGTTGGTGCAACTGAGCCTAAATGATATTTTTTTCTTGTTTAATTTAACAATGAAAAAACGATGACGTAACAACAGCTCAGATCTAAGTTATTGTTTTTCTAAGATTTTATTAACAATCAAAAATATGAAATTATTTTCTAAATAAAAACTATAATTAATTAGATAATATTTAAGTTCTTAATTGCTGTACTCTAAAAGACTTTATTCAGAGGCATTTTAGAAGTAACAGTGTTTAGTTGTCGCGGTATTGAGAGGTTGATAAGCCTAACTTTTAGGCGCATGTTACACACTCAGTATTTATCACATTATTGGATCGTGCAACTGCCTCGTTCGTTTATTTCTGGGTTCGATCCCCAGGTTGGGCAAAGTGTTATTGGATTTTTACGTATGGAATTCCTCAGTAGCAGCCCCGAATTTGGATTCGTGCCTTCGGTTCGCCTCCTATTATATCAGACTTAAACATAACGACGAACTGAGGGTGTTACTATACACCTCTGCCCAACTCTTCGGGGAATACAGGCGTGATGTTATGTTATTGGATCGTGTTATTTATTATGCGTTAAGATCAGTGTATTGATTGTATAAACGCTCAATAATTACGGTACAGGATCGCGATCCAAATATCATGATAAATATTGAATGCGCCAGGGATGTAATTAGTCTTGTTACGTCATTGTTTTTTTTTATTTTTAATATTATCTCGATGATGACGTCAATTGTTGGTAACAGAAGCGCCATCGCTCTGTGCGGTGCATCAGTCCGATAGGGCAGTACGCGCCCAATAGGAGAGAGGTACTTATTGTGCTACTGCCTACTGGCTACGAGCACTGGTCATTGTTGATCCTGACTCTTTGGTGGGTGGATTTTGTAGTCACTGTTATAACACCACTTTCTTCTCATTTGTGATAGATTTTCTCTGTAGGATTTATTGCAAACTAGCTGATACTGATTTTATGAAATATAAATTCAAAAACAACAGTTTTTTTCATTTAAATTAAATAAACCGTGAAAAGAACCTGAAAACAATCTAGTTACTTAATGATAAAATAATGCTACTTTTTAAGTTTTATTTTTTGTTTTTTATATTTAGATATATTTAAAAATGTAATTTATATAGTATGAAATGAAGGAAAAATACTTAAATTTTCTGCACCTATTTTAAACGTATCTAAGCTGAAAAGTTATCTAAATAGATATAAGAAAAATCTTGCAAGTTTACAGTACCTCTGATATATAAATAGTGCATACATCGTATGGTTATACATCGTATGGTTACTGCACCTATAAACAATAGCGATCAACTGTGTCCAGAGCAACTTAGTAGCCCATGTGAGATCAACTTATAGGAAGTTGTAGTATTACCAAAATAGCCACATTAAAACCCGGCTTTTCTTGATTATCTACTAAATAAAAAAATCTTTGACTGCATATTCATTCCACCCATACAAGTTTAAATTAAATTATTTCTTTAGTCTTCCATAGAAATATTTCTATGGTATTCTATAGAAATACTTTAAGGATCATTTTTATGTGGCTTACTTCGCAAAGTGTGGCTAGAAACCCGTGATAAGCTATGTGTCGTCTGCCAGAAGCGCTTGGCAGAAATACTTCCAAGTCATTTGAGAATTATTTAGCTTTGCCTATATAATGTGAAATATATATGAGAATATACAGGGTGAATTTTTGAGATGGAACTGCAGGGCCAAAACCGAAACTATGAGAGATAGAGAAAAGTGGTCAAAGGAGTAACAAGCTCAATTTTGAAGTACAATAAAACTGCATATTTAGATTTTTTTACAAATAGTGCCACCCTGTATATGAAATTGTAAAGAGCAATATTTTATTTATTGATTATGTAAGCTAGTATCTATATTGCCAGAGTCTTATATTAAGGAATTATGTGTAGGTATCTAAGTAGAAATGGTAAGAAAAAATATTCTGATATTATATCAATAGGTATTGTATTATTGGTTGGTAGCCTAGTAGGCTAGAAATATTTTAATAGATTGTATGTGTATTAAGGAGTAATATATTTATAGTGAACTAACATGAACCCAGCCAGTCAATGATAGGTATTGCATGTCTGATATAAATATATTATATTATATTTAGTATAGGTAAGTATCACGATAAAAAAAGATGTATTTGTAAAATAGGTAGTTTTTTATATCTGCTAGGTATAAAAATAATATTAATAAGCTAAATATTTTTTTATATTACAATAAATAATTTTATATGTATTTTATTTTAAAGTATGTTTTGCTAGTCTGAATTTTTTTATTTAGAAATTATATTTGATTTACTTTTTACTCTATACACTTCCACAAAATTAATTTTTATTTCTAATTTTATGCTAACTAAAATTACACAAAATTTACACTATACTGCTTAAAAGCAAATCATAATTTTGAAAAATATATTAGTTAGATTTTTTGTTTATTTTCCTGAAAGATCTCTCTTCGTGCAATTTTTTGACTAACAAATTGTCTGTTTTTTTTATTTTTAGTTTCCATTACTTATTTCCATTTCCAAAATCGTATGAAACTTAAATCAGAATTATATTTTTTTTTGTTATTTTATGTGTCGAAGTCTCAGTCTCGAATTGGCTCTGACAGGTCCTGCTATTAGACTCGAGTAGGAAGGGAAGGAAGGGCAGCAGGAGGTACACTTCGACATCACGACCGTCCGACACGTCAGTGTCCGCTGCGCCCAGCGAAGACCCATTACCAGTACGTGTGTGCGGCGTTAACATACAGCGATGTCGGGCCGAGAGTGGCCCGCTTTATATTCAAATATAATAAATTAAAAAAATCAAAAATCAATTTTATTTTTTTATTAATTGAATTTTTACCTAAGTTCATAATGTTTTTTCCCGCTAAACAAAAATAAAGGTAAAACAGACTTTTATTAATAATTAGTTGAAAATTTAGTTGCGTATGTTAAAATGGAAAAAAAATACGATGGCATAAATATTTCCTAATTTTAACAAAACTTTTATTTTAATTGTTTATTTTTAAATTTTAATCTTTTTTTACAGTCGCTGTGTGGTAACGTCTGCAAAATCAAAAAGAAATCAATATGAGGCTTTAAATGTCTGCAGGGTGTTGGCTGCCAAATACTGTTGCTTTATAAATATGATCCTGTTGTATCTTGTTAATGTTGTATCATTGTTCTATGGGCTTGCGCTATGGTGCTACCGTGTTGTCGATTATTTTATCTAAAATATATAATAATATGTACCTATAAAATATTTTTATGTCCCTGTATTTTGTAAAAAATCGCTTTATTCTTTTATATTTTTTAATTAAGGATAAGGCGATATCCGTCGTAGATCCAAAAGTGTTGTAAATGTATATTGAAAAGGATGTCGTCGTGTTTTCTTTTTTGCTGTTATATGTTGAACAGAATATACGGTTCAACAAATGCCAACACACTGCACACATTATGTTTGAAAAATTTTAATTGGCAATAAAAGAGATCAGTATTTAAAAAGCCGAAATTTTGTTGCTAATCAGCCCTCAAGTCGACCTCACAAAAAATAAATTTTGAGTATATTTTTTTATATTATACTCACATTTTATATTTTTCAAAAACTATGTCATTTTTGAACTCGAGACTCTGTCTCATGTTGTCAAGTCCTCTTAAAATGAGGCTCACCGGAATCAAACGTCACGCCACATCCATGGAAAACAAAAAACGCACAAAAAACAATCTAGTGTAACATAAAACTCATAAACATTTACATTATTTTTCTGAGGTAACGTCGTGAAAAAGGACTTCGAATCATGTTCGAAAACCCGTCATTAAAACATGTGTTCGAAATTATAATTCCATGTTCGAAATTTTTCGAATTAATTCATCGTCATTTTTTATGACAACCTCAGAAAATGTATACATTTTACATTACACGTTGGGTCTACATCTAAAACTATTTCTTTTTTGTATATTGGCATGAATGGCACACATTTACTCACACAACATCAATGCTAGCAAACTGTCACATATTCTATTATTTTTTTATGTAAGTAATAATTATTTCTCGATGTTTTTAATTATATTTGTTTGGTGTGTCTGTGTTTTCGGTTTTGCAGGTTCTTTGGGATCGCTTGTTATCGTTGTAAAGCTTTTTGTTAAGTATATGAGTGTAGATATTGAGGTAGGCGTATATTATAAAAAAATAATATGAACAGTAAGGTGTGTTTATATTTATGTATACAATGTTGCTATTTAGAGAATTGACAGTATTCTGTGTTTTAATTTTTTTATATGGTAATTTATGTTGTCTTAAAAGGAATGTAGGTATTGTGACTAATACTATGTGTATGGTATGGTATGTAATTATGTAGTTTCGCTCGTCCAGGAGTTGTAGGTAAGGCAAGTACCTATGATGACTATAAAATCATATTTACTTTATTTAATAAAAAGATAATGAGTTAGTTCTCTTAATAACTAATTTTTAATACTATCTCATTTTCCGTCACTAAGTGCAGAGTAATTTAAAAATATTATTTATAAAACTGGCCATTTCTCCCATTCAAGAATCCCATATAAAAACTAATTTAGGTATTATTTTGAGTATCGTAAAAGCTCAGAATGGAATGCATTCCATTTTGGATTCAAAAAACTGTTCGATGTATAAAATTAAAATATTCCGCATTCAAACACAAAATCTTCTGATTACAGCAAGCGTGTGGCAAATACATTCCTGCCGGGAGCACGGTGCAAGGAAACCAGACTGGTGTTGCAATGGACGGGACGTATTTAGTGGAAGCATCATTCTAGGGCCCGTCTACGAGCCACATGGAGAGCTACGTATAACCCATGCAAGTGAAACTATCACGGACATGAAAGTCTAGTTGACACTAGCAAAAAAACGACGCGACAGTCGTATCCAAACAACAATTATTAGAATTATGAATCTGTGTAATTTTAATGTTTTAAGTCTAACACGATACTGCCTAACATTAAAAAATATCAGATTTGTATTTTGCAAGATTTTGGATTGTGAATTATGGGCACAGAGTTTTACACTGTGATTTTTAAAATGGAATAGTCCATTTCTTGTTCCATTCCATTTTTAAAAGACTTCTGTAGTGCCATTCCAAGTTTCGATTTTCGGAATGCGCTCGTGGAATGGAAGAAACGTTTGGAAATGGAATGCATTTCTGGATTGTGACATGAAAGAGATTTTGGAAGATTATGGATTGTGGTCTTTGTCTCTGTCGGAACATAAAGTTCTTTCGCGTCCTCTCCGTGTAGTTTATTTTATCCGTATTAGTAATAAACAGTATTAATTAAGATTTTAAATGTTAATGGTGAACGGATAGAATCTCGCTTCTTATAACAACGAGGTAAAATTATGTGAAAATGATATCGTCTATGGAATTTCTTGTATTGAGAGGCGTTTTTAGAAAAGACAACTAGTTTCAAATTTCAATATAGTCAATAGTTATTCGAGTCATATCAATATTAGGCAGTTATTAGATGTACCGGTATGTTATAATTATCTGTTCATAGTTGAAGTCATTTCTGGGGGTCCTAAGTTAGAGTTTATAAGTAACTACAATATAGTTTTAAAAAATCTAGTCGGGAATGAAATAATAGTAACACAATGCAACGTGTTTTTTTTATAAATATAGTTCTCACATTGCCTGCATCTTGGCATTTTCAAAAGATGCTATATCTAGTCAAAAGTCAATGTGATTGAATTTAAATTAACTTTTTTTTGTAATTTTAATAAATTATTTGCATTTTTTTATTAAATTTTTATTTAATTTTAAGTTGTAACCTACCGATGAAACATCGAATGTTATTAATTGTTAACTTTAAGATATTATTTAATTTAATTCTAGAATTAGGAGCACTTGTTAATTTTTTTAATAATAAGCAGTTGGAGCCTTTATCTCTTACTGTTTTTTTTAATCCAATTTTTAATCACTGTACCCTATATTTACCGATACCTCGATATTTTTTTCTAAATTTTAATCTTTATATTTATTTTAGTTTTTGTAAATATATTTTTGTGACTAAATTAAAATATTTTCCTGGTATTTTCAAAACAGGACCTTCCGATGACTTTGATTGTGGACATAGTCTTGAAGTCGAAACTTTTAAAATACTACATTTTAAGTTGTTTTATTTACTCACTAGAACTCTAGTGCCTTCAAAATCGGTTATTTCCATAAAATCGTTGCTCTGTGTTAGTGAGGCGTTAACGTTAGTGCTGTAACGGATTATAACGTCGTTGAGACGTAGTGCTGTGTAAATGTAAAGGACTAGTACGTCGAGGCGACGTAGTGAGATGTAAATGTATGTGTGACAGATTTATTACGTCGCTGTGATGTAGCGGTGGACTACGACGTGTGCCACAGTATTTTGTAACATAGTAAAATATATTTAGCAGCGGTTTAGTTAAAATGTGAATATTATGAATAGGTTTTTATTATTTAAATGGTTTTAGCAGGTTATTCAATTGCAAATAATAATCAATTGCTATGTGGTCTGCTAAATACTATGACAGATGATGCTGGCTGGACTAATCAGTTAAGAAGCACGCCAGGAGCATTAGCCAATCCGAATGCGCAACCAGGCTGCATTAGATAATCAGACGTGCCGATTTCATGTCACGGCATGTCAAATTAGCATCCTTGTTGCTGGATGCGGCATTTGGTCAAAATATTTTTGCCTCGCATTATAGTCACATTTTAATCACTCTAAAAATATTTGACTGTGTATCAAAATCCTTTCCATGCGCAAAAAAGCAAAAACTTAATGACATTTTCTAATGTCACCCGTAGAGAGACCCCCTATAGACAGTCTTATGATTGTGTTAGTATGAAAATAATGTTATAATAATAGATAGAGAATTTATGTGGTTACATTAGAGATTTATTTAATTATACGTTAATAATAGTGTTAAGACGAATAGTATAAGTAAAAATTTATTGCATTGAATGCATGATTTTAAATGTAGATATGTATTTTTTTCACCATGCTTTCTTTCGAAATGTGTCTTTTAACGTTATCGATAAAATAATTGAAATTTGTAACGTGATTTCACGTCACTACGCGTTAGAAAACGCTTCAATTTTAAATTAAAATTTTATTATTCAGTATACTATGTAAATTGTTTCTTACAAATTAAAATTTTATTAAAAAATCTACTTCAATTTACTGAAGTATAAATTCGCTTGCCATATTTATGGTCTAATACTAAAAATGGAAGAAAGATTCTTCAAATTTCTTTAAAAGTAATTCCTATGTAGTCTACTTAAAATTACTAGTAGACATAAGCGTTATTTAAAATATTCTTATACGAATACGGGTTCTAAAGTGGTGCCTCCAAACGAAAGTGGACCATTGAATCCAAATTTTTCTCAAAACACGTGAAGAAAGCATGGTTTTTTAATAAATCTTTTTTTTTAAGTTTTTGATATCTATGGTAGTCCTTATGAAACCGAATTCGATGTTAAAAAATGTCTCTTCCAAAGTATTGCCACAATTTCTACTAAAGTATAATGAGAAAATGTGTAATATTCAATAAAAGTTTGGTAATATCGTAAGTATGTTTAGGAGTCGAGTAAAAAAATTATAGTATTTCTTTTTCTGTAACGTCGATGATAAAGTGAAAACTGATAATAATCTGTGGTGAATAAGAAAGGGTTCGCATTGCAAGATATTACAGACTAACGTCCTTATTGTATGTTATAACCTAGCTTTTTGATTCGAATGAAGAAAGACTTATAGAAGCTGTACTTTGTGCTACGCCTTTTTGTTTCAAAATATTTTTACCAATATTTTTTTCTTTTTTTGAATTCTCTGTACCTTCTTGCAATCCAAACCTAATATTCGTACATATATATTTGTCGTCCACATCCCTGTGATTCTATGGCTGTTTTATTGTTGTTTCGGTTTCAATTTCAATGTTTTGTTGAAGTGGGAATGATTTCTATGAAATCTAGGATATTGTGTGTTGTTCAGTCCAAATGAAAATTTTATTAGGCTTGGTGTTTGCCTTTTATTTGGTCCTGAAATGCGATGGATTTGAGTCTAAGTTAAGATTTTTTTAATGCATATATGCTGTAGATAGGCGCTCATTAATAATTATAATACCGTATCCACTTACTATCGTGGCTCTACGTCTATATTCTCTGTTCCTTTCTTTTGTATTTGCTTATGCCTATTAATATTAAATAATACTCCAATTTTAAAGAACTAAAATAGTATTAAATCTATTTTTTATAGATTTATCTTACTTTCCGCCCGTCTTCCTTTTAATAATGTGATTTCATGAAAATCATTTCACTTCTGCATAATAAAAAAAAAAGTTTATTGTGAAAGATTGCATTGTAAAAATCAACATTTGAAATACCTATATAAAATAACTTGAATGCTTCGTTGTTTTTTACCAGTTAATCTAATCAGTTGAATTATGTTTTGTTTTTTTGAAAAGATTTATCAAAAATGTTTATTGTTTTTTTTTTTAATCTTTTTTGTTTTGTTTTATAAAAAATACATTTCAATGTTATTTCAGATAAGTTTCATAAGAGTGTTACTGTATCAACATTTTTTTTCTTTAGGTATTAACGTTGACATCTGTTACGTCATTTATTTAGTTTAATTACTGAAAAAAATACTCTCAAAATATTAAAAACTCTGTATAATGGTGTACTTTAATTTTAAATGTCTCGTGCATTTATTATAAAGAGTCATTTATTAAAAGAGTTTATTTTTATTATTTGTATAAATCTTTTTTTTTATTTAATAAAGAAAAATTACTCAAGTTTGAGTAACACTTTTACGAAAAATGTATCTTTTAAACATAATTTACGATATTTTTACTGTGTGTTTTCAAGACTGTGTTGTTTAAGTACTTAATAAAATCTATTTAAAAAGATGGGCATGCTCGGATGAATTATAGACGTAGTTTTTTTTTTACAACCGAGTTTCTTTTTAGTTTTAAAATAATATTTAAAAAAAATAATACTAAAAAGTTTAAAAATGCACAAAAAATTGCCTTTCCTTATGAATTATGAAACAATATTAGGCCAATTTTTGTGCTCCATTAGTAAAACTTTGCAATATGATTTTGGATATTATTTGATAGGTATGTACTTTAAAATTGTACTAACATGGAAGTATTGTAAAAAGTCAACAGCAACCATAATGCAAATTGACTGCCTTGGAGGCCATAGGCTAGGAATATTCCAAAATTCCAATTAAACTTAAACTTTGTTGATACCTAACGTTCTTAAAGGCACTTTCAATGTAGCGCCAGAGATCACAGGACCTTAGAAAAGAGTGTAATGCTTAGGACTTAGACCAAAAAAAAGAAAAAGGTTAGATAGAGCGCGTACCGTGAAACTAGCCAACTTTGCCAATTAATGTATCTTTGTCCTAATCGCAATTTATAAGCAAATCTGCTAACATGAGATAATATTTTAGTTTTATCGCAACATTAATTACAAATGTTGCCATAAAACTAAAGTATTTTCTCATGTTAGCAGATTTGCTTATAAATTGCGTTTAGGGCAAAGATACCTTAATTGGCAAAGTTGGCTACTTTCACGGTACCTAAAACTATAAAGTGACGCTCGGGAAAGGAAATACCAAATATAAAAAAAAAAACAAAATTAATGACCCTTTTCCGTAAGTACCTACTTTTCTATTTGATATTGTTTTAGCGGACTTTGTCTAACATTTTTCTATTGGTCTGAGACTCAGGATTACTCTGTGAATGATCCAATGACAGACATCCTTTGACAGGTACACTCAAACCAACGCGTTCAACTTGCGCGGTGCCGTGCACAGTGGCGATCAGTTATTGCTATTGTAGTTGTAACGACGTGTTCAAACCAAACAGGACTAAAACAGGACACGTTTGGTTTGAACACGTCCCTACAAGTACAATAGCAATAACTGATTGCAACCTTGTTCATTTTGAGCGTAGGTACCCTTATTTATTCATAAGGGGCCATTCAAATATTACGTAAGCACGAAAGGGGGTGAGGGGGTCTTTGCTTAGCTTATTTTTGATGACATGGGGGACGGGGGTGTCTAGATGATGATTACGTCAGCAATTTTTATTTATTTACTTACTTTTATAGATTTAAAAACTGCTGCTCATGAATAACAATAGAGAAACCTGATCAGTTTAAAAAACATGTACCAATGTTTACGTAAGCATAGGAGGGGGGGTAAAAGCTTTGCTTACTTTTGCTGACAAGTGGGAGGGGCGGGTAAAAAATTACTAAAATTCTGCTTACGTACCTAATACTTGAATGGCCTCTAAAACAAAATCTTTTTGATATCATGGCGTTATTGTCTGTGTTATGGACAGAAAACAACTCACGACTCTTCCAATAAGGAGAATTAGCTCCTTCGGTCACTCTGGGCAGTCTCGCCCGTGACTTAGGTGCAGAATATTTTGTCCAATAAGCCAAATAGTATGACGTCAATCCGAGCATGGCGCATCAGAATTGTTGTGAATTACACGAAAGAAAGTATGTGTCGTCGGACCAAATGGAAAACTTCGAGTGTGTAGATTCTAGTGTAGTGAACGAACTTAGGAATTATAGGCAGGAGACGGTATTAGGCTTCAGTTCTATATTCAGCTGCATTTGATTAGACTGGTTGCTGACTTGGTCGTCCTATTTGGCAAGAGGTCGTACGATCGTACGAAAGATCGATTAAATATCCATACAATGGTGGCGATTCAGTTGCACACTTTGACAGGACTAAACTAAACTAAGGGTGGCTGTCTCTTTCTGTCTCAATAGAAAAAGAAAGTGACAGTTGCGTTTAGTCTAGTATAGTACTGTCAAAATGTGCTACAGTATCGACACCATTGGCGGTTTTATGACGGATAATAAGATAATTTGAGCCTTAAAACCAATATAAAAGTTTCAAATAGAAAATATTACGATATTTGATTGAGCATTTGTACACACGACAAAAAAAGCTATATAATATCCATTTTATGCTGACCTCTCATTGTACCGAATTGTCAGCTTATACTGGACCTTTATAGCTTGATTTGCCGTCATGTGTATGATCGCATCGCATAATCGCGCGACCACATGCCAATCAGAACGACGCCAAACGTACTTAAAGTGGTATTTACCAACACCAAATCTCTGGTTAAAAAACCATTTACTCGAAATATGTACCAGAATTTTACGTTCACGGTAAGGGGGCTCGTGGCTAAATAACAACCGCGCCGATCGTAAGATTTGCGAGGTTAAGCTGCGCTTGCCGCGGTCAGTCCGTGGATGGGTGACCATTTGTTACACATCGAGACCCCTCCGTGCCTCGGAGAGCACGTTAAGCCGTCGGTCCCGGGTGTCATACGAATACCTATGACAGTCAGTTACGGATAGTCAGAAGCCCGAAAGTCTGACAAACGGTTTAACCTTTAGGATATCGGCATTGCCCAGTTACTGGGTTGCGGAGGTCTGATGGCAGTCGCTCCGTGTAAAATACTGGTATTCAGCCGCATCTGGTTAGACTGGAAGCTGACCCCAAGGTAATTGGGAAAAGGCTAAGAGAGGTTATTTAACCAGAGATTTAATGCTGGTGAGCTCTAGCCTTAGCCAGTGAAGCCAGGATCATGATGAAATAATATTTCACTGAAATGATGTAAGATTCAGCCACCATCAAAAGTTTTAGGCTACTATTTCTGTTATTAAAATATTGTTTTAACTGGATTGATGAAAAATAATTATTAGGTTGATTTTCTTTGACTTCGTTTTAAATGGCTGTTGCAAGTAAGATCAGTATTAAAATCACTATAATATAAAATCCTATAAACCATTTTCTTTTAATTTCGCGTTATGGACCCAAAAAATCCTAGGTGTCCTGATGCAATTTCGAATTCACGAAACTATACTGGCCTGCAAAAATAACTATCACACTTTTAAAATTGCAATAACTTTTTAGGTACACAAGATATATTTTCGAAACAAAAAGGACTCAAAAAAGAGTTTAACTTTGTTTCTATAGTTTCAAAGAAAGCTGATAAAAATTGCTATAAAACGTTTTTTATTTTAAATCTCTAACATCTACCTATAGTTTAGAAAAAATTGAAATTTTAAAAGTGTGATACTTATTTTTGCAGGCCAGTGTATATAGGCATCTTTGATTTAGGTATGCTCAATAAATGACGTCAATTCTGGACTTACCTTTGCTTTATGGATTCCAATCTATTAGCCTTCGGAAGTCCAAAGCTGGACATATCTTTACCCAGAACAGTAATCCCATACGTATAGTCCGACCATTAAACTTTTGTATAAGAGGTAAACAAATGTTTAATCGCTAAACACTCATTTTGGGCTAATCCATTGAACATACACATTTTTATAAATCAAAAATAATACAAGTGTTAAGGTTTTTTAAAAATGTGTTTGTTGTGAATGTTTCACGATCAAAGGTTTGTTTACCTTTTATACCAAATTTAAATGGCCGGATTATACTCATAATTCTCTTTGTACCTAATAAAAAACGCCATACTCTCTCCTGCATATATTTTCTAAGCGAACGAGTGGTCGATTTATTTTATAATGTGTACCTAGCTATCGATTGTCGAAAATTAAAAATGTTTTAAGGCTCTCGGTTCTGAACCTTTAGCTTATAATTCTTTGTTATTTTGAGAAAAAAATAAACATAATTGTATATAATAATGTTTTGTGTTATTTATTATAGGTATAATATAAGAAAACAAAAAATATCCCCGACTTTGTAATGGCTTGGGTAAGAACCATCCCGATTAAACCAGCATTACAACAAAAAAAGTGCATTGCAATCGGTTCATCCGTAAATAATAATATCGTCAGTGGAAAGGTAAAAAGACTAAAGCGCCAATATACCTACCTACTTTACAGGAGAGCGATTAAAAGTATTTTTTTAATAAAATAAACATAGTTATTTTCTTAAAAAAATACTTTGAATCGTTCTCGTGTATACAGGGTGTAAACGAAATCATGTAATTCCTTCAAACCTCATGATGTACTGCTGACATAGAGGAACCCTGAACGGGATACTTGTGGATTAAATTTAAAAATAATTACAAGAAATAAACATGTGTTCTTAACGTGAGGCATTGTAGCGCCCCAAGCGAATTGCGCGGTATCGCTCGCCGCGCGGTCATATAACTCGGGGCGCTAAAATGTCTCACGTTAAGAGCACATGTTTATTTCTTGTAATATTTTTTTATTGAATTCTAAAGTATCCCGTTTAGGGTTAATCTATGTCAGCAGTACATCACGAGGTTTGAAGGAAATAAATGATTTCGTTTACACCCTGTAGTAGGTATATTGGCGCTTTAGTCTTTTTACCTTTCCACTGACGATAATAATATGTAAAATTGAAAGGAATTAAAATTCATAGTAAATAAAATGATTTACTAGGTATTATAACAAAAGTCAGTACTTACCTACCTATTTCAATTATGGTTGAAATTGTAATTTTACACAATGCTTTTTTATGGTGTCGCCTCTGCTTAAATACGGCCCTGTATTATGCAATTGTTGCTGAAAACACCTGGAAAAGGTTGCTAAGCTGTACCTACTCTATATAGTAAGATCTGTATTATTTTACCTTAGTGTGCAAATAAATATTTTGAGTTTGAGTTTTTTGAAGATAGAAAAGGAGAGGCGTAGGTCCAGCAGTGGATTGCGAGAGGCTGAGTTGAAGATAAGTTGATTGTGGTTCACATCCACCGAATCCATAGAATAAAATGCCACACAAAATAAGTAGGTATAAAATTGAGTTAATTTGGTGACAGCGCCATCTAGTAAATAACGCTATAACAACTTGTACCGACAGCTCATAAAATTTTGTAACAGAGCTATCTATTGTTGGCAAATTGAATCGATTAGTATACCACGAGGTTACTTTTAGCTTACATTTGTTTATTATGACAATAGATGGCAGTGTACTACAAACACCGAAAATTGTAGGTACATATTTTTTTTTATAAGCAATCTTGCCCTTCTAACGAGTTATGTTTGGAGAGTAGATAGTTTATTTTTTAATATTTAGATTAGAGTTGCCTTTGACCACTGCCTATCCTCAAAAATTAAAATGTACTTGTAGGATTTTTAGGTATGATGATTGAAATGCAGTAAAGGATTCGTTTAACAATGGCCGGCGCCATGCTGTTTATAATAACCGCAGACATTTTAGATTTCTATGATAAATCATTTTTAAAATCTTATAGTTTATACCTTTCTGGCTAAGTACATAGGTAAGTTGGTGAGTAATAATCTATTTTATGATGTCTAGGCTAAAAAATAGGATAGCCTGTTCCTAGCTGAGTGGAGGGCAAAAAGTACAACACAGTATAGTTAATGTATCCTGCAAGAAAGTATGGGTTATAAAACAGTTAATAAATTATCTTGAATTTCCGACAAGAAAATTGGTCATAGATTAAACGTTATTAACAGACAGACCTACAAGTAGGTATAATAGGGAAGAAAATTGTAAATTTAACATAATATACTAAGAAAGAAAATTATTTATTCTGGATTCACACAGGCAGTTACAGAAACAAAAACAATATAAAAAAAAAGAAAGAATAAGAATTTAGACTACCTGCACGAGGCCAAAAAGGGCTCCTATCTCAGCATTATGTTGCGACATTTAGAAAAAAAAAACAAAATGTCGCAACGCTGGTTTTCAGATAGGACCATAGTGATGCCACGGGCAATAACGACACAAATAAATAAATAAACATGTTACGTACAATATTAAATTTGAATATTACCAAACAAAAGCAATAAATAGATTAACTAATAGACTAACTCATTACTGTCCCACTGCTGGGCACGGGCCTCTCTTCAGAATGAGAAGGGTCTGTGCCTTAGTCCACTATGCTGGCCTGGTGCGGGTTGGTGGACTACACACACCATGGAGCATATTTTTGGAGCCCACACAGGTATGAAAGTTCATTACGGTATTTTCATCAATCTGGTTGTTGATTAGCCACGAGCCCCTTACGTAGGTATAGACTGCGGGCAAGCGGTGGTCACCGCCTGTGGTATGAGAGTTGCAGGAGTAGGGTTACCAGATGAAAAAATCAAAAGTCCGGAGAAAAGGCCTGATTTCCATTGAAAAATCCTAAGATTTATTACAGTTTGAGAATTTTCTCTAAAACGTACTTAAAAATTTTAAAATGTCGTAATTTTATGGTTTTTATACACTGCGGATATTTACGTTTATTTTGTAAGCTGTATTTTATAGAAAATTCTAAAATCCTGAGATTTCATGAGATTTGCAAAATCCAGCCGCAATCCTGAGAAGAGTCCAAAAATTCTGAAATCTGAGGACAAATCCTGAGATGTGGTGACCCTAGGCAGGAGGGGGTTGCGTAACAATAGACGCGCTCTGTCAGTTTGCATGGTCTTGTCTACCACGCGCACCCCCCTCCTGCCACTGTCATTCCTCAGGAGGTGAATAGCATTTGCGCGCGGATTTACCTAAAGTAGGGCCATTATAATAGGCCACATTTGACATATGTAAGTGGAGGCGCAAACATCAAACTAAATAGTTGTGCGATAGTTGGACGATTTTATTTTTATATTGGAATCGAGTCTAGCTGGTATACGCACTCCCATACATCGCCAAAGACATTAGGGATGCAACTAAACTGTCGTACGATAGTTGAGTTGCATGTGCGCGGGTGGCTTAAGTCTATGGTCTGTCTGTCAAATTATATCGTAATATCGTCTTCTTTTTCATTATTAAAATAAATATATATTTAGTAGCTGAAAAATGTTATCCAATTGTGAGTACTAACTTTGAAAAAATATTAATATTGCCATGCAATAGGTATTAATATATTTTTGTGAGTTCTAACTTTGAAAAATATATTAATATTGCATGGCTGCCGTTGCATATAAGTATTTTGATGAAGTGTCAAATGTGGCCTATTAAAATGGCCCTACTTTAAATAATTTATTTAATGTGACGCATTGACCAGTCTACAAATTCATAATTTTAATCTCTGCAACTCGGAACCGGCAGGAAAAACAACGCGAAGTGGGCGCATACTAATAGTCTGTTTTGATGCCCCAATGCGCTCAGGATGATGTATCGATACTCGGATAGTTTGTATCGATATGCGATAAAGAAAGGTTAATAACATCGATTGGAATAATAATTGTGTGTAGTACGCATAATGTTTATGGGTACGTTCAAACCGACGCGTTCAGCTCGCGACTGCGGCGACCACAGTTGCGATCAGTTATTGCAATTGAGGAGTGACGGAACAAAAATGATAATTCTACTTTAAAAAAATAAAAAGTTACTTAAGACATTCGACAGAATACCATAAATTAAATCACATTGCAAGCTGGTGTGGTTCAAATCACGTTAATACCTCTAGTATAGCCTCTAGAGTTGGCAGTTTGACGCAGATCATGACATTTCCGTTAAAAAAAAATCAATAAACAAAATCGTAACAAAACATGATACATTTCATACATTACTGGTACTATGCGTGCCAAATAAGAAAAGCACTGTCAAGACGCCATTTTGTTCCGCAATACTCGTGAACTTCATTACTAAAGTGTAAGGTGTGCAAAAAAGTAAATAAAGAAATTATATCCAGTTTAATTATTTTTGTTCACTTTTTTGTATTTCTTATCAATTTTACGCCAAATTAATTACACAGTAATTATATTATTATTATGGCGACATATTAGGGTGACCAGTAGCATTTCGTGAAGTTAACTATATATATTGGTTCATTTCTTTAATGAATACTGTTTTCAAATATTATTAAATTATCCAAAATTATCTATTTATGGAATTCAATAAATAACATTTTATAAAAAATGAATTTAAATAATAATGAAATCTATGAATAAAAAAATATAACATTTTATTTTCATAGTATTTTTTTGCTGGCAGTACCAATTTGACAGCTATCGTGTGAAGTTGTAGCAAGCGCGATCCTATTCTTATTTGGTACGTATAGTACTAGACTTTTTCAAAACATGATATTTCCAAACTGCTTGGTACAAATCATGATATTTTTATCAGATTGGATCAAAAAATAAATTATAAGCGAGCGTTTAAATAAGCAATATTAAATATAGACTGTATAATAATATGTTATATTAATAGAATAAGTAAATTAATGGAAATATAAAATACTTAATAGGATACAACTTACTCATACATACATAAACTCACGCCTTTTTCCCATGGGGGTAGGCAGAAACTATAGAACGCCACATGCTACGACTCTTACATACCCCTTTCGCTTCATCCACATTCATACATCTTGTCATACACGCACGCCGGTTGAGAGTACTACGCACCTGACCTTTGTGAAGAACATCACCAATAACATCGATGTATGTCCTTCTAGGACGTCCTCCGTTCCCATTAACATCCGCCTTATAAATTTCTTTTGTTAATCGCCGTTCACTCATTCTCTCAACATGGCCAAACCACCTAAGCATACTCCTTTCAATTTTTGTCACTACATCATCTTTTAAACCGCAACTTTGTCTAATCTCTTCATTTCTCAATCTATCATTCAAAGTTACACCGCACATACTTCGCAAGGAACGCATTTCCACGGCATTTACACGGCATTAATAGGATACAAATTGATTCAAATTTAAGTACAAGGAAAATTATTAGGGCGCTCTTCCTCTCTCTACTCATTTAAAAATTTGCTGTGCCCGACAGGGTCCATAGTTGTTTCTATTATTTTTTATTTACCACATATAAGTGTACATTATGGATTGCATTAAACGATTTGATTTGATTTGATTCAAAACTTGATATTTCCATTTTTTTTTATAAGAATAACAGCTACATAACATGAAAAATAAATAAAAAAAAAACATGTACCTACATTAAGTTCTTCCCATCATTATTTATTAGCACTCATATTTTTTTAAATTTTACAAATACAAATAAGTTACAGGTTTTTGAGATTTTGTGAAAAATTGGCCATTATGGAATTATCATTTTTTGTTTCGTCACTCCTCAATTGTACTTGTAGCGACGTGTTCAAACAAACGCGTAACGACGTGTTCAAACCAAACGCGTAGCGACGCGACGTGTTCAAACCAAACAGGCAGGGGATGAATGACCTGAAAATTAAGATACCTACCTTTACAATACTTTATGACGTCATACCACTAAATTCTGATTACCAGTAGGTATATTATGATACTTAAATATATTTCGGTACCGAAAGTTGAGTCTGTCACAGCAGTTTACGGTGTTCTGTCACAAAACAGATAGGTACAGAAGTCAATCACATGTATGTACTTCACTTTTCATACCTACGCTCGGCGGTCGCTCTATCTATACAAGGTTAGTCGGAAAGGGGGTACTAAGCCGCGGCCCACTTAAAGTATCACTGATGACTATTTGAAAGCAAATGTTAAAACATCAAAATTGAATAATTTTTATTTGCATGCAAAAATAATTTTATTTTAGTTTTTTCAATAAAGAATCATTCCTGCCATAATTATGAATTCAGAAAATTAAGTTTCTAATCCCTGACTCCAAATATGACCTAAATTGTAAAAACAGCTGATCATACCTATGGACAGATATATTTTAGCATATTTTTTACGAAATCTTTGAAAAGCTATTTCTCTTAAACTATCGAGTTTTGGGGAAAGTTGTAGAACAAAAGTTATCCCTTATTATGGGTACTTTAACAACCTTTCAACTTAGTACCCCCTTTCCGACTAACCTTGTATATCTATCTCTCTCAAGCGCATGGCACTCACGCTCGCACTCACTCGCACTCTAGTCAAACAGTCCGAGATATCGTGTCCGTGAGCAGTGTCTATGTGAGCGTTGCTCGAGCGCACTTGTATGTAGATTGACTTCTGTACCTATTTTGTGGTTCCGTCATGTGTATGTGAGAGTCAAAGTGGTAATGGGAATCCCTCTATATCTCTGTTACTTGGATTCATATGATCCATCTTAGACCCTGTTGGCTCTTACCATCAGGTGAGACTAGGGCCAAACGTGACCAAGTCAAGAATATAAAAAAAACTTTGAAAAGCTATTTCCCATAACCTATTTACTTTTGAGGAAAGTTGTAGAACAAAAGTTATTCATAATTATGGGTACTTTAACACCCTTTTCAATTAGTACCTCCTTACCGATTAACCTTGTATAAACAACTAGCGACCCGCCCCGGCTTCGCACGGGTGCAATGTACTATGTATGCCAACTAAGAATAGGATCGCGCTTGCTACAACTTCACACGATAGCTGTCAAATTAGTACCGACAGCAAAAAAAAAACTGAAACAAAAAAGTTATATTTTTTTATTCATAGATTTCATTATTATTTATATATTTTTTTATAAAATGTTATTTCTTGAATTTCATAAATAGATAATTTTGGATAAATTAATAATATTTGGAAGCAGTACCTATTCATTAAAAAATTAACCAATATGTTATTATTCACGAAATGCTACTGGTCACCCTAATATGTCGCCGTAATAATAATATAATTACTGTGTAATTAATTTGGCGTAAAATTGATTTGAAATACCAAAAAAGTGAACAAAAAACAATTAAACTGATTATAATTTCTTTATTTACTTTTTTGCACACCTTACGCTTTGGTAATGAAGTTCACGAGTATTACGGAACAAAATGGCGTCTTGACAGTACTATTCTTAGTTGGCACGCATAGTAGATACAAATGTGGGGCATATAAACCTTCCTCTTGAATCACTCTATCTATTGCTGAAAACTGCATTAAAATCCGTTGCGTAGTTTAAAAGATCTAAGCGTACAGACAGCGGGAGCGACTTTGTTTTATACTATGTAAAGAAGATGTAAAGATAACCTCTCTTTTATAGCATGATTCATCACGATATTGCCCAATCACATCACTATTTGAGCAACACAACACTAAACATGATCAAATCACCATTTCTTAACTACGCCATCTTAAAATGCATTTCGCAATAGGGCCGGCCATTTTCAAAAGTAGTTTTTAACTATCTTTAAGAATAACAGTTAATATTGAGTTCGAAGATGTGTCTGTGTGTTATGCGGTTTTTACCCAACTGCGCAAAGGCAGGGTTAAGATTCAGTTTTTTTTTGTTAATTCCTGTACCGAAGACTACTACCCATACCTATTCTAAGACGTTCCTCCAAAACTTACTCGACTCGGCTCCACCTCGACTCGATTTTTCCTCAGTCGAGGTAAGGAATCATCTGTCAAACTCAAGGTACCTCGGAACGTACCTTAAGGAAGGAAGTGTCAAAGTTCGTATGTCATCATCTTCCTGCCCTGGTCCCAAGTTACTTGGGGTCGGCGCAATATGTTTTTCTCTTCCACTCTTCCCTGTCAGCCGTCTCATTATCATTTACTCCCTTATCTTTCATATCCTCCCTCACACAATCCATCCATCTTTTCTTAGGTCTCCCTCTCCCCCTCCATCCATCAACATTCATATTCATCACTCTCTTAGTCACATGTGTTTCATCCCTCCTCAGCACATGCCCATACCAAGACAAACGCTTTCCTTTCAACTTTTCTGTCACTGGTGCCACTTTCAAACTTCCTCTAATATACTTATTTCTTACTTTATCCATTCGCGTCACTCCACACATCCATCTCAACATTCTCATCTCCGCTACGTGTAATCTTCTTTCATCCGTCTTCTTCACGGCCCAACACTCTGATCCGTACAGCACGACAGGTCTTATAATGGATTTGTAGATTTTGCCCTTCAGCTTGAGGGGCATCCGTTGGTCACAAGTTGTCCCTGTGACCTGTCGCCATTTCATCCAACCTGAGTTGATCCGATGCGTAACGTCTCGGTCAATTTCACCATCCCCTTGGACGAGTGACCCAAGGTACCGGAAGTCGGAGCAGACTGGTAAGGATATACCAGCGAGAGTAATAGGCATAGGACTGGAGAGACCGCCGAAATCGCAAAACATATACTGCGTTTTGCTTCTGCTCATTTTCAAGCCAACACTCTCCAGTCTTTGCCACCATTCCTCCAATTTTCTCTGGACCTCTAGGCCACTCTCGGCAACCAGCACAATGTCATCGGCATACAGCATACACCAAGGAGCCTCTTCCTGGATTTCCGACGTAAGAGCGTCTATTATCACCAGAAAGAGGTAAGGGCTGAGAGTTGACCCTTGGTGCAAGCCTACAGCCACATTGAAACTGGCAGTCGTGCCCACTGCGGACCGGACTTGAGTACGGCATCTACCGTACATCGCTCGGATCAACTGCACATACTTTCCAGACATACCTTTCTTCTTAAGGGCCCACCACAAAACCTCACGGGGTACCCGGTCGTATGCCTTCTCAAGATCAACGAAAACCATGTGCAGATTTTTGTGAGCACCTCTGTATTTTTCACAAAGTTGGCGAATAGCAAAAATGGCATCCGTTGTTCCTCGACCAGGCATGAAACCGAACTGGTTTTGTGAAATTTCACTCTCCTCTCTCAGTCGTCGCTCAATAACTTTCTCCCAAACTTTCATACTATGTGACATTAGCTTTATTCCTCTATAGTTGTTGCACTCCAGCACATCACCTTTGTTTTTAAAGATGGGCACCAGCGAGCTGTTACACCATTCGTCAGGGATGGCTTCTTCCTGCAACAACTTATTGAAGAATAAAGCTAACCACTTCCAGCCATCCACACGCAGTAACTTCCACACTTCAACTGGTATTCCGTCTGGTCCTATTGCTTTCCCATTCTTCATCCCATTTACTGCTATTCTCACTTCATCCATACTAACCTTTCTCACAAGTCCTTCATTCACAGATTTATCCTCAAGCACACCACTCCAGTCATTCTCTTCATTCATTAGCATTTCAAAATAACCCTTCCATCTGTCCTTAATTTTCTCAGCATCGGAAAGAATTGTTCCAGCTTCATCCCTTATACACTTTATCTGACATACATCCCTCGTCTTTCTCTCTCTAGCCTTAGCGAGCTGGTATAGGTTTCGTTGGCCTGTTGGGCTATCCAGTGTGTCATATAATTTTTCCTGCGCCTTTGCTCTTTCTGAAGCAACGGCTTTCTTGGCTTTTCTCTTCCATGCATCGTATTCAGTCTTCTTTGCTGCTTTTAAAACTGCATTCTCCTCTTCCACACACTGCCATTCTTTGAACTTAATCTTCTTTTCCTTCAACACCTTTTGTACTTCTGTCGACCACCACCATGTATCCCTATCTATCGTGCCTTTCCCTTTTGACTCTCCCAAAATATCTTTCGCTGTACTCCTGATATACCTTGCCATCTCACTCCAACATTCATTCACGCTTCGATCATCCATGTCTCCCATTTCTATCATTTTATCCACCAATCGCTCTCTAAATTTCTTCGCCCAATCTTCCTTCTCTATCATATGCCATTTTATTTTTGGGGGCAGTTTATTTTTGTTTTTATCGACTTTTATTTTAATTTTAACGACTACTTCCATTATAATAATTCTGTGCTGTGAGACCAAGTCTTCAAAGTGTCAAAGTTCGTATGTATAAAAAAATAATTTTGAAGACTTTGTCGAATATGCTTACGATAATCCTTACAATTTTTTATCGCGACGTTATTTGCGCGATGCAGATAATTCAAATTATGACGTAATGACTCCGTGGAGGAACCTCAAAGTTCACTCGAAATTGCGACTAAGAATACGATTTTGAAGTGGTTTCGAGGCCGTTCTGAGTCGAGTAAGTTTTGGAGGAACGTCTTAGAATATGGGTGTAAATTGTCTTTCATAAAAATTTGGGACTGGGTAACAAAATACAATTTTATTAGATAAACTTCTTTTATTTTTAATTTTTTAACTGCCTCGTTGGTCTGGTAGTGGCAAGCGCGACTGCTGACCGTGAGGTCCTGGATTCGATCCCCAGATCGGGCAAAGTGATATTGGGTTTTTCCGTATGGAATTCTTCAGTCCGGGGTTTGGATTTGTGCCCGGTTGATGGCAATTGGCTCGTCCCCTATTACATGGGACTTAAACATAACGGTGAAATAAGTGTTACTATACACCTCTGCGCAACCCTTCGGGGAATACAGGCGTGATGTTAGGTTATGTATTGCAGTAATGAAAAATCATAAACGGATTCGTGGCTAATCAAGAACCACGCGAATCATACGATATGCAAAGTTAAACTGCGCATGCCGCGGTCAGTTTGTGGATAGGTGACCGATCGTTACACATCAAGACCCCTCCGTGCCTTGGAGAGCACGTTAAACAGTCGGTCCCGAGTGTCATACGAATACCTATGACAGTCGTTACGGGAAGTCAGAAGCCCGAAAGTCTGACAACAGGTCTAACCTTAAGGTATCGGCATTGCCCAATAACTGGCTTGCGGAGGTTTGATGGCAGTCGCTCCATGTAAAGTACTGGTATTCAGCCGCATCTGGTAAGACTGGAAGCTGACCCCAACATGGGAAAAAGGCTAGGCAGAAATAATGAAAAATCATAAAGTTTTTTTTTCTAACGCACTGCTTGTAGCTTGTCCTTGCAGACCACATCTACGTAACCGGGCAGTTTATTAGCAAGACCTGATGGGTCTGCAGCCAAGAAACAACAAAGTTCTCAGTCCATCCTTTTTATAAGGATTTGAAAACTGAGTACCACAAGAGAACCCGAGACGAAAGCCAGTAGGTACATACTGCAATGTTAACAGTTAACTCACACACATGCAAACGTCCATCGTTTTCACGACACATGCATACACACGCACACATGCACACAGTAATTGTGGAGAGAATATAAAAAAATTGCGTTAAGTGTGCCTTACTTGCGCGCGGCGAGGCGCGTACACCTGAACGCGGTGTTGGTTACGGAGTAGGGATTATTTTCTTCCTGGATTTTATGATCAGCTTTGAAAAAAAAAAAATCTACAATTTTTTTTATTGACACGATTTATATAAAACAGAGTAGGTAATATCCCCTTTTTGCTATGGCGTAATTACGAACATGACGATATTCTGAAAATTACGAATTCCTACTAAATCACGCAATATTTTTTGTCGTGGCAACATTAATCTCTCGTGACGTAACCAAATCGTCTAGATTAATGTTACCAGAGCAAAAAAATATTGCCTGGTTTAGTAGTAAGTACTTAATTCATAATTTTCGCAATATCTCTATATTCGTAATTACCGTAATGCATGATTTATTTATATCAAAGAGCCGTCACTCATTTTGATATTATTTGAATTTCATTATCAGCCTTATTGAGGTGGGATGCATTAAAAGGAGCTTGCACGAGTGACGATACTTGAGTACCTCCGCCGCACCCTGGGTAGTCAGCTCTGCTACCAACCTAGCTGACTGGGTAATCTTTTCACAATCGCATGCGCTATCCTCACATAACCCATGCCAACACGAGAAAAGAAGAAGTATCAACGTCAGGTAGATAAAACACTCTTGCATTTGGGGAATTGCATAGTATTACCACTCCGTAAGTACCGTCAGAGTCCCATCGTCAGGGGGCCAACTCTATAAAACGAACGTAGATGTTTCGGATCCAAACGAAACAACGACGAACTTCGAACTTATAAAACGATCAAATTATTGTCAAACAACGAACTACTAGATGAAAATTAACATTTGGGAGAAGGGTTAACGAAAGACAAAATGATTGTCAAATCATGGAAATCGAATCGATCGTCAGATCCGAAACACTTTTGTGGTTGGAAAATGTGCGATCCGTCAGCCGAAACTTCGAATTTCGATTTTCGGAGTAGTCTTCGGTTCTCGTACAATAAATTACTTGATATAGATGCTGAGCAGGCATCGATATTACAAGAGTCGCATGCCGATAAATTGAGTTAAGTTTAGATCAGCCCATTACTCCAAAACCAATACCGTGGCGCGATTAATAACAGCACATTATTTTATACTGTCATCTTTTTATTTATGTCATTTGTTCTTCCGGAATTATTTTTTACAAATTCATGCCTCGTTGGTATAGTGGCGGCAAGTGCGACTGCTGATCGAGAGGTCCTGGGTTCGATCCCCAGGTCGGACAAAGAGTTATTGGGTTTTTCCGTGTGGAATCCCTCAGTAGCAGCCCGGAGTTTGGATTTGTGCCCGGTTGATGGCAATACGTTCGTGCTCGGTTGATGGCAACAGGCTCGCCCCCCATTAGGTACATGGGATTTAAACATAACGGCGAAATGAATGTTACTATACGTATACACCTCTGCCCAACTCTTCGAGGAATACAGGCGTGATGTTATGTGTTATGTTACCTTCTCAGTTTTAAATAATACATTTCCTCATATCGCACCCCAGTTTGTTGTTCACGTGTACATAGCGGGCGGCCGTTCCGTCTGGCCACAGTTGGCCGGCAGAGCGCGAAGTTCAAATCTCCCGCGCTGGTAATTGATAAATAAACGTGGCACGTGCAGGTCAACAACACACCTGATGACTTACCACTATGTGTGCTCTGTATCTGGCCTTTTTTTCATAAGATAAACGTTGAGGAAGCATGGAAAATTCAGCCGACAAGGCAACGTAAGGAGCGTGGCTCCACGCGGATTAAAACTTCGCCGAAATACTATCTTTACTTGATCTTCTTCTCCCTGCCCTTATCCCACACTAGGTAGGATCGGCACAACATGCATTTCATAAATCCATGTTGTTAGAGGTTTTGGCTTATTGTTTTATGACCGGCCGCCTGCCTGATATCAACCCTCCATGGGAATAGAGCGTTCGCGCGGGTGACCCAAAGTGCTTGCTGATAATATGCACACCCAACATGATATGCTTGTCAATCTTATTGCCGACAACTAAGTAGACTATGTTCTTCTTGGTGGAGTACCTTGAAGTTCCTCGACCCACTCATTCAGTTTTGCTAGGGACTTTGGTTTTGACACATCGTAAACTAATATAGCACAGTGAGCTTCTATGTAAAAACTCTGCCGAACCCTCTGGGGAATACACGGCGTGATGTTATGTTTTTTTGGCCTACCACAGAGTATTTCTTCCATAAACATCACGTAGACCTTCAACCAGTCAAACAAGAAGTTCTTCTCGGCTCGAGCTTTATGGGAATAACTCATGTCGTGGTGAAGGGATTATCCAGTCTGCAAGATTGGTAGTGGAGCTGACTGCCCAGGGTGCGGCGGACGTACTTATGTATCTTCAGGAGTGGAGGGTCTTTGCATCTCACAATGTGTTATGCACTTAGTACCTACTGGTGCAATACAAGTTCGTTCTGCCTAGCTTTTAGGCCGTGGCCGCACTGGTACGGCGACAGCGACGCGACGGCGATTTCGTGAAAACAAACTCATATAAACATATGTCCGTGACCGCACTGCAGAAGCGACAAGCGAAATTTATTTGTTCACGAAATCGCCGTCGCGTCGCTGTCGCCGTACCAGTGCGGCCACGGTCTAAGACGGCGAAATGAGGATATTACTAAACATTTCTGCCTATCCTTTCGGGGAGTACAGGCGTGATGTTTGGTAAAATTATTTTTAATAGTAGTCAAAACCCTATTGCATCGACCTACAGTGTCTTCCTCCTAGCCTTTTCCCAACTATGTTGGAGTCAGCTTCCAGTCTAGCCAGATGCGGCTGAATACCAGTATTTTACAAGGAGCGACTGCCATCAGACCTCGGCAACTCAGTTACAGGGCAATGCCGTTATTCTAAGGTTAGACCGGTTGTCAGACTTCCGGCTTCTGACTACCCGTAACAACTGTCATAGGTATTCGTATGACGCCCGGGACCGACGGTTTAACATGCTGTCCGAGGCACGGAGAGGTCTCGATGTGTAACGTACAGTCACCCATCCACAGACTGACCGCGGCAAACGCAGCTTACCTTCGCAAATCGTATGATCCACGCGGTTGTTAATTAGCCAGTAGCCCGTCCATGAATATCCATGAATTTATAAGTATTACAATGAAAATAACGTTATTTTCTCGTTATAATTTTTATTCCATCATGACCATAGTAAGTCATAATTATGTCGGCGGAGGGTTACTTGAGGGTAACATGTATCAAAGGGTTGTAGACGCGTTCACAACCTGTCGCAATTTATACAAGGTTAGTCAGAAAGGTGGTACTAAGCCGAAAGGGTGTTAAAGTACCTGTAGGTAATAAGGGATAACTTTTGTTCTAAAATTTTCCCCAAAACTCGTTAGTTTAAGTGAAATAGCTTTTTAAAGATTTCGTAAAAAATATATATGCTAAAATCTATCTGTCCATAGCTATGATCATATTATGTATTTAATATTTAGGTCATTTTGGATTAGAAAAGTAATTTTCTAAATTCATAATAAAAGGAGGTAGGTATGCCTTTTTTTTTAAACAACTAAAAAAAAATATTTTTGCGTGCAAATTTTTTTTTTCGAATTTTGAAATTTTAACACTTGCTTTAAAATAGTCATCAGTGATACTTTAAGTGGCCCGCGGCTTAGTACCCCCTTTCCGACTTACCTTGTAGATGTTAGTGATAAATTGATAATGAACTATTAATGTAGAGAAAATAGAACTTATTTTTATTATCCTTGTAATGCAACTGAGGGACTCGTCGCTACATCATACGATTTGCGAGGTTAAGCAATGCTTGCCGCGGTCAGTTCGTAGATGGGTGACCATTTGTTACAAATCGTGACCCCTCCGTGCCTCGGACAGCATGTTAAACCATCGATCCCGGGTGTCATACTTGTGACAGTCGTTACGGATAGTCAGCAGCCAGAAAGTCTGACAACCGGTCTAACCTTAGGATATCGGTATTGCCCAGTAACTGTGTTGCAGAGGTCTGATGGCAGTCGCTCCGTGTAAAATACTGGTATTCAGCCGCATCTGGTTAGACTGGAAGCTGACCACAACATAGTTGGGAAAAGGATAGGCAGAACATGGTCATAATGGAGAGAACTGATACTATTTTCATAGTAATACATAAATTCATGGATATTGTTAGATACCTGTAGAGTTATACAGTCAATAGCCTTATGGGTGGCGTAAAAAGATAATAAAACATAACATCACGCCTTGTACTCCCCTAAGGGTTCGGCAGAGGTGTTATTTTTTTAATCGACTTCCAAAAAGGAGGAGGTTCTCAATTCGGTTGTGTTTTTTTTTTTAATATTTGTTACCTCATGACTCCGTCATTTATAAACCGATTACGGTAACTTTTTTTTTGAAAGGATATACCTACTTCCAGATTGGTCCCATTTAAATATGGTGAAGATCTGATGAAGAACTTCGGAGATAGACAATGGAACTCTTCAATGACGAACAGTTCGCATAATGTGATGATGTTGTGGTTATGTTACGAGCAGCGTTTTTAGTAGGTCCAACCATGTTTTAATTAAGGCCACTAAAACGAAGAAAATAAAAAAAACATTTTAACAAAAATAAAACCGACTTCAAAAAAAAACGATGAAAAGAATAAAATAATTACCATATTATAAAATTAACAGTTTCAGAAGTCGGTGCCTTCAATTAGGTTCAGCGTGGATTAGCACCGACTTCTGAAACTGTTAATTTTATAATATGGTAATTATTTTATTCTTTTCATCGTTTTTTTGAAGTCGGTTTTATTTATGTTAGTGTTTTTTATTTAATACACCGTCATTTGGCCAGTTATGTTCAAGTCCCATGTACTAGGCGGCGAGCCTATTGCCAATAACCGGACACAAATCTAGACTCCGGACTGCTACTGAGAAATTCCTAATCCTTTGTATAGGTAGTAGGTACATTAAACTCTGTCAAAACACCTCTAATTACGAACTTACAAAATCTCTTTACAGACCGACAGAATCCTAATAATTTTGATATCAATTTTACAATCAAAAAGCTAATTGAAGCTGCCTCCATCAAGCAATTTAGAGATTACAATCCTCCTTTATATTGTCAAGCTGAACATAAATCAGAAACACTAGAAGTTTCCGTTAGCACATATGCACACACACAAACTTATACGCACACACAAACGTAGAATAAACATGTGTGAGTGTGTGTGCATGTGTGAGTGAAATAAAAAGTCGGCGCGTGCGCACACTTACGACACATAACAGATGACTGTTGCCGTCTTTTTTCGACTTGTGCGTTTGTTGTATCTGTCTCTTTCTAGCTTGAGGTATGTAATTATTGTTGGTACATTACTGGTCGGTTCCGTTTGTTATACCTACAGTGATTGTATCGTTGTAGGTACTTATGTGTATGTTTGTACGTTCGGTTTTAATCTCGGGAAATTATTGCTTTTTATTGCTTAGATTCTGTTCAGCGTTTTAAAATATAATGAGGTATTTTTATAGAGATTGCGTTTTTTTAATACTAGTTTTGAGGTTAATGAAAATAATGACTAGAATTATTATTTTCTATCTTTTTTTGAGTCGGTTAAAAATAAACTACGTACCTTCTTAAGCACGTTAAACCGTCGGTCCCGGGTGTCATACGAATACCTATGACACTCGACAGCCTAGCTCGAAAGTCTGACAACCAATCTAATTTAAGGATATCGGCATTGCCCAGTAACTGGGTTGCGGAGGTCTGATGGCAGTCGCTCCGTGTAAAATACTGGTATTCAGCCGCATCTGGTTAGACTGGAAGCTGACCACAACATAGTTGGGTAAGGGCTAGGCAGGAAGACTCCTCCAGGAAGAGTCTTTGTTTTTTAATCAAATTTTTTTCGTGGCGTTATTTTACTTTATCGCTACTATGCAAGCCTCATATGTACGTTATTACGCAGGAGGAGTTAATATGACGAATGAGTACATTAGGATTTTTAATTCATTTTAGGCGTCTACCACAGGGGTCGGCAACCTTTTGAGAGGGAAGAGCCAGAAGTTGCAATTTAGAAAAATTACAGTTTTTAAAGAGCCACAAAAAAAATATCTTGCAATATTATAGTATTTTTTTTATTTTATTTTTATTTGTTACTAGGCCTGCGTTTGGCCGCCATCTCGCCTGATGTTAAGCGATGATGCGGTCTACGCTTGCCCAGAAGAAACCGATTCACTCGTGACTTGAAGACACCCAGATTGTAACTGTCGGGGAACACCCACTCGGGCAGCGCATTCCACTGTTTGGCGGTTTTCACAATGAAAGTGGAATCAAAACACTTCGTTCGGGTTTTTGGTATATCAACCATGAACTGATGGCGCTTTTTCGTGTTTCTGGCCGTCCGATAGAAAAAAGGGCAGGGGGGTATTAGATCATGCAGATCTGAAGCACACTCTCCGAAATGTGTCCGATAAAAACCGATAGACTAGCAACTTTGCGCCGATGCTCAAGACTTTGGAGCTTGGTCTGAACAAGGGAGTCGTTGCTGATGAGCTTCTTGGCACGCTTCTCAATGGACTTCAACGCCTCAAGCTGGTATTTGGCTGAGCCATCCCAAAGGTGCGAGCAGTACTCCATACACGAACGAACCTGGGCTTTGTACAGTTGAAGCAACTGTTCCGACGTGAAGTACCGCCGCACCTTCGAGAGAACACCTAGCTTTTTAGCAGCCAATTGAGCTTATGTTTGTTTGATTTTTTATTTAAAATTGAGGAATTTAAATACGAAATCATATTTTTAGCACAAAACATATTTTAGCTAGAATAATAAAATACATACATACATAAACTCACGCCTTTTCCCCATGGGGGTAGGCAGAATCTATAGAACGCTACATGCTACGATCCTTACATACTCCTTTCGCTTCATCCACCTTCATACATCTTGTCATACACGCACGCCGGTTGAGAGTACTACGCACCTGACCTTTGTGAAGAACATCACCAATAACATCGATGTATGTCCTTCTAGGACGTCCTCTAATAATAAAATAGTTAATCCAATATTATAGACATAGATATACTTATTATATCTCTCTCAGTTATAGTCAGTATATCTCAGTCATATTATATTATAGTACTCAATTATAGAACGATTGCACGATTTTAAGGGTTTTGATAATAAAATAATTAATTTTTGCGTATGGAACTGGATAGCAGCAACTGTACATCGAAAGAGCCGCAGGTTGCCGACCCCTGATATACCACCAATCACTGTAGATAATTAATTAAATGTTAAACAAAGCAAAGAAACAAAAGCTTTGGTTTAATAACAAAATAAATTAATCGTAATCAAAATATAAAATCATATTGTTTGCATTTAATATAACTTCAATGACGTCAATAATTATTTAAAGATTTATGCGAAATAAAGCAATAATTAAAAATATAACATCCTCAAGTTTTTGCTTATATACTTATTTAAAATATAAACAACTAAGTCACCTTAAGTAGAGTTACTTAATTTAAAAAGGCATTTTATACCTACTACATAAAATCATGCCTGTGTTCCCCAAAGGGTTGGGCAGAGGTGTATAGGAACATCCTCATTTCGCCGTTATGTTCAAGTCCCATGTAGGTAATGGTGGGCGAGCCTATTGCCATCAACCGAGCACAAATCCAAACTCCGGGCTGCTACTGAGGAAGTCCACACCGAAAAACGCAATAACACTTTGCCCGACCTGGGGTTCGAACCCAGGATACACGATCAGCAGCGTTTCATGGCGATATTTGGCGTTTCATACCAGTTATTTTCCATGGAAAATGACAGTCGGAAAGGTATAGGAGGTTTGGAGGATTGCCTTCCATGCAGAAGGGTCTGAGATAGATTCCAGCCCGTACCTTTGACTTATTGAATTCATTTATTATATCCGGGGAATATAAAACTCAACAAAACCCAGCACGCTTGGTGGTAGGATCTATACGGCCCGCCTGGCTAGCTACCACCTGAACATTAAAGGCGCCGAACAGTTTACTGTGTTCCGTCGTGTGTATGTGAGAGCCAGAGGGGTATAGGGAAATCCCTCTATATCTCTGTTCGTTGGATTCATGTGTTCCATCTTAGACCCTGTCTGCGCTTACCATCAGGTGAGACTAGGGCCAAACGCGACCAAGTCAAGAATATAAAAAATAATTAAATATGTGAATAATAATTTGACTATCGCTTGCTTTAACAGTGAAAACATTATGAGGAAATATGCACTTCTAATGGCCGATTCCTATAATTTACGAAGCGTTATTGGTTAAAATTGAGATTCTTGTGTCTTTACCAATAAAGAAGCGAATACCTCATAGCTTTGCATAGTAGACCCTCCCATATGGAAGTAGCTATCACAGGTCAAAGTTGCTTACGAGTTTATTTATATGCCCAGTTTGGGAATAATAATCACTTTTTAACAAAAAAAAAACCGACTTCAAATGGTCTATCTCCGAAGTTCTTCATCAGATCTTCACCAAATTTAAATGGGGACATTTCGAAAGATTACTCTTTCAAACAAAAAAAGAATCATTAAAATCGGTTCACAATTGGAAGTCGGTTAAAAAAAACATACAGGCGAATTGAGAACCTCCTCCTTTTTTGGAAGTCGGTTAAAAATAATTGATAAGCAAATCGATTCGTTTTCGTTAATAGGTACCGGGCATAAGAGGACTCAAAAAAGTTTTCGATGTTGTTTGTAGTCCGCTATCCTACACCAGGCCAGCGTGGTGGACTAAGGCCTAAACTCTTCTCACTCTAAGAAGAGGCCCGTGTCCAGCAGTCGGACTGTAATGGGCATGCTTATGGTATGTAGGCATATAGTATGTAGGCATATGGTATATAGGCAATGCTTATGGTAAAGGATTATATCAGATGAATCAACATTGACGGCCTTAGCGTGACTGCTGAGCATAGGGTCCTGGGTACGATCCTCAGGTCGGGCAAAGTGATATTGGGTTTTTCCATTAGGAATTTCTCAGTAGCAGCCCGGAGTCTGAATTTGTGCCCGGTTAATGGCAAGAGGCTCGTCTTTATTACATGGGACTTAAACAAAACTGGCGAAACGAGGGTGTTACTAATAACACCTCTGCCTAACCCTTCGGGGAATATAAGGCGTGATGTTATGTTTTGTTATGAGTCAGCAGCTATGGGTCCAATCCAAATATGCCATGGACCTTACGTACACTCGTACCCATGCTACGTTCGACGGTTTGCAGTTTCAAGGACTCATTAGGTGCAACGGCAGTTTATGTGGTCGGTTAGTATTCTTCTTGTTCTTTTCGTGTCGACAGTACCAACCGCGCGGATCATACGATTTGCGAGGTTAAGCTACGCTTACCGCGGTCAGCCTGTGGATGGGTGACCGTTCGTTACACGTCGAGACCCCTCCCTGCCTCGGAGAGTACGTTAAATAGTCAGTCCCGGGTATCACACGAATACCTATGACAGTCGTTACGGAGTCAGAAGCCCGAAAGTCTGGTAACCGGTCTAACCTTAGAATATCGGCATTGCCCAGTTACTGAGTTGCGGAAGTCTGATGGCAGTCGCTCCGAGTAAAATACTGGTATTCAGCCGCATTTGGTTAGACTGGTACCTGACCCCAATATAGTTGGGAAAAGGCTAAGCAGAACAGTAAGTACATCTTAAATTGTTTTGACCCAATAAATGGTCAAATTGATCGCTGCACCAGTGACATTTTTAAGGTCTTCAAAGATGCAGGTTACTATTTTAATTTTCTGTAGTAGCAGTAGAAAGAGCTAAATATACAATTTTATATGATTTTTTTACGTACCCATCATGTTTATTTCATTTTTTATTGTCTACTCGTTATCAACCTTACGTAGTTCTCTGCTTACCCCAATAAGGGCTTTTCAACTTATAATTCCGTTCGGTAGTGTTGGCCGTTACGCGGCACGACGGTTATACTTTCTTCGTCGCGCTCCGGCGCTTGCGCAGCCGGGGTTGGGCTAGTGATGTACTGCTATCGATACGACAGTTGCATCACTAGGTACACGTAATTGAAGTTATATAAAGAGATTGGTGAAGTTGTTAATTTTGTGTGATGATTTGATAAAGAAAATGATGTTTAATTAAAAAAAATATTTATTGTATGCGTTGGCTGAAAATAAGTTGATTCAAATCTTCCCTGTAAATATGACGGCTGGCAGGGAAAAATGGAAGAGGAAACACATTGCACCGACCCCAAACAACTTGGGGCTAAGGTAGGAAGATGATGGGTGCTGGCATGTTGCGGGTTGGCGTGACACACACCATCGGGAACTTTTTGGAACCATCTCAGGTGTGCAGGTATCCCTCATGATTGACGTAAGTTATAATCAAATTGTGATCTGCACATGAACTCGCAAGGTCAGATGTACGAGCCGGGATCGAAATCAGACACTCCTGCATGGAAGGGAAGGGTCAACTGCTAGGCTACCACTGCTGTAAGACGAAACAATTCATAAAGAAATGGGTATGGAGGAGTTATCCTTCTTCTTCTTATCCTTTTCTCAACTATATTGGGGTCAGCTTCCAGTCTAACCAGATGCGGCTGAATACCAGTATTTTATTCGAAGCGGATGCCATTAGACCTCCGCAACCCAGTTACTGGGCAAAACCGATATCCTAAGGTGTCAGACTTTTGGGCTTCTTACTACCAGTAACGACTGTTATAGGTATTCGTATGCCAGCCGGGACCGACGGTTTAACGTGCTCTCCGAGGTACGGAGACTAAAGGAGATATTATAAGAATAAATTATTCAAGAGTTAGTTTTAAACAAAATTACGTGCAATATGAGTATAATTATGTAAATAATTTTCAAATTAAGTATAGTTAATTAATTAGTGATAATAAAATGTTTATAATCGACCTTAGTTTTTTGGCAATTTTATTATAAAGTGGTTTAATGTGTTTTGATATGTAAATACTCATTTAGCAATGCATATTAGGTTTTTATGTATTCATCTTTATTTTATATTTAGCTTCATTTATTAAATAATTTAAAACTTCCTTTTATATAATTGTAGTTTCAGTTGCATATTTTACTGCAAGAATATTAAATCGTGATCGCATATGCATAATCAGCTCATAATCCCACTGCTGGGCACGTTGGTGATGGTGCATGTTGTTCACCAACCCGCACCAGGCCAGTGTGATGGACTACGGCCTTCACCCTTCTCATTTTGAGAAGGTGGGACAGTAATGGGCTGATTAAATGGTGATCGTAGAATGTTATTACTGAAAAAGAGGATGTCCGTCCCATGCTTCACTTATGCTATATTACATACATAACATCACGCCTAACATTCCCCGAAGAGTTCGGCAGAGGTGTTTTTAGTACACCCTCGTTTCGCCAGCTATGTTTAAGTCCCATGTAATAGGGGGCGAGCCTTTGCCATTAACCGGGCACAAATCTAGACTCCAGGCTGCTACTGAGAAATTCCTAATGGAAAAACCCAATAACACTTTACCCGACCTGGGGATCGAATCTAGGACCCCATGCTCAGCAGTCACGCTTGCGACTACTAGAGCAACGAGGCAGTGTTATATTATAGTTAAGAATTCTGCAAAGAAGATTTTGTCAAATTCAAGAATACAAAAATCTAAATGTTACAAAACCTCCTTCTATGAGTTAATAAATTAGACAGTTTAGAAAATGTTATCGATATCGACACTCACAACTCCCGTGTCCCACCTCTACGTTCCTGGGGCGGAAGTAGTATAATTGTGGCGTCTTCCCCTCACTGGCCGTCCCGACGAAAAAGTTCACTTTGCCGACTTGTTCTTACGTTTCATATTATTACTTTGTAACTATATTTTATTACGAGGTGACTTTAAAAAAATAAAAGAATTATTGTGTTTTTTTCCTTCTTGTTTAGGTCACATTTGACTCTTGTCTCACCTGACGGTAAGCGCAGACAGGGTCTAAGAAGCACACGAATCCAAGGAGAGATTCCCCTATACCCCTCTGGCTCTCACATACACACGACGGAACACAGTAAACTGGTTGGCGCCGAACTTCAATGTACAGGTGGTAGCTAGCCAGGCGGACCGTATGGGACCTACCACGTCGCGTGCTGGGTTTTGTATAATCTTACAACACGCGTCTATTCCCAGCGTGCGGTGAGGAAGTTTTATATTCTAACCCGTCCCCACATGGGCTAAAAGATAGATAAGTTGTTCCTTTGACTGCCTTGTTGGTCTATTAATTGCAAGCGCGACTGCGGTGCATGGGGTCCTGGGTTCGATCCCCAGGTCGTGCAAAGTGTTATTGGGTTTTTCCAGTAGGAAATTCACAGTAGCAGCCCAGAGTCTGTATTTGTACCCGGTTAATGGCAATAGGCTCGCCCCCTATTACATGGGATTTAAACATAGCTGGCGAAATGAGGGTGTACTAGAAAACACCTCTGCCGAACCCTTCGGGGAATATAAGTCGTGATGTTGTTATGTTAAGTTGTTCCCTACGATTAGAAGCTAATCTTTTCTTAAAACTCAGTCTGCTGCGACCATGTTTTGGTTAGAAATAACCCCTAACATGTTTTTCTAACAAAATTGGGGTGTGGCTTCTTTATTGTGTTGTACTTGATCCGAGTATTCGTTAAACATGTTTTTTTAGATTTTTGGGTTACGTAATGAACGAGAACATTATTTGAAAATCTTTTTAGGTAGGTCTCCTCCACAATTATTTTGGTGAAAGGTTCATGCAGTTGTTTGTTGTGCAGATTGCAGCAACTTCCCGTCTACCTCATCATCACCTTCAGTGGTTTAAGCTATGCGTTGATGAATCAGTCTGTCAGTCAGTCAGAAAATTTGTCCTTATAAGTATATAGAGAAGTCTACTTAGTTGTCGGCAATAAGATTGACAAGCATATCATTTTGGGACCCAGTGCATAATATCAGCAAGCACATCGGGTCACTCGCGTGAACGCTCAACTAGTATTCCCAAGGAGGGTTGATGTCAGGCGGCCGGTCATAAAACAATAAGCCAAGACTAACAACATGGTTTTGTGAAATACATGTTGTGCCGACCCCACCTAGTGTGGGATAAGGGCAGGAAGAAGAAGTATACAAGGTTAGTCGGAAAGGGGGTACTAAGCCGAAAGGGTGTTAAAGTACCCATAATAAGGGATAACTTTTGTTCTACAACTTTCCCCAAAACTCGATAGTTTAAGAGAAATAGCTGTTCAAAAATTTCGTAAAAAATACGCTAAATTCTATCTATCCTCAGCTATGATCAGCTGTGTTTACATTTTAGGTCATATTTGGGGTCACGGATTAGAAACCCCATTTTCTGAATTCATAACTAAAGCAGGGATGAAGAATTTTCGAAAAAACTAAAATAAAAAATATTTTTGATGGAAAAAAAAAAAACAAATTTTGAAATTTTAACACTTGCTTTAAAATAGTCATCAGTGATACTTTAAGTGGCCCGGCTTAGTACCCCCTTTCCGACTAACCTTGTAGATAGAGGAGTTATAATTTCAGGACTTAGTCAGATTTGACCATAAGATTTTAAAATATGGATATCATGATCTTGTTTATTTAGAATTAACATAATAAGGTCAGAATAAACAATATCGTGTGTTCATTGGTTTCATACTTTCATTTGTACAATAGGGGAATGAAAAGTTATTTTAAGGTCTATTTTTGCTTACACAGTGCAAGAAACGAACTATTTTACTGACTACGCCACTATTAATATGACTATTTTACTGTGCCAACATTATAGAAATGAAAATACAAATATTTTTTGACAGAATATTAAATTATAATGGTGACATGGTGACAAACACTAGTAATGAATCATTGATATGATTGATGTCGCGGTTTTTACAACAAAACTCCTAAATATTACATGGCACTACTACGTCATATGGAAGCAAAAGACAATTTTCATCTTTGCTACCAAATAATGAAACATAATTTTCCATGTGTGATCTGTTCCGTTCAACAGTTTGAAAGGGTAACATTTGCCCGCGATGTGGGAAAGGAATGAATTTGAAAACTGACGAACCTCTCATCCTCCTACTGTACTAAACCGTAGCCCTTAATTGTGGTATAAAAAAGAAAGTGGCTACAGTCTTTGGAACAACATCATTATCACGATCCAATTCACTTCAAGTTTTTTACTTAGCTGCCTCGTTGGTTTAGTGGTGGCAAGCGCGACTGCTGATCGTGAGGTCCTGGTATCGATCCCCAGGTCAGGCAAAGTGTTATTGGGTTTTCCGTGTAGAATTCCTCAGTAGCAGCCCGGAGTTTGGATTTGTGCCTAAAATTGCTATAGGCTCGCCCCCTATTACGAGGGACTTAAACATAACGGCGAAATGAAGCTGTTAGGTACTATACACCTCTGCCCAACCCTTCGAATACAGGCGTGATGTTATGTTTTTTTTTCTTGATTATTTTTAAGCAAAATACTGGAAACAGAAGTTTAGCAGGTAAGTACTGGAAATGGAAAAATATTTATTAGTTTTTAATAGTTCCGTTGCAAGTACTCGTACATTTATTAAGTTGTTTCGCAGAATTTGTAGTAAAAACTGTGTTCTACTTAATGTTCAGATGGAGTTAGTAAAATAACCGCGCGTGCGCCGGCGCAGCTCTTTGTTAGAGGCGAGTGGTGCTCAAACTTTTAACTTGTTACAGTTTTGTGTTACCTTTTTCTTCGCTTAGTGTAATTATGTGATTTTTTTCTTTATAGGAGACATGCTAAGTACGGGAACACCCGATTATAAATCAAGCAATACATTGTCTAATTTATGCTGACCTTTCAGTGTACAGAATTTCCGTATAGTGAGAGATCAGCTTATACTGGATGTGTATCGCTTGATTTGTCATCATGTGTACTCAAAACGATAAAGAAAAAAGCTTGATTCTTAAAAATCTATGTGAATTGATCCAAGAATAAGACGTGTAGAAGCAAGTTTGTGTGTGCCATATTTTTGGTCTTCTAAGCATAATCAGTCCATTACTATCCCACTGCTGGGCACGTGGGTTTGAGTCCACCACGCTGGTCTGGTGTGGGTAGAATTTGTATATCAATTGTGTTAACGGTGAAGGCAAGAATTGTGTTATCATCTTGATGAAATTTGCACCCTGAGAGGGCTCTAAAAAGTTCTCAATGGTGTGTGTAGTCCGCTCCTAAATAAGTCAGCTATTCTTCGCATCATGCTATGAATCCAATTCGCTGGTAAAGCTCTTACCTATCATGGCGGTTGCAAACAGAAATCTATCTATATAAATAAAAATGAACCGCCAAATGTGTTGCTAAGCGCAAAACTTGAGAACGGCTCGACCAATTTGGCTATTTTTGTATATATATATTCCTTAAGGCACAAGGAAGGTTCTTATGGAGAGAAAAAACAAAAATTGCGTGGAAAATAGTAAAAACAACACTTTTCTCTTCCCACTACAGGCCAATAACTTTTGACAGAACGAAGTCTGTCCGGGTAGCTAGTATTAAATAATATTCTTCATTTCGTACACAAAGAAAACAAAGGACAGATACGTACTTTAAACCGTCGTGCGTGTATGACAAGATGTATGAATGTGGACGAAACGAAAGGAGTATGTAAGGATTGTAGCACGTGTCGTTTTATATTTTCTGCCCACCCCCATGGGAAAAAGCCGTGAGTTTCTGTATGTGTGTATGTGGTAAAAAAAAGAAATCAATTAAAAAATTTCACCAGAACTTTGAGAAACACAGCAAAACAAAAGTCAGTTACGACAATCGTCCGTTACAGTTTGTCCATCAACACGGTCTTCCGGTAGAGAGAGACAGTACTATACGACATGCTACACGTTAGAGAGAGACAGCAATATTTCCACCTGTCTCAGACACTTTTTGTTCTACTAAAGTTTTAGTTTTAATTACAAATGATGGTGCAATGGTGCTATATTGGTACTTAAGTTACATAGGCTGTTATTTGGAATACAAGCTGAATGTACGTAATATCTATACCTACCCACGTACTTCATTTTACTTTTTATAGCAGTGATAGCCTAGTGGTATGACCGTCGGACTGGTAATTTATAGGTCTCGAGTTCGAACCCAAGGCACGCACTTCTGACTTTTTGGATTCATGTGCGTATTGTATAATTAGCACTTGCTTAAAAACAGTGAAGGGAAACATCGTGAGGAATGCCGGAGAGATATTTTTCGACAGCATGTGAAGCCAAGTCAAAGGCCCATGGGTGGCTTAAACTCTGATACTAGGTTAGTCACTAACCACACGAAAAGAAGAAGTCTTCATTTCTTATAGTAGATAAAATATAAACTGCCTCGTTGGTCAAGTGATGACAAGCGGGACTGCTGATCATGGGGTCCTGGGTTGGGAAAAGTGTTACTGTGTTATTCCGTGTGGAATTCCTCAGTAGCAGCCTGGAGTTTAGATTTGTGCCCGGTTGATGGCAATAGGCTCGTCCTATATAACATGGGACTTAAACATAACGGCGAAATGGGGGTGTTACTACAAGGTTAGTCGGAAAGGGGGTACTAAGCCGAAAGGGTGTTAGAGTACCCATAATAATGAATAACTTTTGCTCTACAACTTTCCCCAAAAGTTTAAGAGAAATTGCTGTTCAAAGATTTCATAAAAAATACTTTAAATTCTATCTACCCTCAGCTATGATCAGCTGTGTTTACATTTTAGGTCATATTTGGGGTCACGGATTAGAAGATCAATTTTCTGAATTCGTAACTAAAACAGGGATGAAGAATTTTTGAAAAAAATAAAATAAAATAGATTATGCATTTTTTTTATCGAATTTTTGAAACGTTAACGCTTTCTTTAAAACAATCATCAGTGATACATTAAGGGGACCGTGGCTTAGTACCCCCTTTCCGACTAACCTTGTATACACCTCTGCCCAACCCTTCGAGGAGTACAGGCGTGATGTTATGTTATAACCTAAAAGGCATAGAAAAGTGTAAATATAAACTACATACACATACATACATACACACCTTCTAGATGGGGTTTCAGTCGGTTTAATGTGTCTATAAATCTGGTAGGTCAATCTTAATAAGCTGAAACTTTGCATACATAAATGGATTGAAAGATATTCATAACCTTACTAGCCATAATTGTCTAATGCTATAATAAATGAATTCTTCTTCTTTTCGTGTGGTTAGTGACTAACCTGGTGTCAGAGTTTATGCCGCCCATGGGCCTGTGACTTGGCTTCACATGCTGTCGGGAAACACCTCTCAGGCATGCCGGTTTCCTCATGATGTTTTCCTTCACCGTTTTTAAGCAAGTGATAATTATACAATACGCACATGAATCCGAAAAGTCAGAGGTGCGTGCTTTGGGTTCGAACTCGAGATCTATGACTTGGCAGTCCGACAGTCACACCAGTAGACTATCACTGCTGTTAAATGAAGAATGAAGCTTACAATATTGATGGGGCTCTATGCTAATTAACAACCACGCGGATCATATCATTTGCAAGGTTAAGCTACACTTGTTGCGGTCAGCTCGTGGATGGGTGACCATTCGTTACATATCGAGACCCCTCCGTGCCTTGGACAGCACGTTAAACCGTCGGTCCAGAGTGTCATACGAATACCTATGACAGTCATTACGGGTGTAGTCAGAAGCCCGAAAGTCTGATAACTGGTCAAAATTTAGGATATCGGCATTGTCCAGTAACTGGGTTGCGGAGGTCTGATGGCAGTCGTTCCGTGTAAAATACTGGTATTCAGCCGCCTCTGGTTAGACTGGAAGCTGGAAGTGAGAAATAAATAGGTTTGTTTATCCCCTAATCGGGCATAAGGTTTTAAGAAAATTAAATAATAAACAATTTGGCAATTTTTTATAAATATTAAAAATAAGTTTTTTTTTATATGTAGTTGCCTCTTTATTTTTATTGTCTATTAAAGAAAATAGTAAAAATATGTAATAATGCTAGGTTTAAAAATAAAAATATAACAAGGAGGCATTCGCGACATTCATCATCATCATCTTCCTGCCCTGGTCCCAAGTTACTTGGGGTCGGCGCAATATGTTTTTCTCTTCCACTCCTCCCTGTCAGCCGTCTCATAATCATTTACTCCCTTATCTTTCATTACCTCCCTCACACAATCCATCCATCTTTTCTTTGGTCTCCCTCTCCCCCTCCATCCATCAACATTCATATTCATCACTCTCTTAGTCACACGTTTCATCCCTCCTCATCACATGCCCATACCAAGACAAACGCTTTCCTTTCAACTTTTCTGTCGCGACATCTTCCAAAAAAGTTTGTGGGAAATATATTACCTTTGCCTTATTAAAGGTTATGGACATAAGTTTGTTAATCATAAAGATTTGCAAAACATAGAAAATTTCTTCAATATCAGGTGTTATCCACCCCTCCCGCTACCCCGCTTCACTTGTAAGTTCAAGTGAGGGTTGTAGAGGGATGGTGTACCCACCTGCCACTAATTATATACGATAATGATCTTTGAACCCTGGCACGTGGCTAGGACAGCGAGGTTAAGTTTGATAGAAAAATAAATTTAAATAAAATATAGTCTATCCGTGAATTTGATTATTTTCAAGTGTGAATAAAAGTTCAAGTTATGAAAGTATTTGGTTTTGCCTGCAAATATTCTTATTAAAATTTGATTTAAAGAAGGGTATGTAAGTCATGAACCAATGAGAGGGGCTCATGGCTTATTACCAACCGCGCGGATCATACGATTTGCGAGGTTAAGCTGCGCTTGTTGCGGTCAGTCTGTGGGTGGGTGACCGTTCGTTACACATCGAGACACCTCCGTGCCTCGGAGAGCACGTTAAACACTCGGTCTCAGGTGTCATACGAATACCTTTGGCAGTCATTACGGGAAGTCAGAAGCCCGAAAGTCTGACAACTGTTCTAATCTTAGGATATTGGCATTACCCAAGAACTAGGTTGTGGATGTCTGATGGCAGTCGCTGCGTGTAAAATACTGGTGTTCAGCCACATCTGGATAGACTGGAAGCCGACCCCAACATAGTTGGGAAAAGGTTAGGTAGAACATGTTAAGTCATGAACTTTGCTTGGCGACACACAATATACTGCTATAACCTAAGTTATAGTTATAAGTATAAACTAAAATATAGCTTAAGTATAAAGAATACTTACTTTTCAAACTTTTATAGACTAGAATAGAAAATTATTTATACGAGTCACCACGACACAATAGGTTAGTTATACCTAATATGTTCAAAGAAGTTACTAAATCAACATTTCATTTTACAAAATCTAGAACTACATAAACTTACCTACCTAACTTATATAAAAATAATATCAAAATAAAGTAATTTAGTATTAAAAAGATAGATTTAAACTTAGACAATGTACTGTCTCGACTTTCTTCGTGAAAGCGTTGCGCGCGTTGATGTCTATTTCTAAGAAACTTTTACTGACCATAGTCCGACTATTATTTTTAGCCATCGGCTATTTCTTAGTTAAATTTTATAACCCATGTTTAGTCATGTGCATTTAGGGTTTAAATCTTAGTCCACCACGCTGGCCTGGTGCGATTTGGCGGACTACACACACCATCAAAAACTTTTTACAAGCCCTCTCAGGTGTGCAGGTTTCCTCACGATGTTTTTCCTTCACCGTTAACGCAAGTGATAATGAAATTCTGATCCGCACATGAATTGAAAAAGTCAGAAATGCGGGCTGGGATCGAACTCTGGTGCTTTTACATGGAAGGCAAGTGTTTAACCGCTAGGCTAACGCTGCTAATCATTAAAAACAACATCACGCCTGTATTCCCCAAAGGGTTAGGCAGAGGTGTATAGTAACACCCTCATTTCGCCGTTATGTTTAAGTCCCATGTAATAAAGGGCGAGCCTATTGCCATTAACTGGACACAAATCCAAACCCCGGGGTGCTACTGAGGAGTTCCACACGGATAAACCCAATAATACTTTGCTCGGCCTGGGGATCGAACTCAAGACCTCACGATCAGCAGTCACGCTTGCCACCACTAGACCAACGAAGCATCAATCTATATCTATACTAATATTATAAAGAGGAAAGATTTGAATTTTTGTATGTAACGAATAAACTTAAAAACTACTGGACCGATTACAAAAAATATTTTGCCGTTAGGAAGCTACATTATCACTGAGTAACATAGGCTACGGGCAAGCTGTGAGGACACAGCTAGTCATTAATAAAATGCTAAATAGCTAGTTAGATCAGTTTTCCTTCATAACCTGAAAAGCATTGCATATAATAAATCAAATTCTTTTTTTTGATACCGTAACTTAATTAAAACTTAAGATTATTATAATTAATGTAGGAAGGCTAATGGCATGCTTGAAGTAACTTCAAACGGAGTTTATTTTTAAATAATTTTCATTAAAAACTCAACCAAGATGTAGGTGTGTTATATGAGCATAAATCACTGAGATGTAATATACTGGCTGCCTCGTTGGTCCAGTGGTGGCAAGCGCGACTGCTGATCGTGAGGTCCTGGGTTCGATGGGTTTTTCCGTGTGGAATTCCTCAGTAGCATCCTGGAGTTGGGATTTATACCCGGTTGATGGCAATAGGCTCGCCCCTATTACATGGGACTTAAACATGACGGCGAAATGAGGGTGTTACTGTACACCTCTGCCTAACCCTTTGGAGAATTGAGGCGTGATGTTATGAGAACATTGTGAGGAAACCTGCACACCTGCGAGGGTTCTATAAAGTTCTCGATGGTGTGTGTAGTCTGCCAACCCGCACCAGGCCAGCGTGGTGGACTAAGGCCTAAGGGCCCTTCTCATTTTGAGAAGACGCCAGTGGCCAATGGTTGGACAGTAATGGGCTGAAAGTGGAAAGAAAGAACTCCGCTCAATTAATGAACGCGTAGTATGTGTGTTACTGTTCAGTGATCAGGACTGAGTTCAGCCAATATGCCGTGAAAAGTCTAGAAAAAAAGCTAGAATATTTGCTATATTTCAAACTATCAATACGTATATCTGTTATATACCTTCAATCAAGTAGATACTTCTTCTTTTCGTGTGGTTAGTGATTAACCTGGTGTCAGAGTTTATGCCGCCCATGGGCCTCTGACTTGGCTTCACAAGCCGTCGAGAAATATCTCTCAGGCATGCCGGTTTCCTCACGATGTTTTCCTTCACCGTTTTTAAGCAAGTGATAATTATACAATACGCACGTTAATCCAAAAAGTCAGAGGCCTTGGGTTCGAACTCGAGACCTATGACTTGGCAGTCCGACGGTCACACCACTAGGCTATCACTGCTATAAAATACTAACTGCCTATAATTATGAGTACATCTACAGATTCTGTGTCCACAGGAAAACATATCGTGACGATAACCACACACGTCGCATCCTTGAAACAAAAGCTATTATACCTAACCATAACGGCCGATGACAGAACCACGAAAATTCACAGTTAATAGCATTTTTCCGTCCTCCAAATAATATACCCATGTTTTACATAAGGACGGCTTACATAAGGCTGTATTAACATGTGTGTGCGTGCGCGGGCCAGTCGCGAGTCGCTGCGCGGGAGTCGGTTATGTTCCACTCAATCGCATTTGAGTCGTGGCCGTCGCCGCGAGCGGACGTGCGGACGCTGAAAAAACAATAAGAAACAGTGCTTGTGAGTGCCTGTGGAACACAAGTGTTAGAAAGTTCTGTTTTATCAAGTTTTTAGAACGCAAATAAATTTTAATTTACCTTTTTTTAATTTGGAAAAAGCTAGTTACGTTACGTGAATCTGGTTCGCCCGTTTTTCCGGTGCAGGTATGTTTTTGTTGTAACTGAATTCCGCTTAGTTTTTACTTGTTATGAAAGGTTTTTTTTTGTGTTTCAGACTATTATATGTAAATATTATCTACCTATAATTATGTGTTACTGAAATTTTTTGAGTATTTTACACTTAAGACGGTTATGATTTCTAAAGTACCTATATATATATAAAATTGAAATTAACCCAAAAACAATACGATTTACAATTAGTGTCTTCCTAAATTACTTCAACGACGTATATTTTCGTGGTTCTTTGGAAATAGTCGATAAACTAGATCATAAAATAATTCTAAAACATAAATAATCAAAAACATGGGTAATTCCAGCCTTATTTTAGTAATTAAAGCTAAAAAAATAGACCAAGAGTTCGACATAAAAATGTTAACTATGAAACTAACTGATGGAATTCTTAATAGTCGTAAAGTCTGACTCATCGACAAAATTCAAGGCTCTTGATCTTGAAAGTCATTGTAGTCAAGCTCTTTGCCTATATTGGTAAGAAGTCTGGGTCTAACATCTTTTGTGAAGTACTAATCAGATAAACACATCTAAAAAAGCATTTAAGTATCAGCAAAGATTTGTAAATGAATTAGTATTCACAATGTTTCGTAGTAAAAAAAACGTAGGAAGAAAATCTTTATATGGGAAAGGAAATTTTGTTTCCTATAAGAGTGAAAAGCTACTGTTTCCTATTAGACAAAAAGGCTTCATAAATGCAAATACGAAGTAAAGAATTCTAATTCAAAAAAAAAATTGTATACGGTGTGCTCGACTAAGTCCTAAACCCTTCTCATTCTGAGAGGAGGCCCGTGCCCAGCAGTGGGAAAATAAAGTACTGATTATGCTTGTAAGTTTTAAGTTAAAGTTATAATCTGAAAAAGTCGCTGAGAAGCCGAAATAGCTAAGACAACTTCCTCTGTTGGATTTTCCTGAAATGTGCAAATAACATCAGTGTTTAAACTGACTGGTCCGCCTAACTTTACCTTTTGCTGTACTTAAGCAGTTCATATAGCCTATATAATACAGTAAGATATCCTTCTAAACTAGATTTTCGATATTGGCACTTTTGCATTAGACAGGATTACATTATCATATCATCGATGTAGGAATAAAAACCTTTTAGCAACTAACTTTAAAACTGGAAATGTTGAAAAAGTAAAATATGCAGCGAATTATTTAGCGCCAAAAGATGGTTTTGAAACTAAGGTACCTATTCTTAAATCACGTGGCGAAGAACAATAATTCAAAGTATTTAATTCATCTTTCATAAAATATATTTCAAACACTTAGGTAACGATACTGCAATAGTTTACGTAAACTTCATAACACTTTTTGCTTTTATCCGACGGCCAGCGTTTAGTTGCACAAAATGTTTGGTACTTCTTATTGAATGTTCTGGAAAAATTGTATATTTGTCATCTATTTGGATGGTTAATCTTGTTAGTTTTATGAAAAATAATGCAAGAATACTCTTTCGGCATTAATAAACTTATGACAAGCTTTATACGTTGAAAAATGTATGGTTATAATGACGTTATTCATGACTTAACTTTATTCAGCGTTTACTAGTAAAGTAAAATCATTGGAAACTTGTTCTACATATTTGGTGTGATTTTTCTCCTTATTCTAATCTTTTAAATCGTTTTCATTAGCAAAGTTAGGTACTCTATCTAAATCAGTAGTTATTTACGTGCTCCTCAATCAATATTCGAAGATTCTTTTATAATTACTGCTTTAACTACTGTATCATTAATTTTCAGTTCTGATTCTATTTATCCATCAAATGCGTGTCATTCCTGTTGCTCTTTAACTCGCAAAAAATACGTTTTTCTTATTCTGTTATTATTAATACATATATATTTTCACTTTGGGGTTACGATTCATCTTCCTGCGGAAGAAGTCCGTTCCTCAGAGGTTCCTTTGAGAACTTTAAGCCAAAATATAATGTACCAGGTACCAGCCGGAGTCCAATTTAATTCACGACTACACTATTGGAGTACAGTCATGAACCGTCCTGAGTGTGTGAGACACTATTCTAAAATATATATACGTACGTAGCAGTTGAATGCTTGCCTCTTATCCAGGAGGGTCTGAGTTCAACCCCGGCACGCACCTCCTGACTTTCCGAATTCATGTGCGGATCATTATTTGATTGACACTTGCGTTAACGGTGAAGGAAAACATCGTGAGGAAACCTGCACACCTGGGCTCCATAAAGCTCTCGATGGTGTGTGTAGTCCGCCCAGGCCAGCCTGGTGGACTAAGGCCTAAATCTTTCTCATTCTGAGAAGAGGCCTGTGCCCAGCAGTGGGACAGTTATGGGCTGATTATGTTAGGTATGTTATACCTACCTAAATCACACGATATTTATTTCCCTTACTTTCCAAAAGTTAACCTCTTGCAGTTAATTCCATTAAATCTATCTCAAAATTGTATTTATAATTTGTCTCCCTTTAATCAATAAAAACGCGGTAAACTCACTGGCCATCAAAATTCTAATAAGCTTACATAAGCCAGCAAGTGAAAACATTTTTTTATCTAACGTTTCAAGTGTGGGAGCCATTGTCACTTGGGTTCTAGGTTACAAGTCTTTGTCTCAAGTTACGTGAAGTTCCCATAGCTTACTGGTGTGCTGCTTATTTATAATTGTTTTATAAAAAGCAAAAACATTTGATGGAGTTACGGAAATTTGATAATTTTTACGTGTGGTTAAGGAATTTTTATTTTTGGTTGGTTTCTTTATTCGAACACTAATCGTTTTACCATAGGTGTGACAAATTGTTCCTTTAAAGATGAACTAGTGGTTGTTTTAACGGGTGGTAGTACACTTCGTTGTAAACTAGAACTAGATACAAGATAAAGGTTTATAGAAGATAAGGATTAGGACCAATAATGTGATCTTAACTAAAAAATATAACCCTATCTCATTCCATATCTTAAAAGCTCGAATGGAGACTTTACCATAGAAATGATCAGCAGAAACCTCCTTTAACATATTTTGTCGTAGATTTTTGTGGAATAGACTCTTTTTCAGCAGAGTGCATCACTATCAATCCATTAGACGAATCAGGAAAAGGTTGCACATTTCACATCTCCATTTCTAAATAACCTTTGACTTTATAAAAAACCAAAAATACTTTTGTTCAGTTTAAACAGTCGTTATATTTTATTTTATAACGAAAAGAGAAATAAAATTTAACCAAACTGCAGCATTTCGGAATATTTTATTCAAGTTTCGTTTGTCTGTTTTGGAAAAGAAACAGTCAATTGTTAAGTGTTTTTTGGTAAGTTATCTTTGTTGTGAGTCAATCTAGTTGATTCTAGATACTACCTACTAATACAAGGAAATGTATTCTTGCTTGACATTAATAATGCAATACAGGACCGTACAGTAGCTTAGAAGTTTAAGAGATCCTAAATTATTGATTCTATTCTAATGATTTATTGCAAACATTATTTGGTTGTTCAAAAATTATTAATCTTTTCAAATAAGTCTTTTATTATTATTAAACAGATTTTAATGAGCTTCACTTCGTATATTTGTTTGTTTGATTCAAATCTTGCGACAGATTCTTCAACTACTTCTACTTTCAACCGATTCTTTTGAAACTTCGCAAACAAATTCAATTCCTATGACAATACAACTTTATAATAATTTCAACCTTCAATTCTCAAATCCTAATGCTGCAGGGGCACTGCAAGACAAAACCGTTTAACTTAAAAGTTTTTTTTTAGGGATTCTATTAGTGTTTATTTCTCTTTGGTTTCAAACAGGTAATTTTGTTTTAAAAGCTGTTCTATTAATTTCATCTAGTTTGTCTTCGGGACCATAAATTAAGTATCTTGACATCTTCTTCTTCTTCTCCCTGCCCTTATCCAACACTAGGTGGGGTCGGCACAACATGTAATTCGTAAATCCATGTTGTTAGAGGTTTTGGCTTATTGTTTTATGACCGGCCGCCTGCCTGACATCAATCCTCCTTGGGGATACTCGTTGCGCCGTCGCGCGGGTGACCCAATATGCTTGCTGATATTATGCACTGGGTCCCAAAATGATATGCTTGTCAATCTTATTGCCGATAACTAAGCAGACTATGTTCTTCTTGGTGGAGTATCTTGTAGACATCATAGGTACTTTTATATTCAACTCAAATCCAGCAGTCTCTTGTTCGCCATACGTACCACTAACATTTTAGTTCATTTTTATTAATTAATTTATGTTTAAATCAACATATCTGTTTAACTAAACTAGTTTTAACCAATATTTAAAAATAATCTTGCATTTCTTCAATTGCTTTTCAAGTGACAGTAGCACCTTTCGTCAGGTTTTTTCTAGTAAAAGATAAAAAAAAGACGGCAAAAAATACAATAGACGGTAGCACTTTCTAAAATGATCGGCAACCGGCGCGCGCGCCGACGGCCGGTAGCGAATATTGTAAACAGCGGTTTAGATCTGTTATGATGGTTTTGATACGATTTTGATGTTTTGGGTTAATTGGAAATTGATAATTTTTTTTTTTTAATTTTTTTGTCATCTTAGGAGAATCTAATTTTACTTGTAATGGTACAATAGTAAGTGATTGACTTCCTTGTCTTTTTTTATTGCTATATAATTTTTGTACGTATTTGCTAAGGTATATAATACTCTCATTTCGCCGTTATATTTAAGTCCCATGTATCAGAAGGCGAGCCTATTGCCATCAACCGGACACAAATCTAAACTCCGGGCTGCTACAGAGAAATTTCTATTGGAAAAACCCAATAACACTGCTTGACCTGGGGATCGAAACCAGGATCTCACGATCAGCAGTCACACTTGCGACCACTAGTCCAACGAGGCAGTTATTTATCAAATAGTGTTTTTTTAAGGTAGATACTGTCAGAAATCACTTTTGTTTAATCTTATTTGATATTGAAGTGTCGTTTCTTATTGATTTTTGTCATTCCTAGGGTTGTCTGTAAAAGATAATTATTTGCAATAAGAATTTTGTAGCCAATTCAGTCGCCATTGTTGTCATTAATTTACCTGCTTAATTCTTCTGAAAACTGCTGTAGCTTTTATTATTCTCGTCTCTTATACTTCATACTAGCTTTTGCCAGCAGTTTCATCTGCGTGATTTTTTTTTACCCCCACAGGGGAGGAATTTTGAAAAATCCTTTCATAGTGGTGGCCTACTTTATAAAAGGTACCTACCTACTGTAAACCTACCTACTGTAGGCTGTGCGTTGATAGATCAGTCAGTCTGTCAGTCAGTGTCTCCTTTTATATATACAGAAGAATACTTATGTCCGTAATCCCTTAAGGGGTAAGCAGAGGTGTACACCAGTGTTTCTAGTCTGGTATTGAGTCCCATGACTGTGGTAAGCCTAATGCAATTTTGCAGGCACAATGCCGATTTCGTCGCCTCTTACGCCGATAGAAAGGAATTATATTCTTAAGCCTCCAAGGACTATTTCTCTTATAGTATTGAAAGTTACATATGACGGGTAAATTCTTTGCGATAAAATATCGGTAAAGTCATAATTTAATCCACAGACATCTAAAATCTTTGCAAAATATTAAGATTCTTTTAATTACCTACCTACCTAAAGAAAATAACGCTATATTACTTTTGCTTAGTCATGAAATTAAATTGAATACGTACGTATTTTTGAAACCACTTTTAATAAAATTGAATTTAACTATCGCAATTAAACTGGTTAAGCACATTTTAATTTATTATTAATCAGACGTCCACCTTTTCCATTTTCTAACATGCTTTTTATAGTGTGAACTTTAGTTTCAATAGAGATTATTTTGGTAAGCTGGCTATTATCATCATCGTCATCATCATGATCTCCATGTCCTTATGCCACACTAGGTGTGATCGGCACAACATTGTATTCGTCTTTCATACTCCTCTATCAGTACCCACTCCTGCTGGCAATTATGTTGGACAAATATTTCATTGTATCCCGATAACTGCTTATTCGATCTGTTTAAATTTTATACACAACTTACATAAAGCATTTAATAATATTTCGTATTAATTAGTAAAAACATAATTGCATCCAGTTTTATTGTTATAATTTTAACAAGTCGTATAATTTATGATTGCACCCCCAACTCTTACCCCCGTTCGGGCGTTATCATCGTAGATATTAATTTGTCATAATTACTGATCCGAGTAACCCTCCTCCGTCCGTTGCGTCTGTGAGTTTAATCTAACCGCGCAAACCTGTTTATAATCAGGGTATCCACTGAGATATATAAAAATATCTGCACGCCATCCAAGCACATGTAAAAAATGGTAAAAATATAGTGACACACTGAAAACGCATCGTTGAGTGCGCGCGCATCTACGTCACACACACTAGTTCGGCACCACCAGCCATGCATGGATATTGTGATGTTTGAACTTGAATGAACTGTGTTTTATCTACAGAACCGCTTAGTTAATAAAAATAATCGGAAGAATCCTTCTAAGCCCTTCAACAAAGTTAAACAACCTAACACTGCATTTTTCTACAATAATGCCATGGGTGGGGCGTGATCTCTTGTTTTTTTTCAATTGCTGGATTGACTTCGAAGCTTTTCGACCAACTATTGATCCTTCGATGTAAACAAATCCATCTCACTTATAGTTCTCTCTCTAGGGATACCAATAGGTCCCATCGTAGGTCCACTAATCAAAATGGTTTTCTGATAGAAAAGACACAGTAGCCTGAGGTCTGCCTGTACCCTGTTGAGTAATGCGTGATGGACACACATCACACAAAAATATAAAATATCAATGACACACTGAATAGCGCATCGCTGACTGAGCACGCCGCTACGTCATCGGCCACGTACCGAATAGTTCGGCACCACCACCCATGCGTTAACACGCAGAGCTGAACTTGACTTAGAATCAGCTGCTCATCCTGTGCAAAATAACAGTATAGTGGAGGAAAAGGAACAAAAAACTGGCTAGAACAGGGAAATTGGTGAAATATTCGCAAGATATAGACTTCAGAAAATTAAGTTCATATCAAACAGAATTTATATATCTTTAAAAAGCAGTAAATGAAGATGGAAAAGTAGCCACCTAACCAATTTTTTTGTGGTGTTGGTGTGAAGGAACTTTAGAATATTATGTTTGCTCAACTGGTAGTAAAAACTTTATTTTTTCTGCTCAACTCTCAAATAATCAAATAAGCCTCTTGCAATTCACTTTTGGATAAAGGTCTCTCTCAAATTTAATTGTGCTTTAAAATCCAGCTCTCCCTTGTTCGTAGGTAGCAAGCGAACAACTCTTCGGAAAAAAGCTTGCTGTCTGCAACGATACTTACTTGACTTGGCCCATAAACAATGAAAGCGATAAAAACATACTATCAAAACCGATTCATTCAACTGACTTCGTCGAAGAGCGATGAAAGCGACACATTCGAGTAGCGACCGACGATCCGGCGCGCGCGCACCCCTATTTATTCGCGCCAGGATCATTACGCACATTACTGACTTTGTTAATGAACGAAATAAGAGTAAAATTGTGGACTATGTATACGAAGAGTAGAAATTAACTGATAAAGAAAAAATTGGTACCATATAACTAAAGAAAAAAACTGCTGTTGAAACTGTTAAAGTTATGAGAGCCATATGAGAGAATACATGAAACGGCTAACACAAGACCCGGCAAAGTAGTAGAAACGATGCCGAAAAGCAGATCTTAAATGCAGAATATAATAAAATCCCATAAAAAAAACTTTTAAGTTAAACGATTTTATCTTGCAGTACCCCTGCAGTATATGGATTTGAGAATTGCAGGTTGAAATTAGTATAATGTTGTATTGTCATGGGAATTGAGGTTGTGTGCGAAGTTTCAGGAGAACCAGTTAAGCAGTACTTGAAAAATCTGTCGCAACATTTGGATAAAAAAACAAATATACGAAGTGAAGATAATTGAAACCGTTTAAAAAAGTTGCACCCCGGAAAGTTCCGCTAAGAAAACAAATAAAGCAAGCCTAAAGAAAGCTCCTTTTTATAGAATCTCCAATCGCTTTTTCTAAAGCGGTCTCTATAAAAACTGTCCCACATGAACTCATTCATGCAATGATGATGATGTCATCACTTCAGTCATGACGCGAGTTTCGTTGACTGCACACCAGTGATCCTGACGCGACGATGCGCAAGCACCGGTTGACGGTCCGATGATACCCAGTCAAATGTATCGCGTTTTTACTGATTGGATTAACTAGATTATTGACTCTAAGTGTTATGTAAGCTAATAATTATTTACAATAAAGCAACACGTTGAAACACGGGACCGGTGGAAGACTTAAACACAGCTATGGGTTAATACGAGCTATGGATGATTTTGGTGATGTGTCCTACCACACTAGCACCGCAGAAAGAGTTAATTTGTTTCATTAGAGAATAAGATGGAAGAGTAATAGGAAATACATACGGTATAGCACAAGATAGTCACCTTCTCATCGACATTTATTTACCTGACCATGTTTCAGGTTTATCAGGATCTGACAAAAATAAATTATTTTTATGTTCTACCAGCTATCATCATATTTTAAAATCATGCTTACAATATCGTTAACTCTGAATTGCGCTATGTCTTGACACGCTAACGGCGCGTGCGTGTGATGACAACGCCAGAATTAATCCTCAAAAAAAACTCCAATACAACAACAACAAAAAATACTGTCCCCAGATTTCCAACACAAAAAGCAACGAAAAATCTGTCGGTACTAATTCACGTCCAAGATTCGTCCATTGACTTTTACTACCGTTTCCACCGACCACAGCACACCGCTAAGCGTAAGACCCTGAGGCGCAGTCAACGTGCGAAACAAACAGTCCTGTGTGTGCTTCACTGGAGCATGCCCCACGTGGGGCCACTCGACCAAAGATGGCCGGCAACACTTGAAGAACTCCCTCAACAATAGTCAGTGAAATGGTACGGTAAAGGTAATCTTCCTTTACCGTTTTGATCGAAGACCATAATAATGACTATGGTTTCATGGAGGTATAGTTAAAAATGGAGATCACACTACAAACACCAAACTGAAGTCGAAGAACGTAACCTTGTAAATTTTATTTCTTTCTAAATACTCTATTTAGAAAAAGATAGAATATTTATTTTGGAAATTTACCACCAAACGAAATATTCAAGGCCAAATTTCTTGACTTCAGTTAGGTGTCCATAGTCTGGTCTTCAGTTTTACCTATACCTACGTGCACTATTAAAATTTTTATGTAGAAAAAAAAAACGACAAGGTGTTTTTCAGTTTAGAGTTATGTATATTCATATCAGGCAGCCTAGCACACACTAATGTGGCAAGACATTATACCACCGATTTCCTAGCCTATAATCACAATTTTGGCTAATGTCACAAGTAACGCGATAAGTTTTCTCTGGATTATGATACCTTTTACACAGATTTAGTTCAGAACTGTTTTTGTATACTGTAAAACAGAATGGGTAGTCATCGTGCGAAACAAACAGGCGTCCTGGGTGTGCTTCACTGGAGCATGCCCCACGTGGGGCCACTCGACCAAAGATGGCCGGCAGCGGGTTGGCTGTGAACCTAGTTAATTCGAACTCAAAATTAGGCAATCATCCTTCATCCTTTGGTTTCTTCGGGGGACAAGCAGACAAGACGTTGTCACAAGCAGCTCCAACTGGAAGCTCTATGAAAGCATCAGTATTTATAGCTTCCAGTGCATGCATAAAATCGATGCTAAGTTGAGTCTTTTGGCTGGGATCACAAATGGCCACGAGTAGGTTGCAGTGACAGTTAATTTGTACAATACTGTTTTTACCAGAATTTTGAAGACACAATACAGTATGAGCAGTCATCGTGCGAATCAAACAACCATCCTGTATGCTCCACTGAAGCATTTCCCACGCGGGTCCACTCGACCAAAGATGACGGCTATGAGTTGCTTTGAAGTCATTTCAAGCTTGAAGTTAGGCACATTTACTAGGTGTTTTACGGGAAAAGTACAATTTAAAGTTAAATCAGAAAGTTCTTCTTCTTTTCGTGTGGTCAGTGACTAACCTGGTGTCAGAGTTTATGCCACCCATGGGCCTCTGACTTGGCTTCGTATGCCGTCGAGAAATATCTTTCAGGTGTGCCGGTTTCTTCACGATGTTTTCCTTCACCGTTTTTAAGCAAGTGACTTTTCGGATTCATGTGCTTATTGTATAATTATTTATACAATAAGCACATGAATCCGAAAAGTCAGAGGTGCGTGCCTTGGGTTCGAATTCAAGACCTATGACTTGGCAGTCCGACGGTCACACCACTAGGCTATCACTGCTATTATCAATTACTATCAGAAAGTTGCTTTCAAAGCATTGGCCGAAGAAGACATTTCCGACGGAGCTGTGGAAACCTTTGGAAGAGATATTTGCTGATTGAGAGGTGAAATGGTACAAGTTAACAAAAGAAATGATTTTTTACTGGTAGATCATCGTCAGACGACCTAGTTTTGAAAGAATTTCGCATATTTTTTTGCAGAGTCACAAATGTTTTCAGTTTTCATTACCGTGTCAGTTGAGTAGTTTTTTTTGGACTGCTGGTATGGTAGACTGTAACGAAGCGGTATGAGCAGTCATTGAGCGAAACAAACAAGCGTCCTGTATGCTTCACTGAAGCATTCACCACGTGGGTCCACTCGACCAAACACCGCAGTGGATTCATTCAAAGTTGACGAAGAATGCCTACAAATAAACTTTTGGGTTTGTGTTATTAAGGAGTCTACATCTTTTAAGAAGGAGGCAGTTCTGAGTGTTTTGTCAACCAATCGGAATACTTTTGGAAGAACACTTCTAGCGAGGTGTAAGACTTATTAATAAATTGAGAGTCCCTCTTAAGTATCGTTTGGAAATGACTTCTTCTTCTTAGCATGTTGATGGCAATCTAAATTGTGTTAGCCCAGAATGTAGCTACGAGCACTGCATTTTCAGTAGCGTTCATAAGTTCCTCTAGCGTGCAGGCGACAGGGCACGCAGGACATGGTGTTAAGTGCCCCATCGTTTGTAAAGGAATATATAAAACAAAATGTTGTCAAATGTGTGGAATTTTACTTTATGATAGCTCCTCTTGGGAAATCTCAAATGCAAATTTATTAATAAGAGCGTTTGCTTCTGTGATGCAATGCAAAGAGTCTAAAGCAATCCAAGGTATTGGGAAGTACTTGAATAAGTCAAGAGCATCTAGTATGAAACAAACGAAATGATATAAGCAGCCTTCGTGTGAAACAACCAAGCGTCATGTATGCTCCACTGAAGCATTCACCACGTGGGTCCACTCGACCACGGACCGCTGAAGATGTGTTGAGTTGGAGTCACTGGACATTGACGTGACGGTGTATTGACGTATCTTCTCGCTCATTTCATTTATAGCCGGTTCCCATAATGTACGGAGCGTTATTGTTTAAAATTGGGACTCTTGTATCTTTATCGATAATAAAGCAAAGACCTTAGGCTTTGCATAGTAGATCCTCCAATATGGAAGTAGCTATCACAGATAAAATTAGCTTACGAGTCCATTTACATAAATAATGCTACCATTAGTAAGCAAAACCCTTCGTTTTTGTTTATAGAAATCGTGCATCAGTCGGCAGGCCTATAATGACTTATCAGCTCTATTATACGGAGTTTCAGCACCCAATGAATACTTCTGGACATGGATATTTGAATGCTGTTGATATGACCGAATAATCTTGGATTTTAATTAATCATATAAAATTATTAACTGCCTCGTTGGTCTAGTGGTGGCAAACGTGACTGCTGACCGTGAGATCCTGGGTTCGATCCCCGGGTCGGGCAAAGTGTTCTTGGATTTTTCCATTAGGAATTTCTCAGTAGCAGTCCGGAGCCTGGATTTGTGCCCGATAAGCGATAGGCTCGCCTCCTATTACATGGGACTTAAACATTACTGGCGAAACGAGGGTGTACTAAAACACCTCTGCCAATCCTTTCTGCGAATACAAGGCGTGGTGTTATGTTAATCAATAATATAACATTATTATAGTTGCATGTTGTATTAAAATTTACAGAGTCATTAATGGCTGTAGGTGAGTCTATTAAAATTAATGATGCAATAGTAATCAATAAAAATGGAAAGCCTCTGTTATCTCAGCAAAGCAAGACACTATCATGAACGCTAACTATAACGCAGTATTTCATAAAAAAAGTATCTAAAAATAAATCTCTGACCATAATGACACAATAATAAGTATAAACTAGGTTAAATCTAAATCAATCAAGTCATGGCCACAGCCTACTCTAAATCTTATAATTATTTATTGACCCTAATACTATCGATAAAAAATATGACCATCGCTGAACATCCCTGGCTTATCGACAAAAACTTCGGAGGTCGGTTGACTAACGATTTTTTGTCGATATCAACAAGGTTACAACCATATTGTTTGCGCAAGTGCGCCCTGAAACTGTTTGTTGTACGAATAAATGGTATCTTGATTTGTAATATTTAAAATCCATGGCTACTGAAGCAAGCAAGAATTTTATTTACAATCGGAGCGGATCTGGTAAGCCGTCGCTTTGAAGATGAAATAAGTTCCATAATGAATTTGATGTCTAGTTGCACCATAACATACATAACTAGCCTATTACCATCCCACTGCTGGCCTTCTCAGAATGAGAAGGGTTTAGGCCTCAGTCCAATATGCTAGCCTGGTGCGGATTGGCAGACTACACACACCATTGAGAACTATATGGAGCCCTCTCACATGTGCAGGTTTCCTCACGATGTTTTTCCTTCACCCTTAACTCCAGTGATAATCAAATTCTGATCCGCACATGGATTCGAATAGTCAGAGGTACGGGCTGGGATCGAAATCAGACCCTCCTGCATGGGAGGCAAGCGTGCAACCGTTAGGCTATCACCAAAAACAAAAGAAATAAACTCAATGAGGCGGGTCGTGAATAACGATCTTCAGTAGTAAGGAATGAACGTGGAAGAGAAGAATGTCTAGTATGACCTAAAAACATTGTAAAATAACATCAAGAACACGAGCAGCAGAAACCTGCTGTAAATTAAGAACATCATAGAAAGAATCTAGTCTCCATGAAGATTTAAATGTGAGGGCAGTAATTCTACGTGAAATTAGAATTTTGCATATCGAAGATTAAGAAAAACTAAGATCAGAAGGAAGTTTGGAAATGGAGAACGATGGAGATAAAGAGTTGTAAGCATTTGAATTTGTACTCACAGTAACGTAAAATCATCACGCCTATATTCCCCAAAAGGCTGGGCAGAGGTGCATAGTAACACCCTCATTTCACCGTTACGTTTAAGTCTCATGTAATAGGGGGCGAGCCTATTGCCATCAACCGGGCACAAATCTAAATTTTAGGCTGCTACTGAGGAATTCCACACGGAGAAACCCAATAACACTTTGCCTGACTTGCCTCAATATCACCAGTCGCGCTATCCACCACTAGACGAACGAGGCAGTAGCTTACAGTATTATCAACAAAACCGCGAGAATTGAAACCTATACCTTCAATAACACCAACCAAATCTAAACAACAATGAAATAGACATCTTTTAACAATAATTACAAAATCTTTTTCTATTCTATTATCATCTTTACTGCCTTAAAAATAAAGGTGTTTAGTTGTCAAATTCATTTGATTCACCATAAAATTGTTAGTTCATTATAATCACGATTTTGAATGTAATCTGAGTGCAATGCGGTAATCAATTACTTAATTTGTTTGATCAATTGTTAAAGAAGCCGTTAGAGGAAATTAAGTGTGTAATTTTAATGCTAAAGGACATCACGAGGTTTGAAGGAATTACATGATTTCGTTTACGCCCTGTATTCGACCTTCAGCTCTGATAAAGAAACTCGTTGAGAGCATAAAACATATATTTATTTAGAATAAATCCAGCCCACCAATACAACATCTTCAAGATGACCAAAATTTGCAGTGATAGCCTAGTGGTGTAACCGTCGGACTGCCAAGTCATAAGTCTCCAGTTCGAACCTAAGACAAGCACCTCTGACTTTTCGGATTCATGTGCGAATTCTATAATTATCACTTGCTTAAAAACGGTGAAGGAAAACATCGTGAGGAAACTGGCATGCCTGGGAGATATTTCTCCACGGCATGTGAATCCAAGTCAGAGGCCCATGGGCGGCTTAACTCTGACTCCAGGTTCATTACTAACCACATGAAGAGAATAAAACCAAGATTTCGAGGAAAAGAGTGAGCAAGGAATTGATCGGATGGAAAGCCTTGTTACAAGGTATTCTCTTCCGACACGGTGACGTCACCAGTTGTTGTATTTTCCCACCAATAACAACAACGTTTGACAACAAAAGCCGACTTATTGGTTCATCAGTAGCTATGACGAAGTAGGTCAGTCACCATAATATGGTATCATTGTTTAATATAACTTTGATATAATATAAGTCTATAGACTCCGAACGAAACGAAACGAAATTACGAAACGAAATTGGTCGAAGCAAAGAAAACCTGTTCAAGTGGAAATTCATAGACGGTTCCAGCTTGGAGTGTAAATGTGGTGCTGTTCCACAAATAATGGCACACCTGACATCATGCCCTGCGTGCTCTGATGCCTGCACGTTACAGGAACTAATGGACGGTACTGATAACGCTAAACTCGTAGCTAAGTTCTGAGCCGACTCAATTTAGATTGCCAACGACACGTTAAAAAGAAGAATATAACTTGTAAATTAGGCGTTTTCAATTGCTAAAGGGAAGCGTTGAGTGTACTCTCGATCAAACGAACTAGCTACAGTAGAGTTCAAAGTGATCCGGCCAAAAAGTAGGCTTTTTTGGGTAAAAAACATGGCGCTACGTTATCGCTAACGTCAATGGCCACTGCTCAATACATTACCGGTGATTCGTGGTTGAGTAAATCCACGTGGTGCATGGTATGCTGAAGCATACGTACGCATCAGCAACTTCGCCTACGAATCCAAAGTCGGAGGTCCCAATACTAACAAAAAATTCACAATTTTTTAAACAGTGGACCGTCCCGCTCCCATTTTCTATAAGCAAAAACGAATCGTGTTGCTTACTAATGGTAGCATATTTATTGCCGGACTTGGCATGTAAATGGACTCGTAAGCTAATTTTACCTGTGATAGTTACTTCCATATGGGAGTGTCTACTATGCAAAGTTATTAGGTCTTTGCTTTATGATTGGTAATGATACAAGAGTCTCAATATTAACCAATAACGCTCTGTAAATTATAGGAATCGGCTATAAAGGGGTAAATTCCCGTCGTCACAAATCTTTGTATGGCATTCAAGTGGTTCATGATTGTTTCATGTGAGATTTCTGTTTTTATCATTTCCACATCACATTGTCATTTTGTATTTTTTTTAAATGGCCCTTAGGTTTCCACTTCCGACCATAAGCTTACCCTATACCGTTATGACTTCCTCACCGCACGTTGGAAATAGACGCGTCTTGTAAGATTCAACAAAATCCAGCACGCTTGGTAGTAGGATCTATACGGTCCGCCTGGCTAGCTACCACCTGAACATTACAGTCCGGCGCCAAGCAGTTTACTGTGTTCCGTCGTGTATATGTGAGAGTCAGCGGATTATAGAGGAATCCCTCTCTCTGTTCCTTGGATTCGTGTGCTCCATCTTAGACCCTGTCTACGCTTACCATCAGGAGAGATGAGGGCCAAAAGCAACCAAGTCAAGAAAAAAAAAAGTTCTCGGGAAGATAATGTCACAATTAACGCTTGGTAGATCGATGATTGAATTCGATATGATTGAATACTCTTTTGTTTTATTTCCCTCCTCAAATTCACTTTAAATTACCTACCTTGAATCTGTTAATAAGTTACCGCTCATCAGCAGCCTGTTATAATTTGGTTTCCAGCAACCTTAGAACCGAGGTGAGGTCAAGTTTAGTTCAACGTGGGAAGGTCACGATTTGATACGGTTTATAAACTTTTTACTATTTATAATAAATCTTATTACATCATTATTGGGTAAAAATATTGATGATAATCGTGAAACTGCAGTGATACCATAGTGATGTGACCGTCGGACTGCCAAGTCATAGGTCTCGAGTTCGAACCAGACACGCACCTCTGACTTTTTGGATTCATGTGCGTATTGTATAATTATCACTTGCTTAAAAACGGTGAAGAAAAACATCGTGAAGAAACCGGCATGCCTGAGAAAAATTTCTCGACGGCATGTGAAGCCAAGGCAGAGGCCCATGGGCGACATAAACTCTGACACCAGGTTAGTCACGAAATTCTAACTTCAAAAAATATTCCACACGAATATTAGGCAAAATATTGATTTGAGGAATTTTGCTAACATGGCGGTTGAAAATAAACCATTCATTTTAATAATGGAAATAACAGTTTGGATGATCATCTAGTCAAACCTTTAATCTCACAATAAATTAAAGAAACCAATCGTTCAAAAAAGCCATAAGTACTTACAAATCACAAAAAAACTTGATAAAACCAATACCTTAATTACTCTCATATAATTCCCTACGGGAAACAAAATTTTACATGCCCCCATTTCCCATGAAGCCGACAATAGCCAGAGAGGCGCAGACGCCGTCGGCAACATGGCGGCGATGACGTCACACCGGAAACGGCTCCGTTTTGAATTTGGAACGGTCGAGCGAGCAATGGCGGAACATCCGGCGCGCGAAGACGTTACAATGAGTGCGCGTGCGACGTTAAAAATGTTCTATGTAGATCTATTGATCATTGATCTTTATTGTTTCGATCTTGATCTTTACTGTTTTATTTGTTTTAAAGGTTATATATCTTTACCCCGCTATTTGAATACGGGGTCATGTCATATCGGCTATTTGGAAACGAGTGATGGATGACAATATAAAATTATGGGGGAAATATAAAGTTATTTATGCAGTAACAGATGCTTTCGTCATTCTATTGTCAAGTTCCGTTTTGCTAAAAGAATTATTAACAAGAGCGAGACTAGTTTTTTCATTGAAACCATAATGAAACCAAATTGTAGAACTTATATTCTGTTCTGCCTAGCCTTTTTCCAACTATGTTAGGGTCAGCTTCCAGTCTAACCAGATGCAACTGAATACCAGTATTTTACACGGAGCGACTGCCATCAAACCTCCGCAACCCAGTAACAGGGCAATGCTCATCCTAAGGTTAGACCGGCTGTCAGACTTTCGGGATACAGACTTTCCGCAACGACTGTCATAGGTATTCGTATGACAGACTGGACCGACTGTTTATTTTACTCTCCGAGGTACGGAGGGGTCTCGATGTGTAACAAATGGTCACCCATCTATAGACTGACCGCGGCAAGCGCAGCTTAACCTCGAAAATCGTATGATCCGCGCGGTTAGTAATTAGCCAGGAGCCGTAATTGTAGAACTTATGTAGTATGAATAATATGCAAAATACAGCAGTGATAGCCTAGTGGTGTGACCGTCAGACTGCCAAGTCATAGGTCTCGAGTTCGAACCAGACACGCACCTCTGACTTTTTGGATTCATGTGCGTATTGTATAATTATCACTTGTTTAAAAACGATGAAGGAAAACATCGTGAGGAAACCTGCCTGAGAAATATTGCTCGACGGCATGTGAAGTCAAATCACAGGCCCATGGGCGGCATAAACTCTGACACCAGTTTAGTCATTAACCACACGAAAAAAAGAAGAATATGCAAATTAACTGCCATCCAATTTAACCAGGGACCACACACAATACGTCTGCTACAGATTTCCAAAATTGTAATAGAGTACTCAAAATTGATACGGTACAATAAAAAGTGGTTACCATCTTGGTAATCGAACCCGGAAGATGATATAAAAACCGGTCTATTCGACTACTGTGTATGTGGTGTGTATTTATTTGTAAGATAGATTCAGCGTAATGGCTGGAAATGGTAAAGAGACTGATAATTGTGCGGTTAAGGCTAGGGATGGGACACGTTTGTCGATAAAACGAACGTATTAAATATTTTATTTTAATTTCGATTTTTTTGCTAATGTCGTCTCTTCGTTAACGTTATCGTCGTCACTTTGCTTGTGGAAAGAGTTTAAAGCATGTTATGTTCATCCATCTTTGTTTACCTCGGTTAGCCAGTTATGTTAAAGTCCCATGTAATTGGGGGCAAACCTATTGCCATTAACCGGGCACAAATCCAGACTCCGGGCTGCTACTGAGAAATTCTTAATGGATAAACCCAATAACACTTTGCCCGACCTGGGGATGGTACCCAGGACCCCATGCTCAGCAGTCGCACTTACGACCACTAGACCAACAAGGTAGGCAGTAAATTAAACTGCTATAAAATGCGTTACGTTTACTACATTTCAAATAAAGTTTACTCAACTATGACTTACATTTATTTGTCACATAATTTAATGACACGAACATACATACATACATAAACTCACGCCTTTTTCCCATGAGGGTAGGCAGAAACTATAGAACGCCACATGCTACGACCCTTACATATTCCTTTCGCTTCATCCACATTCATACATCTTGTTATACACGCACGCCGGTTGAGAGTACTACGCACCTGACCTTTGTGAAGAACATCACCAATAACATCGATGTATGTCCTTCTAGGACGTCCTCTACCGGCGTTTCCATTGACATCCACCTTATAAATTCCTTTTGTTAATCGCCGTTCACTCATTCTCTCAACATGACCAAACCACCTAAGCATACTTCTTTCAATTTTTGAACCTACGTCATCTTTTAAACAACCGCTACAACAACTAACATCGATACATTGAATTCAAAATGTTTCTCTTTCAAGACAACACTAGCTCTGACCGCTACCATCTCGATACAATATTAGTTTTCAATATTTCGTTTCTTAATAATTCTATTAGCAAAAAATATAGATAGGTATGGTTTGTAATAATATGGTTTATGTTATCAACCTTTTTTTTTATAAATTTCATTTTTAATTTACATATGCATCAGTAATATCGTCAAAATTCTTAAGTGCTTTAATACTGCAGGGAACATCACAATAGATCTTGGAAATTGCAGTAATTCTGGGCCTTCTAACGACTCTTTTATAAAGATAAATAATGGAATCAGGTGTTACTTTATGGAAATCAATGACATCTAGACACGCGGTAGCGTGTCAAGCCAAGTTCAAAGGAAAAAGGAACTGGCGACGCAACAGCCATGTGTTATATTATACGAACCATTTGAAGCCATTTTTGACCCCTTAATAGCTCAAAATCTATTTAACATAAACACATGAGCCAAGTCAATCTTGAATAAATAAATTTCAGGATTATCTACAGAATTTGGCACCCATTTAGATCTCAATTCTTTTGTCGGCGAAATTGACAACCACGCACATTCTTATTATTGAACTTGGCTCCTATTTTCACATTTATGTTTTTGATGGGATAGAAATATACAATAACAATATTTAGTGTTAATTCCGCCAAACAATTGATTAAGCTTGGGTGCAGTATACAGCACCGCCGTCCCGCCCGCAAATATATGCAAATGCAGAAGGTGCGATTAATATAATGCAACATACAACCTCCAACTGCCTCGTTGGTCTAGTGGTGGCAAGCGCGACTGCTGATCATGAGGTCCTGAGTTCGATACCCAGGTAGGGCAAAGTGTTATTGGATTTTTCCGTGTGGAATTCCACAGTAGCAGCCCGGAGTTTGGAGTTGTGGCCGGTTGATGGCAATAGGTGGCAAATATTACATGTGACTTAAAACATAACGGCGAAATGAGGGTGTTACTATAGGTATATGCCTCTGCCCAACCCTTCGGGGAATACAGGCGTGATGATGATGATGTTATGTATTGTTATTGTATATTTGTGCAGCAGTGATAGCCTAGCGGTTAGCGGTTGAACGCTTGCCTTCCATGCAGGAGGGTCTGAATTCGATCCCGGCCCGTACCTCTGACTTTTCGAATTAATGTGCGGATCAGAATTTGATTATCACTTGCGTTAACGGCGAAGGAAAAACATCGTGAGAAAACCTGCACACCTAAGAGGGCTCCATAAAGTTCTCGATGGTGTGTGTAGTCTGACAACCGTCACCAGGCCAGCGTGGTGGACTAAGGCCTAAACCTTTCTCGTTCTGATAAGAGGCCCGTGCCCAGCAGTGTGACAGTAATGGGCTAGTTATTTTATTATATTTGTACGATTTATTAATTGATTCATTTGGTTGTGCGACATTCAAATTACTGTATTTCAAAGCACTTGACGCAAAGTTTACATTCGATAGAGACGTGTGCCTATCGCTTACACATTACACATGTTAAGAATTTATTACTAACCAACAGCTATTAGTAAAATGCGGGTAACGTTGTCAACGATCGCATTTTCTTTTAATATATTGAACTTGTTGATAAAGAATTCTACGGTATTCAGTTTGTGTGGTAACATTCCTATTTCTACTTAGGTTATCTGTTTCTTTTTCTTTTTTTGTGTTCTTTTCGTTCTTCCCAGCGATATCTTGGCTTGCTGTTGGAGTCTGCTTTCTGGTTTTATCTTTTTTAGTTTCTTTTAAAGTTTTCTCCTCACTAGGATTTCTTCTGTATCCATCTCTGCTAAGTTTTTAGCATCTTTTAGTATTTTGTTTTATCTTTCATTGGCTATCTTCACAATATCTAGCTGGCGCTTCACGGTTCTACCACAACATCTCTCTGATACAAAATTTCGACAAGTCTGTTGTCGACAATATGATTTGTTGTCTCTTCTTCTCTTGTTCCGTGAATCGTAGACAAAACGAGATAGCAAATCAAATCGTTCTACAATTGGATTTATCGAAACGATTTAAATCAGGAGGCTAGTAGCGCCTATACAGACTTTCCTTCTAATTCAACGCAAGACCAAGGTCAAACCACCTATACCTATATTTGTATTATTATTTTAACTATACAAGTCAAAAAGACAGGTGAGTAGAAGGTTCCGTCACGCTAGTGACTCTGAAGGGTCAGAAAGAGCCACAAGCCTCAGTCTTTTTTTTAAACGAGACTCCGAAGCTATTAGCCCTAAGGTCCGTCATTTTCTACGGGCTAAATGGCGAGTTCCATCAGATATTTGACAAAAAATATATTTAAAAAAAGTTGCCGGTGTTTTTGGCGGATTCTACACTGACTAACAATTCATGGTAAGTCGTCAATTTTAATGTTGAATCATTCGAACCAGTCAAAAACTAGTACCAACCTAACAGATCATTACAGTAACCACTCTAGTAAAGGTCATTCTGATCTTCCGCGGAAGCGGTTGCGGTCACACCTGCCAATGACCGTTTCTTATTAGTCGTGATTGTTTTCTATTTGAGTATTCGCTAATATTAGAGATTTGGTTTCCGGTTTGTTTTGATTTTCTTGTTTTATTTGTATTGAGTTTTGTAAATGAAATTATTTTTAAAAATGGATCTAGGAGTCTCAAAGTCTCAGTACTCTTGTATAAATGTTTTGATGCGTTACAGTTTAGCAACGCTTCACACCGTTAATTCAGCCCTCATCAAGCTGTCTTCCTCTCAGTCCTCCCGCCAGCAACACCCTAAGTCGAGGTCCGAGTTCCATTAGGGGTCGCCCTTAGTGCTGTTCTTGCTAGTAGTCATGATGTTAGTAGCTTAGGTTAAGTATTTTACTCTCGTCCCCATTGGTTGGATTCAGGTCTCGCCAATAACTACGTAGAAACGGTCCGCAAGACCATCTACAAGCAGTCGAATAGAAAACAAAAACTTAGCAACGCTGATATGTGCGTCACGCTCGTGATCAGCTGTCTGTTGGTACTGGTCAGCTCCTAACTGCAATCTTTCTAAAAGACAAATTCAACTGCTTCGTTGGTCTAGTGGTAGCAAGTGCGACTGCTGATTGTGAAATCCTGGGTTGTCCAGGTCAGGCAAAGTGTTGTTGGGTTTTTCCGTGTTGAATTTCTCAATAGCAGCCCGGAGTTTGGATTTTTGTCCGTTTGATGGCAATAGGCTCGCCCCCTATTACATGGGACTTAAACATAACGGGGAAATGAGGGTGTTACTATACACCTCTGCTCAACCCTTCGGGGAATACAGGCGTGACGTTGTTATGTTAAATATTGTCATTGCTTTTACTAATAGTTTGTCTTATATTATCCTATATTGCTGCAAAGAAAATTGTCATGAACCATTATCTTAATGTTAGATCAGTTGTCAAAATTTCAGGCTTCTGATTACCCGTGATAATTGCCAAAGATATTTGTATGACAATCTGGCCCAACAACTAAAATGTTTCATAACATTTTCTACGAGTGCAACTTCAAGTATATTATTAATCGCCCAACTCCGTACGACTTTATCATTAAGGCTTCAAGCTTCTTCTTCTTCTTCCTGTCCTTATCCTACACTAGGTGGGATCGGCACAACATTTATTTCATAAATCCATGTTTTTAGAGGTTTTGGCTTATTGTTTTATGACTGGCCGCCTGCCTGATATCAATCCTCCTTGGGAATACTCGTTGCGCCGTCGCGCGGGTGACCCAATGTGCTCGCTGTACCCCAACTACTAAGCTTTACTTTGAACTTCGTTCAGGTCTATGACTTTACATTTGTAGTCAACTCTGATTGTAGCTGGGAATTATAAAGGCTTATGGCTTCAAGCATCTTATTTAATTAATTCTTCAGTCCATATTTTGTTGGCATGAGAATCTAGAATCAATACAAAATTATTCAATTTCTCACGGATATTTGGAAATGTATTGAGAATTTCATTGTTATTTATTTTAGGCCGTTCATTCTAAGACGGGGTCCAAAACTAGTACACAATAAGACTATAAAGAAGACGTCAGACAGGTAGCCTAAGGCTTAGTCTGGACCGCAATCCAGTTAGCCTAGATTGTGTCCTAAAGCAGGGCTGCTAAATCTTTGGCAAGTGAAGTAGAATCAATAGACTGTTATTAGGCAATGAATTGAAAATGGCTTATTATATCTCTATAGCACCTAGCATTTAAACTTAGCAGATTGGGGTTTTAAATGTAAATACAAATGTTTGTTGTTATTCTCCCCATGTCAAAGACGTCCGGTAATTTTACCTATGCTGGAACACTGGCTGCTGTCGACAGGTAACTTCATGGTGATAATGGTGGGCATGGAGGTACTTTTCGAGGCTAAGGCTGTAAAGGAATGGCCTAAAATATTATAGCAGTTATGTGGATAATAATAGATAATTTATAAGGCGGATGTCAATGGAAATGCTGGTAGAAGACGCCCTAGTAGAACGTACATCGATGTTATTGGTGATGTTCTTCATACAGAACAGGTGCGTAGTACTCTCAACCGGCGTGCGTGTATGACAAGATGTATGAATGTGGATGAAGCGAAAGGAGTATGTAAGGTTCGTAGCATTTGGCGTTCTATAGTTTTTGCATTCCCCCATGGGAAAAAGGCGTGAGTTAAGAGTGTGACAGTGTTAATTTTACTAGCAAAATTAAAAAATATAGTTCTAACATATTTCAAAAATGTAGTTTTTGTTTCTTTCTGCGTTGAAAATGATAGAACAACACTCATTTCACTTAAAATAATTTATTTAACTTGGTACCACTTTGGGTTTGCCACCCCTAACTTAGATTATGTCCTAGTACAAATATACCCTAGGCAACTTTCTTTTACTTATTATTGAGTTAAGCTCCAATGATTTCAACTTTGAAAGTTAGTATAATAATAAATGTTTTGTGGTCAAGTGATATGGTAGGCTTTTAGTGTCTGTGTTTATTGAAATATAATAGTAATAATGTGAGGGGCTCATGGCTGACTGCTAAACGCGCACATCATACGTTTGTGAGGTTAAGCTGCGCTTGCTACGGTCAGTCCGTGGATGGGTTACCCCTCCGTGACTCGGAGAGCACGTTAAACTGTCGGTTTCAATTGTCATACGAATACCTATGACAGTCGTTACGGGTAGTCAGAAATCCGAAAGTCCTGCAACCGGTCTAACCTTAGGATATCGGCATTGCCCAGTAACTGGTTTGAGGAGGTCTGATGGCAGTCGCTTCGAGTAAAATACTGGTATTCAGCCGCATCTGGTTAAACTGGAAGCTGACCCCAATATAGTTGGGAAAAGCCTGGGAGGATGAAGAATGAAAACCGAAATGGAATAGAAGGACAAAAGTACCGACTGCTCTATTCGCATTCGAAATTATGAAACATGAATAAATCTATACTATCTATTAAGAATGCAAATAGAATATTCGCCATCTTTACATTACATAGTATAAAACAAAGTCACTCCCGCTGACTGTACGCTTAGATCTTTTAAACTACGCAACGGATTTTAATGCAGTTTTCAGCAATAGATAGAGTGATTCAAGAGGAAGGTTTATATGCACCACATTAGTATCTACTTTGCACCCGTGCGAAGCCGGGGCGGGTCGCTAGTATATCAATAAAATATTATTTATAATAAACAATATTTTTCATGTATTGAGGCTGGCCCTTAAATATATTTGCTTGTCGGAGGAAGATAGATAACTGTCCAGGACGATCACTGTAATCTAGTCTAGACTACAGTTAGAATATAGGCCGAAGTACAAGTATAAGACCAATATTGACTAGATATTTATGTTTAGATTTTTAAAAAGTGTAAGTTCTTTACATACACCCGGTTCCTATGGCCACAAACGAATCGTTTTGCTTACCAATGGTAGTTTTTTTATTGCCAAACTGGTTCTTTCCTTGATAATTGGTAAAGATACAAGAGTCTGAATTTTAACCAATAACGTTCCGTAAATTATAGGAATCAGCCATTAGTGGTGAATACGATGTATTTTACGTGTTATAAGAATTTTAAATACATTATTAAAAATACATAAATAATAAGACAAAATATAAAAATTAGACAGATCATAAAATTCTATATTTAGCTCACCATTATACAGGTGTATCCAGTTTCGTTTTTATTTCATGTCTAATAATTACCAATAATTAATAATTAAAATATGCTTCGGAGAAATCGTCATTATATTAATACGTGAACATTGAAAAGTGTCGTATTTTTTTTAGACGACTGCTGACGCGATCGCGTTATTGTTTTTTTCCATTAGGAATTTCTCAGTAGCATCCCGGAATCTGGATTTGTGCCCGGTTAATGGCAATAGTGTCGCTCCCTATTACTTAAACATAACTGGCGAAACAAGGGTGTACTAAAACACCTCTGCCGAACCTTCCGGGGAATACCTATTTTAGTATTTATTATAAAAGGAGGGAAATGAAATTGCTATCATTCGAAAAGTAACGTGCCTTAAATGAGTATAAAAAACATGTGTATATGTTGTCGTTAAAGCAGGTAATATAATGGTCGCATTTCGACCACACGCGATAATAGTCGTTTCTTTTTATTCTTTTTAACAGACTTCCAAAAAGGAGGAGGTTACTATGTTCGTCTGTATGTGTTTTTTTTTTTCTTTTTTTTGTGTATGTTCATCGATATTTTCGCCAATTGTGAACCGATTTTAATGATTCTTTTTTTAATGGATAGGGTATACTTCGAAATTGGTCCCATTTAAATTTGGTAAAGATCTGATGAAGAACTTCGGAGATAGACAATGGAACTCCTCAATGACGAACAGTACGCATATTGTGTTGATGTGATTATGTTACGAGCAGCGTCTTTAGTAGGTCCAACCAAGTTTTAATTAATGCCACTAAAATGAAAAAAATAAAAACTTTTTTACAAAAAATTGAAACCGACTTCAAAAAAGAATAAAATAATTACCATATAAAATTAACAGTTTCAGAAGTCGGTGCCTTCAATTTGGTTCAGCGTGGATCAGCACCGACTTCTGAAACTGTTAATTTTATATGGTAATTATTTTATTCTTTTTTGAAGTCGGTTTTAATTTTTTGTAAAAACGTTTTCTTGGTCGCGTTTGAACATCGTTTCACCTGACGATAAGCGCAGACAGGGTCTAAGATGGTGCACACGAATCAGAGGAACAGAGATATAGAGGGATTTCCCTATACCCCTCTGGCTCCCACATACACACGACGGAACACAGTAAACTGCTTGGCGCACTTTAATGTTCAGGTGGTAGCTAGCCAGGCGGACCGTATAGATTCTACCACCAAGCGTGCTGGGTTTTGTTGAATCTTACAACACGCGTGTATTCCCAGCGTGCGGTGAGGAAGTTTTATATTTTCGTCCCCACACGGGGTAAAAATATAGCTCAAGCACTTGGTGATTATAAAACACTTTTTAGACAAGAAATAACCCTAGAAAAGCTCACTCTTGACCGGTTGAAAGTACCCTAGCACTTATCACTGTTCACTGCCCTTTCCTGACCCCCTCAAGAGGTCGTTTAACCCTAAACAAGCGAAGACAGGTGACCCGACTTGTCTTCCGTTACAGTTACAAAAACACACCCCTAAGACTGTTAGTAGAAGAAAAAAAAATACTATGAATGCATTTCCTATCAGCTGGGTAAAACAAAATTAGTATTTGCCGCCACAAAAATTATTTCACAGAACTTATAGGTAAAGAAATAAAGTCGAGTTTTGCTTACAAAATGTTGGTGACAGCTACAAATTACAACAATTTTGTGTATGCGGTTAGTTAAATTGCTTAGTGTATCCTATTTCGTGAACAATAAGGTCCAATGTCGTTTGTGGTTTATGTAATTTGAGTGATTTGGTAAATATGTTTTCTTGCGGCTAGGAAGTCCGAAATTGGTTTGTTCCTAGTTCCTTTTCAGTCGTTTTTTTTGTAATAAAATGCTGACATTATGCATATTTTATTTGCATTGATGGATAAACTAAGTAGCTGTAAGCACGTCATCAGTATTTAAAAAAAAGTGAGTATCTACCCGTTATGTTGTGGTAACTGAAGAATACCAAAAAGAACGTTCTTTTTTCCACTCGACTGCTTGTAGATGGTGTTGCGGACCGTTTCTACGTAACCGGGCAGTTATTGGTGAGACTTGAATGGTCTCCAACCAATGGGGACGAGAGTAAAATACTTAACCTAAGCTAACTACTACTACTAACATCATGACTACTAGCAACAACATCACTAAGGGCGACCCCTAATGGGACTCGGACCTCGGTTTATGGCATTGCTGGCGGGAGGACTGAGAGGGAGACAGCTTGATGAGGGCTGAATTAACGGTGTGAAGCGTTGCTAAACTGTAACGCATCAAAACATTATACAAGAGTGCCGAGACTTTGAGACTTCTACATATTTTTTTTTAAACATTTTCATTTACAGTTATGTTTAAGTCCCTTGTAATAGGGGGCGAGCCTATTGCCATTAACCGGGCACAAATCCAGTCTCCGGGCTGCTACTGAGAAATTCCTAATGGAAAAACCCAATAACACTGCCCAACCTAGGGATCGAACCCACGACCTCAAGATCAGCAGTCACGCTTGTCACCACTATATCAACGAGACAGTCATCAGATCTATTATCATAAAATATCATAACATAGTTAGCCCATTACTGTCCCACTGCTGGGCACGAACCTCTTCTCAGAATGAGAAGGGTTAAGACTTCAGTCCACGACGCTGGTCTGGTGCGGGTTGGCAGACTACACTCACCATCGAGAACTTTATGGAGCGTTCCTTCACTGTTGACGCAATTGATAATCAAATTCTGATCCGCACATGTATTCGAAAAGTCAAAGGTATGGGCCGGGATCGAACTCAAACCCTCCTGCATGGAAGGCAAGCGTTCAACCGCCAGGCTATCACTGCTCATCATTTCCATTCTCATCTAAGTTTAATATCTATTCAAAATAAGCTTCAATTCGACTATTATCAAACACCGTTATATAATTATACAGGATGTTTCATTTTGATATCATTGTCATCGGAAATGACTTCACCCCTTATAATAGGTATCCACGTGCCATAGACGATAGAGAAAAAAAGTAAAATGTTCGTTAGACCATGTGTTGGTAATGCTTTTAAATTGATATTTTATGAATATTTAGTTGTCAAGCTGCTGTTATTTTAGATTGGGTATTAAATTTAAAAATTACGTATCAGTCACACTTAAGTAACGGTGAATTTTAATTCTGCTAAAATTTAATTTGACCTAATTCGAAATCTGTACCGGTAAAACGGGGCTATTTGAAATTCATGGGATGAATTGGAATTCAATGAAATTGTATATTTATTATTACAAAAATAAATATTAAAAATGAAATTATTCATAGTTAGTTAAAATACAAGGTTAGTCGGAAAGGGGGTACTAAGCCGAAAGGGTGTTAAAGTACTATAATAAGGGATAACTTTTGTTCTACAACTTTCCCCAAAACTTAATACACTGGCCTGCAATAATAAGTATCACACTTTTAAAATTTCGATTTTTTCTAAACTATAGAAGTTAGAGATTTAAAATAAAAAACGTTTTATAGCAATTTTTATCAGCTTTCTTTGAAACTATAGTAACAAAGTTAAACTCTTTTTTGAGTCCTTTTTGTTTCGAAAATATATCTTGTGTACTTAAAAAGTTATTGCAATTTTAAAAGTGTGATACTTATTTTTGCAGGCCAGTATAGTTTAAGAGAAATAGCTTTACAAGGATTTTGTAAAAAAAATATGCTAAAATCTATCTGTCCATAGCGGCTATGATCAGCTGTGTTTATAATTTAGGTCATATTTGGGGTCACGAATTAGAAAATTAATTTTCTGAATTCATAACTAAAGTAGGTATGATATTTTTTTTAAAAAAACTAAAATTTAATTCTTTTTGCATGCAAATAAAACTTACCGAATTTTGAAATTTTAACACTTGTTTTAAAATAGTCATCAGTGATACTTTAAGTGGCCCGCGGCTTAGTACCCCCTTTCTGACTAACCTTGTATATATAGATCTTCTGTACCTTGTTCGTTCCAATTAACCCCTTGGTTTTCAAATAGCACCGTTTTACGGTACTAAAAATAATATAAAACTTCATTGACGCGTTCAGCATTGACGCGTGTTGTAAAGGTGTCTGACACGGCGAAGTTACAGCGGCTTGGGCCCGGCCGCCGCTAAAACCGTTGAGAAGCCACCAGTTTAGTGTGTAGACAACTTAAGATTCAACAAAACCCAGCACGCTTGATGGTAAGATCTATACAGTCCACCTGGTTAGCTACCACCCTCACTTTAAAGTCCAGCGCCAAGTCTTCTTCTTCTTTTCGTGTGGTTAATGACTAACCTGGTGTCAGAGTTTATGCCACTCATGGACCTCTGACGTGGCTTCGCATGCCGTCGAGAACTATCTCTCAGGCAGGCCGGTTTCCTCACGATGTTTTCCTTCACCGTTTTTAAGCAAGTGATACTCATAGAATACGTACATAAATCAGAAAAGTCAGAGGTACGTGCCTCGGGTTCGAACTCGAGACCTATGACTTAGCCAAGCCGTAATAACATAATTATACGTTAAACCATCGGTCCCGGGTGTCATAAGAATACCTATGACAGTAATTACGGGTAGTTAGAAGCCCGAAATTTGACAACCGATGTAACTTAAGGATATCAGCATTGCCCAGTAACTGGGTTGCGGAGGTCTGATGGCAGTCGCTCCGTGTAAAATACTGGTATTCAGCCGCCTCTCGTAAGACTGGAAGCTGACACCAATTAGAAAAAGCTAGGCAGAACGAGTGCCTGAAATGAAATGAAATAGACATGAAATAGTCCTATCTTTTAATATATCTACTGAAACTAAGACATATTACTAAAATCCCGTCGGTCTGTCTAGTAACAATAACCTATGGCCGAACATCGAACCTGTTGACCAGCGTTGACATTTACCGCTCCAAAAAAATCACGAGTCGCACGTGGCAACACACCTGCATACCCTTTAGGGCTGCCACGCAAATATTTTTTACTACTCGTATGCAAGAAGTTCGTTAGATGAATAGACATTTTTTTTTTTTTTGCGCTTTTCGAGCTATTTGGGATTGATTTTTTCGAAGGTCGTCCGTCCGTCCGTCATTGTCCTTAACTGCAACAAAAATATAGTAATATTGTGTGTTAGTGTGTATAATGTGATTATGATATTTTTTATGAAGACAATTCGAAAAAATATTACTGGTGAATACAGTAAATAACGACACTAGTCACCACTTGATTAACTCAATTAATTATGTTTGGTCTCAAGGTACAAAAAAAAACAATTATTTTTTTAGATATTGCTAGCATTCATTTATGTCTTACCTTTAAATGAACACAATTTTGCCTCATTTGGAAACCATAGAAAATCCTACTTGAAAAAAAAATACACGAGACAGCCCTTAAACTAATATAATCGTGATGCAGTGCAATTATTATAAGGTTTGCGGCTTTTTTACTTAAGGCTTTAGAAGGTCAAAATGGCTTCGAATGGGGTTGAAAAAAGATTTAATACTTTTACTGGTCATCGTAGTTTTATGAATGGGATGGCTAGAATTCTAGACATTATTATTAGTAGAAGCGTTTATAAACTACTTCTTTACTAACCTTATGAGCCCTAGTTACTCGAAAAAAAAATCTAAAGCCATATTTTTTTAAGTGTGTGTGACCTAAATATGTATTAAAGTCCACCTTAGCCCGTAAACTAGTCTGATTCATTCAATATCAAACGACAGAACCACCAGTTCTGAAAAATACTGTAATACTAATTATAATAAATAAAGAAACACGGTACTATACTCTGTGTTTTATTACCTATAGTTTAAAAAGTTCTTTAATTACAATTATATATCTATACTAATATTATAAAGAGGTAAGATTTGTATTTTTGTATGTAATGAATAAACTTAAAAACTACTGGACCGATTTCAAAAATTCTTTTGCCGTTAGAAAGCTACATTATCACTGAGTAACATAGGCTATATTTATTACTGGAATAAAACTTCTTATGCGGGCGGAGCCGTGAGGACACATCTAGTTAATTATAAAGCCGACACTATTATAACCAGTACATAGTACCAACACAAAAAAGCTTAACTAAAAACCATTTTTTTTATAGTTCTTGTCCAGCTTACTACAAAATTTGCACTTACAATACCCTTCCGTAATATTAAAAGCTTTAATCAAAACGCAAAAGTTCAAAATTAGAATAATAAGCAATAATAAAAAAAAATGTTTACTGTCCCCTCCTAACACGCTAGGGTTGTGCGTTATTTAAATGTAAAATATTCAATGTTTTAACAACAGGTGCTCAATTTATGTGGGAATTGTAAGCTATTTGCATACCAATGTAAATGTTACTTAGCTGGTATGTGTGGGCTGAACTTGGAAATTGTAGTGAGTACGTAATTGTAGGTGTGTGCTAGACAATTATTATTTATTGGATCGGAATTAAAATATTATTAATTTATTGGCATTAAGTCCGCCTTATGTACCACCATTGTGCATTGAAGTATTAAATAAATAAATAAATAAATAAATTATAAACTTTTTTTTTTGTATAGATATAAAAATGAATAAAAAATAAACAAAAAATTTAAACCCCCTTGCTGATGAAATATAACTTTTTTATTTCTAGATATAAATAATTACGACGAAAAGTTTAAAAAAAAATTGCCTACCTACTTCTGTATTTAAACCCTCCGTGATATCAATAGCAAACAAAACTTCAATCATAATTCTGAAGCTAAAACAAATATACTTAACTCATACTCCAACCCTAACTACGTAATAAATCACTTAACACAACCCTAACGTCTTTCGGCGCGAAGGGCGGCGCGTGCGCAAGATTCCGTTACGTCAGGTGATCCCATTAATTATATTAATTAACAAACACACAAGTTGCTAGCGTACTCAGACCCCTTCGTGACCTGAAGTGCACGTTGAACCATGTTCATGTCCTAACTATATCTATGACCTTCGTCACAAGTAATCAGGAGCCTTGTTTAAGAAACTGCGCGACTGCTGATCGTGAGGTCCTGGGTTCGATCTCCAGCTCGGATAGTGTTATTGGGTTTTCCGTGAGGAATTCCTCAGTAACAGCCCGGAGTTTGGATTTGTGCCTGGTTGACGGCAATAGGTTCGCCCCCTATTTCATGGGACTTAAAAACATAACGGCGAAATGAGGGAGTTACTATACACCGCTGCCCAACCCTTCGGGGAGTACAGGCGTGGTGATATGTTATGTGTTATTAGTGCCGAAAAAATCCGGATTAAATGACACTAATAAGACATACTATCATAGGGCCCTAAAGAGAGCGCCCTAGAGCCCAGTTACCTGCTACCTCCAGAAAAATAGACGACATAGAAAACCGTCTCAATAAATCACAAAATCCAACGTGTTTTGGCGGGAAGACGGCCTTAGTCGCATGCGCAGGATTCCGTTACTACGTCAGGTGTCCCGCAGGTGGGTATAACGACCTTAGGGTAGTCACCCCTACGATTTCTGAACTTTTTTTTAGATGATATTGACTTGTAACGAACGTTTTGTTTAGTATGTACCTACGTACTTGTTGAAGTAATAGTGAAATAAAAAAAATTAACTTTAAGAAATTATTATGAGTATTATAATTATATTATAATGGTTGCTAACCAACCAAAAATCGAGATGACGTAAAAAGTGACAGTTTATTGTTTACAAAATTTACTTTTAATATAACCTTAGGATATCGGCATTGCCCAGTTACTGTGTTGCAGAGGTCTAATGGCAGTCGCTCTGTGTAAAATACCGGTATTCAGCCGCATCTGGTTAGACTGGAAGCTAACCCGAACATAGTTGGGAAAAGGCTAGGCAGAACGGAACGAACGAACGGTTGCTAACCAACTTTAAATCGTTATAGATCCTTAATGGTCATTCGAAATTAAAAATGATTAGAGAAACCTAAAGATGATATTCAAATACTTATTCAATGATAGTTCGTCGACTTTCATTTTTTGAAAACAAACATCTTGGCGCCAAAATTCCGCCATTTTGTTTTTTAATAATTTTAATATACAGTGATACACGTACATTACAGACGAATCTAACGACATATAATTCATCAAAATCGGTTCAGCCGTTTAGTAGTTACGAGGGAACATAGGGACAGACATACATACAGGTCAAACACATAACCCTCCTTTTTTGGCTTCGCCACAGTCGGGTAATAAGGTTATCGCCTTTAGTTGCCTATTATGACACCCACGGAGAGGAGGGTGGCCTATTCTTCCTCATTTTAAAGGACACCCGCATCTTTTACCTATTTCCTCAAAGTAAAAGGATATTATTCATAGTTTTTCCTAACCGGTAATTATTTAATCATCAGTGATGGTTTTTGTCCCATTGTCTTCTAATGATGCTTTTAATTGAGGTCGATGAACCTATAATGATGACATGCCTATACATTTTTTCTTATTAACTGTTCGTGTTTACTTAATTTTAGCACGGAATAACCACGCGATCAAAAAGTAAACTCAAGTACGTAAAGTAAGTAAAAAGTTGTACTTTTTGATCGTGTGGTATCCAACTGGCTACCTTTTTTATATCAGTCTATACTGTCCCGCTGCTGGACAAAGGCCTCCCCCAAGTCCTTGACGACACGTTTGGTGCAGTGGCTGAGTAATCGGCTTCTGTACTACGGGTCGTGGGTTCGATTCCCGCACGGAACAAATATTTGTATGGCCTACAGATAGTTGTTCCGTTTCTGGATGTTTGTGCATGTGAAGATTTGTGTCTATAAACGCACCATCGATGCAGGAGAAATCCTAGAGCGTGGCTAAGTTACATTAAAAAAAAAACCTGCGCTACCTCAAATCGGCTCTCTCGGTACGTGTCCAGGTCATCTCTCCACCTCTTTCTGGGCCGACCTCGGCGGCGCCGTCCATCTTCGGGCACCCATTGCGTGGAGACTGTTGCTGGTTGGTCGTTATGCATGTGGCTGACGTGACCCAAACAATCCCATTTGAGCCTCGCCGCCACCCACCGATAAAAATATAATTCGTCCATTAGATATCATTGACTGCCTTGTTCGTTTAGTAGCTGCAAGCGTGACTGCTGAGCATAGGGTCCTGGGTTTGATCCCCAGGTCAGGCAAAGTGATATTGGGTTTTTTCATTAAAAAAATGTCAGTAGCAGCCCGGAGTCTGGATTTGTGCCCGGTTAATGGCAATAGGCTCGCCCCTATTATATGGGACTTAAACATAACTGGCGAAACGAGGGTGTTTTAAAACACCTCTGCCGAACCCTTCGGGGAATGTAAGGCGTGATGGTATGTTAGATATCATCGATAATACAGATAGTTCAATCCTCTTATCATGCCGTTAACTACCTAACTTAGTAAGTACTGCTGACCCTTGTAGCGTGATGACGAAGATTAGATAGTCGTGTAGATGGTAATTTCTTCACAAACGGTTAAAACGAGTTAATTGGAGGAACAGTAGTCTCCCCTCTGTTACGTTTCCTGTCTTATCGGATAGTGTAACGTATTAACCGACTTGAAAAAAATTGTATGTCGTTAGTAATTTAGTCATTCTATTTTTAGTTATTTGCCACGTGGTCTAGTCTGGTCGTAAAAGTCGATTCTGAGAACGTTACAACGTTTTCTGCCTACCCTTTTCCCAACTATGTTGGGGTCAGCTTCCATTCTAACCAGATGCGGCTGAATACCAGTATTTCACACGGGGCGACTGCCATCAGACCTCCGCAACCCAGTTACTGGGCAATGCCGATATCCTAAGGTTAGACCGGTAGAGATATTGATATGACTTGTAAATATTTATATCGTAAGAAAATTCTTTGAATGTTCTTGTTTGACGGTCGTAGAACACATAACATACCATCACGCCTGTATTCCCCAAAGGGTTGGGCAGAGATGTATAGTAACACCCTCATTTCACCGTTATGTTTAAGTCCCATATAATAGGTAGCGAGCCTATTGCCATCAACCGGGCACAAATCCAGACTCCGGGCTGCTACTGAGGAATTCACATTATAATTGTATAATTAATTTTTTAAGGATCACGTTTCTACCCTTGTGAAGGAATCTTTCAGGCGCCTGGGATTTGTTTTGCGAAATGCTCGTGACTTTCGCAACCCAAATGTCGTTAGGCTGTTGTACACCGCTCTGGTTCGAAGCAAACTCGAGTCCAGTGCCTGTATTTGGAATCCCTATAACGCGACCCAGACACTGATGCTGGAAAAGGTACAGAAAACTTTCCTTAGATGCCTCTTCCAAAAGTTGTACCATTTCTTTCCCTACATGTACCCTACCAACTATCTTTTAGGGACGTTGGGCTTTAACTCATTGGAAGTGAGAAGAGCCCTTGATCAACTCACTGTAGCCTGTAAGACCTTACGGGGACATATCGACTGCCCAGAGCTCCATAGTCTTCTCTGCCGACTATTTGTGCCCGATAAATACATCGGACACCGTCAGAGCCGCCGGCACAATCTGTTTGCGCAACTTTCAGCCAAAACTGTAGCCAGAGCCGAATCCCCAGTCTGTCGTACTCTAAAGGTGCTGAATGCCCTTCTAGCTGCCAACCCTGAATGTGATGTGTTTGCGGATGAATGGATTAAAATTATACGTATATGTCTGGTGTTCTGTGAGAAAAAGTATGCAAGGGTCCACTGTTCCATGTTAGTTTTAAATTATATTATATTATTGTAAACGTAATTATTGTCTCTATGTTAATTAATGTAATTGGTGTTGTACCGTTTTAATTAACTATAAATAAATAAATAAATAAATAATTAATGTACTTATACAAAATGTTGTAAGACATTTTAAAAGAGTAACGGTGGAGTTCCTGCCAATTCTTCTCCATACGAAACTACCTTTTGGAAGGGGCGACTAGAATCAATTCTATTTTCTTTGTAAACTTTAACGTTCAAAAGTGTCTTTTATGTGCCTAATTGAAATAAATACTTTGACTTAGACTTTGAATTCCACACAGAAAAACCCCATAACACTTTGCCCGACCTGGTGATCGAACCCAAGACCTCATTATTAGCAGTAACGCTTGCCGCCACTAGACCAACGAGGCAGTTCACAGGTCGCAGTACACATCATAGAATAATCATTTTATGTCATCATGTCATCTCGACTTTGTATAACACTGAGGTATTTCATTATTAGGGACGGTTCACAGCAAACGTATAGTCAGCCGCCGACTGTGAGCGGGCTCACTGTGAGCCTTAGCATTATCGTGAAGTCGGACTACATTATCCGTTCATACTATGCTGGCAATACGCTGTGTGAACGAGAAAAGTCGGTTTGTTTAAGATTCCACTTCAGTCGCGTAGTCAATCAACATCCAAGACGCGTATTAGCGTTGTACAATAATTGGCCGACGAAAGTCGGCGATTATGCATAGCGTAATGGCGTAAGATGATGTACTGACAAAAATTTAAAGGAGTATGCTTAAGTGGTTTGGTCATGTTGAAAGAATGAGTGAACGGCGATTAATAAAAGGAATTTATAACGCGGATGTCAGTGGAAACGCCGATAGAGGACGTCCTAGAAGGACATACGTCGATGTTATTGATGATATTCTTCACAAAGGACAGGTGCGTAGTACTCTCAACCAGCGTGCGTGTATGACAAGATGTATGAATGTGGATGAAGCGAAAGGAGTATGTAAGGATCGTGGCGTTCTATAGATTCTGCCTACCCCCATGGAAAAAGGCGTGAGTTTATGTATGTACCTATTTAACAGTACCTATGTACAGTTTCAAATGATTCCTATTTAATGCGTATTTATCTATTTTCATATATTGAGTTTATTTATATCTTTTTACTTGCTGCACCGGTGGACGTCATCATGTCAACGCCGGCTGTCGCTGACAACCAGCGCTGTGGCTCTGTCTCGCACGTGAGACACAGCATTACGCTGAGCAATGCCCGCTTTGCGCGGATGTGACGCATATTTTCCCCCAAGTTTCGTTTCAGTTTTGTTTACTTTTATTTTATTTTGTGCGTCATGTTGACGCGAATTAATAACTTTTCTTTCTTTCTTTCTTTCTGATGGCGTATTGTAAGTTCAGTGTGCATGTAAAGTTGATAAATCAGTATACCGCGTATCGCTAGCTCACATTTGGCGGCTGACTATGACCGAACGTTTCATGTGGACCGTGCCTTAAAACTCTACGTAGACAGAACGTCATTGATGATCATTGTGTCCTTGACGCGCCTATTCTAGTCACTGTATAGTCTGTACTTATTGTTGGGAGAGACTAGTAATAGATTCTTCATGTATAACACAGAGGGATAGACAGAGAAGACAGAATTGGTTGACAAGAGGAGACTCTACAGTTTTCGTTTATAAATATTTTTAACCCCCGACGAAAAAAGAGGAGTGTAATAAGTTTGAGATATATGTCTGTCTGTCTGTGTGCTGCGCCCAAACGGATGAATCGATTTCAATACAGTTTTTTTTGTTTTAAAGCTGGTTGAATAGAGGTGGTTATAGGCTATGTCTAATGGAAATCGGTTCAGCCATTTCAAAATGATCAGCTCTTTTCATAGTTGGTATATTTAATTATCTAAAGGGATTTATTTTTATTCTTTTCCCGTTTCTGCAACATTTTTCATTTGTGCTCCGCTCCTATTAGTCGTAGCGTGATGTTATATATATAGCCTATAACCTTCCTCGATAAATGGACTATCCAACACAAAAATATTTTTTCAATTCTAACCAGTAGTTCCTGAGATTAGCGCATTCAAACAAACAAACTCTTCAGCTTTATAATATTAGTATAGATTCACACCTCGTTTCTCTAAAGGGGTAAACAGAGTTATGTAACCTCAAAGTTCAAGGAGAGTTCTAGGTCATAATCTCACACACACATACACACATTTTTTCAACAACTTCGAACCACAGACTTGTGAACGAGACTAACCTACAAACTAACAATGTAAGTGCTAGTTCACACGGGCGTTCCCACGCGTCAATGTCTAGGGCGCGCGTGTGAAACACCTTAACAATGACGTAATGTTATGTCATGAGCACGAAAGGAAAAATGCTTTTACTTTGACTTTTATCGGTTATGGTTGCCGCGGTGAGATAATAAAAAAAAAGAATTTCTATGGAAAATCTATTAAAAAAAAATTTTACTAGCGACCCGCCCCGGCTTCGCACGGGTGCAATGAAAATACTAATGTGGGGCACATAAACCTTCCTCTTGAATCACTCTATCTATTAAAAAAAACCGCATCAAAATCCGTTGCGTAGTTTTAAAGACCTAAGCATACATAGGGACAGACAGACAGCGGGAGCGACTTTGTTTTATACTATGTAAAGATCATCCCATTTGAAAAGATATAAGGGTTGGGCAGAGGTGTATAATAAAACCCTCATTTCGCCGTCTTGTTTAAGTCCCATTGTAATAGGGGGCGAGAATATTGCCATCGACCGGGCACAAATCCGAACTCCGGGCTGCTACTGAGGAAATTCACACGAAAATACCTAATAATATTTTGCTTGACCTGGGGATCGAACCCGCAGGACCTCCCGATCAGCAGTCGCGCTTACCACCACTAAACCAACGAGGTAGTTAAGTTAAGCTTATTCTTTTTAACTCATAACTTATCCGCTAGAGCAAAGCCTTTTCTTAACAACTTAGGCTTTAAAACTATCTCTTAGCTTTAAATACTTAGGTACTAAATACACGACACGTTTGGTGCAGTGGCTGAGCGATTGGCTTCTGCGCTACGGGTCGTGGGTTGGATTGCCGCACGGATCAAATATTTGTATGGCCTACAAATAGTTGATCCGGGTCTGGGCGATTGTGCATGTGAAGATTTGTGTTTGTAAACGCACCCACAATACAGGAGAAAACGTAGTGCAGAGCAAAGATTTATTAAAAAATAAAAACTAGCCACCTAGTTATTGACAATTTGCCACAATTACATATTGTATCATCTTGAATTACATCCTCTTTACCTTTTCCCAATTATCTTGGGGTCAGCTTCCAGTCTAACCAAATGCGGCTGAATACCAGTATTTTACACGGAGCGACTACCATTAGAGGGGCCAATGCCTATATCCTAAGTTTAGAACGGTTGTCTGACTTTTGGGCTTTTGACTACCCGTAACGACTGTCATAGGTATTCGTATGACACCCGGGACCGACGGTTTAACGTGCTCTCCGAGGCACGGAGGGGTCTCGATGTGTAACAAATGGTCACCCATCCACGGACTGACCGCGGCAAGCGCAGCTTAACCTCGCAAATCGTATGATCGGCGCGGTTGTTATTTAGCCAGGAGCCCCTCATATCATCTTGAATTACATAACATCATAAATACACAAAAATATAATCCGTATCCTTACTACATCGGCATTGCCCAGTAACTGGGTTGCGGAGGTCTGATGGCAGTCGCTCCGTGTAAAATACTGGTATTCAGCCGCATCTGGTTAGACTGGAAGCTGACCCCAAGATAGTTGGGAAAAAGCTAGACAGAACATAATCCATATCCTTACTATTATCAATGAGAAAGTAGCTCTGTCTGTCTATTTGTTACTTCTTTACGACTAAACTTCTGAACCGATTTTGATGAAACTTGATACAGAGATAGTCTGGAACCTGGAGAAGGAAATAGGCTACTTTTATTCCGAAAAACGCGGAATTCGCGATAAAAAACTTCCAAGAGATCGAAACTCCGGGCGACCTCTAGTTAATTATAATTTAACTAGCGACCCGCCCCGGCTTCGCTCAGGTGCAATGCAGATAGATACTAATGTGGGGCATATAAACCTTCCTGTTGAATCACTCTATCTATTGCTGAAAACTGCATTAAAATCCGTTGTGTAGTTTAAAAGATCTAAGCGTACAGACAGCGGGAGCGACTTTGTTTTATACTATGTAGAGATATGTTTGAAAATCACTTCCACATGTATTTAAATAATAAATTTTCCAAATCATAAAACAAGCAAATCCAGGAAACGACAATTTGAATACCGACACGGGAATCGAACTCTGAACCTACCCTCTATTAATTATTACAAATGTTTGCACTCACGCGATGCAAGCTCAGGGGGTATGACCATAGGCATTTATGGGTTGAATTTGTTATGTTAAAAACGGTGTAATTTGAGTAAGGGTTGAAATTACCAATTAACGTTTAACTAGGTGGGAAGTTGTTACTATTTGTTTTAAAGTTTTAATAATGGTTGGAGTGAGTTTTGTATAAAATATGAGTAAATGGGAGTGAGTTGATTCGTCAGTGAATTGTAATCTGGATGCTAAGGCTTATTAGGTATTTGATGATAAAAGGGACTTTTATGTCAACTTTGTACAAGTTTAATCTTGTTCTAAGTCTTTATTTTATTTATTAGGGACAGAAAACATTTACATGTTATAATGGTAAAATAAATAGTTGTATAAGAAAATTCTTCAGAAAAGATTGAAAATATAATTTTGCTGTAATTAATTATTGTATTGTTAAGTATAAGTAAGTTATACCTATTAGATGACCCGGTGAGCTTCGTACCACGTAATTTTTTTTTAATTTTTCCTGATTTTCTTTTTTCCTAAGTCACCCCAATATTGAGCCAAAAATAACAAAATTGAAATCGGTCGAATCATTTTCGAGTTTTTGTGAGACTAGCCCACGGCAATTGATTTATATTATATTATATAGATTATTACAACAAATTAGTTATGTCATCTATTTTCAAACAACGTGTGAAATTCATTTTTAAATTGTTTTAATTTTATATTTCTGTAATTCCTACTATAAAATGTTTTTTTAAACGAATATTCCCATTTTCTCTCACCCGAATCACTGGGCGACTTAATTATTATGCATTCTATACACACCATTCATGTAACATTATATAATTAAATAATTATCATAAACAATTTAATGCCTTTTAACTTAATTACTTTTTTTTTTAAACTACCTACCATTACAAAAAAATAATTCAAAAGTGAGTTTCGGATGAGGTACACTAGTAAAACAAAAGGGTAAACCAATTACTACCATTTTTTCACTGCGCTGCGCTTACGCAGGGGTTCCGACACAAATCTACCGTAAAATTGCTATTGTTTACAAAATAACTCATTTTTCACTGGATTTTTTTTACATTTTTCGTTCAGACGGCTCGCTCCAGTGATAATTGGATGTTCTTGCGAAAATATAATTTGTTTACCGATCTATTTTTTTTTTGGTTAAGTTATGTTTTAGGTTACCTAAGATTTGAGTAATGATTCAAAGAAAATAGAGCTGTTTCGGATAGTGATAGCTTACCGGATGAACACTTCCCTTCCATGCAGGAGGGTTTGAGTTGAAACCGACTCACACCTCAGAATTTTCGAATTAACGTGCGTATCAGAATTTGATCACTTGCGTTAACAGTGAAAGAAAAATATCGTAAGGAAACCTGCACTACTGAGAAGGCTCCATAAACTTTTCAATGGTGTGTGTAGTCTTTCAACCCACACCAGGCCAGCATGGTGGATTAAGGCCTAAATCCTTTTCATTCTGCAACTTACCGATCTACCACTCTTCGGTAGCAGACTGCGCTCCTAAAAAGAATTTTCCTACAACAAAAAACAAAATTAATTTTCGGATTTTCCGTGCTATCGCGTTGTCGTTGGATTTTCTGTCGTTAGTATTATACGTATATATAAATATATACCTAGTATAGTATAGTATATACGTCAACTAAATGTGTCCGGACGCGAGAAACTAGTTGTCTGTGTACCTACTGGTTGGTGAATATGCTTTAGAAATATTGGAGACATTATAGCTAAATGCTGTAAAGATGTTGCTATGGATATTATTTAAGGAATAAAAAGTAGTAAAACATCACGCCTTGTATTCCCCAAAGGGTACGGCAGAGGTGTTTTTAGTACACCTTCTTTTCGCCAGTTATGCTTAAGTCCCATGTAATAGGGGGCGAACCTATTGCCACTAACCGGGCACTAATCCAGACTCCGAGCTGCTACTGAGAAATTCCACACGGAAAAACCCAATAACACTTTACCCGACCCAGGGATCGATCCCAGGACCTCATGATGAGCAGTCGCGCTTGCCACCACCAGACCGATGAGGCAGTATTTTCTAATTATTATTACAAAAAAATATTACAATCAGAAATCTAGAAAGCGGACGTTTTTTTAAACCGACACTTGCGGCTCTGCGTGTATAGTGATAGATACGATTTTTTATATTGTGACAATTTGATAGTTACAAATTCGGTTACTAGGAGTCCGTCTTTAGCTAGCCTAAGCGCCCGTTCACACAGCGGATCCGTTTTAATGGATCCGTCGGTACTGGATGTGTTGTTCACATCTGTACCGACGGGTCAGTTAAACAAATGGCAACTTCGTCGCATCTGGCAGGCAGGTACCTACGATAAAAATAGCGGATCGAGTATTTTTTACTGGATTCGGAATACTGTCATGTATGTTAACTCGCTCATACAACTACAGGCGCCATCACCAAAATAAAAACGGATCCGCTAAAACGGATCCTGTAAACAGTTTCTGTGTGTATCAGCTGTAAATGATTGTCACCCTACTCATAATTAAATATGCCTTTGTCTAGTTGTTTGGCGAACAATTATTTTGTCGGTTCAATGTCGCCGTTTTTTGTACGTCATTAATATTCGCCGCCATTTTCGTCCGCCATCATGGATTTCCACGTATTTGTTAGTCATTTTATTTTTGGAACGATAAAAATTTTAGTTTGTCATTGGTAGGTAAGTCTGGAGGAGCTCGTGGCTAAATAACAACCATATGGATCCTCATGGACCATTTGACGGGTTAGGCTGCGATTGCCGCGGTGATTCCGTGGATGGGTGACCGTTTGTTACACATCGAGACCTTGGAGAACAGATTAAATTGTCGGCCCTGGGTATCATACGAATACCTATGACAGTCGTTACGGGTAGTCAGAAGTCCGAAAGTCTGTCAACCGGTCTATCTTTAGGATATCGGCATTGCCCAGTAACTGCGTTGCAGAGGTCTGATGGCAGTCGCTCCGTGTAAAATACTGGTATTCAGCCGCATCTGGTTAGACTGGTAGTTGACCCCAATATAGTTGGGAAACTGAAACCTGAGGGTATTAAAATAAAGTTTATAATAATTTCTACCTAAAAAAGTCCTATGTCGTGCCGTCAGTGAGCTTTAGAAATCTACGAGCCTTGAAAAATACATTTTAAAATTGATTGCAAGCCGCAATTTTCAATTAAATGTTAACGCACAAGAATCTCTGTCAATATCCATCATTACACAGAAAAATTAGTTTAGATAGGACAAACTATAAGATAACAAAATCTTCTTCCAAAAGTCTCATACACGATATAATTCCTACTAACCATCCAATTATCGTCTCACAGTTTTACTAACATTATCACTTCAAAGAACAAAAAAATCCAAAAAAAAAGTTCGAAAATACAACTCCGTCATCTCTAGTCGCCCAAAACAAATCGATCATGACATCAGAATTACCTTAAAAAGAAACATGTAATCAAAACGCAGTCACTACTGAATTTGTAAAAAAAATTGTTAGTTAATAATGACACTTATAAGTGTGGGAACCTGTTGACACCTGCATTCAGCTTAACTATACAATAATAATGTGTAATCTTATGAAAAAACAAAGAAATAGTAAACATTTTTGTAGGGGACACACATTGTTTTTGTAAAAATTAAAGAATGGGAGAATTGGACGGTGTTATTGTAAATGCATCAATGACACTGAATTAAAATTGTTTTTAAATGCAAATTGTACCACTTCTTCTTCTTCTTTAGAATCTAGAATATACCTAAACCTCTTCTCCGCACGCTGGGAATAGACGCGTGTTGTAAGATTCAACAAAACCCAGCACGCGACGTGGTAGGATCTATACGGTCCGCCTGGCTAGCTACCACCCTTACATTAAAATACGGCGCCAAGCAATTTACTTTGTTCTGTCGTGTGTGTGTGAGAGCTAGAGGAGTATAGGGGAATCCCTCTATATCTCTGTTCCTTGGATTCGTGTGCTCCATCTTAGACCCTGTCTGCACTTACCATCTCATCATCTGAAAAGACGCTAAAAAGAAAATAATAAAAAAAAATGTATTGTATCATCAGTCTTAATTCATTCCATTCGTATACTGCTACCATTAGTATCATTATTGTATTTTTCTAATTTAAGAAATAAATATGAATGCTGACATTGTTTCTTCAAAAATTATAAACATTTTTTCAAGTTTACTGTAAAAAAAACATAACGTCACGCCTGTATTCTCCGAAGGGGTGTGCAGAGGTGTATAGTAACACCCTCATTTCGCCGTTATATTTAAGTCCCTTGTAATAGGGGGCGAGCCTATTGGCGTCAACCGGGCACATATCCAAACTCAGGCCTGCTACTGAGGAATTCCAGACGGTAAAATCCAATAACACTTTTGACAGACCTGGGGGTCTAACCCAGGACCTCACGGTCAGCAGTCGCGCGTACCATCGCTAGACTAACGAGGCAGTTCAAAAACAACTCGAAGAAAAATTCAAGAAAATATGAATGTAGAGTCAATAAACTGTTTGAACTATTGTTGAAAATTGAATTACCTAAAGATAAAAAACTAACCTTGAAAGTAATGAAAATTGTATCCACTAATTCAATTTCCTCGTGAAGACAAAGTATTTTGGAAAATAGACGATAATGCAATGACGTGAATGTGTTACGAATTACCAAAACACGTGTAAAATTTCCATATTATCGTCGATTGGTGGCAGAGAAACAAAAAAAAATTATGTACCTCGTCTTTATAAGAGTACGACATCATTGAAAACACGTTAATTTTCATGGTCTATGTCAAGTAAATAAGAAGTTTTTAACAAAAATAAAACCGACTTCAAATGGTCTATCTCCGAAGTTCTTCATCAGATCTTCACCAAATTTAAATGGGACCACTTCGAAATAATACTGTTTCAATCAAAAAAATAATCATTAAAATCGGTTCACAATTAGCAAAGATATCGCAGAACAAACATAAAAAAAACATACAGTCGAATTGAGAATCTCCTCCTTTTTTGGAAATCGGTTAATTAAGTTTTCGAGGGTGTAAAGAATATACATGATGGAAAGTGTCAATAGACAACTATTTCGTCCATTTTATGGGTACTATAAAACTTTTAACTGATATTAAAACTATTTATCGTTGGAATGTCCTCATGTTTGTCCCTCGCCCGGGGAAGGCGAGGGGGCTGCTGGACGCTTACCGGCTAAAAACCAACGGTGTCCTTCTAACCTAATGCCGGGGTTCGCTATTGCATGCACCGCAACAATACTAGGTTACCTAGGGACAAAATGAAATGAAATTTTAAATTAAATATGCATGTCAAATAATTTATTTGATACACTTTAAATAAAAGACTATTATGCGATTATTCTGCGATTAGAAGCCAAGATCTTTTTTAAAATATATTGTATATATAACTATTTTTTTTAAACTGTAATACGATGTATTTACCTAAGTATTTATTTTTTTAAGTTATTCGTGATATTGTTCAAAAAGGACAGGCTCGTAGTACTCTCAACCGGCATGCGTGTATGACAAGATGTTTGAATGTGGACGAAGCGAAAGGAGTATGTAACGTTACGTTCTATAGTTTCTGCCTACCCTCAAGGGAAAAAAGGCATGGTTTTATGTATGTATGTATATTTAAGACCCTGCATAATCAACCGAATAAAAGAATACTTCTTTAACAAATTATAATAACCTAAAGACACTTGAATAAAACACCATCACATGACAAATGACGTCACGCAATGATTCATTAGGTAGAACATAAGCAAATAAATATGTTTTGTACATGAGATAAGTATCGTCGGATACGTGTGAATAAATTGTGGGAAGTTACGCTACACATGATGTGTTGAGATACATCTGAAGATATGGGTGGTTTGATTTTATGGTTTTTTTTTTTACGGCAAGCGCGACTGCTGGTCATGAGGTTCTGGATTCGATCCTTAGGTCGGGCAAAGTGTTATTGAGTTTTTCCGTGGCGGAATTCCTCAGTAGCAGCCCTGAGTTTGGATTTGTGCCCGGTTGATGGAAATAGGCTCGCCCCGCATTACATGAGACTTAAACATAATGGCGAAATAAGGGTGTCACTATACACCTCTGCCCAATCCTTCGAGGAATACAGGCGTGATATGTCCAGACTCCGAACGGCTACTGAGAAATTCATAATGGAAAAACCCAATAACACTTTGCTCGACCTGGGGATCGAACCCAGGACCCCATGCTCAGCAGCCGCGCTTGCGACCACTAAACCAACAAGGCTATCATCATAAGTCTTACAAATAAATGTCATAGATCCAAATATGGTATGTTCGGTTTAACAAGAAACTGAACTTCAAAATCCTTTAGAAATTATTAAATAAGAATAGTTCAATCTTCTGCAACTCCAGAAGATTTAAAACAAGTATATCCTTAGAATTATCCCCCAACACATAACCACACGTGGTACACAAAGTATTGTATTGTCAAATTATTTCCCACAGCCTTGCGCGCGCGCATCGCCTTTTTGTGAACAAGCGGATAGACGCTACCTTCATGTAGCTTCAAGTTTAAACAAGTTGGGGATCGGCAGCATTATATTATTTACTACTTTACTACATAATAATGATTAGATATAATGTATTTACTAGAAAAAACTTTATCGTGGGTTATTTAAATAAAAAAAATATTAAAAACTTTAACATAACAACACGCCTGTATTTCCAGAAGGGTAGGGAAGAGATTTATAGTATCACCCTCATTTCACTAATGTTTAAGTCCCATGTAATAGGGGGCGAGCCTATTGCCATTAACCGGGCACAAATCCAAACTCCAGGCTGCTACTGAGGAATTCCACACGGAAAAACCTAAAAACAGTTTGTCCGACCTGGAGATCGAACCTAGGACCTCACGATCAGCACTCGCACTTGCCACCACTAGACCAACAAGGCAGTTAACAATTCTATACTAATATTATAAAGCTGAAGAGTTTGTTTGTTTGTTTGAACGCGCTAATCTCAGGAACTACTGGTTGGAATTGAAAAAATATTTTTGTTTTGGATAGTCCATTTATCGAGGAAGGTTATAGGCTATATAACATCACGCTACGATCAATAGGAGTGGAGCGTGAATGAAAAATGTTGCAAAAACGGGGAAAATGTCCACCTGTGCGAAGCCGGGACGGGCCGCTAGTACCTGCTAATATAATAATAATGAACCGATTCTAAAAAAATACGGTGGAAAAACTCTAAAAAGAAAAAAAGATAAAAGGAAAATATAATGTACTGGCCAGTACCTTTCCTGGAATCCTTCTTTCTGTTCCTTCTCCACAAACAAAGAAATCGTATGAGTCAGTATTTTCACACGATCTTCAAAACCAAAGGATCGTACCGTAAAACGTGTTTTTTGGGTTCCAGACATGTATTTATACCTAAATTAAGAAACTGGTTATTTTTGAGTCCTTTATAATCATGCAAATGTATGTTTTTGAATCAAAGTAGGTATCCTTTTTCTGGGTAGGTATCTAATCCTATAGAGTATATACAACATGTCGCATAATTCCCCATGAAAAATGTAAATAATCAAGTAGTATGGTTGTTGTCGTTTACCTCTCAGAGGAAATTAGGTAAGAATGTAAATAACTTTCTGGGTAGTCTACTCTTTAGTTTTATGTTTTCAGTGTTGCGTTTCAACGATGATTATTTTATGTTTTATCCAAATTCTTTTTTTGGGTCATACTATGGTTTTCAAATATTGCCAATAGACTCTTTACAAGGGACCTTTTAACCCCCTTTCGGCTTTAGGGGTATTTTTGTAACACGTAGTATAGGATACCCGGAAATCCGTCTATAGGAAATATTAGGCAACCCCGTCTTCAACTATGGGTTTTATAAGTGATCAATTAATGGCCGACATAATCAGCCCATTACCATCCCACTGTTGGGCACAGGCCTCTTCTCAGAATGAGAAGTGTTTAAGCCATAGTTTACCACGCTGGCATGGTGCGGGTTGGCGGACTCCACACACCATCGAGAACTTTATGGAGCCCTCTCAGGTGTGCAGGTTTCTTCACGATGTTTTCCTTCACCGTTAACGCAAGTGATAATGAAAATTGAAAAGTCAGAGGTGAAGTCATGGTTTACTGAGCGTTATTTGTTATAATGAAGACTGCTTTGTTAGTCTAGTAGTGGCAAGCGCGACTGCTGATCGATGGGTTCGATCCCCAGGTCGGACATAGTGTTATTGGGTTTTTCCATTAGGAATTTCTCAGTAGCAGCCCGAAGTCTGGATTTGTGTCCGGTTAATGGCAATAGGCTTGCTTTCTATTACATGGGACTAAAACATAACTGGCGAAACGATGATGTACTAAAAACATCTCTGCTGAACCCTTCGGGGAATATAAGGCGTGATATTATATATGTTATGGAAGACTCCATAGTAGACCTTCTCATGCGTTAGTAGCTACCACAGAAAACAAGAGAATTCTTGGCCTCACTCTCCAATATCGAGTGAATTGAGGCCGGAATGCGGACACGGGTAAATGCCAGAATTTCTAGCAGAAGAATTCAACATCTGAATATTAAAATTGCAACAACCGCGGTGAAAATATTAGTGTAACAACAAAAGGCGTCCTGTAGGAGCGCTTGCAATGAGAAACGTTCTGCCGCCATGTTGGAACGTGGAGATACGAAGCAGCTTGATATGGATGTGGCAATTGTAGTGCAAAATGAACCAACCTATTTTTAAACGGCATTAATTACCTTCACTTCGTATTCGTTTGGTTGTTTGATTTAAATCTTGCTACAGATTTAACAACTTCTGCTGAACTGATTTTCCTGAAACTTCACACACAATTTCAATCCCCATGTCAATTTAACATTACAACAATTTCACGCTTCATTCCTTAAATTCTGATGCTACAGGGGTACTGCAAGATAAAACCGCTTAACATAAAAGGTTTTTTAGGGATTATTTTTAATAAACTTTTTGATGAATCAAGGACACAGATTCCTTGACATATAGCATGTATTTTCATGAAACGCATTTCACGTGTTTTATGAAATCACGTCATTACAAAAATAAAGGTCATCACGGCGTAAGTCCGCCTAAGAAACTTTGTAGAGCCTATTAGAATTAATAAAAAAACATGTGTATGATTCTTAGCTTATTTACTACCGATTGATTTGAATGATTTCAACGATTGTTATAATTTAACGGTCATGCTTCAATAAGAGTGATATTGACCACATTTAATACATAATTGTCAATATTTTCAGCGTGTAATGCTCTGAAGCTTCAACTACTGTTAGGTACTCTGAAGCCTCCTATAATTTATATCAACGTGTCTGCTCTATCTTTAATATTATTAATGTTGCCTCATCCACCCGCTCTCATTTCCTACTTCCCTGGCAACACAAAACAATGGGCGACCCGGGCACGAACCCTGGCCGTTTTAAATAATACATAGATACACATTTTATTTGCAAAACGGAAGCCACGTGATTTATCTGCGTGTGCGCTGTTAATCGGTAGTTTTGTGAATGTAGGGGTTTTTTTTTGTATGATAAGGTCTATAAAATAATATGTACCTAAGAAATTTTGTAAAATGCTGAGATGTTTTTAGATATTGTGGTATTGAGTTTGGAATTGGTAAAAATTGTTGTAGAGAAGATGTAAACGGGATATTAAAAATATAAGTGTAAATAATGTTTTCTGGTTAATAAAAACCCCAGAATATGAAAAGAGCGAATAGGACTGTCAGATATTTTGAAAAACTGTGTACCTATAATCTTATTTTTAATTATTTTTTTTTGGAATTATTAAACATTGGACAGAGACATCTTTCACAGAAGGCATTTAAGTTACTGCTATTTTGAATCATAGTTTCTTCAACAATCCCATATGCTTGCAAGTTTATTTAACCACATGAATTAAATATGATATCTATAGGTATAATTAATAAATTATTATACATTATATCTAATTAAATATTTGTTTGTTTACAGGTACAAAAATGATAAAACGTCAGAAAATCCGCAAGAAAATCCGGTGAGACCAGCACTGGTCGTTGTAACGATGTGATAATAGTAACAAACAGTTAAAACTACTAAAATACTCCTAAATAATTCTCCTAACAATTCTCCTAATCTAGATTTTAGTCACAAAAGTTAGTGCCAATAAAAGTGAAATAAAAAAAAACTACAGAGTAATACATGAATAGAGGCGACATCGAACTTTGGAAGCAACGATAAAAACAGTGCCACATTGACTACTGCCGTTTTCTAACATTCTAAATTCAAACAGTGTAACTTCAAACAAAAATTCAAACTAAGAACAAAATAGTGAAATTTTAAAAATTCAAGTTCGGAAACGAAGTGTGATTGGATTGTGAAGAGTGAAGTTTTGACTCATAACTGTCATTCGGATTTTGAATTTAAAAAGTGATGTGCTAATAATGGATCTCCACGCTCCTCAGTTGGTAGTCCACTCATATGAACCTCATGCCCCTCTCTTGGAGGTCGAAGGTTTAGACCCTCACAGTCCCCAACAAAAGGTGCTGATCCATGCACCAACGTTACAAAGCCAAGAGTTAATGAGTAGTGATCATCGCAACGGAGGTGAGCAGAGCTATGGTAAACATTTCATCCTTTTATATTTTTTATTAATTTTAATTCATCATCTCCTTATACTCCACTTCCTTATCCCATACTAGGCGGGATCGCCACCGTCAGCCGTCATCTCAGTACTCCCTCCTTTCTTACCCACATCATCCTTCACACAATCCATCCATCTTTTCTTTGGACTACTTGTATTAATTTTAACTGATGGTTTATTTATATTGACCTGTAGTACCAAGCAACAGGATAGTTTAGACACAGTTTGGAATCAATAGGCAAACCATTCATGTTTGGTTGCAGTGATCGCAGTATACCACACAGATTATCCTTCCATCATCATAATCAGCTTGGAAATATCCACTGCTGAACACGGGCTGAGAATAAAGCTCCAGCCAAATCTGCGCGATCAAAGCGACAGCGAAGCGGTAGCGTAAGCCGCTCGGCAGACGCTACCCATGATTTCTTATGGACACATGCACAACTACAACAAGCGCCACTGCTGATCGTGAGGTCCTGGGTTCGATCCCCAGGTCGAGCAAAGTGTTATTGGGTTTTTCCGTGTGGAATTCTTTAGTAGCAGTCCGGAGTTTGGATTTGTGCCCAGTTGATGGCTATAGGCTCGCCCCCTATTACATGGGACTTAAACATAACGGCGAAGCACCTTTGCCCTACCCTTCGCGGAATACAGGCGTAATTTTATGTTATGTAGTTTAACATTAGAACTGAACAAGATTCTCCTTTCTATTGACTGTTTCATACATTTTAGTTTTATCCTACATTTAAAAGAAATTAGGGTATACTTAATTAAAGCCAGAATACATGATTATCGAGAGCAGATGTGTCTGATCTGACGTAGAGTACGACTTTACAGATGAGCAGTACCACGCGCATAGCAGCAACCAGAGCGGAGACGGTGAGTCACACATGATTAATTAGTTGTAATTAAGTTTTAAAATCTTATGTTCCTTATAGCGAAGATATCCATCAGATTAATAAAAAATGACGTATTGAGCAATAATTAATTTTAATTACAGCCTACAGTGTTTTGATTGATACTTTGTATTTTTTTTTGAGTTGTCAATGCTTATAGGTATTTTCTTTTAATCTGTTTTTCATTTACATCTCATATTAAAAAAATGTTTTTTCTTTCTTTCTTTCTTCATATTTTTTTTGTACTCGCTGCCTGTCACCCCTGACTAGTTTTGGGGATCGATGTTTTAGACAAAAATTGTTTATGAATTTTCAGTGTCAACGGTTTCAGTATCTCTTGTGGGTACATCCAGTCTTGTTTTATTTATTGTAATAAAACTACCTGAAAAAAATTCTCAGACCTGGAACAACAATCTGTAGGTCATACAAATATTTATTCTATACGGGAACGAACCCGCGATCCGTAACGCAGAAAGTCAATCGCTCAGCTACTGTGCCAAACATGTCATCTATATTGCTATAAGCAGAAAAAAAACTAAGGCATTTCATTTAGTGCATCAATGGGAATCACACCTATAGTAATAGGAACAGGAATACTATTGGTGTGATTAGAATTGGTGCTATTCAAATTGGTGCGCTAATTGGTGCTATTCAAATTGGTGCGCTAAATGGAATGCCTCAAACTAAGAAAGAGACAACAATATTTTATACGTAGTACTATCTACACATACATAACTTTATATGAACTATGTCGAGCCATTAGCATTCTCTCAATTCCGTCCGCTCGTAATAAATATCTTGTAAAGAACTAATTCCATTGAATTTCTCAGTCTCGCCTCTCGTTTCAGTCCGACTTTTTGCCTAAAAAGAAAGACCTGTCACCTATCACGTTGTAAAAGAGAGTTTTCAGTCTGAGAATTTGGTTGAGCATAGCTAACTACATAAAATCCTAGATAGTATTTTTCCGGTGGTTTAAGTTCAATTACCGCCTCGCTACTTTAAAAAACATTTTAATGCAGTCAGTCTGTTACTGTCCCACTGTTGGGCATGGGTCTATATCACGAAGGTATAGGGAAAACTGGAGACCAGACTAAGAAAACATAGCTGAAGTAGAAAAATTTGGCCTTGAATATTCTACAAGGTTAGTCGGAAAGGGGGTACTAAGCCGCGGGCCACTTAAGGTTTCACTGATGATTGTTTTAAAGAAAGTGATACAATTTCAAAATTTGATAAAAAAAATTCAATGCAAAATGATTTTTATTTTAGTATTTTCGAAAATTCTTCATTCCTGCTTTAGTTACCTACGAATTCAGTGAGTGGAGTTTCTAATCCGTGACCCCAAACATGACCTAAAATGTAAACACAGTTGATCATAGCTGAGGATAGACAGAATTTAGCGTATTTTTTATGAAATCTTTGAACAGCATTTTTTCTTAAACTAATGACTTTTGGGGAAAGTTGTATAACAAAAGATATCCATTATTATGGGTACTTTAACACCCTTTCGGCTTAGTACCCCCTTTCCGACTAACCTTGTATATATAGGGTTTTTAGAAAGAGATAGATTACCAAACGAAATGTTCTCTCTTTTTCTACATAGGGTATTTAGAAAGAGAGAGCATTTTCAAGGTCAACATTTTGGACTTCAGTTAGGTGTTCGTAGTGTCCATTTTGTAAATCTTCATGGTCTCTATTAAGATTGAAAAAATATTAGAATGTAGTCTCTTTAATTAAATCTTATTTTTCTTTCATGATCCACTGAAATAAAACATCGATTTAATTTACTTTTACTTGTAAACTTTCAAAATTATAATAAAATTTCACAATGATGTATTTCCTGCAATATTTCATTTCTAATATCGCGTAAATTTCAGTTGAAAACTTTCTCTAAATAAATAAAAAATTTAACTTACCGTGAAATACTTGTAGGATAGTGTCCACCAAAATTAATCCTCGGGTTAAACAACCGTTTACCTGAAAAATGTACTGGGGTTTTAGATACCACAATAAACTGCATCGTTGGTCTAGTGGTGGGAAGTGCGACTGCTGATCGTGAGATTCTGGGTTCGATCCTCAGGTCGGGCAAAGTATCATTGGGTTTTTCCGTGTGAAATTCTTCAGCAACAGCCCGGAGATTGAATTTGTGCCTGGTTAAACTGGTGGAACTTAAACATAACGGCGAAATGAGGGTGTTACAATATACCTTTGCCCAACCCTTCTGGGAATACAGGCGTAATGTTACGTTATGTGAATTTTAAATAAACGGTTGTTTAACCAGAGATTTAATGTTGGTGAATACCAGCCTTAATCTTTAATCCGTAACTATTCTAGAAAATAATAAAATAGACAAGTTGTAGCCTGTATGCAACTTATAAAATCATTTAGAAAAAGCATTATATATTGATTATTTATACTAATCTAATAATTTGATGACACGATTGGTGCAGCGGCTGAACGATTGGCTTCTGTGCTACGGGTTGTGGGTTTAATTTCCGCACGGAACAAATACAAATATTTGTATGGCCTACGGATAGTTGTTCCGGGTCTGGATGTTTGTGCGTGTGAAGATTTGTGTCTGTAAACGCACCCACGATACAGGAGAAATCCTAGTGTGGGGCAACTTCGTTTTTAAAGAAAAAGAAGAAAGTAAAGAAACATTAAAAACATAGATGGCCACAAAATGCTACTCAATTTTAAGTTAAATTCGTGCTTTCTTTGTCACTTCACCTTAAAGTGACAGGGACAGCACGAGACTTAACGACAGTTAAAAATTGAGTAGTATTTCAGTATTTGGCCATAATTTCTGCCTAGCCTTTTTCCAACTATGCTGGGGTCAGCTTCCAGTCTAACCAGATGCGGCTGAATACCAGTATTTTACACGGAGCGACTGATTAGACCTCCGCAACCCAGATATTAGGCAATGCCGATATACTAAAGTTAGACCGTTTGTCAGACTTTCGAGCTTCTGACTACATATGACACCCGGGACCGACTGTTTAACGTGCTCTCCGCGGCACGGAGGGGTCTCTATGTGTAACGAATGGACACCCACGGACTGATCGCGGCAAGCGCAGCTTAACCTTTAAAATCATATCATCTGCGTGGTTGTTAAGTAGCCATGAGCCACCCACTCCAAATGAAATCAAAAATACAAAATCAATTTGATATACAAGGTTAGTCGGAAAGGGGGTACTAAGCCGCGGGCCACTTAATGTATCACTGATGATTGTTTTAAAGAAAGTGTAAAAATTTCAAAATTCGATAATTTTTATTTGCAGGCAAAAAGATTTTTATTTTATTTTTTCAAAAAAGAATCATCCCTGCTTTAGTTATGAATTCAGAAAATTGAGTTTCTAATCCGTGACCCCAAATATGACCTAAAATGTAAATACAGCTGATCATAGCTGAGGATAAGTAGATAGAATTTAGCGTGTTTTTTATGACATCTTTGAACGGCTATTTCTTTTAAACTAATGACTTTTGGGGAAAGTTGTAGAACAAAAGTTATCCATTATTATAGGTACTTTCACACCCTTTCGGCTTAGTACCCCCTTTCCGACTAACCTTGTATAGCTGTATAACTGATAATCCTGCCTTTAAACATTTTATGAGACATATTTAAAGAGAAAAAGAAATTTTATCTTTCTAAAGATGTGGAAAAAGTGTGGAGGATCGACTACTTTTTTCAATAGCACTCACACAGACATGGTCGTGTTCACACGGTGTTGTTATATCTGTGTGTGTGAGTATAAATATCAGGTAGGGTGTGGTGCGAGTGTTGATAAGTGGAGCGGGTTTATAAGCGTAGCGGGTAAGGTTTGTATGTCTTACTGAATGGCTGATAGGATTGTAATGCGGATTCTGAAAAAAGAACTTACCAATATACGAACTTTAGAACAGGGAAATGTTTAAAATACGGGGCTTTCTGTAGGTAGATACTTCATATTTCTTTAATTAGAAAGTCCGGATCAGACGATTTTAAATTTTATTTATTAAAAACGTATCTATAACCAGTCGACAGCTACGTATAGCCAGATATTTATTATAGATGTTTTTGCATAATAATAGCTCCAAAAATGTAGATAATTTTATTGAGACGCATTTTTATTTTACGTATTGAGTTCATATTAAAGGATAAGATTATTTCTATGACATAAATATATTTTTTAAATACTGAATACAAACGCATAAGGTTTCACTAAATGTATTTCTTTCGGAAGGCTCTTGTTGCATTATATTTCAATGTAAAGAAATGGATAAAAACATTTTATTTTTCACAATAAAATTTCTATTTTCATTTTTATATTCCTATGTGTATTTATTACTTTCAAATGATTTCAGGATTGAAATTATTAGAAAGTTGATTGAATTAGATTTGTATGCGAAGTTTCAGGAGAATCGTTTAATGAGTAGTTGAAAAATGTATCGCATTATTTGAATCAAACAAAATACGAAGTGAAGCTAATTAAAAACGTTTAAAAACAGCTAATTTTATCACTCGCAGTCCGCTATCACTGCCGCCACTCACACCGTACACGCGGGTCGGCTGGCCCAACTAATTTCACACCGATTTAGTCAAGTGTACGCGTGACAAAAAACTTCCCATTCACTGTCTCGATGTGACCGCCAGACGTGGTCCGACAGTGAAATTTCATTGAACGAGTTTAGAATTTCTTGGAAAGGGATTGATATGATGGAATCATGCTTTGGCTCTGGTATAGTAAGCAGAGAACTAAGTGGAAATTAATAAGTCACTTCTTAAATTTTGCGAGGTAAGGGGGCCGTTTAAGTATTAGGTACGTAAACACCAAAGGGGGGCAGGGGTCTTTGGTTAGCTTATTTTTGATCACGCGGGAGACGGGGGGTCTGGATGTTGATTACGTCAGCAATATTGAATGCTCATGATTAACAATAAAGTAACCTGAAAAGATTTAAAAAAAAAAATGCCAATGTTTACGTAAGCATAGGAGGGGGGAGGGGGGGGGGTAAGAGCTTCGCGTACTTTTGCTGACAAGGGCGAGGGAAGGGTCAAAAATTACTAAAATTCTGCTTACGTAATACTTGAACGGCCCCTTAAGCAGCGTTTGCTGCGGTCAGTCCGTGGATGGGTGACCGTTCGTTACACATCGAGTACCTTCCGTGCCGTGGAGAGCACGTAAACTGTCCCGGATGTCATAAGAATACCTATGACAGTCGTTACGGATAGTCAGAACCCCGGAAGTTTGACAACCGGTCTACCCGTTGGATATCGGCATTGCCCAGTTACTGGGTTGCGGAGGTTTGATGGCAGTCGCTCCGTGTAAAATACTGGTATTCAGCCGCATCTGGTTAGACTGGAAGCTGACCCCAACATAGTTGGGAAATGGCTGGGCAGAACAAGTCGCTTCGTTGCGTGTTTAAAATCTGGCATGAATTTTTAAATGTCATATATTTATACTTTCTTACTTAATTTAACAGCAGTGATAGCGTACTGGTGTGATCATCAGACTGTCAAGTCATAGGTCTCAAGTTCGAACCCAAAGCACGCACCTCTGACTTTTCGGATTCATGTGCGTATTGTATAATAAATCACTTGCTTAAAAAAACGGTGAAGGAAAACACCGTGAAGAAACCGGCATGCCTGAGAGATATTTCTCGACGGCATGTGAAGCCAAGTCAGAGGCCCATGGGCGGCATAAACTCTGACACCAGGTTAGTCACTAACCACACGAAAAGAAGAGAGTTAATTTAAGATACCACTGACTTATGGTGAAGGAAATAATCATAATAAAATCTGGCCTTTATGGTCTGAGATCGCCAACACTCAACAGGCGAGGTGATCTACTTGTTCTTCTATACTAATATTATACGGCTGAAGAGTTTGTTTGTTTGTTTGAACGCGTTAATCTTAAGAACTACTGGTTGGAATTGAAAAAAATCTTTTTGTGTTGGATAGTCCATTTATTAAGGAAGGTTATAGGCTATATAACATCACGCTACGACCAATAGGAGCGGAGCATAAATGAAAAGTATTGCAAAAACGAGAAAAATGTCCACCCGTGCGAAGCCGGGACGGGCCGCTAGTGATTTTAATAATAACAGACTGGTAATATTATTATTTAACTTCGTTGGTCTAGTGGTGGTAAGCGCGACTGCTGATCGTAAGGTCCTGGGTTCGATCCCCAGGTCGGGCAAAGTGTAATTGGGTTTTTCGTGTGTAATTCCTCAGTAGCGGCCCGGAGTTTACAATTGTGCCCGATTGATGGCAATAGGCTCGCCCTTCATTACGTGAGACTTAAACATAATGGCGAAATGAGTGTGTTGCGATACACTTCTGCCCCACCCTTCGGCATAGGCGTGATGTTATGTTGTGTTTATTATTATTTATTTTATTATACACTAGCTGTGTCCTCACGGCTCCGCCCGTAGCCTATGTTACTCAGTGATAATGTAGCTTTCTAACGGCAAAAGAATGTTTGAAATCGGTCCAGTAGTTTTTAAGTTTATTCGTTACATACAAAAATACAAACCTTTCCTCTTTACAATATTAGTATAGACGAAACTACGCCTTTTTCCATATCGCCCGTGAGCATGAACATGAACCTACCAATGACCGGTCATCAGCTTCTAGTCATATCGTTCTATCAAACACCCAGCTTGCCTTTATAAATATCCATTACATTGATCTATAAAGATTTCTATATAAAAGTGAATAGTTCGACCGGCCATGCTCACGCGCAGCCCGAACGAAAGCGAAACTCGCCACAATGTTACAAAAAAGTGATCAAAAAAATCTCGACCAGATGTTGAGGTTAGGATTGCTGGAAGCAAAGTTTGTACGTTGATCTGATAACAGAATGCCAATCACTTGAATATATCAATCAGTTAATTGTATCAATCAATGAATCAATTAGGAACTTATTAGGTTGTGTTTTATTGAAATTTAAGGCGTAGTTTTTTTTAAATTTTATTTTTGTTTGTTATTTTTGTACTACATTACTCATTGGTGTGTGGTCAGGACTCCATTGTTATCTCACTATCCTAAATCATTGTAATGTATCCACTGAAATTGTTAAAGATATTATTTTTAAAAGAGTTACCATGGAGTTTCTTGCCGGCTCTTCTCCATAGGAAATGACTAATTGGAACCGTGCATCTAAATTCGACTTTTCATAAGCACCTGTATTGGTTTACGTGAATTTTTTTTTGGATTTGATTGATTTGATTTGTAACATACCTAACATCACGCCTTATATTCCCCAAAGGGTTCGCCAGAGGTGTTTTTAGTACACGAATAGACGGCGAGCCTGTCACCATTATTCGGGCACAAATCCGTACTCAAGGCTGCTACTGAGAAATTCCTAATGGAAAAACTCAACAACACTGCCAGACCTGGGGATCGAACCCAGGATTGGGTCCTGGGTTCGATCCCCAGGTCTGGCAGTGTTCTCAGTGCTCAGCAGTCGAGCTTGCGACCAACAAGACAGTCGAGTTGTTTGTTGTCATGTTTCTATCAGTTAGCCATAACCAATCACCATGATAAAATGATTATCAGATCAGCACAAATGGACTTTGGCATTTCAAAACCTTGACCGAAGGGAAAGTATATTTAAAAAAAAAACAAAATAATTGTTAAATGATTCTTATTTCTGTAAACAAATCTGTTACAGACACTTTTACAAGTCAATGTAATGTTTTTTTTAAGACTAGATGGCGCCGGCATTTCCTATCTGACTAGCTCTGAGAAGAAAAATTGAAACAAACTCAGAGATCAAGGTCTCTTTTAAAGTCCAGACATTGTGGTATAAAAACTATGCGAGTGTAACAATGTAGGGTAGATAACGTCTGGAATGGCCTTTTGAGGGAAGTACCATAGCAGGTTTGAGTTGACTTATCCTAACTGACGGCATGCATGCATCAGTCATCGCGTAGCTCAAATCTTATTTTAGGGAGCTCAACAACCCGACTGCCGCACGACGCTACCAATCAGCCGGACATTTGCGGGGGTCACAAAAATAATACTCAAAACCGGCAAACGGTTACAAAATTCGTGTTTGAAGCTAGCCAACATGGTACTCACATTCACAATTTGATAACCAGCAGTATCTTCATGTCTACACTAGCGGCCCGTCTCGGCTTCGTACGGGTGGACATTATTCCCGTTTTTGCAACATTTTTCATTTATACTCCGCTCCTATTGATCGTAGCGTGATGTTATATAGCCTATAACCTTCCTCGATAAATGGACTATTTAACACAAAAAGATTTTTTCAATTCCAAACAGTAGTTCCTGAGATGAGCGCGTTCAGACAAACAAACAAACTCTTCAGCTTTATAATATTAGTACAGATTATCTGTCTCGTTCGTCTTGTGGTGGCAGGCGCGACTGCTGATCGATATGGTCCTGGGTTAGATCCCCAGGTCGGGCGAAGTGTTATTGGGTTTTTTCGTGTGGAATTCCTCGGAGTTTGGATTTGTGCCCGGTTGATGGCAATAGGCTCGCCCCTTATTACATGGAACTTAAAGTATAACGGCGAAATGAGGGTGTTATTTTTTATATTTTTTATATTTATGTGTTACCTCTGTCCAACCCTTTGGGGAATACAGGCGTGATGTTATATTATCTTCACGTCTATTGTGCAATCATCAAATACTTTAACAATCACGGTGATTATGGGAACGGGTCTTTGTTATATTATGGATCGTGTCCTCAATTTTGCGATGAGGACCATATCGATATAAGTTTCAAAGTACCCCTTTGTTCAGTATATTCAATCGAACAATTGCAATAAAATACTATCATTGTCACTGAACGGAAATGGGTCACCTACCACATCTTAAATCCCCTCCAATCAGTGGTATCTCAGAACGTGCGCATGCGCTTGTAACAGACACCTCTCGGAGTCTCGACCGCAGCCACTTCCTTGGGAACCTGCCAACGCGACGGTCGTCTTTTTTATTTCGTTTGTTTGTGAACGATATCCTATTTGTCTAGTGAATGGGAGATGAGATTGTTATTATTGGTATCTGAGAATTTTGTGTGATTGGTAAATTATTGGAACATGGTAGGTATAATGATTTCGTGAGGCTAAAGTTCTTGGAAACCCTAGTTAGACATAAAATAGTTCTGACTGTAGGAAGATGTATAGGATGTCCCGAAACTCAACTTCAAGCTGAGACCAAATGAAAGGGCAGTTTAAGACAGTTCAGTTTGTTTTTTCATTTAGTCGTTTTCCTGTTTTAATGTTACCATGAAAAAAATGTTACCTCAAAAAAATTTTATATTAGATAAATGTGTTTTTAAAAAAAGTACCTATAGAAGGTTACTCGGAAAGGGGGTACTAAGCCGGAAGGTTGTTAAAGTACCCATAATAATAAGTAACTTTTGTTCTACAACTTTCGCCAAAAGTCATTAGTTTAAGAGAAATAGCTGTTCAAAGATTTCATAAAAAATACGCTAAATTCTATCTATCCTCAGCTTATGATCAGCTGTGTTTACATTTTAGGTCATATTTGGGGTCACGGATTAGAAGCTTCATTTTCTGAATTCGTAACTAAAGCAGGGATGAAGAATTTTTGAAAAAACTACAATGAAAGATTTCGTATGGTTTATTTTATCGAATTTTGAAATTATAATACTTTCTTTAAAACAATCATCAGTGATACATTAAGTGGCCCGCGGCTTACTACCCCCTTTCCGACTAACCTTGTATAACATTTTTTTAATGGATTTCTGGACAATCACAATTTGCCTTATTATCTGGCTGCTTGACGTTGAGTTCCGTGACACCTGTAGGTATATCTTTTAAATGTAACATTATACATGTATGTTTGTATTATAAATATGTTCAAAACCAGTAATCACTTTTGACAAGACTTCTACTTGTGGGACTAACTATTCGGAGCTTCTAAAAAACTTATTTACACCAATATCTCTAGGTATTTTGCGTAAACGATAAAGGGAAACATTGACCGACACCTTGTAGTATACATTTTTTATACCTAGGTATAAACGAGAGGTTATATTGAGGTATTTATACTTATAACTGCTTTGTTGGTCTAGTGGTCGCAAGCGAGACTGCTGAGCATGGGGTCCTGTGTTCGATCTTCAGGTCGGGCAAAGTGTGATTGGGTTTTTCCATTAGAAATTTCTCAGTAGCAGCCCGGAGTCTGGATTTGTGCCCAGTTAATGGCAATAGGTTTGCCACCAATTACATGGGACTTAAACATAACTGGCGAAACGCGGGTGTACTAAAACATCTTTGCTGAACCCTTCGGGGAATGCAAGGCGTGATGTTATGTTGTTATATTTATATTATTACTTCACGTAGTTAAACCAGTAGTTACTTTTAACTAAATTTCTCACAATCCAACGTTACCCCACACAAACCGGTCGCTATGACAAGTCATCGCAATTAGTTCCGCACCGGGAATCGAACCCGCGACCTGTTACCAACGGAAGTTAATGTTTTTAGACAAATTGTCGGGCTCTCATTTTTATAATTTAAAGTTTTAATTAAGTGGGAATTGGTGATATGATGTTTTATCAAAATATTTTTTTATAAATATGTTTATCATTTATCAAGATCTTTCTAAATTAATAACAGATAGGTACTTGGGGCGACTTGCAGCAAAATTATACAAATCTCGGTTTAATTAAATCTCGAGTTTTCCTTAAACTCGACTTAGGTAACTTAAATCTTATTAAGCATGTCTTGCACAGACACGTTTCACATTCGATTTAACTATACCAAGATTAAGCCATATTTCATTCGTCATTCATTCTTTGCGTTCCGTTTTCAAATAAAATTGATGGAGAACTCAGTTCTGCGTATAGAGAAAAAGAATTTGAATTGTCATTCATGTCATTGTAAGTCAGTTTATAAAACTGAGATTTAACAACTTTAAACCGACCTAGAAACCGGTTTAACTTTGACGTTTATTTAAATCTAGATTTAAGAGAAGTCGATGACATGCAAGTTGTTAAATTAACACCCATATTCTAAGACGTTCCTCCAAAACTTACTCGACTCGACTCCACCTCGACTCAGTCTTTCTCACTACCATCGGTGGTTATAGTTGACATAAACGTGCTCGACTCGAGATTTTTCTTCAGTCGAGGTAAGGAATCATCTATCAAACTCAAGGTACCTCGGAACCTACTTTAAGGAAGGAAGTGTCAAAGTTCTTATCTAACAAAAATGAATTTTGAAGACTTTATCGAATATGCTTACGATAATATAATCCTTACAACTATTTATCGCGGCGTTATTTGCGCGATGCAGATAATTCAAATTATGACGTAATGACTCCGTTGAGGAACCTCAAAGTTCACTCGAAATTGCAACTAAGAATACAATTTTGAAGGTGTTTTCGAGGCCGTTCTGAGTCGAGTAAGTTTTGGAGGAACGTCTTAGAATATGGGTTAAGTTTAAGCCTAAATCGAGTTTGAATCGTCCAAAAGATGTTGTTAACATAAACCTATCATTATTTTCTCCGTTACGAATTAAAATGTTCTTTAATAAGGTACTTAGGCCCAACAGCTCTCATTTGAGAGATATTCCATTAGAAGCTACCATAATGTAGAATTCCATACATTTGACAACTTTTTATTTATTTATCTCTTAAGTCATGTTAAAACTATACCTAAAAGTGATCTTTCAAATTAGAGACTGCTGTTTATTAAAACCGTCCCTAGTTATTTATAAAAACGTTTAATTGTTGAGAGGTTTGTCAAATGTTCGTCTTGTCGTAGGTACTTTACGCAGTTATCCTTTTCGCCTAATACGGGAATCGAATCCTTTATCTCTATCTCTGGAGTCACTGTCCTCTAACATATTTCTACAGTGAGACTGATTAGAATTTGTCTAGATTTAAAACTTTTAATTTTCATAAATTGATATTTACTAGGTATATAAATATGGTCGATTCTCTCCAGACATACCTACCTAACTGATTAACAAATCAATAATCAACAATAAAACCTGCGGAACCGCTCCCAAACTGACCGTTTACCCACAGATCCCCAAAATCTCCCGTGCGAAAGAGACAACCATATGAACCGTGTTCCGCTCGATTAGAACCGCCTTGTTCGAATTTTGACAGCAGCCAATCAGAATAAATTTGTCTGCGCACACTAATTGATAATTCAAAGTCAAAAGATCTTATATCTATAAATTGTCATTGTAATTTCAACTTTATCTCGTATAATTTAAGGTTTGATTTCGATTGTCGTATGGAAATAAGGAAACGTATTTAGAAGAGCTTACGTCTGCATTATGATGTTAGAATATGACCCGTATCGTGTCAGGTTAAGGTTGATTTTTGAATGGTGGAATATAGTATTTTTTTTGTTTTAAACAATTATTCGAGTGGACGGAAACTGGTGACATGTGTAGAATTGTGATTTTTGTGTCAGTACGTAATGTAGGTATGTTTGTAATTATGTGTCAGTGGAAGCATTAATTAAATTAGGTTTTAATTTAGAAAAACACGTCCGCCTTGTTACTTGTTTTACTTTTGGAAATTTCTAATTCCCTATGGATGCCCACCACCTTTGATAGAGTGGCGGGTTATGTCGGACTCTTACATACTAAAACCACCATGGTGTTCCCCCGAGGATCTATGGCCGGGATCGCGGGATTCGCTATTGCATTCCCCAGCAGGAAAGGTCACTTATCTATTTTGTACACTAACATTTTACTAATGACGATTTATGCTCAGTTCCTATGGCCAAAAACGAATCATTTTGCTTACTAATGGTAGCATTTTTTACTGCCAAACTGGGCATATACATAAATAGCCTCGTAAGCTTGGTTTATCTGTCACAGCTACTTACATATGGGAGGGTCTACTATGCAAAGCTATGCGGTCTTTGCTTCATCATTGGTAAAGATACAAGAGCTTTAATTTTAACTAATATAACGCTCGGTAGATTATAGGAATTGGCCATTAGTCTCGTGACCATGTAGGTAGGTAATAGAAACCGAAGTTAATTATCATTTACCAAACTTCTGTCCTGAGACTCCTGAGTGACCTTTCTCTCATCAATCACTTAAACCTATGCCTTTTTATGCAAATAAATCAATTATAATTGGATAAAACCAATTAAAAATACACTCGAGTCTTCCGGTTAAAACTTAAACAAATCTAAAAATATTATTTCTTGACTTATGTCCCTTTCCAATGTAACCACAAAAATTTAAGACGATTCGATTATTTAACCAAACTATTCAACACAATACCGACTTTATTCCTTCTGTGCTACAGTCCAATTCACCTTATCTGTCTTCTGATAGAGATATCAATGAATATCGGAGATGATAACACGCAATGCAAATTAAATCTTATATCTACTAATTTAAGGTAGATTTTATACAAAAACTTGGTTTATGACATTTTTTCCGTTTTTTAATTAAACGGAAGAGATTGTTTTGGACGAATGAAGGCTGTTACTGGGTACTTGAGTTGCAACCTACCCATTTTTTTTTAAATTTAGTTGAGTTGGTATAACTCGTTTGGGGATAGGTAGGTAGCTTACTCATTTTAAACAAAGAAAATGTAAGTATCATTGACACTAATGTTGAAGTCCTATGTAATTGAGGGCCAGCCTATTGCCATCAACCGAGCACAAATGCAGACTCCGGGCTACTGTGAAATTCTTAATGGAAAAACCAAATAACACTTTTGCCCGACCTGGGGATGGAACCCAGGAGTCCACATTCGACAGTCGCGCTTGCCACCACTAGACCATTGAGGCCATAATGTCATAACTTAATAGAAATATAGATATCACCAATATGTCTTCGACCAATCTCAGAAGCTCTAGCTAATAACAAATGATAGGTAATACATTATCATATTTTACTTAATGAACCATGGGATCCCATAGACGAAACACCATAATTCAGTTAAAATAGATCAGGAAAGTCCGTCTACATAAACTATAGATTTGCCACAAAATTCTGTACTTAAAAAAAATTAAAGATTGATAAATAATTGTAGAGACACAGATAAGTCTCAAGATGTCCCCTTTACTTCCTGACTACGGAATAGATTATTTTCAGAACGCTTATACACTGTGTCTGATCCGAATCCGAAAAAATACGGTTCGATAATACTTGGCTGGAATACTATGAAGTTTGTATTGGAGGTAGGGTAGGTACAAGCATTCATTTAAATACTTACTAGTGCAGCTAGTTCGGACCGAATTTTCTAGGATTCGGATTTCGAGCAGTACTCAAGGCTGGTGTTCAGCAATATTATAGAGCTACAACAGAAAGATGCGTGAAACTTATTACGTCAAGCCTGCAGCTTATTGGTGGTGACGTCACAACCGGCTTACCATCGCCATATAGCCTGATTTAGGGTGGGGATTATGATTATATAGTCTGAGGAGCTTATTTTATGGGTAATTCTGTCTATACACTAAAGTATAAGCCAACACTCTGTCCAATTATTAACATAAATAAATAGCGTATAATCAACTCCCTGAGTGTTCCATTCGTTTGTTTCAATTAAGATGAAGTTCTCAGTTTATCTACTCGCATCCCGCACGCTATTCATAGCTAAAATCAATTTGTCAAACACATAATACTGCTTGCATTAGCCGGCGTTGTTGCTAAGAGCTTGTATTAATTAATATTAGATCAATAGCTTCTGTGGTTCCTGGCAAATAATAGACCACCCCTTCCCCGCCCCTTGGTGTCGTCAAAGGCTACTAACCAGATGCGGCTGAATACCAGTGTTTTACAAGGAGCGACTGCCATCAGACCCCCGCAACCCAGTTACTGGGCAATGCCGATATCCTAAGGTTAGACCGGTTGTCATTCTTTCGGGTTTCTGACTACCCGTAACGACTGTCATAGGTATTCGTATGACACCCGGGACTGACGGTTTAACGTGCTCTCCGTAGCATGGAGGGGTCTCTGTGTAACGAACGGTCACCCATCCACGGAATGACCGCGGCAAGTGCAGCTTAACCTTGCAAATTAATGATCCACGCGGTTTTTAGCTACAAGTCTCAGCTAGTATAGGTATAGGGTTCAATTTTGATGACTGACCAATAGAATAGACATAGGTGTGGCTACTATCTATTAGATAAAATCATTAACCAAGGCTCAGGACAAGAAGTCGGAAAATCCCGGAGTTTTAAGATTGAAACCTGGATTTTTACGCCACAACTCGAACTAAAGTACGCGCCGAAGGTTGCGGACCTTTATAGATGAGTCCGAAAGCCCATTAGTCCCGGACGCTTTATAGGATGACGCTCCCCGGACGTCCGCTAAACTTGGGAAACTTGGACGAATGACAGAGCTAGATATAGGTTTAATTGGTATAGGCAGTGCCTACCTAAGTGTAAGGTAGTGGTAGGTAGATGTAGGTATTAAGAAGAATCACTATTAAGAAGTAGGTAGGTATCCCTCATTGACTGCCTTGTTGGTCTAGCGGACGCAAGCGCGACTGCTGAGCATGGGGTCCTGAGTTCGATCCCCAGGTCGGGCAAAGTGTTATTGAGTTTTTCCATTAGGAATTTCTCAGTAGCAGCCTGAAGTCTGGATTTGTGCCCGGTTAATAGCAATACGCTCGCCTCTTATTACATGGGACTTAAACATAACTGGCGAAACGAGGGTGTAGTAAAACACCTCTGCCGATTCCTTCGGGGAATACAAGGCGTGATGTTTTGTTATGTTTATGTTAAGAAGAATCACCAATTTCCAAACACAACCATTTTCTCATCGCTTTTATTAAAATGATTATGCTACTCTTATCAACTCAATGTATAGATAACTGAGAGAGGGAGACGAGGCGGGCACGCGGGGAGGAGTGACGTCACAGACGAGCGTTCCGAAATTTTATAGCGTGTTTCGGGAATTTTTATATTCATTTTCATATTTTTTGCACATCATTTTTTTTTTCTTTTAATATTTACGAAGAAATGGTGAGTTTTTATTTCTGATTTTTCACGTTTATCTCCGTAACAATTTTTTTTCGCATCGGTAAGTTCTCAGTTAAGTACTTATCCTTAGGAAGAACTGGTTTTACTGTATGATGTATACAAAACTTGAAAACTTTCATAACAACATGACTATGATTACTATATCGTCTTGTTAAGGATCTTAAGTTTTTATGTTCATGACTAACTTATAACATTGTCAATTGTTTTTTTTTACGTGTGTCTCCTTTTGTTACGTAACCATTGTGACGTAATTGTAAACAAACGAATGACTTTCACATTATGTGATATAGAAATCACTTTTCCTATTGCATTCTTCTGAAACAAACGAATGGAATGAATTATCTTTAATAATTGAATATTATATAATTTTAACGTATCATTAGGTAAAATGCACGTCTTCCGTATCTATTAGCTCATAGGTAAATGTTCATTACTGAGCATGACATCTTAGAGCTCTATAACTGACAGTAGTAGGAGGATATTACCTGAATCATTATACTTAGCAGGCGGATTAAGATTGATAAGTCGAAGGCTGGTGCCAGTAGGCTGATAATAAACACCTGGTCAATTAGAAATATAATTCCTATTGGAAAAATGAGCTGGTTTGGTATTTGGAAAGGATAAAGCGTGGTAACCAGTAAGTTTGTTTATGTCCGGTTCCAATAGCCAAAAACGAATCGTTTTGCTTACCATTAGTAGCATTTTTTATTGCGAAACTGAGCATATAAATAGATTCGTAAGGTAATTTGATGGCTGCTATCGTTTGGGTAGGTCTATTATGCAAAGCTCTTTACTCTCTACCGTCTTTGCTTCATTAGCGGTAAAGATGCAAGAGTTTTAATTTTAACCAATAACGCTCGGTAAATCATTAGGAATCAGCCATTAGATAATAAGAACTGTGAGCCATAATATAATTATGTTAAGTTCAATACGTGGATTTAAAAGTACCATACTTACTGAATGTATCATAATAACGAATATGTAATCAACACTAGGATTTTTTGTATGTCTACACAATGGACTAAGTTTATACTTAGAAGATATTTACGTATTATTAGCAACAATAGTTCTCTAAGAAGATATCTTAAAATAAATTGTGAGTTTATTTGACTTCTTGTAAAAAACCCGAAGCCCAAAAACCGGATGAAGTCATTCGCTAATTATACACATAATTGAGTTCTATAAATGTAATTTTATGGTTAAGATGCAAATTAACACGTTCATTGTCTTGTCAGGAATTAACTTTTCATTAACCATTTGAAGATTATTTATAGTAATTAATTTAAATACTTTTGAAGCTAAGTAGAAATTACCCTTCCATTTGAAAAATCAGGAGGGTAAACCTGAGTAGGAATGAAATTGTAAAAGCTGTGTACCGTGTCGTCCATCTTGCAAGAGAGGTAAAAGACTTTTAATATATATTTGTTTTTATTTTTTATTGTGTATTTTCTATCTGTGTTATTATGTTAAGTATGTTATGTTGATGCCTATAGTATTTAAGAGTATGTATCTGTATGGTATGGGTTTATAATTACCTGAAATAAATGATATTTAATTTAATTTAATTTAATTTAATAACCACTAAATAATATATTTTTATAATAAATCAATCGATTGATGAATCGGTTACCTAACTTTTTTAAAGATTGCTGAAATGCGTCTGATTATAATCATATTTATCAAAAACAAACACCCCACATTGTTATTGCGTCGCCAAAATCCAAAGATGGCGGCCAAAATCTCACCCCAAGGGGTAGAATAATTCGGATCATCCCGCCACGTGCCGGCAGTGTACCCGCGGACGTCGCGCGGTCCGTTGTCGCTCTGTTTGTGACGCGACCCCGCGACCCGCGACAACGCAACGCGCGATTTTTTTTATAATAATCGCGGGTGTAACCTTTGTGATGGAATCAAAATGATTCGAATTATGAATTGTATGTGATATTAAAAAACGGACGTGTTTTGTGGAATTTCGAATTGGTGGATTTGAATTTGGAACAAGTGATTAGTGAAGTGAAAATAAAAATCTTTTAAGTTTGGTAATAATTCCAATCTTGGTTGTGCTTTTAAATATATTTTTTATTTGTTAGACGAAACGCGACATAAAAAATATATTTTTATGCATTGCAAAAATTTTAATGCTTAAGTAACCAATAATTATTTTAGAAATTATTTAACAAAAAATATTGGCATATCCACAAAAATAAAACAAAAGATCAACCTACGCAAAAAAAATATCCATCAAACAAAAGCTGGTAAGCTACATAACACCAAACTAAAACCTCCTTATAAAGTGCCAACACATAACATACGAGTTATGTAAAACAATACTCCATGTAATACCGACACCGTATAACCGGAGCCATCGGATCGAATGACCATACACGCCCCGTGTGAATGTTACACGGTTAGATACGAGGTAGATTCAGTACACGGTTAGATACGAGGTAGATTCATTTTTGAATCAAACGAAACGTCTTTTGAAGATAGATTTGGGCTCATAGCAGAAGAAATGAATGAATAATCACTTTTTAACAAAAATAAAACCGACTTCAAATTGTCTATCTCCGAAGTTCTTCATCAGATACATACATACATACATAAACTCACGCCTTTTTCCCATGGGGTAGGCAGAAACTATAGAACGCCACATGCTACGACTCTTACATACCCCTTTCGCTTCATCCACATTCATACATCTTGTCATACACGCACGCCGGTTGAGAGTACTACGCACCTGACCTTTGTGAAGAACATCACCAATAACATCGATGTATGTCCTTCTAGGACGTCCTCTACCGGCGTTCCCATTAATATCCGCCTTATAAATTCCTTTTGTTAATCGCCGTTCACTCATTCTCTCAACATGGCCAAACCGCCTAAGCATACTCCTTTAAATTTTTGTCACTATATCATCTTTTAAACCGCAACTTTGTCTAATCTCTTCATTTCTCTTATACATATACATATTTTTCTCTTCTTCATCAGATCTTCACCAAATTTAAATTGGACCACTTCGAAAGAATACTCTTTCGAACAAAAAAAGAATCATTAAAATCGGTTCATAATTAGCAAAGATATAGCGGAACAAACATACAAAAAAAAACCATCCAATCGAATTGAGAACCTCCTCCTTTTTTGAAAGTCGGTTAAACAGCTTTAAAATCCAGTAAAAAATGATTCTAAAATATAACATCGATAAATAAAATATTGATGCTTGCAGCATCATTGTCTGTAACTCTATTAAGAATTTTTTGAGAGATGCGACTTTACGTCATGAAGATTAAGTGGCAATGCGTTTTAATGAGTTTTTTGCTAATTAAAGTCAATTATGTACGATGCACTGTATTTTATGAAATATATTGCTAGTTATGACTTTAAACTAGGTCGGTTAATATGAATGAGAGGAATTAACTACTTTGCACGTTCTTTGATATTTCACATTGGATAATGAGAGCTCTATCGACTGTTCATTTATTTGCATACCATGACGCAATTAATAAAAAAAGTAACTAAACAATCCCACGGACTAACATAACAAGAAAACTGATCCCTTGTCACAATCGATCGATTATGTCCGTCAACCGTAAAATATACCTCAAAATCGAGACTAAGTTACCTGTGCTCGATTGTCCGGCGATCGATTGAGACGTGTCTTAATCGAGGCATAAACGATTTTATTTATTTGAAAAAAAAAAGTAACTTTTTTTGTGAAAAGTTTGAAAGTGTTTGGCAACGTACTCATTTTTGTACCTACTTAGTGATTGATGATTTTCAAGTGTTTGATTCGTCTAAGTGATAAAAAGTTAAATCAAGAACAGATGTAATTTTTAAAGTAGGTAAATCCTTTCTTAATAATGGGAAATAAAAAACATATTGTGCAAATTTCAATAAAACGTCCATCATTTTAGTGAATGTGACTATAACCTTAGTTGGTTCAAGAAAAAAGTATATTTTAGCACCCTCACTCTAAAGTCAAGCATATAACCGTGTTTCGTCGTGTGTAGGTATGTGAGAGCCAGAAGGGTAGGTATAGGGAAATTCCTCTATGTCTTTGTCACTTGGATTAGTGTGCTCCATCTTAGACCCTGTCTGCGCTTACCATCAGGTGAGACTGGGACACACACGACCAAGTAAAGAATAAAGAAAAAAGGTGTTACCAATCAAACCCTAATACACAAATAAAACAAAGTGAAGTACCGCAAAATCACCACCCGTACAACCACCCAAAACATCGACTTTCGCCAATGCACACAAACAATAACCAAACTACACGCGTTAATTTACAACTTCCTCATTAAAATCGGTTGGTTATCAAAAATCTTCCTTCTCGTGAGAAAACCGTCTCATAGTATCCCACCTGCCTCAATTCAACCGGAAAACTAATGATCAAACACCGGAAAATCGTACAAATCGTCGAAAAACCAGCGAAATTGCTCCAAACGAATCGTTATTACTGACCAATCATGGTTCCGATTTCCATGCCGCTTTCACGGTGACCACTCTATTTTTTTTAAAACCATTAGTGCATTGAAATTAACCAAGTAGTTTCGGCGAATAGGTATTTTTTTAACGTTTTCCGGTATTATATTTTTTGTTTTTTAAATCTGCAAAGATCAATCAGTCGTTACGATCTCTGTTTTAAGTCAGTCGATTAGAGATAGCTTTGGCGATGGTCTAATTACAAGCACAATCAAGATTTTGCTAATTTTCAATCATTTATTTCAGTGTTTGTTCTAAAAAGCAGCAACCCTGAAATGCAACAAACTTATAATAAACATTGTTAAAAAATAAAAACTGTATGTAATTAGTGGTGAAGTGAAATCATGTAAAAATTGTATTTGAATAATAAAAAAGACAAAAATGTAAAAAAAAACGTGATGAAAAATCCGAACAAACTCGAACGGTGACGTGAAATCAAAAATTCAAATTTAGAACTTCAAACATGGCGTCTTCAGAAGGTTTTTTATAGTGTAAATTAGTCTTTATAAGTGTTTTTTTATAATTAAATTAAAAATAGTGTTGTGCCGAAAGTGTTCAAACTGGAGGGCCAGAGTAAGGCCACTTTTGCGGCCCTTTTCGGGCTGAGGGCCGGCGGCGGAGTGGATCTGTCCGCCGCTTACCGATACAACCAGAATATGATGGAATATTATACATGTAAGTTGGATTTATTTGTGACGACAAACGTTCCATGCTTAGAAATCTAAAATTTAAATCAGTAATTGGTAAATTATAGCCTAAGTTGCCACTCTGTGTCACAAAATTAGTGTCTGATATTTATGTTTATAGAAAAGGCAATCGATTTTTCAAAATTTGTCAAGATACAATTTCCCGGTCTCTGATCTCAAAAACACCCCGTCTCTCTCCGTAAGAACGGCGAAAGATGAAGATTACTTAACACGACATGCCATACCATGTTCCATGCAAATTAACGAATTGAATTGATACCATATCTATTGATCGGTCTGCCAGCTGACATAAGGAGTGATATGAACAAAGTTAGATATAAAAATAAATTTAAAAAATATAATTTAGAAATGTGTTAAGGTGCTACCTCTAAATTATAACTTTAAGTAGGTAGGTACTAAGTTTATTGAATGTACAGAGACTCACCGACCCCACAGTCAAACCACTACTACGGTTTTGTGGGGCTTAGTTCATACATTGTATAGTTAGGTACCTCATGTGAATATACCTAAATAAATAAAAAATAAAAATTCTGTTAAAATCTCGACAATGACGATGAAAAAGAAACATGATCGAAGGACGACCAGAATTGAACCTTTATTGAAACAGAACCATTTGTCAAACGCCGTTATTAATATCTACAATTATAATTAGCCCCTTGTTTCATTCGTAACGTCATGCCTGCTCAGCGCCAGTCCAGACTAAAGACATGACAAACTAGCTTTTGCGCGCAGCTTCGCTTGCGTGATTGTTTTCACCCCCTTAGGGGTTGAATTTCGAGAAATTCCTTCTTAGTGGATGTTTACGTCACAAAATGAACCTACTGTCAAAATTTCAAGTTTCTAACCCCAGCCGTTTAGGCTGTGCGTTGATAGATCAGTCAGTCAGTCAGTCAGCTTCTCCTTTTATATATATAGATTCAAGGTGTTACAAATGAAAAAAGACATTACTTAAGTAGTATAAAAGTAGTTATCTCAGTGAAAAACAAATCTTGGTAAAACAGAATCTGTGAAAAGTTAAGATCCCCAGTTTATCCTGTGTGGGGACAGACTAGAATATAAAGCTTCCTCACCGCACGCTGGGAATTGACGCGTGTTGTAAGATTCAACAAAACCCAGCACGCTTGGTGGTAGGAGCTATACGGTCCGCCTGGCTAGCTACCACCTGAACATTAAAGTCCAGCGCCAAGCAGTTTACTGGGTTCCGTCGTGTGTATGTGAGAGCCAGAGGGGTATAGGAGTATCCCTCTATATCTCTGTTCCTTGGATTCGTGTGTTCCATCTTAGACCCTGTCTGCGCTTACCATCAGGTGAGACTAGGGTCGAACGCGACCAAGTCTAGAATAACAAAATAAAAAAGATAAAGATCCTTATTCTGAATAAAACTTAATGTAAGATATTTAAGATTTCCTGATTTACAAAAAAAACACTGTTGGTGTTCGAACTGTGAATAATAATAATATTTTCTAACAGATTCGAATGTACCTTTTCTTTTTCTCCTTGGAAAATCCTCATGTAAGTATGCCCCTCGCCCTGAGAAGGCGAGAGGGTCTGACGGACTCTTACCGGCTAAAAACCAACGGTGTTCCTCCTCCTAACTGTTCGACCGGGGTCGCGGGATTCGCAAAAGCATGCACTGCAACCAGATTCGAATGTACCTACCTAACTATAGATAGATAGATATACTTTATTGTACACTAAAATAAATAAAACAGAAGGAGTACACATTATTAAGAACAGTACAAATGGCGGTCTTATCGCTTAAAGCAATTTCTTCCAGACAACCATAATATTCATCTATTTTTAAATTGAATCTAAAATTAACTCTACTGAATTTAATTAGTGATTAAGTATACGTTAACTTTGGTTTATTAAACTATAGGTAGATACCTACTTAGTAAAATTAATTTCTAATAATCCCTTAAAAAATCTTTTAAGTTAAACGGTTTTATCTTGCAGTACCCCTGCAACATCAGGATTTGAGAATTCAAGGTTGAAATTATTATATCTAATGTTGTAGTGTCATGGGAATTGAATTTGTGTGCGAAGTTTCAAGAGAATTGGTTAAGCAGAAGTAGTTGAAAGATCTGTCGCAAGATTTTAACCAAACAAACAAATATAAGTAGGAAGTGAAGCTAATTTAAAAACTGTTTCTTTCATCTATACTAATATTATAAAGAGGAAAGATTTGTATTTGTGTATGTAACGAATAAACTTAAAAACTACTGGACCGATTTCAAAAAATCTTTTGCTGTTAGAAAGCTACATTATCACTGAGTAACATAGGCTACGGGCGGAGCCGTGAGGACACAGCTAGTGATCAATATTTTAGTACGATAGAACATATCTATATGAAACATGAAATATAACCATATAACTATGTAAAAAACCCTTTTAGAATCATAGGTAGGTACTCTTGTTCAAAGCATCCCCAAAAACGAACCGCCATCCAAATCCCTCAAACGACGTTATCCAGTCATTATGCAAAAACGCTTGTACCATCTATAACAATATTATCATAAACACAACACATAAAAACTCGATCCCACTATAAAATACCTAACAACCATCTGCGAAGCCCCGAGATTTCATAAAACACCCGAAAATTTTCCCTCCGAAAAAGATCGTTACAAAACCCGCCAATGAGAAGACTCGGAACGCGTCGGAGGGCGAGGGAACGGTTCTGATTGGTCGTTTTGCAGAATGGAGCGCCGTGATTGGTCGGTGTGGTAGTGGGTGGGGCGTTGTGCTAGTGTGAGTGGGTGCGTTTGGATCACGTTAATTGTGAGGCGTTTGGACGCGTTCGGTACATGTGTTGGATGCGTCTAGCAAATTGGACGTGGAGCCTTTTATTAGATTGGTGTGTATGGTTTTATAATACATACATTGCTTTGATGTTTTAATCTGTGATATAGAATATGAATATATGATTCTAAATACGATGTAGGTACCGAGAGTTAGTAATTACTATAGCGACAGAACCTTAATAAAACGCGTTCCCTATTTAATGAACACTTTGCATGCTGACATCAGACAAGAAGATAATAAAGTAAAATTCGCACGTAAACTTAAAAAACATTTATTAGAAATTATGTAAGTGTAGGTATTAAGTTGCATATAGGTTATAGATGTAGGTACCTACCTGATTATGATTACTGTAAGAGAGACTCAACGATCTCACAGTTAAACTGCGTAAGCAGATTTGTGGGGCAATGTACCTACTGGTTGGAATTGAAAAATTATTTTTGTGTTGCATAGTCCATCTATCGAGGAAGGTTATAGGCTATATAACATCACGCTACGATCAATAGGAGTGGAGCATAAATGAAAATTGTTGCAAAAACGGGAAAAATGTCCACCCGTGCGAAGCCGGGACGGGCCGCTAGTAAGGTTATATTTTTAGTTGGTGTTTTTTTTTGAATTAATGATTTATTCACTTAAAATTTCTTAAAGCTAGGTAGGTAGGTAGTTCCTGAGATTAGCGCGTTCAAAGAAACAAACTCTTCAGCTTTATAATATTAAGTATAGATTTCTTTTGCGTACCTACTGTCTCGTTGATCTAGTGGTGGCAAGCGCGACTGCTAATCGTGAGGTCCTGGGTTCGATCCCCAGGTCGGGCATTGTTATTAGGTTTTTCCATGTGGGATTCCTCAGTAGCAGCCCGGAATTTAGATTTCTAGCTGGTTGATGGCAATAGGCTCGAATCTTATTACATGGGACTTACTTAACATAACGGCGAAATGAGGTACCTCTGCCCTACCCTTTGTGGAATACAGGCGTGATGTTATGCACCATATACTAAATAATAGTAACCATAGATTATTTTATTTTTTTTGTGTGTTTGGGTTACCGTGTTGTTTAATATACTAGGTTTAAATTTAAGTGTTAATTTTTAAGAAACATTATATTTTTAATTTTAAGGATCCGTATGCGTCCGCGTGGGCGGAAAATAAATACTTTTTCTTTCTTTCTTCTTTCTTTCTTATGTTATTTTGCATGAATCGTTCTGCCTAGCCTTTAACCTATGTTGTGGTCAGCTTCCAGTCTAACCAGATGCGGCTGGATACCAGTGTTTTACACAGAGCGGCTGCCATCAGACCTCCGCAACCCAGTTACTGGGCAATGCCGATACCCTAAGGTTAGACCTTGATGGCTTGTCATAACTTTACACAACGATTATTCGTAAGGGGGCTAGTTTATAAGTTCCAAAAGATCAGTATCTTCTCTGTATCAAAAGGTATATCCCAGTGACTCTGTTTACACCACATAGCTAAAAAGCGTGACAATACACATGTAACATAGCTACCGTAAAACCTGGCAACTTTGCCCTTGAGGTATGACTTTGCCCAGCTGTGCATTTTTTTAAAAATTTGATGCATAGCAAATTTGTCTATAGTTAGGAGTATTCTTTTGCCTGTGGTAGAAAATTGATTATTTTTCTGACAATACCAAGTGACGTAATGTCACCTATGTTACTTCCGTTGGCTGTCAGGAACCTTTAAAAGTTGGTATTGTTTTTAGCGGGCAAAAACCAGTCAAAAAACTTTATCAAAAAGTGATAGTTGCAGATACAGTAGGTAATAATTTTTTTTGCCACCGTTAATATATATGAAATGAATAATATAGACTGGTATTTCACACAAAACATCTCATAAAATTGTAAAATATATTGATGGGCAAAGTCACATGCATGTTTTTTGAGCATGGTTGACGACATTGCCCACCAATTTTATTCCCGTAGGGTTGTCTCCTGTAATTTTTAAATTTATTATAATTTTAAGAGGTACCTATGCACAAACTAACAGAACGCTAAAAGAGAAAAACTTGTAAATGTTTTGGTGGCTTCTGATGAATAAGGTTGTCCAATGACCAAGTTGGACTAGAAAACGCTAGTTTTTAACAAATTGGAAGAAAAGAAACCTGCTGTTACATATTTAATGAAACAATTCCCAGCAATACATGTGTAGAACTATTTATAAATAGGCATTCATCGAATTTGTTAGTTCGAACAGTGTCTGCAACTGGTGACTGTCTTCCGACATATTGTGTAGATGTTTAGTCACATATTTTGTCTTTTGGCTACCTTAAAGTTAGTAATATATCGTAGCAATATAACGTAACTGGCAATATACCGTATATCTTCATTTTGTATCCATTACATACTTATTGAATTTATGATTATCTCAATAGAAATATTCCACATCAAAAACTTTATCATTAAGTATTTAAATGTAGCATTTATACAATGATGACAGCCCTTAGACATTGACCATTATGGTAAGAAAAATGTACTAGGAGGCTTTTTGACTTTGTCCACTCAATTTTGAAGGACAACGAATATGTTCATTCATCTCATAATTTGATACTATACTTTATGGCCCTGTATTTATATTCAGCCATTTTTAAAATAATGATACGGTTTATAGTATCTGAAATATTACAAGTTGGCAAAGTTGCCAAAAACCTGTGATTCTTTGCCCAACAATTATAATTGTTTTTTACACACACAAATTCATTTTTCTGGATATTTTCAATAATAAATATCGAGATATGAACATATAGTATTGTGTGGTACAAAAATAATATGAAATACATTAACGTTTTCGGAAATAACTCAACTAATGCAAAAATACTCTGATTTTTTGGGCAAAGTTGCCAGGTTTTACGGTACTTACTTAAGTACTTACATTTACATTGTTCAGTGAAAGTTTTATCAGTAGGTAGTAGGTAGGTACTGTGAAGATAAGATTTACTAAATAATATATTTTTAATTAGAGGCGAAAGTTAGAGTAGGTACTTACATAACAAAAATAAAACCGACTTCAAAAAGACGATAAAAAGAATAAAATAATTACCATATTATAAAATTAACAGTTTTAGAAGTCGGTGCTAATCCACGCTGAACCAAATTGAAGGCACCGACTTCTGAAACTGTTAATTTTATAATATGGTAATTATTTTATTCTTTTCATCGTTTTTTTGAAGTCGGTTTTATTTTTGATAAAATGTTTTTTATTTTTTTCGTTTTAGTGGCCTTAATTATAAAATATGGTTGGACCTACTAAAGACGCTGCTCGTAACATAATCACATCATCACATCATCACATTATGCGTACTGTTCGTCATTGAGGAGTTCTATTGTCTATCTCCGAAGTTCTTCATCAGATCTTCACCAAATTTAAATGGGACCAATCTGGAAGTATATCCTTACGAATAAAAAAAAATATCCAAATCGGTTTATAAACGGCGGAGTTATGAGGTAACAAACATTTACAGACGAATTGAGAACCTCCTCCTTTTTTGGAAGTCGGTTAAAAAAAGGTTCAAACAAAAATGCAAAAGAATTTTCTAAAAGAAATGTAAACAAAAGAGTAATGGCCGGTTCCTATAATAAAGACTCTTGTATGTTTACTAAGAATGCAGTGATAGTCTAGTGGTGTGACCGTCGGACTGCCAAGTCATAGGTCTCGAGTTCGAACCCAAGGCACGCACCTCTGACGTTTCGGATTCATGTGCGTATTGTATAATTATCACTTGCTTAAAAACGGTGAAGGAAAACATCATGAGGAAGCCGGCGTGCCTGAGAGATACTTCTCGACGGCATGTGAAGCCATGACAAAGGCATATGGGCGGCATAAACTCTGACACTAGGTTAGGTAGCAGTTATTAAGTCTAGAAAAGTAAGTAAATAAATAAAAATTGCTGACGTAATCATCATCTAGACACCCCCGGCCCCCATGTCATCAAAAATAAGCTAAGCAAATGCCTCCTCACCCCCCTTTCGTGCTTACGTAATACTTGAATGGCCCCATACCACACAGCACAAAGGAAGACAAAAAGCTTAATAACCTTAAATACTTTACTTTTTTCATATTGCACCAGAATAAAGCGAATAAATCATTAAAATCTGTCTATCTAAAAGAACAATAACATTCGTACATAAGTACTTAAAACATCGTCATATCTAAAATGGCAGGAAACATTCAAACTACACATATACCACCGCAACCATTACAATGTCACATCTAAACAATAAAATTGGGGCACACATACAAAAAACTACCAAATTTCATACTTCCTGCAAGTGAGTCAACTGTCCATAGATCACGAAATTATACTTAGGTATATAGTACTAGAGTGAACGACATCACTTTACCAATATTTTATTTCACCCAACAAACATACATCACCACCTTATCACAACGAAATAAAGTCTAAATTTGAACAACGCAACGGTTTCCATAACTTTGCATGAAACATGAGACTCACGCACACATCTGCAGTCTGACACACGCCTGTTCTACATTCGTACGTGATTGTAAACGCACACGTTGAAACTCCGCCTCCGATTGGTCGACAGCGATGCGCTCACGCATATATCGTGTAGATCTTTTGCGTTTTGAAACCAGTTTTGCTGGGTAATTGTCGAGATTTTAGAAAGGCGGTCCGGCTGGTTGCTGTAACCGACTGGTTGGGTTGCGTCGCCCTAGTATGTGTTATTAACATATATATTTTTTATTGCCGGTTATGTAAAACGATAATATTTATTGCAAATTATAGTGTTGCATAGTTACATTAAGTAGGCATTTGGTTTGCATAAATCATTTAGGTAAATAACACCATTGCACGTTATTGGTCGTACTCGACTCCTAATTCCAGCAAAGTTATTTTCGTTGTATCTGTTAGAAAATTGTTACCGCTCGGAATTTGGAATCCTGGCCGATTAATGGCAAATAACTCCTTTTATACCTTGCAACCGAATACCGTCTTCGGCAAGCTATGATTTGAAACAGTGAGTAGGTCCAATCTTCTTATTTTCGTGTGGTTAGTGACTAACCTAGTGTCAGAGTTGATGCCGCCCATGGGCCTCTGACTTGGCTTCACATGCCGTCGCGAAATATCTCTCAGGCATGCTGGTGTGCTCAAGATGTTTTCCTTCACCGTTTTTAAGCAAGTGATAATTATACAATTCGCACATGAACCCGAAAAGTTAGATGTGGGGGCCTTGGGTTCAAACTCGAGACCTATGACTTGGCAGTCCGACGGTCACACCACTAGGCTATCACTGCTATAGTAGGTCCAATACATTCATAGGAATGTGGCACCGTGGACAGTCAGCCCCGCTACCAACCGTGCAGATTTTCTAATCATCTCACCACGACTGTATTATCCATTATCGTATAGCTCGCGCCTTCACGAGAGAAGAATATCATCACATCAGCCTATAAACTGCTGATAATTGGCCTCCCATTGACTGTTTTTCTTCTAAAATTATAATCAAGGTTCTAACCAATGCAACAGTGTAGAACTTGCGAAAGATAGCAAGCAAGGCTATCGCAGACGAGAATTTGATATAAAGTTAATTCTTCTATTTGCCCAAGTGTTACAAATTGTGCTAAAATACAATGTATGTCTAGTCTGTATCTATCTAATACCTTTAAACGAGCAATTCTTGTTTCTGAATCTCGGAAACGGCTTCAACGATTTTCATGAAATTTACCATTCAGGGAGTTTCGGGGGCGATAAATCGATCTAGCTACGTTTAATTTATAGAAAACGTCGATTTACCAAAAAAAACCGAAGAAAAGCTCGGTCGGCTTCGGCTTCGGGGAATACAGGCGCGATGTTAATGTGTAGCCCGCCAACTCGCACCAGGGCAGCGTGGTGGAATTAGGACTAAACCCATCTCATTCTGAGAAGAGAATAGTTATGGGCTGATCTTATCTTAGGTTGTAAGCCAATAAGTGTATCATCTAAAAATAATGAGTCTAACCTAACACACATAACACAATAATCTTTATAAACGTTACAAAATATCAAAGCTTTTTACGTTTAATTCAAGATGGCGGACAATGGCGTCGGGCGCGCATCCGGTCGTCGCATGGTAATCTCGCTTCCGGTCTGACCCTGCACGTCTGCGGTTTATTATCTCGGGAACTTTATTATTGCATTTAAGTTAATATTTCCGTGTATTTTGTGTGGAAGAAAATATTAATTATAATGAGAAATTAAAAGTTAACTAAAATGTGTTAGAGAAATGTGCTAGGAATCGTGGTAGGTAATAGAATACATAACAGTAATAACTTAGAAGAAAGAAAAAAGAAACACCATTTGACGCACACTCATGTAAACAAAACGTGGAAGTTAATTAATTTAAACATAAAACTATAAATCTAGACATAAATAAATTAATTGGTAACCCTTTCGAAAAAGCTAATAGAGAAATCATTGACCTTATACTTCATGATCTATGGCGTGAACTATATTTAATAGATCCTTTGGGACTGCGTTCTTTTAGATAGCTATCCATCTATTCGATGGTAATCTAGATACTGTTAGTGATGAACACTAAACCAATGATAAAGATCCAGTCACACGAAGGCAAAAAGGCAGAAACAAAAAAAAACTATTTATTAAACTGGACACTAGAAGTGTCTTCGAGCACATCACTATTGTTCTGCCTAGCCATTTCCCAGCGACATGAGGTCAGCTTCCAGTCTAACCAGATGCGGCTGAATACCAATATTTTATACGGAGCGACTGCCATCAGACCTCTCAACCCAGTTACTGGACAATTCCGATATCCCAAGGTTAGACCGGTAAAAAATCAATGCAGATTTCAACAAAATGCCAGAAGATGCCAAGACGTTCTACGTTATATTTTTTGTGATAGACAAAGCAAAAATGATCTTCTAAATAAACGATTTTGATTTCATATGAGACCATATCAAGCCTACATTATTACCATATTTTCCTTATTGCACCCAAAAACCACCTTCTTTATAAACTCATAATAATAAACACTCAAATATTTCAGCAGATGGGGCGTTTTAAACATAAAAAGGCACATTCCCATAGAATTCCCATGAAACAAAGGACGAGCCCCACTCCGTCACGGTCCGTGACCCATACATATTTAGTTTTATAGGATGCTATGGGATAATATCGTATGGAGTCATAAGGATAACGCTGGGAATTATGACAGTAAGATGGTATCTTTTTTTAGTTTAGATGAGTTCTTGTGTTACTGCTTCTTCTTATCGTGTGGTTAGTGACTAACCTGGTGTCAGAGTTTATGCCACCCATGGACCTCTGACCTGGCTTCATATGCTGTCGAGAAATATCGCTCAGGCAGGGTTTCCTCACGATGTTTTCATTCACCGTTTTTAAGCAAGTGAGAATTATACAATACAATACTTTTCGGATTCATGTGCATGAATCCGAAAAGTCAGTGGTGCATGACTTGGATTCGAACTCAAGACCTATGACTAGTAAACGAAGGCCTCTTCTCTTTTCTGCCTTACTTCCCCGATCAGTGCCAACCTCTTCCATATCGTGCCCCTTATCTTCCTCTCCTATTGCATCTTGTCAAACAGTCTATCTAAATCAAAGCAACTATCTTCGCAGACTTCTAATTCATTTTAACTTCGGCGTGGCCTGATTCTGCAGTAAAATACTATTTCAGGGGTAGAGATTACCGTCAATTTCTCTGAAACAAAAACCGTTAACGCCTTACTGTTAAAAATAATAACAAATATTGCATGTACCAAAACAATAACTGCAAATTTCTTTGGAAATTTTAAAAAAACACTTGCACAGAACTTGAAAAAAGGTTACTAATTATAAATGCTCACAAAAAGTGACAGGTTACTACGAGGGGGTGCTTCGGAGCATGACGGGCGTGTCCTTGCACCTGTATGCTCCTACCCCCATGGGGTTACCAGAACGATCATGTCTCTGGGCATACTCACCATTAATTTTATCACACCTATATTTAAGATAAATAATTCTTTATGACAACTATTAACCCTATTACTTTGTTCAGATTGTGTGTCCCTGCAATAATTTTGTCAACCCTCATGTAAAATGTTGACAAATCCGTGACACATTTTGTTACTGCTGTACCAGTAGGAGGCCTGTAATACTCAAATTTTGTCGAACGTGTTGTAAATCTCGATAATTCCGTGACACACATCTTGTCATTGTAGTAACTGCAGCAGGTTACTCTAAGGTTAAGTTATTAAAATATGCCTATACACCGCTACAACAGCTCCAGACTGAAATATAAAAGAAAACCGATCCAAATATTAGTGAGTGACCGGATTAAAATATAATAAGAGCGCGAACGCGTAGTGAAATGGACACTCTCGAATCCTAGTTATTGAACCGTTCCTAGTAACAGACTATGAAATAAATCAAAGTTTCCAAAATACTCCACCCAGTGGCGAAGCACGTGTACCTGTTTCTTTTATAATTTGCGAATCAACAAGGACCTAAGCTAAAGTTTCTAATATTCCGTGGGCCCAGTATAATTCCTTGTGAGAGTCTGTGGGTAGTGGACATCTATAAGCTCACATACCTAGAATGAATGCATAGATCATAGATCCAAAGGGCACTATATGAGTCTAGATAAATGACGTCAACGCTCGACATTTGGAGGGGGTGCGCTCGCGCATGACGAGCGCGTCCTTGCACTTGTGTAGCTATCGGTAATAATACTGTATTGGAATAACAACACTGTTTGCCCTTTGAGGTAGGTTCTTACTACTTCTAATAAGGGTAATAATAATGAGTTCTGTAAGGGGTCACTGCGAGTCCTCACAGGGGCCCTTGCTCGTTCTCAAAGGTGCATTTGCACGCTGGACCCGTGTCCTCCCGCACGGGGTTATAGCGATACAAATAATTCTAAACGAGTATTCCCAAGGAGAGGGTTGATATCAGGCAGGCGGCCAGTCATAAAACAATAAGCCAAAACCTCTAACAACATAGATTTACGAAATACATGTTGTGCCGACCCCACCTAGTGTATGATAAGGGCAGGAAGATGATGATGATATACCTAAATAATTGTAAAATTGTTAAATTTTTCATAAACTAGAAAAGGTACTGCAATTTTTTGAGTGATGTTAATGTATTTGAATTTATGTATTTTTGTCAAGTCAGTTATAGCTAGTTGCTGCTTTCTGTATTCAGATACCTTTACATCACTTATTTACCAGGGCATTTGTTTATTTACCTAATATTAAGTTGCTTGCTTGTTAAAAATTATGCGCGTCGATAGTTTTGTAACAATAAATATTTTCTTTCATACTATCTTTTCCAAGACTAATATCTCAACCAACGTAATCGTCACTAACAAGGAATTGTCTCCAATGAAGAGCATTTGAAATTTATCCATTCTTACAGAACAAAAACATATCCATGATGATGGTACTACAATAAAAATTGAACCTCAAAAACAAATGCGAAATAGTCCGTAAGGTTATTTGAAATCAGAATTCCCTCTCAACGGAAGTGGCACCGGAAGTGCTCCCCCCTACATCTAAATTGGATGCGCTGTCCAGTTTTATGGTATGGGTACATGTTTATGGACACTTTTATGGGTATATGAAACCATGGGACTTGTTTACGATTTAATATTGAGTGAGTGTGTGACTTCCATGTTGTGTGCAAAATGATGGGATCTTGATTCCAATCTGGACATTGTGTTTTGACTTAACTTCGCTTCACTTCGTATATTTTTTTGTTGGATTCAAACCTTGGGACAGATTTTTCAACTACTTCTGCTTAACTGATTCTCCTAAAACTTCGCACATAAATTCAATTACCATGACAAAACAATTTTATAATCATTTCAACCTTCAATTCTTAAATCCTGATGCTGCAGGGGTACTGCAAGACAGTTATACATATAAAAAGAACAGATTAATTAACTCATTTAACCTTTAGTTTAAAAACAGCAGTGTGTGGTGTGGCCGTCGGACTGTTAAGTCATAGGTTTCGAGTTCGAACCGAAGGGTCGCACTCTGACTTTTCGGATTCATGTTCGTACGTTCGTAATTATCACTTGCTTAAAAAAACGGTGAAGGAAAACATCGTGAGGAAACCGGCATGCCTGAGAGATATTTCTCGACGGCATGTGAAGCCAAGTCAGAAGCCCATGATGGGCGGCATAAACTCTGACACCAGGTTAGTCACTAACCACACGAAAATAATAATAATACCTTTAGTTACATTCTATTAGACGTGTTTGGCTTTTTAAGCTCAAAATATTGTAGGATTTTTTTTCGATGTTGTAGTAACAACGAATCTTTTCACTCACAAGTTTTGGAGAATAATTCGGTAGATGACTACTTTAAAAAAATTGAAAGAAATTCATATTATACCTATCAAAAAATGTATAGCAAGAAAACGTCGAAACATCTCAAAATCTTAATACTAAACTACTATATAATGAAATCAGGCGTTACTTTGCGGAAATCCATGACATACAAATATACAATAACAATATTTAGTGTTAAATCCGCGAAACAGTTGATTAAGCCTGAATGCAGTTTGCAGCACCGCCCTCCGCCCGCAAATATACGCAAATGCATAAGGTGCGATTAATATAATGCAACATATTACAACCCAAACCGATACGACACGTGTTTCGCCCCTCCACGGGGCATCCTTAGGTGATGTTGACTCGTCGACCGTTCGCACCTTCTGCATTTGCACATATTTATACTAAAGTACTAAATCACAAGTACCTAGGTACCTACTGCTTCATTGGTCTAGTAGTGGCAAGCGCGACTGTTGATCGTGAGGTCCTGGGTTCTAGGTCGGGCAAAGTGTTATTAGGTATTTCCGTGTGAAATTCCTCAGTGGCAGCCCGGAGTTTGGAGTTGTGCCCGGTTGATTGTACCTAATAGGCTCGCCCCCTATTGCATGAGATTTAAAATAGAACGGCGAAATTAATCAAATCAAATCATTTATTAATTAAATTTTTATTTTTTATTAATTTTTCATTTCATTTCATTTATTAATTTTATTATTAATAAAAATGAGGGTGTTACTAATCACCTCTGCCCAACCTATCGGGGAATACAGGCGTGTTACTAAATCAAACCCGTCCCTACAAATATTCTTACTCCTTCTTCTTCTTTTCGTGTGGTTAGTGACTAACCTGGTGTCAGAGTTCATGCCGCCCATGGGCCTCTGACTTGGCTTCACATGCCGTCGAGAAATATTTCTCAGGCATGCGGGTTTCCTCACGATGTTTTCCTTCACAGTTTTTAAGCAAGTGATAATTATACAATACGCACATGAGTCCGAAAAGTCAGAGGTGCGTACCCTGGGTTAGAACTCGAGACCTATGACTTGGCAGTCCGACGGTCACACTACCAGGCTATCACTCCTGAAACATCGTGATCGTCATTGACCCAGATCCATATTTTGTGAGAACTGTAAGATCTTTTCGAGGGTTCGAGTATGGACACCTGGCGAGAGGAAGTCTATAGCCGTGCTTACAGTACCGTCAGCAAATAAATTTATGTGGAATAGAAAATTATCGAAACGTAAAATCGTGATTCTAAATGAAGGTTCTCGTATTTCATACAACAATGTTAGCAGGGCTATGTTTTAATAACAAATGATGTTTTATATTATGGAGGGGCTAGTTACCAACCGCGCGGATCATACAATTCGCGAGGTTAAGCAGCGCTTGCCGCAGTCAGTCTGAATGGTTGACCATTAGTTACACATCAATACCCCTCCGTGTCTCGGAGAGCACGTTAAACAGTCGCGGGTGTCATACAAATACCTATGACAGTCGTTACGGGAAGTCAGAAGCCCGAAAGTCTGACAACCGGTCTAACCTTAGGATATCGGCATTGCCCTGTAACTATGTTATTAAGGTCTTATGGCTGTCGCTCCGTGTAAAATACTGATATTCAGCCGCATCTGATTAGAGTGGAAGTTGCCGTAACGTAGTTGGGAAAAGGTTAGGCAGAACAGATGTTTTATATATGGCGCAGGCATGAAAGATGTAGGTATCGTTCTACATTTTGTTTTTATTTGCATGTACTCTGTGTAAAATATTCATATCTTCAATTCCTAGCCGTCTTCGTAGAAATATATTCTCTACCAAAGTCACGGAACTAATGCAAGGCAATTTCATAATCACACAAGTACCTACAGTCCTGTGACTGCTGGGCACTGGCCTCTTCTCAAAATGAAAAAGGTTTAGGCCTAGGATCGAGGATCCATCTATATCTCTGTTCCTCGGTTTTGTGTGCTCCATCTTAGACCCTGTCTGCGCTTACCATCAGGTGAGATTAGGGCCAAAGGCGACCAAGACAAGAAAAAAGTCACGCTGGCCTAGTACGGGTTGACGGACACAATTTGGACAATATTTAGTGTAAATGCAATCTTTTAAAGATTATGAATTATCCTATCTTAAAGTATTTCTCCCATCTAAACAAAATTAATAATCAGAAACATAATTCAATTTTACAATCTGTCCGTACGTCTATACCGTCGCGTCGTGTCCCCTGTTTCCGGGCGGCCATCTTGCTATTACGCTTAATTACTACCTAAAATAAGGCCTTATTTTGTTCTCCGTCTTATTATACTTGTTACTTTCAACAGCTTTAATATTAGGTAGAGTCAGCTTCCTTTTCGAGACGGTAATTTGTTGGAAAATATTTTGTTAAAACCAGTTTTAGTAAATTTCTAAATAAGTACTTTATTACTTACTAGCAATCCGCCCCGGCTTCGCACGGGTGCAATGTAGATACTAATGTGGGGCATATAAAATTTCCTCTTGAATCACTCTATCTATTGCTTAAAACTGTATTAAAATCCGTTGCGTAGTTTAAAAGATCTAAGCGTACAGACAGCGGGACCTACTTTGTTTTATACTATGTAAAGATAGTGTTCGCACATGAATTCGAAAAGCCAAAGGTGGAAGTCGGGATCGAACCCAGACTCTTCTGCGTATCCACTTTAGTTTTTGAAAATGTAGAACGAGAACTATTATAAAAGACATTTAATAGAATCTTATAGGGGTGAATCTACCATTACAGTTATAGCTAATTTAATATCAGTATGTCAGGATTGGGAGCATGGTAAATAAAGTAAATTAAACCAACATAGACTCTCCACCACTGAGAGTACTTTTAATTAGGTTAGTGATTAGTTACAGAAGCTAGTTCACAATATATCACAATATAATAATTAACACAAGATCAGAAAATGAGGACAAGCAAACCAGATATAAAAGGTCAGACTTCTTCAGCTGTTCGACATGGAATCCTCTGCTTCGTCGAATGACCACCGTTTTTATAACTTCGGGTACGTTGATTAATCTTGACGGTTGCCCTCCTATGTCAACATTGTCCAGTGTTACCAGTTACCGATAACACTAACGTCTTTATCTGCCTCGGCAGGTAACACTGGTAGGCAGAAAATAAACAATATAAATAACGGAATCATTTACAACGGAAAATAATAAATAACAAGATTTTGGCAACGTTTCACTACTGAATGTTATTTATTGACCACAAAAACAATTCTGTTTATAACAGAGTCAAGCCTTTGGTACACGCAGTGATTCATTTCAGTAGTGGTGTTCATATTGATTCACAGTCTTAATAATCATAATAATCCCTTCTTCTTCTTAGCGTGTCGATGGCAATCTAAATTCAGTCGGCCCAGAACTTAGCTACAAGTTTAGCGTTATCAGTAGCGTCCATTAGTTCCTGTAACGTGCACGCAGGGTATGATTTCAGGTGTCCCATCGTTTGTGGAACAGCACCACATTTATACACAATAGGTTTTATCTTCTAGTACCTCAGCAGCATCAGAGTGGAAACCAGCGCCAAGTACTTGTGACTTGGCATTAAGGTGATCTGGAACCTATTTGGTCCAGCCGTGAGACACATACCTACTTACTTTTGTTTATGTTAGTATTTTTCATTTATTTTGTATTGTTTTTTGTGTTCTGTTTTGCTGTACCTAATTGTCTTGTCTGTGTCTTATTTGTGTTGTGTCCAAATAAATATTTTTCTTTCTTTCTTTCTTTAATTTGAGGACTGAAGGTTGAAATTGTCTTCTTTTTTTCGTGTGGTTAATGAGTAACCTGGTGTCAGAGTTTATGCCGCCCGTGAGCCTCAGACTTGGCTTCACATGCCGTTAAGAAATATCTATCAGGCACGCCGGTTTCCTCATGCTGTTTTCCTGCACCATTTTCAAAAATACTTTCTTAATGCTCACCTACATTAAAAACAGAACATAAACACCAATATCCATATTTCTAACTTCAAAAATGACAAACTTCCATACAAACTTTGACCCTCTATTTAACCCCCTTAGGGGACGAATTTTCAAAAATCCTATCTTACTGCTCACCTACGTTATATAAGAAACTCGTATACAAAATTTCATGCTTTTAGACCCATCGGTTTAAGCTGTGCACTATCCGTCAGTCAGAGTTATTCAGTCCCTTGGGAATTCTTTTTACAAATACATTGAATTAAAGAACCCATGGATCTTCCATCATCACCAATTCGCCATCATCATTAAAAACCTTATCACCCACCAATACCGATAACAAACAGCCAGTGAACCCGGGTAATCCGGGTATCGACCGTGGGGCGTGTCGGATCGATCGTCACGCCTCGTAGCCACCCCACCCGGTTAGGGAGTGCCGTGAAAGTGTACCGTAAGATGAGAAGGGATGTTTATGTTCTGTTTTGAAGATGAGTGTATTGTAGTTTGGTGTTGAGGTATATTATAACACCCTTACCACAGTTTTTAATCGCCAATCCCTATGAATTACCGAACGTTCTTCCTAACCTTTTTCCAATTATGTTGGGGTCAGCTTCCAGTCTAACCAGATGCGGCTTAATACCAGTATTTTACACGGGACCTCCGCAATTCAGTTACTGGGTAATTTTCAGACTTTCGAACTTCTGACTACCCGCAACAACTTTTGGCAACACCAACAGATTTAGTTGTATGTGGTGGCAACACTGTTTTATGTCACTTCATCTTCACATTTCTCTCTAGCAGCAGTAGTGCGAGTTGTATTATTATTTTACCTATTTTCAGTTCTTTTCTACCAGTTTGTAACTATTAAAGCATTAAACCGATCTTACCATTATTTATTGTAAAGACCAAAATACAGTCCACCAAGTTCATTTCCCCACAACAACTTTCATAGGTATTCTTAAGACACCCGGGACCGACGGTTTAATGAGCTCTCCGAGGCACGGCAGTCTCTATATGTAACGAACGGTCACCTATCCACGGATTGACCGCGGCAAACGTAGCTTAACCTCGCTAATCGTATGATCGGCGCTGTTGTTGAAATCGTAATGGAATCTCAATAGTCTGATACCGGGATGGCAATTGCATGCCATTTTATTTTAGATATCAGACTTGGCTATCAGATCTCGAGTGATTATGGCTTATCATCAGACGCGCGAATCATTCGATTTGCGAGGTTAAGCTGCGCTTGCCGCGGTCAGTCCATGGATGGGTGACCGTTCGTTACACATCAAAACCCCTCGGTGCCATGCAGAGCACCTTAAACAGTCGGTCCCGAGTGTCATACGAAGATATGACAGTCGTTGCGGGAAGTCAGAAGCCCGAAAGTCTGACAACCGGTCTAACCTTAGGATATCAGCATTGCCTAGTAACTGGGTTGCGGAGGTCCCGTGTAAAATACTAGTATTCAGCCGCATCTGGTTAGACTGGAAGCTGACCCCAACATAGTTGGGAAAAAGCTAGGCAGAACAACTTGTCTATCAGATCTGTTGAACTAAACCAAGTTTTCTATTCTCTATGACTAAGTCCACTAAGCATGAAACGGTAACATCACGTCACCGAGGCGCGACGATCGATCGGCCCGGTACACGCCCGGATACGCCCGGCTAGCTCGTCGATACCCGGTTCATGGCCGGGAGGATTCCATCAATAATGTACTACTTTGTATTGGAGATTTGACGGTATGCTATGAAAATATGGAAGCTATGCATAGTTGAGTTGCAAGGAGGCAGAAAAATACACAACATTATCTTGGTTGGTGAACAAGCCGACGGACGGTCCACCTGAAGAAAAATGGTTACCGCCGCCTTCTTCTTCCTGCCGTTATCCCACACTAGGTGGGGTCGGCACAACATGTAATTCGTAAATCCACGTTGTTAAAGGTTTTGGCTTATTGTTTTAAGACCGGCCGCCTGCCTGACATCAACCCTTCTTGGGAATACTCGCTGCGCTGTCGGGCGGGTGACCCAGTGTGCTTGCTGAGATTGTGGACTTGCTGGTCCCAAAATGATATGCTTGTCTTGAAAACTTGAAACTTCTCGTACTCGACACTACACACTACCTACTATTCGACATCGTTTACAATAGAAATAATGGCGATTTATAATAAGAATTTTTTTTTAAGATACTCGAAATATAAATTTTATAAAATATCGAATTAATATTTGGTTGCCACAGCTCTAACCAATCAATCTAAATAAAATTTTAGTAAAATATCAGACTAAAACAGAGTGCTAAACAATAAAAGTCCTCACAAACGCCTTTCACAATTTCCTAGTGTTTTGGCATACCTGGGACGGTTAAGATTTGCACTGTTCAAGTCGACTCGGTTACTGACGCGCAACCATCGATCGATGGTTGTGGTCTGTTAGCCACGCCCGGTTTCACCCGGGTGGCTACCCGGTTCATGGTCAGACTGCTAGAAGAGATTAATTAATAAAGTGTGGTATTTTGTAATGTAGATTCTGGAAGAAAATTGGCTGAATCTTGAGGGTCAACTTGAAGTAAGCTTGACAGCATAACCAACGGTGTATAGTTTTGTTGTCCATTGTGTTACCATAGGTATACCCATATTACACGTCTTTGTTTAAATCAATAGTTACTCTTCTTCTTTTCATGTAGTTAGTGACTTATCTGTTGTCAGAGTTTATGCCGCCCATGAGCCTCTGTCTTGGCTTCACATGTCGTCGACAAATATCTCTCAGGCATTCTGGTTTCCTCACGATGTTTTCCTTCACCGTTTTTCAGCAATTGATAATTATACAATACGCACATGAATTGAAAAGTCAGAGGTTTATTGATAGTAATCAATAAAGTAGTTCTTTCGCAATCAAATACTGAGGCTACACTTAGCAGCCATGCGAACTGTGACACAAGCGATTGAAACAAATATTTAATATTCACGTGTGTGACTACCTCAGATTCATGTTTCTGTGATCTGTGGTGGCTACACATATCAAACAACAAAAACACATCAAAAACTGCTGTCGTTTCTACTTTAGCCATATGTGTCGCAGTTCGCGTCACTGCTATATGTAGCTTCAGCTTAAGACTTACATAATCTTTCGAACTATTAGGCGTGTTGTTATGTTTTTTATAATTATGTATTCTTTTCTACAGGTCACGGCGGAGTAAACCAACTAGGCGGTGTATTTGTAAACGGGCGACCGCTTCCAGACGTGGTGCGACAAAGAATAGTCGAGCTGGCTCACTCAGGAGTGCGACCGTGCGACATCAGCCGCCAGCTGCGCGTGTCGCACGGCTGCGTCTCGAAGATACTATCGAGGTAAGTGCGATTAAAAGTCGTGAGATGTTGGCGGTATTTTGACTTTTAGATTCATTCATAGAGTTGGCGGTTCTTCAAGATATTGGTCCTTCAATTAAATACATAGCTGAGCATTTATCTGTGAAATTATATGCCAAAATTCTGTGGTAGGGAAGTGTGTCATTAAATAGCGTATTCTTTCTACTTGCATCTACTGTCTTACTGCGAAGCCTTGGCTCTGCTGTGCAGCAAGCCAGTTGATGCAGAGTAGACCTACCATCGAGACTGATGTTATAAATGGGACCCAGAGACCAAATAAAACTATCCCTGAATAATTTTGTAGTTAGATTGCATTTGGATAAAGAACTACTTATTATAAGTAGGTAGTGTTTTATCAGATGTCACTGAGGTACCAGCTGAAATACTGTAAATTCAATCAAACATTACTAAACAACTAGAATTTCCCCAAAACCAAAGTTTCAGGAAAACTTAAAATAAATCAAGCTATCAGAAGCTATTTAATAATAAAACATAAGGAGAGCAGAGGTGTTTAGTAAAACCCTCATTTCACAGTTATATTTAAGTCCCATGTAATGGGGACGAGCCTATTGCCATCAACGGGGCACAAATATAAACTCCGGGCTGCTACTGAGGAATTCTACACGGAAAAACCCAATAACACTGCCTAACCTGGGAATCAAACCCAGGACCTCAAGGTCAGCAGTCACGCTTGCCACCACGAGACCAACGAGGCAGTTTGAGCTATTTAATATATAGGTATATATAATATGTTTCTATCATTCTCCTTTAATTACAACTGTACGTGTATTAACCCCACCCACACTCACACACTCACTGCTTCACATACGCGGTGTCTATGTGTGCGTGCCCTCGTTCCGCGCAATAACCGCGGCGTGTGCGCAGGTTCTCCAGCCGCTAGACAATACGCTTATGTCATTTTCTTTTGTTTCGGTTTGTTGTAACTAGCTGTTGTAGGGTACCGTTGGGTGAGGGTAAAATCGTTACAGATATTTTTGAGAATATATAGGACGGTATAGTAGGTATGCTTCAGAAGGAGTGGAGTGAATAGGCGATAGGCACACACAATTATAAGACTTCGATAAATAATATAATTATTATATTTACAATATAAATGGACAGTCAAAAAGGTACATGACAAAAGAGCTGACATTATATTTATTATTCTTCTTTTGATTCTGTCTTGTGGAGGAAAGAGTTCCTACTTCGTATTAGCCTTGACTATATAGTTTGTATATAAATAATATGTTGTGTTGTGTAAGTTTATAATATGAATAAATAAATGGGAAAATAATAGGTAAATAAATAAATAATGGTATGGTGTAGGTATGAACCACACAAATAAAATATTTTTAGCAATTTGACGGTGAAAAATAGAGTTATGATTTCTTGGCGCTGTACCTGATTGGTAATCACCAAGGAAGCTTTGAGGCTTCGGATTTCATAGTAATGACATAACATCACGCCGGTTTTCCCGAAGGGTAGAGCAGAGGTGTATAGTAACACTCGCATTTCGCCGGTATATTTACGTCCCATGCAATAGGAGGCGAGCCTATTGCCATCAACCAGGCACAAAAACTTTAAACTACGCTATGGACTTTAATGCAGTTTTCAGCAATAGATAGAGTGATTCAAGAGAAAGATTTATATGCCCCACATTAGTATCTACATACATAGCAGTGATAGCCTAGTGGTGTGACCATCGGACTGCCAAGTCATAGGTCTCGAGTTCGAACCCAAAGCACGCACCTCTGACGTTTCGGATTCATGTGCGTATTGTATAATTATCACTTGCTTAAAAACGATGAAGGAAAACATCGTGAGGAAACCGGCATGCCTGAGAGATATTTCTTGACGGCATGTGAAGTCAAGTCAAAGGCTCATGGGCGGCATAAACTCTGACACCAGGTTAGTCGGTAACCACACGAAAAGAAGAAGAAGTATCTACATTGCACCCATGCGAAGCCGGGACGGGTCACTAGTAGAAAATAAATTAAAGTTTCTGTACATAGTTTGGTCTTTAAATACCACAGAATACGACCTTTCAAAAACACTCAAAGATCTATTCGAAAATGCAAGCATTTTTCTTACAATTATTTTGTACGGAACCATCTTATATTAATAGCGTACCACTGTGTATAACCGAGCTACATCTAATTGGCGTATTTATAACCAGCGTCAGTATCTTCACATCGAATGATGATTGCGATTTCGTCGTTAAAAAACTACAATATGTATGACGGAACATGACGGAACTTAGAATATGATTTAGAATGAAGAATTACATGATGGTGAATGACGATGAGTTTATAAAATTTCTTTTCGCGTATTTTTAATTTTGATTTGTTTAATTGTGAATTATTGTAAACGATGTCAAATACGGATTACGAGCGGGACAGGAGCGATACAGAATATTGACATCAAGTATACTCCACCAAGAAGAACATAGTCTGCTTAGTTGTCGGCAATAAGATTGACAAGCATGCAGCACCCGCAAGCCCGAGATGGAATAAGATCGTAGCTGGTGCTTGCCACCAGCAAAAGCATTCCCAAGGAGGGTTGACGTCAGGCAGGTGGCCGGTCATAAAATATAGACGAAACATTTGTGCAGTATGATATGAGACATACTGCGCCGACCCCAAATAAGTTGGGATAAGGGCAAGAGGATGATGAATGACGATGACTTTTTAAGAGCAAAATAAATTATACAGTGTGTTTTATTTAACTGGGAGAGTATAGGGAAATTCTGGGAGGGGCTCATGGCTTATCAACCGCGCGGATCATACGATTTGCCAGGTTAAGCCGGGATGGGTGACCTTTCGTTACATATCGAGACATCTCCATGCCTCGGAGAGCACGTTAAACAGTCAGTCCCGGGTGTCATACAAATACCTATAACAGTCGTTACTGGAAGTCAGAAGCCCAAAAGTCTGACAACCGGTCTAACCTTAGGATATCGACATTGCCTTGTAAGTGAGTTGCGGAGGTCTGATAGCAGTCGCTCCGCGTAAAATACTGGTATTCAGCCGCATCTGGTTGGACTGGAAGCTGACCCCAACATAGTTGGGAGAAGGCTAGGCAGAACAGTATGGTGAAATTCTAAACCAAAGGATTTACCGAACAATTTTCTTTAGAGACATCCTTGTGAATGGCATGAATGACAAAATCAAATCGGTTGCTATAATAATTGTATAATTTACTAGCGGCCCATCTCAGCTTCGCACGGATGGACATTTTTCCCGTTTTTGCAACATTTTTCATTTATGCTCCGCTCCTATGGTCATAGCGTGATGTTATATAGCCTATAACCTTCTTCGATAAATGGACTCTCCAACACAAAAAGAATTATTCAATTCCAACCAGTAGTTCCTGAGATTAGCGCGTTCAAACAAACAAACTCTTCAGCTTTATAATATTAGTATAGATTATTTTAATGCCATTTATTTTAGATTCTGTGAGTAGGTCTGTACCTACCATAACTCACACACTGACCTGGTGAACCTGAATCTTTCTCGTTATGAGAAGAGGCCCATGCCCAGCAGTGGGACAGAAATCGGCTAATTATGAATGTATGTATGTAACGTATGCTCCTACAACGGCCACGGGAAAAGTAGTCTAGTCTATACTTACCCGAGAACCGTACCACACAAAACGAGAATAAACACCAGTTAAATAATACACCCATTATATTTAACTAAGCACAAATTAACTGGTACAGTTAACTGGCGGGGCAGCGCTGTTTAACATCGGTTTACCACAAATGATGAGCGTTTAACTCAACTGTTACGTAGTTAAGTTTAAATAATTAGTTTTAACAAGATCTCTGATGGTTATAATTGTTGGTTCTACTTTCGGATTAGAAATGTGTTTATAAATAATATTAAAAAGAAAGACACCGACTATATTGTTGGTCTACTGGTGGCAAGCGCGACTGCTGAGCATGGGGTCCTGGGTTTGATCCCCAGGTCGGGCAAAGTGTTATTGGGTATTAGGAATTTCTCAGTAGCAGCCCAGAGTCTGGATTTGTGCCCAGTTAATGGCAATAGGCTCGTCCCCTTATATGGGACTGAAACATAACTGGTGAAACGAGTATGTACTAACACCTCTGCCGAACCCTTCAGAGAATACAAGGCGTGATGATATGTTACTTATGGCCAAATACTCAAGAACTACTCAATTTTAAGTTGCCGTTAACTTCCTGCTGTCATTGTCACTTCGCCTTACAGAAAGTGGTACTTCTGGACACGGTGCGTATTGTGAGGAAGTTCCTCTCTCTGAGGCCCTGACCACCGGTAGCTTGGACCCTACTCCCGATGCCGGCGGGCTATTATTTTTTTATAATTTTATTAGAAAACTAGCGCAACTAAAAATTTGGTGACATTCCGACAGCAGCGCCACCTACCGGGTCCAATTGTGAACCTAAACCATCCAGGGCGCCACCCAAACGCATACAAAAACAATCATTCAAATCGGTCCAGCCGTTTAGGAGGAGTTCAGTGACATACACACGTACAGTCGAATTATATATATAAAGATAATAGACCACTATAGAAACATTGGAGTTTTTTTTTTCTTGACTTGGTCGCGTTTGGCCCTAGTCTCACCTGATGGTAAGCGCAGACAGGCTCTAAGATGGAGCACGCGAATCCAAGGAACAGAGATATAGAGGGATTCCCCTATACCCCTCTGGCTCTCACATACACACGACGGAACACAGTAAACTGCTTGGCGCCCTTTAATGTTCAGGTGGTAGCTAGCCAGGCGGACCGTATAGATCCTACCACCAAGCGTGCTGGGTTTTGTTGAATCTAACAACGCGCGTATATTCCCTATTATTAAATTCAAAGTGAAAATTTTCCCATTCTGTTTTAAATCCCGCAATGAATGTCCAACACAATCCGCGCCATTGTACCTACAGATAGAAGTACAGAAGATTTGACGATATTATATCGATGTAAATGACAATGATGTAAATGGAGCGCCGGGACTCAAGCTGACCATTGTCCGATTTAAATTGAAAATTGTGAGCAGTGATGGGATGTGCGGGAATTTTTGCGGGACACGGGATTTTGTCCCGGAGCTTTGCTAGTATTTTTGAATGTAAGACGTTGATACTCATAACAGTAGACACAGCATGTAATAAGAGATGATCAGAATGCAAGATTGCCCAAACAAAACAAGCAAAATTTTCGTAAAAATATACAACATACATACACAATATAACATCACGCTTGTATTCCCCAAAGGGGTTGGGCAGAGGTGTATAGTAACACCCTCATTTTGCCATTATGTTTAAGTCCCAACTAATAGGGGGCGAGCCTATTGCCATCAACCGGGCACTAATACAAACTCCGGGCTGCTACTGAGAAATTCCACTCGGAAAAACCTAATAACACTTTGTCCGACCTGGGGATCGAACCCAGAACCTCACGATCAGCAATCGCGCTTGCCACCACTAGAACAACGAGGCAGTTCAAAAATCAGTTCAGAAATCTACAACAACCTGTTTGTAAATGTACCCTCAATCTTACTACAGTTGTAAAATCATTTCAAACTATTTTAAAATGATCCCTTCGTGTTCCACTTTGACACATCAACATATTTTTCCACGACTAATCAATCGATACATCCCGGGCTGCCCATCCCTAATCCCGTGGGACGTTCAATCGGCTCGCGCCGAACACTCGCTTTTCAATTTATCCCGCTCGTACCATTTCAACCCTATGTTTTGTTTTCATCCCCCGAGCGGGTTCATTTTTGTCTTAATGACTATGTTTCTGTTTTCGTGTTGCTGTTCGGGGATTTGAAGAATGTATGTTCATTGGGGATGGATTGGGGATGGATTGGGGATTAAAGGGCAGTGTACTACTTGTTTTTAAGAGTGGGATATAGGTTAGTGTGTTGTTAAGAGATTATAATAATCAGCAGCTGTGATAGCCTAGTGGTCTTCTTCTTATCGTGTGGTTAGTGACTAACTTAGTGTCAAAGTTTATGCCGCCCATGGGTTCTGACTTGGCTTCACATGCCGTCGAGAAATATCTCTCAGGCACGCCGGTTTCCTCACGATATTTTCCTCCATCGTTTTTAAGCAAGTGATAATTATAGGTACAATACGCACATAAATCCGAAAAGTCAGAGGTGCGCCTTGAATTCGAACTCCAGACCTATGACTTGGCAGTCCGACGGTCACACCGTTAGGCTATCACTGCTGCAGAAATTATGATTTGCATAATATGTAAATCAGTATTGAATTATATTCGACGAGTCAGAGGTGCGAGCTGGAATTAAACTTAGACCCTCCTGGTACCTCCTCTCTCATGTCTCGAGCTACATAAGAGTACCTCGTCATCATTATCATCCTTTTGCCCTTATCCCAACTTATTTGGGGTCGGCGCAGTGTCTCATATCATACTGCACAAATGTTTCGGCTATATTTTATGACCGGCCGCCTGCCTGTGGTCAACCCTCCTTGGGAATGCTTTTGCTGGTGGCAAGCACCACCTATGATCTTACTCCATCTCGGGCTTGCGGGTGCTGCATGCTTGTCAATCTTATTGCTGACAACTAAGCAGACTATGTTCTTCTTGGTGGAGTATACTTGATGTCAATATTCTGTATCGCTCCTGTCCCGCTCGTAATCCATATAAGAGTACCTCATACCGTGATGAAAAGATTAGCCAGTCATCAAGGTTAGTCGCAAGGCTGACTTCCAACTACCCTGGGTCTGCCGGACGTATTCAGTATCATCACTCCTGGTGACGGACACCTCAATTTTTTTATCGGCCCATGTCCGGCACTCGACAACAACTGGACGCAAAATTATAGTCTTGTTTTATACATTATACTGGGTCGTCATCGCCACGGTCTGCGGCGCACGCGCACCTACGAGTATCACACTACTGCGTGTGAGTTGTGGCGCGCTGGGGAAGTTCTTATACGGAAATAATATTACTGACGTTGTTCAGTGCGTATTTTTTTTAAACTTAATGACAGCTAACAGCAGTGGTAGATTACTGAAACATACCTTGTTTCCTATAACATCACACCTGTATTCCCCGACGGGTTGGACAGAGGTGTATATATAACACGCTCATTTCGCCGTTATGTTTAAGTCCCAAGGCAAGCCTGTTGCCATCAACCGGGCACAAATCAAAACTCCGGGCTGCTACTGAGGAATTCCACACGGAAAAACCCAATAACACTGCCCGACCTGGGGTTCGAACCCCACGATCAGCAGTCGCGCTTGCCGCCACTATACCAACGAGGCAGTTTTGGATATTGTGACTTTTTTAAAAACTGAACCGACTTCTTAGTAGATTTATAGATGCTTGTAGACGTGGATGGTCCATACCTTGGATCTGCTTAGAATATTAATGTCCAGAGTGGGATGTTTATAAATTGTGTTTCTAATTTGGCTATTTGTTAGTCTAGTGGTCGCAAGCGCGACTGCTGAGCATGGGGTCCTGGGTTCGATCCCCAGGTCGGGTAAAGTGTTATTGTGTTTTTCCATTAGGAGTTTCTCAGTAGCAGCCCGGTGTCTAGATTTGTGTCTGGTTAATGGCAATAGGCTCGCCCCCTATTACATGGAACTTAAACATAACTGGCGAAACGAGGGTGTTACTAAAACACCTCTGCCGAACCCTTCGGGGAATATAAGGCGTGATGTTATGTTATGTAATTTGGCTATTGACGAAAACGATGAATGTATTTATTTATTTAGGTTTGCTAACAGTTATAACATTAATTCGTAAGCATTTTCATTATATCGCACCCTTAGTAATGTAAGGGCACAACTCGAAAATATCAACTTTCAGGAAAACGTGTTTAAAGATTCGGGGAACCCTATGTTTTCACGGTATTTTTTACAGTATAATTACAGTATTTGCTTTAATATTGTCTTTTTTTCTCTTTCTGTGAAAGCCAAGTGGTAGAACAGTTGATATTGAGCCCATCTATCACAGAAACTCATAAACTCAATATTTCGAGTTGTGCCTTTACATTACTAAGGGTGCGATATGACAAAGATGTAATAAAGCAAATGCATAACCACTTATAAGCAAACACTACATGCAATAAGCATGAATGTACTCTAAACAAAGCTAAAAAATAAAACAAAGCTAACAACTTTAAAAAACAAATAACAGCTAAACTTAACTATTACCAATTATTTAACAGTTGTTGTGCTTAAGTGAGAGATGGCGTTTTACATTTTTTTGGAAACAGAACAATGAGTCATTGAAAATGTCAGAGATACTACTGCACTCGTTGGTCAATTTGCACATTCGAGAGATGGATGTATTAGAGCCACAATGGCTTAAGTGTGCGTGAGAGTAGTGCCATCTATTGAAAAAAAATTGCATCACTTTCATGCCATTGTGGCAATACTTTCAGCATTTGTGACCATAAATAAAATCCGTTAGGCCACTCTGGTGCTCATGGCCTCATTTTATTGATGTGAAACATCTAATACAGCGGTAAGGATGTGAGAGCGGCTGTTGCGTGGCGACGCTCGCGATGGCAGACACACGACAGCAGACCTTCGTAACTTGTCGGCTCTCTTCGGTTTGATTCTACCAGTTTCTTTTTTTTCTAAATGACGTTTTCTATGTTTCACATCTACCAGGCGTCCTGCGACTTTTTTTTTTCGTATAGTAGGATAAAAAGTTGTGATAGTAATGCACTCTTGCGCAGTACTGAAGCCCAGAGTAATGTCCTTTATCATTGTTTTAAATGGTCCCGCAATCCGGTTTTTTTTGGCTTAATTTAATTAAAATATACTTGGATTATATCTAAGATTGGAAAAGATTTTCTATCTCCTAATCATTTTGTAGATGAAGTTTTACTATTTCAAAACCTAACTTTATAAATGGAAGAGGTTATTCAAAAAAATAGAATCAACAACAATGAAGAAAGTAGGTATTTAAAATCAGCCTTACTATTTTATGTATTGTTGAATAAGTTCTTCCATTTGTATAAAAGGACCAAAATCCACAGACTGTTATATGAACAGAGGACCTACTCCCCCAACTCCCCCCACTCCCCGATGACCCAAACTCCAAACAAACATAATTACAATTATTTCATAAAATAAATCAACGCACACGCTCACACAAACGGAAGCGGCGTCACGCTTTCTGCGCCGGCGCAGACCGACGTAAAAACTGACTAATTATTAAACAGATACAGGACTGTATAGCACTTTCATAATGCTCTTCTTGTGTATCACGCTGGTTTTAAAATATGTGGTCGGCAGAGTAATAAGGTGGTGTGGTGACGCCCAGTTAAGAATAGTGGAACACGCCTTGAGTTTTGATGTTTGAGCATGTGTAGTTCGTAAACGCACGTACGATTCATGATTTTTTAAATGAACATAACATATCATCACGCCTGTATTCTCCGAAGGGTTGAGCAGAGGTTTATAGTAACACCTTCATTTTGCTGTTATGTTTAAGTCCCATGTAATAGGAAGCGAGCCTATTGCTATCAACCGGGTACAAATCCAAACTCCCGGATTTTACTGAGGAATTTCACACAGAAAAACCCAATAACACTTTATCGGACCTGGGGATCGAACCCAAGACCTCACGATCAGCAGTCGCGCTTGCCACCACTAGACTAACGAGGCAGTTTTCAAATGAAGTACTTATTAATAACGCAGACAAACAAAAACAATATAAAGAAGAAGCTCTAACATATCCATCATCTTTTTTTCACTACAGTTAAGGTTGAAATATAATCTTTAATTCTTTTAATAATATTGAGCCTGAGTCCGTCTGTCTGTTTGTACTAAGGCCACGCAAAAACTAGACTTATTGTGATAATGTTTGACTAAGATACATTCAATCTAGATCAATAGTAAAACACGGGCGGAACCGAATGCGTGAGGTAGTATACAATATTTAAAACTAATAACGCCGAAACCAACAATCATTTACACATCAGCCGACCAAATAACATACTTAAAACAACCGCTGTAAGGCGCGTAAGCCGCTTAAAGTCCCATAAGCCGCGTAAGCCGTATAAACCCCGATAAGCCTATTAGCCTCCCAGCCTGCTCGCCTGGTATCTTGATTGCCAATATGTTCGACATAGTTCGAACGACAAATTGGTTATAGTAGCGATATTGATTTCAATTTGGTTGGTATCATGTATCGACATCTGATAGGGTAGGCAGAGTTATAAGCTGAAAAGAGATTTTGAAATTTTTCAAATGTATCTTGACAAAAAATTTGGTCCTTTTTTGGGCGAAGGCAATTATTTTTTCATAGGGTCCTGTCAGAGTTCTGGTCTTGTAAAAACTAACGGTTTATATCAGGTGAATCGTAAGCAACCAAAACTCACATATTAATTGGTTGATATACCAAAAACCCGAACGAAGCGTTTAGATTCCACTTTCATTGTGAAAACTGCCCAACAGTTGAATGCGCTGCCCGAGTGGGTGTTCCCCGACAGTTACGATCTGGGTGTCTTCAAATCACGAGTGAATCGGTTTCTTCTGGGCAAGCGTGCTCCATCGTAGACCGCATCATTGCATAACATCAGGCGAGATGGCGGCCAAACGGAGGCCTAGTAACAAATAAAAAAAAGAATTAAAATAAATTGATGGTGTTTCTTGCCAATTAATTATTATCCATATCATCAGTGGAAAGGTAAAAAGACTAAAGTGATATAATAGATATCTATTTAATTACTCTAAGAAAAATAACTATGTTAATTTTCTTAAAAAAATACTTTGAATCGCTGTCCTGTAAAGTACGTATATTGGCGCTTTAGTCTTTTTACCTTTCCACTGACGATATGACCGATACTTTCAAACTATGCAACAAATTCTTGACCTTTTATAGCAATGCATAACATAGCATAATCAGCCCACTGCTGGACATGCACTTCTTCTCACAATAAGTAGGACTTAGATTTTAGTATCCACCACGCTAGCCTAGTGTGGGTTGGCGACATTTCATAAGTGCCTATAAAGTCAAAGAGTAAGGCCTTTGCCCAGCAGTGGGATATGACAGTCCAGCAGTAACAGTAATTATGATCAGTATCATAAACCTTCTGATCGTCTCTCATTAGGCAGACGCTAACACTGATTAGCAAACTACTAGTTTCCTTTTTACTTATTCTATAGAACCTGTTTTATAAAGTTTCACTTAACCAAAATACGTAAACAGACTGCAAGTGCACAATCTCTCTAAGTACAGTTATTTTTTGTCAAATTTACCTACTACCCTGCAGACCCCTGCCTAGGGGTGGCGTTACGATAATGTTAGCGATCCCCTACGGATCACGAACACCCTTGTTTTTGGCAACCCTAGGACAGTCGCGTTGAGAATTGTTACGGTAAAAAAATGCAGAAACAGTTTTGACAGTAATGTTTCGTTTACATTTAGGGAATTAATAAAATAGTTACGCTATATATAAAGGTTTTTTTTATCATTATCAACTTGCAAATACCTACTATTGGACATGGACAGTCACTCATCTCATTCAGTATTTTTCTGCTCCTTGCATAAGCTTAGTTGAATCTAAGTCTTTGTTCTTGCTGGTAAATCAGATACTTCTTTGTTTTACTAAAGCTAAACACGCTATTGTACTATTTCTACCTTCTAATCTTTACTAATATTATAAAGAGGAAAGATTTGTATTTTTGTATGTAACGAATAAACTTAAAAAATACTGGACCGATTTCAAAAATTCTTTTGCCATTAGAAAGCTACATTATCACTGAGTAACATAGGCTATATTCATTGATGGAATAAAACTTCTTACGCGGGCGGAGCCGTGAGGACAAAGCTAGCAACACATAAAACCATACTATAAATAAAACAAAAGAAAAAATTATCACCACATAGCACTTTTCTCCCCAACTGTACCTCAAAGCACCACTCACTTAGGGTGTGATCGCACTCGTAATTGACTTATCACGACGATTGTAATGCTCCACAATGCTGTGTGTACGCACCCTTACAATAAATTGGTTAAGTGCGGTAGTAGCCGATAATCTTGTTTTTTTTTAAATAGGTAATCTTGTCATTACTGTGTAGATTACAGAAAAGATAAAGATAGAATAGATGCTTGTCTTTCAAATTATGGTAATTTTTTGGCATGAGATTGTGGCGACATCTATTACGCCACATATGAATTACAGCACGACAATTATGTAGCAGACTACAGCGACAGTAATGATAACTCTCAAATATGACGTCACAGAATTCTGCATCGCGATATCAAGATTTGACACGAAGATAACATATTACAACTTCCCAACATCAACCGTTGGGCAGTAGCCCGCCAGGCATAAGACTCGCCTGGTAGAAGGATCCTCCTTTTTCATTGGAGAAACACCTTATCTCGTTCTTCCGTAAGATACTCGACCAAGATAATAACATAGTTTGCCATGAATTGTAAAATAAATTGCAAAATATAATGAAACAACTTTAAGTCCTTGCTTATGAGCTTATATAAGATCTTTGAGGCAAATGACCTTAAGGTGCATAGGATAATCGGAAAAATCGGATCTTTGCGATAATCCTAGGCCAATTGCAAAGAATATTTGGAATCTAAGACAGATTTTCGTAATCATCCGAGCTATTTTCAGGATCATTGCAAAAATCCGGCCTATCTTAGGTAAGTCGCGGATACCGCTCACGTTATGAGCGCTGATTGGCTGATATGATCGTTATCACTTTTCTATGTCTGTAAATCTTTGCAAAGAGCTATGTTCTGACCAACCAGAATAAAGATAATATAAATCTACTCTTAGATTAGCCAATGAACGTTCATGTTTCCAGTCCTCTTAAGCAAACTTCGTTTTTGCAATGGTCCTGAAAATAGCGCGAATTCTAAATATCCGGTCGTTTGCAATTGTCGTAGGGTTATCGCAAAGATTCGATTTTTCCGATAATCTTACGATACATGCAAACATTGCGCCGCAAATAATTTGCCACGCATGCCTCAGACTGTGGGAGCATCCACCGCTCGCAGTGAGCCACCCCGTCCACACCCCGAGGCATGCGTAACAAGCCATTCGTGGTGCATGCCTCGCGATGTCTGTCTTGTCTGTCTGTCTGTCTAATGCGTGCTTAATAGAACTCTAGATTTTTGTTTTACCTAAAGTTCTATTATACTGCTGTTTCACACAATTTGAAATTCAAATATCTAACTACAATCCTAAAGTCACTTCTATAGCTTACAATTCTACTTCTGAACGCAGTTTTGGAAAATTATCAATAACACATAACATAATCAGCTCATTACTGTCTCACTGCTGGGTACGGGCCTCTTCTCAGAAACCCTTCTAAGAAGACCTACCACACTGGCCTATCGAGAAGTTTTTGTAGACCTCTCAGATGTACAGGTTTCCTCACGATGTTATCCTTCACCGTTAATGCAGTCAGGTTCAGTCCGGGATCGAAATCAGATCCTCCTGCATGAAAGGCGAGCATTCAATCGCTAGGCTATCACTGCTACTCGTCAACTAACCTCTTTAGGTTGCCTCTCAAAATGCAGAATTTAAAAATAACCATTAGGACCATAATTTATTTCCTTCTAAAGGACCAAAAAATCACACCATATTGCTGTTCATACCAAAACAATAATAGACAATTGTCCCTTCTACCCTGCATCATCACGCCCCCGTCCTTAGGGACTTGGCATTAGCAGAAGATAATTAAATTCGTTGAACACAAAATAACAGGCGGGTATTATGACAATTCGATTTAAGTTGGACGTTGTGAAGGGTGGATTGCCCTTTCGTTGGCGATTTTTGATTGAGTTTTTAGTGATATAAAGTTATCGATTTTTTTTATTTGTATGTTTCTGTATAATATTATGATTATGCGTCGTAGCTGCCGCCAAAGTTAAAGACAGACACAGATAGTGTAAGGGCCAGCGTAGATCCGGCGAGGCGCAGCGCAGAGCATCATTCACTGCCAGGCCATTATCGACTTTGCTAATGTTTATCTTGCGCTGGCCCTTGCAGTGCCTGCACACTGCGTCCGATCCCAATCCATGAAAACATGATCCGAATAAACTGCAGTGCTATTTGTATGAACGGTTATGTACTGCGTTCGATCCGAACTTCAACGCTTTTTCTCGGATTTGTATCAGACGCCGTGTAGAAGAATCCATGGCTCCCGAGACAAACGACGCGACGCGACAAACTATGGTTCTAATTCCACCGTAAGATCTTTATGAACCATTTACTACGATACTATAAGCAGTGTCGTTTCATGGGTTTTCACGACAGGTTTTTAAATTAGCTTCAATTCGTATGTTTGTTTGTTTGGTTCAAATCTTTTGACAGATAAGATTCAACTATTTCTGCTTAACCGATTCTCCTGAAACTACGCACGCAAATTCAATTTCCATAACAATACAACATTATAATAGTTTCAACTTTCAATCCTCAAATGCTGATGCTGCAGGGGTACTGCAAGATAAAAATGTTTAACTTAAAAAAAGGGATTTTTCTAAATACAAAATGCTATGTTTCTAAATCTAACTCCATCTGTCTTCCCCAGGTACTACGAGACGGGCAGCTTCAAGGCCGGCGTGATCGGCGGCTCCAAGCCGAAGGTCGCGACCCCCCCTGTTGTGGACGCCATAGCAGCGTACAAGAGGGAGAACCCAACGATGTTCGCGTGGGAGATCAGGGACAGACTCCTGAGTGAAGGGATCTGCAGCCAGGATAATGTGCCTTCCGTGTCCAGTATAAACAGGTACATAGGAAATTTAGATTTTATAAAAGTTAAGCTTTGGGTGGAAGTCAGTAAACTGTGCAAAGTTAGCAGTGGTGTGACCGTCGAACTGCCAAGTCATAGGTCTTGAGTTCGAACCCAAGGTACGCACCTCCAACTTATCGGAATCATGTGCGTATTGTATAATTATCACTTGCGTAAAAACTGTGAAGGAAAACATCGTGAGGAAACCGGCATGCTTGAGAGATATTTCTCGACGGCATGTGAAGCCAAGTCAGAGGCCCATGGGTGGCATAAACTCTGACACCAGGTTAGTCACACAACTAGGTTATCACTGCTTAACTATTTTATTTTTAGAAATAACTAAAATTAAAAAAAGATATCTTTGCCCTATAATAAATTATAAAGCTTGAAGCTCAAAGCAAGCGTGTGTATACATAATGTGTAGAAGACAAGAGAAAGTTAAACATACTGAACCCAGAAAACAATAGTTTTTATAGATTCTACTTACTCTGAATGTAGTAAGAATAACAATGACGCTAAAATGTTACCACTAAGAACAGCGATCCCTTTCAAGGAAAGTTTTCCGAAAAACTTTTGTTTTATATTGTAGTTTGTATTCTAAATGGTTGAGGTTAAGGTGTAGTTTCGTTTGTAAGGTGAAGTGAAGGAGAAAAAGAGTTTGTTGGGCCACGAAATGATAGTGTACCTACTTATGTGATGTGTGTTTTGTTATAAAGATACATTACATAACATAACTAGCCCATTACTGTCCCACTGCTGGGCACGGGCCTCTTCTCAGAATGAGAAGGGTTTAGGCCTTAGTTCACCGCGCTGGCCTGGTGCGGGTTGACAGACTACACACACCATCGAGAACTTTATGGAGCCCTCTCAGGTGCAGGTTTCCTCACGATGTTTTTCCTTCACCGTTAACGCAAGTGATAATCAAATTCCGATCCGCACATGAATTCGAAAAGTCAGAGGCCGGGGTCGAACTCAGACTCTCCTGCATGGAAGGCAAGCGATCAACCGCTCGGTTATAAAGAAAGAGCTAGAAAAAAAAAACTTATCTTTTATAGCTTGGAAGAAATGTATCAGAGAACGTATTTAAAAAATAAATAAATTATAAGACACTAGATGTGTCCTCACGGCTCCGCCCGTAGCCTATGTTACTCAGTGATAATGTAGCTTTCTAACAGCAAAATAATTTTTGAAAACGGTTCAGTAGTTTTTAAGTTTATTCGTTACATACAAAAATACAAATCTTTCCTGTTTATAATATTAGTATAGATTAGTATAGAAAAATAACATCTCATTGGCATTATTATCAGTTTCATGATAAGATGAGAAAAATAACAAAAAGATGCGCCCAACGTGGGGCTCGAACCCACGACCCTGAGATTAAGAGTCTCATGCTCTACCGACTGAGCTAGCCGGGCTTGTACGAAATCAGGTTAAAATTATCTCCAGACTCTATGTACGATTTTAACACAAAAATAATAAGATCAAATTATCCAAATAGTGGTAAAAAAAATGTTTGAGTAAGATAGGAGTTATTTTCGGATTTGATTCCAAGGTTGCAGATACAAAGTCCGTTGCCAACACAAACATTTAAGAAGACGAGAAGAACAACATGATTACCATTTGTTTTAAATTACTTAATAATATAAATCACGCCTGTATTCCCCGAAGGGTTAGGCAGAGGTGTATAGTAACACCCTCATTGCGCCATTATGTTTTAAGTCCCATGTAATAGGGGGCGAGCCTGTTGCCATCAAACGGGCATAAATCCAAACTTTGGACTGCTACTGAAGAATTCCACACGGAAAAACCCAATAATACTTTGCCTGACCTGGGGGCAAACCCAGGACCTCACGATCAGCAGTCGCGCTTGCCACAAATAGACCAACGAGGTACTTAGTAATTATGTTTTAAAAAAAAAGATTCAAAAATCTTTCTAATTCCTCCTAGCCTTTTTCCCAACTATGTTGGGGTCAGCTACCAGTCTAACCAAATGCGGCTGAATACCAGTATTTTACACGGAGCTACTGCCATCAGACCTCCGCAACCCAGTTACTGGACAATACCGATATCCTAAGGTTAAACCTTCGAGCTTCTGACTTCCCGTAACGACTGTCATAGGTATTCTAATGAAACCCGGGACCGACGGTTTAACGTGCTCTCCGAGGCACGGAGGGGTCTCGATGTGTAACGAACGGTCACCCATCTACAGACTGACCGCGGCAAGCTCAGCTTAACCTCGAAAATTGTATGATCCATGAATCGTTTTTCTTTTTGGATTAGAAATCTAGTTTCAAATAATTGGTATAGTACCAAATTAACCTTGAAAAACACTCAGATGAAGTTAATGTAATTAAATTCACTTGCAAAACATAAAATTTCGCAACCAGAAGGTTTCATGGCCCATCAAGGGGTTGCGTGATCAGAACCGGAAACGACTAGGATGGGGGCGCAAAGATGGCGCTACCGGATGTAGAGACACGTGCTCTGCGCGCACCGGATATCCTTGCTGCCATTGAATTATTATTCACATATAATGTAGAGATGCTCTATGGTACAGATGCTGTATAAAGATGAATCTCTATTATTGTTGGTAGAGTTTTCTTTGGTTATGATCGGTTATTGTTGCTGTGTCCGTTACAAGAGTTTTCGATTAATATTATTGGTTGGATATAGAGTCAGTCATCATTTAAAAGAATATGATTGGTTGATGTGATCCGATTTGTCAGTTATGAGTTATTGTTATGTATCTGCACCAACTGCCTCGTGGTGGCAAGCGCGACTGCTGATCGTGAGGTCCTGGGTTCGATCACCAAGTCGGGCAAAGTGTTATTGGGTTTTTCTGTGTGGAATTCCTCAGTAGCAGTCCGGAGTTTGAATTTGTGCACAGTTGAAGGCAATAGGCTCGGCCCTATTACATGGGACTTAAATATAACGGCGAAATAAGGGTGTTACTGTACACCTCTGCCTAATGCTACGGGGAGTACAAGCGTGATGTTATGTTCTACACCAACTTATGGCCGATTCCTATAATTTACCGAGCGTTATTGGTTAAAGTTGAAACTCGTTGTATCTTTACCAATAATGAAGCAAAGAACTCACGGCTTTGCATAGTAGGGTCCCATATGGAAGTAGCTATCACACGTAAAATTGTCAAACTGTCATAACTTCAAGTTTCTAACCCCAGCAGTTTAGGCTGTGTGGTGATAGATAAGTCAGTTTTTTTTTCTATTTGACGGCTTGTAGTTGGTCTTGCGGACCGTTTCTACGTAACTGGGCAGTTATCGGCGAGACCTGAAGGATCTCTAAGCAATGATCAGCCAATCAGTCAGTTTCTCCTTTTATATAATAACTAGAGGCCTGGACAGACTTCGTTCTGTTAAAAATTTTTGGCCTGTAGTGGGAAAAGAAAAGTGATGTTTTTACTATTTTCCACGCAATTTTTATGTTTTTTCTCTCCATAAGAACCTTACTTGTGCCTTAAGGAATATATATTTTTAAAAAATGGCCAATTTGGTCGAGCCGTTCTCAAGTTTTGCGTTTAGCAACACATTTGGCGATTCATTTTTATTTATATAGATAGATATAGATTATGGATACTTTCCGAAGCTAAGTTTGATTTGTGAGATGTACCTATTTAAAGAAAATATCTTTTAATTTTTTTATTCCTATAGGTACACAATAATCATCAACCATGCCAGAGGGGTGGACTAAGGCTACTTCTCATTGTGAGAAGAGGCCCGTGCCCAACAGTAAGATAGTATTTGGCTGACTATACAAATCATCAACCATAGCCTTTCAGAGGAATTCACACTTAATTAAAAACTTACATAACATAACATCATGCCTGTATTCCCCGAAGGGTTAGGCAGAAGTGTATATAGGTAGTAACACCCTCATTTCGCCGTTATGTTTAAGCCCCATATAATAGGGGGCAAGTCTATTGCCATCAACCGGGAACAAATCCAAACTCCAGACTGATACTGAGGAATTCCACACGAAAAACCCAATAACATTTTGCCCGACCTGGGAATCGAACCCAGAACCTCACGATCAGCAGTAACACTATCCAACAACCAACGAGGCAGTTAAAAACTTAACATTTAAATAACCATAAAATTACCACACATATTTTCCCTAATCAGTAGATATACAAATAAACATACCCGACCCTAAATTAATAAACGGTAGCAAAACAGATTAAATAAATAGATTACACACGCTGACAAGCTAATAACCAGGAAATGATAAAACTCCCCACATCTAGGGAGAATTATCTAATCTGGCAACACGCAATTAGCCGCGGATTTAAGCTGGTAATACTTGAGCTCGAGTACTGGCCGGATATAATCTTTTAATATTCATTTCCACGCCTATCAGAATGTCAGTTGAAATAAGGAAAATGTTGAATGAAAACGAAGACCGTCGCTTTGTGTAAAATACTGGTATTCAGCCGCATCTGGTTAGACTGGAAGCTGACCCCAACATAGTTAGCAAAGCTTATCATTCAAACGGTTAGCTAAATATTAAGGCTTTGGTCAGTGAACTCTTACTGGCTAAAAACCAATGGTGTTCTTCCTCCTGACCGTTCGGTCGGGGTCACGGGATTCGCAAAAGCATGCACCGCAACCCCGACAGGTCCAGGTCCGCCAGCCCCACCATACTTCTAACCCAACCTAGTGGAGGTGCTCAGACTATTTAATAGCAGTATTCCTTTGCGGATCAAACTGCTGTATATCGCAAATTATTTAATTAATTTTTGTTAGGAAAAACCTAGGCAGAACATGATAACTCTTGGTCGATTTCACGATTTTCTATCAATTCTAATGTTTCAAATGATACCACTTACAGCATTATTTGTCGATAATCTTAACCCCTTACGCGCTAGTCTATCAAAATGTACTCTAAGTGCAGTACCCAGTGGGGTGCAATGGGTTCCATCATTGAACAATAAGCCAGGGTTATTGGGTATCAATGAATTTCAGAGGGGTGACTCAAATCACATTAGTTTGAATTTGTTTGGGAAATTTTGTAGTTACCGAATTTATCGTTGTAATGTATTTTTTATTCGAATGATATAAGTACTTATCCATTGATGATGTGTGTGATTAAAGAAATAATGGCTTTTTTATAAGCTTATTTAAAAAATCAGAGTATTCACTTGTTCAAAAACAATGCCGTGAAAACACGTGTTTACCTCATGGTGGAAAGATCTCAAACTTAATTTTTTAACCGAAAACAAAATTATCGATCTTTTTTTTCGTGTAGTTAGTGACTAACCTAGTGTCACAGTTTATGCCACCCATAGGCATCTGACTTGGCTTCACATGCCCTCGAGAAATATCTCTCAGGCATGCCGAGTTCCTCACGATGTTTTCCTTCACCGTTTTTAAGCAAGTGATAATTATTCAATACGCACATTAATCCGAAAAGTCACGAGGTGCGTGTCTTGGGTTTGAACTTGGCAGTCCGACGGTCACAGCAATAGCCAATAACATGTCTAAAAAAAACGATAATAGGTATTTAGCACACTTTTGGTAATGAATGAATTTAAGTAAAAACAGATAACTAAGTCAGAATTTTGCATTCATAAAAATAAAATATTACCCAAAGCGGATTACACCATCACCATAAACAACCACCACATAACAATTAATCAAATTAAAAATCCAAAATTTCATAACCCATCTGATAGAATCAAAAGTGAAAAATACCAAAACACAAGAGTCAATTTTAAACCCATCCCTTCGCAATACGAGGGTTATTTTCACCCTCGGCACGCTCCAGCACGCGTCCGACACGAGACCGGGATAGATACGGCACGTGACCGTAATGTAGCAGTGACGGAACTCGAAATAGACCGCATGCGACCCAATGGTGACCATTTGAGTGGAAGTGAGAATTTTTGGAAATGTGTTTAGATGTAATTTAGGGTGACGATGGTTGAGGATGGGCGAGTGTTTAACTTACCTAAAGATACTTATTTATCTTGATGAGATTAAAATTAGTACCACTTCTTCTTCTCCTGTGGTTAGTAACTAACGTGGTGTCAGAGTTTATGCCGCCCATAGGCCTCTGACTTGGCTTTACATGCCGTTGCAAAATATCTCTCAGGCATGGCGGTTTCCTCACGATGTTTTCCTTCACCGTTTTTAAGCAAGTGATAATTATACAATACGCACATGAAACCGAAATTCGAGTTGCGTGCCTTAGGTGCGAACTCGAGACCTATGACTTGGCAGTCCGATGGTCACACCACTAGGCTAGGCTATGTAGCGCTTAGAATTATAAGGTATTGAAGTCATCATCATCATCTCCCTGCCCTTATGGTGTGGTCGGCACAACACGTATTCCTCTTCCATTCTCCTCTTTCAGCCGTCATCTCAGTTCTCACTTCTTTCTTACCCAAATCATCCTTCACACAATCCATCCATCTTTTCTTTGGCCTACCTCTACTTGTGTATCCATCCACATTCATATTTAATATTCTTCTAGTAACATGGCTTTCTTTCTTCCGCATAACATGTTCATACCACGCCAACCTATTACTCTTCAACTACTCAACAACCTTACTTCAATCAAGTAAGGTAGTATGATGCCTTTATTAACCTACTGGCCATCTATCTTATAATACAACATCTAAGCTCCCTCTCCTTCCTAGCCTTTTTCCCAACTATGTTGGGGTCAGCTTCCAGTCTAACCAAATGCGGTTGAATACCAGTATTTTACACGCAGCGACTGCCATCAAACCTTCGCAACCCAGTAACTGGGCAATGTCGATGTTCTAAAGTTAGACTGGTTGTCAGACTTTGGGGCTTCCGACTACCCGTAAGGACTGTCATAGGTATTACGGTTTAACGTGCTCTCTGAGGCACGGAGGCGACGCGATGTGTAACAAACGGTCACCCATCCATGGAGTGACCACGGCAAGTGCAGCTTAATCGTATGATAGGCGGGGTTATTAAAGAGCCCCTTAAAAATAATTAAACCAATAAATATAAACAATTCAATAAAGTCGCTGCTATTTTCACATTTTAAAATTCAGCAAAATGTCATATTGATAAATCGCCCTATAAAATAAAAAATAAAATAAAAAAGCTTACTAGGCAACACTAAGACATTTTAATCGAGGGACGGGCGGGTAATTGAAGCCATAACTCTGGCAACCCCAGTTTGACATTTAGATTTTTTCGCCGCGCAAACTGAGTGCGGAATAATTTGGGCTAGAGGGTGTCAACGCGTGAATGAAGGCAATTCTATTTAGATTATTTAAGTGTGAAATTATATAAGTATTGTTTATGAATATAAACGAAACTAGATGCATTAATAACGTTTGGTTTGATACTTATAGACGCAACGTGGCTTGAGAGTCGTGAATTCGTTTTTCGGATTTAGGGCAGTGACCTATTATTACTACGTATTTGAAATACTTCAGTTAAAAAAACACGGTGTGGTATATAGACATAAGTATCATACTCTCGCTGACGACGTTTGTTACAAAAAACAGCAATGTTACCAACACAAAAAAAAAAACCCTTAAAAAAACGGAAACTCATCCACTTAATTCTGTAAATCAACATTATGTAAAGCAAATTACGGGAAAACGTGGAAATAAATCAAAAATATTCGCCGGCGAGTCACTCGTAATATGAAAAGAGAGGGTAATAAAATATAAGGGTAAAACATGGCCGGCACTGGTAACCCTTCCTACCGGAAACGGATATCATAACCTTGCTTTTTGCGACCACAATTGTTGGGATTTTGCATTTTTCGCGAATATATTCGCAGTGTGGTTGTTCGCGAAAAACTGTGTTTTTTTTTGTTGCTGTTGTGGTTATACGTACTTGTTCCTTCCGGGTTAAGTGTTTTATGCGCGTTTTTAGAAAAATCTTTAATTCTAATGTGTTGTGTTACTGAGTTTTATATAACACTTGCTGTGTCCGCGTAAGAAGTTTTATTCCAGTAATAAACATAACCTATGTTACTCAGTAATAATGTAGCTTTCTAACGGCAAAATAATTTTTGAAATTGGTCCAGTACTTTTTAAGTTTATTCGTTACATACAAAAACACAAATCTTTCCACTTTATAATATATACTGGCCTGCAAAAATAAGTATCACACTTTTAAAATTGCAATAACTTTTTAGGTACACAAGATATATTTTCGAAACAAAAAGGACTCAAAAAAGAGTTTAACTTTGCTACTATAGTTTCAAAGAAAGCTGATAAAAATTGCTATAAAACGTTTTTTAAATCTCTAACTTCTATAGTTTAGAAAAAATTTAAATTTTAAAAGTGTGATACTTATTTTTGCAGGCCAGTGTAGATAAAGTCATAGTCAGTTTCTTTTTACTATAGTAAATACTAGCAACCCGCCCCGCCTTCGCACGGGTGCAATGTAGATACTAATGTGGGCATTATAAACCTTTCTCTTGAATCGCTCTATCTATTGCTGAAAACTGCAATAAATTCCGTTGCGTAATTTAAAAGATCTAAGCGTACAGACAGCGGGAGCGACTTTGTTTTATACTATGTAAAGATACTTAAGGTCAAATATTCAATTTTAAACATAACATCACATCACGCCTTATATTCCCCGAAGGGTTGGGCAGAGGGGTATAGTAATACCCTCAATTCGAAGTTATGTTTAAGTCCCATGTAATGGGGGGCGAGCCTATATATTGCTCTCAACCGGGCACAAATCCAAACTCTGGGCTGCTACTGAGGAATTCCACACAGAAAAACCCAATAACAATTTTGCCTGACCTGGGGATCGAACCTAGGACCTCATAACCTTGCCACCACTAGATGAACGTGGCAGTTAGGCAAGAGTACAATAAGCCTAGAGTATTCACTTTAAATCTAATCACATATCTGTATAATATAAATAACACAATTCATCTTTATAATAACGAAACAAATCACCTTTTCAACCGCCAAAACATTACAAACAAAGCATCAATCACCAAAATCCCCTCCAAACTGATGACTCTATTACAAGAAGCTAATAACACCTTTTTGATAACTTCACTAAACAATTTTTGCATATGTCAACCCCGTGGAGGCTGGCAATAATTTACGGGAGCGCGCCATCCATCATGGCGGAATGAACTGTCAGGCGCGGGAAAATGGCCGCTACGTAAAATGGTAGTCATTTTATTGCGTCTAATTTTAGCATGTTTTCGTCAGGAAATGTAAACAGAGATTAAAAATACAATAGTTTTTATTAGTTTTTTATTATTTTACCAATCAATATTGTAATCAATGGTAAAAAACTTTTCATTATCTGCTGAATTGAGAATGATCCATTTTTTTGCTTCTGCCACTTTTCTTGGTTCTACCTTACATTGGCAAGCAGGCCTACGGACCAGCTCAAGGTAAATCTTTATACAACCCTTGAGACAAAGTTGTAGTCTCATGTGACTGTAATTTCACCGGCACCCATACCCTTTAAACTGGAACACAGCAATGCTGCTTGGCGGCAGAATTGGATATGGCGGTAGAATTGGATATGGCGGTAGAATTGGATATGGCGGTAGTAGTACGAACGAACAAATTCACAAAGACCTTTACTAGGTATTACTAAAATGGTCCTAAGGTACACCCACATTAGTCCTGATATTTTCATTTAATCATCTGCTGTTGGACGTTCTCTCTGATTTCCATTCAATGGTCTCCTTGTTTTAAGTTTGTTGTATTGTCATGGTCAATGGGCTGAACACTGTAATACCTTAAGACCATAATGTTCCCTATTTTATGTGAAAATAAATAAATGGGAATTGAATTTGTATACGAAGTTTCAGGAGAAACGATTAAGCAGAAGTAGTTGAAACAAAAATATATATATACGAATTGAAGCTAAATAAAACCGTTTAAAAAACTCGATTTTTTTGCAATATATATTATATACGTCTCAAATTCACAGAGAACTCATTTTTCTATCCAGCAACAAATAATCATTTTTATAGCTCAAACCATTCCCCATCCCGAAGCTATAAGATGATCTCTACAATAATTAGAGCAAATGACATGAATAATCCATTATTTCTTCCCCCTAAAAAAATACTTATTGCGACTAAAAAGTCGCTGCGACATTTTCCCGCGGCATGCGGCAAGCCGCAATGAATTATGCGCCACGTGACTCGACATCCTTTAGCAATATAGCGAGCGGTCGCCGCGATTTGTCGCGCTTCCGATACGCATTGTCGCAAAAAAGCGCTCGTTGGCAAATTGTTAGGTTATAAATTAAAATTGTAATTGTATATCATGCATAAAGATTTTTAATAGGATATATTCTATAGGAATGTATGGTAAAATTGACTTAAGTAACACACAAACAGTTACTTGAAGCCCGCTTATACAGTTAAGTCGCTCAGTCGCTACATCAAACGTGCCGTGGACAGTACCAGAATCCGTCTATGAACCAACAACCATGTGACTTATACTACAATAAATAAATTATTTTATAGTACACGGAAATGTTGTTAGAATCCAACGGACACTTTTTAATTTTATATGGATACTAGATGAGCCGGTGAAATATGTAAAAGTTAAAAAAAAACTAATTTTCTTTTTTAATTTTTCCTAATTTTCTTTTTTCCTAAACCAGTGTTGAGGTGAATAAAACAAAAAAACAAATCGGTCGAGCCATTTTCTTCAAACCTTGTGACGTATCATGTACTGCTGACATAGAATAACCCTGTGCGGGATACAGTTGCATTCTAATTAAAAAAATACAAGTTTTAAACATGTGTTCTTAACGTGAGGCATTTTAGCGCCCCGTGTTAAATGACCGCGCGGCGAGCGATAGCCTCGCAATTCGCTCGGGGCGCTAAAATGCCTCACTTTAAGAACACCATGTTTACTTGTTGTAATTTTTTTTATTGAATTCAAATGTTTCCCTTGCAGAGTTAATAAACTCTGACACCAGATTAGTCACTAACCACACGAAAAGAAGAAGAATGCACACTTTTGCACTGTAGCGATTTAGACAAAGAGGGGGGCGCGTCTTCGTGGATTGAACTATCTGTATTATTGTTTTACGTTATATATATATTTAGCATATCTGTTTGTCCCAAGGATCGTGCGCAACAAAGCAGCAGAGAAGGCGAAACAAGCACACAATCAACAGCAGCAGCAAGAACAGGAGATCAGCTCGGCGCAAGGAAGCGTGGTTTCTGTAAGTAACATAACATCACGCCTGTATTCCTGCGCCGAAAAATCATAAACCACTACACCCAAATTTGGACACACGATAATGTGTCAAGCCAAGTTTCTAAATATCAGTAGGTAACTTACTAGTTTTTTCAAAAATACTTTATCCGTGACCCCAAATATGTTCTATAATGTAAACACAGCTGATCATAGCTGAGGATAAATAGAATTTAGCGCATTTTTTATGAAATCTTTCAACAGCTATTTCTCTTAAACTTATGACTTTTGGGGAAAGTTGTAGAACAAGAGTTATCCATTAATATGGGTACTTTAACACCCTTTCGGCTTAGTACCCCCTTTCTGACTAACGTTGTATACAAAAGATATCGAAAATCCTAACTCCTCTCTACCCGCAGGTGATAACCCACGCGGGCAACGCGCCCGGCACGACAGCAGTGCTCTCCCCCACAACAGACCAGCATGTCACCAACACCGGGAGCTACAGCATCAATGGGATCCTGGGCATCGAGCAGGTGGAAGGCTTGCATAATGGGAACGCGACGGGGCTGAAAAGAAAGAGGCATGAAGACCAGGGTAAGTTGGACAAACCATTAAGCATTATCAGCCTATTACTGTCCCACTGCTGGGCTCAGAAATCTTCTCAGAATGAGAAAACCTTAGTCCAGAATTTGATCGCCTTTTGCGTTAACGGTGAAGGAAACATCGTGAGAAAACCTGCACACCTGAGAGGGCTCCATAAAGTTCTCGATGGTATGTGTAGTCTGCCAACCCGCACCAGGCCAGCGTGGTGGACTAAGGCCTAAGCCCTTCTCATTTCGAGAAGAGTCCCGTGCCCAGCAGTGAGACAGTAATAGCTAATTATGTTTTAAGTGAAAACATTACATAACAACACGCCTGTATTCCCCGAAGGATTGGGCAGAGGTGCATAGCAACACTCTCATTTCGCCACTATGTAGTCCCATGTAATAGAGGGCGACCCTTTGCCATCAACCGGGTACAAATCCAAACTCCTGGCTGCTGCTGAGGAATTCCACACGGAAAAACCCAATAGCACTTTTCCTGACCTGGGGATTGAACGGGAAGGAAAGGACTCTAGCAGTCGCAGTTGCCACCACTAGAAAAATTAACCTAAAATCCATAACCCAGTAAATCTGCTCGTACAGAACATTCTCGACTTCAAAACCTTCTGTAATACTCCTATTACAAATTAACTCTGCTAAAAGTGTTCCCTGCAAACTTGGTTAAGTCAGGAGTTGAATTTAATAGAAGTTATAATAATAAGGTCACAATTTGTGCAGTAAACTTAATAGCTCAGTAAATCTTGGCGGTCGCGGTTCGTGCCCACCACTACGGCTGAAAGGATCTTAGTGATGTGCTGAGCCGTTTCTTTTTTATCGATAATTATATTTAATTTTGTCGACTATTTTGAGATTGCCTTTGTTTCTGGTATCAGCACGAGGTATATGAGATTAGCTCATACCTTCTTCTTCCTGCCCTTATCCCGCACTAGGTGGGGTCGGCACAACATGTATTTCATAAATCCATGTTGTTAAAGGTTTTGGCTTATTGTTTTATGACCGGCCGCCTGCCTGACATCAAACTTCCTTGGGAATACTCGTCGCGCAGGTAACCCAATGTGCTTGGTGATATTATGCATTGGGTCCAAACTGGGTACCAAAATGATATGCTTAGATTAGCTCATACCGCCTGCTGTAATTTATTTGTTTTATTTTTTACTTAATTACAAGTTAATTGCAGTGTTTAGTTTTGCTGAATCATGCTTAATTATTTTTGCCCGAAATCATAACGCATTCAATGCATTTGATTACGAAAATAGCGGTATGTAGTAAACTTAGAATCATTAATTCTAATTTACGTAACTAAGCAGCTTAATTTTAAATCACCTAGGTATCCAATGACATCCAAAACAAATACCTTTCCGAAAATATTGATATTCAAAACATCGATAAAAATTATCGATAGCTCCACCTCCCTGCTAACTTTAGGGGGCATAAAACGGGCCTCGCCAGGGGAGGCCGCGAGTATTTCACTGCCTATACTCTACTAACATCACTTACAACTTTTCCTTATGTACTCTACATAGAGTCGAATGGTAGAGCAGCAGTTTTGATAAAGGGGTTCAAGTAGAGATTAATTTTAAAGTCTGTCTAACTTTTATCACTGAGTCTCTACATCAGGTCTTAACTTTATCTCATTATTAGATTATTTTATAAATTGGAAAATGCAAATTGTCTGAAAGAATAATATTTAATAGATACACAAACCAACTTAACGAATTTCGTAACATCTTCTTCTCTTCGTGTGGTTAGTGACTAACCTGGTGTCAGAGTTAATGCCGCCCATGGGCCTCTGACTTGACTTCACATGCCGTCGAGAAATATCTCTCAGACATGCCGGTTTCCTCACGATGTTTTCCTTCACCGTTTTTTAAGCAAGTGATAATTATACAATACGCACATGAATTCGAAAAGACAGAGATGAGCCTTGGGTTCGAACTCGACATCTATGACTTGGCAGTCCGACGGTCACACCACTAGGCTATCACCGCTGCTGCTGCTGCATTTCGTAACATAACTATGTCATATACACCTAGAATTATGACCCAAACTCAAATTAGCAAAATTGCTTGCATATTGGGCAAAATTTTACTTTTTTCGACTTAAGAATCAAATCGAAGACTCCATCAACTGCAGCTGCACTTGCTACCAATTATAGATGTCGACTTCAAACCAAATCTTGCAAGAAAGCAAAAGTATAACTTGCTCCGCTTGATAAAATGAGAAATGTTAATGAATGAAATATTGTTTTAGATGAAAACCGGGACTTCAATAGCCACTCCGAAGACGACGTGAAGAGACAAAGAAGTCATTACAATGGCGACCAGATATACTCTAACGTAAGTACTATACACAATAATTATGTATCCTAAGACAAAAATAATAGTAATAGTAGTAGAGACAAAAGTGGGAGGAGTTCGGGGTTATATAATTACCAACAGCGCGGGTCATATGATCTGTGATATTAAGCTGCGCTTGCCGCGGTCAGTCCGTGGATAGGTGACCATTGTTACACATCAAGACCCCTCTGTGCCTCAGAGAGCACGTTAAACAGTCAGTCCCAGGAGTCATATGACCTATGAAAGTGTCGTTACAGGAAGCCAGAAGCCCGAAAGTCTAACAACAGGTCTAACCTTAGGATATCGGCATTGCCCGTAACTGGGTTGTGGAGATTTGATGGCAGTCGCTCCGTATAAAATACTGGTATTCCGCCGCATCTGGTTAGACTGAAAGTTGACCCTAACATAATTGAGAAAAAGGCTAGGTGGAAAGTTAGAGGCAAAAGTGGAAGTAGGCCGGCCACATATGCCGAAGGTCCTACAGATGGGATAGAAAGGTAATGGCGTGGAGACCCAGAACTGGTCGTAGGAACGTGGACAGGCCACGCGCAAGGTGGACAGACGACCTGGTCAAGATAGCGAGGAAGACCTGGATGCAAAGGGCCCGAGGGCGAGGGATATGACGTGCAATGGAGGAGATCTACACTCAGCATTGCATGGATATGGGTCAAAGAAGAGAGAGAGAGAGTAGTAGAGCTCTTTGTCTAAGAGTTCTTCCAGAGATCTAGGTACTACCAACATATATATTTCTGCCACCAAGCACCATCTCTGTGTCACAGTTTGATGGGCATAGGTGTCTGTGAAATTACAGGCACATGAGACTAAAACTTTGTCTCTAAGGCTGGCAATGCATCAGCAATCCTCTTGGTGGACCATCGGCTTGTTTACCAACCTATTATATAAAAAAATCATAATTGTGATCCAAAAGAAAATGGAGAAGGAGTACACATAATTACGAACAGTATCTCTACAATCCTGGTACTGGGTTCGATTCCCAGGTCGGGCAATGTGTTGTTGTGTTTTTCCATGTGGATTTCCTCAGTAACCGCCCGTAGTTTGGATTTGTGCCCGGTTGATGGCAATAGGCTCGCTCCCTAACAGCGAAATGAGGGTGTTACTATAATACACCTCCGCCCAACCCTTCGGGGAATACAGGCGTCATGTTATTATATTATCTCTACAGTATTTTATTTTGTAATTGAAATAAAAAAGAAACTCTATTCTAAACCAGTCCAGTAAATTCCGATACAGCGTCCAAAAATCACACACTATTTAATCGCACTTTTATACGCACGTAATGGCGGGCGGAAGTGACGTCATTAGCGCTCGACCGCCGCCATTCGTCACTGAGCAAGATGGCCGACGAAATTTACGCGCCAATTCGCGCCAACCTACGATCGCACCGCATTTAATGTGATGTTACCCGGATTGTTAATTTGAATTGTAATCTATGGCTGTCTTTGTAATTATCTTAACGGTTCTACCTGGTAAATGGTGGGCAGAGGTGACAGCAAGTAAATTACCCAATAATAAAGACAAGTACGAAGGCAAAAATATGAGAATCGAAGAAAAAAACGAATCGTTTTGCTTACCAATGGTAATTTTACCTGTAAAAGCTACATACTTATGGGTGGGTCTACTATGCAAAGCTCTCCCTCTTCCTCCTGGGCTTTTCCCAACTATGTTGGGGTCAGCTTCCAGTCTAACCAGATGCGGCTGAATACCAGTATTTTACACGGAGCGACTGCCATCAGACCTCCGCAATACAGTAACTAGGTAATAATACCGATATCCTAAGGTTAGACGGGTTGTCAGACTGCCGGGCTTCCGACTACCCATAACGACTGTCATAGGTAATTATTCTTATGACACCCGGGACTGATAGTTTAAAGTGGTCTCTGAGGCATGGAGATAATATTAAATGGAGTATGGGTATTCAATTCTGGCCACATTTTTAACTCAACCGAAGGTATCCCTGGTCAGTACTCACACACTATCATCATTCTACAGACGTTTTTGTCTTTTTTTTCTATTCCACTGTTTGTACATGATCTTGCAGACCGTTTCTACGTAACCGGTCAGTTATTGGCGAGACCTGAAGGGTCTCCAGCAAATGAGGACAAAGTAAAATACTTAACCTAAGCTAACTACTACTCTAACATCGACTGACTTTCCATTCCCATCTTGCTTTTCAATGCCTAACCATGTCGAATTCTTTCAGCTTTGGTCATCCTCAAAATGGAGTCTAAAAGACGAGTACAAGCTGTTATCAGAGCTTGGAGGAGCAGCTGGTGGAGCTACGGGGTACTATGGCGAGCTGTTCGACACACCTTACGAGCATGCCGCTCATCCACACTATACGCCACATTCAGGTAAGTAATATCAGCCAGTCCACTGAGGATGTGAGGCTTTAAGTTAAGTTTCAATGTAAATAAGTTATCTGAACGAAATGTGACGTCGTATTTTGTGTGATTTTGACCAAGTTATTTGTGAATTGAAGAGCGTCGCTCTGTTCTCTCTTGTGTTGCCATTTTATGGATAATGTTCCATTGAGAGATATCTAATCTGACATGACACACATTTTATTTTATGTCTCATTTTCTGCCACTCTACAGATGATTTGGTAGCTCTGATAACTCTTTCCGTACACTGCACTCGCAAGTCATCGTTTATTTGATGTTTTAATAAGACAGGTATTGATTAAGCCCATTGGAGCAATTTTTTTTCCCAATTGTTTAGATAACATAATTTCGAGCATTTTTTTAAAAGCACAAATTCTCTATTAAATATTTAATAAATGCATGTAAAGGTTTTGTTATCCTGTCAACTGAATTAAACTGTCAATGTCACAAGTTTCGTCAATTTGCCATTTCACAGAAGAGTTGGTCGAGCAGTACTATAGGTCAACCAGAATCTCATGGCATTATAAATTAATAACAAACAGTGGTTTTCATATGGCAATGTCAACATGTCACTTGTCAAAACGAGTATGACTGTAGTTGATACATTTTCCAGTTCTGATTAATGTTTTCTTGTTCAAACATTTTTATTAAACATACTTATTTTAACAAGGTTTCCTTTTCCATTACAATTAAATTGCAAAAAACCATATATCAGCATATCATTTTGGGACCCAGTGCATAATATCAGCAAGCACATTGGGTCACATAAAACAATAAGCCAAAACCTCTAACAACATGAATTTATGAAATACATGTTGTGCCGACCCCATCTAGTGTGGGATAAGGGCAGGAAGAAGATCGAGAAGAAATTGAAGAAAAAAATTACAAGTATCAAGACTTTTTATTCAATTTACCCTTGTTTTACCCACAAAAACATTTAATTTCCCTATTTGCCATCAGATTCTGGTAGACCTATACTTATGACGCTCACTCACACAAATGCAAAGCCTTTATTTTATGTATGTATGTGTGTATTTTCTATGCGTATATAGGTATACCCTGCCCTCGTCAATAATTTCGTTTTAACGGGCAGTTGACGCAGAATCCTAACTTTGCGCTTTTTTTTTAACCTACTGCAAAAACATTAGCTTTAGTCTTATGATTCCAAAAACATTAATTCTGTGGTTAAACAACCATTTACCTAAAATTCTAATACATAAACATAACATCACGCCTATATTCCCCGAAAGGGTTAGGCATGGGTGTATAGCAATACCCTCAGTTCGCCGTTATGTTTAAGTCCCACGTAATAGGGGCGAGCCTATTGCCATCAACTGGGCACAAATCCGAACTCTGGGCACTGAAGACTTTCACACGGAAAAACCCAATAACATTTTGCCCGACCTGAGGATCGAACCCAGGTTCTCACGATTAGCAGTCGCGCTTGCCACCAATAGACTAACGAGGCAGTCCAATAAAATTCAGTCGAGTAAAGATTTCCATTAGTAATCAAATCTATCACGTCCATACGCAGCAAAACCAAGATACAAAATATCTATGAATGAACGAATGTATGAATGAACGACGCGACCGGTTCCCATCGCATCGCCTCCGTCTAACCACAACCCATTATGCGGTAACCCATCTCACAATCATGGCATTGATTTATTTTACACCATCAATATCACATGGGAATATTTGTATCGCGAAATTTTAGTAATAAGAGGAGACCTGCACCTCTTAAACGTCTTCAAAAAGGCTTCGATGGTGTGTGTGGTCCACCAACGACTAAGGCCTAAACTCTTCTCATTCTGAGAAGAGGCCTTTGCCCAAATGTGGGACAGTAATGGGCTGATTATGACATATTATGATGATTTTCCAATTAACTTTGATGTTGTGGTGGCAAACCCACGACCTCACTGATCGTGAGGCCCTGGGTTCCATCCCCAGGTCGGGCAAAGTGTTATTGGGTTTTTCCATTAGGAATTTCTCAGTAGCAGCCTGGAGTCTGGATCTTTGCCCGGTTAGTGGCAATAGGCTCGCCCCCTATTATGGGACTTAAACATAACTGGCGAAACTAGGGTGTAGGTACTAAAAAAACACTTCTGCCGATCTCTTCGGGAAATACAATGCGCGATGTTATGTTTATGTTTTAATTATGGCATAGTGTATTGTTTGAACTGAAAATTAAGTTAACCATCCAATTTGTTTGACCCTCTCCTGTCACTACAGACTTTCATTGACCCCATACAAAAAATAATAGAAATACTTTCTTTCTCCCACAAAAATAGACCTAACCAAACCACATCCTCGTGTGTGAATGGCGCGCGTAGATCCCTCTCAGTAACATAAGATGCGCTTGCGCATATCATGACGTGTGTAATACGATGCGCAAGAGTTCTATTGTAGGCGCACGGCCGATTTCCTTGGTTAAAAGCTCTGTGGTTTTTATTGTTGGATGTTTACTATCTTCTGTTTTTGCATTTAAAGTAGCTGTATTAGACATCTGTATGGTACTTACTGCTTGTATACTAAGTGTATCTTGTGTAATATTTGGTTCTTGTTCATTCATGGCCTGTATTTTGTTTCGGCTCAGATGTACTTCATCACTACCTCGTTAGTCTAGTGGTGGCAAGCGCGACTGCTGATCGTGAGGTTCTGGGTTCGGTCCCAAGGTCGGGCAAAGTGTTATTCTTTATTATTTAAAGAAATTTTGCCCCACACTAGGATTTCTCCTGTATCGTGGGTGCGTTTACAGACACAGATCTTCACACGCACAAACATCCACACCCGGAACAACTATTTGTAGGCCATACAAATATTTGATCCGTGCGGTAATCGAACTCACGACCCGTAGCGCAGAAACCAATCGCTCAGCCACTGCACCAAACGTATCGTCAAAACAAATTCAGGGTCATCGCCTTATTGTTAATTAATTTAAATTTTTAGCGGAATCATATCGCTCTGCCAAGTGTCATCCTTAGCTACAAGAAAAAGCAAATCAACAGAACACAAATTCCACAAGTACCAACTTAACACTCAACCATTCAATCAGAAACAGTTACAAACAATCAAGTTGACAAAATAACGGCCGAACGACTTGACATTTTGTACGCGACTCCATAATTTTCCAAAGAAGACCCATCATTATACTATTATTTGTCACGCCCTGAAAATTGCCTGCGGTGGCAACCCTGCATGCCACCATAACTGTTAGCTTGACATGGATTTTTGTGGGTAATGTCTAGGTTAATAGGACTTTGGGCTATGGTGACATTGATGGCTGGTAAAGGTATATAGAGAACTGTAAAACTTTGTATTGCATTTCAAATTCCTTTGGTTTAGGGACTCTAAGTAAATGATCGTCAAAGTGTTTTTTTTATCAATAAATTATTTAATAAATAAAACGTAAAGTATTCAATAGATTCCCTTATCCAACGTGCTCACCCGCCGCAGCCGTGGAGCCGGTCGTCTTTTCTGACTCCGCAGTCACACCATCAAGCTGTCTCCAGTCCTCTCGTGAGCAACGCCCTAAGTCGAGGTCCGAGTCCCATTAGGGGTCGCCCTTAGTGCTGTTGTTGCTAGCTAGTCATGATGTTTTTAGTAGTAATAGTAGTTAACTTAGGTATTTTACTCTCGTCCCCATTGGTTGGAGACCCTTCATGTCTCGCCAATAACTGCCCGGTTATGTAGAATCGGTCGCAAGACCATCTACAAGCAGTCGAATAGAAAAAAAATAAATCATTTTCAAACTAGCAACAGTAATTTTCGCTTAAAAATGTTGGCTGCTCTTTGATCTAGTGTTGGCAAGCGCGACTGCTGATCGTGAGGTCCTCGGTTCGATCCCCAAGCTGGGCAGTGTTATTGGATTTTTCCGTGTGAAATTCTTCAGTAGCAGCCCGGTTGATGGCAATAAACTGGCCCCCTATTACATGGGACTTAAACATAACGGCGACCTGAGGGTATTACTATATACCTCTGCCTAACCCTACGAGGAAGACAGGCCTCACGATCAGCAGTCGCGCTTGCCACCACTAGAACGACGAGGCATCTACATACATAAATTCTCAAAAATCTTTTAAAACCCTTAATTTCGACCACACATAAATTGTTGCCGGTCACAAAACGCTCCGATGCCGACGTAAATCACTAGCCAGGCAGCATTTTTCAGGATTCAGTTGAAAACTATTCGTTTTCGGCCCAGCAGTATGTCAGACCCGGTTTAAAATATGGCCCACTTTATTGGAGATCCAAGGCTTTTACCCTTTTGTTGAACAGATTTATATTGAGTGAATGTTCTTCAGTACAAATGGATAAATGATTTTTATTTCTGTAAATAAATCTGTTACAGACACTTTTACAAATCAATGTAATGTTTTTTTAACACTAGATGGTGCTAGATTTCCTATCTGACTAGCTCTGAGAAGAAAAGCCGAAACAAACTCAGAGATCAAGGTCTCTCTTAAAGTCCAGACATTGTGGTATAGGAACTATGCGAGTGTAACAATGTACGCAACGTCTGGAATGCTCTTTTGAGGAAAGTGCCATAGCAGGCTTGAGTTGCCCTGTCTTAACTGACGGCACGCATGTATCAGCCATCGTGTAGCTCAAACCTTATTTTATTTTGACTTTTCCGTTTTATAACTTTAAATTCCTTAAAATGAGAAATTCATATGTTTAAATTAAAAACATCATATGTTTAAATTAAAATGTCTGATTTTAGCTAAAATTCTGTGCCAAAAACTCAACAATTGGGTCAAAAAACTGATATCGATAAATTTCGACTAACATTTTGTTGAGTGTGGTAGTCACTAGTACAATATTGATCACTTCGGAATCGGAACTCACTTCACTTCGCATGTGACTAGGTGATGCTTATAGAATGCAAAATCATGGTCATTTTGAACCTTATGCGAAGTGAGAGTGAATAGCGAAGTGAGATGCGAGTTATTGTATGAATTTTATAGAATCAACGTGCTGATGTCTCTGTCTTTCGTATAAGGTGGAAATGAATAAATTGTATATAAGTGATCGTATAGAAAATTGTCCTAGGTCCTTGGAAAACTTATAAGCTTTTTAACAATTAATATGTCTTCATCTTTGTTTCAACGTTATTTCTTAGCAGGATCCTCTTTGGGTCCAGATTCCTCAACCACAATATCGGTTTCAGATTTTACCCTTGACAATAAACATCTTTTGACCTAAATTTTCACAATAATATCAATAGCCCAATTTTTGTCGTGACATAAGATCATCGTAAATAGCAAATAATATCTTTAAGCAGTGATAGCCTAGTGGTGTGACTGTCGAACTGCCAAGTCAAAGCTCTCGAGTTCGAACCCATATATGTTCGAACCCGTATAATTATCACTTGCTTAAAAACGGTGAAGGAAAACATCGTGAGGAAACCGGCATGCCTGAGAGATATTTCTCGACGGCATGTGAACCCAAGTCAGAGGCCAATGGGCGACATAAACTCTGACACTAGTTTAGTCACTAACCACACGAAAAGAAGTAGATCGTAAATATATTACATATTTCTTCTACACGTGGTTATGTTGATGTAATTATTGTTGATCACATCTGTCAGGCTCTAATTGACTAATTACTATGCGTTAATTGTTACTGCGATACTTTAACTATCAGTCATATGCCACTAATTGCTGTCTTCAAACTGCTCTGCATGACTTCAATCAACACGTTTACTGTTAATGTTTACTCCAACACAAAATAAATAATATCTGTTTATAATTTAAAAGGAATTTTTGTTTTAAACTGCCTCGCTAGTCTAATGGTGGCAAGCGCGACTGCTGATTGTGAGGTCCTGGATTCGATCCCCGGGTCGGCCAAAGTGTTATTCGATTTTTCCGTATGAAATTCCTCAGTAGCAGCTTTTGGATGGATTTTGGATTTGTGTTTGGATTTGTGCTTGGTTGATGGCAATAGGTTCGCCCTCTATTACGTCAGACTACTACAACACTAACGGCGAAATGAGGATGACACTGAACACCTCTGCCCAACCCTTCGAGGAATACAGGCGTGATGTTATGTTGTGTTTTAATTTAAGTCTGCTCCTCTCGTGGGAAGACATCAACTGTATTGAAGAACCTCAGAGTGACTGAGTGACTTTGTCCTTTATTAGGATATGATGATTAATTAATAACATGTAGTTTCCTTTTTGGCAGCGCACAATCGCCTGCCTACGTTAGGGCAAACATCTCTACAACCACTCTGTAAGCTACCTCAAATTAGTTATTGTTGTTAATGTTATTAGAACAGTATTCTAAAATTCTTGTCTTGTTACAGCAACGAACGACTCAACGGGTTCGAATGGGGGAGCGGGTGGGGAGCCTCCGTCTGCGGCAGCGAGTCCTGATGCAGCAGCTCTTGTTGTCCTACAGCCACCTGCACCACCGTACCCGCCGTATGCTCATTATGATGGTGAGTTAAGAGTACTTTGAAATGCTTATTTTTAATGGTAGAATGCGTTACTGCAACCTCATGTATAGAAGATGTGTGAGCAGGTTCATTTCGTTCTAAGCAACGCCACGCGGCAGGATGACGCACGGTGGTCGCGAGTATATGGCGGTAGCTGATACGACATTATGTAATACACTACTCTGTTTATAGGTGTATACGAACTCGTATGCAACACCATTCAAACTTGTAAATAATTGAGGGCTAGCAATTAGAAAGGTGCAAAGGACAAAATCTAAACAAAAATAACTAAAATTTAGATCTGTGTATCTTATGTAGTATGTGAACAATTTTATTTTCGTGTTATTAAAATAGTTGCATTCGTGATCCAATAAAAATGAGTAATAAAAAAATGATTATAGTTTTTCTTTTCAACTACCAGTTTTATCGAATCGTCTTTGTAATTTCCAGCCCTGAATTAAGTAAAGATAAAATCAAAGTATTCCTTAAGTTGAGGTGACAGAAATGACGTCATCACCCTTGAAAATGCCGTGATGACGTATACACACATAATATTTCATGATCCTCATGTTAAGGACATAAAATGAGCATCAAGACTAAATTAGGTACTTACTTTAATATGCGCCATATTCATAAAACTCTTACATAAAACATCCAAGTAAAGGGATGTATAAAACATACATGTACCTACGTATATGGCACCGTAGTACTTTATTATAAAATAAATTACTATCATAAATAAAGTGTCTCTAAACACTTTCTATGTGTCTTTGTTGTTTTAAAACCATTCATTATGAAAATAAAAAAAATGTTAAGGCTACCATAGCTAAAAACGTAAATTATGATAATTCACACAAAAATATGTTAGCATCCTCTTAACACTACGGTAAAAGTAAAAAAGAAACATCAAATTAAATTGCGTCTCCCCCTCAATAAAGATCCACGCACTGAAATAAAACAATGAAAGCTAAAACAAAAGTGGCCGAACAGATAAACAGCAAGAATCACTGTTGAGAAAACAAAAGTGAAAAAAAAGTCAGAAAAGCTTTCGACAAAGTCGAGTGAGCCACTCCGAGCCACTCCGACGGAAATCTAATTTTCTTCTTGGACCCCGCAATGCTCTCTGTGTTATAACATCATAAAATTTCATACAGCGCCCACAGTTTTAGCACTTATGCATATTAAAGAGAGATTCTAAAATGGAGTGCCACAGGGAACGGTGTGGGGGCCGCTCTTAACGCTTCTGGTCTTTAATCTGCCGCAATCTGCTTATCTTGGTAGAGGGTGGCGAGGGTGGCACGCAGACATCTTTAATAGCTCATTCGGGGCTCTATGCAAATAATTTTAGAGGGGGAACTGTGGGGGATCATACGGGCTTTGTCTGGGCTAACGAACCGGCACAAGAGTCTGCGGAACAGAAGTGCTGCTAGCTCAAACGGGTTTAGGCCCACGTTTATAAATATTAAACCGAGGGTGGGAGGGGGTTGCAAGTGGTTACGCGTAAGTGTGCAGGGGGCGTGTTAGTGTTAAATTTGTTTGAGGCGTGCCGCTTCGGGCACAGCCTATTAATGTTGAGTGGCGGCTTTGAGTGATCAAATTGGATGATGTTAATAAATAATGCAGCATTTAATGATATCACTGATTTTGGTTACGCTCTACATGACTACTGAGTACGAATGGAGTAACGGTAAAGTCTGCCTTCTATTCCTACAATTCTCGCGTGAAGTAAAATATAATTTATGACTAAAGTTATATTTGACTGCCTTGTTGGTCTAGTGGTCACAAGCGTGACTGCTGATCGTGAGGTCCTGGGTTCGATCCACAGGTCGGGCAAAGTGTTATTGGGTTTTTCAATTAATAATATCTTAATAGCAGCCCGGAGCCTGGATTGTTGCCCGGTTAAAGGTAATAGGCTCGCCCTCTATTACGTGGGACTTTAACATAACTGGCGAAATGACGGTGTACTAAAAGCACCTCTGCCGAACCCTTCGGGGAATACAAGGCGACATGTTATGTTACAATTTGTTTTATTCGGTTGGCTATCTATGGATTTCAAAGTCCCTTTTATTTTTCCAAGTAAACACAATTATCAGACATACTATTTTTTTTTATGTAAGGCTTAAGTTACACTATTAAATATAAAAACGCTTAGAACAATAATTTGTACAAGGTTAGTCGGAAAGGGGGTACTAAGCCGCGGGCCACTTAATGTATCACTGATGATTGTTTTAAAGAAAGTGTTAAAATTTCAAAATTCGATAAATATTAATTACACGTACAATGATTTTTATTTTACTTTTTCAAAAATTCTTTATCCCTGCTTTAGTTACGTATTCAGAAAATGGAGCTTCTAATCCGTGACCCCAAATATGACCTAAAATGTATACACAGCTGATCATACCTGAGGATAGATAGAATTAAGCGTATTTTTTTTAATCTTCATAGAGCTATTTCTCTTAAACTAATTACTTTTAGGGATAGTTGTAGAACAAAAGTTATCCGTTATTATGCGTAGTTTAACACCTTTTTGGCTTAGTACCCCCTTTCCGACTAACCTTCTATGTGTCTAAAGTTATAACAACTATCTAAATGTTTAAACTTTCAAGATCCCTACTACAAAAGTGATTATATCCTAAAATGAAATTTGTCAGAACAATAGACTACCAACCATAAATCATTAGATGACGTACCTCCTCAAGTTGATGGAGGAAGGAGGAAACGAGTATCTGAAGGGCACGTTGAAGCAAAAACGTCTATCTGTCTAGTAAACATTGTTAATATTTTTTTCTATTATTTGTATGACAGGACGTATTTGGAAAAGGAAATCACGTAGGTGAATTAATTAAATATTTTGTTGTTAAATTACTGAACTAGAGCAACTAAACTTGAGTATTTAACTTAGCTGTTGTTTCGAGATAGAATGAAATATTTTTCAAATCATGTGTACATAATGATACTATTATACAGGGCGTAAAAGAAATCATGTAATTCCTTCAAACCTCGTGATGTACTGCTGACATAGATTAACGCTGCACGGGATACATATGGAATAAATAAAAAAAAATAGAAGAAGTAGACATATTATGTTCTTAACGTGAGGCATTTTATCGCTCTTTTTTATTTATTCCAAAAGTATCTCGTGCAGGGTTAATCTATGTCAACAGTACATCACGAGGTTTGAAGGAATTACATGATTTCGTTTACCCCCTGTATACAGTTTGAAGTTTACTGAAATTAACTATGATTTAAAGACATTCAATAGTAATACTATGACAGAAATAGTTGATGCTATCAAAAGGGCTACCATAGTCACCACAGTTGTGAAAAGAAAAAGTTTTGCTGCCACAATAATGACAATTTTTTTGAGTAGTTCTAAAATAGACACCAACTGGCGGCACTGCGAATTTAGACCGTATGTACATTCAGCAACAGAAATAGCCGAATGAACACTAAATTACAATATTAGGTTTATTGTAATTTAATTAGCTTTATAATAACTTAATTCTCGAGCCGTTTGGGGTCGAAACACTCGGGTCGTGGGGTCCGAGTGCCCAACTTCTTTATAAAGATCTTTCAAGGCGGCTGGTCGACACATCGCGTGACCCGAAGGCTGGCTTCTACTTTGGTCAGAGGATTAGCATTGCCATACAACGTGGCAATGCTGCCAGCCTTCTGGGCACGTTACCAGTCGACAGCGATGCGGAGGAATATTTTGACGCCTTATTTTAGTTTATAGTTTTATTAGGATGCATTTTTCTTTATTTTTATACTACAAAATGAATAAATTATTAGCTTTACAACTTACCATAAATTACTGGCTAATGTATTGAAATTGACATTTTGATTGAGTATTTTTGACATTGATAGGGCTACAGCATCTATTCATTCAATATCTAAAGACAATAATATGATTGGCGTTCAACTATAAAAACAAACAAACAAACTGTGTATAACGTTATTTGCATAGCATACCTGGTATTGGGCTAATTATAGTATGCCATACCATATCGGCGCGTTCCCACTATGTCGAGACGATTCATTTATCGTTGAACGACTGTCGTCTCTAGCTGTTCCCATTATAACGACTGTTTGTCGTCAATTTTTTTATCGTTTAGCGACTATCGTATCTAGCAGTTCCCGTCGTTTCACGGCAGTCGCTTTGTCGTTTGCACATCAGTAGCAAGCTACAAGACGAGACGGTATTTTTATCGTGGCCACGGCAGATAGTCGTAACAACAACACATGATTTGCCGTCACGATGTTGTGACGTTTTCTCATCGTTTTACGACTGTCGTACTAGCCGTTCCTATTGACTTGACTACCTGTCGTCACTGCAAAAACAAGTCGTAAACGACAGTTAACCGTGTCGTCTTATATGTGAATACCTCCATTTAAATATTGAGCCACGACACTTAAAACTACACGACTATCTGTCGTCACGACAAAGTGGGAACGCGGCCTAACAGCCAAATAAAATCCCATAGTTGGACACGGACCGCTTTTTAGAATTAGAAGGGTTTAAGCCTTAATCCTAAACCAGACTTTATTTAATTATGGGATTTTGGAAATATTTAAATGAACGGAAGACCACTACCAATTAGAAGTTTTCTTTTATAGCGTACATGTAAGAGCTAATAATTATGTTTTTTATTAATGTGTTTGCAGGTACGACAACGTTAGCCAGTGAGTACGCGTACGCGGCCCCGTACTCACAATACTCGCCGTACGGAGGACCCTACTCGCATTCCGCTGCCACCGGCCTGCTGTCCAAGTGGTAAGTAGTGTTCCTTCTAGAGTCTTTTGTATCACTGTATATTGCAAGATATCGAAAGTGTATCAAATGGTTCGGCGGAACGATTTGTATTTAATTCTTACGAAAGTAATAGATTTCGAAATAAGCTCATGTTGAAACAACTGCCTCGTTGGTCTAGTGGTGGCAAGTGCGACTGCTGATCGTGAGGTCCTGGGTTCGATCCCCAGGTCAGGCAAAGTGTTATTGGGTTTTTCCGTATAGAATTCCTCAGTAGCAGCCCGGAGTTTGGATTTGTCGGTTGATGGCAATAGGCTCGCGCACTATTACATGAGAATTAAACATAACGGCGAAATGAGGGTGTTACTATACACGTCTGCCCAACCCTTCAGGGAATACAGGCGTGATGTTATATTATATGTTGAAACAATTAAATACAAACCACAATAAATAATCCTGAAAATACTGTTCATTTTTAACTCTTTAAAAAGTTAACCAATGTACAATTCCAATTAATTAAATCAAGCACAGGTGCTAAAACGCTTCCCTGAGGTACGCTCTCTAAAAACTGACCGAACGAACCTCTCTAAGTGATAAGCGGACCAGATTTATTTACAACACATCGCCATTTGTTATCCAGAGGCTGCTAAACGACCAACGGTTTAAAGGCTATAACATTCGCGGATCAGTTAATGTATGTGGTGTAGTCGAAGGCTTTTGTTAATCCTATGCGGCTAGAGTGTGGATATTTTAAATTTATATTGGGTTTAAAAATCTTGTGAAAGTTAAAGTTATTTTTTTGTTTTAAAACACATTGCCCCTCACTAGGATTTCTCCTGTATAGTGGGTGCGTTTACAGACACAAATCTTCACATGCACAAACACCCAGACCCAGAACAGCTACCTATATTTGTAGACCATACAAATATTTGATCCGTGCGGGAATCGAACCCACGACCCGTAGCGCCAATCGCTCAGATGCTGCAAAAAACGTAAAAAAACATCAATTGATTTGCAATAAAATGAATGTTGTTACATAAAGCTTTTTATCTTTAACTGATGTTATTACTAAATACTAATTATGATATTCATAATTGGATGTCCGTCAATCTTGGCCCATAGGAATCAGTGGTTCAGAGTAGATGTGAATGTGTCGTTTGGTAAATTATCATTCTGTTTTATCAATCTTTACATTTCCACTGTAATTCAAAAGTTCACTGTTAATGCAGAGAATCGCAGATAAACATAACGATGGTTATTCACCATCAAATAAAGACAAATTTACAGTGAAGTAAAAATATTCAAACCAATGTTTCAATAACAAAATGCCATTTCTCTTCAAATCCTTAGAAAATCCACTGACAATCCAACCTGTGATTCGAGAATAAAGAATCGCTCTCACAATATACTGTTTTGATTCCACCATCAAATTAGATACAAATTCCCAATCCCATAGGTGCTACATCAAAGCTACTTATATCCAAACTTACTTCTACATCCATAAGCCAAAATATCATACGAAAATGATCTCTCAATTCTACATCATAAAGATGATTATTAGATTTGATAACAGCAATAGCGTTTTGGTTTTGCTATTCATATAGGGTCGGATTTGTCGCAAATTCCACGAGGGTTTTCATGTTATCAACTAGAAGAATTGCTATGTTTGAATGTGATGATAGTATGAAAAATAGGGATCTATATGTGTATTATAATTTGATTCTGAAGTTCGGTGAAATCGTCAATCATGTTTTTACACAGTGAATTTGTGGTTCTGGTCGTATTTAATGCCTTTTGATTATTTTAATTTGTAGTTCCTAATACTGTTGGTCTGATTTACGAAAGGTTAACTTAAATAAATTTGACTAAAGACTACAATATAATTGGGACATAGCTTGACTTAGGTCGGCTATCATTCTAATCAGTATACAAAGAAATATCAATATTTGTATTAGAACTAAAACATCTATTCTTCCATATTGGAATCTTCATAAAAATTATCAACAAGATTAAATGTTCTTCATTTCGTATATAATCAGCCTATTACGATGCCACTGCTGGGCACGGGCCTCTTCTCAGAATGAGAACGGTTTAGGTCTTAGTCCATCACGCTGGCCTGAAGAGGGTTGATAGACTACATACACCATCGAGAACTTGATTGATAGGTGTGCAGGTTTCCTCGCGATGTCCTTCACCGTTAACGCAAATTCTGGCAATATGAAATTCTCATTCTTCATTAATAACAATAAAAAAAACAATTGCTTCAGTAGTAAATCAAGACCATAAACTACGATTACACTAAAAAAAGTCAACCCAGTCAGCACAAAAATATATCAAAAGTATCATTATCCAAATAACAACTAAATTAATCGACAAAAAATAAATCAGCGGCACAATAGGGCTACACTCTAGCGCATTTGTTGTCCTGTCCTTATATTTGTCCCTACGGACCTCCACAAAGGGCACGGTAGGGTCTCTAAGGGCTGGGATAACTTACAGCGCATTAAATTTAAGTGATTCTACAGCGAACACTTTTTAAACTTTTGGGGTAGGGGAAGACATCAATATGGCGAATGTGTAGAACGAATTGATTGTAAGGATTGATTCGATTGTGACTGAGAACTTGGTTGGAGCTTAATCGAGCTTCTTGTGGTTTTGCAGTAGAATTAACTTTAAGCAGAGCTAGTTCTCGATTTGGTAATTTGTTACAGGGCATTGTAATGCTAGAAATAAATCCCTGGATGTCGTCGGTTTTCTTTTTTATTTAATTACTAACTGTGTCCTCACGGCTCTGCCCGCGTAAGAAGTTTTATTCCATTAACATAAATAGCCTATGTTACTCAGTGATAATGTAGCTTTCTAACGGCAAAAGAATTTTTGAAATCGGTCCTGTAGTTTTTTAAGTTTATTCGTTACATACAAAAATACAAATCTTTCCTCTTTATAATGTTAGTATAGATGACGGCGCCACCGATGTTGGCCCAGAAAGAGGTGGCGAGATTGAGATGGTTTTCGTAAAAGAATACATGGAAGGACTTAGGAGAGGCCTTTGCCCAGTAGTGGGACAGTATAGGATGATATTAAAAAAGTGTTTGAAGAAAGAAATATAGAAAATGTATTTATTGGTTCACAGTACAATCAAAAGTTAGTCATGAAAAATCCAAAACATAAGTGCCACAAGGCCTATCAGCTTAGCATAATGTCAGGTGGTACTTGGCAGCACTAGGTACTACCACGTAACGCTGAAGATTGCAACCAATAGTTCGAAATTCATTTTTTTTCTTTATTTTTCGCATAATTATTGTGAAAATACATTTTTAAGCAAATTAGGATCTTCATTACTGTTTATTACTTGTGCTCGCTCACTACATTATATTTCATTGCGTGATGATTTAAACTTATTATTTTTTGTCTTGTTCACAGATATCATCGTACGCCGTGCGAGTAGTAACTGTCGGCGGAAAACAACGAACAAACATTAAGTGATAAAACGGACACTAAAAAATATATGTATATCGATTGATCATGTGAGACATTTAGTTTTAATACCTATAGAAAATCTCCTTTTGTAGATAAATTAATATATTTGTACAATCCTTTAAAATATTTTATTTCTTAACTTTTAATTTTAACCAGGTCAGTACCGCATTAGACTTTTGCTTTCTCGAACATTTAAAAAATTTATTCATTTATACTCATTATCTTTAATTAAATGAAAGTTCAGAGAGCCAAAGTTACTTCACTACGTTAAGATGTAAATAATGTATTTTAATGAAAACTATATGTAATTCATTTAACGTCATTATTAGGATTAAGGTTTATTCTCTTTTTTTTACCTCAACATAGTTACAAAGTAGTGAGTAATTTTGTGTAACATTTAATTTTTAAACTTCCATTTATTTTTTATTTAAGCTGTCCTGTGTGCACAATGGAATGAAGATTTTACATTTATTATACATTTAAAATCGTTATCATTTATATAAGTTATCTAATTTATTTCTTTTGTATTGTTATTAAATGTAACTGCTTTAAATGAAGCTATATAACAAACTATGCAAGTCAACTGCTTAGTATATTATTATTTAGATTATTTTTTGAAATTACTATGAGATTATTCGTGTTTTTTTTTGTACTTTTTATATAAAAATGGTTAGTTTTTAATTATATGTATATAGCATGTTCAAATTAGCACGCTGTATGTCATAATTATGTAAAAAAATAATAAGTTCAAAATAATTGTTTTATTGTGAAGAAATATAAGTTGCAAATCTTATCGTTTCCGTCCATTTATTATTATTATTGATTATTATTTTCTCAAAGTTATTATTGAGATTTTTTAAATGTAAATATTATTTCTGAAATCCGATGAGCATGATTTTAATATTGTTTTAAAACATACGTCATACAGTTTAGAGAAACGCCAAAGACTTAAAAAAATATTGTAACGTCTTTAGTATACAGCGCAGTATAATAATAGTTTATATTTTATATGAAAAAAAAGCAATAACTTTTCACCAAAGATACAAGTAGCAGGCCTTTTTCTGATAAAAACTCGAAAGAATAAACCTTAAACTTTTTTTTTAAATGCATAGTTTTCATTTTAAAATAAAAAAACATACTTACATAAATCCTTCTTTAACATTTATTTATACAATTTGATTTTTTTATTTAATTCATTTAATTTTATAGATCTTTTTAATAATAATTTATTAGATAAAGGTCTGAGCTGTATAAAGTATTCTACTCATTTTTGTATAATAATTATATTTTGCATTATAAAATCTTTCTATTTATTAAATAATTTGGTGTTGCTTTTAATTTCTGGAAGCATATCGTTAAGTGATCGTCATAATAATAGATAAATGATAAAACATGGAATTTTCTGTTTAATTTTTTAATAAGTATATTTGTAAGGCAAACGCACCAGTACGAAATAAAGCATATGAGTTTATAAAATGGTTATCTATAATTTTCCTTTCACCGAGCGATTATTAAAATTAAGTTAAGAGGTTCGTTCGCCTTCGTTGGTATTGGTTGCTATGTACGTACCATTAAAACGCTCTTACAGATAGTGCAATCCACGAAGACGCGCCTCATTCTTCGCCTAAACGCATGTTCTCTCTCACTTTTCATCTGAGGGTGTTACTACACCAATCGAGCGATCGGCGATCGATGCCATCGATCGATCGTCGATCGACAATCAATCGATTGGTCTGGTAGAAGAAACTATCGATTGACGTCGACTAATCTATTCTACCATCTGCATCGATCGATGCGGTCAATCGACTATCGATCGATTGGTTTAGAGTGGGACGCGTTTTCGTGGATGGCGCTATCTGTAGCTAAAATACATTTACACTGCATCCGGATGGAATTCCAAGTAAGCTACAATCCTAAAAAAGCGGCGTGGAGTCAGTGATGATGCTTGGGTGAATGATACGTACAAACGTCCACGACCCTAAAGATATGCCACATGCTCAGGTATATCTGTCAGGTATGCCTGTACGTAAAGAAATAGGATATTGGATAATAACTTTTTATTAGAAATCATAAAATCTTTTCAAAAATGATATGCAACAGTGAAAAAGCCAATGAAAAGTTTGTTTGTTTGAACGCGCTAATCTCAGGAACTACTAGTTAAATTGAAAATATTTTTTTTGTGTTGGATAGTCCATTTATTGAGGAAGGTTATAGGCTATATAACATCACGCTATAACCAATAGAAGCGGAGCATAAATGAAAAATGTCGCAAAAACGGGAAACATGTCCACCCGTGCGTAGCCGGGACGAGCCACTAGAATTTAATAAAATGCCCAAGTTATAAATGATTTAAAATTGTTAATTAAACAGAGACAACACTAATACCGCAATGACGTCATACCTTAAAAACTTCATAGTTACTTGACATCACTCCGTGCAATATCCGTTTCGCGTGACAAGGACAGAAAATGCCTCCTTTAAATATAAAATTCGACGCTAGATGCGATATGAAACGCTTGATGTCTACATTGAATTTTATACTTTAAGTTAATAGTGATACAGTTACTTATTTAGTCTAAAAAAAGTGCTCATCGCGATTTTTCCGTTTGGTGGAAACTGACCACACCACACATACACACACAGACCACGTTGTAGAATTAAAATATGTAAAATAAACTAAACTATTGATGTACTTAGTATTAGTTGTACCTAACTACATTTCTTACTTTTATTAAGTTTTGGAACGCTGTCGTCTCCTTTCTTGGAGGTGGGCGCTAATGGCTGCGCCACAGTTTTCCTAACTAATGTAGCTGTTAACAACCACAAAATTTTGTACACTTGTTGATGTTCCAATAAAATATTTGATTTGATTTGATTTGACCTTCACACGCCTTAGAGCTCTGCCTCATTAGTGCGTTGCGTTGCGTTGCGTCGTCGCAGCGTCAACGCTGCGTCGTTTTTCATATATTTTAAATGACATGCTGCATTAAAGCGTTGCGTCATCGCACGCGATGTTTCAACGGATCGGCGGACGAGAGACGAAGCGGGGGGAGAGTGATGCGCTGCGCTATCGGATCTCCGGTGCGACGACGGACAGTGTTCCACTGCTAGTGGGGCAAACGAGACGTTTTTTTACACGTTTCGTACACGACATTTTTTTATCTCAGCATGAGCGTGGAGGATATCGATATAGATATAATAGAACACGTTGTTCCGATCCATTGTGGAGACTGACTGAAGTGCGTGCGTCTTCCTCTTGCGCTGCGATGTCGTGCGTCGTCGCAACGCAGGTGTGGCATACAATGCGTTGATCCGTTGCGACGGCGCAACGCAACGCACTAATGAGGCATCGCCCATACTCGTTAGGTACTTATACCCGAGTGTATGACCACCTTAATGTTTTCTCTACTGACAAACTTTGATGCTAAAAATCAAAAACATCACCAACCTTCTTTAACATAGCGGATTTTTTTCCATTGAGGTTATTTTGACTTTTCTGCAGACCTTTATTTTATTTCAAAGAGTTTACAAGTGATTTAGAATGACTACTTAAGATTCTATTGTCTCTAGCATAAACGTCACTCCAAAAAACTAAAATTCGAACGGTGAAAATCACAGGTTATTGACAAAAAAAAATCAGTCATTCAAAATGTAAAATCAACGATGCAAAGTTTTTAAATTCTAAATCCCACCGTAATCATAACTCACCTTGAATCCTTTTTTTTAGATTTTTATCTAGCATCGTTTTTGAGGGGAGACAATGCCATAATGCCGCCAAAAAAGAAGAAGAAGGTAAGGAAATCTATAACTCAACCGCAATCATCAAGTCCACCACCACCTGACATTGGCGAAGATAGTAGTTCATCTCCCCCTGATAATTCTATAAGTGCTCCTAGGAAGAAGCTGGCTTCAAAAGTTGATCAACCCATGAAGAAGTTTTGTCTTAAGAAACCTAGAGACCACGCTCCAAAAGACATTCGGCCCCCAGGCAAATAAAACAAAGCCACCAATCAAGAATTAGAAGCTTTAGATAAAATTCAGGGAAAAGTTAATATTGATAACAATTTTTATGTCTTTAATAGATAATATAAAATTTGTAACTGCTAAAGAACTGAAGCAATGGATTGAGATGTATCAAAAAGCAAGCAAAAATATATTACAAATGGCAAAGGCATTATATGCTTTTGTTAATATAAGATGTTACAACAAAATTCTGAGAAATAAAAAGATAACTCAAATAGAAGTCATTTACGAACATGAGAAGTTAAAACGGCGGATGAAAAATGCTGAACTGAACGGATAGACGAAGATTCTGACAAAATTTAAAATTCTTTTTAATTTTGTACTTGGAAAGCTCTCAAAACCAAAAATGATTTTAACTAGACACTTAGTCTTGTACGTTATTTTATCTTGCATCGAAGCATATGGGACTAGTAGACCAAATTCTTCTTCGTCTACTGATAATGAAAATGATGGAGAAACGTCAAGATTTCACGACGTGAACTCAACTATATTCTACCAGCTCATAATAATTACGATTTTATCGTTCATTAAATTGGGAAGATATCTAAGCGATAAATTATATTATATTTTATAAATTGGTGTTATCGTTGTTACTTACACGCCAATAAAATTAAACTTTATTATTAAAATTTCTTTTTTTATATGTATCCTGTAACCAGGGTGGGGCGAATGAGGCGCTTGTCCCACCCTACCACAGGGAAGAATAGGTAAATAGTCTAGAATAGAATAGAATATACTTTATTGTACACCAACATTGTAACACAGCTCTTATACAATAACAAACATTAAAGGGTACAATGGCGGTCTTATCGCTGATAGCGATATCTACCAGACAACCTTTGGATGAACAGGAAGTCAATGAATAAGATAGAGGGGGTAGTCCATGGTGTACTGCTGCAAAATATATACTACACACCATACATAGACATAATACTTACATATAGGTATATATATACATTTATAAATATTGTAATATATATATGTATATGATATATAATTATGTGATAGGGAAAACAAGGTAGATTGATGATGAGGTACTAATTTATGAGGAATTAGAAACGTGTTGAGAGAAGAAATGATCTTTAACTAATTTTTTAAAAGAATCCAGCGACAGCTTGTCTTACTGACGGCAACGTATTCCACAAGCGTACAACTTGGACTGTGAACGATTTGTCATAGAATTTGGTAGAATGCGAGGGAATCGAAAGTCTCAAATTTTCCGATGATCTTAAGTCTCTAGATTCCGACACCCATGTCTCACAAAGGTGCACATGGAAAAATTGCCCAATAACCCCATTCTGCACTTCGAGATTTAGTGAAAAGATAAATATTTACTGCTTGATGGAGCTGCTTTGCCCCATTCTGCACAAAATCCTGGCAACGCCCATACAGGGGGGATAACGTCATATTTTGTGAGTCATACAAAATTTCGTTTCATATTCGCTATCATAACTGCAAGTGGACTGCACATTCAGCCGCGTTTGTTAAGGTGTGATTTCGCGGGACGCCGCAGACAGCAGACGGCAGCGGCAGAGGGCCGACAGCAAACGCTGTCGGGCTTCAGTTGCCATCGTATAGATTCCGAAGCCAGCTGCAGATACTGCAGTTACGTCGCGGCATTACTTATAACTTGCGGTTGTCTCTTCTGTCATCATCTCTATAATGTCGAACTTCAACGGCAGTACTGTGTTTGTGCGGCAGTGCAGTCTGCCGCTACGCGTCAAAACAAGTCACGACCTGTCGCGCGGCAGTTGCAGTCCTATGTCGGAATCGGTCTCATACAAATTAATACTGCAAAGTAATGCCATTTGCCGTCGCGGCACATCCCGTCGCCGTCTGCCGCTGCCATCTGCCGTCTGCCGCCGCGTCCCACGAAATCTTATACCTTTAAACGAGCAATTCTTGTATATATATATATATATATAATCTGAATCTCGGAAACGGCTCCAACGATTTTCATGAAATTTAGTATGCAGGGTGTTTCGGGGGCGATAAATCGATCTAGCTAGGTTTCATTTAAAAAAAAATTCGTTTTATCCGTGTTTTTAGGCAATGAAAAGCTGCTACAATATCATTAGAATACGAAAGTAAATTTCGCCTCCGTTTACAATGTTATAATAGCTCAGGTGGGGAATCGGGCGGTCACGAAAACCTGAAAACCCTGGTTCGAGACCTGCTCATTATTTTTTTTCCCTTTTTTTTAAGTTCCTTCTTTTTTTTTACAAGCTTTTATAATTTATTTTTCTTTTTATACGCTTTTATTTAACTTGCAATGTTTGTATGTATGTATGTTCGGTTGAAATCTGGCAACTGAATTTTGAATCACTTCCTCTTATCCTAAGGAGTTGAATTTAAAAATGTTGGTTCATTTCCGATGACAATACATTTTTTTGGTAAGCATGACCTGAATCGACATCCAGGATTAGCTCCAGATAAAGGAACTCTTCAACGCTCAACAGCACAGACACGAAATGTTGTGTACGCATTGTATTATGATAGCCGGTTTTAAGTTTTACCGTGACATGGTTGCTGCACTCAGGGTTTGGTCCTGACTAGGTAACTCTTCAATGGTTAGCAGCACAGACACGAATTTTGGGTACGCATTTTATTGTGATAGCTGGTTTTAAGTTTTGCCGTGACATGGTTGCTGCACTCAGGGTTGGGTCCTGACTAGGGAACTCCTCAATGTTTAGCACCACAGACACGAAATTTTGTGTACGCGTTTTACTATGATAGCCGGTTTTAAGTTTTACCGTGACATGGTTGCTGCTCTCAGGGTTGGGTCCTGACTAGGGAACTCCTCAATGTTTAGCAGCACAGACATAAAATGTTGTATACGCGTTCAATTATGAAAGACCGTTCTAAATTTCAACATGATATACCGACTAAAAAATAAATAAATGAATAGTACAAAAAACACTTTTAAAAACAAGCTTTTATTTAAATGGTCTAAAAAGAAGAAAATAAACTTTAAATTAAATCTATCCCATCAATTTATTACATTATACAACTAATTTATTTAATAAATATTATAAAAGCTTGTCGGGAGATACTAAATAAACAAGAATGCAATATGTATGTACAATAAGTAATAAATGTAAAGTGTAGTAATTCTAAGAAAAAATGTACTTATGTATACTTCATAAAATTGAATTTCTCGCGACAAACTTTTATATTGTTTTAATAAATTAGTTGTATAATGTAATAAATTGATGGGATCGATTTAATTTAAAGTTTATTTTCTTCTTTTTAGACCATTTAATTCCTTTTTTTTTTCTAACCAAAAAACAAGATTTACCAAAAAAAAAACCGAGCTAAGCTCGGTCATCCAGGTACTAGCACCTTTAATTAAGCAACTGTCGAATGCAGCTTGAAGATAGTTAAGATGCAGTCAGTGCACAAAAGGGAAGAGCAGTCTACTTATAATTTTTTTAATAAATAAAATCTCGATTCTTTAATCACTGCGTGACTATGGAAGCCTCATAGGTATCTCTTATTTTAAAACCTAAATAAAAACATTATATAAACCAAATTATACTATTAACTGTTCTGTTCTGCCTAGCTTTTCCTAACTATATTTTGGTCAGCTTCCAGTCTAACTAGATGCGGCTGAATACCAGTATTTCACACGGAGTGACTGCCTGACCTGCGCAATCCAGTTACTGGGCAATGCCGATATTCTATAGTTAAACCAGTTGTCAGACTTTCGGATTTCTAACTTCCCGAAACGACTGTCATAGGTATTCGTATAAGATCCGGGACTGACTGTTTAACGTACTCTCCGAGGCACGGAGGGATCTCGACTTGTAACGAACGGTCACTGATGGGTGATCGTTCGTTACAAATCATACCATATAAATCATACCATAAATCATACATTAATCAGTTGCGGTGTCGCCTGGGTGACATCGCAACTGAGGCGGGCCACGATGTCTTATGGGATACATCGCGGCTGAAGGGTGGAGGCCGCGGCGGGAGATAGCGGTGCTCCGTTCTCCTTACCTTCCGCGGCCTTGACGGGGCCGCCACCGTCAGATGGCGGACGCGGTGGGGCCGCAGGGGGAGAGGAGTGTCGGTGTGAAGTTGGCCGTTCTCCGTATCCTCTGCGGCCGAAAAGTGGTAGGCGGCGGGGCCACTAACCTGACCCATCGCACTGTCGCAGGGGGACCAAGGGCGCCCAGACGTGGGGTGGTCTGGCGCCCATGTACTGGTTTGGTCCCCGGGATGGTCACGGTGTGCCATGTATTCTGGTGCGCCGGCGATGTGGGGTGCTCCCGCGCCTCTCAGAAGGAAGTGGGCAGGGGAAAATTGCCCCACCACTGGAGAGGTCTACCAGCAGAAGCTGGTGGGCCACCCATCGAGGGTTGCGGTGCATGCTTAGGCGAATTCTGTGAACCTGGCCGACGGTCAAAAGGAGGAACACCGTGGGTTTTTAGCCGGTAATAATTCGGCATGCTCCCTCGCCTACCCCGGGCGAGGGACATCCATGAGGATTTTCCCAAGATAAAAAAAAAGTAGGAAGATTTGTTATTAACTAGTATGTCCTTTATTTATTATTATTTGGTTATTGATTAAGTCGAATAATATATCCTTTTATTTGTAAATAAATACTTCGTTCGTTCTATGCTGTTCTGTTTGACCCAAAGATTGATATTAACCATGAAGGTATAGGTAAAGATGGAGACGAACAGGATTGATATGAAGATTCGAATGACGTTATTGCGACGCACGCTATTTCGAAAAACTTTACGAGTGGTGCGCCAGAATTATTCGGGTTAGGTTAGGTTAGAACAGTGACCATTAAAGCGCGAAGGCGAGCGAGCGAAGCGAGCGTTTCGCGGCAGCGGCCGCCGAGCGCCAGATCCCCTCTATTGTTGGTGAATCATGTGGTTTACACTGGTGTACCACTCGTAAAGTTTTTCGAAATAGCGTGCGTCGCAATAACGTCATTAGAATCTTCATATCACTTCCCTACGATCACCTACCGAAAGTCGGAACATTTGGCCTTGAATATTTACTATGATGGTTTATCTCTTTCTAAATGCCCTATTAATTAAATTTAAAATGACAATTCAACGGCGTACTTCCCCAGATTTTATTTATATTGCATAATAATAATAAATCTTTATTTCAAGCGAACTCATAAAATTAGTAAAATTAGTATAAAATTTCATATTTTGGTACATGTAACTGACAGCAGTGAATAATATATGGACAATCCACTCTGTCAGCTACCATGCACAGAACCCTGTTGGGGCTGGCCATGACTCGTGTCACCAGTGATGTTGCGCGTTTGCGCATAACAGTATAAAAGCAATCGACACGCGCCGCTGCAAACATCCCTGACGCACTGCACCGCCATGGCAACCCCAACAGTTTTCTGAACGCGTTATTATATTGGACACGAAGGGCTCCATACGACGTGTGCGAATATTTCTCCCACAGGCTGCACGTGTAGAAGGTTGTACAGAAAGCTCTAAAAAGCGTCGCCTTAACTTCTGCAGTACAACGTGCAAACCTGCGGGCTATCATATTCGCACGTATGGATAGAGCCCTTCGTTCCCTTTCGATATCAGTATTGTCCTCAAGGTCAGTGGTGACCATGTGCCCGAGATATTTAAATTGTTCCACCCGTTCAAGAGGAACACTATTTAGTCGAATAGGTGGCACATCAAGATGATATTTGGTCCCCGCCTGTTTGAAGTAGTTCAAAAACGATTAGTAAAATTAGTTAACATTCTGGTTGATAGATGGCGCTGTACTGAATTCCTTTAAATCTACATCGCGGTGTTAAGATTTTCCGCCGTTTAATAACTATCCTGATATTTTGTTAAATAAAAAATGGATTTTAGCTGACATACTTCTGTGTATTATTCCACTCCTTTAAGTATACCTAGATCACAGTTAAACATTTGGTCCTTCGAGCCGGATATATTCGAACTAGCTAGGGATTACTGTTGCGGTGAAGTTTTTGCCTTAGTACACCGCGGCAGTTGTTAGGGAACACTGAAGGGGTTGTGGATTGCAACTCGGGTGTTGGAAGGGTTTCCCTGAGGAGGGAGACATCATCAGGTGGCGCCGACAGCGTGACGTCATCAGCCAGCCCTGAGAAGAGGAAGTACTGTCAAGCAGAGCACCGTCGTCAGCAGCGCATCGTGACGTCAGTGGTGGCGTGCAGCGTGACGTATCCGGACAACAGGTGGAATATTGTATGTGGTGTGAGTGACGAAGATAAATTGTGAGTACATTTTGTGTTATATCATCAGTGAATAAATAGTTCAAATACTTTGCAAAAATTCCGCACATTCCATTAACTTAGTCGTTTTCTGCATGAATCTGGGACTTAGAAAAATCAGTGCATAAAATTTAAGGACTTAGAATTGTAAGCGAAAAAGCGAGGAAACGTGGAATCTATGCCCGATTTCGCTCAGAATTAAGATTTTGCCAAACACTTGTAAAAATTTCAAGATTTACTGATTAGAAGATAAGTGTTGCGGATTATACTAAGTTCATTTGTACTTAAAAAATGGAAAAATACGGCAATTTGCAAAGAAATTTAAAGACAATTATTGAAAAGTCCAGATCTAATTATAAGAAGACACCTAAGGATCGTTTCTCTTATCAATACATTGATGCAAGATTAGAGAAGCTGGAACGAGACTGGCAAGCATTTTGTAAGAATCACTACGAGATATTAGAATTAGATAGTGCAACCGTAAAATCATTAGAATGTATTGTAAGTGATGTTTATGAGGCTACAGAGGAAATTTACATTTGTTATAAGTCGGAATTAAAGACCGCATTATGTAATTATCCCGCTCCAGTCAATGACACATCAGTTTGTAAGAACACCCAAGATGTTTCTGTACCTATGTCGTCTGGATCTGCTGTAAGATTACCTAAAATAACGATTCCTACTTTCTCCGGGAAATATTCCGAATGGACATCTTTTCGCGACTTATTTATTTCTTTGGTGCATAGTAACCAATCTTTAGATTCAGTACAAAAATTACATTACTTAAAGGCTCATCTTACAGGAGAAGCAGAACAATTGATAAAGTTTGTACCTATAGCAGCAGCTAATTATAATCAGTGTTGGTCACAGTTAGAATCTAGATATAATAACAAACGATATTTGGCAAATTGTATTTTGAAAAGACTGTTCAGTCAACGTAATTCGAATGTCGAGTCAGCTGCAACATTAAAAGAGTTATTGGACACTACAACAGAGTGTTTACATGCATTACAAAATTTAAATATTGATGTGAGCTCATGGGATATTATTATCATTCACATTGTTACTTATAAATTAGATTCGGAAACGAGGAAGCAATGGGAACTTCATGTCACAAGTGATAACTCGAACGAGTTGCCAACTTTTACTCAGTTTTCAAAATTCTTAGAAAGTCGTTTTCGTGCATTAGAGTTTATTGAGCCTAAATCAAAATTTTTAGTTCAGCCAACAACTTCACATAACAAAGGTCATGTCAATAAACCAAAGGTGTTTCATGTTTCCAATCAAAGTATTGCATGTGAATATTGTTCAGATAATCACAAATTATTCTTTTGTAAAAAGTTTGCAAAAATTGATTATGATCAAAGGCATGACTTTGTTATGAAGAATCACATTTGTTTTAACTGCTTGGGAAGTAATCATTCGGTAAAACAATGCCAAAAATCCACTAATTGTCGTGTTTGTAATCGTCGTCATCACTCACTTCTTCATCCAAACAACAGCTCAGCAACTACTGTTGCACAAAACAATAGCAATTATCAGGTCACAAAGGTCAATCAGCTCCCTCCAGAGGCTGGATCATCATCAAATGAGAGTTCACCAATTGTCTCATGTTTTTCGTCAGGAAATAGTAATCAAGTATTGTTAGCCACGGCGCTAATCAATGCTGAGTCGAAATTCGGAGGCAAACAGGTCATCAGAGCCTTGATTGATCAAGGCTCACAGGCTTCTTTTGTAACAGAGGCCACAGTACAAACGTTGGGCCTAAAAAAGGTTCACGCAAATGGTATTATTTCAGGTGTTGGTGGAGACAATACCATCACTTCAAAATCAGTAGTCTCTTTGAAGATTCAATCGAGAGTTGATCCGTCTTTTGAAATTGTAGTCAGAGCGTATGTACTGAAATCGATAACCACTCTTCTCCCAGTTATGAAAATAAGTGAGATGAAAGAGTTGGATTTACATACGATTACATTAGCTGATCCCCAGTACAATAGGCCTAATAAAATTAATATTTTATTAGGTGCTGAAATTTACTGTCAGATCATACAACAAGGACTTTTGAAAGGACCGAACGGTACTCCAGTAGCTCAATGCACCTCTCTCGGCTGGATACTGTCTGGGTTGGTATCTAATAAACAAACTGATAATACCGAATCTAAATTTGTAGTTATGAATGCTACCGTTAATGAAGACGAAGTTCTGAAAAGATTTTGGGAATTAGAGTCAGACCATTCTTCAATCTCACAAAAAATGTTATCTGAAGAACAACAGAAATGTGAAGAATATTTTAATAGTACAACGCGTAGAGAACCTGATGGACGTTACGTGGTCCGATTACCTTTTCGCGACGCTGATCCTGGATGTAAATATGGAAAATTTCGGGAGATAGCTGAAAATAGAATAAAATCGTTAGAAAGAAAGTTAAATAAAAATAAAGAAATGAAAAAAAGATATACCGATGTTATAAAAGAATACTTACAGTTAGGTCACATGATGCCTGTTCCAAAGAATGATGATAAGCAGTCTGAATCTGTTTATCTTCCTCATCATGCGGTCATACGAGAGGACAAGTCCACCACAAAGGTGAGAGTCGTCTTTGATGCGTCATGCAAGGGTGTAAATGGCGTATCCTTGAACGACACATTACTCATTGGTCCACCATTACAACCGGAGTTACGACATCTAATTATACGATGGAGAGTACATCCTATTTGCTTAGCGGCTGATATTATAAAAATGTATCGCCAAGTGCGAGTCCATGATGATGACGCGGTGTTCCAGCGAATATTGTGGAGAGACAATCCTGAAGATACGGTGCAGGAATACCAGCTGCTCACTGTAACATTTGGAACGGCTTCAGCCCCATACTTGGCAGTCAAGGCACTTCAGCAGGTAGCACTTGATGAAGGAGATAAGTTTCCAGAAGCCGCAAAAAAGGTTCTTGAAGACTTTTATATGGATGATCTTATGAGTGGCTGCGAAACGGTAGAAGAAGGCATTAAATTATTTAAAGAAATTAACATGTTGCTAAGCAAAGGTGGATTTAAATTGCAAAAATGGACCAGCAATGATGAAAGGATAATAAAGGAAATTCATTTAGAAAATAAAGAACAAGACATAGTAAAGGTACAAGACTTAGAACAAAATTTGGAAATTAAACTAGACTCTATAATGAAGGTTTTAGGACTCACCTGGAACCGTAGAGACGATATCTTCCAATACTCGGTGAAGCTGACGAGAACCGCAAGACCTGAAACAAAAAGAACAGTTATTTCTAGTATATCACGGTTGTTTGATCCATTAGGTTGGTTGGCACCAGCGTTGATTACAGCAAAGGTATTTATCCAAAAGCTGTGGTTAGCAGGAATAAGCTGGGATGAAGAAATTCCAAACCAATTATTAGATGAATGGAATACTTACTGTAATGAGCTGTCACAACTTACAGGGTTCAAAATTCCTAGATGGCTAGGAACAAAGGCGAGTGATATCACAGTAGAATTACACGGCTTTTCCGATGCTTCCAAGGTGGCATATTCGGCAACAGTCTACATACGTAGAGTTGATGTCACTGGTAACGTTTACGTTTCACTAGTTTCTGCTAAAACACGAGTCGCACCTATAAAACAAGTAAGTATACCGCGTCTAGAGTTGTGTGGCGCAGTATTGGTGACACGTTTGCTTGTTGAGATGGCAGAAGTTTTAAATATTCCCAAAACTAACTTGCGGGCATGGACAGATTCGACAGTCGTACTCGCGTGGTTGAACAAACATCCAAGTCATTGGAAAACCTTTGTAGCCAATAGAGTTTCTGAAATTCTTACAACGTTAGACGCATCTCAGTGGGCACACATACCTTCGAATCAGAACCCTGCCGATTGCGCGTCCAGAGGAATACGACCTGTAGAACTTATAGATAATATTCTGTGGCTACACGGACCAGAGATTTTACAAGAAACAGATATAAATTACCAGAGGCCAAAGGAATTAGAAGTCGATTTAGAGAGATCAATTGTAACACATTGTTCATCTATCAATGATTCAATGTGGGACAGATATTCTTCTCTCTCTAAGTTGTTATGTATTGTGGCATACTGTAGACGATTTTTAAATTATAAAACCGATACCGATAGGACTAAATACTTACGTAAATGGGAGATCGATGAAGCTTTAAATTGTTGTATTCGGCAATGTCAAAGGCAAGAGTTTGAGGTGGAGCTCACAGAATTAAAACAGAAAGGCGAAGTTAAGACAAAAGGAAGTAAAATAAGAACACTTAACCCGTATATAGACGAGGAGGGTATAATTAGAGTGGGTGGAAGACTTCAAAAGGCTCAACTAGAAGAAAAATTAAAACATCCAATTGTATTACCACATCGATCCCATTTCGTAGAATTAATCATCAGAGATGCTCATATTAAAACTTTGCATGGGGGACCACAACTCATGGTAACTTACATAAGGTCAGCATACTGGATCGTAGGCGTTAAAAATTTAGTGAAACATCATGTCCGTCGATGTGTTTCTTGCGTAAAAAATAGTGCGACTGTGAAAACTCAAATGATGGGTTCTTTACCATCAGTTCGCGGCAATCCTTCCAGAGCGTTCTTACACAGTGGAGTGGATTACGCAGGCCCTATAAATGTTAGGACGTCCAAGGGACGAGGACATCGGTCTTATAAAGGCTACATATGTTTATTTATATGTATGGCGACACGAGCTATACATTTAGAGATGGTCAGTGATTTAACTTCCCTAGGCTTTTTAGCCGCTTTCAGACGATTTGTCGCTCGTAGAGGTCATTGTACGGATTTGTGGAGCGACAATGGCACCAACTTCATTGGAGCGTCCAAAGAATTAAGAGAGTTACTGACAGCGCAAGAGTCTAACTTGTCTGAGGAAATCGCGAAGAGCTTAGCTCTCATCGGCACAACGTGGCATTTTATTCCTGCACACGCTCCCAATTTCGGTGGATTGTGGGAGGCAGGAATAAAATCCGCCAAATTTCATTTAAAACGGGTCATAGGTGACTATAAACTCACCTTTGAAGAGATGACCACTCTCCTGACACAGATTGAAGCGTGTCTAAACTCCAGACCGCTTTCAGCCGCATCTAGTACAGATCCAGATGAGTGCACACCGTTGACTCCTGGTCATTTTTTAATAGGAGAGCCGTTACTTACCGTGCCTGATAGAAATTATCATGTAAGTCCTATTAGTAGCCTAAAAAGATGGCATTTAATGCAAGGTATGTTGCAAAATTTTTGGCGTAGATGGGCTAATGAGTACTTGGCACAGTTCTTCCATAGATATAAATGGACTAATAAGATACCTGAACCCCAAGTAGGAGATGTTGTTTTGGTGAAGGAGGATGATTTACCTCCCGCAAATTGGCTTCTTGGTAGAGTGGTAGAAAAACACCCAGGCAGTGATAATCTTACACGAGTGGTTACATTAAAATGTAAAAATTCTTATTTAAAAAGACCCACATCAAAATTGTGCGTTCTACCTGTTACAGATTAGAAAATGTATTTATGTTGTTTAGTTATTAAGAACAGTTTTGTTAGATTTATAAGCATATTATGTTCCTACGTACAGTGCCAGTTCTTGTAATCGTAAGGGATAATTGCTTACTTCTTGTGTCTAGAGAATTCCTACCATGACTAATTTTGTATTCTTGTTGGTTTATTTTTACTATTTCTGCCATGGTGGGCGGTTATTTTAAGGACAAAGGTCCTTGGTGGGCGGTATGTTTGAAGTAGTTCAAAAACGATTAGTAAAATTAGTTAACATTCTGGTTGATAGATGGCGCTGTACTGAATTCCTTTAAATCTACATCGCGGTGTTAAGATTTTCCGCCGTTTAATAACTATCCTGATATTTTGTTAAATAAAAAATGGATTTTAGCTGACATACTTCTGTGTATTATTCCACTCCTTTAAGTATACCTAGATCACAGTTAAACATTTGAAAAAACAATGTACTGACTCTTCTTTACATTATATAGTAACCCATGTTCTATTGCGTAATTCTCACATGTGGCCAGTAATGACCTTATACCGCTGACTGACGCGCTCAGCAGCACCATGTCATCTGCGTAACTTAAATTATTTACACAGATACCGTCTATATGACAACCGACATGCCGACTGCTAAGCGCCTCAATCAGGGCATTCATATACAAATTGAAGAGGGCAGGGGAGGTTAGTCCTCCCTGTCTCACCCCGCACTCCAATTGATATGGCTCCGACAGCACACCCGCCCATCGGACATTGTTGACCTGGTTTCCATACCAGTGTTTAAAGATACTTATAAGCTCGACAGGCAAGCCTATAGCCTCAAGTTTCTTCCATAATATACCGTAGGAAACCAGGTCAAAAGCCTTAGACAGATCAAGGAAGCAAGCAAAAACAGGTGTTTTCAGCTTTGTGTAGTATCTGACGGTCTGCTTGAGACACAAAATTGCACTTTCTGTAGAAAGCCCGGGCCGAAACCCGAACTGATTGTCGTGCAGAGTAAGATGTTGGTTGAGTTGTGTGTCCAGCAGACCATCAAGTACCTTAGCTGCTGTGGTCGCTAGGGAAATAGGTCTATAGTTTCCTATATCTGAAAGATCACCTGTTTTACTCTTAGCAATAGGAACAACGATCGTCTTCATTAGTTCGGGGGGCAGGTAGGAATGACTGATACATAAATTATATAGCAGTGCTAAAACTCTTGGTAGGTGAGGACCGGCGTGTTGAAGATGCTCAATACTAAGCCCGTCATGGCCAGGGGACTTACCTCTAGTCATAGACCTAATGATCTTAGCCACATCTTTGGCAGTAAAACGTGTGCCCACCTCACCACAACGGGACTCAGAATCCAGCACCACCGGCGACCTCCCTAGCGGTGATTTTACAGAAAACTGGTTTGTAAAAAGGTTTGCTATGTCCTTTATATCACTGACACCATTTACGCTAACAGGCAGGCCTGGTCGGATATTAAATTTGTTTGTATTCTTCCAGAAGCCGCGAAAATCACGTTTCGTATGTTTGGAGGCAATGATGTCCATCTTTATTTGCTCTTCATTATTCTGACACCATTTAAGCCGCGACTTAAAAAGTGTCCTACTTTCCCGCATCTCATCATACTCTCGGCCATTTGATGGTTTTCCATACGACAACCATATATGAAACTTCTGCCTGCATAAATGTTACAAAAAATTAACACGAATTATCAAAATTACAGTATGTCTGGCGGTACTACAAGATACTAGCCGGATCTTGGCATTCCCCTTTACTTGGTATTTGAGATTAGATCTGTTTTCAGCATCAGCGCCCCCGACAATCATAAATTAGACAACCACGACGACTGATCTGGAAATTTTCATAGCTGCCATCTTGGATTTGGATTTTGACCTTATTTTACCCATATAATATCTTGATAATTCATATGCCGCCATCTTTGTCGTGTGAACCGACTTTGTTCTAATAAAACATGATTATAGTAGGTACGTCTCTTATGAACTAGGTATATTACTTCCATTTAAAATCAGAAAGTGAAAGCCCTGAAATTTATGTCCCGAACTGCAGTGTGGCAGCTCGGGATATAAGCTGCGCCCGCTTTCCCCCGTAATCCACTGCACGATTGCTCTGCAACAATATTCCACGTTGACTGTCCACCGACTGTAAGGAGTAATATATCTACAAGATTAGTTAGAAAGGGGGTATTAAGCCGAAAGGATGTCGTTAAAGTACCCACAGTAATGGATAACTTTTGTTCTACAACTTTCCCCAAAAGACATTAGTTTAAAAGAAATAGCTGTTCAAAGATTTCATAAAAAATACGCTCAATTCTATCTATCCTCAGCTATGATCAGCTGTGTTTACATTTTAGGTCATATTTGGGGTCACGGATTACAATCTCCATTTTCTGAATTCGTAACAAAAGAAGGGATAATTTTTTTTTTTTGCTGTTTTGCAATTTTATCACTTTCTAGGCAATCATCAGTGATACATTAAGTGGCCCACGGCTTAGTACCCCATTTCCGACTAACCTTGTATACAGGATAGCCTCATATAAAGGGCTATCCAAAAAATCCCTATGTATGTTCTACGATTTTTTGTAGTTTAGGGTTAAGGAGATAGAACACTAATGTCATCGGAATTAATTTGTTCCAGTCAATTTTCTGGCCAACCCGTATAAGTATTCTGTGGTTATGAATTGGTTAAGTTAATATCTCAGAATAATGACTAAAGCAATTAATTAATTATTTAGTTCGTACTTATTAAAGTATCGTTTCATTTTGAACAAACTTCAAAAAAACGATGAAGATATATGTATGTATTCTCTCTTAAGTATGCTTAATAGTTTATATACATATTTTAGGTACGGTTATTATTTTTGGCAGTATAAGATATGATAATGCATATCATTGTAAATTTTATCGACGTTGAAATTTGGCGGGTCACATCACTAGTTAGAATAAAATTAATGACAACCTACGAAATTTCGAAACCCTTCTGTATACGTGTCCTTCTCTAACATCATAGCGGCTCCATAAGTCAAAATGATGCAAATATATGAGTTAAGTTGCTATTTTAGCGAGTATCTATGCTTGTTATTAATCTGAGCAATAATGACTCTGAGGTTCATATGCTATAACTTGCTGATGCCAATTTACTTTTTCATTCTTAACCAGGATGAGGCTGGCATGCCATTATGGATAAAATCCTCAAAAAAATAAAAGATTAAAAAAAATATCTTAACCAGTCACAAAACAAAATAAACGCTCTATCTCTTTGGACAATATTTTTAAGAATAATAAGCACATCATTTTTTACATCTGTCAGTCTGTCACAAAGAGCAACTATTTGTAAAACCTCTAAGAGCAGTGGCCACGAAAAATGGCATGAAATTCATAAATAGCAAAATCAAAAGTGGCAGAATGTATTTTACAATACATTTGTTTGCAAGAATCCGTCACAATGTAAAGCATTCATTACAAAACTAGACGCAAATTCGATTAATTCGAACTTGAAAATATTATGCATCCTGATAATTTGACAGGTGAAGATTGTAACCTGAATGCGATCTGCAAAATCATAAACAAAGATACGCAAACCAACGATTCAAAAAACATTGAAAAGTCTGAGAGTACTGCGAAAGATTATACATTACCTTTGCCGAGAGAGTTAGAAAAACAAAACGGAGGTACAATAAAGGTATTATCCTTTTGTCGAGTTATCCAGGATCCTAGCAGCCCAAAATCGATCACCATCATCAGAGAATCTGTCACTGAAGAGATTCACCCAAACTCTGACTCACCGAATGATGAAACTTTCTCAAACAGGTACAGATATTGCAAGGAAGTTATAAAGCCATACTTAAAAGACTACCCTCCTGATTGCCCCAATTCTGCAGAGTTACTCATCAGGGATGCAATAATAGCAGCCAATGAGGAGTTCCCTGAGTATCCATCCTGTTACGAAGTACCTAATCCCAGCGATACTGACGATAAAGATAAAGCTCCTAAAAAATCTGATAATACAATATTACCTGCCGGTAAACCTAAAAAAGAAAAACCACATCTGAGACTTTGTCCAGGATCAAGAGAACCGAAGATCTGTGTAGAGATACCAGATCGAAAGATCTGTGCAGAACTCGGTATAAGAGCATGTACTTGCCTAGACAAATTTAGTGCTAACCCAGTCGACCCAAGTCGACATACACCTGCTCTTAAAGAAAAAGCACCAACATCTTGTAAAGAAAAAGCACCACCTGCTAGTATAGAAAAACCACCATCACCTTGTCCCTGTAACGAAAAAAAATCATTAATATTACCTTGTCCCTGTAACGAAGAAAAACAAACTATTGAAAAAAAACCACCTTGTGAAAAAAAACCAACTATTGAAAAAACACCACCTTCTGAAAAAAAAACAACTATTGAAAAAAAACCAACTTGTGGAAAAAAACCAACTAGTGAAATAATACCACCTTTTGAAAAGAAACCATCTAGTGAAAAAATACCTTCTGAAAAAAAACCAACTTCTGAAAAAAAACCAACTTGCAAAGAGAAACGATCTTGTGAAAAAAAACCAACTTGCAAAGAGAAACCATCTTGTGAAAAAAAACCAACTTGCAAAGAGAAACCATCTTCTGAACAAAAACCACAAACTCCTAATGAAAAGGTATGCCCCCAAAAGCCTCATAATAAACCGTGCCAAGTTTTACCACCAAGACTACCTAAAGAATTCTATCTACCAGTACCAAACAAGAAAAATTGCCCACCTGAAGACAACGTGGAATTGTGTGCCCCTGTAGAGTTAAAAAATAAACCGTCAAAGCCAGTAATAAACTGTTGGCCAACTAGCATTGAAAATAAAAAAGAGTGCCCATCGCAAACTGAAATAAAAGCCTGCCTAGAGAGACCTAAAAAAAAAGACAGCCTAGAGCAACCTCAAAAAAAAGACTGCCCACCGTCACCTAACAAAGATTTAGACTGTGTATCAAAGATTTTAGTTGCATTCAAGAACCTCACGAAAGACGAAAACACTTGCAAGTGTAAGAGTTCAGAAAATAAAATGGACCAACCTTTTGAAGAACCACAAAAAAAAAAGGAACCAAAACCTGACACGTGTCGTAAACCCAAGGCATCAAAAAGTAACGTATGTGATAAAGACAAAGGGCAAAACCAAGAGGTATCTGATAATATGAAAGCATTTATCGATGCTCATAACGGAACCATGGAAATTCTCAAATATGCTATGGAAGACTTTATGTGCAAAGTGTTTACGTCGACGCAAGATGCTGTAACATTGATTACTGCTGAAAGTGCCAAGCAGTTCGAAAATTTCAGAAAGTCTAGGTCGAAGACTGATTGTCCACCACCAAAGAAAGTTAGCGTTACTCGTAGCAGAGAAGAAGTAAGGAGATTCAGTCTTGTAAATACAGACATTTTTCCTAAAGATTGCACATCCTCCAAATGTAATAAAAGTTCTGATAGCTCCTTACAATATTTAGAGAAGTTAGTTGAAAATGTAGATTCTACAGTATCAATGATAAGTGATACCATAATCATGAGTTTACCAAAACCTCCAAAACCTTCGAACTATAATGACGTTAGTTCTAAATACGACGTTCCGTTTGTGCCAGTTGCGCCAGTGACGCCGGTTACGCCAGTGACGCCGGTTACGCCAGTTACGCCGATTACGCCAGTTACGCCGGCACCAGTGCCGAAAGATTTAGAAAACGTATTGACCACTGCAGGTCCTTCCAGTATGTTCTCAACTATAAAAGATAAGTTTTGGTCTATGTTTACGGAAGATGATATTACAAGAAATGTGTCAAGATGTTCCTCTGCCGCTTCAGACTCAAGCGATGAAGATCTTTTTAATAAGTTGATTGATTAATTAAATCTTTTAGTTATACATTTTTTTTATTATTGATTCCTAGTCGTTCTAACGGGGATCGTAAAACCAGGCCAGGTTACCTAAACTATAAGCGCTCATAATGTATCCTATCACTAAGGACCGGTTCCTATGGCCAAAACTAATCGTTTTGCTGACTAATGGTAATTTTTTTATTGCCAAACTGGTCATTGAAATAGACTTAAGGGGATTTTACTTGTGCTATCTGCTAATGCTTGAAAGGGTCTACTCTGCAAAGCTGTGGGGTCTCTGCTTCGTTATTAGTTAAGATACACGAGTCTTCACGGATAACGATCGGTTAATCTGTAGTTATAATGTATGGGTTAATCATAGGAATCGGCCATAAGTATTGAGACTCGGACCGTTAACATGATTGTCGTTAGGTTGCGGCTGCACTGCTGGATACCTCGCTTAGCGCCTGGTCAGACGAAGGCCTTGATTGGGTGTCGCATGTTGAAATTACTTTGACAATGTATGGAAGACGCCACACAGATACTGCCACACTACGCCAAGCTTCGCGTGGCAGTCTCTGTGTGGCGTCTTCATACATTGTGGTAGTAATTCGCACGCGATGAGCACATGATCAACACCCTACGAGAATATCACACCCACCCACGCTCTCTGTCTGACCAGGCCTTAGCGCCTGGCGTCTAGCGAGATGCCAAGAGAAAAGAAACAAATACAATATTCTTCGTTTTTTTATTACACCTATTAGCTTTTGCGTTGCAGATATCAACAGCTTCCAAGATCTTGTATTTCAACACTGCTTGATGCGACATTATACTTTTTCTGTTTGTAGCCTGAAAGCTGACTCCAACATGGGAAAAGGCTAGGCAGAACTAACTAGTGCGTGGGAAGCCATCGCCTCCTTTTGCAAGGGGGTGATGACGACCAAAGAGGGAGCGGAGAGGGAGACGGAGCTGTCTGCTCTTCTCCCTTCCCGCGCCAGACGTACGGGACGCCGGAGGGTGCGCGCTAGTGTGTGGCCTACTGGCGGTGGGTTAGGGGACCCGCCGCGCGAACAGTAACAGGCCCGAGAAGGCGGCGCGCAGTATTTCGTGCGCGCTTCTCAGGAGGATGTGGGGCAAGTCCCTACAGAGAAGAGGTCCGCCAGGCTCTGGCGGACCTCTTCCGGGGTTGCGACGCATTCTTTTGCGAATCCTGCGACTCCGGCCGAACAGTCAGGAGGAGGAACACCGTTGCTTTTTAGCCGCTAGGAATCCGGCGGAGCCCCGCGCCTTCCCCGAGCGAGGGATCTATGAGTATTTCCGAACGATAAAAAAGCCGAACTAACTGGGACATTGTATAAAATAACAACATAAATCCTCTTTAATACTCACTAAAGAACTTTTTTTATGAATCTACCAAAAAAGAGTCATACTAGATAGGTAGGTATTTTAGTAGGTATTATCTAATAATGATACTGGCTGTCAAAAACTACGCCTTAGGCTTCTCCAATCATTCCACAACACAAGACATAAAATCAAGCAAATTTTGACAATCAACATCACCAACCACAATTCCAAAATAATGTTTTCCAAAAACTAATCCAAGATGTCAGACAACGAGCCTTGCACGAAGAACTGCAAAAAAAGGAAGAGCAAATGTCTTCCGTGTGTGATGCCGTTCTCCCAAGACCTACTGAGTGACGAGAAATACCAGCTCGCTAACGAGGTCCCAGCTGGACTCCCTTGCCAATGCACTGCTGAAAACCCATGCTGCACAAGTATAGATCCTCATCACACCCACAGAAATCAAAACAAACACAACAAAAATAAATTTGAAAATTAATCTTGGGTCTTTGTAAATATTGAGCTTAGGCTACAGGTAAGTAAAGAATTTTAAGGCGCCATTTTTATTTTTTATTATATTTTATGAATCGTCGGTCTAGTGGTGGCAAGCGCGGCTGCTGATCGTGAGGTCTTGGGTTCGATCCCCAGGTCAGGTAAAGTATTGTTGGGTTTTTCCATTAGGAATTTTTCAGTAGCAGCCCGGAGTCTGGATTTGTGTCTGGTTAATGGCAATAGGCTCGCTATTACGTGGGACTTAAACATAATGGCGAAATGAGGGTGTTACTATACCCAACCTGCCTAAACCTTCGGGGAATACAGGCGTGATGTTATGTTATGGTAAGCCCAGGTTTCCTTACGATGTTTTCTTTCATGACAGTGGATGTCTCAGGTTAACTAAGAAAGTACACCATGACACTCAAAAAGTAATTTTGATACTTGCCTGGGTTAGAACCCACAACCCAGTGCTTAAGAAGCGGAACACGACATTAGAATAGCACTTAGCCCGACCTGGGGATCGAACCCAGGACTTCCACGATCAGCAGTTGCGCTTGCCACCACTAGACGAACGAAGCAGTTATGGGCTTATTGGTCTGAAATCGCCAACCCGTAGTGAGCATGCATAGTGATCAGTTCTCGTTCCTTCTCTGTGTGAGAAGGGGCCTTTGCCCTGCAGTGGGACAGTTCCAGGTGTGGAGGAACGAGGTATGGTATTCCTCCAACGACATGGGATCTTCCAACCGGGCGGGTCATATGGCTCTTTTTTATCGTTGGAAAGTTCTCATGAATGTCCCTCACCCGGGGAAGGCGTGGGGTTCTACCGGACTCTTACCGGCTAAAAACCAACGGTGTTTCTCCTCGTGACCGTTTGGCCGGGGTCTCGGGATTCGCAAAAGCATGCACCGCAGCCCCGGCAGGTCCCGGTCCGCCAGCTAATGGTGGACCTCTCCTCTGTGGGGCCTCGCCCCACATCCTGAGAAGTGCGCACGGAACACTGCGCGCCGCCTTCTCGGGCCTGTTACTGGTCGGGCGGTGGGTCCCCTAACCCGCCACCCGCAGGCCAAGGCGGGTCATATGCCTGGCGGGCTACTGCCCAACGGTTGATTTTGGGAAGATGTACCTATACCTATATATACAGGATGTAAACGAAATCATGTAATTCCTTCAAACCTCGTGATGTACTGCTGACATTCATTAACCCGGCAGGGGATACTTTTGGATTCAATAAAAAATAAATTACAAGAAGTAAACACGTTAAATGAACGCGCGGCGAGCGATAGCCGCGCAATTCGCACGGGCGCTATAATGCCTCGCGTTAAGAACTCATGTTTACTTCTTGTAAATTTTTTTTATTGACTCCAAAAGTATCCCGTTCAGGGTTAATCATGTCAGCAGTACATCACGAGGTTTGAAGGAATTACATGATTTCGTTTACACCCTGTATACTATCTGTGTGTCAAATCTTGATTGATATCGCGATGCAGGATTCTGTGATGTCATAATTGAGCTGTGTTATGCAATAATGTGTCAATCCACAAAAATATTAGTTCTGTATTAACGCCATCTATTTATTGTGGTAGGTCTACTTACTACAGTTCTGGGCATTTTTTCAAGTGTTGAATATATTAGGTCCCCACCTATGAAATTGGCGTTTTTTTGTCACAAATAGAAAACATCGTCACTCCTATGATTTAAAATATTCATCAATTGCTTCATATTATATCGAATAATGACTATCATAGACAACTACCAATAGTAAAAAAAACCTTATTATTTATAGTTTTCTTAACATAAAAAATACCTTAAAAAGTACTCCTCTTTTTGCTAGCAGAAATGACCACAATTTTTGTTTTAACTTAGCCAAAACTTATTTATGTCGCATAATCTAAGTGGCATAGGTTATCTTAATTTTTAAACATTAGTGTATAAAAGTTTTAAAACATTAGTGTTCATAGTTGTTAAATAAATTAAGAAAATGTTAGTATGAAAAATGCGACTTCTTTAAAATTCTCCATACAAAACGCTGATTTCATAGGTGGGGACCTAATAGACCTACCACAATAACTAGATGACGTTAACACCAAATTCATATTTTTGTGGATTGACACATTATGGCATAACACGGCCCAATTGAGAGTTGTCATTGTTGTCACTGTAGTCTGCTAGACAATCGTCGTGCTGCGTAGTTCACGTGAGGTGTGGTAGATGTCGCCACACGCCACGCCACACGGTTAGTATTTGTGTATTAATTTCAATTTTATTCTAGCTGCGAAGCAAAAACAGATTCAAAATGTCGTGGTTTTTCAAGAAGACAGTACCATCACCACCGTGCAATCCGCCTGCTCCTCTTCCACTTCCTTGCAAACAATTTGAAGAAAAATGTCCCGAACCTTTTATCTGCCTAGAAAGGATAAAGAATCCGTCACGCAGGCTAAGTAAGCTTTATTATAGATGTGACTCGTTTGCGCGCGGCATTCACTGGATATATTGAATGTAGCCGCATGAAGTGTGGATCGCGTACTCCCTGATCCACCATGCTCACCCACCGCAGCCGCGGAGCCGGTCACACCGTTAATTCAGCTCTCATCAAGCTGTCTCCCTCCCAGTCCTCCCGCCAGCAACGCCCTAAGCCGACCGAGTCCTATTAGGGGTCACCCTTAGGTCTGTTGATGCTAGCTAGTCATGATGTTAGTAGTAGTAGTTAGCTTAGGTTAAGTATTTTACTCTTGTCCCCATTTATTGGAGACCCTTCAGGTCTCGCCAATAACTGCCCAGTTACGTAGAAACGGTCCGAAAGAACATGTACATGCAGTCGAATAGAACAAAATATGTGGATCGCGTACTGACACGGGGCAACCGATTGCATGACGTGTATTGACACATCGCTCGGTGCGTGGCATGTTTAGATAACGCACGGTAGCCGCATATGCATTTGCTATTTTTTATTTCATTATTGATTTAAATTTTTAAAAATTGAAAAAAGTTGCTTTTCATGTTTAGATAGCGCACGGCAGCCGCATACGCATTTGCATTTTTTTTTTATATAAAAAAGAAAAAATTAATATCAAAAAGAAAGCATGCCGTGCGCAGTTGTGTCACACCTTTATAATTCGGTTATTTTCGTCATATTAGCTTTTTTTAATAATGGTCTAATGGTGTTTAGCAATTCTAAGCCTTCGGCACACAAAACACGGATCGCGTGAGCATTGCGTCCACCCGTTGTCGACAGGTGGTCCACGGGTGGATGCCGCGTTTTCAACCAGAAGAAAGCGTGTTGGGTGTACAAAATGTCAAAAGAAAGAAAAAAGGGGGTGAATATTGGACCGCTCAACGAGTGGACACCGCGTGGTCCACTCGCCATCTGCGCGTGGACAGCTTGCGGGTGAGGCGATCTGGTGACTCTACGGAGTTGGTTGTGAGCGTTGATCCATATTGAGAAGTCCATATTGACGCTCGGCAGTGAAAACCTCGTAAATCCAATTTTCTTCAAAAGCGTTTCATTTGTTCTTTAGATGGAAAACAAACTTTCAATTCAAATACTTCTAAGCCATCTATGACGTACGATGGCAAACTTGTATTAATAAATATTAGATTGATCTTTTTTTTTTCAAGTTTAATCTGGCTCTTGTAAAAATTTTACAATATTTTAATATTAATATTTAATATTTTAATTTTACACATACGTGGCTTTCACTGCCGACCATCGATATAAAGAATACGACGACGACTGCTCAAGGCGACGCGGTGCTGGTCGGCTGCCATAACACACAACATCACGCCTGTATTCCCCGAAGGGTTGGGTAGAGGTGTACAGTAACACCCTCATTTCGCCAATAGGGAACGAGCGTATTGTGATCACCCGGGCACAAATCCAAACTCAGGGCTGCTGCTGAGAAATTCCACGGCAAAATCCAATAACACTTAGTCCGACCTGGGGACCGAACCCAGGACCTAATCAGCAGTCGCGCTTGCCACCACTAGACCAACGAGGCAGCCGGTCGGGTGGCGAGTGGCTCTAAAGACCTTTAGTCAGGTGTTGACTGGTTTGGTTTGTCGTTTTCTTTCACTACGAGAATCATAGACAAAACGAAATAACAAACCGCATCGGTCGACAAGACGTTCTAGATCAGGAAACTGACCCAGCTTTCAGCCAGTTAGGACAGGTCAACTCAAACCTGCTATGGCACTTTCCTCAAAAGGCCATTCCAGACGTTGCCCTGCATCGTTTAACTCGCATAGTTTTTATTCTACAATATCTGGACTTTAAAAGAGACCTTGACCTCTGAGTTTGTTTCGGCTTTTCTTCTCAGAGCTAGTCAGATAGGAAATGCCGGCGCCATCTAGTCTTAAAAAAATAACATTACATTGTGGCGGCATCTATCACGCCACATGCGAACTATCCTGCATCGCGATATCAGAGTTTGACACGCAGATAGTATATATACAAGTTCCCAACATCAACCGTTGGGCAGTGGCCCGCCAGGCACAAGACTCCGCCTGGTAGGAGGATCCTCCTTTTCGTAGGCGGAACACAATATCTCGTTCCCCTACAACATTGACTTGTAAAAGTGTCAGTACCAGATTTATTTGCAGAAATAAAATTCATTTACCTATCATTTCTTAGATGACTGACGCAATCGACAAAAATAAAATATCAAATATTATTTTCAGTAACATGTCTAGAAGAAGTAACCCTGGACGTGATGATTCCTTGCGATAATGAAGAACCACAACATCCGTGCAGTATAGAACAGGTAGAAAACGATAAAGAGGCGAAGCAGAAGGAACCAACCCTGAATGATGCCCTCTATTCCCGAAGGATCATGAATCCTGAAGATCCACTGAAGCCAATAGGTTCTGATTGCGATCGGACTCAACCATAATATTATAAATGTTTGGGTGATAGTCTTGTTTCTGTGTAGCTGGTAGTTTTCAAATAGACTTATGGACTCCCGGGACTGGACGCTCAGCCGAGACGTATACGGAGGCGCAGGCCGCGTAGGCAACAGTCTGAAATTCTGACATATATATCGAATAGAATATAGAATAGAATCGCATTGCGTTCCTTGCGAAGTATGTGCGGTGTAACTTTGAATGATAGATTGAGAAATGAAGAGATTAGACTAAAGTTGCGTTTTAAAAGATGATGTAGTGACAAAAATTGAAATTAGTATACTTAGGTGGTTTGGTCATGTTGAGAGAATGAGTGAACGGCGATTAACAAAATGAATTTATAAGGCGGATGTCAATGGGAACGCCGGTAGAGGACGTCCTAGAAGGACATACATCGATGTTATTGGTGATGTTCTTCACAAAGGTCAGGTGCGTAGTACTCTCAACCGGCGTGCGTGTATGACAAGATGTATGAATGTGGATGAAGCGAAAGGGGTATGTAAGGGTCGTAGCATGTGGCGTTCTATAGTTTCTGCCTACCCCCATGGGAAAAAGGCGTGAGTTTATGTATGTATGTAATAGAATATAACTTTATTTGCATAGATTGTAGGTACATAAAAAATTAGTTGTTAAAAATAAACATAGTGACCCTTGTACAATCTACCTTAAATTAGGCATGCAAAAATTACAATAATCAGGGCGTGAATCTATAATTATAGGTATAAAAGTACTCTGTGACTATTTTCTTCTTGGTGAGGTATACGAAGTTCCTCAACCCACTCATTCATTCATGCGTTGTCCAACTATATGGATTGTAAGGCCCGGTATCCACCAAAGGAGAGGAGAGGAGACGAGAAGAGATGTGCTGCGAAGCTGGCAGGTAATTTCCACCAAAGCGGACGGGAGAAGTGTAGCGGAGAGGAGATGTGAGCTGTGAGAGATCGAAACCAGTCAAGTTCTGTCTACGAAAGGAAGATGGCCGCCGGACTAGACACTTCTCCGCTCTGCCGCGGCCTCTTGCTCGCTCGCCGCACAAAATTCTATAGAAAAATGAGACATCTCCTCTCCTCTCCGCTTGATCCATTTCCACCCAAACTAAGCGGAGAAGAGATGTGGAAATAACGAAATCGGATTGGTTTATTCAAACACATCTCCTCTGGTCTCCTCTCTTCTCCGCTTTGGTGGATACCGGGCCTAAAACTTTGACTGAACTGTGCTGCGCGGCCTGAGGCCTGCACCTCTGTTTATGCCTAGGTTGTCTACCGCGTACTGTCATTACATCTTTTATCAACTAAAAGTACGATACGGCCCGGTATCCACCAAAGCGGAGAGGAGAGGAGACGAGACGAGATGTGTTTGAATAAACCAATCCGATTTCTTTATTTCCACATCTCTTCTCCGCTTAGCTTGGGTGGAAATGGATCAAGTGGAGAGGAGAGGAGATGTCTCATTTTTCTATAGAATTTTGTGCGGCGAGCGAGCAAGCGGCGCGGCAGAGCGGAGAAGTGTCTAGTCGGGTAGCCGGGCGGCGCTCACGCTCGCGCACCCCGCACCCCGCACCCCATCTATCTATCGGTCTCTCACAGCTCACATCTCTGCTACACAAAGCTCACATCTCCTCTCCGCTACACTTCTCCTCTCCGCTTTGGTGGAAATAACCTGCCAGCTTCGCAGCACATCTCCTCTCGCCTCCTCTCCTCTACGCTTTGGAGGATACCGGGCCTACCTCCAAAAAATTGTCCAAAAACACCTCTACAATACAGTCCAACCAACTATTTTGTGAAACAGCAAAATTGTGACATTGACAGTTTAATTCAGTTGCCAGGATGAAAAAATCTTTTCCATGCATTTATTAAAAATTTTATAGGGGATTTCTGCCACTATAGGCTGCGCTTGTCCGTGAGACGTTTAGTAGAGTGCGTGCAAGATAAGTCTGCGCGCGACAGAGGGTATGCTAAATGTTTCCACCATAGCAAAAATACAAAGTATGTACCACTTTTTAAGGAAAAGTAATATATTCGTGAGTATTAAAATTGGGCAGTCCTGTTTTGCAGTTTATTATATTTTGAGTTATGTACGTTAAATTTACTACCTACTAATTAAACTAATTGGTATTTTTACATAATTTGCAAAGCAAAAGAACTAAGCTTATAAATGTGCCGTGAATGAATAAGAATGTATTATGATTATTATCGTCTGATAAGTTCTACTATAATCATTATTGTTATATTTTATTTTATTCCTAACATCAGGTAGAGCTAGTGACAAAGTTAATAAAACGGTAACACTGTGGCGGACAATGATTAGTTCCAATTTTGGCCGCGCGCAGAATTATCAGAATATTTATGCATGTGGACCAATTTTATTGTCATTAGTAATTTTCAAACAGTTTACAACGAACTATAGGTCAACCAGAATCTCATGGCATTAAAAATTAATAACAAATAGTGGTTTTCATATGACAATGTCAACATGTCATTTGTCAAAACGAGTATGACTGTAGTTGATACATTTTCCAGTTCTGATTAATCTTTTATTGTTCAAACATTTTTAATAAACATACTTATTTTAACAAGGTTTCCTTTACCATTACAATAAAATTGCAAAAAACCATATATCAGCATATCATTTTGGGACCCAGTGCATAATATCAGCAAGCACATTGGGTCACATAAAACAATAAGCCAAAACCTCTAACAACATGGATTTATGAAATACATGTTGTGCCGACCCCATCTAGTGTGGGATAAGGGCAGGAAGAAGATGAAGAAGAAATTAAAGAAAAAAATTACAAGTATCAAGACTTTTTATTCAAATTACCCTTGTGTTACCCATAAAAAAGTTTAATTTCCCTATTTGCCATCAGATTCTGGTAGACCTATACCTACCGTTCGACCATCTCTTCTGTGAAATGGCAAATTGAGGTAATTTGTGAAATTGACAGCTTAATTCAGTTACAGGATAACAAAAATCTTTTTAATATAATAGGGAATTAGTGCCTTTATAATAATGCTCGAAAATTATATCTCAACAATCAGGAAAAAATTGGCTACAATGTGTGTAATCGGCTTTATCAATGCCTGTCTTGTCAACACGTCCAGTATCTGGCAACAAACGATGATTTTGTTATGACTTGCGAGTGCAGTGTACGGAAAGAGCTATCATAGCTACCAAGTCATCTGCGAAGTGGCAGGAAATGGGACATAATAGTTATAAAATGTGTGTCATGTCAGATTAGATATCCCACATCATCATCTTCCTTGGGATTCCATCAAGTTATCCATCAAGTTACTTGGGATTGGCGCAATATGTTTTTCTCCTCCATTCTTCCCTGGCAGCCGTCTCATTATCATTTACTCCCTTATCTTTATATTCCTATCCTCCCTCACACAATCCAGATATAGATATTAGATATCCCACATAATGGATAATTATTCATAGAATGGCAACACCGGAGCGAACAGAGCGACGCTCTTCAATTCACAGATAACTTGGTACAACTATACACATATTAAAACGTGATGAAAAACAATGTGAATTTATTCTCATTAGGAATAAAAACCATTGCTTGCTTAGTACAACACAATTAATGAATCGGCTGGTCGAACGACGCAAAGGATAAATGTTTTTCGCTAGTACGGCTTCTGTGGAAAAATGAGGGACGATCTTCTTTCGTATCGAGCTTTATGAAGATAGCTCGTAGTGTGGTAAAAAGATTAGCCATAAACCAGCCTTCTTTCTTTTTATTGTGTGTGAACATCCTTATGTATGTCGCACGCCCAGGGAAGGCAAGGTGGTCTGCCGGACTCTTACCGGCTAAAAACCCACGGTGTTCGTCCTCCTGACCGTCGGCCGGGGTCGCGGGATTCGCATAAGCATGCAACGCATGTCACGGTCCACAAGCCTCTGCCGAACCACTCCTCTGTGGGGCCTTGCCCCACGTCCTCCTTAGAGGCGCGCGCGGAACACTGTGCGCCGCCTTCTCGGGCCTGTTATTGCTCGGGCAGTGGGTCCCCTTACCTACCACCCGCAAGCCACACACAAGGGTGGCCTGAGATCGTAACCTAATCTAGTCGAAGTGTTCAGACTATTTAATGATGTGATGTGACCGTCAGACTGCCAAGTCATAGGTCTCGAGTTCAAACCAAAGGCTAAACGTCTGACTTTTCGGATTCATGTGCGTATTATTACCACTTGTTTAAAAACGGTGAAAAAAAACATCGTGAGGAAACCGGCATGCCTGAGAGATATTTCTCGACGGCATGTGAAGCCAAGTCAGAGGCCCATGGGCGGCATAAACTCTGACACCAGGTTAGTCACTAACCACATGAAAGAAAGAAGACCCTAATTCAAATCACAGAGTACTTTTTTATAATAATGTACGAGTATATAGGTATTGGATTTTGACTGGATTCAAATCTGGCAGGCACCATGAAGGCAAACTAAACCAAAGTCCCTAGCAAAACTGAATGAGTGAATCGAGGAACTTCAAGTATACTCCATCAAGAAGAACATAGTCTGCTTAGTTGTCGGCGATAAGATTGACAAGCATATCATTTTGGGACCCAGTGCATAATATCTGCAAGCACATTGTATTATTATTATTACAACGAGTATTCCCAAGGAGGGTTGACGTCAGGCAGGCGGCCGGTCATAAAACAATAAGCCTCGAACAGCATGGATTTATGAAATATATGTTGTGCCAACCCCACTTTAGTGTGGGATAAGGGCAGGAAGAAGAAGAAGACCATGAAGGCAGGCACGTTATTGTCTATTCTTCTCACTGGCTGGCTGCTCTTTGATTCGCTGACCTTCATGGATTTGCCCAAGTAACCCACATTTCATTTGTTTCATTTGTCACATTGTCACCGCCATACACGGTACACGCAGCCCGCAGCCATCTGCCATACCACAATAATAAAAACACTTTCACACATCACTCAGAAAAAGCTAAATGTTTGCAAAAAAATGCCATGAACCCGAAAAAGTAAAACATACAAGAGTATATATGAAAACATGCTACGTGGCACCATGCATACCAAGGCCGCCGTACACCCCATGTGAATTACAAGCAGTGAGACAGCGGAGAGAAAGAGCTTTAAGATTAGGTTTGAAACCATGTCCAAAGCCGCCCCCACCACCCCCACCTCCACGTAAACCCTGCTACGACCCCTGCATCTGCTATGAAAGAGTCAAAAATCCACCACTACCAGCATGTAATAGGTTACCACCAACAGTCTGCGTTGTTGAAAGGGTGTTACCAGGACCTAATCGACCTCAATTGTTGGAGGGAGATCGTTTGGCTGAGTGGGCGAGCCGCCCTTGTGTCCCTCCACCAATAGAAGGAATGCCGTTGAAAGAACGAGACCGAATATTAAGAGATGAAATATGCAAAGAGAAAAACTTAAAATATAAGTAATGTGATGACATAACGCCCAAGAGTCCAAGAATTCATACGAATCAGAAAAACACTTCAACTGTAGCTGGAGACCTTATCCTTGAAGAGCAATGGTATTTGCATATTTGTTGACATCATTGTCACACAATCTACCGACAATTATGTAACTGACACGACGAATCTATTTCAAAGACTAAAGCAGCGGCAGATGGCTGAAACTACCAAAGTACCAAACTGAGCAAACCAATAATAAAGATTACCGTGAAGGCTCCGACAAGGATAATAGGAAGAAGAGCTTTGCAAGGTATCTACCACATGAACAAAAACCCTGAAACTACAAAGAATGTTCTCATTATGGTCCGACTTAATAAATGTTTAAGTAGCAGTTTTGCTTTCTCTTGTATATATTATTCTGCCTAGCTTTTTCCCACTTATATTGGGGTTCAGCTTCCAGTCTAACCAGATGCGGCTGAATACCAATACTTTACACGGAGCGTCATCATACCTCCGCAACCCAGTTACTGCATAATGCTGATATCCTAAGGTTAGATCAGTTGTCAGGCTTTCGGGCTTCTGACTTCCCGTAAATCCGGGTTACGTAAACAGACTTACGAAATGTAACATGCAATGTAACACGCTATGAAAGAATTTGCCGTCCACATTGTCGCAATGTATCATGCAATGTAACAGAATTCCCCATAGTGTAGACTCCTTGCGCGCACGAAACTTGCGCACTACGCGTGCGTACTACGTACCTTTCGTGTTACATTGCATGTTACGTTACAGCAGTCTATACCCACCTTAACAACTATTATAGGTATTCGTATGACACCCGGGACCGACTGTTTAAACGTGCTCACCGTGGTATGGAGGAGTCTCTGTAACGAATGGTCACACATCCACGGACTGACCGCGGCAAGCGCGGCTATGATATGGCTTTTAGGACCGAAACACATAACCGCGTTGCCGCGCCGCGCCGCTAAAATTGGCAGTGGCGTCAGCGCCGAATTCAGCGGTGCAAATTTCAGCGTTATGACGTCATACTTGTTGACAATGATTAATGATTAATTAAGTATAATGCAAAAAACTTAATTTGATTCCTAGTAATAAATATCATTAAAAAACGTATTTGTTTTACTTTACCTCACAGTCAAGCCCAGCATTTCCAAAGCAGTAACAGGTTTCCTTCCTTTACTATTTTTTTCTGTATATATTTTGATAACCCGCTTAGTAGATCTTCAAATGATGATACACTCATTCTAAATTAGGCGAATTTTTTTTCGTCTATCTTTAATGCTTTGTATTTTCGAGAAAAGTACTCGCCATCGGGATTCATAGCCTTATTAAATGGATGTATCCAGTATCTTCTTTGTCGTATATTTAAAACAGAGTAATGTCTTCTTAATAACAAATAAGCAATAAGTTTCTTACGACGATCCATGGCAGAGACACGTCTATCCACAGTCAAAAATCACGAGGAACTGGTATTTTTTTTATTTTATTTGTTACTAGGCCTGCGTATGGCCGCCATCTCGCCTGATGTTAAGCGATGATGCGGTCTACGATGAAGCACGCTTGCCCAGAAGAAACCGATTCACTCGTGACTTGAAGACACCCAGATTGTAACTGTCGGGGAACACCCACTCGGGCAGCGCATTCCACAGTTTGGCGGTTTTCACAATGAAAGTGGAATCAAAACGCTTCGTTCGGGTTTTTGGTATATCAACCATGAACCGATGGCGCTTTTTCGTGTTTCTGGCCGTCTGGTTACCCTACTATACCATATAACGCTCTTTTTCGCGACGCCACAACGCAAACTGCCGATTTTAGCGTTGCGGCGTCGCAACGCGGTTATGTGTTTCGGCCCTTAGCTAACAATGAAATCGCCACATACCTACAAGAACATTTTTATTTAATTTGCAAATTTTTCGCAACAGTTGATCCATAACATTCTCAAAACAATCATATAATGATGACGGTGGTCTGTATACAACAAACCGCTCCAGCTCCACACAGGCTATTTCAATTGTCCGCTCAACAGAGAGGCTCACAATATCCTTACGTTCTTTATAATTCAACTGTTTATTTAATAAAAATTAATGAGCCACCATATATAGCATTTTCTCTGCTGAACGAACTACCAACTTGGTGATTATTGAAATTGAATATGAACTGATAGCTTTTTAGCCAATTTTCTGTAATGCATAAAATGTCAATGTTGTTGCAGTACTGTACATGGATTAACGTACATAGGTACATAAAATAAAGGTACATACATAAACTAGTAAATATATTTCAGTCGTGGAATGTAATTTATATCTCGAGATATAATAATATTACATTCCTTAGTGGAAAGCCGGAGGCGTCCGTGATTAATTATTAACCGCGCGGATCATACAATTTGCGAGGTTAAGTTGCGCTTGCCACGGTCAGTCTGTGGATGGGTGACCGTTCGTTACACATCGAGATCTCGCCGTATCTCAGAGCGCACGTTAAACCGTCGGTCCCGGCTGTCATACCAACACCTATGACAGTCGTTACGGGTGTTCAGAAGCCCGAAAGTCTGACAACCAGTTTAACCTTAGGATATCGGCATTGCCCAGTAGCTGGGTTGCGGAGGTCAGATGGCAGTTGCTCTGTGTAAAATTCTGGTATTCCACCGCATCTGGTTAGACTGGAAGCTGACCCCAAAATAATTGGGAAAAGGCTAGGTAGTACGAGTGAAAAGCCATCTTAAGGCTGCCTTTCCACTAGACATATGCGAGGTACGTAAGCGGCGAGCCAAGTTAAAGCCAAGCTACGAAAATATGTGTCTATTTCCACCAAAGCTAAGTGGGCAGCGGAGCGGGTAAGATGTGCTATGAAGATGGGCTTTGCGCTACCTACGCAGTCCGTCGTCTACTCAACTCTGCTACGTACTTCCCATAGCTACACCACTCGCGCATCCCTAACTCGCATCCTTCACTTCAACTAGTATGTAAAAAACTTAGCTTTGTTGAACCTCTTTCCACCAGAGCTAAGCTAAGCTATGAAAATCAAGCAATCCTATGGGTGAGTTTGACACGCATCTGTAGCTTTAGCATATCTCTGGTAGAAAGGCAGCCTAAGAGTGCCCTTCCACCAGAGATGTCCTATGCAGTTATGCTGCAAAAATATAAAAGGTAAGCTATGAAACTATGTGACCGTTTCCACTGATGCTAAGCTATGTAGCGGAGCGAGTAAGATGTGCTATGAAAATGCGCCGCCGCAAGGTAGCTGTGCGAGGAAGATGCTCAGCTTGAGCTGTGCGACGTATCGGCAATAGGGAAGGCACGGAGAGCGGCGGCACTGCTCTGCACATAGCTACACCACTCGAGACCATCCATAGCCCACATCCACAGCACGCATCCTCCCATATAAAAAACTTAGTTTAGTTGAATCAGTTTCCACCAGTGCTATCTATGAGGACCAATGAATATGATTGGTAGATACGCATCCATAGCAGGGGCATTCTTCGAAAAATATTAACAAAAATTGAGAACGTCATTAGCATCATCCCAAAGTTAAGAATGCAGAAGAAGAATACTATAATTATGATAATGAAAACTGAAACTATACCGCTGCCGTCAAGCAATAAGACAAGAATAAAAACAATCTGACAATACTATAACGTTAACAACCCGGGAGAAGAATGATTTGTTAAAATAATGTTAAAAAATTTCGAATATTCACCCAGCAACGTTGCATAGCACATCTCTGGTGGAAAAGCAGCCTTAATCGGAAGACCCGCGCAACAAAACCTCTTTATAAAATTCTTAACGTAAATCTGGCAGGCACGCATATTTTCTTTTTTAATAAATTTCAAAAAAGGATTTTGTCATGCTTTGAGACCATAGATATAGAAAGACCATCTCATAGATTGCAACCATGCAACTTCACCTTTTCAAAATGTCACCAAATCAATAACACAAACTCGCCCACTCAACACACCCGTCATTTCAAAATGGAAACCAAACAAAATTTATAATGAATAATGTATACGAAAAAATGCTACCCTGACGCGCCGGAAGGTAATTAACTGAAATTCCTGTAATCGTATGGAATATTATGTATCTACGTTACGTCAAAAGTGAATTTCAGAGATAGCATAAGGGCGATGCCTCATCAGTGCGTTGCGTTGCGTCGTCGCAACGGATCAACGCATTGTATGCCACACCTGCGTTGCGACAACGCACGGCGTCGCAGCGCAAGAGGACGACGCACGCATCTCAGTCAGTCTCGTTTGCCCCTCTAGCAGTGGAACACTGTCCGTCGTCGCACCGGAGCTCCGACAGCGCAGCACATCACCCTCTCTCGCTTCGTCTCTCGTCCGCCGATCCGTTGAAACATCGCGTGCGACGACGCAACGCTTTAATGTGGCATGTCATTTAAAATGTATTGGAAAACGACGCAGCGTTGACGCTGTGACGACGGAACGTAACGCACTAATGAGGCAGAGCTCTTATATGTGTAAAAGGAAGGAGATCGGGAGCTTGGTCTAATTGACTAAAGAAGACGCGCATAACCAGCGTGAATTTCGCTTCTTTAGAAAAAGTGAAGTTCGCGCTGGTCATACGCGTTATGTGTGCCCCTCCCTCAGGCCCCTCGGTCTCCTTTAGGCCGCATTTCTACCAGAGATGTGCGAGGTAGCTAAGCGGTGCGCGAGGAAAACATCCACTAGGATTACTTAATTTTCCTAGCCACGCTCAGCATAGTTCTGGTGGAAAAGGTTTAACGGAGCGTGGTCTTTGTACATGCAAGATAAGCGAGAGATGTATGCTAGGGACGTGAGCGAGGGAAGCGTGCGAGGAATGTGTGCGAGGCGGTGTGGCTAAGGGTACCTACGCACTATGCGTTTAGCCAGAATGCGGTTAGCCGTACGGCTGACCATCCCCGTTTAGAGCCAGTACTATTGGTTGTTGTACATTTTCTTAAATTGTATCATCATCATCATCAGCCTATACCTAATGTCCCCACTGCTGGGATACAGGCCTCCTCTCTGTGAGAGGTAATGGGCCGTAATCTACCACGCGGGCCCAGTGCAGGTTGGTAGATGTCACATGTCTTCGATTTTTTGGTTCTAGGACATGCCGGTTTCCTCACGATGTTTTCCTGTTTTCCTTCACCGTTTTGAGAGCAGTGGTGATGAAATAAATTACACAAAGTAATGCGCCTGGCTGGGTTCGAACCCACGACATACAACTCGTAAGTTGGGGCCGTTACCACTGGTCCACCACTGCTCTCACACTTAAATTGTATATAATTGTATAAATATTCGGATTTACGAACACAATATATTAAATTTTTGTCCTCATTTTTTGTGCGCACGTGCATTTTTCAAAAGCCAGAAAATGGTTTATATTGTATATCAGACAAGATTTAAAATGCGGAGCATACCCGTAGCATACGCGGTGCATACCCGTCGCGTGTCAGAAACGGAGCGTTCCGTCACCTGCTAAATATTCTCGCGATGTTTTATCGGTCCGTGCATGACACGCTACGGTGTCGGTCGCTGACTGAACGGTCTAGGGGCCATTACAATTTAGCCATTACAAGATATTTTTTTGCCGGTGTACGGTTACGGTCCTAGTATGGTACGGAGTAGTGGGCAGAGCCCATAAGCCCAGCCGGGACCGTCCCGTTTGGCAAAATATTTTACGTCAAATTTTACTTCCCAAAAAACTTATCGCACTAGTTTCATTTCCCAAAAGAATCTTTAGCAAATTTATATTTCGCATTTTAATCACTTGGTCAAATATTAATTTGGCAACTTTTCACTTGCTCAAATTTTATTATGTCAAATATACATTAAGCAAATGCTTTATTTTGTAAAAAAATATATTCCAAAAATAAGTTCGTTCAAATTTACAATTTATTTTAGAATGATAGATGCAATGAGTAGTAAACGGGTAATGGAGGTATTTCAAGTGGATTACTAATTTTTGGGCAAAAAACGTTTCCCAAAAAATCACAGCTAGGTTAGGTTAGGTTAGAACTGTGACAGTACAACGCGCGAAGGCGAGCGAGCGAAGCGAGCGTGCCGCGGCAGCGGCCGCCGAGCGTCAGATTTCCTCTTTTGCAAAGCAAACATACATCAGGGGATCGTTCCGTTAACCATATTTGACTACATAATACTTGGTAAAATGAAACATTGCCATGTAATTATTTGTTAAACAATAAATTGCCGAAAATAGTATTGCTAACTGTAAAATTGCGAAAAGTTGTTTTGCCAAATGTTTTTTTGCCAAATGAAAATTTGGGAAACATACTTTGGCATGTGATTTTTTGGGAAACGTTTTTTGCCCAAAAATTAGTAATCCGCCCAGCCAGCTGCGAGTCCACTTCGTCGGCATCAGAGCGTACGGAGGGTAAGGATAACATAACATAACATCACGCCTGTATTCCCCGAAGGGTTAGGCAGAGGTGTATAGTAACACTCTCGTTTCGCCGTTATGTTTAAATCCCATGTAATAGGGGGCGAGCCTATTGCCATCAACCGGGCACAAATCAAAACTCCGGGCTGCTACTGAGGAATTCCACATGGAAAAATCCAATAACACTTTGCCCGACCTGGGGATCGAACCCAAGATCTCACGACCAGCAGTCGCGCTTGCCACCACTAGACCAACGAGCGTAAGGATTTCTTGCTATTTATTGGTTCCTATAGAACTGCATTCACTAGATCATTAAATCCGCGCTGGACGTCGTCATTTTGAACGAAATCGGCCGATGACATCATTCGCAGTGAACAGTGTTAGTAATAACTTAGATCTACGATATTTTTGAGTGCTATGGAAAATAATAGTTTGATATCGCAAGATACTTAGTGTTTGGCCAGACTGGCAGCGCGGTGCGGGGAGCGGCGCGGGTGCGGGAACGCGCGCGATTTACCTGTCCGCAGTCGAGCGCGGCTTCGTTCTGAGCGTTGTCGTGTCCAGTGTTTGTCAAAATATAATATGGATGAAGAAGACTTATTTTTACTAGAAAATTCTTACTAAAAAACGATGTTTCAACATCCACAGTACAGATCGTGCTTGAATAGCACTTAATAATTCTTCAACATTTAATTTTGAAGACGCCATCACAACAACGCGCGTGGTCAGCTCGAACTAGTTTGAGATCCCCCGCTCCCGCGCGGGTTGTCGCTTGCCGCCCGCGCTCTCACTGCGGCCACTTGTATGAACGACCTATGGCGTGAGCTACCCGCGCGCTCCCCGCGCTAAGTAGCCCGCGCCGCTTCCCGCGCCCGCGTGCCCACTATGGACACTCAAATGAACTTCTTCTGTTTGAACTCGCCGCACCGCGCCCGCCCCGCGCCCACGTTTGCAGTCTGGCCAAAGGCTTAATTTGTCGAAATTTCACGTTATTTTTTTCAATTACTCTATAGTTTTATAATGAAATCTAAACTGTGTATCCAAAGACGATTTTCTGTAATATAGCCAACTACTAATAGTATGAAATCTGAATTGATTAAAGAAAAATACAAAAATATTTATTTCATCTCAAACATAAACTGAGGTAGCCCCAGTAAGTTTCAATAGTACTTGTCGGAGCTGTTTCACGCTTCTAAAGATGAGTCGTATTTATTAGAACAGATCCGAAGAACAGGTATTTTACGAGAATAGGCGGCACCTAATCCAATTCTGACAATACCTATTCCACCTTAATATTCAATAAAAACTAAACTTTTACGGAATATTTATTATCATTGAATGATAAAATACAATTAGTCAATAAACAACAAAAGTCGCCCAATTATCGCTTGGTTACAACGTTAATATAATATCAGGATTTCATATAGAAAAGGCGGATTGAGATCACCAAGTAACGTTGTAACATGTAACGTGTATAAGATCATTGGGATTAGGTGGAATAGGTATTTGGATCAGATATTTATGCAGACCAGGCACAGGTGTATTAAGTACCTGATTTACCTAATACGACCCATCTCTACACGCTTCCCTTAAATGTATGTAATGAAAAAGATAAAACTAATGAAACAGAAAAAATTAAGAAAATAAATAAAATTAAAATAGTAATTAAGCATCTCTCGATGTGTGAGGAGTACACGTATTTGTATGTGCGTAGGTGTGTGTTTTGAGCGTGCGTGTGTGCTTGTGTGTGCGTGAGTGTGTGTTAATTTATCTGTAATATTTTCATCAATAGCCGTCGGTTCTCTTTTCGGATCCGATCATATTGCGATTTCAAAGAGTATAGTAATATTAAGAGTGTGAATTTAAGATGCAATAAAAACAGTAATTTTGCAGTACTATTCAACTGTTATAAAAAATGTCTATGCGAAATCAGTAACTAGTTGACGCATCCCATCGGCAATTCATAAATGCCGACGCTCCGTTCACTTCGTATGCTCCGATGCCGAACTAGTGGACGCGCAGCTCTAGTTCGACGCTTAGATCTTCGCCAAACGTAATGAACCGCACGAAACTTGAGCTTCTACCCTAGCCACAAAGGTACGGAAAGATTAATAGCTTGTGTTATTTATCTTCTTCTACAGCAGTTGCAGTTTTAGTTGAAGAAGAATTACCTGAAGAACCTGATCCATGTGAGGAACAAAAGCGGAACCGAAAAGTACCTGAAGAGAAAATATGTAAAAAAAAGAAAGAAAAAAATATTGTAAAAGAAGAGCCACCACCGCCGCCGCCGCCCCAGAAAACCTGCAATCTTCGTTCCTGCCTCTGCCTAGAAAAATTAAAAAATCCACCATCACAATTGCAACGTAAACTACAGAAGCAAGAAGACCGGCCAGGATCTGGCCCAGGACAATCTTGCGAGGTTAAAAGGCAGGTGACAGGTCACAAACGGTGCGACAAAATAGCTGAGCTGTTAGTTCAACATCCCCAGCAGGCGACGCCCAGCTGTGAAGAGGCGCAACCTGAACCTCCACTTGAGCAGCCAAAGCTTAACCCTTGCGAAGTAAGAGCGAAATTAGATAAACAAGCCGAATGCAAAGAAAGAATGAAAAGATATCTGGAATGATGGAAGACGACAAGTATGCAGACAATAGTCCGCGTAGTTCTAATGTTGACTCGCTGATTGAGAAGTTAAGGTTAGACCTCATGAAAGGAACTGAAAATGATTATATCAATAGCAGGAGACTTACAATCCCACCAATAACTAACAGACATGAAGTCGGTAACCAAGCTGCCCATGACATTGACAAAGAGATAACCGACTTAGAGAATCTTATTAAAAGGCTACAAGCTGAAATAGTTATAATGACAAAAAATGCTAGTAAACCTTTACTAGAATATTGCCCTGAAACTTCTGATGTGGACAGTATCGACAGCAATGAGGAAGAAAATCACGTATCGCCTGTATCTAAAATTGTCGGAGAAGAACCTAAAAGTGATTTTAAACTTAGAGAAGGAGGCCATACACACTTTTATCCAGTAATATTAAAAGATGACGGCTTGTTGGAACAACACGTGAAAAAGTTTAAGAAACCAACGACGAATTCGTTTAAACCTCATGGCATCACAGACACTGAAGAGGACAATTTAGATGATGTAAGGCGAAATTTTACGATGCTATGGGAAGATGCACTACTGTCGAGTGACAGTGATCGAAGCAACAAATCCAAACCAGCAAACGGTAATACGCAGCCAAAATCACTGAATAATCCTACTTTCGAGAAATCACTGCAAACACCTGACCATAACTTAATAAGAAATATTTCTAAAGAGTTAGATAGTAAAAATAATTCCACAAATGTTATTACTCAATTAAACCTCAGTGATAACATGTTTAAAGATTGTAGTTACGATGTCTTTTTACGTGAAAGCGGTGAAATTGTTGGATATTCTGATGACGAACCTGAAAACATCTTTGACAAAAGTCGTGATGAAATGCCTAGAGATTCCACTAACAAAAATCCAGCTCCACAAATCTTAAATGGTAACGTTCGTGATAATGTTAAAAATATCCCCAGTGACATTCATAATAATGTACCTGGCAGAGATATAAGGATTAATGAAGGCAATTTAGAAAGACTCAGCAGTAGTATCATTAAAGATTCTATTAACAATACTCCCATGATAAGTCAAAATATTCCTTATGTTTCCACTACAGATTTAAGTACATCTTTCAGTGATGATAATATCAAAACAGTTAAGAAGATTCATGAAATTGGTAAAAATTATGTTCCTAAAACTGAAAATCAGGAGATTCCTAGAAATAAAAGTTCCGAAATTGTAAAGAAAGATATTCTTAAACCTAGCACTACTCCGAAAATAATTTCAAAATTAACCAAAAATAACTCCCCTGAAATAATTCCTAAAACTACAAAAAATGACAATCCTGAAATTATAAGAAAGATAGCTTCTAAATTTGATAAAATTAGTATTGCCAAACCTGAAAAGGTGATTTCGGTAACAACAAACAATGTTACTACTAAAACAACCATTCCTCAATCTTCCAATAAACATATCTCAAGTGACAGTGATATCATTCCCAAGACTAACACTAAGGATAATAACATAATACAATCTGTTAATAAAATAATTTGTAAAGAAATTGCTAAATCTATCAATAAGGATATGGCTAGAACTAGTCATAGAAATATTTCAAAACTCAAAAGCAAACAGACTTTCACTATTAACAATGAAATTCCAAATAAAAATAGTAACAAAACTATTTCGAATACTTGCACAATTGATAATCATTTTAAAACTGTCATTAACAAAAGTTCCAGAATTGACCAAACAAACACAGCCACAGTTAAAAATGAAGAAGCTCCCAAAACCATCAATAAGGGTGTTCCTCAAATAATTAAGGAGAGTAACTCTAAAACAACAAGTGCTGAAACTAACAGTATCGATACTGGGAGCACTAACCAAATTATTAAACTCGTAAAAAAAATTATTCCTAAAATTTTATCTACGGTCGACGCCTCGGATACTGTCAGTATAGACGTTGCTGAAATATTTAATAACGATTTACAAAATAATACATTTGTGGAAGGAGAGGTTAGCAAAACAGTCAATGAAATGTCCACTACTGAACCTAAAGACACTGAGCATACAATAGTTAATGAAATATCAACAAATACAAGTTTTCAATATTCTGAACCTGTTGCAAAGATCAGTGACATAAGTACTACTATCCCAAAAGCTTGCAGTACCGATCTTCTTATTGACAACTTAAAAAGTGAAATTATGAAAGATGTTGGAGTCGACAATAACATAGTTACAGAAGATTTCGCTAATATAGTATTGGAGGATGATTTACAGTCAAAAATAGCAGATTTTCTAAATGAAACTGATGATATGCCAAGTGATGAAGAAAAATATGAACCTTATAAAAGTGAAATAGATTCCTTAATTGACGATGAATATTATGATGATGATCTTAGTCCCTATGATGTAGACTAAATAATAAACTGAAATATAGTTTTCGATTTTAATTAAACATCTGAAACATTACCACAGTATTTTTATTACCAAGATGATGTTCTGCCTAGCGTTTTCCCAACTAGGTTGAAGTCTAACCTAATGCGGCTGAATACCAGTATTTTATAATAGTTTTTATATTTTATACGGTTTATGCCGCCCGTAGGTAGCTCTGACTTTGCTTCACATGCCTTCGAGAAATATCTCTCAGGCTCCTCATGATGTTTTCCTTCACCGTTTTTAAGCAAGTGTTAAAAAGTGTGAACGCACGTGAATCCGAAAAGTCAGAGGTACCTACGTACCTTGGGTTCTACCCCATACTTGCTATCACTGCTAGTATATATAACATATTGTATATTTCGCGGTTTTATCAGCTTGATTCCAGGAATAGACAGGCTTAAAAGAATTTTTTGGATGTAATTCTTGCCTACAAAAAATAAAATGATCCTTTTTAAGCAAAATTAGCAAATTTTTGGTTCCTTTCTAGGTCGCTTTATTTGAGACATCTAAAGGTGCGATTTCGCGGAACGCGACAGACGGCAGATGGCAGCAGCAGACGGCGACGGGATGTGCCGCGACGGCAAACGGCATTACTTTGCAGTATTAATTTGTATGAGACTGATTCCAACATACAACTGCAACTGCCGCGCGACTGTTTTGACGCGTAGCGGCAGACGGCACTGCCGCATAAACACAGTACTGCCGTTGAAGTTCGCCGTTGAAATTACGCGACTCACAACTGAAAAAATTACGCTCGCCTGGCTTCACCCTAAGTTCCATGTAATAGGGGGCGAGCCTGTTGCCATCAACCGGGTACAAATCCAAACTCCGGGCTACTGAAGGATTCCACACAGAAAAACCCAATAACACTGCCCGACCTGGGGATCGAACCCAGGGCCTCATGATCAGCAGTTGCGCTTGTTACTACTAGACCAACGAGTAGGAGAATATGAACAAAATGAAACGACGAATATTAAAATCCATTTCAACAATTTATTCACAATAACAAGTATATTCCATACAAAATACATCATTTAAAATATTTTTCATACTAAATAAACATTCACGATAGAACGAACTTAAGCAAGCATTTATGACTAGAATTTACTCAAAACAATACCCATACAACTTTATATATAAGACACATACAACTTTAAATATAATTCCATTCAAACACATTTATATATCAATAAATTAATTTATTTCATAGCAGAAAGAATAGCAATACCTATTCGTGTAAGGCGATAAAAAAGTTTTGGCACAAGTTTTTTTTCATATATTTCGAATAAATAAGGCACATAGCCACATGATTACAATACAATAATGTATACATATTTAAAATTATCCATTTAAAAATCCCACTCCATACCACAAAATTCGAACCCCATAGGGGATATTTCTAGAAAAACAAACAACAGGACCGTAAGCCGAAAGCTATATTTACAAAATATTCTTCGAAAAATCAGTTTTTTTGTCCTCCTTGGCCCGAGGCTCCTGGAACCAATCCCAGAGGTCTGGGCAACAAACCCTGACGGTTGTCAACCGTAAGGGTAAAAACTAATCCAACATTATCTCGTGTAGTTTATTTTTTCCTTGGCGGGGGCTGCATTGCGGGTTGGTGGAACGGATGGTATTGCCTTGACAATATGCTTTCCTGCAAAAAAGCAGAAATATTTAATTGCATTATTTAATTATAATGATTGCAGATCATACGATTTTCAAGGGTAAGCTGCACTTGCCACGGCCAGTCTGTGGATGGGTGACTGTTTGTTACACATCGAGACTCCTCCGTACCTCGGAGAGCACGTTAAATACGAACATACGACATACGAATACCTATGACAGTCGTTATGGAAGCCAGAGCTCGAAAGTTTGAAAATCGGTCTAACGCGAGACGTCTGATGGCAGTCGCTCCGTGTAAAATACTGGTATTCAGCCGCACATGGTTACCACAAGATAATAGGGAAAAGGCTAGGAAAAAGAAAGAACTTGGTCGCGTTTGACCCTGGTCGCACCAGTTGGTAAGCGTAGACAGGGTCTAAGATGGAGCACACGAATCCAAGTAGGAAAGATATAGAGACTCTCCTAGACCCTTCTGGCTCTCACAAACACACGATGGAACACAGTAACACTCGGAACGTAGGCTGCCTTTCCACCAAAGATGTGCTACGTTGCTAAACTTCGGATTTGTGTCAAACCCACCAATAGCATCGCTTGATTTGCATAGCTTAGCTTAGCTCTGGTGGAAATGGGTTCAACGAAGCTAAGTTTATTACATACTAGTTAAAGCGAGGGATGCGAGCTAGGGATGCGCGAGTGATGTAGCTATGGGAAGTACGGAGCAGAGCTGAGTAGACGACGTACTACGTAGTTATCGCAAAGCGCATCTTCATAGCACATCTTACCCAGTCCGTTACACCACTTAGCTTTGGTGGAAATAGACACATAGTATCGTGGCTTAGATTTAACCTCGCTCACCGGTAAGCTACCTCGCATATCTAGTAAAAAGGCAGCCTAAAATCCACGTCCCTATAAAGAAAGCCTTGATATTTTATGTGGGCGATTAATTACAAGACACTTACCACGTCGTTGGGCCTGCTCTGAGCAGCTTCCATACTTCTCTCTTGTAATATTATTTGATTGGCAGCGCTGTAAACGACGAAACGTATTAGTTCACATTATATTTATTATGATTTCATATTAAATAAATATATATTTATGCCTGATACAGAAATCGGTACTTCTGTACACGGCGCGAGTTGTTAGGGAGTTCCTCTCTCTGAGGCCCTGACCACAGATAGACTGGAAACCGACTCCGACGTAGTTATGAAAAGGCTAGGCAGCACGGTTACACTGAAAACCTGAACTGAAAATGATTAGGCTGGTGATGTATTGAAGGGCCGGTATCCCTCAGCATCCCTCAGTAATGGCGCTCAGAAGGAAGACAGTCCCAGATAATTAATACTTAGCTGCTGTGATAACAATAGCGGTTGAACGCTTGCCTTCTATGCAGAAAGGTCCGAGCTGATCCCGGCCCGCACCGACTCTTTAAATTCATGTGCGGATCAGAATTTGATTATCACTTGCGTTAACGGTGAAGGAAAATATCGTGAGGAAACCTGAAAGTGCTCCATAAAGTTATTCATGGTATGTGTGTAGTCCCCGCACCAGGCCAGCGTAGTGGAATAAGACCTAAACCCTTTCCATTCAAAGAACAAGCCAGAAAGGGGATAGTAATGGGCTGATTTTGCTGTTAAGACTGGAATCTGACCCCAACATGGTTAGAGAAAGGCTGGGGTACAAAAGTAAGTCTCACGTATCCATCTCCTCCTGTGTGAGGTCGAGCGCCTCCTGCATCTCGCGCGAGGTGCTCTGGATGAAGTCCTTGTCACAGTACTTGCCGAGCCCCTGTTCTGTCAGTACCTGGACATCACATTAAACCTTGTAGTGTGTAGTTTAAGTGGCAACATTCAACGACTGGTTTTCTTTAGAGTCTATGCGAGTTTGTATTAAGAGATTTTATCTACAAGCATGACTTTTAGTGCACTTTTTATTGAAGCATTTGGAAAAATATACATACGGTTTTAATTCCTACCAATTCAATGAATAACTTGCCTAACATTACATCACGCCTGTATTCCCCAAAGGTTTGGGCAGAGGTGTCTATTAACACCTTCATTTCGCCGTTATGCTGAAGTCCAAAATAAAAGAGGGCGAGCGTATTGCCATCAACCGGGCACAAATCCATACTCCGGGCTGCTACTGAGTAATTCCACACGGAAAACCCCAATAACACTGTCCGACCTGGGGATCGAACCCAGGACCTCACGATCAGCCGTCACGCTTGCCATCACTAGACCCACGAAGCAGTTAATTTACCTACTTATAGGTATATTTAAAAATCTACTTAGAGATGTTCAGTAATAAAACTAATAAAGCTAGATATTCAAAAATAAATAAATTACATTAATTAATTATCAAAACACTACTTGAAATCAGTTGCAATAAATATGCGAATTAATAGTTAATTAAGTGCGCTATCTAATAATATCTACTGTTGAAGAAATTAATATAGAACTACGTAAATACTACATAACTAGATTTAGCTACATTTTACCTAAGTAAATACCTAGGTAATGCCCCATGAGGTAGCTTGAAAAGACAAAATCGTTGTAACAATGTGAAAGGATGAATTTGTGGAACATATTGAAATGACCGAAAAATGCCCGAAACAATGACGGAAAATGCCCTCGAAAAAAGACTGGTGCACTGTCAACTATGTCCGGTGGAGAACAGGATATTGTAAGTGGGTTATCGACCCCACATGTTGGGTGCTTTTGTCGATAAAATTGAATGTTTATACAGTGCGCGTTAAATAACTTGGACCAAGATGGCGTCGATTGTCCAACTTGAGGGGTTTACTAGTAGCCACTGTAGAGTTCCACTATCCACCTCCTAGCTCCATCATCAGCCCCTGAACACCAACTGCAATCTATTGGACTCGTCAAAACGAATCATATGACCCGAACCTCACATAGATCACGCAGTCGACGCCATCTTGGTTCAAGTTATTTGCCGCGCACTATACTGCCCTTTGCCTAGGCGTATACGGAGGCACACAGTGCAGCCACAGTTTTATAATCTATACAGTTGTACAACGCCTACATAAGCGGTGGCATCGTCCGACATCAAAAGCGTTACCCCACTGTATGGATTGTAAACCTGTGGCTGAACTATGTTATCTGCGCAGCCTGCGCCTCTGTTTATGCTTAGGCTTAAAGTTAAAATATTAGTACAAACCAAGACACATTATGCATATACAGGGTGTCCAGTATGTAGTACGACATACAGCGGGGAGTGATAATTTGGGTCAATACCTACCAAAATAGCAATAATATTTTTCGCAAAATGTTACGGTTTTCAAGTTATACAAAATTTTCCTAAATATCTAAAAATCAAACTTTTTACTACCTATCTTGTAATAAAAAAATCATTTTCTCGTATTTCGATCAGATTACTCGTGAATAGTTACTCTACTCATTGAGAAGACTTTTTTTATCAAGAAGAAGAAAGTGTTCAACAAAAAAAACCTTAGATTTTTAGATATTTTGGAAAAAATTGTATAATTTAAAAACAGTAACATTTTGCGGAACATGTAATATACTATTTTGGTAGGTATTGACCCAAGCTATCACTCCCCACGGTATGTCGGACGACTTACTGGACACCCTGTATATTGTTTTTTTATTATACGTTATTATTTAAAAATTAAAACTCACTCGAGTAATAAGATTCTCCGCTGGATTCTCTATGCAATAAGGCACGTGGTTCTGTGGTCTCGTCTTTTTGTCACGATCTGAAAAACATTAAAATAAACATTATATCTCTTGTACATAACATACTTGTGAGATTAATAGCAAAACCAATATTGTATTAAAGGCTTTGACCTTGTCATCACTAAGACCAGCCGACGTGGTCCAACCTCTTTGGAATGCACGTCTTGAATACAAAATTGTTGGACAAAATTGGCGAAATTAATTGGCGTTAGGCGTTGAAGTGTTGGTGAAGTTAGGCAGTATTGGGCCAATGTATCTATGCAGCAGTGCCTAGATTGTCAAGGGAAAAGTGTAATAATCATGCTAACCAATCGTCATTCCCATTATGCAGTTGTAACGGGTAGCTAGCGGCTTGGTAGCGTCGTGCGTCGGGTTTTGGAGTTCCCTAAACTAAGGTATGAGCTACACGATGGCTGATGCATGCGTACTGTCAGTTAGGACAGGTCAACTCAAACCTGGTATGTCACTTCCCTCAAAAAGCCATTCCAGACGTTGCCCTACATTGTTACACTCGTATAGTTTATACCACAATGTCTGGACTTTAAAAGAGAACTTGATCTATGAGTTTGTTTCGGCTTCTCTTCTCAGAGCTAGTCAGATAGGAAATGCCAGCGCCATCTAGTCTTAAAAAAACATTACATTGACTTGTAAAAGTAACAGATTTATTTACAGAAATAAAAATAATTTATCAATTAACGAATGGGCACTCTGAAACGTCCAATTTGGATTGACGAGGTACCTACTGCAACGGACGATATTAATTAATAAACGGATCTAAATTAATGTATCTCTGAATTAATGTAAGTTTTTGACAGAAGTAAAGTCAAAAATCTTCAGCAATCAAGAGATTTTGGATTGAGATCGGTAAAGGACTTTAACGAGTGATGTTAGGCGAAACACACTGCCCCGCGCTACGCTGCGGGGTGCGTGGCGACGGAGCCACAACACTGCGCGTGAATGTGTTTTCTGTGTGTTGCACTACGCGTGCTTTCTATATAAACAGAGATACTTGCAAACAACGTAAGAACACGCACTACCGCGCTACGCTGCGTGATGCGGTGCAGTGTGCGAATCGCCTTACTTAAGTACGTCCGGCGCACTCTGGACAGTCAGCCCCGCTAACAACTTTGCTGACTGGCTAATTTTTACCACGGCATAAGCTATTCTAGTATAAGCTCGTGACGATACCAGAGATGTTTCTTTCATGCATAAAGGCATGCAAAACAATATTAGTGGCACCCAGACCAACTTCATAATAATCATTCTCAGTGCATTAGCTTAACAAGACTGAGGCCGTGGCCGCACTGGTACGGTGACAGCGACGCGACGGCGATTTCGTGAACAAATAAATTTCGCTTGTCGCTTCTCCAGTGCGGCCACGGACATATTATTATGTTTATATGAGTTTGTTTTCACGAAATTTCCGTCGCGTCGCTGTTGCCGTATCAGTGCGGCATCGGCCTGATATTTTAAATTTTTGTTTTTGGAAAAGTACTTTCTTACCAAACTCATTTTTTATGCAAACACACAGAACAACATTAAATAATAAACAAAATAGAGATAACTGACGGTAATGAAAAATACATGCAAAATATTGTTTAAATTGGCAAAAATAGACAAATATATATACTCCGCCCAGTATAAGTTGGCACGCGACGAAGTAAGGAACTAAATGAAAATGTATTGAATTTGACTTTTTGCCTTGGCAAGCAGCGCCGCCCTGAAATGCCAAATTATACTGGGTATACTGCAATTGCACAATCAAAACACACTAAAACGGACTTACAGTTCTTTCTCATAGTCTGCATTAAATCGTTGGACGTTTTTCTGCGAATATTATTTTTAGTTAACTCTTTCAATAAAAAAATTACAGACGAAACCCATTTTTAAAGTACACTGGCGCCATCTGTTAGACTTTTTCAGAAACTCTTGCAACGCTCGTTTAGTTGCATGTATGCAAACTAGATGGCGTTGATAGTTTTGCTATTGAAATAATAGATGGCGCTTAACAAAATGTTTATATGTAACTTTTTTGATTTTAGTGATCTGTAACATTTTTTTACTTTATTTTAATGTGTCATGATTTAAAATAAAATTAAAACATTGATCACGACACAGAATAAACGTAAAATTATAAGAAGCAATTGCGTTTCGTACAACAGTTATAAAATAAATTAAAATAATAATACTATTCTTACTCGATAGCTTTGAATATCTTTTCGGAGTCCTTGCCGTGAAGAAGAGGCTGCATCGCGATTTCCTCGTCGCTTTGGTTGCCATCCTCATTTTTCCTGGAAAGATATTTTGAAAAATATGTATTGTAAAAATTACAATACATAGTACATTGTTTGAACATACTGCGGACTTATGGTCATCTAGTATCTAAGAAGTTAATCAAAGTAGTTGTTATTATGTCCTATATATCATGATACCCGACCAAGAATAGGTGGAAATCTGTCTTCTTTATGACTTCTTGTGGCAACCACAATCAAGCAACATACATATTATACTCACGGATGTTATCCCCGAAAGAGTAAGCACTGGTGTTCTCCTATTACGGGAGCCTGTACACCCACGTTTTGGTTTGGGTATTAAGTCCCATATAACTAGGTGGCGGGCCTTTTACCATTTTCCGGGCACAATGTAGTGCCAGATTCGTCGCCTCTTTCAACTCTCTTATCCGGCGATAGAAGTGAATTATATTCTTAATCCCCTCACGGAAATCAACAGGTAACAATCTTCCTATAATTACTGTGATCTTTTAGTCTGCCTCGTTGGTCTAGTGGTGGCAAGCGCGACTGCTGATTATGAGGTCCTGGGTTCGATCCCCAGGTCGGGCAAAGTGTTATTCGGTTTTTCCGTATGGAATTCCTCAGTAGCAGCCCGAAGTTTGGATGTGTGCCCGGTTGATGACAATAGGTTCGCCCCCTATTACATGGGACTTAAATATAACGGCGAAATCTGGGTGTTACTATACACCTCTAACCCACCCTTCGGGGAATACAAGCGTGATGATATGTTATCTTTTAGTCAAGCACGGTGTTTATCCCAGATCGATAGTGGTCTACGGTGAAAAGCCCAGGTTTTAATACTAGACATCTAGAACCCTTAATAGATGGGTACTTACAATTCTTCCTCAGGTATTTGGCCGTCCATGCCAAGTTCTCGTCGCATCATCGTACTCAGCGATTGACTGTCTTTCTCACCTGAAACGAAATACAAACATCAGAGAAGCATGAATAAAAATAAAAAACAATACTTTTTTTAATTAACACGTAAGTATAGAGTAAGTTAAAAACAGATTATGCAACGATTTCTGTAATTATACTAGGAACGTTGATAACTGCAGCATCTACCAAAATAAAATTTGTATTGCGACAGACCACAACACAATGAGTATTCCCAAGGAGGGCTGATGTCAGGCAGGCGGGCGGTTTTAAAACAATAAGCCAAAACCTTTTACAACATGGATTTACGAATTACATGTTGTGCCGACCCCACCTAGTGTGGGATAAGGGCAGGGAGCAGAAGAAGACAGACCACAACAAACTTTGTGTCAGAAACAAATCGTCACCAACCTCACAATCATAGAATCCGTTTTACACTCCATAGCCACCGCGGTGCCATAAAATACCTAGGTATATATAAAGCTCTATCTGTCTATGACCAGAAACTGTTTGATTACTCGCTCAGTTTTTAACAGCTTGAAAGATTTCCGTAAACACATCGTTAAAATTCGTTTATTTACCATTTTTATTAGGAGGCAACGCCATATTTTGCATGGCAGTTCTTCTATCCCTTCCATAGAAACTCTCGCGTCCATGCTTCTTGAGGCTAGTCCATACTGCGCCAAACAATGTGTGGTTACGCTGTAATATAAAGAAAATATTATTGGTAGCCTAAGACATCCTACTGTTGGGCAAAGATTTGATCTCGTGTTGATTTTTCTAATTTAGCCCACCATACATTTCGTGAATTCTCTGTTTAGCTGCCTGGATTCCACTTGGCTACAAAATGCCAATCATTTTGCTCTTAACATCCACCACATTAGGTACTGCTTGCTTTGGTTAGACACCGTGGACTCTTTAATAAAACTAAGTTCCATCTGTTATGTAATAATGATGCAACTCTCCGAAAACCGTTACCCTAAAATAGACATCTTACAGAAGTCACAAACTTACCCTATGCATAGGCTCCACGACCTCTCCAACGCACTCGTCCAGGTTTCCAGAGATGGCTCTCTTCAACTCTGGTCCTGCTTCATGCAGCGTCCTCAATCCAGCTTGTAACGTCATCTGATTGTTCTGAAGAGATGCTGCTGCAGCTTGCTCCTTGCGCTTCCTGAATCTGTTCGTTTGTCGAGGTGCAAGCGATGAGATCTTTCGTTTTGTGATCAATGTTAGTAGCATTTGTTTGGTTTTTTTGTTGTGTGTGTTTGTGATGAAAAAATATATTTTTTCCAAGAGGATTTGACTTCGAGTCTTTTGAACAAACTCTTGTAGATGTTTAAAGTTAAATTGTGACAATTGTTTTATTGTGTCTTTGTCATTTTGTATACACGTCTATACACACACAACACAGCATCTATAATCTCTACGCGTAAGTATGTATTAATCTAAATTATTTTTCATAAAGAACTATTGTTTCATGATATCTAGCAAGCTAACACTAAATAGACTTTTATTTGTAAGTGTGAAGGAATCAAACTCAAAAATGGTGACTGCTAACGGTTAAAACCCCAAACTTTTCCAAACATGTCTTCTCTGTGCCTCGAACTTACAACCATTTGCCTAAAATTGTACCACTTCATGTTAAAAAGCCAATTTATTGAGTTCTCGCCTTCTCCATGCAAAAACATCTGACAAAACACAAAAATTATATCAACCAACTCCACTCAAAAAAGATCAGAAAAAGGTAATAAAGACTGTGCGTTTTAAGCAAGTGATTGTAAATACACAAGTTATAACACGGAGGTAACATGCTTTGGATAACTTGAAAATATTGTCGCAAAAACTTGTCATGCTGTCAAAAATATATATTTGGAAAATGCATTGGACTCGTTGGTAAGGAACACCTTATGAGAAAGGCGGTGAAGCTGAAATCAATAAAAATGTCTTGTGAATCATACAATCATCGAAGAATGCTTTGAACCTCAAAATTGAAATATTATTACAATTTTTTTTTATCTAGTCTTATCAAGTTAGTCTTAATGATGATGGTATGACTCTAAAATCTTAAAATAAAAAAGAGAACATCATTCACAACCAAAATTCAGAAAAAATCTCTTAAGCGGCCCTCTTGGTATTTAAACTAGTAATTTTACCAAGAGATCAAGCGTAAATACAGCATTTGTAAAAAAAATCTTCGAATGTTGCTTAGTACTCGTGAATCGACTTACGCATGGTTCCTATAAAAATAGAAATGTTGATGTTAATGATTGTGCTTACAGAGAAAATAAAATAAATTAATCAGAAATGAGAGATGAGGTGAACCCTGTTAAGTGAACGATTTTGAAGAAGAAACTGAAAAAACACCAATTGACTACATACTCTGTACGGGTTCTTGGATCTTTCAGTATGGAACGCAAAATAATATTACTAAGTAAGTGTAATTACAAATTGCTTGTACGGACTCAAGCTCATAAAAATAGACCTTGCAGAAACGTATCGTCAAGTAACTTTACTTTGACAATTCGAGCTTTATACAAAAAATTATCAAACAAATGTAGTAAATCTTATTATCTTAGAAGTAAATAATCCATTGAATACAATTTCAAAGTGATTTCGAAATTTTAAGCCAAGTGTTTAACAACAAATTTAATATTAAAGTTTTTGTTTATCTAGATGATTTTATACTACCGTCTACTCTCTGGGTTAATACTGCTCACTAACCTTCTAAAATAGTCCTGTATAAGGAATGTGGCATAGAACTTTCCAACGGTGATTTCGTTGGGGTCACCAGGTGGAGGTACCACCTGGTCCAGCAGCTTTGGAGACGTCCGCTTCCATACTTTCTTGATTATCGCACGAAGCTCCGTGTTACATTCGTCAATTACACCTAGATTGAAAAATTACATGAGACAGAAACTTTAAAAATAACCGGACTTTGCTCGACAGGAAGCGTATGTAAATTCTTTTCTCTTTGTTAAGGGGATTCTCGTCTTTAATGATTGTATAACCTTTAATGTATCAGTCCATTAGAGGTAATTTCTTTATCGCAAACCTGTTGTCTTGATCTGCAACTGCGTCCGAACCACGGCAAATAACGTAGCGTTGAAGTTGACAGTGCCATCAGAATTTAACGGCATATTCATTGATACTAGACGTTTGCATGCGGTCCGATGAGGACAGAGTTTGCCGAAACCTAGGAGAGACAAATGAATGTGTAAATTACTTGAAACATTTCAGCGGCACCTAAGAAACCAACGTTGTCATCTGTTAAGAGGAAACACGGGCTGCAAAATATTAATAATTTGAATACCTAGATTTTTGCGATCGATTCCCATCCCACCCCTCCCGCAAACGTTCCCAATTGAGCGCGAAAGAGACACCTGCATCTCGAACTGATTTTTCCTGTGCAATATTAGCGAAATCGTACTTTCGTATTTCCCTGTTTTCTTCTACAAATGTGGACCGATTTTAATATATTTTTCTGTAGTAATTTAAGATGGACTTTGGTTATGTCTGTATGTTTTTCTTTTGTTTTTTATATTCGTTAAATTTGTTTGCCAGATGGTTGAAAACGATGGTAAAACCGGTCGATTTTTGTAAATTTTTAACGTTTCTAGTACTTTTAATAATTCATATATCAACAAAAACAAAACATAGGGACATAGTGGTGAAAGATATATATCATATGGTAAAAAATATTTGCTCTAGTGTCATTATCCAAGGAGGAAACTGAGGAATACGTTTGTATGGACTAAATGCCGCCCGCATTTCCTCTTAAGTTTTAGATGGGCCAAAGCTCTTAGCACATTATGAAATCATCGTTAAACATTGTCATGTTAAACGATGCTTTGGCCCAACAACGACCAACAGTGATGCTTACCAGCCATCACTTTTGGTCGTCGTTTAAAATATCCAAACGCAGTCGGACAGCTCCAAAAATATCTGGTCTAATTATAGGAAATTATTATTAATACTGCCTCGTTGGTGTAGTGGAGGCAAGCGCGACTGCTGATCGCGAGGCCTAGGTTCGATCCCCAGGTCGGACAAAGTGTTACTGCTTACTGGGTTATTCCGAGTGGAACTCCTTATAGGAAGCCCGGTGTTTGGATTTGTGACGGTTGATGGCAATAGGTTCCTCCTTATTACATGGGACTTAAACATAACGGCGAAATGAGGGTGTTACTATACACCTCCGCCCAGCCTTTCGGGGAATACAGGCGTGATGTTATGTTGTATTATTAATACTCCTTGCTAGTTGGGCTGCGAAAGTGCTTGCATAGATGAAATTCTTACCTAATGGTGGACTGATTTTTCTAAGCAGCGTTACAACGTCCAAATGCTTGATTCTTCCCTTTGCGTCTGGGTCGTATTCACTCCATAACCTGTTTTACATTTTTACGTTTCATAAACACATACACCGAAAGTACTGCTTATGAGAGGAATTTAAAAAAAATCCAATTTGCATCTTATTTTTTAAAAAGAAGAGGCTTTATACAAAGTTAGTCGGAAAGGGGGTACTAAGCCAAAAGGGTGTTAGAGTACCCATAATAATGGATAACTTTTGGTCTACAACTTTCCCCAAAAATCATTAGTTTAAGAGAAATTGCTGTTCAAAGATTTTATAAAAAATACGCTAAATTCTATCTATCCTCAGCTATGATCAGCCGTGTTAATATTTTAGGACATACGTATTTAGGTTCACGGCTTAGAAATTCCATTTTCTGAATTCATAACTAAAGCAGGAATGATATACATATATTTAAAAAAACTAAAATAAAAATCATTTTGCAAGGAAATAAAAATTATCGAATTTTGAAATTTTAACAACTTTCAAACAGTAATCAGTGATACCTTAAGTGGCCCGCGGATTAGTACTCCCTTTCCAACTAACCTTGTATAGTATGCAATACTAAAGCAAGCCAAATGAAATAAAAACTTTTTTACCTAATGAACTCGTCAAGATGATGAGGTCCCAAAATAGACCAGTCCCTGGTCAGGTAATCGAAGTTGTCCATGATGACAGCCACGAACAAGTTGATAATCTGAAAATATTTTTATTTGTCTGCTTCATTGTGTTCAGGTAGATTCTGGCTACGCTTTTCCCAAACTAACTCGATTTTGTTGATCGATTCGATGAACCGACTAAATCAATCGATACAGTTAAGATCGATTCAGATACGAACTATAAAATAAAATTGGTTTTACCGACAGAATATATTGATTGATATTATTGATCGACAAAATCAAGCAAGGTTGATAGGTTGGTAGATATTCATAATTTAATATTTCCACTTCCATAAAATGCTTAAGTAAACGTAGCTTTATGATTGCGCTGGCAGACCAGCTGTCTTATTATCTATAATCTTACCAAGAAGGTACAAAGCAGCGAGAACGAGATAAAGTAAGGGAATGCCATCCAGGTGCCACAATTCTCGTTGTCGGCTTGCATCGCACTGTCAGGCATGTCTGGTTTGATGCAGTGGATGGGGTTGCCGGGACGCTCGTCTATGTTCGGTGATAACGCCATCATGATATCTTGCCAGGCTTCACCTAAAATTTTAAGGTTATTGGTTACATCACTCATATTCATATTTTCAATGTTGAAGTCAGTAACATAATACAAGCAAAGAAAAGACATCTTTTAATTCAAAACGTATTTAATTTACATAAATCTGAACCTTGTTGCCCAGTGAATAGCTATAAAATATAAGAATTTTCGAATCGACAAACATAGCGTAGGATGCTGTCAACGCAGTTCGGGAGAGGCCAATATCAGTTTTAGTTACTTGAAGTAAATATATGGCAAAGATAAATGGTTAATTACCAACCGCGCGAATCATACGATTTGCGAGGTTAAGCTTCGCTTGCCGCGGTCAGTCCATGGATGGGTGACCGTTCGTTATACATCAAGACCACTCCGTGACTCTGAGAGCAAGTTAAACAGTCGGTCCCGGGCGTCATACGAATACCTATGACAGTCGTTACGGGTAGTCTGAAGCCCGACAGTCTGACAACTGGTCTACCTTAGGATATCGACATTACCCAGTTACTGGGTTGCGGAGGTCTGATGGCAGTCGCTCCATATAAAATACTGGTATTCAGCCGCATCTAGTTAGACTGGAAGCTGACCCCAACGTAGTTGGGAAAAAAGCTAGGTAGTTAATATATGATATGGCAAAGAAAAAACATTACATTAACATCGCTTTGTAGTTTCTGCCAATTTCCATAACAAAAAGGCGCGTAAGAAGATGAAGAATGGTATGAATGATTCTTAATCTTCTTATCTCATGTCGACATGAGACATGAGAAATGAGCATGTCATGGTGAAAAGATTAGCCAGGCAGTAAGCAGGCAGGGTCCCCCAGACTCACTTAAGTAGAGTCACTCGTAGAGACTCTTTTAAAAACTTAGTTAATAAAGAACTAACCTGTGGCAGATCTGAATAGCACCATGAGGGCTCCGCCAAATGTCTTAAAGTTATTATTGGAACTTATCACGTCCTCATCAGGGAAGACTTTACCGAAGAGCTGCAAACATATTATGATTTAAATTGGATTAAAATAAAATACCTTAAAATGGGGATATTTGGGGACCACGGGACTTGGCGCCGGACTGTAATCTTCAGTTAGTACTCTAGTAGTAGTTATTGGTGGTAGTTAGCCAGGCGGACCGTATAGATCCTACCACCAAGATTGCTGAGTTTTGTTGAATCTTACAACACGCGTCTATTTCCAGCTTGCGGTGAGGAAGTTTTATAGTCTAGCCCGTCCCCATACGGGACACCTCAATATTCAAACGATATCATTATAATAAGATATTTGAAGCAATTTTTTTTTAGATTCTAGGGTTAAATAATGAATGTGGATGGATATACACGTAGAGGTAGGCTAAAGAACAAATGGATGGATTGTATGAAGGATGATATGGGTAAAAAAGGAGTGAGTACTGAGATGACGGCTGATAGAGGAGAATGGAAGAGGGAGACGTGTTGTGCCAGCCCCACCTAGTGTGGGGCACGGAGATGATGATGATTTGAAGCAAAGAAAAAGTAATATTTATAACCTCTTGTAAAAAAATCAAGAAAGACCTTACCTGCATCCCAACAACAGCATAAATGAAGAACAGCAGTACAATCAGCAGTGCGACATACGGCAGCGCTTGAAAGGACTTGATGAAGGTCCACAGAAGAGTCCTGATCCTCTCTCCTCTAGAGAGTAGCTTGATCAAACGCATGGCTCGGAAGAGACGAAAGAATGTTATGTACTTGAGGAGGTAGGCGCCCTGGAAGAGAATGAGATTGAAAGGGACTGAATTTTTGGTGAAAAAAAAAAGTTTAAATCGAGTTTCACCGAGCAACAGTTTAGTCGATGATTAGAAACTGGCTAGCTACTGTGCTTCAAAGACAAACTACGTGTATTTTTACCTTTAAAATACAAGTCACAGCCAAAGCTCACAGCACTACAGAGAAGCGAGACCGAAACCGAATTCCCAACTTTAGAACTTATTGTTTTAGGTCCCCACCTATGAAATCAGCGTTTTGTATGGAGAATTTTATGGAAGTTGCATTTCTCATACTAATATTTTCTTAATAACATATTTAACAACTATGAACACTAATGTTTTAAAACTTTTATGCACTAATGTTTAAAAACTAAGATAACGTATGCCACTTAGATTATGCGACAAAATAAGTTTTAGCTAAGTGAATACAAAAATAGTGGTAATTTCGGCTAACAAAAAGAGGAGTCATTTTTAAGGTATTTTTTATGTTTAGAAAACTATAAGTAATAAGTTTTTTTTTACTATTGGTAGTTGTCTATGATGGCCATTATTCGATATAATATCAAGCAAATGATGAATATTTTAAATCATAGAAGTGATGAGGTTCTCTATTTGTGAGAAAAAAACGCCAATTTCATAGGTGGGGACCTAATATAAAATATGTATGTTTATCTATGGGTGTATTCGTTTCGCCTAGCTTCCACGAAACAAGGAATTCTACTGTGAAGTTAGTGCCAAATGTAAATTTATTCATTCAATAAAGATTATCTTATCACGAAGATTTACGTTGATTGTCAATTGGACTAATTCTAATTAAAACATTGTTATTGCATTAAATCTGTCGAAAATGGAATTATCTTTTCATAAAGTCAGGGATGATAATATAACATAACATCACGCCTTGTATTCTCCAAAGGGTTGGGCAGAGGTGTATAGTAACTCCCTTATTTCGCCAGTTATGTTTAAGTCCCATGTAATAGGGAGCGAACCTATTGTCATCAACCGGGCACAAATCCAGTCTCCGGGCTGCTACTGAGAAATACCTAATGGAAAAACTCAATAACACTTTGCCTAACCCGGAGATCAAACCCAGGACCCCGTGCTCAGCAGACGGATAGACAGACAGATATGATTTTTAAAAGAGTAACCATGGAGTTTCTTGCCGGCTCTTCTCCATAGGAAACGACTAATTGGAACCGTGCATCTAAATTCGACTTTTCATAAGCACCTGTATTGGTTAATATAATTTAAAAAAAATTGATTTTGATTCTGACGCGCTTGCGACCATGAGACCAATAAGGTAGTTAGGGTTTTTTGTTTTTTTTCATTTTGATTTTTGTTATTGTCACGTTTCTTACCTCTTTATTTGTGGCTGCAGCAGCAGCTGCTTTGTTGACTATACCGTACTGTAAAGAAAGAACATGAATATTTTTATGAGTAAGTATTTCTTTAACGATTGACAAATTCATATAAGAAATAACAAAATGGTTGCTTACATCAACTGTTGGTTTGTTCTCGTTAACCTGAGTAACTACGATGTCTATAATACTACCAACTACTAAGATGAAATCTGTGGTGTTCCATGCGTCTCCAAAATAATTCTGTAAATTGATAACATAACTTGAATAAAAATGTGTTTTTCGAAGAGTGTTGAATCTACTCATAGATATTATGAGAATAAAAATACTAGGTGCTGTAAATCCATAATGTATCAATAACTAGCGACCCGTCCCGGCTTCGCACGGGTGCAATGTAGATACTAATGTGGGGCATATAAACCTTCCTCTTGAATCACTCAATCTATTGCTGCATTAAAATCCGTTGCGTAGTTTAAAAGATCTAAGCGTACAGTCACCGGGAGCGACTTTGTTTTATACTATGTAAAGATAGTATTGACTTTTCGAATTCATGTGCGGATCAGAATTTGATTATCACTTGCGTTAACGGTGAAGAAAAACATCGTGAGAAAACCTGCACACCGGAGAGGACTCCATAAAGTTCTCGATGGTGTGTGTAGTACGCCAACCCGCACCAGGCCAGCGTGGTGGACTAAGACCTAAACCCTTCTCATTCTAAGAATAGGCCCGTGCCCAGCAGTGGGACAGTAATGGGCTAATTATATTATGTTATGTTTTAGTATTGAATATGTGAACCACTGAAATGGAGCAATTTTAAATGTTTTTATTGTTAGTTTGGTTCTAGTCTAGTTCTGCTGGCTTTTTGGAGAAACTTAGAGTCACCCAGCGGGCAATGGAGAGAGCTATGCTCGGAGTTTCTTTGCGCGTTAAATCCGGAACGAGGATATTCGCCGAAGAACCAAAGTGACCGACATAGCTGTCAGGGTTTGCAAGCTGAAGTGGCAATGGGCAGGCCACATCGCTCGAGGGACCGATAACCGATGGGGAAGAAAGGTTCTTGAGTGGCGACCACGAATCGGAAAGCGCAGCGTAGGTAGGCCTCCCACTAGGTGGATCGACGACATTGTGTAAGTCGCGGGCAACCGATGGATGCAAATGGCGGATTGTCGTTCGATGTGGCGGTCTAAGGGGGAGGCCTTTGTTCAGCAGTGGACGTCTTCAGGCTGATGATGATGATGTATTGTTAGTATATTTATGATGCCTAGGTAACCCGTGCACCACCTTTACATAATATAAAACAAAGTCGCTCCCGCTGTCTGTCTGTCCCTATGTATGCTTAGATCTTAAAAACTACGCAACGGATTTTGATGCGGTTTTTTTAATAGATAGAGTGATTCAAGAGGAACTTTATATGCCTTACATTAATATCTAAATGCACCCGTGCGAAGCCGGGGCGGGTCGCTAGTAGACTATAAATAGTAGCCATCTGCCATAGATCGTGTGGATTGTTTATTTTTATCTTTTTTTGTGTTTGGGTTACCAGGTATTATATATTTTAAGTGCACAATTTTGATGTAGTAATAAGTATTTAATTTTAAGAAATATTATATTTTTAATTTTAAGTATGCATGTGCGTCGGCTTGGGCGAAAAAAAATTTTTTTTTCTTTCTTTCTTTCTTCTTTAAATTAATAATTTCTTACCTTAAATCTAAATGCAGCTAATTTGAACACAAACTCCAGCATGAACACCGTAGTCAGCAACATATTGATATAATCCAGAACCTGTGTAAACAAAATGACCACTATTAAAAACAACACAGGGTGTAAACGAAATCATGTAATTCCTTCAAACCTCGTGATGTACTGCTGACATAGATTAACCCTGCACGGGATAAATTTGAATTCAATAAAAAAAAATACAAGAAAATTTTTAACGTGAGATATTTTAGCGCTCCCAGTTAAATGACCGCGCAGCGAGCGATAGCCGCGCAATTCGCTCGGGGCACTAAAATGCGTCACGTTAAGAACACATGTTTATTTCTTGTATTTTTTTATTGAATATTAAACTATCCCGTGCAGAGTTATTCTATGTCAGCGGTACATCACGAGGTTTGAAGGAATTACATGATTTCGTTTACACCCTGTATAATATTAGTTTTTAGAAAAAAAAAACATATTGATTGTGATTACTGCATATTGATCGATGAGCTCGTGGCTTATTAAAGATCACGCGGATAATAAGATTTGTGAGGTTAAGTAGCGCTTGCCGCGGTCAATCCGTTGATGGGTGACCGTTCGTTACACATCGAAACCCTTCCGTGCCTCGAAGAGCACATTAAACCGTCAGTCTCGGGTGTCATACGAATACCTATGACAGTCGTTACGGGAAGTCGGAAGCCAGAAAGTCTGACAACTGGTCATCGGCATTGCCCAGTAACTGTGTTGCGGAGGTCTGATGGCAGTCGCTTCGTGTAAAATACTGGTATTCAGCCGCATCTGGTTAGACTGGAAGGTGACCCCAACATAGTTGGAAAAGAAGCTAGGCAGAACAACCTCTCAGAAACCGAGGATTTTGATCGCACCAAAATCTAATTTCATGTGCATCTCGTGAAGGACCTTCATATTATGTGTTGAAGTTATTAGAATGGTATGAAACCTTCTTGTACTCCGGCGAAGATCCATGGAACTTCATCATGAGCGCCACAGTGTTCAGCACAATGAAGAAGAAGATGAAGTACTCAAACCGCTGTGACGTCACGAACCACCACGTCTTGTACTGGATCCGATGCTTCGGGATATACCTGAAACCAATGAAGTAAAACATTTAAACTGGAGACCAGATTTGGACACAACCTATAACCTATAAATCCTCGTAATTATTAAAACACTAGCTGTGTCCTCACGGCTCCGCCCGCGTAAGAAGTTTTGTTCCAGTAATAAATATAGCCTATGTTACTCAGTGATAATGTAGCCTTCTAACGGCAAAAAACATTTTGAAATCGGTTCAGTAGTTTTTAAGTTTAATCGTTACATACAAAAATACAAATCTTTCCTCTTTATAATATTAGTATAGAAGTATAGATAACATAATACCACGCCTGTATTCCCTGAAGGGTTGGGCAGAAGTGTATAGTAATACCCTCATTTCGCCGTTGTGTTTAAGTCACATGTAATAGGGGGCGAGCCTATTGGCTTCAAGCGGGCACAAATCCAAACTCCAGGCTGCTACTGAGGAATTTCACTAGGAAAAACCCAACTACACTTTGACCTGGGGATTGAACCCAGGACCCCACGATCAGCAGTCGCGCTTGCCGGCACTCGACCAAAAAGGCAGCTAATTATTAAAAGTGTTTTGTATTTGGGATAGGATCACCTTCATCTGTTGTTTTGCTTTAAGCGACTACAACATCCAACTGGCTCGTTGGTCTAGTGGTGGCAAGCGCTACTGCTGATCGTGAAGTCCTGGGTTCGATCCCCAGATCGGGCAAAGTGTTTTTGGGCTTTTCCGTGTGGATTTGTGCCCGGTCGGTGGCAATAGGCTCGCCGCCTATTACATGGGACTTAAACATAACGGTGAAATGAGGATGTTACTATACACCTCTGACCAACCCTTTGGGGAATACAGGCATGATGTTATGTTGTGAACAAAATCCAACTTGAATTACATTTACTTAATAACTGTTATGTTATGTTTTACTAACCTCCTCACTGGCTTAGCTTTCAAAGCAAACTCTATGCAGTTCCTCTGATTCTTGTCCAGCTCGCAATCCTTGAATTCTTGTTCTCCTTCCTTCTGGAATGTTACTATGACGAAACCTACGAAGATGTTGACCTGAAAATAAAATCATGATGATTTACACCACACCTCAAAGATCCTTTCTTAAATTTCCTTAAAATTCTTCTCTGGGTTGTGTAAAGCGTTTGCAATGCCTACATCGACGGCTACCCCGAGCTCGAATTAGGTGTGACATGCTACATAGTACCTTGAATACGACTCACGTGGCCTACGACACACCCCGCTCGCGCCCCGCGTTTTGTGTTGCGAACGCTTATGAGTTATAGGCAGATATTATTGCTTCTAACTGTACCATAATTTTGGTTTTAAGAATTCTGAAGGAATCCAAGGTAACTTTGGGATCATTTTAGTCGTGCCAGTGCTGGTAGAGGCCTCTCTACCAGCACTGGCACGACTAAGCGCCTGCTGATGAATTTTGATTTGACTCCTTGCCTTGTTCTGTGGTCCTTACTTCCTATAACCTTCAAAGTAAGAGTGAATAGGCATGTTTTGGGTACGCTCGTTTCATCGCTTTCCATCAGGAGAGATCAAGGTCAAGAGCCAATTAATAACAATAAAAACGGTAGGTATTTCTTTTTTGTTATTTATTGTCAGAATTGCTGCCATCTTAGTTTACAAAATGTTAGATAAAGTTTACTTGAAGCAGTTTAGAATTCTATTAGATTATGATGGGGCTGGCATGGTCTTATTGTGGCCAAAAGCAAATCAGATAATTTTAAAAATAATTGCTTCATTGAATCGTCCTACTTTTGTTTACAGGTTTAGATTTTTATTCACCAAACGCACTTACCATGAAGAACGCTATAACGATGATGTAGCTGATGTAGAAAAACGCTACGAGTGGTCTAGAATTTTCTATAGGGCCGTGGCGTTCTTCGTTCGAATCCATTGACGTGGACAACAATCTGAAATATAAGTCAGTCTTTATTTCAAGAGTTTAGATTAGTTCGTTATTGAGACATCTCACTAGAGCAGTGTTCCGCAAAGTGTGTGCCGCGGCACACTGGTGTAGCGTGGTCATTAATTGGTATGCCGCGGGAAAAATCTATTTCTTATAAAATTATAAAGGCGGACGGAAATAATGTATTCTTTGCTATCTTTATATGATTAAAATATGATTTTTTATTTATGGTGTACCTATGAAATTCCCCGATTTCGTAGGTGTACCTTGAACACAAAAGGTTTGCGGAACACTGCACTAGAGGATACTACATAAAATAAAAGTAAATGGCTGCACCACTGTAAGCCTTCATAGCCAATCAGAATAAGTTAAATGTCAAATACATATTAATCAATGAAATTGCTTTGGTACCAACAATGGTGACGCTATAAGTTCCCCAATTCTCTTCCCCATTGATAATCCTATAGCCAGTGATCGGCCATTTTTCTCTAATTCCAATACGTAAAACTTATATCTGTAGATTTCAGAAACATAAATTGTATGTAAAATCAATATCGAAAGTAAATGAAATGAAAGCTTGTTAATAATTAATAATTACTATGTCGTAATAAACAATAATACAGTAGATAACATTAAACAATTTGACCGATTGGTTCCTATAATATTTAATTTCAATAATAAAATATCGTAATTCATAGATCTAAAATGAAGTAAAGCGTGGCTTTTCAGCATTCAATCCAATCTATGGATCCTCAATAGGTAGTTTTTTTTCCCAAACAAACCAACGGACATCTTTAAATTTTTTTTGGAGTGCTGGTGGACTAATATCACATTTGGTTAATCATATTTCATTCATTGACACCGCATTGTAACTGCAAGTGGACTGTACATCCAGCCAGCATTTTTCACGCAGTTGCACTGACTGCATCTTCACTGCCTTCAGCAGTTGCAGTCGGGATGTCTGTCTGAGCCCTTACAAATTCATTTCTTATATGAACGAAATGTGATTCACCAAATGTGACATTACTAGCCCTTCTTTTTATACAATTTGGAAAGGTGGGTGAAAACTGTTCAGGTAACTAGGTTAACTTACCCTGGCCATCCCTCGAAGGTGGATACAGTGAAGAGGGTAAGCATTCCGTTGAGCACATCATCAAAATTGAACTTATTCCGTATCCACAAACGGTCCCCTATTTTCAGCTCACCGTTCTTGTTAATTAAGTATGTACCCCTAGAAGAATAAAGTGAAATGAATTCTTAACCCCTGACTTTGTAAATTGACATCACCCCCGTGATAATAACGTCTAGTTTAGAAGTCAGGGTGTTTCACTCTGGAACACTAGCTTAAGCCATTTTTAGATCTAAATTATGTAAATGTAAATGCATTTTTATGGAGAAATAAAGATTTATTCATTTATTTATCACCCGTCCAAGATCGCTAGACTCAAAAAATTTACAGGGTACATCGAATTAACTGGCAAAATGTCACAGATAATTTGATGTATCCATACATAAACATGTAAAACACCATTATTGTGTTTTATTTTTGGTTGATTTTTTTGTTTCATTGCGTATACAGGGTGTAAAATATAACCGCCACCTGGAGGAAAGGTAGGGTACTTTTAATAATTGAATTTTTATAAATTCAAAAATAGCATGTTTAGACCCTTGCATGACCAAAAATTGCATGTTTAAAAGTCCCTTTCATTTTATTCTATTATACAGGGTGAACAATTTTAAATACTTAATGAAAATAATGGATTTTATTCAAACGAAATTTAATTTAATTTGAAAAAGTAATATAAACTGTTCTTTTTAACCGACTTCCAAAAAAGGAGGAGGTTCTCAATTCGAATGTGTTATTTCTTTATGAATATGTTTGTTCCGCTATATCTTTGCTAATTGTGAACCGATTTTAATGATTATTTTTTTGTTTGAAAGTGTATTCTTTCGAAGTGGTCCCATTTAAATTTGGTGAAGATCTGATGAAGAACCTCGGAGGTAGACCATTTGAAGTCGGTTTTTTTTTTGTTACAAAGTGATTATTAAATTCACTGGTCTGGTAAGATACTTTCCCTCGATGTGGCGTTAATTTTCAAACCTGAATACTGGAAAGCATACTACTTACTGGCACTGGTCTTTCGTCACTTTGGTAATATCTGTACATCTATAGAATTTACCCTGAAATCATAATATTAATATTAGAACAAAATTCTTAACCAAAATAAAATTACAACTGTCTTCTGGACTAAAAATATTCTTAGTTCAGGAGTCAGACCCCTGATTCAGAACATTTCGATACGACAGTTGTTGAACGATTCAGTTTGCTATCTCTTTTCCTCTCATTACTATAATCGTAGACAAAACGAGTCGACAACTGACTCGAGAACACATTATTTTCTACATAAATTTATATTATATTGAAGAAAAATATTTTTATTTTAAAGGATAAAGTACCAATAATATTTGCTTATACTTTTACTTTTAAATACTTACTCAGGATTTTTTGAACATGAAAATTATTCTAACTTAATATGTAATACAGGGTTTTTTTTAATTAATTTCAAATACCATTGAATCACCTGACCTCGCTTTCTACAAATCGCTGAAGCTAAGCACATGAAACAAATAATTAGTAAATACATTTCAGGTTATGACAATGCTGGGACTATGTTACTTTGCTAACACTAAATTCCTTAGTGACAACCATATTTTATTCAGGAGATTCATAAATTAATTCAGGAGAATCATCGGGCATTATAGAAAAAAAATGATAAATATAAAAATATTATTTAAAAAAATTTAACTTGTGTTATGGCTTAAGAAGAATTGAATAAATATATGAAAAAAAACGTTACTTTTGAAATATGGTTGACATATTGTAAGTATTACCTACTAATATATAAATAACTATACACATACATATTATTACCAATGGCTAGATCAATTTTTATGAAAATTACACTGCAACTTACATCCGGTTCGGCTTTAAAGAGATGTGTATTTAAAAGGAACATAATACCTACGATAGTTCCAACTACTCCGAATTTCGGCAGCGGGAGCGCTCAAAAAGGGTATTAAAAAGAAGGTCTATTAAAATTACCTTAAACAACTGAATGCCGACAACAGCAAACATAAATTGCAACATATGATTTATAATAAAAATATTTCCAATAGACTTTATGGAAGCAAACACACACTTGACCACATACTGAAGCACAAACAATGCAAAAAATGTTAAAGCGGCGCCAACAATAACGTTACCCAATTGCAGTGTTTTTTATTTATTTTTTTGTATTTTTAGTTTTCGCCCATTTGTCCCAATGTGCGTTTGTGTAGGTGTATGCAAACCACGTTGTATAAGGTTGTGAAAAAAAAAACAGAATGCAAAAATTAAATAAATGTTAAAAAAAAATACCACAAAAAACTGGGGGAAAAGGTCGCCTACTTACATCGCGTTAGTCCTTGGTTTTACAGAAACAAAAAAAAATCTTTATTCGACTTTTTACAGACACGTCAGTGTCCTGTTCTGACTGTGACATTTCGAAGAATGAAAAACGTAAACACAGTAATAAACCAAGTACCTCACTCCTAGTTTTCGAGTGAAATGTCAAGGTAGGGCATTGTGCAACAGAAACACACCGAAGCACTTAATTTTGAGTCCAAAAAATCACAAAATTCGGAAAAGAAAAACTTGATAAAAACATCACACAACACCTTTGGGCTAATTTTAATTTAAAATAAAACATAACGAAGCATGCAAGCTCCTAGATAGGAAAAAAAAAACAAAAAGAATTTTTTGGACCCACGGGCAAAAGCGAAAAAAAAATGTTAGTAAACTAATTTTTTGATATTGCACGTAAATAAGCCTCACACATATTAAATAAACGAAATCAGATGATTTTTATTTCTTTTTTTAGAAAATAATATAGTGCAAGAATATTTTCCGAGTGCATAAAAATACTTACTTCCACAAACTTATGTAAATTGTAAATAAATTGACCCAAAGGTGTCGCTCAGTGAGTAAAAAAAATTGCGAAATATTTTTTTCAATTTTTTCCTCCTCCCTACCTTGAACATTTGCACTCCCATGACAGCAAACATGAACTGAAGAAGGTTTGTCACCAACAAAATGTTTCCGATCGTCTTAATAGCGACGATCACGCACTGAACTACATGCTAAAAATTGATAAAAATATTTTTTTACATTTTTTTCTTGACTAAAATTGGCAAATGTTTTTTTGGGAAAAAATATAGTAAAATAAACTGACCTTCAATCCTTTGGCTCTGTTGATTGCCCTCAAAGGTCTCAACACTCGGAAAACTCTCAAAATCTTTATAAAAGATACAGTATTCTTTGACCTGTATGAAAACAAAATAATTTGTTTAGCTCAAATTCATGATTCGGGATTTTTCGACTAGTTTCTGACCCAAACGGAATCTTTTTATTCCCTGGACAACCTGGACACGACGAGTGCCAAAGAAGCACGACCACTACAGACATCGAGCGTGCCGCTACTGCAGCGTTGCGTCACGCTCTCGACGCGTGATAAACTTATGATCATGATATATAATAAAACAAGGTATTATCTACCAACGATGACACATATTACGTCATCATTTGTGATATTTGCCATTCAATAACAACAAAGTTTGACAACAGAAGCCGAAGCTTTTGATTCATCAATAGCTAGGTCAGTCACGTGATCTAGCAGTCAAGGAAAGGAACTACCTTGTTTTAGTATATTATGTTCATCATTAAAGGCTCTTTTTGGGTCCAAAACTACTCGGGCAATTCCGAAACAAGCACTTGCCTAAAACTGTTATGAAAATTATAATACAAAAACTTACTTATTTTATGAAAAAAGTTTGGGCAAAATAACGATTTCAATTTTAAAAAGAGATATTTTGACAATTTTCTACTAAATAAATCGTGGAAATAAAGGTTGGAGTTTACGATCGAGCTTTTACAGTAAATATCATTCATTTGACTCACCCATCCAAAGATATCAAAGACACTATCACGACGAGTAAATCCAGTAGATTAAAAGCTGATCTACAGAAGGCGTCTTTATGTAAGATAAAGCCGTATGTGATGACCTTCAAGAGCAGTTCTACGGTGAACACTGTGGTGAAGAAGTAGTCGATTTTATGGAGGATCTAGAAAATATGTAAAAGTAACTACTTCATTTACTTGCTTAATGGAATTCATTTGTGGCTAAATAGATATCGCGCAGAACTATACAAGTACACATCGATACGTTCTCGGAGAGCTGATCCAAAGCAAATGTGTCAGCATAGACTAATAATTAGTAACATAACATAACATCACGCCAGTATTCCTCGAAGGTTTCGGCAGAAGTGTATAGTAACACCCTCATTTCGCCGTTATATTTAAATCCCATTTTCTATTGCCATCAACCGGCCACAAGTCCAAACTCCGAACTGTTACTGACAAATTCCACACAGAAAAACCCAATGACACTTTGCCCGACCTGGAGATCGAACTCAAGACCTCACGATCAGCAGTGGCGCTTGCCACTACTAGACCACGATGCAGTTAATAATAATAAATAGTACAAAAACCTCGCTCTTTAACCAATGCGTGACAAGAGAAATGTGCTCCTTGCATTCGAAACTGAGCTTTAGTATTAGGCGAGAGAGTTCTCATTCCCCTGTGCATTTGCGCTCACACATATTGGTTCGATTACTCCCTAACTTTCAGTTCGGTTTTCTTTTGTGTTTCACTCCAGAGCTGAAGTTCAAGTGTCGAAAAAGCGTCTGCCTTTTCCACATCGCGATGACCTTGAAGAGTTTGAGCAGATCCGACACGAACGTGTTTGCTATTCAGTCAGAAGCACATAGTGTGATGATTGATGGTGAAGAAGAAGAACATTATAAATTTTAAATATTATTAAGATTTACCTCTGTCTGTGATTCGCTATCCTTGCTGCCCACTGGGTCTTCCATAGCCAACATGAGCGATGACGCAAGAATGCACAACAAGATCAAATTTTTGAACCACGAGTTTTTCTGGATCTTGTAACATGTGACTCGGAACCTGAAATAAGAAGATAGTCAGGTACTAAGATCATAGAAATAATGAAATGCTTTTTGAGATAACCAGTGATAGGCTATCAGTTGAACGCTTGCCTTCGATATAGAGGGTCTGAGTGCAGTCTTTGGCTAGGTCGCGTTTGACCCTAGTCGCACCTGTCCATAAACGCAAACAGGGTCTAAGATGGAGCACACGAATCCAAGTTACAGAGATATAGAGGGATTCCCCTATACCCCTCTGGCTCTCACATACACACGACAGAACACAGTTAACTACTTGGCGTTGGACTTTAATGTGAGAATGATAGCTAGCCAGGTGGACTGTATAGATCCTACCAGTAAGCGTGCTGGATTTTGTAGAATCTTACAACATGTGTTTATTATAGGCGTGTGGTGCTAGCCCGTTCCCGCACGGGATTGATAGATATTTGGGGAAGCTGAATGTTTTGCGCTACAACTCTTTTTTATTGGTAGACCAATGACAAAAAGAACAAATGCTTACCAGTTGGTATTGGAGAAGACAAAGAAGCTGCTGCCTTCAGGTATGGGTTTGTCCTCATTCTTCATATCAACGTCAGACAACCGCCGCGGACGCGCCGACGTCGCCAACTGGCGCTTCGGTGATTCTTCCTTTTTTATATCTCCTGGAGAAGAAAGACATGCAAAAATTACGTACAATTCATCTGTAAGTACATACATTCAATATCAAAAGTACCTAAGTAACGATTGCATAAACAAAAAATTGTTGTAAATGAAAAGTTGTTAACAATTAACGAAACAGTAGTGATATTTTACGGAATAGTATTACAATTAAAACATTAAATAGTATTATAATTAAAACATACTGCGCCGACCCCAAGTAACTTGGGACCAGAGCAGGAAGATGATGATGATGATGAGTAATAAAATAAATTTAGACAAACAATTAACTTCCGAGAAAATTTATTTTGAAATTCCAAATATTCATCGCCTTTTGCTGTTGGCTGTACCTCATTTATTCGCGAGCTTACGTAAAAATATTCATCCAAACAGGCAAAACGTCTTTTGAGTTTGGTCGAAACACCTACAACGTTTTGTCTTTGGAGACGAGCCTCTTGGGCTGATCTCCAAAGAAAATGTATAGCGTAACACCCTATTACCCTGTACCAAAATAAAGATAAAAAATATGACACCTACCATTTTGTTTCTTCTCGATTGCAACAAGAGTGTCATTGGCTCCGTCTCTTACTTCCTGCTCCTGTTCCTCGACGTCTTCTTCTGAACCAGTCTCCTCGTATTCATGGTCTGATCTGTAAACATTTCATCACTATAAATACCGGGATCGAGACCTCCCGGGGGAATCCCGTGACTCCGGCCATAGGTTCGTTTGTGGAACACCGTGGGGTTTTAACCAGTAAGAGTCCGGCATAACCCATCACCTTCGCCAGGGCGGAGGGCATCGATTAAGATTTTCCCACGAAAAGAAGGTCCATCACTGCTTAACGTGCTTAATTAACTTATTGATAATTATTAATTCTTACCTGGGTACCCTCTTATATTTCTTGTAAGGCCGGCTGTTAGTAAACAATTAACAATAATGAATAAGCAGTTACATAAAAAAGTTAAATATTTAATGGTTTAACGATCATCTCTAATCTCCGATAACCAAAAAATACAAACTTCAATGAAAATAGTAAAAACATGGACTGAGATCGTATAATATCATCAATCTTTTACATCGTTTCTTTAGAAGCCATCGGAGATTATCACCTTGTCTCAAGAATCTGGCACTCACCCTTCACTGGAGTAACCTTCCTCTTCGTTTACATATTCATCATCAGTCTCGCCTCTCTCTTCATCCAGTTGAGGATTACCTGCATCTGGATTCTCAGCTTCCTGAAAGACAGTCAGAGATAGGAGGTATATCAAAAATGGATCATCACATCTTTTTGTAATGGAGGAGCTTCTACAAATGACGAGTTTTTACGTCTGGTCGTCCCTGGGCAGGTAGCTCCGCTTCCAAGCCTTGCTGACTAGCTAATCTTTTCACTCGCTTTAACACTGACTAAGAGTAAGCAGAAACTATAGTGAAACTACAGCAGAAAAGATAATTATGTAGTGTGTAAGGATCTTAGCGTATGTCGGTCCGTAGTTTTTATTTTTCTTATCTATACTCCTATTTTAAAGCTGAAGAGTTTATTTGTGTGAACGCGCTAATCTCAGGAACTACTGGTTGGAATTGAAAAAATATTTTTGTGTTGGATATTCCATTTATCAAGGAAGATTATAGGCTATATAACATTACGCTACGACCAATAGGAGCGGAGCATAAATGAAAAATGTTGCAAAAACGGCAAAATGTCCACCCGTGCGAAACCAGGACGGGTCGCTAGTTACAATAAAGAAAGAAGAAAATAAAATTATTTGCGACTTCAATATGAACATAAACAAAATAACAGAGACATTAAAACAAAAAAATATATTAGCAACAAAATTAGAAAAATATCTGAGTATCATGCAGTCTAATGTAGAAATTGTACCATATCTACTGCTACGTATTGTTTTTGAACCACAAAAAGCAAGAGAAATCTTCGTTGGACTATCAACTGTAGCTCTACAATGTCGAAGAAGAAATATCAAGTCAATTAAAGAAAGTCAAAATTCAAAAAAATAAAACTAGGTACACTAACCCTTACCTCTTTTTCCTTTTGAATTTCATCCATCTCTTCGGCGTCTCCTAAATTGTCGACAGCGATAGCCAAGAACACGTTTAGCAAGATGTCTGTATAGATTAACTAAGGAAATTAATCAAAGTTTATTTTAATACTAACATAACATCACGCCTGTATTCCCCGAAGGATTAGGCAGAGGTGTATAGTAACCTCATATCGCCGTTATTTTTATGTCCCATGTAATAGGGTGCGAGCCTATTGCCATTAACCGGGCACAAATCTCTTAATATCTTGAGTAAAATTACAAAAAGGAAAGAATCTGAGTCATTACGTTGGATGAACCATAGAACTAATGTGATTGTATTACATAACTCTTGAGATTGTTCTGCAATACTTGTGCATTAGGAGTGAATTTCGCTCTCACAAAATAAATATTCAAAATTTTAAGAAACATGAAATTAATAATAAACCTAACATTACGCCTTGTATTCCCCAAAGGGGTCGGCAGAGATGTTTTAGTACACCCTGATTTCGCCAATTGTTTAAGTCCCACGTAGGGGGCGAGCCTGTTGCCATTAACCGGGCACATATCCAGACTCCAGGCTGCTACTGAGAAATTCGTAATGGAAAAACCCAATATCACTTTGCCCGACCTGGGGATCGAACCCAGCACCTTATGCTAAGCAGTCGAGCTGCGACCACTAGACCAACAAGGCAGTCAAATATTAATAATAATTATCTATATCACAACCTTGGCATTGAAATTCACATAAAACAGAAAATATCTCACCCTAAGAGTTCCGTTTTGACCTTTTAGACCTACGGAACCCTAAGAAATTACAATGTATAATTGTATACAATTATACATTGTAATTTTAGATTCTATGAGTAAGTACTTTAACTCACACACTGACCTATTACTTTTGAATTTTTGGGAAAACGTATACTTTTGCAATGTTTGTAAATATGTGAGCACCATGTATCTATGACATAATTAATTTGTCATTGTTTCATTGTTTTTTTTTTTACCTTTTGTGGTATAGTCATTTTATTCTAGGTGCATCGTCTTCACATATAATTGTATAATTAATGTACCTATACAAAATATTGTAAGACATTTTAAAAGAGTAACGGTGGAGTTTCTTGCCCATTCTTCTCCATACGAAACTACCTTTTGGAAGGGGCGACTAGAATCAATTCTATTTTCTTTGTAAACTTTAACGTTCAAAAGTGCCTTTTATGTGCCTAATTGAAATAAATACTTTGACTTTGAATGATTATCTCGAAAAAGGATACAGTTACCGCAGATGAAGATGACGATGAAGTAGAAGGAGGCCAACATGCCATATGTACCGACACCGCCGTAAGCATTGATACCGTGGTACATTACAACGTTCCAATCCTCACCGGTTAAGATCTGAAATAAGAAAATGAATTTCAGTGGTCTATTATTTTTTGCTACGAGGTTGTCTTTGCTCAAAGGTATTTGCATGAGGCTACTCATGTATTACCTATATGAGGCAGGACAGTAGATACTCAAGAAATAGTTACCGACACGGTCAGAGCCACATATGCAACTCACCAAGGTCACCAGTGCTCAAAGGCAAGCGTGAACATTTGATATAGCACTAGCTGATGGGCTTGTGATAGTACACCCTCTTACTAGTCGTGATAATAATAGCAATAAAAATATTCAAGTCATAAAAGAGACTGAAGAAAACTTACCTGAAACATCGTAAGCACAGCTTGCCAGAAAGAGTCAAAGTTATGCCTTTCTTTCTCTTCCTCAGGTTCGTAATCAAATCTCCCTCCAAACACTTGCATGCCGAGCAACGCGAAGATCATAATGAACAAGAAGAGAAGTAGCAGTAAAGAGAAAATGGACTGGATAGAGTTGAGAAGAGATGCCACCAAGTTGGAAAGAGAACGCCAATATCTGAAAATTATAAGACCTTTGTTAGAACAGATGTTTTTATGTGATGATGAACACTAACAAAATAATTACGGAGATGTAGGTATTATATTTTCAGAGACTAACATTATGCCAATGATGGAACTTAGTGCGATAGGTACATTGAAGATAGACAAAATAAATGCCGAGCCTTTTCCCAACTATGTTGGGGTCAGCTACCAGTCTAACCAGATGCGGCTGAATACCAGTATTTTACACGGATGGACTGCCATCAGACCCCCGCAACCCAGTTATTGGGCAACCCCGATATCCTAAGATTAGACCGCTCGTCAGACTTTCGGGCTTCTCATTATCCGTAACAAATGTCATAGGTCTCGTGACCGATGGTTTAACGTGCTGTTCGAAGCACGGACACACAATAAATCTGGCTTAAAATTAGCCCATATTTAGTTGAAGGCTGCGGAATTACAATGAAGATTTATCATACTACTAGTGGACCCGGCAGACGTCGTCCTGCCCGGAAAAGCAGCGCCGTCTACCGGGTTCAATTGTATTTTCAAACCATCCAGGAACCCATTGAAATATACACACAAAATTTCATCCAAATCGGTCCAGCCCTTTAGGAGGAGTTGGGTGACAAACACACGTACAGAAGAATTATATACAAGGTTAGTCGGAAAGGGGATACTAAGCCGCGGGCCGCGGATACTTAAAGTATCACTGATGACTATTTTAAAGTGATAAAATTTCAAAATTCGATAATTTTTATTTGCATGGAAAAATATTTTTATTTTAGTTTTTTTCAAAAAAAACATTATACCTGCTTTAATTATGAATTCAGAAAATTAAGTTTCTAATCCGTGACCCTAAATACCACATTTATATTAGCACACCACATACCACATAATTATATTGCCTACAACCTAGTTAAAATAGTATTGTGTGGGTGTGTATTCGTTTCTAAGTGATTTTCTACTAACATTATTTTTATGTGTACTTATTAACTAACTTATGGATCGTTGTGTCTGATGCAAATAAATAAATAATATGACCTAAATTGTAAACAAAGCTGATCATAGCTATGGATAGATAGATTTTAGCATATTTTTTACGAAATCTTTAAAAAGCTATTTCTCTTAAACTATCGAGTTTTGGGGAAAGTTGTAGAACAAAAGTTATCCCTTATTATGGGTACTTTAACACCCTTTCGGCTTAGTACCCCCTTTCCGACTAACCTTGTATATTGTGAAGATAATCAACAATCTGCGTTCCACTAGGAAACACCGGATGGATCATCGACGATCGTATCCGACCAGAGGTTATAGGAGAATCTGTAAAGTTTACTGAAATTGTGTTATTAGACTACGAAATAGATTTCAAAGCGACAACCCATAACAGTTGAGTTGTATAAAATTTCCAAACTTACTTCGTAACTTTGAACACTCGAAGTAGACGAACACATCGCAACACAGATATACCAAGTTGAGGAATAGTGTCAGTGATGGTAAGAGCCAGCTCCACGATTGAACAGAACATGACGAAGCAGTCGAAACGGTTGAACAAGGAAACGAAGTAGCCCTGGAAAAAACAGAATTACATTCATTCAGTACACACATCTGATACACATTAATAAGTGGTGGCATCCAAATAAATGCTATAGTAAATGGTCTTACTTCTATGAACAAAATTATATCACCACACTCACCAGATGGGAAAGTGGTCGCAATATTCTTATTTGTTTATTGATAAAAACCATATGCTTAAATCTATCCTTACAGACAACAGCCCAATACGATAGTGCGGTCACATTTTTTTAAAATTAGTAGTCTAATGGACGCTGCCTTCAATCTATACTTATGTTACAAAGCTGAAGAGTTTGGTTGTTTGTTTGTTTGAACGCGCTAATCTCAGGAACTACTAGTTGGAATTGAAAAAATATTTTTGTGTTGTGATAGTCCATTTATCGAGGAAGGTTATAGGCTATATAATATGACGCTACAACCAATAGGAGCGGAGCATAAATGAAAAATGTTGCAAAAACGGGAAATATATCCACCGTGCGAAGCCGGGACGGGCCGCTAGTCTTTGATAGTTTATATCACCCACTTGTGGTGAGGGGTGGTTGAAGACACACAGTGACAAGTACAGATATTCTGATGTACTTACTCGTATATTTGTTTATACTCATTTTTATATAAGATTCGACAAAAGTAATCCACCTAGATATGAATATCTTTTAAACCATTTCTCCAAATAGAGTTTCAACTCATCTTGATTGACTGTCAACGTTCACAAAATCATTATACTGTATTGAATCCCTGCTGGAAGCAAACACGTTGTTTACCTCTATACATTTCTTTGCTGAAATGGGTGTTACTTGTCTAATGTTATATGAAATAGAGTAGCGCGTTCATCCTCATTAGCGTACATTATTTGGTCAGTGGCATCTTAGGGAGAGACTTCTTCTTCTTCTCCCTGCCCTTATCCCACACTAGGTGGGGTTGGCACAACATGTATTTCATAAATCCATGTTGTTAGAGGTTTTGGCTTATTGCTTTATAACCGGCTACCTGCCTGACATCAGCCCTCCTTGGGAATACTTGCTGTGCTGTCGCGCGGGTGACCTAATGTGCTTGCTGATATTTGCATAGGGTAACTACAACTACACTTGGGGAGAGACATGTGTATAAAATTGATTACTTACTTGGAAGCCCAGTGCATACATCTTCACCAACATTTCCATTGTAAATAGCGCCACGAAAAAGTAGTTTGCGTAATTTTGGAAGTGGTCTAGCCAATGTGGTTGCCTGGAAAAATAGCAAATTAGATATCAATGTATTTGTTATACACAAGTTTTAAATATTCGACAATGAAGATGAAATTAAATCTGTTGACTATACGGACACGTATTTAAAAAAAAAGACATCGTGGGATTTTCTTAGCTAAAATATGAAAATCTAGTTATCTAATATAACATAACAAAACATAACGCCCTATATATCCCGAAGGGTTCGGGAGAAGTGTTTTCAGTACACCCTCATTTCGCCAGTGATGTCTAAGTCCCACGTTAGGGCGAGCCTATTGCCATTAACCGGCCACAAATCCAGACTCCGGGCTGTTACTGAGAAATGCCTAATGGAAAAACCCAATAACACTTTGCCCGACCTGGAGATGGAACCCAGGACCCCATACTCAGCAGTCGCACTTGCAACCACTAGAACAACAAGGCAATCTAATACCTAACTAGATTTTCGTATTTTTAAGTCGTTTTATCGTTAAGTCCATAAAATATACAGTATGTAACACAACGAAGGGCAAACCTTTATCTGGTTGATGGGTAGGTAAAGTATAGTACAACCATACACTTTTTGTCACTATCCATACTATTCACCAATTTAAATTTTTCTCATTGTTCATAACCTCTTTCACTTTTGTAGTCGCTTAACATAACTAACATCATCTTACAAGAGATCAATCATTTCTCAAAATCCAGAATATCATAGCTTGAACTATGCTCACGTTTTCACACTGTGTGTTAAGTGGATAGCGTGGATAGTGACAAAAAGTTTACGATTGTATTACACATAACCTACACATCCACCAGTTACAAGGTTTGCTTCGTTGTGTAAAGTACTGTATAAACCCCTTTTCAGTGCAATTAATAAGAAAGGGAAACTAAACTGCCTCGTTGATCTAGCGGTGGCAAGCGCAACTACTGATCGTGAGGTTCTGGGTTCGATCCCCAGATTAGGCAAAGTGTTTGCCTGTTTGAGTTTTTCCGTGTGGATTTCCTCAGTAGCAGCCCGGAGTATGAGTTAGTGCCCGGTTGATGGCAATAATGGCTTTAAACATAACGGCAAAATGAGGGTGTTACTATACACCTCTGCCCAACCTTTCGGGGAATGCAGGTGTGATGTTATATAATAAGAAAAGGGTACATACTCGTGATGTTCGGTGGCCAGCACTAAAGTATTCAAAAACACAAGCACTATGATCGCCCAGTAGAAAGTTTGTGATTTAACCGCTTTCCTACATGACCTTCGCAACCGTCGATTGACCTGAAAGAAACATTTTAAAAAATTACTCAAATATAAACCCTATAAGCCAATGTTCATAATATACGCAAACGTTCCCTGTTGAAAATGGACATCCCAATGACTGCTACAACGAACAGTCAAAAGGGAAAGTACCACCATCAACACGCTTGGCAGTCGAATTGGTGACCGCAGTTTATTGATATTAGAAGAAAGACAGGAGGTCACAAACTAAAAAAAAACAATCACAACTATTTAACTGAATTCAGTGTTCAAGATACAAACCAGTTTTTTCAAATTACACCCTTATCTAGTTGAAAAGGTTTCACATGCTGAGGATGTTAGCGAACGAGAGGCAAATAACGACAACAAATACAAAGCAACCATCTAGTAATACCTACCTATAGGTATTTCTTACAAGTAATAGTAAAGGTCCTAAGATAGTACCTTGTCGAATCTCCTGCAATAAACTTTACAAGTTGATCCATGTCCTTGGTCTGTGCTTGCGTTTACATTGCTTTGAGATCCTTCGTTGCTTTTTCTGTCTTTTTTTCCTGAAATCAAGATAAAAATATAAAAGATTCTCATCTCAATGTTACATAACGAAATCTGGAACAGTATCGATCGCCTTTTGATTAGGTTTTTTTGTGATATTATCCAACTGCTTTTGATATAAGCCTTCAGCCGTCAATTATGTTACCGCTAATAGGAGGGGAAGTAGAAGGGAGAAATCTATTTTAAAACATATTTTTTTCTTCCATACATCTCTATCAGCCTTCATCTCAGTTTTCTCTTTCTGCTTAGCCATATCATTAAATACAATCCATCCACCTCTTTTTTGGTCTCCCTCATTTCTTATAGCCATCCATATTCATACTTAAACCTTTTCTAGTAACATGTTCCTCTTTTCTCTTCATCACTATGTCCATACCATACAATAAATTGTTCGAAATATACCTTGGGAATCATTGTCATCATCTTTTTGCCCCTGATCATTTTCAAGGTCGAGCTCTTCGGCTACTGTTATCCAATTTAAATATCCTTTTAAATCTTCTTCAAACTGCTGTCTTTCTCGGGACTTTTGGAAATCACCGCGATTTTTCGCTTTTTCTCTTTCTTTGGAGAATTCTCTGAAAGTTTGACAACAATATTAAGTTATACGTTCATACCATAGTTTTATAATCACTTGTATGGATTATTTTATACAACAGTACTTAAATGGAAGACTTTAACTCCCTCGTTGGTCTAGTGGTGGCAATCGCGACTGCTGATCATGAGGTCCTGGGTTCAATCCCCAAGTCAGGCAAAGTGTTATTGAGTTTTTCCGTGTGGAATTCCTCAATAGCAGCCCGGAGCTTGGATTTGTGCCCGGTTGATGGCAATAGCCTTGCCCCTAATACATGGGACTTGAAAAATAACGGCGAAATAAGGGTGTTACTATACACCTCTGCCCAACCCTTCGATGAATACTAACGTGATGTTATGTTATGTTAAATTGAAGACAATTTTGAGAATAATAAACAGTATTCAGTTTCAAACAGGTCATTTCATTCTAATTTGAGTTCGATTTTGAGTTACTCGTATTAAAAAATGTTACCCATAGTTCTAGGTGAGCGACAAATGTGACATCATGATAAATTATATTAAACTTCGTGCTCGCGTGCTCGTTTTATAATGCTCGGTTCATCCTACCTACTGCCCAAATGCTTGAAGCCGAATGCTCATTACGCGCGAATGCTCGTGGTGTAGACCTTAATACTATGGGTTATTAAAGTTTTTAATACTCACCCAGACAACACACCAAGAATAAGATTCATGACGAAGAAGTTACCGAAGATCACCAGCGTCACGAAGTAGATCCACGGCCACGTGTTGCCCTTCACGTTGGAAATCTGAAAGAGATAGAGGTTTCTTTAGATACGATGTTTCTTTGTACCAAAACCAATAACCGTCCTAATCTAAAATCTGTAGGTTTTTGAGATTACTTCTATTGAATTTCTATCAAAACCTACATCAATCCAGAGATTCAGAATCCAATTCAGATTAATCGATCTTGCAGATTAAGCCAAATACATGATAAATATACACCAAAAATAGAGTCCATAACCATTCTAAACAACTTAGGGCTCACAGCCTCAAAGAAAGTTGTGGATCCGAGTATGGCGATAGAAGCAGTCGTACGTCTTAAAATAGGACAATTGATCTATCCTTCTAGATATCCCGTACTTGCCCGATCACTTAGAAACCCGAGAAGACCATGGTTTATATTAGGCCGCGGGGGGATTTAGTAAAATGTAAGAATACATGAACTAGAATAACCTGAATAGATGAACCTGTTACCATAATTTTGTCCGTAAAATGGTAATAGGCTCCCCACATATTACATGGTACTTAATACAAGGGGCGAAACGTGGTTAAATAGACAACCGTAATAGGAGAACAACTCTGCTTACTTCTTGGGGGATTTTAGGCGTAAATGAAGCGTAGTTGTCAACATCTAGCCTTAACTACGCCTCCTTTAAACTGTCTGCTAGTTAGTAAATAAAAATCCTTTGTTTTATACTCACAGCATACATAATATCGGTCCACCCTTCAAGAGTGATACATTGGAAGACAGTCAGCATAGCGTAGCCAATATTGTCAAAATTGGTGATACCGTAGTTGATGCCAGGCCAGTCTCCCCTGCAGACATACTCAGCTGGACATTTGAAGCCCACATCACCAGATTCACTGTTACAAGGACTTGGATCGTCTATTAATTCATCTGAAATAAACAAATAATAGACAAAGGACATAATCATATCGTAATCAGCCCATAACTGTACCACTGCTGGGCACCGGGCCTTTCATTTTATTTGAGGCGGATTTCCTCTTGACTCTAGGTCAGAGGTGACAGAGACAAAGTCTACGTTGGAGTGAGCTTACTCAGAAGAAGCCTGTTCACTCTAACTTTTAAAAAAATCGGGTTGTATGCGATCGGGAACACAGACGCGAGTAGTGAGTTCCACTCTTTTGCCGTGCGCATTATGAAGGATGTTTGGAAGCGTTTAGTGCGAATTGGTGGAATGGCAACTAGGTATGGATGGTAACTTGCAGTGCGTCTAGATGTCTGATGGTAGAAAGGGGCCGGTGGGATGAGTTTGTGGAGTTCTTGAGCACACTCACCGAAGGAACAACAATACTCTTCAATATTAAAATAGTTTAAGATGTAGAAGATGATGTAGAAGTTTGTGTGGTAAACGCCAATAATAAGTATGTAAAATTAAACACACATACCTTTAGTCCCATTTCTGAAGCAGGTCTCATGTAAGGCTCCGGAGAACAGCTCCAAGCCAATGATGGCGTAGATGATGATCACAAATAGTACCAGGAAGGCTATGTGGAATAATGGTACCATTGCTTTCAATATGGAATTTAACACAATTTGAAGACCTGAAACGGATAAAATAATTGCTTTAATATCTTTTACTCTAAGAGCACACACAGCGGATCCGATTTAACGTATCCGTCGGTACTGGATGTGTTGTTCACATCTGTACCAACGGATCAGTTAAACAAATGGCAGCTGCGTCGCATCTGCCAGACAGGATACGATAAAAATAACGGATCTAGTATTTTTTACTTTCCTACCAGGTGGGTCTTATGCCAGACCGGCTACTGCCCAACGGTTGTTTTTTTTCTTAGTTGACTGCTTGTAGATGGTCTTGCGGACCGTTTCTACGTAACCGGGCAGTTATTGGTGAGACCTGAAGTGTCTCCAACCAAACCCAACGATTAATGTTGGGAAGTTGTATATATGTAAAGAAAATTACTAATAAATACTTTTCTTTATGGATTTATTGTCTACAGATATCTAATAGATGTCAGTGTCATGTCAGTGACACCGGCTGTCTGTATTGAGATGATTTTTATTAAGTTATAAACTAAACTAGAAGTAAAGGCTTTAAATGTTGTTTTTTGTTATTTCAGGTAATTTACTCTCGTTTAGAGTGTGAAAATTGTGTTAAAACTTTGTATTTAATTGTGTTGCGAATAAAAGTAATTTTGTTATTTCAGAAAACACAATTTCGTCTTTATTTCACGAAAGCATATTTACTATTATATATATATATATATATACTATCTGTGTGTCAAATCTTGATATCGCGATGCAGGATTAGTGACATCATATTTGAGTTCTTTTTTAAAAAAGTTTGCCCCACACTAGGATTTCTCCTGTATCGTGGGTGCGTTTACAGACACAAATCTTCACATGCACAAACATCCAGACCCGGAACAAGTATCTGTAGGCCATACAAATATTTGTTCCATGCGGGAATCGAACCCACGACCCGTAGCGCAGAAGCCGATCGCTTAGCCACTGCACCAAACATGTCGACAGTTGAATTGTCTTCTGTTGTCGCTGTAGTCTGCTAAACATTCGTCGTGCTGCATAGTTCGCATAGGGCGTGATAGATACCGCCAGAACATCAATTGAAGCATAGTACAAAAAAATGGTTTATACTTACTTGGCACTCCAGAGACCAGCCGAAGAGGTCTCAACACCCTGAAAGCTCTCAAAGCTTTCACGTCGAAGGAGTCTTTTGAAATATACTGGAGGGTCATACTTGCTATACTGTAACCAAATACCATAATAATCTTTAGCTTTTTTTTCCCTCTCTCTGAGGCCCTGACCACTGGTAGTTTGGACCCTGTTTCCGACGCAGGTGAGCTCCTATTTTCTATATTTTTAAATATTTTTTTAACTGCCTCATTGGTCTGGTAGTGGCAAGCGCGACTGCAGATCGTGAAGTCCTGGGTTCGATCCCCAGGTCGGATAAACTGTTATTGGGTTTTCCCGTGTGAAATTCCTCAGTTGCAGCCCGGTGTTTGGATTTGTGCCCGGCTGATGGCAATAGGCTCGCCCCCCGTTACATGGGACTTCAAAACATAACGGCGAAATGAGGGTGTTACTATACACCTCTGCCCAACTCTTCGGGGAATACAGGCGTGATGTTATGTTATTTTTTTAAGTAATGAAAATATTTTAAAAAATTGTCATGTACACATTTTTGAATGAATAGTAGCAGTGATCGCCTAGTGGTGTAACCGTCAGACTGCCAAGTCATAGGTCTCGAATTCGAACCCAAGACACGCACCTCTGACTTTTCAGATTCATGTGCGTACTGTATAATAATCACTTGCTTAAAAACGGTGAAGGAAAACATCGTGAGGAAACAGGTATGCCTGAGAGATATTTCTCGACGGCATGTGAAGCCAAGTCCAGCCTATGGACGGCATAAACTCTAACACCAGGTTAGTCACTAACCACACGAAAACAAGAAGAATGAATAAAGGAAAGGGAGACGCAAGCGAGACATATAAAAATGTCTAGGATAAGCAGTGCTGGACTGGGACCTGAAATCGGCCCGGGCATTTGAGAGACGGTCGGCCCAAGCGATTAGACTGACGACGTCTTCTTTTTCAAGCGATAGGCGATAGTTGAACGACCTTTTTTTTTGACGTTTCCCTCACTCTTTCGATTTCTCCGACTGTGTGACCGGCCCATCAGGCCACACCGGCCCATCGGGCATCCGGCCCATCGGGAATTTGCACGATTTGCTCGTATGGCCAGTTGCTCGTATGGCCAATTTGCCCGATTTGGTCGTATGGCCAATTTGCCCGATTATCTCGTATGGCCAATTTGCCCGATTTTCACGTATGGCCAATTTGTCCGATTTGCTCGTATGGCCAATTTGCCCGATTTGCTCGTATGGCCAGTTGCTCGTATGGCGAATTTGCCCGATTTGCTCGTATGGCCAATTTGCCCGATTTTCTCGTATGGCCAATTTGCCCGATTTTCCCGTATAGCCGCCAGTCCAGGCCTGAGGATAAGGTTTGGGATTTTCTTGGGTAAGTTTAAACGGAAAAATCCAAATGTGTAGTGCCTGTTTCGACTCAAGTATACTTTATCTTGTTCATGAACTCATGCAGCTGTGAGATCGAAAATATCTTTGTCCGTTTAAAATCTTAGGCTGCTGAATAATCCTTACTAATATTATAAACGCGAAAGTTTGTATGTATGGATGGATGGATGTATGTATGGATGGATGTATGGATGTTTGTTACTCTTTCACGCAAAAACGGCTGAACTGATTTGGATGAGATTTAGCACACAGATAGACTATGCCCTAGATTAACACATATGATACTTTTTATCCGAATACATCAAGTAGTTCTCCTAGGATGCGGGTGAAACCGCGGGTAATAAATAGTCCAGTCAGTCATACAAATCTCGTATCGAATCGTTTGGCTTACCAATGGTAGCATTTTTATTACCAAACTGGGGATATAAATAGACTCGTAAGTTTTTATCTGCGATAGCTGCTAATGTATGGGAGGATTTTAGCAAAACTATGGGGTTCAGCTCCATTATTGGTAAAGTTATAAGAGTCTTAATAACGAATAGTGCTCGTTAAATATTTGTAACACCCTTATTTCACCGTTATGTTTAAAGGTCAAAGCACACATATCAAATCGGAAAGGGATCGTCACCGTATCAACTCGAGCCGTTCAGTATTCTTTGTATGAAACTCCTTACTGCAACGCACACTAATCGGAATCGTAACGTAATCGCCTCGCCTCGGGACAAGCTCACGAACCGCGGTGCGGTGTGTGGTCAACTTGGTTCCCGCGCTTACGGCTCGTCGTCCCCGCGCTTACGTCTCTCCGTACCCAAGCTTTCGTCTCTTCGTCCACCCTTGCCCCTCTCACTCCTCCCGCGGCCTGCCTGCAGCACACTACTGTTACTGCGAGCCGTAAGCACGGCGTCGCCTAGCCGTAGCCGAGTCGACGTATCGGAGCTGCTGATCTGGTTTGGTTACGTGCTTACGTTAGGTTGACGCCTGTTTGACGGCGAGTCGAAAGGCGATACGGTGACGATCCCTTTCCGAGTTGATATATGTGCTTTGACCATAAGACGCATGTAAGGGCGCGTTCCCACTATGTCGTGACGATTAATTTATCGTTCAACGACTGTCGTCTCTAGCTGTTCCCATTATAACGACTGTATGTCGTCAATTTTTTTTATCGTTTAGTGACTATCGTATTTAGCTGTTCCCATTGGATTGCAACGACATTTTATCGTTTCACGGCAGTCGCTTTGTCGTTTGCACATCAGTAGCAAGCTATAAGACGAGACGATATTTTTATCGTGGCCACGACAGATAGTTGTAACCACGACACATGATTTGCCGTCACGATGTCCTGACGTTTTCTTATCGTTTTATTACTGTCGTGCTAGCCGTTCCCATTGACTTGACAATCTGTCGTCACTGCAAAAACAAGTCGTGAACGACAGTTAATCGTGTCATCTTATATGTGAACACCTCCATTTAAATATATAAGCTACGACACTTAAAACTACACGATCATCTGTCGTCACGACAAAGTGGGAACGCGGCCTAATAAAGGGCGAGTCCATTGCCATCAACCGGGTCCAAATCCAAACTCCGGGCTGCTACTGAGAAATCCCACACGGAAAAACCAAGTAACACTTAGCCCGACCTGGAAATTGATCCCAGGAGCTCATGATCAGCAGTCGCGCTTGCCACCACTAGATCAACGAGGCAGTTATGACGAAATGAGGGTGTTACTATACACCTCTGCCCAACTCTTCGTGGAATACAGCGATATATGCGATATACTAGGGACCGGCCTCGGCTTCGCACGGGTGCAATGTAGATATTAATAGACCTTCCACTTGAATCACTCTATCTATTGCTAAAAACTGCATTAAAATCCGTTGTGTAGTTTAAAAGATCTAAGTTTTATACTATGTAAAGACTTTGTTTTATACTATCTAAAGATGTATAATGTGTAAATCATTGGAATCGACCAGCTTTTAGTATTCGAATTTTATTGTTATATTATACTACAAATAATTGGATGAAATAGTAAAACTCACCCTATAGTAACTATGGTGAAATCAAGACTGTTCCATGTATTCCTCAGATACGCTCCAGGGTGGAACAAGAACCCGTACGCGATGATCTTCATCACGCACTCTCCCGTGAATATCACCATGAATATCCATTCTACTTTTTCCTGTAAACAAAAGATTATAATGGTGTATCAACTGCTTGTGCTTCGTAAAGGCCTGGTCAGACATAGAGCTGACTAGTCGGAAGACGCCAAACAGAGACTGCCACATCACGCCAAGCTTCGCGTGGCAGTTTCTGTGTGTCGTCTACCATACATTGTCATAGTAATTTGCACGCCAAAAGCACGCGATCATCACGCGACGTGAATATCACACCCAGACAGGCTCTCTGTCTGACCAGGCCTTAAGAATTCTACATGGATTTGGGTTATTCTTATTCTGCTAAAATACTATGGTCTTGCAATCAGTAGCATAATAGCAGGTTTTAAATTGAAATCTTTCAAACGACTCTTACGACAAGGACCAGATTAAAGTAACTTAGATAAACACCCATATTCTAAGACGTTCCTCCAAATCTTACTCGACTCGTACTTGACTCAGGACAGCCTCGAAAACACTTTCAAAATTGTATTTTTAGTCGTAATTTCAAGTGTACTTTGAGGTTCCTCGAAAGAGGGGTCCTCAAATGAGTCGGGGTCATTACCTCATAATTTTGTTTATCTGCATTGCGCAAATAAAGCCGCGATAAATAGTTGTAAGGATTATCGTAAGCATATTCAATAAAGTCTTCAAAATTCATTTTTGTTACATACAAACTTTGACACTTCTTTCCTTAAGGTAAGTTCCGAGGTACCTTGAGTTTGACAGATGATTCCTTACCTCAACTGAGGAAAAATCTCAAGTCGAGAACGTTTATGTCAACTATAACTACCGATGGTAGTGAGAAAGGCTTAGTCGAAGTGGAGTCGAGTCGAGTAAGTTTTGGAGGAACGTCTTAGAATATGGGTGATAAAGTATATGTGTCTGTTTCTCTCTACTCTGTTTCCATTTCAGTATCAGCAGGAGGAAATCCTACCTCAGAAGCATTATTTTCATTGCCATCTTTCGCGGCTTGATTATCTTCAGGAAATTCTCCACTTAGGCTAAATTAAGGTGCTAAGTGCTTCTCAGCAAATAGACTATTATCCATGTACGATAACTGTGACACTCTGATATAAAATCTGGTATCAGAAAGTTTTTGGAAAAACCATTGAAGCATAAATATGGATGCTACTGATTGTTCATCTTAGCCATAATTAACAAACCACTCTCTACATTGTGGCTTGGAAGCAGCATCCCAGCTGCAACTATCAAAATGTAAAAAATTTGCCAAGACTTTGCTATTTTTTAAATTTCCTCGAACTTGGCATCACATGCTGTCAAGAAATATGTCTCAGGCGTTTCCTCACGATGTTTTCATTCGCTCTCTCAAGTTACATCAAACTGACACAGCGACTCTTAAATGAGAGCTATTTATCAATACAGGCATCGTTAAAAATAAGAGTATAGAGAAGTACTTACCAATATTTGATTAGTATTATTTGTGTCACTGGACGGATACGGTGTGAAAACTGCTAAAGCTATACAATTTGCAAAAATCGTTGTCAATATCATATATTCAAATGGCCTGAAATTATTTGGTTAAGGAAATAGTCGTAGATCCTATGAAGAAGAGCCGACAAGAAACTACAAAAATACGCTTTTAAAATAATACCTAAAAAAAACTTTTAATTAAGTAAAACGGTTTTATATTCCAGCATCAGGATTTGAAGATTGAAGGTTGAAATTATTATAATGTTTTATTGTCATGGGAATTGAATTTGTGTGAGAAGTTTCAGGAGAATCGGTTACGCAGAAGTAGTTGAAAAATCTATCGCAAGATTTGAATCAAACAAATATACGAAGTGAAGCTAATTAAAACCGTCTAATAAAACATGTGACTAAGAAAGTGATGAATATGAATGTGATGGAGGGGGAGAGGAAGACCAAAGAAGAGATGGATGGATTGTGTGAGGGAGGATATGAAAGATAAGGAAGTAAATGATAATGAGATGGCTGACAGGGAAGAATGGAAGAGAAAAACATAATGCGCCGACCACAAGTAACTTGGGACCAGAGCAGAAAGATGATGATGATGAATAAAAAATGCTACATCGTGTAGGTGTTTACATGTAGACTTGATGATGATGATGATGAAATCATTGAAAAGGATACTTCCACTCCACAATATCATAGCACAACTTCCTCAACGGATTCTTGAGTCCCAAACAGAACAAGCTTCGTTTCGGTTTCTCCGGCTGCGGCTTGCCCCGCGGCCTGGCTTGCTTCCGTGGGGCTGGGGTTGGGGCGGCTTGCGAGGGATCCACCACGCTGTCCGCCCCGGGTGTCGTGGCGCCCGTGGGCTGAGGCTGTTCTGTTGACATTTTTACCTGGAACCAAGAAAAATAAAAATGTTTTTTTTTATGTTTTTTGGATGCGCTAGGCGTGGTACAGGCGCTTCATTATCTATGGCATTTGAGAAAAACATGCAAGAAACGCGACCGCGTTACAATTATATTTTTGCTCATCGTGGCCGTTGAGGCTATTGACAATAATAATGGCAAATTCAGTACAATAGTCATCTAAAATTATACCATATTTTTTCGATTACATGTCTGAGTGGTACCTAATGCGGCCATGTTATTTGCATTATATGTTTTAATATGTCATTGGGAACTGTGGCACAACTTAGGAGAGACCAAATATTCAACCGTCCAATAGTTCGAAAGCTGTTGACTGACAAAGGGTTTTTTTTTATTCTGTACTTGATCGCGTTTCACCCCAGACTCACGTGAAGGTAAGCGCAGACATAGTCTAAGACTATCAAACGAATCCAAGGAACAGATATTTATACAAGGTTAGTCAGAAAGGGGGTACTAAGCCGAAAGGGTGTTAGAGTACCTATAATAATGGATAACTTTTGTTCTACAACTTTCCCCAAAAGTCATTAGTTTCAAAGAAATAGCTGTTCAAAGATTGCATAAAAAATACGCTAAATTCTATCTATCCTCAGCTATGATCAGCTGTGTTTACATTTTAGGTCATATTTGGGATCATGGATTAGAAGCTCCATTTTCTGAATTCGTAACTAAAGCAGGGATGAAAAATAAATATCGATTTTTTTAATTTTAACACTTTCTTTAAAACAGTCATCAGTGATACATTAAGTGGCCCGCGGCTTAGTACCCCCTTTCCGACTAACCTTGTATAGAGAGATTCCCCTATACCCCTCTGGCTCTCACATACACTCGACAGAACACAATAAACTGCTTGGCGCCAGACTTTAATGTGAGGGTGGTAGCTAGCCAGGCGGACCGTATAGATCCTACCTCCAAACGTGCTAGATTTTGTTGAAACTAACAACACGCATGAATTCCCAGCGTGCAGTGAGGAAATTTTATACAGGGTGTAAACGAAATCATGTAATTCCGTCAAACCTCGCGATGTACTGCTGACATAGATTAACCAGCAAGGGATAACTTTGGAAATATAAAAAAAAATACAAGGTATAAACATGTGTACTTAACGTGAGGCATTTTAGCGCCCCCGTTAAATGACCGCACGGCGAGTGATAGCCGCGAAATGAGCTTTTTTATTGTTTCCAATATTATCCCTTTCAAGGTTAATCTATGTCAGCAGTACATCACGAGGGTTGAAGGCATTACATGATTTCGTTTACACCCTGTATAATAGCCCGTCCGCACACGGGATAAAAAAATATTTTCTGGTAATATATCCAAGTGATAAAACTAAATTTCCCTACTATCCAAACAAATTACAACAATAGTAGGTGTAGATCTACACTGGCCTGCAAAAATAAGTATCACACTTTTAAAATTGAATTTTTTCTAAACTATAGAAGTTAGAGATTTAAAATAAAAAACGTTTTATAGCAATTTTTATCAGCTTTCTTTGAAACTATAGTAACAAAGTTAAACTCTTTTTTGAGTCCTTTTTATTTCGAAAATATATCTTGTGTACTTAAAAAGATATTGCAATTTTAAAAGTGTGATACTTATTTTTGCAGGCCAGTATATTTTTGAGAAAAGCTTAGGAATTCCTTCATACAAAACATACGAAAACAGAAAAATGTTATCCAAACTCGTTTAAACATAGATTCGCGAAGTCTTAATGCAAGCTTTACGACATCCAACATCGTAAACGCAATGTACGCCAGTTCATAAAATTGAGACGTTTCAACAATATTATTGGCACTAGTTGGAGTGGGTGGACAGAGGTGTAGGATGGTCGATGTATTGAGTCAATAATGTCAATTATATTAGAAATAAATGTTAGGATGGATGTTTGGATGAAAATTTTGATGGATGTTTGGGTGTTCGGGTGAATATGTTTGTGTCAATGTTTTAAAAAAAAAAAAAAAAGCTGTAGGATGTTTGTGTGGACATTTGTATGGGTACTCGCATGAATGCCAGTTCATGAAGTTTTCGTTTCATCAATGTTATTTGCTCTACCCATCAAAAATGGGTGGATAGAGGTGTAGAATGGTCGATGTATTGAAAGAAGTCAATAATAGCAATAACATCTATTTATATAAATAAAAATGAATCGCCAAATGTGTTGCTAAGCGCAAAACTTGGGAACGGCTCGACCAATTCAGGATTTTTTTATAAACGGTGTAAAAAGACCCTTAACGAAGCCGAAAGGCACTTATTCTCCACGTCATTGCGATCATTTTTTTGTTATAGACTATGCCTGGGAACCTTCTAGTTACGGAGATATTGGAGGTTAAAGTTCCAACTTACTCACAACTTTTTTAAAAAATACTAGTTTTGAAGGTTGCAAATATACTTGAAATACCTCCATTACCCGTTTACTACTCATTGCATATATCAGCCCAGTGTTTTGAGTGCGTTACAATTAGCTTTACAGTAAAACGAAATTTTATACCCAAAAAAAAAGTCGTTTCCCAGCTACAATTTTTGCGTAGGGTTACTTAGTTTGATGTACTGAATGCATGGTTGACGGCTTGGTGAAGGGTCTTATTACACCTTGTATATTCCTTAAGGCACAAGGAAAGTTCTTATGGAGACGAAAATAGTAAAAACAACACTTTTCTTTTCCCACTATAGGCCAATAACTTTTGACAGAACGAAGTCTGTGCGAGCAGCTAGTTATAAATAAATGTTTGTATGGATGATTTGGTGAATGTTTGGATGAATATTTTGATGGATGTTTGGATGGAGAAATACTCTAAATTTATATTTGGATGGATGGATGTTTGAATAGAGGTTATTTGCAAAATCACCACGTATCGACACAAATGGTGGAAATAGAAGATATAAATCAACACAATAATAATTAAGTTACTTTACTCCTTACAAAACCTTGTGAACGAAGTCGCGAACAAGAACTATAGTGTTGAAATCAAATGATTTAGTAAAGGGGTGTGTTTATGTATCTGAAGACTGGAATAGTTTGGAACACGCCCGTAGTGACGTCTGCGTACAGTCATAATTTCGTCTACCGTTGGCCAAACCATACGCATTGGAATAATTTTAACATTAACGAATTTAACAATAACACGAATTTTGTAAACGTTTGGCGGTTCTTGAGTATTTTTTTGTGACCCACACAAATCTCCAGCTGATTGATAGCATCGTACAGCGGTCGGGTTGTTGAGCTCCCTAAAATAAAGTATGAGCTCCGCGATGACTGATGCAGATGTGCCTTCTGTAAGGACAGGTCAACTCAAACCTGCTATCTCCTCAAAAGGCCATTCCAGACGTTGCCCTACATCGTTTCACTCGCATAATTTTTATACTAGAATGTCTGGACTTTAAAAGAGACCTTGACCTCTGAGTTTGTTTCGGCTTTTCTTCTCAGATCTAGTCAGATAGTAAATGCCGGCGCCATTTAGTCTTAAAAAAAATAACATTGACTTGTAAAAGTGTCTGTAACAGATTTATTTACAGAAAAAAAAATCATTTATCATCGTTTATCATACATCGCATAATTATTCAAAGTATTCGTATCCGTATCCGAAAAAATACGATCTGAATAAGCTGTAGTATTATTTGTGTTGTGTACTGCATCCGAACCGAATTTCATAGATTTTGATCCGAGTTTTCTTGGATTGCATTATTTTCGGATTTGGATCGGATGCAGTGTAAAACACTCTTATTATAGTGTGGATAGGCAGACGGACTGCACGTCACATAACATAACATCGCGCCACATAACATAATATTCCCCAAAGGGTTGGGCAGAGGTGTATAGTAACACCCTCATTTCGCCGTTATGTTGAAGTCCCATGCGAGTAAAAAGTAACTGCCTCGTTGGTCTAGTGTCTAGTGATCGTGAGGCCCTGGGTTCGATCCCCATGTCGGGCAAAATGTTATTGTGTTTTTTTCGTGTGGAATTCCTCAGTAGCAGCCCGGAGTTTGGATTTGTCCCTAGGTGATGGCAATAGGCTTACCCCGTGGGACTTAAACATAACGGCAAAATGAGGGTGTTACTATACACCTCTACCCCAACTCTTCGGGAAATACAGGCGTGATGTTATGTCTTCTTCTTCTTCCTGCCCTTATCCCACACTAGGTGGGGTCGGCACAACATGTATTTCATAAATCCATGTTGTTAGAGGTTTTGGCTTATTGTTTTACGACTGGCCGCCTGCCTGACATTAACCCTCCTTTGGAACACTCGTTGCGCTGTCGCGCGGGTGACCCAATGTCTTCTTCTTCTTCCTGCCCTTATCCCACACTAGGTGGGATCGGCACAACATGTATTTCATAAATCCATGTTGTTAGAGGATTTGGCTTATTTGTTTTATGACCGGCCGCCTACCTGACATCAACCCTCCTTGGGAATACTCGTTGCGCCGTCGCGCGGGTGATCCAATGTGCTTGCTGATATTATGTACTGGGTCCCAAAATGATATGCTTGTCTTAAAAACTTGAAACTTCTCGTACTCGACACTACACACTACTATTCGACACCGTTTACAATAGAAATAAACTGCGATTTATAATATAGGCGTGATGTTATATAAAAGGTTAACCCCTAACGAAGCCGAAAGGCATTTATTCTCCACGTCACTGCGATAATGTTTTTGTTCTGGACTATGCCTGGGAACCTTCTAGTTACGAAGATATTGAAGGTCAAAGTTCCAACTTTCTTACATCTTTTTTTAAAAATACTAGTTTTGAAGGTTGCAAATGTACTTGAAATACCTCCATTACCCGTGTACTACTCATTGCATCTATCAGCACTGTGTTTTGAGTGCGTTACATTGAGCTTTACAGTAAAACGAAATTTTTCACCCAAAAAAAAATTCGTTACCCAGCGACAATTTTTGCGTAGGGTTACTTAGTTTGATGTATTGAATGCATGGTTGACGGCTTCGTGAAGGGTCTTTTTACACCTTGTATGTATGTAAAAACTAAAATCCACTCCCGTGGCGGCCATTTTTGAGGGCTACATCGAAAATCACTCCACCAAGCTCTTAAGCGCTTAACGAGCATAATGTCGTTATAACACGCTACATTTAACTGTCGTCTGTTGTCGACGGATCAATCTGTGTCAATTATTATACGTAAGTACATAAAAATGTATCAAAATAGATGTTTTATTGGTCATAAATCGTCTCAGAGAGCAGTGGTGGCCCAGTGATAACGGCCCCGACTTACGAGTTGTATGTCGTGGGTTCGAACCCAACCAGGCGCATTACTTTGTGTAATTTATTGCATCACCACTGCTCTCAAAACTGTGAAGGAAAACATCGTGAGGCAACCGGCATGTCCTAGAACCAAAAATTCGAAGACATGTGACATCTACCAACCCGCACTGGGCCCGCGTGGTGGATTACGGCCCATTCCCTCTCACAGAGAGGAGGCCTGTGTCCCAGCAGTGGGAACATTATAGGCTGATGATGATGATGATGATGAAATCATCTCTGCGTTATTATGAGTTGCGTTCTGCCTAGCTGACTGCCTTTTTGGTCTAGTGGTCGCAAGCGTGACTGCTCAGCATAGAGTCCTGGGTTCGATCCCCAGGTCGGGCAAAGTGATATTGGGTTTTTCGATTAGACATTTCTGAGCAGCCGCCAGGAGTCTGGATTTGTGTTCGGTTAATGGCAATAGGCTCGCCCCGTATTACATGGGACTTAAACATAACCGGCAAAACGAGGGTGTTACTAAAACACCTCTGCCTAACCCTTCAGGGAAAGCAAGGCGTGATGTTATAACATAGTATAAAACAAAGTCGCTCCAGCTGTCTGTCTGTCCCTATGTATGCTTAGATCTTTAAAACTACGCAATGGATTTTGATGCGGTTTTTTTAATAGATAGAGTGATTCAAGAGGAAGGTTTATATGCCCCACATTAGTATCTACATTGCACCCGTGCGAAGCCGGGACGGGTCGCTAGTGTATTTATAAATAAGAAATTGACCATAAACTATCCCTATTGGACTCAAAGGTTACCGAGTCAAAAGTCGATCCAGCCGAAAGAAATGAGTTATTATTCTTGTATAGTAACAACCAGCAACCACTCTCTCACTCCTAATCTCAACAACTATTGGCAAGACGCCATTGAAGATTTAAATTTAATTGCGGAGTATCCATCCGTCATTTTTATTCACGATCATCTCAAATGATGTGTGGAGTGTGAACATTTGTTAAGATTAGATGGAGCAATATACAACGTGTTACAAAAATACCCCTAAAGCCAAAAGGGGGTTAAAAGGTCGTACAAAGAGTCTATTGGCAATATTTGAAAAACGTAGTAAAACCCCAAAAAAAAAGAATTTGAATAAAACATAAAATAATCATCATTGAAACGCAATCCTGAAAACATAAAACTTAAGAGTAGACTACCCAGAAAGTTATTTACATTCTTACCTAATTTCCTTCTAATTTATCTGGGTTGGCACTTGTGTTCGGTTTAATAAATATTTTCTGTTTCATAATGAATTTTACAAGGTTAGTCGGAAAGAGGGTACTAAGCCGAAAGGGTGTTAAAGTACACATAATAATGGATAACTTTTGTTCTAAAACTTTCCCCAAAAGTTTAAGAGAAATACCTATTCAAAGATTTCATATCAGCTATGATCCGCTGTGTTTACATTTTAGGTAATATTTGGGGTCACGGATTAGAAGCTCCATTTTCTGAATTCGTAACTAAAGCAGGGATGAAGAATAAAAATAAAAAAAAAAAACTTAAATATAAGTAATTTTTCATAGTTTCTGTTTTAACGAATTTTTGAATTTTAACACTTTCTTTAAAACAACCATCAGTGATACAATAAGTGGCCCGCGGCTTAGTACCCCCATTCCAACTAACCTTGAATAACACGTTGTAGGTATGTATAGTAATTTCTAAAAATCTAGAGGCTCGAGGCTAATTAGCCATGTTAATTAACAACCACGCCGATCATACGATTTGCGAGGTTAAGCTACGCTTGCCGCGGTCAGGGGGTGGGTGAACGTTCGTTAGAAATCGAGACTCGTGCCTTGGAGAGCACGTTAAACCGTCAGTCCCGGTTGTCATAAGAATGGCTTTAACAGTCGTTACCGGTAGTCTGATGAAGCCCGAAAGTCTGATAACCGGTCTAACCTTACGATATCGACATTGCCCAGTAACTGGGTTACAGAGGTCTGATGGCAGTCGCTCCGTGTAAAATGTTGGTATTCAGCCGCATTTGGTTATACTGGAAGCTGACCCTAACATAGTTGGGAAAAGGCTAGGCAGAGTCATCGTAAAACAAAGGTTTGAGCCATATGTTTCGATAGTTCCTAATTGCCGATAAACATAACACAACATCACGCTTTGTATTCCCTGAAGGGTTAGGCAGAGGTGTTTTAGTATGACCCTCGTTTCGCCAATTATGTTTAGGTCCCATGTAATAGATAGTCCCATGTAGTAGGAGTGGTAGCCTAGTGGTGTAACCGTCGGACTGCCAAGTCATAGGTCTCGAGTTCGAACCCAAGGCACGCACCTCTGACTTTTAGGATTCATGTGCGTATTGTATAATTATCACTTGCTTAAAAACGGTGAAGGAAAACATCGTGAGGAAACCGGCATGCCTAAGAGATATTTCTCGACGGGATGTGAAGCCAAGTCAGAGGCCCATGGGCGGCTTAAACTCTGACACCTGGTTAGTCACTAACCACACGAAAAGAAGAAGAAGATGTAATAGAGGGCGAGCCTATTGCCATTAACCGGGCACAAATCCAGACTCCGGGCTGCTACTGAGAAATTCCTAATGGAAAAACCCAATATCACTTTGCCCGACCTGGGGACCGAACCCAGGACCCTATGCTCAGCAGTCACGCTTGCAACCACTAGACCTACAAGGCAATCGATATAATTGCCGGTATTAATATGAAATATGGCACCAATAAGCTGTAATTACCAGTTACTAGTATGGAATACTACGCTGTAATGATAACGTCTAGACGAATATTGGTACTCAGTATTACATGTAAAGTGCAGGTGGCGCCATGAGACGTTCAGATAATTTTAGAAATAGAAGTAGAAACATTTATTTGGACACAGCACAGAGACATAACAGATAAAAAGTGATATAAAAAAATAAAAGTCTTGGGTATGTTTCTCATGGCTGGACCAAAAAGGTGTCCAGATCAGCTTATTGTCAAGGACTATAAGAACTCGACGCTGGTTTTCGTCTAGAACCTTTGTGCTCCACAGATGGCAGTCAGTGGTCATGCCTGTTCACTTAAACCAACATATGTGTGTATATAAGTAGTGCATGTGTGTGTTAATGTAGTTGTGTACTAATTTATAATTGTGTAAACGGAAATAAAAAACTCGATTATACATTCTTTATGAAAAATAAATAATAAAAGAAAAGGTAAGCCCAACAGATAAGTCCCACATACACATTACTATTATTAGACTGCAGACAAATAATTGACATATATTTTAGGCCTACATCATATATATATATGTCTAGTTTTCGTTGCGCATCTATCAGATTTTGCAAGGTCACCTCACAGCTCCTGGCGATTTTTCCTTATTTCTAATAGTTTCAGATTTGGCTTTGCAGTCCTATCTCACATGATCACCCTCTGTAGGTCTAACACGAATGTATGACGTATAGTGGTGTCGATTCTTCTTCTCCATCTTCCTGCCCTTATCCCACACTAGGTGGGGTCGGCACAACATGTATTTCAGAAATCCATGTTGTTAGAGGTTTTCGCTTATTGACCGGCCGCCTGCCTGACATCAACCCTCCTTGGGAATACCCGTTGCGCGTCGTGATCCAATGTGCTTACTGATATTATGCACTGGGTCCCTTAATATGCTTGTCAATCTTATTGCCAACAACTAAGCAGACTATGTTCTTCTTGGCTGAGTATCCTTGAAGTTCCTCGACCCACTCATTCAGTTTTGCTAGGGACTTTGGTTCTGACACATCGTAAACTAATATAGCACCGTGAGCTTCTGTGTAAAAACTTGATTTTAAAATTTTGTATCGCTAAACGCAACTGTCGCTTTCTTTTTCTATTGAAACAGAGAGAGACAATCACCCTTAGTTTAGTCCTGTCAACGTGCTCTACAGAATCGACAACCAATATCATAAACGTATCGCTAATATGAGCGAATTTTGAATAAAAAATACAACTCTATAATATTTTGGTTTATTTTTTAGCGATATGCACCAGTTGTATCTATACTAATATTATAAAGCTGAAGAGTTTGTTTGTTTGTTTGTTTGAACGCGCTAATCTCAGGAACTACTGGTTGGAAATGAAAAATTATTTTTATGTTGGATGGTGCATTTATCGAGGAAGGTTATAAGCTATATAACATCACGCTACAACAAATAGGAGCGGTGCATAAATGAAAAATGTTGCAAAAACGGGAAAAATGTCCACCCTTGTGAAGCCGGGACGGGCCGCTAGTGTAAGCGAATTTTAAATCAAGAATACAACTATCCTATAACATTTTGGTTTATTTTTAGCGTCACGCACAAGTTGTATCATACATAGATAATTATGAATAAAGTTTTTAATTTAATTAAATAGTATGTGCGGAACGAGTATTTTCGAATCAAAATTCACTTACATTAATGTTACGTTTACATTAGCACTGATATCCTAGCGGTTGAACCCTTGCCTTTCATGCAGGAGGGTCTGAGTTCGATCCCGGCCCATACCTTTGACTTTTCGAATTCATGTGCAGATCAGAATTTTATTATAACTTGCGTTATCGGTGAAGGAAACCATTGTGAGGAACCCTGCACACCTGAGAGAGCAGCATAAAGTTCTCGATGGTGTATGTAGTTTGCCAACCCGCACCAGGCCAGCGTGGTGGACTAAGGCCTAAAACCTTCTCATTTCGAGAAGAGGCCCGTGCCCAGCAGTGGGACAATAATGGGCAATTATTTTTTTAGGAGATGCTATTGTCTATGCCACATTACTGTCTAGACTAGCTCTTATGTTTTTGATACGATAACGCACTGAGTATACTCAACACTGCTTGTACGCCCCACGGAGCGCCACGGGGCGCCAAGATTGATCATGGAGAGACGGATTTTTATAATCTTTTTTTATTTAAAAAAAAATGGTGGATAGACGAAAAACATCGCGAGGAAACTTGCACAAATAATAGGGCTTAATTTTTTTTTAATTCCCTATGGTGTGTGTAGTCGTGGACGGTGTTAAAGTTAAACTTGGTATTTGGGATACAGCGGAACAGGAGCGATACAGAACATTGACATCAAGTTTTTACAGAGACGCTCACAGTGCTATATTAGTTTACGATGTGTCAGAATCAAAGTCCCTAGCAAAGCTGAATGAGTGGGTCGTGGAACTTCAAGTAATCCACCAAGAAGAACATAGTCATAATAAGATTGACAAGCATATCATTTTAGGACCCAGTACATAATATCAGCAAGCACATTGGGTCACCCGCGCGACGACGCAACGAGTATTCCCAAGGAGGGTTGATGTCAGGCAGGCGGCCGGTCATAAAACAATAAGCCAAAACCTCTAACAACATGGATTTATGAAATACATGTTGTGCCGACCCAACCTAGTGTAGGATAAGGGCAGGAAGATGAAGAAGGTGTGTGTATTCCGCCAACCGTCACCCGGCTATCTTGGTGAACTAAAGCTTGAAGCCCTACTCAATCTGAGAAGAGAACCGTCCCATTAGAACAGTGATGGCCAGATAAAAATAAAACTAACATATCCTAGCAACATAAATTCTATTTGAACCCTTAGCTTAGAACAGAGGTCCCCAAACTTTTTTGTCTCATAGACCACTTGCCATGTCTCTTAACTCAACTCTTCATCTCCCTGCCCTTATCCCACACTAGGTGGGGTCGGCACAACATGTAATTCGTAAATCCATGCTGTTAGAGGTTTTGGCTTATTGTTTTATGACCGGCCGCCTGCCTGACATCAATCCTCCTTGGGAATATTTTTTCAGACCCCCTGCTTAACTAGTATCGCATTTTGCAAATTCATCAACTTCAAATTTGTTTTTGACTGATTTCTAACTGTAGTTAGGTGTAGAGTGAAAAACCGATAAAAAAACCTATTAAACCTACGACAGTACCTCCAATAGTACTATCGTCGACAGTCTGTGTGTTAAGTTTTCAAGTGAAAAATAAGCAACAAATCTGACTATGTGGGTTATTCCAATAATGGAAAAGCAAAATTAAAGTCACGACGTGCTTAAATGAGATCCACTACCGTGGACCCCCGTTTACATCTCACGGACTCCCCATTATTATTTTCACCCACATGGACCCCTTGACCCTGGGGGTCGATATAGACCACTTTAGGTATCACTGGCTTAGAGTAAGTAAGTACATAGTATAACATAGGCGGATCAATTTGAAAACCTTTCACGCAGAGTGGATTGCTCTTACACGAGGGAGCGCGGTACTGAAGCTTTTTGTAATAGGTTGGCAAACAGGTCAACGGCCTATCGATGGAAAGTGGTTATCGGTAATAGGTTATACACTGCCTTGTTGGTCTAGTGGTGGCAAGCGCGACTGCTGATCGTGAGACCCTGAGTTCGATCCCCAGTTCGGGCAAAGTGTTATTGTATTTTTCCGTGTGGAATTCCTCAGTAGCCGCCAGGAGTCTGGATTTGTGCCCGGTTAATGGCAATAGGCTCGCCCCCTATTACATGGGACTTAAACTTAACTGGCGAAACGAGGGTGTACTAAAACACCTCTGCCGAACCCTTCGGGGAATACAAGAGTGATGATTTAGGTTTAAAGAAGTTTATTCTCAATAAAAACACAAAGTCACTTACTTGAGAACAATAAATAAACTTATATGCTATGATGTTAAGTTCGTCATTTTAACAATATATTATAGTGTTCCTATCCAATGCATTCACCTTATTGCAAGAGAGTTTGTAATTATATTGTGATTTATGTTATGAATTTGAATTTATACAAGGTTAGTCGGAAAGGGGGTACTAACCCGAAAGCCACTTATAGTATCACTGATGACTGTTTTATTGCAGGTGTTAAAATTTCTAAATACGCATATTTTTATTTCCATACAAAAGTAAATAAATATTATTTATTTCAAAAACTCCACAACCCTGACTTTTTTATCTATTCAAAAATGGCCGCGCACGTGGTCGTCGGTGCCTAGCCGCTCGGCGGTAAAACACAAAGCACCGGTAGGTGCCTACGAACGCCGCGCCGCCGGCGCCGAAATCGTAGGTTACTATGGTACTGTGTATGAGGGTGTGTGCATGTGTGTGTCGTGTGTCGGAACATATCATTATCATCTAGGAAGTTACCATTTCTGATGTTGACGCTGTTCTCGGCCAACGAAAACGTCACACACGTGTCGTCTTAATATCAAATAGGTACTTAAAAACACAAGAAGCACTTTTGTTTATGAACTACTACCTACTGTATGTACGTAGGTAACGTACCTACGAATGAAACAATCACCAGTTTTATGTACTTATGTTAACACTTAATTAATCTATCACCACGGACACTACAAGAAAGGTTAATTTCGAATTGAAACACAAGAAGCACTTGATATCACTGTTTCAAGTCATAGCCACCACAAATGGATCTCCACCGCTACAAAAAAGGTTCAATCTGCCACACTTATCGCTCGATTTACAAGGTCGCGCGCCGATGTACCTACGAATGCGATCGCGTTATCTACCATAACATCTACGGATTGCTCATGATGCTCTCAAACGGAGATGCTACTCTTAGCCGCATCTAGTCGTCATTGTTCGTCAGCGTAAACCATAATAATTATCCTTAACGTGACTCCACAAGCAAAAGTCCAGCGGAGTCAAGTCCGGTGAGCGAGGTCTGGCTACAGGATCGCCACGACCGATCCACACGGGGAATCGCTCATCCCAGTACGCTCTGCAGCTGCTGCTGCGAGCATAATGAGCCGGAGCGCCACGCGGCCCGTCGTACTGGAACACAGTCCTCGAACTCGATCAAAGGGAGGACGGTTACAATCATCACGGTACAAATAACGGCCCGCCAAGAGCACACCATCACAACAACCAATAAACATCACCATGTCGTAATACTTCGTACCTATCCCTATACGTACTCAGTCGATATTTTAGAAACAACAAGAAATAATACCACGACTCGCGTAAACAATCAAAACATCGACTGTTTCCCGGGAAGCGTTGCAAGCGACTAAAAAATCTTAGAATAATAAATAACGGAAATAAAATGTTTAGGCTAACATTGCATTTTAGAGATGCGCAATGTTAATCCCCTAAATTAAATCCCGGAGAATTTAACAACTGATTTGAATTTAGTAACTTTTTGGGATCTACCCCTACGTCATACGGGATTCGAACACACATAAGCGTTGGGTCTTGGGTTAGCAATAGGAAGCTGATGAAACTGGTTTACTTTAAGTTTGAGAGGATGAAACCTCAAATGGTCGCAATGTTTTTCTTTTGTAGTACTCCATAACTGTAAGCAGCATCTTACATGTCAAAATGTAAACAAAGTTATGAAATACGATACCACAAATTAATAAATCTATCTCGTTGAGTTCATGTGTTTTCAAAACTTGGTGCATACATTTCTTAGTACCTACACACAAACTAAGTACGTACGTTAATAATCATTAACTTGTTAGTCTTGTGGCGGCATCTATCACCTCTATCTTCCATAGTCTAACTAAATGACTGACATACATCTTACAATAAACTTACAATATTCACGCATTTCCAAAAAAAACAATGTATTGAACCCACCTCTAAAGCGGCAAGCAGACGAAATACAACAGACAAGCCTAGTACGTACTTTAATAATCATTAACTTGTTAGTCTAACTAAATGACTGACATACATTTTACAATAAACTTACAATATTCACGTATTTCCAAAAAAACAATGTACTGAACCCACCTCTAAAGCGGCAAACAGCCGAAATACAAAAGAGTCTAGGCAAAAGCGCGCCGCGTGCCGCGCTGTCTCGGCGGCATCTCTTTGACAATGTTTTCACTACATTTCGGCGAATTGTGACGTCATATGATTATTTATTGCAGAAGCGACATCGTGCTGTAAGTTTATTTTTGACGGTTTGTTTGTGATAATAACTTACTTATTGTACTGCAAGGCTGTAATTAATCGGGATAATTTTCAGTGTAGGATAGATCATATGGAATTACGTGCTTTAGTGATCAAAACCTTTGATATCCAAGTTGAAAGTTTTTTATTGCCTGTTATTACGAATATTCTAGGTAGGTAGGTAGGTACAGGGAACTAAAATATCAGGTCAATTCGTTTTACACAAAAATATGCCGATAAAATTAGTCTAACAGAGAAATGCAAAATACTTTGAGGTGCAAAAGATTTTTAGGTACCTACATAAAACACGCGATTGCGAATCGTCGTGTCTGCGCTTTATTTAGTCACAATTACCTATAATTCTGAGAAATGCTTCGAAAATGCGAGGGGAAAAGTCGGCCTTTTTGTATTTAAAATATGACCTCAAATGTAAACACAGCTGATGATAGGGTTGGCGTAGCGTATTTTTAATGAAATCTTTGAACAGCTATATCTCTAAATTTATTGACTTTTGGGGAAAGTTGTAGAACAAAAGTTATCCCTTATTATGGGTACTTTAACACCCTTTCGGCTTAGTACCCCCTTTCCGACTAACCTTGTATAGATAAGATTTTTAAATCAACTTTATTGTTTTTAAATTAAACTACTAAGGCACTTTTGATCAAAACGAACTTGGCTTGACTCACTGCCGTGTATCTAGATGGTACGATTTCGATTCCAAAGATTTATCCCTTCAAGTGTATAAGTACCTGCGCATGTAGATGAAGTGTTTTATTATTAGAAATATAAATAATGCATTCCTCCAGCAATCGAAGCCACGTGAACCAATTTGGACTACCTTGCTTATTTTTGAACGTTGTAGGTACCTACGCGTGTACAGTCAATGCATGAGTTAAGGCACAGGCAAACTACGAATATCAATGTACTAGGCCAGGGGTCGGCAACCTTTTGAGACGAAAAAGCCAAAAGTTGCAATATACAAAATTTCAGCTTTTAAAGAGCTACTAAAAATTAATTCAACTGCCCTTGGTCTAGTAGTCACAAGCACGACTGCTGATCGTGAGGCCCTGGGTTCGATCCCCAGTTCGGCCAAAGTGTTATTGGGTTTTTCCGTGTGGAATTCCTCAATATCAGTCCGGAATTTTGATTTGTGCCCGGTTGGTAGCAATACGCTCGCCCCCTATTACATGGGAGTTAAACATAACGGCGAAATGAGGGTGTTAGTATACACCTCTGCTCAACCCTTCGGGGAATATAGGCGTGATGTTATGTATGAATTCATTCAATTCCTAAATGTAGCCTTCAAAATGTTCCCCAAGATAACGCGCAACATTGAGTCTTCGTTACGGTGCAACGTTGCACGGCATTTCTACGTGACGCGGGACATGTTGCAAGCCACCGCTTCGAGAGCAGGCGCAGGTGTGTGCGAGCGAATTGTTCCGCGACATTGTTCCCAGAACATTCACCCGCCCCGCCTCGGCTTCGCACGGATGCAATGTAGATACTAATGTGGGCATATAAACGTTCCTCTTGAATCACTCTATCTATTGCTGAAAACTGCATCAAAATCCGTTGCGTAGTTTAAAAGATCTAGGCGTACAGACAGCGGGAGCGACTTTGTTTTATACTATGTAAAGATTCTGTGACAATGATTGTTATTCCACCTACCCTAGAAATCGTAAAAGCTTAATAGCATCAATATAAAATGTATTTTCAGGTCAGTCATGAGTAATGCCAATGTGTGTATTGAAAGCCAGAGCGTTATAGGGGAATCCCTCTATATCTCTGTTCCTTGGATTTGTGTGCTCCATCTTGGACCTTCTTTGTTTTTGTTTTTTTTTGTCTATGGAAAATCCTCATGGATGTCCCTCGCCCGGGGTAGGCAAGGGGGTCTGCCGGACTCTTACCGCCAAAAAACCCACGGTCCATCCTTCTGACCGTCAGCCGGGTCGCGGGATTCGCCTAAGCATGCACCGCAACCCCGGCAGGTCTTGGTCCACCAATTGCTGGTGGACCTCTCCACTGTGGGGCCCCACCCCACGACCTCCTGAGAGGAGCGGGGAGCACCCCACATCACCGGTGCACCAGAACACATGGTACGCCGTGTCCATCTTAGACCCTGTCTGCGCTTACCATATGGAGGGTCCAGGATTACAAAGAAAATGGCTCAGTCATCCAAATCTATAACAAACCCATTCTCAATGTTAATGAATTCCACCAACCTATCATAAAATGGATATCATTATGGAATCCCATAACATTATTCGGATCTCGACGGCGACACCCTCATTTGTATGGAACTCATGAATGACATAGAAATAGTATTTTTATGAATTTTTATATTAACTTTTGGTGTTCCTAAGCAAAGATTAGGATAGGTTTAGATGGTAAATACTTAACGCACATTTTTAGACGCTCATTTAGAACCATATAGACGGATCCAATGACCCACGCATAGAATTCATTAATTAATTTTATTCTTCTTTCTTTTTTCGTATCGTTAGTCACCCTGGTGTCAGAGTTTATGCCTTTCATGGGCCTCTGACTTGACTTCACATGCCGTCGAAAAATATCTCTCAGGCATGCCGATTTCCTCACGAAGTTTTCCTTCACCGTTTTTAAGCAAGTGTGTAATTATACAATACGCACATGAATCCGAAAAGTCAGAGGTGCGTGCCTTGGGTTCCAACTCGAGACCTGACTGGGCAGTGCGACGGTCACACCACTAGGCTATCACTGCGGTTAATCTTTTGCTAATCATGAACTTCCGACCCTATCAACATCAATAAAAACCAGAAAATGTGGAGTTTCTTGCCCATTCTTCTCTATACGAAACTACCGTTTGGAAGAGGCGACTAGACACAATTCGTTTTTTTTTTTGTAAATTTTAACGTTCAAATGTGCCTTTTATGTGCCTAATTGAAATAAATACTTTGACTTTGAATAGTCTCAGTACGTCAAGACTGATTTCCAAAACTGCTACCCTTATTTTAATGCGACTTTAACAACTTTGACTTTAACTGCCTTGTTGGTCTAGTAGTCGCAAGCGCGACTGCTGAGCATAGGGTCCTGGGTTCGATCCCCACATCGGGTAAAGTGCTATTGCGTTTTTCCATTAAAATTTCTCAGTAGCAGCCCAGAGTCTGGATTTGTACCCGGTTGATGGCAATAGTCTCGCTCTCTATTACATGGGAGTTAAACATAACGGCGAAATGAGGCGAAATTTATGAGTTACTGTACACCTCTGCATTTCCCTTCGGGGAATACAGGCGTGATGTTCTGTATGTTATGTCAAGTCTGTGCAGGCAGCAGTTATTTTTAAATTCTTTTGTTGTTTATGATTTTTCGGCTCCATTAACATCGATAGTTTCAGTAAGTCGAGACTGATTTCCAAAACTGCTAACCTAATTTTAACGCGACTTTGACAACTTCTGGGAAAGTTTTGGTCTATAAATTTTAATAGTGTGAAGTTACCAGTTTATAACCCTGACCGAAGTCTGACGAAACCTATCGATTTAACTGTGGTAACCGATCAGCTACACCTTCATTCAATGTGTGGCAGTCGATTACGACCTCGTAAAAATAGCTGGTGGCCGTGATTCCGGCTGAGAAAAGAACACTCCCTCTCTTCCCATGGCGTAATAGAATTCAGCAGGCCTATAGTCCGCGCGGAACTACATGAGGTCTTTGCTTCATTATTGGTAAAGAAACAAGAGTCTCAATTTTAACTAATAACTCTCCGTGAATTATAGGAATCGGCCAATAGTAGATAATTTATGTTGGGAGAATACCAGTCTAAGGGATGATTTCCACCAAACAGCTCGCATCGCATCGGATCGGAACGAATTTTACAATCTTTAAACGATATTAAATCGTGTACACAGTATTTAAAGTCTATATTACCAAGCCGCGCACAGCAGCTTGAACGCGGGCGTCTTCCGCGACACGCGATCGTAGCCGAAAGTATGCTGCGACGTGCGATCGGCTCCGTTCGCCTGTCGTCGTATCCGAACGGTAGGAATGAAACAATTTGACTAAGCGCAGAAACGCATACGTTCGCAAGCGACGGTACGGAGCCGATCGTGTGCGTCGACATCCTGCCGGACGCGATCGGCTGTCGCCGCATCCGTTCGTATCCCTTCCGATCCGATACGATGCGAGCCGTTTGGTGGAAATCATCCTATAAACTAAAAATGGTTTAACCTACTCACTGATTCAAAATTTTATTTCAGTATTATAGTAATGTTTTCCCGCGATTCTGCTTGCGTAAATTCGAACATATATTTATGAATGTATCATTTAGTTATGATTCATCGACGCGGGGTAAACAGAACTCTTGGTGACGCCAACGATTTTAAGTAGAGCGAATGTTTCTGAGCATCAAATATTTACGGTATTAATAAATGCGTTAACGATGAGGATACAGGAGAAACATCGCGCATTGTATTTCCCGAAGGGTTCGGTAGAAGTGTTTCTTAGTACCTACACCCTCGTTTCGCTAGTTATGTTTAAGTCCCATAATAGGGGGCGAGCCTATTACCATTAACCGGGCAACGATCCAGACTCCAGGCTGCTACTGAGAAATTTCTAATGGAAAAACCCAATAACACTTTGCCCGACCTGGGGATGGAACCCAGGACCTCACGATCAGTGAGGTCGTGGGTTTGCCACCACAACATCAAAGTTAATTGGAAAATCATCATATGTCATAATCAGCCCATTACTGTCCCACTGCTGGGCACAGACCTCTTCTCAGAATGAGAACGGTTTAGGCCTTAGTCCAGCACGCTGCCCTGGTGCGTGTTGGCAGACTACACACACCATCGAGAACTTTAAGGAGCCCTCTCAGATGTGCATATTTCATCACCATATTGTTTTTGATGTGTTGGGTTGATCATGCTTATGCTTATTAGTGTTACATAACATCACTCCTGTACTCCCCGAAGGGTTGGGCAGAGGTGTATAGTAACACCTTGATTTCGCCGTTATGTTTGTCCAATGTAATAGGGGTCAAGCCTATTGCCATCAACCGGGCACAAATCCAAACTCCGGGTTACTCCAAGCTCCGACCTGGGGATCGAACCCAGGACCTTACGATCAGCAGTAGCGCTTGCCACCATTAGACCAACGTGGATAAATTTGTAAATTACTATTATTCATATTGTTTTTTTATTTTATTTTTGTTTGTTAATTTTTTGTATTCAAGTCTTTTAGTACTACATTACTCAGTAGTCTGTGGTCAGGACTCCATTGTTCTCTCACTATCCTAAATCATTGTACTGTATCCACTGAATTTTTTAAAGGAGTAACCATGGAGTTTCTTGCCGGCTCTTCTCCATAGGAAACGACTAATTGGAACCGTGCATCTAAATTCGACTTTTCATAAGCATCTGTATTGGTTTACGTGAAATAAAAAAAAATTGATGATTTTGAGGCAGTGGTTATTAGTATTGTTCTCTTTAATTATTCTCTCTAATCTAAAAGCTAGCCGCTTCGTACACTAGCGTAAAGATACGTTATCAAGGTACCCAGCAGCTAATCGATAACTTGTTGAACTTATCTGACAGATAAATTTACATACAAGTGCCTTGTTGTCATGGGTTTTTGCTTTTCGAGAACATTTCCATACCTCTACTTGTCAATGGAAACATAGAGGACGCCCTAGAAGGACATACATCGATGTTATTGGTGATGTTCTTGACCAAGGACAGGTGCGTAGAACTATCAACCGGCGTGCGTGTATGACAAGATGTATGAATGTGGATGAAGCGAAATGAGTATATAGGTAAGGATCGTGGCATGTGGCGTTCTATGGATTCTGCCTACCCCCATGGGAAAAAGGCGTGTTTCTGTATGTATGTATGTAAGTATTTTCATAGTTCGGGAATAGAGGATGCAGGGTGGGTTCGTGGCTAACAACCTCGGAGAGCACGTTAAACCGTCGGTCCCGGGTGGCATAACATAACCTACTAGCGGCCCGTCCCGGCTTCGCACGGGTGGACGTATTTGCAACATTTTTAATGTATGCTCCGCTCCTATTGGTCGTAGCGTGATGTTATATAGCCTATAACTGAAAATGGACTATCCAACACAAAAATATTTTTTCAATTCCAATCTGTAGTTACTGAGATTAGCGCGTTCAAACAAACAAATAAAGTCTTCAGCTTTATAATATTAGTATAGATGACAGTCGTTACGGGTAGTCAGAAGCCTGAAAATCTGACATTTGTTCTAACCTTAGGATATCGGGATTGCCCAGCAACTGGATTGCGGAGGTCTGATGTCAGTCGCTCCGTATAAAATACTGGTATTCAGCCGCATCTGGTTAGACTGGAAGCTGACCCCAACATAGTTGGGAAAAGGGCTAGAAGGAATAGAGAATGCAGAACCGGTCGTTATCACGATGTCAAATACATTACTTCCATTTTACAATCACAGTCGAGTAAACCACGCATCTGTAATTGAAGCATGTCGAAATACTTTATTTATAATCCACATTGATATAAAATGGGGTCGGACGCTATCGTAGCGTAGGTACAAGAATTTTCACCATAAATAGTCGAGCGCAACCGGGTCAGTAGCTTGTATTTATAGCGAAGCTTATAAAGCGTGTTCAATTGGGAAATAGAACTGCGTATTTGTACTAAATGTAGTAAATGCGTCGTTGGTAGTAGTGGCAAGCGCGACTGCTGATCGTGAGGTCTTGGGTTTGATCCTCAGGTCGGGCAAAGTGTAGAATTCCTCAGTAGCAGCCCGGAGTTTAGATTTGTGCCCGGTCGATGGCAATAGGCTCGCCCCCTATTACATGGGACTTAAACATAACGGCGAAATGAGGGTGTTACTATACACCTCTGCCTAACCCTTCGGGGAATACAGGCGTGATGTTATGTTACGTAGTGCGTGTTTATCTATGTTTATAGGTGGGTATGTATATGTAGGTATTAACTGACGAACCTTCCCAGGATTACCTACTAGATACAAATATACAATAATAATATTTTCAACACACTTGCTCGTAAAGTGGCTCTTATTGCACGGCTTTTAGGTTCATAATGCAACTTATGACACACGTGTGCTTTTTGCTGTGCATTACCGCACTAGTGCATTTTACTCTACATTTTTTTTTAATTTTATCAAAACTTTTTTATGCCTCAAAAATTGTAAGTAAACTTTTTTGTGAATAAATAAACTGTGTTAATTGAAATATGATAAACTAGCTGTGTCCTCACCGCTCCGCCCGTAGCCTATGTTACTCAGTGATAATGTAGCTTTCTATAGTGTCTAAAGTATAATAGGCCCGTTTTGACAGCTGTCAGATTAGTACATTTTATGTCGAAATTGACATAACATTTTCTAAACTGACAACTGTCAAAACGGGCCTATTAAATTTTTGCCACTGTAACGGCAAAAGAATTTTTGAAATCAGTCCAGTAGTTTTTAAGTTTATTCGTTACATAGGTACAAAAATACAAAATAATCTTTCCTCTTTATAATATTAGTATAGAAGTATAGATAAACATTTCATGTTATTAAATTATTTAGTTACCTATGTCAACAAATTAACATTAGGTAATTGGTTATTTTTTATTTGATCGTGTGCAATTAATGACGTGGATAGCTCATTCCGTGGTGTAAAGATCAGCCAGTCAGCAAGGTTGGTGGAAAGATACGAAAGAAAATCATTTATTTGGCACAAACCACAAGGAAAAAAATAATAATTAAAAGCAGTAGGTAATGCTGTGTGCCCAGCGGCTGTGACAAATATCGGGTGTAAAAATACCCCAACGAAGCCGAAAGCCACGTATTCTTCCCATCATTACGAAGATTTTTTGGTATTGGGCCATACCTGGGAACCGACTGGTTACGGAGATATTGAAGGTCAAAGTCACCATATTTTTTAACGCTTTTCACGAAAACTAAGTTTAAATGTTATTACTAAATTATCAACATTTTCAAAATTTAGCCACACTGCTGCGCGCGCGCTTACATTGCGCGCTACAATTAAAAGCTGTTTTTAATACCAAAAAATAAAAGTCGTTTGCCAGCAATTATTTTTTGCTGTATGTTGCTTAGTTTGATGTACAGTATGCGTAGACTTCGGCTTCATTAAGGCTATTTTTACACCCAGTAAGTCCAGTTCAGCATATGCCAGAATATAAGCCCCTGGTGGTGGTTTCCGACTTAACCAATCGAGGCTGACGACCCAGGGTGTTCGGGACACTTTCTTTAAAGACGAAATAAAATTCTAGGTACCAACGTAGAACAGTGCTCGTCAAATAACTTGAACCAAAATGGCGTCGACTGCCAAACTTGAGGGGTTTACTAGTAGCCACTAAAGAGTTCCACTACTCACATCCTAGCTCCATCATCAGACCCCGAACACTAAGTGCAATCTATTGGGCTCATCAAAACGAATCATATGACCCGAACCTCACATAAATCACGCGGTCGATGCCATCTTGGCTCAAGCTTTTGTTTTTAATTTTGTTTTTTCTTTTATTTTTTCCGTAATTGCCTCACACTGTACCAACGTAGTAACAGTAGGCAGGTTTTAAATACCTTACTTGTCCATTTAACCGAAATTGGTCTAATGTGGGTCGGGTCGAAGCTTTCAACCACTTGGGAATAACAACTAGCAGTATATTATATAAATCGTACGTTGACCTTTCTAGTGGACAATTCAACTAACAAAGTCGTTTGAAATCGCAATCGAATCGCAGTTATAACACGCCGTTCGATCGTTATCTCTTTAAGCAATAATCTCTTAAAAAACTTTTAAGTTAAACGATTTTCTCTTGCAGTACCCCTGCAGCATCAGGAGTTGATGATTGAAAATTTAAATTATTACATACATACATAAACTCACGCCTTTTCCCATGGGGGTAGGCAGAAACTATAGAACGCCACATGCTACAACACTTACATACTCCTTTCGCTTCATCCACATTCATACATCTTGTCATACACGCACGCCGGTTTAGTGGAACTACGCACCTGACCTTTGTGAAGAACATCACCAACGATATCGATGTATGTCCTTCTAGGACGTCCTCCTTCTTCTAGGACGACATCCGCCTTATAAATTCCTTTTATTAAACTCCGTTCACTCATTCTCTCAACATGACAAAAATTGAAAGGAGTATGCTTAGGTAAGCATACTCCTTTCAATTTTTGTCACTACATCATATTTTAAAGCGCAACTTTGTCTAATCTCATAATTCCTCAATCTATCATTCAAAGTTACACCGCACATACTTCGCAAGGAACGCATTTCCACGACATGTTATTACAATGTTGTATTGATATAAGAAAAATGATTTTTATTTCTGTAAATAAATTTGTTACAGACTTTTTTTTTTTTGTAGATCAATTGTTACAGACAATTTTAATAGACAATGTAATGTTTTTTTTTAAGACTAGATGGCGCCAGCATTTCTTATCTAACAAGCTCTGAGAAGAAAAGCCAAAACAAACTCAGAGATCGAGGTCTCTTTTAAAGTCCAGATATTGTGGTATAAAAACTATGCGAGTGTAACAATGTAGGGCAACGTCTGGAATCTATTGTCATGGGAATTGGATTTGTGTGCGAAGTTTCAGGAGAATCGGTTGAGCAGAAGTAGTTGAAAAATCTAACGCAAGATTTGAAGCAAATATACGAAGTGAATCTTATTAAAACCGTTGAAAAAGAAAACGATGAATAAAGAATTCTGTAAAAATGTTGTCTCTAGAAAATATCAAGCGCAGCGATAACATCATTGAATGAAAATAGAGTCAAACGATCACTAATAAATCAACTGCCACCCAATTGCATCTTGAAAAATGTCGTGCAGTAGTTTTAAATGAAAGTACTAGGTGTGCCCGCTACTTCGTCTAAGTAGAAGTCAGATGGATTTTAATGTATTTACGCGAAACCTTATTTTTTTTAAATATAAAGGTAGCTTAAGTTACTCCTTATAATATCTGCTATCTGCCCGTGAAAGTCTCGTCAAAATCGGTCCAGCCGTATCGGAGATTAGACGGAACAAACAGACAGACAAAGGAAGATAAAAACTTAATAAATAGTTTTTTTGTTATAAGCACCTATACAAGGTTAGTCGGAAAGGGGGTACTAAGCCGCGGGCCACTTAATGTATCACTGATGATTGTTTTAAGGAAAGTGTTAAAATTTCAAAATTCGATTAAAAAAACCATACGAAATTATTTTCATTTTAGTTTTTTCAAATTTCTCCATCCCTGCTTTAGTTACGAATTCAGAAAATGAAGCTTCTAATCTGTGACCCCAAATATGACCTAAAATGTAAACACAGTTGATCATAGCTGATGATAGATAGAATTTTGCGTATATTTTATGAAATCTTTGAACAGCTATTTCTCTTAAACTAATGACTTTTGGTGAAACTTGTAGAGAAAAAGTTATCTATTATTATGGGTACTTTAACACCCTTTCGGCTTAGTACCCCCTTTCCGATTAACCTTGTATACTTTCATATGCATTTAGTAAAAATTTAATTTTATTTTGACATTACAGACACTTCAATTTTATTTATTTGTATAAATTTTCGCAACTCAACATCTCGACACACCAACAACACAAAAAAAGTAACCCAATTAGCCAACCACCACTCAAACTATTAAAATGACACACATTTTCACAAAATAAACGCCTCACGATGATAGTAAGACAATTATTTTACACGGAAACCGACCATTGAGTTGTATTTGGCACAAAACGGCCACATTTTGCGCCAAACGATCGAAATTAACTCGTTATCGGAACCCGGCCTCTATTGTATAAATAACTTGCGTACTAATAATAAATTTACGTGCCGATCCGGGAACGCGAGTTTATAAAAAGTTGACAAACTTTAAGGGATAATACGCACGAACGGTTTTGTAACGTGCGTTAAAGAGAGATTTATAACCCGCGTTAAAAAAGCCTTATCATGTGAACACATACAAGGTTGGTCGGAAAGGGAGTGCTAACCCGAAAGGGAGTTAAAGTACGCATAATAATGTATAACTTTTGTTCTACAACTTTCCCCAAAAGTCAATAGTTCAAGAGGAATAGCTGTTCAAAGATTTCATAAAAAATACGCTAAATTCTATCTATCCTCAGCTATGATCAGACGTGTTTACATTTTAAGTCATATTTGGGGTCACGGATTAGAAACTTCATTTTCTGAATTCATAACTAAAGCAGGGATGAAGAATTTTTGGAAAAACTAAAATGAAAAAAAAATTCGTGGAAAGAAATTATGTGAATTTTAAAATTTTAACACTTTCTTTAAAACAATCATTAATCATACATTAAGAGGCCTGCGGCTTAGTACCCCCTTTCCGACTAACCTTGTATACGGTCGCTATTTCTTCTATAAGAATGTTTTCTAACGCGCTTTGAAAAAGCGTTCATGTGATCAGGGATTTAACCGAATCGAACATTCAAACAACTTTTGTTTTTACGATAACTTTTTAGTAGAATCGATTCCCAGACCGAAACATCAAAAATATAACAAAAAATGGAATAACGGAATAATGTACCACGATCGATGCGTTCGTTCTACCTAGCCTATTCCCAGTTGTGTTGGGGTCAACTTGCAATCTATCCAGATGCGGTTGAATACTAGTATTTTACATGAAGCGACTGCCATCAGACCTCCACAACACAGTTACCTACTGGGCAATACCGATATCGTAAGGCTAGACCGGTTGTCAGACTTTACGACTAAGACGGTTGTATGACACCCGGGACCGATTGTTTAACGTGCTCTCCGAGGCCCGGAATGGTCTCGATGTGTAACGAATGGTCACCCATCCGGTGACTGACCGCGGTAAGCGTTGCTTAACCTCGCAAATCATATGACCCGCGCGACTAGTAATTAGCCACGAGCCCCGCTTGCCTTTAGGTGGCTTTAAAACAAAAATCTGTTCTTCTAACTAAATACATAACATACATACATAACATCACGCCTGTATTCCCCGAAGGGTAGAACAGAGAGTAATACCCTCAAATCGCCGTTATGTTTAAGTCCCATGTAATAGCTGGTAAGCCTATTGCCATCAACCGGGCACTAATCCAAGCTCAGGGCAGCTACTGAGTAATTTCACACGGAATAACCCAATAAAACTTTGCCCGATCTGGGGACGGAACCCAGGACCTCACGATCAGCAGTCGCGCTTGCCACCACTAGACCAACGAGGCAGTAGTTCTAACTAAATCTGAAAACAGGGTTTTTACCCTTTAAAAACCTTGTTAGTCGGAAAGGGGGTACTAAGCCGAAAGGGTGTTAAAGTACCCATAATAAGGGATAACTTTTGTTCTACAACTTTCCCCAAAACTCGATAGTTTAAGAGAAATAGCTTTTCAAAGATTTCGTAAAAAATATGCTAAAATCTATCTGTCCATAGCTAAGATCAGCTGTTCTTACAATTTAGGTCACGGATTAGAAACTAAATTTTCTGAATTCATAACTCAACTAAATCAGGTATGTTTTTTTTGATAAAACTAAAATAAAAACCTTTTTGCATGCAAATAAAAATTAGGCATCTAATTTTGAAATTTTAACACTTGCTTTAAAATAGTCATCAGTGATACTTTAAGTGGCCCGCGGCTTAGTACCCCCTTTCCGACTAACCTTGTATTTATGTCTGTGTATAAGATACTGCATAATAAGATGACATCAATTTTGGGCCAAGATCTCTCAGATTTCAAATATAGAGACATTCTGAGTCAGCGCTGTCTGCCGCAGCATCGCTGTGCGGTAATTTTGGACAACGATTTAACAAGCGTACTCGCCAGATGCCGTTAGTACAGTTTAGACTGGACATGACTTTTGTTTTGATAGGCCAATTGCCTGATAAAACAATCTGCAAAGCAATTCTACTATGACTTCTATCACGCCACATGTTAAAATTGAGACTCTTGTATCTTTACCAATAATGAAGCAAAGACCTCCTGGCTTAATTTGGTAAACCCTCCCATATGGAAGTAGCTATCACTGATAAGATTAACTTACAAATCTATATGCCCAGTTTGGCAATAAATAATGCTACCATTGGTAAGCAAAACGATTCGTTTTTGTTTATAGAAACCGGGCAAATGGTTATATATCAAAGTATACGCTTCTACAACAAAATTCCAGGCAATATTCAAGACTTAAGTCTTAATAAATTTAAGTCCTATGTAAAGCAGAAACTATGCAAAAAGGGTTTCTATAACGTTAAAGATTATATGGACGATAAAAATGCTTGGAATTGAGCCGCTCGCTGTTATCACAGACACATCATTCTAATTATTGAATTTTTTTCATAACATTATTATTTTATATCCTTTTGACATTTATAATTGAATTATTTTTTTCAATGATTATTATTATTTTACCATCGCCTTATTTGTTATTTTACTTTTTTAATAAATTGTGAATGTGAGTACCATGTAGGGTAGCTTTATACACGAATTTTGTAAACGTTTGGCGGTTCTTGAGTTTTTTTTTGTGACCCACACAAATGTCCAGCTGAATGATAGCGTCGTGCAGCGGTCGGGTTGTTGAGCTCCCTAAAATAAGGTTTGAGCTCCGCGATGACTGATGCAGATGTGCCGTCAGTTAGGGCAGGTCAACTCGAACCTGCTATGGCACTTTCCTCAAAAGGCCATTCCAGACGTTGCCCTACATCGTTTCACTCGCATAGTTTGTATACTACAATGTCTGGACTTTAAAAGAGACTTTGACCTCTGAGTTTGTTTCGGCTTTTCTTCTCAGAGCTAGTCAGATAGGAAATGCCGGCGCCATCTAGTCTTAAAAAAAACATTACATTGACTTGTAAAAGTGTCTGTAACAGATTTGTTTACAGAAATAAAAATCATTTATCTATTTATTTTCTTTTTTTCGTTCTTTTTTTTTAAAAAAAACGTTGCCCCACACTAGGATTTCTTCTGTATCGTGGGAGCGTTTACAGACACAAATCTTCATATGCACAAACGCCCAGACCCGGAACAACTATTTGTAGGCCATACAAATATTTGATCCGTGTAGGAATCGAACCCACAACCCTTAACGCAGAAGGCAATCCCTTAACCACTGCACCAAATGTGTCGTCAAACAACTTATCACAGCCACACGTACTTATACACAAGCTGCAAATATTCTCTACGCACGTATTCCTATCTAAACCGCCGAAGTACAAAATTGGTTTTTGTTAATAATCCAATAACCCCATCAAGGTTACCGGAATTCAATAGAGCATCAAATCCGAGTGCTAAATTAATTAACGGATCAATTTCGATACACGACGTCAGCCAACGAACGTCACCTCAATAACCCCAGGATTAGATGGACTAGTATCGTACACCCACAATCCCACATATCACTGAGTAGCGGCCCGTCCCGGCTTCGCACTGGTGGACATTTTTCCCGTTTTTGCAACATGTTTCATTTATGTTCCGCTCCTATTGGTCGTAGCGTGATGTTATATAGCCTATAACCTTCCTCGATAAATGGACTATCCAACACAAAAATAATTTTTCAATTCCAACCAGTAGTTCCTGAGATTAGCGCGTTCAAACAAACAAACTCTTCTGCTTTATAATATTATATAGTATAAATGACGGCATTAGGCATTGGGTAGTCCTATTGTAACAGAGGACGAGTCTAAAGCTACAGTTCTGCCTAGCCTTTTCCCAACCATGTTGAGGTCAGTTTCCAGTCTAACCAGATGCGATCGAATACCAGAATTTTACACGGAGCGACTGCAATCAGACCTCCGCAACCTACTTACTGGACAATGCTGATATCCTAAAATTAGACCAGTTGTCAGACTTTCGGGCTTCTGACTACCCGTAACGACTGTCATAGATATTTATTGTATGACACCCAGAACCGACCGATAAACTTGCTCTCCGAGGCACGGAGGAGTCTTGATGTGTAACGAATGGTCACCCATCCGCGCACAAGCATTGACCGAAGTCACGAGCCCCAATGACAGTCGTTATGGGTAATCAAAAGCCCGAAAGTCTGACAAGAAGCTTGTCCATCATAATACTAGGGGAACAAAAGCCAAGTTGTGACGACGCTTCGAGTAGTTGATATTTTTAAACCTGCGCCCATCAAAGATATTTTAAGAGTATTAATTTTTATTTGTGGGCGGTCCATGACTCACAAAATTATTTTGTTAGTCGATATTAGCAAGTTGTTTCATATAATAGGTAGATAAATGTTAGAAGATGTAGCCTAAAAGGTCATTGACATTTTTGATCATAAGTACATTTCTGTACAAGTCGTGTCCGTCTACGTGTACGTGTCCGGGAGACGGATTAAGAATACTATTCCGACGTCGACGTCGCCGGGAAAGCGAGTGACGTGAAAAACCTGGGGGCCTCCGAATATCGAAGTACGAAGTTATGTCACGAAAGTGTTTCAGATCCGACGATTGATTCGATTTTCGCGATTAGACATTTTGTTTTCGTACACCCTACTCCCAAATGTTAATTAACATCTAGTTTGACGATACGTTTGGTGCAGTGGCTGAGCGATCGGCTTCTGCGCTACGGGTCGTGGGTTCGATTCCCGCACGGCACATGTATGAATTTGTATGGCCTACAGATAGTTGTTCCGGGTCTGGATGTTTGTGCATGTGAAGATTTGTGTCTGTAAACGCACCCACGATACAGGAGAAATCCTAGTGTGGGGCAACGTTTTTCGAAAAAAAAAACAAAATAGTAGTTCGTTGTTTGACAACACTTGGATCGTGTATATGTATATGATGTTGGACGTTTTTTCGTTTCGGGCCGAAACTTCAATATTCGTTATTCGGAGTAGGCCTCTTGGCATAACTGTGCCAGAATTAAACCGACTTCAAAAAAGAATAAAATAATTACCATATAAAATTAACAGTTTCAGAAGTCGCTGCTGATCCATGCTGAACCAAATTGAAGGCACCGACTTCTGAAACTGTTAATTTTATATGGTAATTATTTTATTCTTTTTTAAGCCGGTTTAATTTTTTTGTAAAAAAGTTTTTATTTTTTCCATTTTAGTGGCCTTAATTAAAACTTGGTTGGACCTACTAAAGACGCTGCTCGTAACATAATCACATCATCACAATATGCGTACTGTTCGTCATTGAGGAGTTCCATTGTCTATCTCCGATGTTCTTCATCAGATCTTCACTAAATTTAAATGGGACCAACTTCGAAGTATACCCTATCCATTAAGAAAAGAATCATCAAAATCGGTTCATAATTGCCGAAAATATCGATGAACATACACAAAAATAAAATACATACAGACGAACATAGTAACCTCCTCCTTTTTGGAAGTCGGTTAAAAATGACAATAAGCTCGCCACCTATTATTACATGGGACTTAATACAAGAGGCGAAACTTGGCTGTACCGACTTCTGTAATAGGAGAACACCTCTGGTTATCCCTTTGTTACAGTTGTAAGATTATACAACCTTATTTTTTTGTATAGGTACCATAAACCCGAAAAAGAGTCATTGTACTCATTATTATGAACAAATTTTACTATGGGACCAACACTGAAATCACGAAACAAAACTGCTGTTTCATACATTTTGTCGAGTTATCTTTACATAGTATACTAGCTGTGTCCTCACGGCTCCGCCCGTAGCCTATGTTACTCAGTGATAATGTAGCTTTCTAACGGCACCAGAATTTTAGAAATTGGTCCAATAGTTTTTAAGTTTATTCGTTACATACAAAAATCCAAAAATACAAATCTTTCCTCTTTATAACTAATATTAGTATAGAAATCAAAGTCACTCCCGCTGTCTGTACGTTTAGATCTTTTAAGCTACGCAACGGATTTTAGTGCAGTTTTCTAGAGTGATTCAAGAGAAAGGTTTATATGTCCCACATTAGTATCTACATTGCACCCGTGCGAAGCCGGGGCGGGATGCTAGTGTGAACATAAATATACTGAAAGGTGATAAAAAAACTTTGATATTACATAACATCACGCCTCTATTCCCCGAAGAGTTGGGCAGAGGTGTATAGTAACACTCTCAGTTCGCCATTATGATTTAAGTCCCATTTAATAGGGGGCGAACCTATTGCCATCAACTGGCTGCTACTGAAGAATTCCACACGGAAAAACCCAATAACATTTCGCCCAACCTGGGGATCCACTCCAGGACCTCACTTTCAGCAGTCGCGCTTCCCACCACTACACCAAGGAGGCAGTCAGTATAGTGGATATCATGTTTGCTTTAATCTACATGTTGCTTTAGATAGATCAATCATGACCATCTTATCGTTATAAATAAATCCTTGTACCTACACCCAAAGTCAAGTGGCCATTTTAGGAGCATCGACCTTACAACGAGAAACAGAACGGATCTCCAAATAGTACATCAGAAAATAAACAGAATCTGGTTAAAAAAAATAACGCATACCTACCACAGTTTTGTGGTTTTTGTAATAACTATTTCTCTGTGGTTAAGGATGTAAACAGCTTCACTCACGTGGTTCGAATAGTTTGACGACACGTTTGGTGCAGTGGCTGAGCGATCGGCTTCTGCGCACGGAACAAATATTTGTATGGCCTACAGATAGTTGTTCCGGGTCTGGATGTTTGTGCGTGTGAAGATTTGTGTTTGTAAACGCACCCACGACACAGGAGAAATACTAGTGTGGGGCAATGATTTAAAAAAAAAAAAAAAAAGTTTGAGACTCAACCGGAACCCGGAGTTCGGGTCACGACCAGACGATGGACTGCCTCGTTGGTCTAGTGGTCGCAAGCGCGACTGCTGATCTTGAGCTCCTGAATTCCATCCCCAGGTCGGGCAAAGTGTTATTGGATTTTTCCGTACGGAATTCCTTAGTAGCAACCCGTAGTTTGGATTTGTGCCCGGTTGATGGCAATAGGTTCGCCTATTACATGGGACTTAAAAGCGAAACGAGGGTGTTACTATACACAACATAACATGACGCCTTAAATTCTCCGAAGGGTTAGTCAGAGGTGTTTTATTACATCCTCGTTTCGCCAGTCATGTTAAAGTCCCATGTAATAGGGGGCGAGCCTATTGCCATTAACCAGGCATAAATCTAGTCTCCAGGCTGCTACTGAGAAATTCGTAATGGAAAACCCCAATAACACTTTACCCGACCTGGGGATCGAACCCAGGATCCCATGCTCTGCAGTCGCGCTTGCGACCACTAGACCAACAAGGCAGTCCTCTACATGGTACCATACACTTCTGCCAAGATCTTCGGAGGATACTGGCGTGATGTTATGTTATGCAGACGAAAGACTTCTTGTCCGGCAGACTGCCGCGGACAAAAATAAATAAATAAATGATTTTTATTTCGGACAACAATACAGATCCATATTTTGTTAGTACTGACTTATGAACCAATGTTAGTAAACAAAATAGGTGAGTAGGTACTATAAGGTAGGCAATCTGTCTGTGCAGAACGCAACAAAGCACCCTTACTTTATTACCCTCTGCACAAACTTGCCTACAATTGGTGAGCTGTAGTTATCAGCAACCGTTCTCAAGATGCTGCTGTCACTGTCCCTCACTCTCCTTAAGATGGATGCGGTTTTTTTGCGGATGATGGCGTGGAAATCGTCCGGGCGAGCCGTCGCAAACATCTCCGAGGCACTACAAAACCGGGGCAGTCTCAACAGCATCCTGAAAACATTGTTGTACTGTATACGTAGGACATCTAGCGATCTTTTGGTATGGTTGACCCATAGATTGGCAGTGTAGAAGCTCTGACAGTACGCCTTAAACAGAGTAATTGTAGCTTGGTTCCTACACCACGCAAATCTACGCGCCAGCATGTTACCCCTGACCACTAGTGCCCTACGCTAAGAATGACAGTCGTTGGTAGTTATTGCCCGTCGCCACATTCAGTACGTGATTGGTGGTTACTGTGGGTTACCATGGTGCTTTTTGTCGAAGAGTCTGCTCAAGAAACTGCCACCATACCTATTTCTGCCCGCTAATAAGCATTGCTGTGTTTCGGTTCAAAGGGTAGGAGAGCAGACTTTTTATCTTTGCCTCTAAGGTTGGGAACGCATCAGCTGTCCTCTTGGTGTTGTAGGTGCTATATAGGCCGCGGTAACTTCTTCTGAGAACCCGTAAAGACTTATGATAACTGTGACTGATAGCTTGAAGTGTAGTCGCACGGCTTTAGATGTAAAAAGAAGGGTAACCTAATCAGCTATTCCACAAACGATGGAACACCTGATATCATGCCCTGCCTGCTCTGATACCTGCATGTTACAGGAACTAATGGACGCTACTGATAACGCTAAACTCGTAGCTAAGTTAGATTGCCATCGACACACCTAGAAGACCTACCCATCCTATTTCTGACAGTAGCAATGCAGCTTAACCTCGCAAATTGATCTGCCAATTCAGCATAGAAACTAATTTTCTATAATAACATTTCTTTATTTATACACGTCTCAATTTAAGAACCAATGTTTGTGTAATAAAAATGTGTTTAAAAAACCGGCTAAGTGCGAATCGGACTTGCGCACTATAACGGTTCTGTACCACCACACATGTCCGTGAAGTAACTGTTTTTATTATTTTTTATTTAACTATAAAGTATGTACTATAATTGTACTAAGTTTCACGTTTGTATGTATTACCGTTTTTAAGATAAAGCAGGAACAAAAAAGGTAGAAAAATATCTATTTTTTTCGATATTTCTTGTACTTGGTCTCCCTTTGAGCTTAGACTCTTTATTATTTTTAATATTTGCCATGCTAGAGGCCTTAGTAACACATATTCTGTAAAAAAAAAACAACTGGCGACCTATTCTGTCCTGCCTAGCTTTTTCCCAACTATGTTGGGGTCAGCTTCCAGTCTAACCAGATACAGATGAATACCAGTATTTTACACGGAGCGACTGCCATCAGACCTCCGCAACCCAGTAACTGGGCAATGCCGATATCCTAAGGTTAGACCAGTTGTCCGACTTTCGGGCTTCTGACTTCCCGTAACGACTGTCATAGGTATTCGTATCACACCCGGGACCGACTGTTTAACATGCTCTCCGAGGCACGAAGGGGTCACTCATCCACGCACTGACAGCGGCAAGCGCAGCTTAACTTCGCAAATCTTATGATCCGCGCGGTTGGTAATGAGCCACGAGCCCTTTCAACTCGCTACCTATTACGGTTAAAAATATACAGCCCTGTGACACAGACAGATAAACAGGCGGACGGCTAAGCTTAGTAATAGTGTTGCGGTGCATGCCTTTGCGAATCCCGCGACCCCGGCCGAACGGTCAGGAGGAGGAACACCGTTGGTTTTTATCCGGTAAGAGTCCAGCAGACAACCTCGCCTTCCCCGGACGAGGGACATCAATGAGGATTATCTAATAAAAAAAAAAACTTACTAATATCACAAAACAGATAGGTACAGAAGTCAATCTACATACAAGTGCGCTCGAGCAACGCACACAGACACTGTTCACGGATACGACATCTCGGACTGTTTGGGACTAGAGTGCGAGTGAGTGCGAGCGCGAGTGCCATGCGCTTGAGAGAGATAGATATATAGATAGAGCGACCGCCGAGCTTAGGTATGAAAAGTGAAGTACATACATGTGGTTGATTTCTGTACTTATCTGTTTTGTGGTAATAGTGTCCCGTTGCCACCTTTCGGGTAGGGAACCCCAAAAACAATCAAACTTCTAATATTTATTTTACAACAATTCAAACATTCTTATCTCACCATTTCGAATTAAATCTGTTCAGCTGTTTAAACTTGAAAGAGTAACCAAACATCCATCTATCTTCACAAACTTTCACATCCTTACTGTAATATTATGAACGCGAAATCCTAATATATATACATATAATAAAACTGTAGAAGAGTTAAATTAGACGTACACAATGGGGCTTGCATAGTCGCTGAAGGGCGAACTAATGCCTCGGAAAAATATTTGAAATAAAAAAAAAAAAGAGTTAAATTCTGTACATTGAATAAAAACTTTAAAAAATACCCTTAGGGGTCTTCATACAAGTAACACAAGCCAAAAAAAATCATTCCTAGGGTAGGTAGGGTAGGTAGGTAGGGTAGGTAGGTAGGGTAGGTAGGTAGAGTAGGTAGGTAGGTAGGGTAGGTAGGTAGGGTAGGTAGGTAGGGTAGGTAGGTAGAGTAGGTAGGTAGGTAGGGTAGGTAGGTAGGGTAGGTAGGTAGGGTAGGTAGGTAGAGTAGGTAGGTAGGTAGGGTAGGTAGGTAGGGTAGGTAGGTAGGGTAGGTAGGTAGGGTAGGTAGGTAGGGTAGGTAGGTAGGGTAGGTAGGTAGGGTAGGTAGGTAGGGTAGGTAGGTAGGGTAGGTAGGTAGGGTAGGTAGGTAGGGTAGGTAGGTAGGGTAGGTAGGTAGGGTAGGTAGGTAGGGTAGGTAGGTAGGGTAGGTAGGTAGGGTAGGTAGGTAGGGTAGGTAGGTAGGGTAGGTAGGTAGGGTAGGTAGGTAGGGTAGGTAGGTAGGGTAGGTAGGTAGGGTAGGTAGGTAGGGTAGGTAGGTAGGGTAGGTAGGTAGGGTAGGTAGGTAGGGTAGGTAGGTAGGGTAGGTAGGTAGGGTAGGTAGGTAGGGTAGGTAGGTAGGGTAGGTAGGTAGGGTAGGTAGGTAGGGTAGGTAGGTAGGGTAGGTAGGTAGGGTAGGTAGGTAGGGTAGGTAGGTAGGGTAGGTAGGTAGGGTAGGTAGGTAGGGTAGGTAGGTAGGGTAGGTAGGTAGGGTAGGTAGGTAGGGTAGGTAGGTAGGGTAGGTAGGTAGGGTAGGTAGGTAGGGTAGGTAGGTAGGGTAGGTAGGTAGGGTAGGTAGGTAGGGTAGGTAGGTAGGGTAGGTAGGTAGGTAGGGTAGGTAGGTAGGGTAGGTAGGTAGGGTAGGTAGGTAGGGTAGGTAGGTAGGGTAGTTAGGTAGGGTAGGTAGGTAGGGTAGGTAGGTAGGGTAGGGTAGGTAGGTAGGGTAGGTAGGTAGGTAGGGTAGGCATCCGGACCGCCGACCCATTTTGTGCGGATCGCGAGAACACAGCAACTTGCACTACAGAGTACGTAATTTAATAAAAATGTATCCCCCGCATTATCTTTGCTGAAGTCAATTTGAAAAAAGAAAGCTATAAAATGTTGTGCGGACCGCGATGGTCATTTCATTTCTTAAAACGGACCCCGAGCGAACCTAATTGGTGATCCCTGGACTATGCCCTGGATTAACACATATGATACTTTTTATCCGGATACATCAAGTAGTTCTCCTAGGATGCGGGTGAAACCGCAGGTAATAGTCTAGTTTATAATATTAGTGTGAGGGGTTTTTGCTAATTACCGACTGCACGGATCATACGATTTGCGAGATCAACCTGCGCTTGCGACTGTCTGTAAACCGTTCGTTACACGTCGAGACCCCTCCGTGCCTCGTAGAGCATGTTAAACAGTCGGTCCCGGGTGTCATACAAATACCTATGATAGTCGTTACGGGAAGTCAGAAGCCCGAAAGTCTGACAACTGGTCTAACCTTAGGATATCGGCATTGCCCAGTAAACTGGGTTGCAGAGGTCTAATGGCAGTCGCTCCGTGTAAAATACTGGTATTCAGCCGCATCTGGTTAGACTGGAAGGTGACCCCAACATAGTTGGGAAAAAGCAAGACAGAACTAACTTATATAATAGTTACTACTTGTATACATACATGTATACTCACGCCTGTAATCCCCAAAGGGGTAAGCAGAGGTGTTCTCCTTAGGCGTAGCACGAGCACTGTCGAGCTACTAACATCAACGTATCGTTAATGTAAGTGAATTTTGAATCGGAAATACTCGTTCCGGACATACTATTTAATTAAATTGAAAACTTTATTCATATAGATCTACTGGGTGTAAAAATATCCTTAACGAAGCCGAAGTCTACTCATACTGTACATCAAACTAAGTAACATACAACAAAAATAATTGCTGGGAAACCACGTTTATTTTTTGGTATTAAAAAAGAGCTTTTAATTGTAGTGCGCAATGTAAGCGCGCGCGCAGCAGACTGTGCCTACATTTCTAAAATATTGATAATGTTTGTATAGAAGAATGTTTAGTAATAACATTTAAACTTAGTTTTCGTGAAAAACGTTCAAAAATATGGTGACTTTGACCTTCAATATCTCCATAACCAGTCGGTTCCCAGGTATGGCTCAATACCAAAAAATTTTCGTAATGATGGCATGAATACGTGGCTCTTGGCTTCGTTAAGGGTATTTTTACACCCGATATGTATGTTACAAATCATGCATGTCGCAAAAAAATAACCAAAACTTTATAGGACAGTTGTATTTTCGATTCAAAATTCACTTACATTAGCGATAAGCTTACGAGACTATACGTCAAACTTTAGTGGTAGGAGAACAGGACTCTGTACACCCACGTATCGCCCCCGTAAGTCCCATGTAATAGGTGGCATTTAATGGCAGTGAGAGGCTAATGGTGTGACCGTCGGACTGCCAAGTCATAGGTCTCGAGTCCAAACCCAAGGCACGCACCTCTGACTTTTCGGATTCATGTGCGTATTGTACAATTATCACTTGCTTAAAAACAGTGAAGGAAAAGATCGTGAGGAAACCGGCATGCCTGAGAGATATTTCTCGACGGCATGTGAAGCCAAGTCAGAGGCCCATGGGCGGCATAAACTCTGACACCAGGTTAGTCTCTAACCACACGAAAAGAAGAAGAATAAGTGGCGAGCTTGCGTATTTTTACTCTGAGTTAATTTATTTTTATTCTTGATATGGTCGCGTTTGGTCCTAGTCTCACCTGATATCCTGAGCACATGAGTCCAAGTAACAGAGATGTAGAGAGATTCCCCTATACCCCTCTGGCTCTCACATACACACGACGGAACACAGTAAACTGTTTGGCGCCGGACTTTAATGTGAAGGTGGTAGCTAGCCAGGCGGCCCGTATAGATCCTACCACCAAGCGTGCTGGGTTTTGTTGAATCTTACAACACGCGTCTATTCCCAGCGTGCGGTGAGGAAGTTTTATATTTTAACCCGTCCCCACACGGGATACGTCACATATTCTTTTGTTAAAGATGTTTTCTTTGTATATTCAAGGTTTTTAATTTAGCAGAGTGGATTGTCTATGGAATAATAGTATTTAAGCATTGTTAAAATAGTTTATTCTATGCCAAAAAATAAAAGAAGCTGGTCTCTGCTTCAATCTTGTATTTTTCTGGCATGGTGCCAGGGTCAGTCTTGATTAAAAGGAGTATCCGTGATACTATCAAGTTCCTTTATTGATCTCACGATTGGTGGAGTGGCTGGGCGATTGGTTTCTGCGGTACGGGGCACGGGTTCGTTTCCCGCACAGAACAAATGTTTGAATAGCCACACAACAGAATAATTAAAAGCAACAAAATATAATATAATAACTTAACATCACGCCTCATATTCCACTGGTGTTTTTAGTACATCCTCGTTTCGCCAGATATGTTTATGTCCCGTGTACCCATGGGGTCCTGGGTTCGATCCCCAAGTCGAGCAAAGTATTATTGGGGTTTTCCGTGTGGAATTCCTCAGTAGCAGCCCGGAGTCTGGATTTGTGCCCGGTTAGTGGCAATAGGCTCGACATGGGACTTAAAAATAACATAACTAGCGAAACGAGGGTGTACTAAAAACACCTCTGCCTAACCCTTCGGGGAATATAAGGCGTGATGTTATGTATCTACCAATTACTATCCAAACTATCTACCCAATCGATTCGTCGAGACGAAACTAGAAAACATTTCTTATCGGAAACTGATTAGCTAGTAATAGGGGGGGTTGTTTATACCCCACCACCCTTTACATAAATATTCAGCAGAATTCTGAATGGCTGTGAAGCACGGTGCCAAGATTATGGGTTTTCAACCCCGAACTGTGCTGAAAACTGTCAAGGACGAGTGGATTATAGATGGGAGGTTTCGTACGATTTTACTATAGTATATAGTGAGCTAAAACGGTACAATTCCCGCAGCTTTGATGATGTCATCAACACAAAGCGGTTAAGGAGGGCCTGGGTTTTTTCGAGCTGACCTTGTTGGATAATCCTCATGGATGTCCCTCGTCCGGAGAAGGCGAGGGGGTCTGCCGGACTCTTACCGGCTAAAAACCAACGGTGTTCCTCCTCCTGACCGTTGAGCCGGTGTCGCGGGATTCGCATAAGCATGCACCGCAACCCCGGCAGACCACTCGATCAAAAGTTTGCTCCATCAGCTAATACTAATGTGCTATCATCCAATTAAGGTTTAAAATCATTTATACTCAAAAAGACAATAGCCAATTACATGAGAATATTATAACAAAAAAATATTTATTGAACTTATTGGTAACCGTCGCCAAAATAGTAATGTTTTGTAGATATGAGCAAAACTCATTCAGAAGTTCCAATCCCAACTATCGTAATTACATGAAAAGGCATTAGTCGGGATAATTTTCAAATATAGGTATATGTTTGGACAGCTGGGACTTGAAGCTGCTGAATGAGCTAACATTTTTAGATAAGAGGGTACATTATTAAAAAGTTGTGCTCGTTCGTAGGTGATACTCTTTTTGGCATAATTGGCACGTATTTTTGGCAAGACAAGTAAGCTTGGACGATGGATAGATTAGATATTTGAGATTTTTTGATGAATGATACATTAGTGTGGATGGTTTAGTCCAGAATTTTTCTAATTAAAAATCAATTTTTGTTTCTTCAAAAATTTTGTGGGTTGGTGTCAAATACGGGTAGCGAAATAGTATTTTCATGATCTTGAATTACTTAAGGATATGTTAAGTGTTACCTAAGTAATACTTGACACAAACTTATGTAAGTATGGGCAGAAATAACAAAAATATCTCAAATTCAGTAGATACATTTTAAAGACGACTTCCAATACGTACTGGACACTGTATTGGTGCCAGTTTATTTTGGAAATTGTGTCAAAAATATAAGCAACTAACGTCAAAAGAACTAATGTATTTAAATATGTGACCAGCATTGCCATGGGAATGAAAATGTTCGTCAGTTTTCAAATTCATTCCTTTCCCACATCATGGGCACGTTACTTTTTCAAACTGTTGAACGGAACAGACCAATGCATGGAAAATTATGTTTAATTATTTGGTAGCAAAGATCAAAATTGCCTTTTGCATCCATATGACGTAGTAGTGCCATGTAATGTATTTGATTTGATTTAAGGAATTTTGTTGTAAAATCCATGACATCAATCAATTCGATTATTAAATAAATTGACATTACTAGTGGTTGTCATCATGTCACCATTATAATTTTTAATACCCTGTCAAAAAATACTTGAATTTTCATTTCTATAATGTTGGCAATAAGTAGTCGGTAAAATAGGTTGTTTCTTACACTGTGCAAGCAAAAATAGACCTTAAGATGACTTAAGACATTTCCGTTCCCTTGTACAACAAAGATTACTGGCCACCATTAAGATAATCGCTATTTAAAGTAAATTGGCTTTTCTTTGTAAGGTCATAAGAGCTATTTATCTTTACGACACGTTGACGCAAGCACACTTCTTCAGTGTTTAAAAGACTATCATCACACTAATATTATAAATATGAGTTTGTGAGTATAACCTGCTTCGTTGGTATAGTGGTGGCAAGCGCGACTGCTGATCGTGACGTCCTGGGTTCAATCTCCAGGTTGGGCATAGTGTTATTGGGTTTTTCCGTGTGGAATTCCTCAATAGCAGACAGTTATTTCTATCTCTTTTAAATATTTGTATTTTACACATACGTGGTTTTCACTGCCGACCGACGAATTGCGGTGTAGCATGGTGCGGGTGACAGCTATCAGTATTTGATATTATTTGTAGACAATAACATTTTGGCACGGTACATTTATTTAATTTACTACAGTCATTACTGATTCCGTATTTTACGACTGTGATATTTAAAGTACAACTGAAATAAGTCATGGTTGTAAAGTTCGTCTAATGTCACCCGGCGGGCATGGGGAGGGCGGGGGCATGGTCAGGCAACGCAACCCGACGTTGGTTGACGATCCCCCCAGTCCCTGCATCTGTCCGATGCAGGGTTTTGGCAAATGGTTTGGAGAGTAGCGCAGGTCGTAGAGATCCTCCAAACAAGACCAGAGGACTATCCTTCCCGAGGTTGCCGCCCGTTATTGGCCAATTACCTTCTGTAATTGGCAGAACAGAAACCTCTGGTCGCAAACAAAAATCCCAACCCTTCCATCCCAATTTTCCCATCCCAATCCCGTAGAGCCGAACCGTGGCGGCGCAAACACCACACTCAGGCCCACATAGCCTTGGGGTACTAAATACCCCCTAAAAGTTGTACCACACTCACCAAGGGCAGGTAGTGTGTGTTCGAAGTCCGTTCACCTGGCCTCCCGCCAAGACTTCCCAATTGCCCAAAACCTAATAAAAATGTCGGCACATAAAATAGAAGATATACCCCAGGAGGGTACCACCGATGGTGGGGAATCCCTCGCTGAGCCCTCGGGCTCAGTCTGCCTCTCGTATTCTGGGGGAGGCAAAATGTGCACTTCAGAATTACAACACAAATCCAAATTTCCAGGCTCAAGCCTGACTCTTTCTAGCCTCGTAGAGGCCCTACCCTCGGCGACGGACACCGCCATAGTGTCCAACTGGACAGTTGCCGCTCATAAGCGCCCTTGCAAAAGGGACACAGCGGCAACAAAACACAAGCAAGGGCTGAAAGGTCAAACAGAACGCAGTCGCCCCAACAGGCGCGCGAGAAGGGAGACCCTACAGCCCAAAACGACCACATCACCAAAAGTGACAGGCGACGCAGCAGCAGAAACGCAGCGCGAACCGGTACCGTCCACCTCCTCGAAGTCGGAAACGACGCAGAGGGGAACGGAGTCACTACCACCACCACTACCACCAACCAGCCAGCCGAAAAGGAGACGCAGACCGAGAGGTGATCGCGGTCGGCGGATCGCTGCGAAGGCCCCCTCCAATCCTGAAAAGGAACAAAAGGGAACTGGGAATCGTTCGGGCGAAGGAACTTCTTCGAAGCGAGCTCGCCTGGACGAAACCCACTCTCCCAGAGGGGAGGCCAAACGCGCGAAAACCGAAGCGAAGCCAAAGCGGGCGGTGAGCTACGCAGACGCAAGTCTGTCGCACCTTAGGGTAGCGATCATCACCGCTCCGCCAAGGGACCTCTCCCAGACCCAGGCGGACCAGCTTAGGGAGACTATCGATGATAGTATCCTTCAAGCGGTCCTGTCCCCATCATCTCCAAGCGCGCAGGCTCCATCTTTCCGCGGACGCCCTTTCCTTATGGACGGGGTACTAGCGATGTGGTGTGAGGATGCGAACGCTCTCAGCTGGCTGGAAAAAGCAGTCAAAACAATGACCTCTCCAATACCTGGAACCACTCTGACTGTCATCAGACAGTCAGACATCAAGAAGAGGCTCAAGGCAGGGCTCCTCATCCACACCCGTATCACCGACGCTGCCACACTACACAAAGTCCTTTGTGCCCAGAACCCATGGTACAAAGTCGACTCCTGGCATGATATGACGGTGGATGAGAAGTCATCTCAGGAAGGTTCCAAGGATAAGGTAGTACACCTAATCCTTGGAATCCCTGAGGACCAAAAGCCGACCATAATGGACAGAGACCGCCGAGTAGCCCACATGTCAGGCAGTGGCTACATCCGCTTCTTCTCCTCGGAGGAAGCAGAGACGGCCGGAACCAAGACGGCAGAGACGAGCAAGTCTGCGGCTAAGGGGACTTCAACCCCAAAGCCGTCCACCTCAGCTCCCCAACAGGGTCCGAGCGAGATGGAGACGAACTCGCCGGTGCAGCTCGAGGGCAATAGTAGCGACGAAGATGACGTCCTACGCAGCCCTTAGCGCACTAAAAGTCGTCCAAACAAACCTCCAGCACAAACAAATAGCGGCGGCTACTCTGCGCAGGGTACTGGAGGTAGACAACAAGACCGTCGCTTTGATCCAAGAGCCCTGGATCAGAAACAAAAGGATCTGCGGTCTAAACAACATCGGTGGTAAATTACTTTTAGATACTACTTGTGATAACCCGAGAACGTGCATTTTTATGCCCAAAACCATAACAACCATTTTGCTTAACCAATTCTGTTCTAGAGACCTCACCGCAGTGAAAATCTATACAGAAAAACAAACTGTCCTGGTGTTAGCTTCAGTGTACATGCCAAATGAGGGCGAAATTCCTCCCAAGGAACTAACCGAGCTGGTACAACACTGCGAGACGCACAACTGGGATTTGATCATCTCCGCAGACTGCAACGCACATCATCCGCTGTGGGGAAGTAAGGATACAAACAAAAGGGGTGAGTTACTTACCGAATACTTATTTCAAACAGACCTTAACATAATGAACAGAGGCACGGAACCGACGTTCGTAAGCTCAAGGTACCAAACTATCATAGACATCACTCTGGCAACACACGCGGCGGTAAACCTCATAGACGGGTGGCACGTGTCAAATGAGCCATCCTTTGCAGACCACCGTCGCGTGTGTTTCCAAATAAAATATAAATTAACCGACCCTGTTCCATATCGTAACCCCCGTAAGACAGATATAACAAGGTACATAACGCTACTAACCAAAGCACTAGGTGACACACGACTAACGGACGTAGCACTTAGTACAGACACCATAGAATCAACCATACAGATCCTAACCGCGAATTTATTAGAGAGCTATGAACTGGCATGTCCTGCAGTTACACCTAAAGGTCCGGAAAAGAGTTCCTGGTGGGGGTCAGAACTGGAACGACTGCGTAAGGGACTCAGGACACTCTTTAATAGAGCGAAAAACACCAGAACTATCGAGGACTGGGATAAATACAAAGCAGCACAAAAATACTACAAGAAGCGGATCCGATTCCGTAGAACGGAGGCCTGGCGCAATTTCTGTAGTAACATCAACTCGACCAACCAAGCCGCAAGAATAAAGAAAATCCTGGCTAAAGGTGACCTCAATCTCTTGGGCTCACTTAAGAAGGAAGACGGCACTTACACTAACACAGATAATGAAACCAGTGCAGTACTGCTGGAAACACACTTTCCCGGGTGTCATATCACATCAGACCTCGAGTGGTTTGACGAACTCCACTGCACACCAACAAGCCTAGACTGGGAAGTTGCAAGTAATTTAGTAACTGCGGACAAAATAGAATGGGCCCTGAAAAGCTTCAAACCATTTAAATCCGCAGGGCTGGATGGGATATTCCCAGCACTACTACAATGGCAACCCGGTCTGGCTACTAAGTATCTACTACCGATCTACAGGGCCTGCATAGCCTTTAAATACATACCCAAGGCATGGAGAGAGGCGAAAGTAATTTTCTTACCGAAACCAGGTAAAGAAGACTACACACACGCTAAATCCTTCAGGCCCATCAGTCTAACATCATTCCTTCTGAAAACGTTGGAAAGACTGGTAGATAGACACCTAAGGGACGGAGTTTTAGAGAACAATCCGCTACATCCCCAACAACATGCTTATAGGAAAGGCAGATCAACAGAGTCGGCACTACACAAGTTGGTGCAAAAAATAGAAATGGCTATCACAAACAAATCCTCAACACTTGCCACCTTCATTGACATAGAAGGGGCTTTTGATAAAACTATGCACAACAGCATCAACCACGCCCTACAAAAATTCAAAGTGGAACCAGTTATTCGTAGCTGGATCACTGAATTGGTTAGTAAAAGGGCGGTTCAAATAGTGGTGAATACTACCACGAGGGCAAAGGTGGTTAGAGGGTGCCCTCAGGGGGGAGTCTTATCACCACTTCTATGGAACATAATAGTGGACAGCCTCATAAGAAGGCTAAATGATAGAGGTTACACTACTATTGGTTATGCAGACGACTTAGCAATACTGATAAATGGAAACGCCGAGAACGTCCTATGTAAGGTCATGCGGTCGGCCCTTCAGATTGTGGAAAAATGGTGTGACGAGCAACGACTGTCAGTAAACCCGAAGAAGACAGAACTTATCCTTTTCACCAACAAAAGGAAGTTACCAGAACTCCAACTACCAAAATTATTTAACACCAAACTCTCCCTATCAACACAAGTGAAATACCTGGGCGTCATACTTGACAGCAAGTTGAACTGGGCAAATCATATAGAGGAAAAAACAAAGAAGGCCTGCATAGCTTTTTATCAGTGTAAGAGACTTGTTGGTAAAAAATGGGGTCTCAATCAGAAAATAACACTTTGGCTATACACATCAGTCATCAGACCTTCTATGACTTACGGATCAATTGTATGGTGGCCCAGAACACAACTGACCACGATAAAAACAAAACTCCAGAGCCTACAACGCCTAGCGAGTGTAGCTGCTACTGGATGTATGAGAACCACCCCATCAGCCGCAATCGAGTACCTCCTCAACCTGAGACCATTAGATCTGGTCATACAAGAGGAAGCGAGGGCAGCCGCCCTAAGACTTAGAGCTAACGGCTTATGGAAAGTAAACATAGAAACAGCTCACTCCAAAGTTCTGCAAGGGGTCTTGAAAGAAATTCCTCTTCTTGAGGCGCCCATGGACAGAACACCATGTCACCACGTCTTCGATCGAAGATACAATATCCAACTCAACGCAGAAATAAAAGACAGCTCTGGCAGTCGCGAAGTTAGGATATACACAGACGGCTCCAAAACCTTACACGGTACCGGGGCAGGCGTCTTCTCGAATGACTTAAATATCAAAATATCAACCACCCTAGACAGAGTAAACACAATATTCCAAGCGGAATGTATTGGCATCACCAGAGCGGCACAGGCGGTTGCAGCCAGAGACGTCAGAGACCAAAAAATTAAAATCATCTCAGACAGTGCATCCGTACTTCAGGCCCTACAAAACAATACCATAACTTCTGTCCTTATACTGGAATGTCACAACAGTCTCCAGTCCATCGCAAGTACAAATAAAGTGACTCTGCAATGGATTAAAGGACACAGCAACTCGCTCGGAAACGACGCAGCGGACGACCTGGCTAAAATGGGGTCAAAAACAATAGTGCACGGACAGGAGCCGCTACTGCCCATACCCCAGGCCCAAATAAAAACATGGCTGCGCACAAAAACAGAAGAAACCCATTTATTAGAATGGACAAACAGCGAGGGCTGCAGGCAAACTAAAAATGCGATTCCGGTAGCATCAAAAAGATTGTCCCGCAACCTCATCAGATTTAAAAGGGGCGACATCCGGAAGATTATTGGAATCTTAACAGGACACTGCCCTCTAAACAAGCACCTATTCACCATAGGTGTAACAGATAGTCCCCTGTGCAGAGGATGCATGGAGACAGAAGAAACGCCGCTGCACGTGCTTATGGAATGCAGGAGCGTGGCCGAACAACGGGCACGGATTCTTCAATCACCAGCATCGCTCCCGGAGGCCTGTAGCAGCCTGAGAAGGCTGCTAACCTTCTGGGACGACCTAGGTTGGTTGGAGTAAGAAGGTAAGACAGAACACGCACAATGGCCCAATCAAGAGGCTAAGTGCGGATACAGCCCAGGTAAACTAAACTAAACTAAACTAATGTCACCCGCGTCTAGGGGTACCATATAGCCTCGTATCCACTAGGCAACAATTGACGCGCAACACGTGACGCTCAACATTTTCGCCAGCGTTGCACAACATCGCGCGTCGTCGGCAGCTGGCGCGCAACATGACGCACGGCTTGTTGTTTGTTTCGGTGCAACATGCAGTTGAGCATCAAATGTTGTCGAGTGGAGATGTGACGCGCAGAAATATCCGCATTTTATTGATAAAGTTATAACTACCGCCGCTGAAATCAACACTAGTTCCTCTGGCGACATGTTGTCGACGACTGATGCGAGCGAAATCATCTGTAGACAGACAACGATGCTAAACAAAAGTTCCGCGCTGACTTTGCGCTGCTTCAACAAGTTGAGCAACATATCGTGTACACAGTATTTAAAGTCTACATTACCAAGCCGCGCACAGAAGCTTGACCGCGAGCGTTTTCCGCGACACGCGATCGTAGCCGAAAGTATGCTGCGACGTGCGATCGGCTCCGTTCGCATATCGTCATATCCGATCGGATCCTTTCGGCTGTCGTTGCGGCAATTAGAACACGTCAACACGGTAGGAATGAAACTATTTGACTAGGCGCAAAAACGCATCCGTCCGTAAGCGACGGTACGGAGCCGATCGTATGCGCCGACATCCTGCCGGACGCGATCAGCTGTCGCCGCATCCGTTCGTATCCTTTCCGATCCAATGCGATGTGAACCGTTTGGTGAAAATCACCCCTAAGACGTTCCTCCAATACATACTCGACATACGTTCCTACCGTGTTTGACAGCCGAAAGGATCCGATCGGATACGACGACATGCGAACTGAGCCGTACGCGCGTCGCAGCATACTTTCGGCTACGATCGCATGTCGCGGAAGACGCCCGCGGTCAAGCTGCTGTGCGCGGCTTGGTAATATAGACTTTAAATACTGTGTACACGATTTAATATCGTTTAAAGATTGTAAAATCCGTTCCGATCCGATGCGAGCCGTTTGGTGGAAATCATCCTTTAGAATATGAGTGTTAGAACTCTTCATAAAACGTAAAACTAAAGTACTTATACACCCAAAACGTCACATATACACGTAGTTGTTTAGATATGTGACGCCAGCAAAGATTTTCTGTTCCCGCGCTATTTCTAAAACGTCGTCATTGACATAATTATGTCATCAAAATGGCGTCAAATACGCTGCATTATGTTGGATAGAATCGCGAAGTGTGTCACCGAGGTACCTACTTTTAGCCTAATCATTATACGAGAGTATGTAAGCTTAATTTTATTTATTTTTGGGTGAATGAAAATTTTGTCTTTCTTCTTATTGAGATATAGATAATCGGAAGTGGTTAGGGAGATCCAGGGTCGTATTTAGTATCAGTTGACCTCTAGGTGAACTTGTGGTCTTACTTTACGAGGAGGTTTTGAAAATTAAATTGCATAATTCGTTTTTAGAGCAATTTTATTTATTTATACTTCTATGCACTATGGTGGTACATAAGGCGGACTTAATGCCATAAGGCATTCTTAGGGCATTAAGTCAACCAACAACCAGTCAACCTTAGGGTTAAAAAGAAAAGCATCAAAATAGGTACAGGAAAAAGATGAGTTGACAATTGGACCTACTTAAGCAAAAAGGACAGAATATATGCCAAATCTGTCAGATCATTTTGATCTTTACAGGGTCGATAGAAGGTGCATTTTGAAAGCTTTCTTAATACTTAGCTCGATTTTGGCATGTGTGTGGATTGGTTCCTTTTTGCATAAGTAGGTCCAATTTTGGACTGAATATACTAGGAGTTCAAAAGATAAATAACTTAAAGCCTATTGCAGTCCACTGCTGGACATAGGCTGTCCCAAATAGCACCACAACACTTAGTCCTCCGTCTTTCAAATCCAATCTAACCCAGTTGGCTTCTTGGAGACGTCAATCCAAGTTGAGATTTACGAAATATGTAATTTTTATTATATTTTTGTGATGCAGTCTCATTTGTTCTGCGGGCCCCTAGACTGCAGCCTATGTAACCCATACGTAAATGCGGCCCTGGGTAGACCTTGAAAAAGCAGCTAAAGAGCTAGACACACTTATCAGCATCAATACCAGCTTTTTATATGAGCAGGTCATCGTCTCTCCACATGCGTACGCGCAGATACAACTTTGGAGTAAAATTCAAAAGGAAACCGAACCGAATGTAATTTAGCTTACGAGTCTTTTATGCCCAGTGTTGCAATAAACATTGATACCATTGGTATGCAACACGATCTGTTTTGGCCTTTAGAACCGAGCATTAGAAGAATAAATCTAGACAGCAAAAAAATCTGATTTCATGGTGGTAAGTATATGGGCATTTTTGGGACTTTTTGGAAAGGCATTAGTAGTTTTGCAACGGGGTTTCTGGCCAATTACCAGCCGCGCTGATCATACGATTTGCGAGCTTGCCGCGGCTAGTCTGTGGATGGGATTCTGAGTACCCGTAAAGACTGTCATAGGTAATCATATGACACCCGGTACCGACTGTTTAACGTGCTCTCCGAAGCACGGAGGGGTCTGGATGTGTAACAAATGGACGAGTATCTTAACCTTGCAAATTTTAACAATGTTAACTAGACTGTAGTCAATTTCGATAGGTATGAAAATCGAACCACATAGACCTATACCGGGAAAACCCAATAGCCAAATGATATTAGAGTTCATAGTAATAGTTATTTCCATCCGAACCCAGACAACAAACAAACCGATCATATATAAAACTGTTATTTTTATATCTTTCTGCTGAAGATATTTTTTTCATGACAATGTATATAGAAATAGCACGCTCACCATTGTGTTCATAACTCAGAAATTGCTTGTCCATTGTTTTGTGAGGTTTTCTTTGAAAGTCATTCGGCCGATGACGTTTGGAAGGTCAGCTGTAGTAAACAGTTTAAAGGTGGGTTTAGACAAAACGAATATAGAGCTAAAGCCAGGACAAGAGCATAGAGCGTCGTTGTTTGTTGCTTTTTTGGTTTAAACGATAAATCGTTTTCATCATTTTTTATTTTTTTATTTGTAGTGGGTTTGCTCTTGACTCTAGTCTAGGTCAGAGGAGACAGAGACAAAGTCTACGATGGAGTGAGCTTACCCAGAAGAAGCCTGTTAACTCTAACTTTGAAGAGATTCAAGTTGAATGCGTTCGGGAACACAGACGCAGGTAGTGAGTTCCACTCTTTTGCAGTGCGCATTATGAAGGATGTTTGGAAGCGCTTAGTGCGAATTGGTGGAATGGCAACTAAGTATGGATGGTAACTTGCAGTGCATCTAGATGTCCGATGGTAGAAGGGGGCCGGTGGGATGAGGTTGTGAGTTCTTGAGCACACTCTCCGAAGTACAGTCTATAGAAGACCGACAAGCAGGCAACCTTACGGCGATGAGCTACCACCTACACCAAAAGAATACCAACGAACAAGAATGATATTAAAACAAGAACTGTAATTCTTGCACATGCGCTAGAGATGTTTAGACCAGGTAGATTTATCGGTCAAGCCACTAGAATACAAGAACGTTTTGAAGAGATCGCAGAGAGGGAGAGCACGTCCGAACAGGAAAGAACGCTCCAAGCAACTGTTCGCACGCTCGTGCGCCGTTTACATTAAGCGGGCGAGCATTCTTAGAGCATTCTAATAGAATCTCCGCAAACAAAATAGAACAACTAAAGAATACTCTGTCTCTGTTTACACCAAAATTATTTGATGGAGTGGGGATAGAATAAGCATTGGCTCGTTCGGTCTAAACCCACCTTAAGAGGCCGTTCCAGTTTCACAGCCGTCTCACTCTTACTTAAGGTATTTTGTAAAGATTTAAAGAAATTTTAGGCGAAATTGTAAAATATATTCTATAAACCGCACCCCTAATAAAGTAAAGGCCTATTTCAAAAATATCAAGTTTGGGAACCCGATGTTTTCACAGTATTTTTTACAGTATAATTTGCTTTAATATTGTCTTTTTTCTCTTTCTGTGAAAACAAAGTGGTAGATATTTTTATTTATTTATTTATTTCTCAGTATACGGTACATTGAGAGCTTAATATTAAAACAGTTTCACTTATACTACCGTTGCCGGTGTAGAAATATTAAAATTGGAGTAGGTATAACAAATTAATTTGAAATATAAATAGGTAATTTTTTTGCCAACAATATCAAGTTCAAATTTCAAGTATCAAGAACAATGTCTATAAATTATTTATGAATGACATGTCAAAATTTACTAATTATATAATGTCAAATGTTTTAAAAATAAAGACAAAAAAAAACATATAAAATAGAATTCAATATAGGTACACACATAAAGTATTGATATAATGTCAAGTTAAAATTTATAATTTAAAAATTCGGTAACTGAATAGAAACAGTTGTCTAAAAGCCAGGCAAATATTGTTTTCCTGAATTTATTGATAGGCAATACTCTGGTGCATGGGGGTAAATTATTGAAGATTTTGATTGCCATGCAATTAGAATTCCTGCTATATAAATGTAGTCTCTGGCTAGGTGCAAGTAATTTATTTAGGTTTCTGCTTTCAATCCTTTTAGAAATGTGTTCATACAATGATCATACAATGATATTGTTAATATTGATCATACAATGATAATATTGATCATACAATGATCATACAATGATATTGTTAATATTGAGACCATCTAACACAGAAACTCAAAAACTCAATATTTCGAGTTGCGCCCTTACATTACTAAGGGTGCAAAACATACTTCTGAATAACATTATAAATATTTTCAAACATATTTTTGTATTGATTTGTTACCTAGAAAGAGGAGAAAGAAAATTTATATCTTTTGTTTTTTTTTTCTATATGAAATAAAACATATTGTTTAAATATTTGTGATGACACTCAGAAGGTGGATACACTGGATTCTATACTTAAATTGTTTTTCAATATCACCTAAAATCATTAAATCTTTAAAAAGGCTTAAAGTAAGAGCGAGACGGGTGTGAAACTGGAAAGGCCTCTTAGATGCAGCTGAATACCAGTATTTAACACGGAGCGACTGCCATCAGACCTCCGCAACCCGGTTACTGGGCAATGACGAATACTAAGGTTAGAACGGTTGTCAGACTTTCGGGCTTCTGACTTCCCGTAACGACTGGCATTGGTATTCGTATAAAACCCGGGACCGACTGTTTAACGTGCTCTCCGAGGGACGGAGCAGTCTCGATGAAAACAGTCAGCCATCCACGGAGCGGCAAGCGCAGCTTAACCTCGCATCCAGGCGGTTGGAAATTAACGGCGTGCCCCTCAAATGAAATGGTAATGATCACAATATGATACCACCATCGAAGAAATGGATACTGGTGTTCAATCTCCACACTACATTTCTGACCTTGGTCAGCTTATAAGCTTTCCCTATACAACATACAAGCTGTGTCCTCACGGCTCCGCCCGTAGCCTATGTTACTCAGTGATAATGTAGCTTTCTAACGGCAAAAGAATTTTTGAAATCGGTCCTGTAGTTTTTATGTTTATTCGTTACATACAAATGTTTCCTCTTTATAATATTAGTATAGATGCTTATTACAAGAATAACGCAAACACTCAAACACTTCAACTATAATATTCAGTTATAATCATAATACATAATACACATAATGAGGGGCTCGTGGCTCATATGATTTGAGAGGCTAAGCTGTGCTTGCCGCGGTCAGTCTGTGGATGGGTGACCGTTCGTTACACATCGAGATCCAACCGTGCCTCGGAGAGCACGTTTAACAGTCGGTCCCGGGTGTCATACGAATACCCATGACAGTCGTTACGGGAAGTCAGTTACCTGAAAGTCTGACAACCAGTCTAACCTTAGGATATCGGCGTTTTCCCAGTAACTGGGTTGCGGAGGTCTGATGGCAGTCGCTCTGTGTAAAATACTGGTATTCAGCCGCATCTGGTTAGACTGGAAGCTGACCCCAACATAGTTAGGAAAGGGCTAAACAGAATAATCATAATACATACACTGAAATTTTACTTATAAGTGCTTAAAATATTGTTTAAGAAAATAGTATGACTTTTCATTGTTAACAGCATTTGAAATTCAGTCTTATCACCTTGACATAAGGCTCAGTTTTCTTTATCTCAAATTAAAAGAAAAATATGCAAAAAATCATGTTTAAAAAAACAGTACCTAGTGAAATCGATTCAGTAGTCGATTCTTTACAAAACTACTTTGGGTTTGGTACTTGCTACTACAAGATACTTCTTAGCCAATCACAGTCCAATACTGGACGTACCCACGATGAGCACCCTGGGTATTTAAAAGGGTTTGGTGAGCCAAGCCGAGTAAAATATAGTAGAAACATTTTTTTGGCACAGAAATCCGTCCCCTGAATCATACAATTTGCTAAGAAACAGATGAAAAGCAGCAGATACACATGAAACAGAGGGTAAAACAGTAAACCATTACCTTACCTATTCGTTTACAATATCCGCAGACAGAACAAATCCAGCAATATATTCACTTTCTACGTTTCATCACTAACACCACCATACCACCAACTATATCATTAAACGAACGATTTGTCACCTAAATACAGTAAGCCCAACACTAACACTGAACACAGCACTATTCCTGAACATTATACCAACAAAAAAGACAAAAAAAATTTTTTTTCTAATTTTTTCCTATTTTTTTAAGATTTTTTCTTGTATTTCGCGTGTGAAAACGGGGAATTTATTTATAAATGTTTTAGCGGACGGCCGGGTCCGCTCGCGGCCGCGTACCTCGGAATTCGGATTTAGGTTAGAATCGGCGGGTTATGGCGCCACGCACACATGCGCACTGCTGTACGGACGCGAACAAAGATTATGAAAGTTTCAGACGAGATAATAATTTTAGTGGTTTTGTGTGTATGTACTTATCGAAGCTTGAGTAGTGGGTTGAAGGTTTGTTAGAACCTGTAATAAGTATATTGTGTAGGTATATTCGTTATCGTTAAACAGCCCTTTAGTCTAAGCCTATTTCTAAGTAACATGATGATAATAATCTATACTAATATTATAAAGCTGAAGAGTTTGTTTGATTGAACGCGCTAATCTCAGGAACTACTGGTTGGAATTGAAAAAATATTTTTGTGTTGGATAGTCCATTTATCGAGGAAGGTTATAGGCTATATAACATCATGCTACGACCAATAGGAGTGAAGCATAAATGAAAAATGTTGCAAAAATGGGGAAAATGTCCACCCGTGCGAAGCCGGGACGGGCCGGTAGTTAATGATAAACCTGTATCGATAATAAAAGTTCTATTCCATTGACACCGCAAGAGGAAAAGTTTATGACCAACTTGGCGGGGGCCACTGCCGTGCCCCCAGACAGCTTAAATATTTTTGTCAAAGCATTTATTTTAATAAAATTCTCTTGTATAGAAAATCTACCTATTTTCATATCTAGAAAAATAAAATCATCTGTTCGTCCCAACGCACACTACGAAGCCTCTTCTGGCAGACTCAGCGGCGTTTACGTAGATCGCAGCACTCCGTTATTACTGAAAATACTCGCCATCACTCCGACACACTGTAGACTGAATAGTACTACGATAACTCACTGATAACTCACCGACATTGAAGTGAGTTGTGAGAATTTTGTGAGTACTGTACTGAGGTTTGGAAACTCACACTTTTAAAACGAAAACTGTATAATGAGATGTCTTAACGAAAGTGCAGTTAGTAAACCCACGTATTCACAGTGAACAAACATACATAACATCACGCCTGTATTCCCCGAAGGGTTGGGCAGAGGTGTATAATAACACCTGCCGCTATATTTCAAAATCCGGGCTGCTACTGAGGAATCCACACGGATAAACCCAATAAGACTCTGCCTGACCTGGGGATCGAACCCAGAACCTCACGATCAGCAGTTGCGCTTGCCACCAGTAGACCAACGAGGCAGTCACAGCGAACTTTTGTTTATAAACAAAATATTGCTATGTTGCTGTCAGCACAACGTGTTTCAAGGCCTATGGCAGCATATTGCAGAGCTTTCGTAGCTGAGTACGTATAAATAAATCAAAGGCTCACTGACAGGACGGCCGGGCATGGTTTTTTTTTCAAGCTACATTAATTTTAAACCTTATTTTAATACTTGTAGCAATTTTCAGCTTAAAAATCATTTTCCGTGACGTCCTGTCAATGAGCCCCGACCTTATTAACTCTTTTGAGCGCGGGAGCCTGTTTGTTTGAAACTTTGTCAATATGCATTTTTCTGATAGACCTCTTCCAGATAACAATCCCCTGTGACTGTTAAAAAAATTATAAACAGAGACGCATGTCATAGGCATTATTACCAAAGAAAAATAGTATCAAGATAAATATAAATAAATATAGCTCAACTCGCCCACAGTTGAGTGGTATTTATACAAAAAATATGCATACACAAATCTCACTCCAATCTCGCTTGTATTAAAGTGACAATCTATCGTGAACCGACAGTACCACTCGACAATGACGTATGACGCAGTGATTCAGAGACCACGTGACACGCTGACGGACATGATCGCGGCACACGTATATCACGCTTCAAAATGACACTGTAGTAAGCACAGTTGGTAGCTAAACGATATTATCTGTTGTAAATGTCTTGTTAGACATTTGCTAGATTTAACACACTACTGGATAAATATGAAATCATCTTAATAACTACTTTTTAATGCAGGTATTGCCGACCATTTTCCAAAAGGCCGCTAAGTATTTAAAACATAACAAAACATCACGCCTGTATTCCCGAAGGGTTCGGCAGAGGTGTATAGTAACACCCTCATTTCGCCGTTATGTTTAAGTCCCATGTAACAGGGGGCGAGCCTATTGCCATCAACCGGACACAAATCTAAACAACTCCGGGCTGCTACTGAAGAATTCCACACGGTAAAACCCAATAACACTGCCCGACCTGGCGGTCAAACCTAACGATCAGCAGTCACGCTTGCCGCCACTAGATCAGCGAAGCAGTTCACAACGTATATTATAGAATCTTTCCTTTCTTTAACCTCGTGCGAGGGTAAGTGCAATTTGCTGCGTTATATTCATACTTAAGTCGTAATCATGGGTGTTATGATTGTATTATCATTAGTTATGTGCTTCAACGCGTGATGCTGAACACGCCTATGGCTCTGGTACATATTTACTATGGTTATACAATGTGTCCTAGTAAATTAATTAAACTTTAAGTAAGTGGGTTTTCAACCGCACTTATCTATACTAATATTATAAAGCTAAAGAGTATGTTTGTTTGTTTGAACGCGCTAATCTCAGGAACTACTGGTTGGAATTGAAAAATTATTTTTGAGTTGGATAGTCCAATTATCGAGGAAGATTATAGGCTATATAACATCATGCTACGACCAATAGGAGCAAAGCATAAATAAAAAATGTTGCAAAGACAGGAAAAATGTCCACCCGTGCGAAGCCGGGATGGGCCGCTAGTCTATACTAATATTATAAGCTGAAGAGTTTGTTTGTTTGAACGCGCTAATCTCAGGAACTAGTGGTTAGAATTGAAAAATTCTGTTCGAGTTGGATAGTCCATTTATCGAGGAAGGTTATAGGCTATATAACATCACGCTACGACCAATAGGAGCGGAGCATAAATGAAAAATGATGGAAAAACGGGAAAATGTCCACCCGTGCGAAGCCGGGACGGGCCGCTAGTAATAAAATACCTATAATAATAAATCTTTATTTCTCCATAAATGCATTACCATAATTTATATCTAAAGATGGTTTAAGCTAGTATTCCAGAGTGAAAAACCCTGACTTCTAAACTAGGTTTATGTGCCTGTATCTTAGAAGCCAGGTCTGTATCTTGTCAGGTGCTTTTGTTGATAAAATTGTGTGTATATGAAAAAGATGTATTACTACACATAAAGATTTATTACTACACTAGCGGCCCGTCCCGTCTTCGCACGAGTGGACATTTTCCCCGTTTTTGCAACATTTTTCATTTATGCTCCACTCCTATTGGTCGTAGCATAATGTGATATGGCCTATAACCTTCCTCGATAAATGGACTATCCAACACAAAAATAATTGTTAAATTCCAACCAGTAGTTCCTGAGATTAGCGAATCCGCGTATCACAGATGACTGTTTTAAATCAAGTAAAATTCGTAAATTTTTATTTCCATGAAAAATGATTTTTATTTTAGTTTTTCTAAAAATTCTTTAGGTATTCCTGCTTCAGTTACCTACGGATTCAGAAAATGGAGCTTCTAGTCTGTGACCCCCAAGTATAACCTTAAACATAAGTACAGCTGATCATAGCTGAAGATAGATAGATTTTTAAAAAATCTTTGAGCAGCTTTAAAGACTTTTGGGGAAAGTTGTAGCACAAAAGTTATTAATTACTAGCTTTTGCCCGCTGCTTCGCTTGCGTGAAGTTTGAAATCCTCGTTAAGCCCATTTTAAAGTGATATTTTAAAATCCAAAACGTCCGTCTTTTATCACCCCCAGCGGTTTAGGCTGTGCGTTGCTAGATTAGTCAGTCAGTCGGTCAGTTTCTCCCCATGCTTCTTACTTCAAAAGTACCAGATTTCTCATACAAACTTTCAACACTTATTTCACCCCTTTAAGGGTTGAATTTCCAAAAATGCTCAAACAAGTGTACGTTTATTTCTAACCAAAAACCTTAATATTTAATTTCAAGCTTCTTACTTCAAAAATGACTGAAAATTTCGAGAAATCCCTTCTTAGTGGATGTTTACGTCAGAAAATGAACCTACTGTCAAAATTTCAAGTTTCTAACCCCAGCCGTTTAGGCTGTGCGTTGATAGATCAGTCAGTCAGTCAGCTTCTCCTTTATATAGATTTTGGGTTTTCAGATTAGTACTCTCTTACCGACTAACGTTGTATAATACATATAGGTACCCTTGGGTTGGCTCGCGTCGTTCTACGATTTTGGAAAAATATTATTGTGATGTTAAGACAATTTTTTTTTTAAAATATGATTGTTCTTCTTACATTTAATTAAATTAATTGTAACGCTGTAAGAAGGCAGTGATGGCATAGCACTTGAAAGCTTAACTTCCATACAGGAGGGTCTGAATTCGACCCCAGCCCGTCCTCTGACTTTTCGAATTTTTTTTTTGACGACACGTTCGGTGCAGTGGCTGAACGATCGGCTTCTGCGCTACGGGTCGTGGGTTTGATTCCCGCACGGAACAAATATTTGTATGGCCTACAGATAGTTGTTCCGGGTCTGGATGTTTGTGCGTGTGAAGATTTGTGTTTGTAAACGCACCCACGATACAGGAGAAATCCTAGTGTGGGGCAACGTTTTTTAAGAAAGAAAGAAAGAAAGAATTCATCTGTGGATCGGAATTTGATTATCACTTGCGTTAACGGTGAAGGAAAAACATCATGAGGAAACGTGCACACCTGAGAGGGCTCCATAAAGTTCTTGATGGTGTGTGTTGTCTGGCAACCGGCACCAGGCCAGCATGGTGGACTAAGGCCTAAACAGTTCTCATTCTGAGAAGAGGCCCGTGCCCAGCAGTGGGACAGTAATGAACTAGTTATGTATGTTATGTTATCATGAATCGGTTGTCGATACCACGGGTTGTAGTCAAGTTTATTTATAAACGAAACAAAAGACGCCCGTGTAATGTGCCGTTGTTTAAAATTATTATTATAAACAAATCATAAAATTAATTATAAAGTTTGAACTAAATATACTAATGAATACACAAGATTCATTATCTTGTACCAAAACACGCGAAAATGTAATTAGTAACAAACATAACATCACGCCTATATTCCCCGAAGGGCTGGGCAGAGGTGTATAGTAACACTCTCATTTCGTTGTTATGTTTACGTCCCAAGTAATAGGGGGCGAGCCGATTGCCATCACCGGGCACAAATCTAAACACCGGGCTGCTACTGAGGAATTCCACAAGGAAAAGCTCAATAATATTTTGCCCGACTTGGAAATCAACCCCAGGACCTCACGATCAGCAGTCACGCTTGCCACTACTAGACCAACGAAGCAGTTTATTTATGTAATTAGTATTAAACATTAATTACTATTTAGCAACAGTGATAGCCTAGTGGTGTGACCGTCAAACTGCCAAGTCATAGGTCTCAAGTTCGAACCCAAGGCACGCACCTCTGAGTTTTCGATTTTATTTGCATATTGTATAATTATCACTTGCTTAAAAACGGTGAAGGAAAACATCGTGAGGAAATGCCTGAGAGATATTTTTCGACGGCATTTGAAGCCAAGTCAGAGGCCCATAGGCGGCATAAACTCTGACACCAGGATAGTCACTAACCACACGAAAAGAATAAGATTAAATACTAATTACATTTCCAAAAATAGTTTTATTTATTTTATTTCTTTATTGTACACAAGAAAAATTACAGCAGTAAAACTACAATTTAGTGAAGTTATGTACAAAGGCGAGCTTAACTCAAAAATGAGTTTTCTACCAGCAAACCTTTGAGTGATAGAGAGAGATTGATTATGTGGTTGAAGGCAAATTCCAGTGTACAATTGTCTTATTTATTTCTACTTATTTATGCTATAAAATATAATATACCTAAATAAATACATAATAAGAAAATATATACATATATAAACCATATAATAAACCTACATAGATAATATTAGATAGGTATTAATCATTCAGAAAGGTAATGCTTCCTAATTCTACTCTTGAAAACGTTAAGAGAAGGGTTGTCGCGAAGTGAGTGTGGGAGAGAGTTCCAAAGACGCACTGCATTAATAGTGAAATAGTTCCCGATGGTACCTTCTTGAAGTCCGCCAATCCGCCTACTCCAAAAAACGAACTTATAAAGCCCTACCCACATATATCAGGGCCGACGTCGGGCCGGAGATCAACATCGCATACATTTTGTACCGAAGCAAGACCTCAGTCGCTCAGTGCTGGTTATTTAGCGTCATTACCAGCCCGGAAGCGACGGAGCTCTTGCATCGGTGCAAATTGTATGCGATGGTGATCTCCGGCCCGATCCCGGCCGTGCCACGGTCCTGATATATGTGGATTAGACCTTAAATAAGTATCGTCATCATCAGCCTAATGTTTCCACTGCTGGGACACAGGCCTCTTCTCTGTGAGAGGGAATGGGCCGTAATCCACCACGCGGGCCCAGTGCGGGTTGGTAGATGTCACATGTCTTCGAACTTTTTGGTTCTAGGACATGCCGGTTTCCTCACGATGTTTCCCTTCACCGTTTTGAGAGCAGTGGTGATGAAATAAATTACACAAAGTAATGCGCCTGGCTGGGTTTGAACCCGCGACATACAACCGGTAAGTCGGGGTCGTTACCACTGGGCCACCACTGCTCTAAATAAGTATACGATAAAGTATTGTCAAGCAACGAACTACTACCTAGATGTCAAATTGTCAATTAACATTTGGGAGTAGGGTGAACGAAGAACAAAATGTCTAATCGAGAAAATCGAATCCATCGTCGGATCCGAAACACTTTCGTGGTTGAAAAACATGCGATCCGTCAGCCGTAACTTCGTAGTTCGATTTTCGGAGTAATCCTAGCGTGGTGGATTAAGGCCTTCTTATTTTGAAAGCAGGCCAACATTGGGTCAGTAATGGGCTGATCAAGATTATAATGGCGAATTCATTGAACTGCCTCGTCGGTCTTGTGTTGGCAAGCGCCACTGCTGATCGTGAGGTCCTGGGTTCGATCCCCAGGTCGAGCAAAATGTTGTTAGGTTTTTTCATGTCAAATTCCTCAGCAGCTGCCTGGTGTTTGTATTTGTGCCCGGTTGATGGCAATAGGCTCGCCCCCTATTACCTACATGTGACTTAAACATAACGGCAAAATGAGGGTGTTACTATACACCTCTGCCCAACCCTTCGTGAAATAAAGGCTTGATGTTATGTTATAATTGGCCAAAATTAGAATTTCAACAACAAATTGGTACTAACCCCTATTAAAAGAATAAATAAACATTCTTGTTTACAAGTTAGCACACAACAATGTTTAGAATTCAGTATTAACGACTTTGCGGTCAGGCGTCAGGTCTGTGACGTCACTGCTGATCCATTAAAATGTGCGTCGTAAATATCGTTCCCGTTTTAGTACGATTACAGATTTGCTTTTAATTAAACGCTTTTATAAGTTGTGCTGATAAATAATTGAAAGAAATGGCGGCTTGCATGGTCATAACTCACTGAGGTGCATTTAGAGACCCTCCATGACCTCTACTTGACATCTTCAATCATTCATCCATCACTACTGCATTTTTTGTTTTTTTATTAATTATAGAACAGACGTAGGTAACATGATAACAATTATATTGATCATATTACATAATAATAATTTGCTATGCTCTGTAAAAATGAGTGATTTATTACTCAAAGATACCTATTATAAAAATAAATAATGTAATCCAATCAATATTTCATTCATACATAATTACATACCACTTGAAGAAAAAAAAAAAGGTAAATATTTTCAGTAAGCGCCATCTAGTACACGTTTTAAGAACTACGACGTCAGCTTACAAACGAACTTCTTCTAGGGAATGTGGTTCTCTTTTTCATCAAGAGATGGCGCTATGAGTTACAAATATAGAATACCAAAATTAATTTTACAACGAATGGCTTTTCGGATTCCCATAGAAAGTGACAGATTGTTAGCTAGAAACCGGGTGACAGTGTTTTATCAGGCAACATGTTGATTAAATCGCTTAAATTCATTAATACTATCCAAAGTTCTACAAGATAATTTATTAAAATTTTATTATGCATAACTAGTGGCGCCCCCATTTTTCATATTAAGCTATACCTTCACGTTTTATATTTTACCATGGAAATCAAACATTTTATTTCCCATATAAAAACGCTGCAATGGCTTGTAAAAAAGGACCTCAGTTTTCTGTCCATGACACGGAAAATGAGGTCGTCGCAGTGTCAATGCCAGATAATGTATTTAACGATTTAAAAACTAATTAGGTATCTGCTTGTAAATCTAGGGTCGGATGTCTTTTTGTAGTCTGAAATCCATAATTATTCGTCTCATTGTCATTTAGAGTACCTATGCATACTAAAGTATGGTCTAATAATTTAGTTCATAGGTATTCGGTAAAGAGTTATCTTCATTAAGCGATTATATCTAGAGTTTGTTCAAAAAACGTCTCAAATCGATGACTGTACTTACTTTTGAATTACATACATTTCAAACAAAATTACTTAAAAAGGAACAAACAGAAATAATTATAGGTTAATAAACACATTACCCTCCTTTGCGTCGCGCAGACGGGCAATAACACATTTTTTTATTATTTTTTTATTTATTATAGCGGCCCGTCGGCTTCGCACGGGTGGACATTTTTCCCGTATTTACAATATTTTTCATTTATGCTCCGCTCCTATTGGTCGTAGCGTGATGTTATATAGCCTATAACCTTCCTCAATAAATGGACTATCCAACACAAAAATATTTTTTTCAATTCCAACCAGTAGTTTCTGAGATTAGCGCGTTCAAACAAACAAACTCTTCAGCTTTATAATAATATTAGGTCCCCACCTATGATTGGCGTTTTGTATGGAGAATTTTAAAGTTGCATTTTTCATACTAACATTTTCTTAATTTATTTAACAACTATGAACACTAATGTTGTAAAACTTTTATGCACTATTGTTTAAAAACTAAGATAAAGTATGCGACTTAGAATATGCGACAAAAATAAGTTTTGGCTAAGTTAAAACAAAAATAGTGATCATTTCTGCTAACAAAAAGAGGAGTCATTTTTAAAGTATGTTTTATGTTTAGAAAACTATAAGTAATAAGGATTTTTTAACTATTGGTAGTTGTCTATGATGGTCATTATTCGATATAATATCAAGCAATTGATGAATATTTTAAATCATGGAAGTGACGAGGTTCTCTATTTGTGAGAAAAAAACGCCAATTTCATAGGTGGGGACCTAATAGTATAGATTATTATTTTATATTTGTATTCACCTAATTAACATCTAAACTTCAACATACATACTTACATATGTATACTTTCGCCTGTAATCCCCAAAGGGTAAAGCAGAGGTATTCTCCTATTGGAGGAGTCTGTACACCCATGATTCGCTTCTTGTATTAAGTCCATTGTAATATGTGGCGAGCCTATTGCCATTTTTCTGGCACAATTTACGGTGCCATGACTGCCTTGTTGTTCTAGTGGTCGCAAACGCGGTTGCAGAGTTTGGGCTCCTGGGTTTGATCCCCAGGTCGGGTAGTGCTATTAGGTTTTCCGTGTGGTAGTCCTCAGTAGTAGCCCGGAGCTTGGATTTGTGCCCGGTTGATGGCAATAAGCTCGCCACCTATTACATGGGACTTAAACATAACGGCGAAATGAGGGTGTTATTATACACCTCTGCACAACCCTTTGGGGAATACAGGCGTGATATTATCTTTGTTTGCAATAACAGTGATGTGTTGTCTAACATCCTATGTTTTCTAACTAATAGGTAACCCTGTGATAAATAAATTATTCCTGAAATATTTTCTTTCAGACTTTTCTTTTAACAAATTAAGATGGAAGAGTGTCGGCTTTCATAATAAAATTGTTAACCAGTCTCTCTGACATAAAGACGAAGTTTTTATCTTTTTTAATTAGCTAGCTATCTTTGTACTAAAGTTAGTTATCTTTACGGTCTGTTACTCTTACGACAGTGAAGACTTTTTTCTTGACCTTTTTACTATACTAACTTTTGCCCGCGGTTTCACTCGCATCATAGGAGAACTACTTCATGTACCTTTATCGTTGGAAAATCCTCATGTATGTCCCTCGCCCGGGGAAGGCGAGGAGGGCTGCCGGACTCTTACCGGCTAAAAACCAACGGTGTTCCTTCTCCTGCCTGTCGCGGGATTCGCAAAAGCATGGACCGCAACCAACTACTACTACTTCATGTACCTACCTGGATAAAAAGTATCCTATCTCCTAATCCAGGTCAAGGTCTACCTGTGTGCATGGACGTATTCAGGGTGAGGCAGATGGGGCGCTCGCCCCACTCTGACACTGGAAAGAATAGTTAAATGGTCAAGATTCAATCAACTTGCCACCCATGTCCACAGAAAAATTACCCAAAATAGGCAAACCAATGCCAGAATCCGTCTGTACTTATTTGGATCTCATAAATAAGGTTATGGGGAAAAATTGCCCCATAATCCCATTCTGCAGTTCCAGATTTATTCAAAAGACAAATATTTACTGTCTGACTGAGTTTGCCGCACCCTGGACAAAATCCTGCCTATGCCCATACCTGTGTGCCAAATTTCATCTAAACTTTCACATTTATAATATTAAGTAAGTATATAATTTTTGGGGTGGCAAATCTATTCTCAAAACTCAAAAACATGAAGTACTTAAGGGCTAAATCCACTCGCAAGTTCAGTTGACTTCTGCAACCGACATTCTGGATTTTTTTGCGACTTGCCTGACTTGCTGCAAGCTACCCGTGAAGGTTACAAAGCTTACTTTCAGTGTAATAGGAGGCTAATTCAAGGTTTTTTTTGTAGCAGCAAACTTACACGTGGTGCGCAGTTCCTTTTCTTTAATTTCACAGTTTTCGTTTATGAAAACAGTTACAATGTTTGTTTTTGTTCTCAAACAATTTGAAACTATTAAAGAAAACTGCACGCTTCCTGCAGGTATCCTGCTTAAAAAAATACCTGAATGAGCCTACTGGTAAGGAAGCACTTGCTTCAATATTTTCCGCATTTTAACTTGCAAGTAGAATTAGCGCTTAAGCTTTTGTAGTCAACAATGACACAATTCATCGCCATTTGTTTCTAGCTGCAGAGACATTTTGGTGTATGAGCCACCATCTTGATCGCTCGAGCGACCCTCCTCTGGCTTGCTACACCGTCTTGACTGTTCAAGCGTCCCTCTGTGGCTTGGTACACCGTCTTCATCGCTTAATCGACCCTCCTGTGGCTTGGTACGCCATCTTGACCGCTCGAGCGTCCCTCCTTTGGCTTGGTACACCGTCTTGATCTCTTGATCGACCCTGCTGTGGCTTGGTACACCGTCTTCATCGCTTAATCGACCCTCCTGTGGCTTGGTACGCCATCTTGACCGCTCGAGCGTCCCTCCTTTGGCTTGGTACACCGTCTTGATCTCTTGATCGACCCTGCTGTGGCTTGGTACACCATCTTGATCGCTCGAGCGTCCCTCCTGTTCCTTGATACACCATCTTGATCGCTTGATCGACCCTCCTGTGACTTGGTACACCGTCTTGATCGCTCAAACGACAGTTTCCCACTTCGCTGTGGACACAGTTCCATATCTCGAGATCCAAAACCGTGTCTCGACGCAAAACTGTCTCCAGACGCTTAGTGTACCGCCATGTATATAGGTAGTCAGCTCTAACTCTAGTTAATATTATAAAAAATGCATTCGAAAGGTACCTATGCAAATTACTGTCAATAGCAAAGTTTATACAATATTGATTGTGGTACGTCGAGTTCACGTAAGGCGGTACGGTAGTACCAAAGTTTATTGAAATAGCTTGAAACCACGTTCAACAGTAACATGCTGGATTTCAAGCTTCTAGTAGGTTCTAAATATCTTGAAACATAACATCACGTTAGTCTGTATTCTCCGAAGGGTTGGGCAGAGGTGTATAGTAACACCCTCATTTCGTCGTTATGTTTAGGTCCCATTGTAATATGCGAGCCTATTGCCATCAACCGAGCACAAATCGAAGCTTCGAGCTGCTACTGAGGAATTCCACACGGGAAAACCCAATAACATGACAAACACGGGTATCGAACCCAGGACCTCACGATCAGCAGTCGCACATGTCACCACTAGACGAACGAGATAGTTACTGATGATGTTAATGGTGATAATTGAGCTGTATTATGCAATAAGGTGTCAACCCACAAAAATATGAATTCTGTGTTAACTTCATCAGTTCTTCTGGTAGGTCTACTTAACGCTTGAAAAAATGTTCAGGACTGTAGTAAATTTAATAGAGCGCCATCTATCAATAAATGTCTTAATGCAATTTGCAATTTTTGCGTTAAGTAGACCTACAACAATAACTAGATGGCGTTAACACAGCATTCATATTTTTTTGTGAGTTGACACGTTATTGTATAACACGGCCCAATTGTTTGTTATAGTATTTTATGGGGATGCCCATTACTGTCCTACAGCATGGGCCTAAACTCAGAATAAGAACGTTTTAGGCCTTAGTCCACCACGCTGGCCTGGTGCGGGTGGGCGGACTACACACACCATCGAGAACTTTAGGAGCCCTCTCAGTTGTCTTAGCACAAACATTAATTGACGTATAATGAACATTGACACAATTAGTATCGTAAACGTATCGCTAATATAAGCTAATTTTGAATCGAAAATACAACTATCCTACATTTATTTTTATTTGACTGCTTGTAGATGGTCTTGCGGACCATTTCTACATAACCGGGCAATTATTGACGAGACCTGAAGGGTCTCCACCAATGGGGACGAGTAAAATACTTAACCTAAGCTGACTACTACTACTAACATCATGACTACTAGCAACAACAACACTAAGGGCGACCGCTAATGGGACTCGGACCTCGGCTTAGGGCGTTGCTGGCGGGAGGACTGGGAGACAGTTTGATGAGGGCTAAATTATCGGTGTGACTGCAATATTATTCGATATACACAATTTGTATCATACATAGACATGAATAAAGTTTTCAATTTAATTAAACAGTACCTATGTGTGAAACGAGTATTATTATTAATTGTTACACTGAGAACTACCCCTCTCTTTTTCATGTCCACCCAAAGGTTGTCTGGAAGAAATCACCTAGTGCGATAAGACCGCCCATTGTACATCTCTATTTTAAACCGACTTCCAAAAAGGAGGAGGTTACTATGTTCGTCTGTATGTATGTTTTTTTTTTTTTGTGTATGTTCATCGTTATTTTCGCCAATTGTGAGCCGATTTTAATGATTCTTTTTTTAATGGATAGGGTATACTTCGAAATTGGTCCCATTTAAATTTGGTGAAGATCTGATGAAGAACTTCGGAGATAGACAATGGAACTCCTCAATGACGAACAGTAAGCATATTGTGATGATGTGATTATGTTACGAGCAGCGTCTTTAGTAGGTCCAACCAAGTTTCAATTAAGGCCACTAAAATGAAAAAAATAAAAACATTTTTTACAAAAAATTTAAACCGACTTCAAAAAAGAATAAAAGAATTACCTACCATATAAAATTAACAGTTTCAGAAGTCGGTGCCTTCAATTTGGTTCAGCGTGGATCAGCACCGACTTCTGAAACTGTTAATTTTATATGGTAATTATTTTATTCTTTTTTGAAGTCGGTTTAAATTTTTTGTAAATAATTTTTTTCTTTAACAAAACGTTTCCCCACACTAGGACATCTCCTGTATCGTGGGTGCGTTTAGAAACAAAAAACTTCACATCCACAAACACCCATACCCGGAACATCTATCTGTAGGCCATACAAATATTTGTTCCGTGTGGGAATCGAACCCACGTCCCGCAGCGTAGAAGCCAATCGCTCAACCACTGCACCAAACATGTCCTCAAATCAATGTGTCTCCTTCACCGTCAACGCAAGTGATAATCTAATTCAATTCTGTAGAAGTTGAATAATAAATAAAAACTGGTCAAGTGCGAGTCGTAGGTACTTGCGCACCGACGGTTCCGTACCGTTAGAGGAAATATTTCTTTCCATTTTCAAAATTAAATTTTATTTTTTTTGGAACCACGCTACTAAGTTTTTTTGTAAAATATTTCTGCTGATTGCTAAAAAACTGTGCTAGTTATTATTGACATCGTTTCATTTTTCCTGTTATAATTACATGAACCTCTATCAACTCTGTTTATTCCAAATTTTTCTCATTGCAAACTTCGGAGAAGGGAACTGGTATTTTTTCAGACGTCTTTCCTCATAAGTCAAAAACTAAGCGGCATAAATGAAAACAAAAATATATTTTATAATGTGCAAGTGAAGACCTTTTATGTGATACCCCACTTGACTTAATAACCCTACTTTAAAATTTCAACCCTCCACTTCGGCTCTTGTTGCAATGAAAACAAAAATACTTTTCCGATTCTTTCATTTGCAATTTAGATGGGTAAGCATTAATTAAAACTATTCCAAATCTCAAGTCGGTAGCATTAGTAGTTTCTGAAATAAGCAGCTGTGACAGACAGACAGACGAAGTTCCACCATAAGGGTTTCTTTTTTTACCATTTTGGTACGGAACTCTAAAAACGGAAATAAATCTGCTACTTATCGTACTGGAAAAACGTAAAAGTCGAACTAGGAAAGGAGTTATTGTTGCACTTGTTAATAAAGACGATGGACTGGCTAACGTCCGTACAGTTTTATTAATCTCTTGACGTAGGTATTAATTGCCAAACAAGGTTACAGGTAGGATCACAGACCAGCTTTGACACTAATAACATTAAAACTGTGCTTACCCCGTTAAGGATGTCACAAGCGTAATGATATTATTTTGTGTAACTCAATTTTAGCTACGGACACGAACGGCAAGGCAAAATACGCGTAGCTGGAATATTTCTTGCATAACAAAAGTAGCCCATCACTGTCCCACTGGTGGGCTTCTTGCATAAAGGATAGAAAATAGATTATTTTTAAAAGGAAACCTGAAAATTGCTCGTAGAAGAAATATAGAGGAATTTTTCGCTGAAAACATAAAAGAGGTCATGAAAGGTACTAAAACGAATAATTCATAATGACGAAGGAACGGTACCTACACTGGTTCTTTCCTTACTATGACCTAAAATCCCGGCATTGCAGCTTATAGCTGAAAATCAGCTGCAATGCGCAACACTCAACTAGCACAAGTCCCACCAAGGTAAATACTACAGAAGTCATTCACCTTGCATTCTACGCCTAACAACTCACCTATAATATTACACGTTTATTATCTGTCAAAATTATAATCGCCATTTTCATCTCGATGTGATTTTGACATTGTACCAAAATTGATTAGAATTTGTATTACAACATTACACGCGTCCAAACAAAGAATATACGTATCCCACGTCCGCCCTCAATCAACAATCATTATTTTGCAATTTTACGACTCAAATGAAGCAATAGAATCGATGAAAAGACAATTCAGAATCGAATTAACACGCAGAAATGTCACATTTGGCGCGTAAACGTCAAACGTCAAGCGGCCATCTTGCGCGAGCTTATTGGCGCGTTCGGTAGGGTTGTTTCAGAAGCGAACGGGCGGACGTGTGCCTGTCTCTGTCGCACTCGGTTACATAATACGGAAATGGGTGAGCAGTGTTAAGTTTTGTGGCGAGTTCCGCATGCGGCCACTGTCGGGGGGTAGTTATTGATTTTTCAAGGAGTTTGCGGCAGTCGCCTAACACGCCGGTGCCCAGCGCGAAAAACACATCCGAATCGCGCTCGCGTTTTATCAAAAAAACACAATTATTTATCCTAAATTCTAATTTTGAAGTTAAATACACCGTTTTTTGTTACATTCGCTTTGTAATCTGTTATTTGTGTGGAGATTATTGTGCTGGAAAACTCATTTCGTAAGTGTTGAAGGATCAATTGTCATTTTTTTTATTCGAAGACACCATTTTAATCACGTTTTATGTGTCGTTGAGAGCTTTTTAATGCCTTTTTCTGTGTTTTTCATTATGATTTGCGATTTTGAGGTGGATCACATGTGGTGTTTTGTTAATTGCTATCAGCTGTTGGGCGCACCCGTGCAGCTAATTAGACGTCAAGAAGAAAAAAATATTTACGATTGCAATAATTATTTTCACTGCACAATATAAATAGTAAAAAATATGACTCACCAATTTGTCTAGAGCGAAATTGGGCCTCAGCAATCTGTTCCGAACCATTGCATGGTGGACGTTCATTTTGTTTTTTTTATTTTATTTTATTTATTTTATTATAATATTTTAAATCTAATGGCACGTTCAAATCACACGCACGTTAGTCGTCCACTGATTAAATCTCAATGATGCATATACATTGCCGGCAGTGTACGAAGCTCGATATTGTCCTACGAATCGATAGTGTAATGTATAGTGAGGATAGAACAGATCTTAGTGAGGCGGAGATGTCTCCTATGACGTCATAGATCGTTAGTGACACCATGGTGACGTCATTCGTCCTTGTTCGCGTCCCCCGAGATTCCTTTGGGTCTAAAACTCATTACTTTTAATATGGTTGGATTAATTCGCAATATTAGAATATTAATAGCCCAGATCTACATATATTAAGTGACTTTATGACAATGTGTGTTATCCTTTATTAGATTAGGGAAGATCCAATTGATTCTATCAAGAGATACACCAGTTTTTCTTGAAGCCACACAGCAATGAAGGTTTTGAGTACCGGTTAACCGGCGTTACTTTAAATCCTGGGGTAACAACATTGATAAAAAAAATCGTTTCGTAATAAAACTGTAATTGTACGAATTCTGAACGCATTCTTCCTATTATTTTTTTACGATTGGCAACATTAAACGTCACTGTTAGCGTGTGATTAGTCGCAGTGGGTGGATCCTTGCCGGTTGATGAAAATTATTAAAAACTAGCGCTCCTCCCGGCTTTGCATGGATGGACATTTTTTCCCGTTTTTGCAACATTTTTTATTTATGCTCCGTCCCTATTGGTCGTAGCGTGATGTTATATAGTCTATAACCTTCCTCAATAAATGGACTATCCAACATAAATTTAATTTTTCAATTCCAACTAGTAGTTCCTGAGATTAGCGCGTTCAAACAAACAAACAAACAAACTCTTCAGCTTTATAATATTAGTATAGATTATTATTAAAAATGTGTCAGTAATAGTTTTTTGTAATTATTTATTCCTTATTGTGGTTACTTTCAATTTCCTTAGAAAAAAAAAGGAAGTATCAAAGTACCCCAATCATAATATAACATTTATTACCAACATTTGTTTTTACGCAAAAAGTATTAAGAAAAATTATAATTTTATTCAAGAAGTAGTTATCAGAAACAAAATCGGTATATGCATTTTTTTGTAATAATAATAATAATTAAAACATTTATTGATATATAAACACATTTTACAAGTAAATTAAACCCACCAAACTGTGTGACAGTTTGTCGGTGGTTTGGTTGTACTCTCATATTTCAAGAGAAAAATACATTTCAATTTTGAAATTGATCAATGGAACCCCCGGTTTACGGTATCTTAAAAATCCATAACCCTCAACAGCAAAGCGGTCCCCTCTCGTGACGTCACGAGCTGTATGAGAACAACTCATGCTGTGGTGAAAAGAGTATCCAGTCAGCAAGGTTGGTAGCTGGAGCTGACTGCCCAGGGTGCGACGGACGTACTTAGTATCGTTACTCGTGGAGGCTCTTCTCATGGACCCTTAGCAAGCGGTATTTGATGATCAATTCACTTCAAATTTAATTTTTATGGCTCCATCGTTATTCGATGATTCTGCCAACGTCAAGGTTGGAAAAGACACGGCGATAAGTACGTAAAGTATTACACTAAACAAAAACTATTGACCGGTGTATGAGCATGCTGAAAAGGGACATTACAATATGAAGGGATCAGGGGAAGAACAACTTTTGTCACATTTTTATTTTTTTTCAACTGGCAATGCAATCTGAATGGTTATACCTGTCGCTATGTTCTGTCAAAAATAGACAGGACAATAACATCCATAGTCTCCGAGCTTTCATGCTTTTAAAATATCGATACAGGGGAAAAACATCCAATGTCCTAACCGTTCAGGAACAAAACAACCGTTGGCCGTGGTCGACTGTGACAGTGACATAAGAATATCTTAGTTTGTTCATTAGGTGACAACAGTGGTTCTTCCCCAGATCTCTTCATATGTTAATAAACAATCACAAGAAAACACAACTTACATTTAGGTCCGTATTACAGAACGAAACTCAAGCATTAATCTCTGTTTAAAACTAGTTTTGAGTCGGCTTTTAATTTTAGAACATTCCTCAAGCATAGATTCATTGATCATAGTTCAGCTGAGTTTGGCTTTATTCTAGATCGTTACTCAGTTCGTAGATTCGACTCCAAGCAGTGATTTGATTTGTAATCAACCAATTGATTGGCTCGATTTGAGTCTCGTTTCATCTGAGTATAGATTGATTGCCGTTCTGGAATAAGACCGTTCCTCAAGTACTGATTCTATACTTAAACAGTGATCAACTGATTAAATATCAAACTGGAGTTGAGGAAAGTTCTGTAATACGGACCTTAGAGTTAAAAGAAGAAAAAGGGAAGATAAATGATTGGGTTGTGAGAGAAGGAATATAAATAAAGAGGAGTTATATTACAATCGTATTTATTATTCGTTTATTCATTCTATATACATATAAATTATATTTTTAAATATTTCTACAAAAAATATAAAAAACATTTAAAAATATAAAAAATAGTAGCCCACCGGCATCGGGAACAGGGTCCAAGCTACCGGTGGTCAGGGCCTCAGAGAGAGGAACTTCCTGACAATACGTGCCGTGTCCAGAAGTACCGCTTTCTGTATCAGGCCCTTGACCCAGCTGCCCAACGAGAGCCTCATCAGGTGTTGGTCGAGGCTCTTGGCTATTAAGCCATTGGCCGTAACGACTATCGGCACAATGACTGCTGAGTCAACCTCCCACATGTCGACAACCTCGTGTGCCAAGTCTTGACACTTAATTTCTTTATCTTTCTCGGCTTTCACCAGGTTCTCGTCATGCGGGACAGTGATATCAACAATCATTGTGAGACGCTCTGATCGATCTATCACCACTATGTCAGGCTTATTGGCAACAATAGTCCTGTCAGTGATGATAGATCGATCCCGGTACAATGTGATATGACCATTCTCGAGAACTGGGTCGGGCACATACTTGTAGTATGGTACTTCTGCGTCCACAAGGTGGTATTTCAGAGCAAGTTGCTGGTGGATAATCTTAGCCACTAGGTTGTGTCTGTGTCAATACTCGCCGTTAGCAAGACGAGAACAACCAGAAATAATATGTCGAATGGATTCACCGGGACAGTGACATGCCCGACAGATGTCAACCGTGCCGTCCTTCACAATATATTACAATCGTATATTATTAGTCCTAATAAATGTATATAGAATTTTAATTAAGGGGGAATGAGCCAAGGTTAACATAAACGAAATATTAATAAGACGGGGAATATCAATAGACAGTAAGTCATATAGGGGGACGGATATTTTAGGACAACAGAAAAACAAGTGCTCCAGAGTACCCTCCTTTAGACCACACTCGCATAAAGAATGAACTTTTGTTCGGATTTTAGCTAAAGTATTTGAGGATCGTAAATACTATTGGCAAATATAACCATAAACCAATAAAGGACAGTGCAACTCTTCCCTAGAAGCTTGGCCCAAATTTTTGAAACATATTGGTTAAAAGCTAGTAATTGATAGATCTTATCGTCAATAGTAACTTTTACTATGTCACCAAAAATATCTATCCCGGTAAAAAAAAGATAGGACCGTAAGAGATAAACTAAATATTGATTATAAAATCGGTTAAACTTGTTTTTGATTATGCGACATTGATTCAAAGTAAACGTATTAATAATAATGCCTGCTAATTTTATAAGGTAGGTACTACCGGCCCGTCCCGGCTTCGCAGGGGTGGACTTGTTTCCCGTTTTTGCAACATTTTTATTTATGCTCCGCTCCTATTGGTCGTAGCGTGATTTAATATAGCCTATAACCTTCCTCGATAAATGGACTACCTATACAACACAAAAATAATTTTTCAATTCCAACCAGTAGTTCCTGAGATTAGCGCGTTAAAACAAACAAACAAACTCTTCAGCTTTATAATATTAGTATAGATGATTAATAGTTAGAAGGCATTAAAAATAATATAAGTAATAGATATTTTTCGTTTAGTGAAATAAAAATATATTTATTACAAAATCCTTTTTATACATTAGATTCCTATGAAAATAACACTAACCTGCAATCGATTACCAATCGATCGACGCCATCATAGCGTGGCCAGCAGCGCAGTCATTGCGGACCAAGGCTTGTATAGTGCTATACTCAATTATTTTTTTATTTAAATAAAACCAGCTTAGTACAGTAAGAATAAAAAAATAAAACTAAATACTGTACCTATACAGCCAAATTCTGAGTAAAATATTTTTGCACCTGACTATTTTTGAAACAAAACTCGACATTAATGGATTTTCAAAGGAAATTGCTGGTGGCTAAAACTCACCAGCAATGAAATTCCATACAACTTTGCTGGCGCCTATTCAAGTAGCGCGGAAAGGTCGACTTTGCTCAAAGAAGGTTGTCAAAATAATGACCTGACTAGCTCTGAGAAGAAAAGCCGAAACAAACTCAGAGATCAAGGTCTCTTTTAAAGTCCAGACATTATGGTATAAAAACTATGCGAATGTAACAACGTTTGGAATGGCCTGTTGAGAGAATGAGTGAACGGCGATTAACAAAAGCAATGTATAAGGCAGATATCAATGAAAACGCCGGTAGAGGACGCCCTAGAAGGATACACATCGATGTTATTGGTGATGTTCTTCACAAAGGGCAGGTGCGTAGTACTCTTAACCGGCGTGCGTGTATGACAAGATGTATGAATGTGGATGAAGCGAAAGGAGTATGTAAGGATCGTAGCATGAGGCGTTCTATAGTTTCTGCCTACCTCCATGGAGAAAAGGCGTGAGTTTATGTATGAAAGTGCCATAGCAGGATAAATTGCGTAATAAAACTTGCTGTGGGCTTGGGAATCCTTTCATCATCTGCTTGAGCTGCTTGGCGCCGAATTTTAATGTGAAGGTGGTAGCTAGCCGTGAGGACTGTATAGGTCTTACCACCAACCAGCAGTGATAGCCTTGTGGTGTGACCGTCGGACTGCCAAGTCATAGGTCTCGAGTTCGAACCTAAGGCAAGCACATCTGATATTTCAGATTCATGTGCGTATTGTATAATCATCTCTTGCTTAAAAATTGTGAAGGAAAGCATCGTGAGGTAACTGGCTTGTCTGAGAGATATATCTCGACGGCATGTGAAGCCAGTTCAGAGGCCCATGGGCGGCATAAACTCTGACACCAGGTTAGTCACTAAACCACACGAAAAGAAGAAGATCACCAACTAAACCTGTAGGTATCTCTAGTAGAGCAAACCAACGATAGATAGGTTATTGATACCGACCGTTAATAAGCCACTGGGATTGATCTCATTGTTCAGTGAACCGGTAAAAGGCATGCGCCGTTAACCGGAATGCCCGCTGAATAAAAAAGATCTCGATCTTCGATATTCTTTATCTTTTCTTTCAGTCAAATCAAATCAAAAAATAATTTCACATAAACCAATACAGGTGCTTATGAAAAGTCGAATTTAGATGCATGGTTCCAATTAGTCGTTTCCTATGGAGAAGAGCCGGCAGGAAACTCTATGGTTACTCTTTTAAAAATAATATCTTTAACAATTTCAGTGGATACAGTACTATGATTTAGGATAGTGAGAGAACAATGAAGTCCTGACCTCAGACCAATGAGTATTGTAGTACTAAAAGACTTGAGTACAAAAATTAACAAACAAAAATAAAACAGTGGCCTTGCATTGTCTTTTTCTCCGTATTTTTTGTTTGTTTATTCTCTAAACTTGCTGTAGCCGCGGCTGCCTACGGAAGCATAAGGATACTGCTCATCACCCACACTCAATAGCGTAATAATTTGTACCGTATAACCTGACAAACTCTTTAACCGATGTGGCTGCCAAATTTCAACTGGATCTGTCCAGTAGCACTGGCGTGAAGCTCAAACATACAAACAGACAAAAAATCTAAAAACATTTTTGACATCAGTATCGTTCCTAGGATGCGTTGCACTTACTTTTTAACCGACTTCCAAAAAAAGGAGGAGGTTCTCCATTCGACCGTTTGCTTTTGTTTTTGTATTTTTGTTCCGCGATATCTTTGCTAGTTGTGAACCGATTTTAATGATTATTTTTTGTTTGAAAGAGTATTCTTTCGAAGTGGTCCCATTTAAATTTGGTGATGATCTGATGAAGAACTTCGGAGATAGACAATTTGAAGTCGGTTTTATTTTTGTTAAAAAGTTTTTTCAAAAATATTTAATGTATAGTTTTAGCATCGCTACGATTTTCGTTCTGTTCTGCATAATTTTCCCCAATTGTGCTGAGGTCAGCTTCCAGTCTAACCAGATGTGGCTGAATACCAGTATTTTACACGGAGCGACTGCCATCTGACCTCCGCAACCAAGTTACTGGGCAGTGCCGATATCCTAAAAAGTTAGACCGGTTGTACACTTTCGGGCTTCTGATTTGCCGTAACGACTGTCATAGGTATTCGTATGACACCCGGGGATGACGGTTTAACGTGCTCTCCAAAGCACTGAATAGTCTCAATGTGTAACGAATAGTCACCCATCCACGGACTGACCGCGGCAAGCGTTGCCTCGGAGCCCATCGTTACGATTTTATTATATATATAGATTACTAGTTCCATAAGCTATCTGCAATAGATCTAGTTTAGTCCGTTCTTTTTACAATTGAGGAAACCTGCCCACCTGATAGGGCTCCAAAATGTTCCCCATGGTGTGTGTTATCCCCTACCCATACCAGGCCAGCATGGTAGATGAAGGTGTGGCGACATCTATCACGCCATATGCGAACTACGCAGCACGACGAATGTCTAGCAGACTACAGCGACAACAATGACAGCTGTCAGATGAAATGTCACAAATGCTGCATCGCGATATCAAGATCCGACACGGAGTTAGTATATACAAGGTGTAAAAAGACCCTTCACGAAGCCTTCAACCATGCATTCAGTACATCAAACTAAGTAACCCTACGCAAAAATTGTTGCTGGGAAACGACCTTTTTGTGGGTGTAAAATTTCATTTTACTGTAAAGCTCAATGTAACGCACTCACAACACTGTGCTGATAGATGCAATGAATAGTAAACGGGTAATGGAGGTATCTCAACATTTGAAACCTTCAAAACTAGTATTTAAAAAAAGTTGTGAAAATGTTGGAACTTTGACCTCCAATATCTCCGTAACTAGAAGGTTCCCAGGCATAGTCTGGAACAAAAAAACTATCGCAATGACGTGGAGAATAAGTGCCTTTCGACTTCGTTAAGGGTCTATTTACACCGTTTATACAACTTCCCAACATCAACCGTTGGGCAGTGGCCCGCCAGGCACAAGACCCGCCTCGTAGGAGGATCCTCCCTTTTCGTAGGAGGAACACCATACCTCGTTCCCCTACAAAGGCTTCTCGCCTCTCGTTCCGAGAAGAGACCCGTGCCCAACAGTGAAACAGTAATGAGCTGGCTATGCTGTTAAGCAAAAATAAGAGATTTTATCTCCCGTGTCAGAACAGACTAGAATATAAAACTTCCTCACCACACGCTGGGAGTAGACGCGTGTTGTAAGTTTCAACAAAACCCAGCACGCTTGGTGGTTGGGTCTATACGGTCCGCTTGGCTTTACCACCCTCACATTAAAGTCCGGTAAGCAGTTTACTGTGTTCCATCGTGTGTATGTGAGAGCCAGAGAGGAATTAGGGAATCCCTCTATATCTCTGTTCCTTGGATTCGTGTGCTCCATCTTAAACCCTGTCTGCGCTTACCATCAGGTGAGACTTGGCTCAAATGCGTCAAAGTCAAGCATTAAAGATTATTGGTCTACTGGTCGCAAGCGCGACTGCAGAGCATAGGGTCCTGGGTTCGATCCCCAGGTCTGGCAAAGTGTTATTGGGTTTTTCCATTAGGAAGTTCTCAGTAGCAGCCCGGAGTCTGGATTTGTGCCCGGTTAATGGCAAAGGGCTCGCCCCCTATTACATGGGACTTAAACATAACAGGTGAAACGAGGGCGTACTAAAATCACCTCTGCCAAACCCTTCGGGGTATACGAGGCGTGATGTTATGAAAAACAAAAATATAGCGTGCGCACAGTTAGGTTAGAAATTCGCCATTTAGGAAATATTTTAACTAACTTATAAAGTACGTGTACCTTAACTGGAGGGGTTCAAATACCTACTAGTAATACCTCACAATATAACATGTTTTCGATGGTACAATAATAATACCTAATTTTGTGTATTTTCAAGTTACGACGACGATTTCTTTTTCATTTATTCTTGACTTGTTCGCGTTTGGCCCTAGCATCACTTGATGGTAAGCGTCGGCAAGGTCTAAGATGGAGCATACGAATCCAAGGAACAGAGATATAGAGGGATACCCTACCCCTCTGGCTCTCACATACACACGACGAAACACAGTAAACTTTTGATGCCTGACTTTCATGAGGAACCTCTCCGTCCAACATGTCCAGTCGCAGTCAAAAGACATAAGCCTCCGTTTCTTCTGCATTGCCTTAATCAGTGCATGATAAGCATTCACAGAACTGGTCTTAACAAATCTTCACGCCTGAGGCAAGACTTCATAGGTAGAACGGGCCAAAAGGGACGGACCAAGATTTGGGGGTCAATTACATACACATACATAAACTCACGCCTTTTTCCCATGGAGGTAGGCAGAAGCTATAGAACGCCTCGCCTCATGCTAAGATCTTTACATACTCCTTTTGCTTCATCCACATTCATACATCTTGTCATACACGCACGCTGGTTGAGCACCTCTCTTTTGTGAAGAACATCACCAATAACATCGATGTATGTCCTTCTAGGACGTCCTCTACCGGCGTTCCCATTAACATCCGCCTTATAAATTTCTTTTGTTAATCGCCGTTCACTCATTCTCTCAACATGGCCAAACCACACAAGCATACTCCTTTCAATTTTTGTCACTACATCATCTTTTAAACCGCAACTTTGTCTAATCTCTTCATTTCTCAATCTATCATTCAAAGTTACACCGCACATACTTCGCAAGGAACGGATTTCCACGGCATTTATTCTACTTTCATGCCTCTTCTGCCATGACCAACATTCACTTCCATACATAAGCGTAGGTACCAACACACCATTATGGACAGCCAGTCGTGCCTTTTTGGACATCGACCGGCTAGCCACAACCGCATGCAAAGCACCATTTACTTTATTTCCCGCATTTGCTCTCCTTTCCACATCTTCGTCAATCTTACCATCTCTTGTAAACATGCTTCCCAAATAAACAAACTCATTCACCTGTTCAATACTTTCATCTCCTATCTTTACTTTACACTCAGATACATCTGCATCTCTTTCAAAAACCATTACTTTCGTCTTGCTTACATTAATTTTCATCCCTTTCATATTATATGCTCCATTCATCATAGTTACCATGTCTTGCAACTCTTCCGCCGACGATGCAAGCAAAACTTGATCATCTGCGTAGAGAAGACATTTGACAGGCAACTCATTCATTTTCAATCCACACTCACTCCCTTTTAAATCTGTCAAACAACTATCCATGTATAGGTTGAACAGCCATGGAGACGCTACACAACCCTGTCTAACACCTCTGGAGATGCCAAACCCGTCTGTGAACGCCCCATTTATCCTAATACAAGCACTGGAATCCCTGTACAGCGATTTCAGTGCCCGTATCAAGCGCCAGTCCACCCCGTACAAAGATAGTGTCGACCACAATTCTTCCCTCCACACACTATCATAGCGCTCCGAGTTAAATGACCGCGCGGCGAGCGATGGCCGCGCAAGTCGCTCGGGGCGCTAAAATGCCTCACGTTAAGAACACATGTTTACTTTTTGTAATTTTTTTTTTATTGTATCCAGATGTATCCCTTGCAGGGTTAATCTATGTCAGCAGTACACCACGAGGTTTGAAGGAATTACATGATTTCGTTCCCTCTATAAACTTGTTAAATTTAAAATCCACTCACTAAAAAAACCTCGTTATTTATTCAGATTTACGGTTTAATGTTCCACTTCAAGGTCTAAGTTAGACTTATTTTGAAAGAAGCTGGCCATGACCTTTATCAAGGTCTCTAAATTACAGGAAATAAAAAGTTTTAACTGTTATACACGCTGTGGGCTTTGTTGGGTTCTAATTACTTTCTCTCAGAACATAACTACGCGAAGCCATGTTTTAATTTAGTAACAATGTGTCTGAAACAAGAATCTAGATGTTTCTAAAACATGTTGCGATAAACTCTACGGACAGTTTTTGACGACACAAGTTTGAAACATTGTTTCTTGAAACATCTACGTGTTTTTTTTTTAAACTGCGGGAAAATTGTATCTGAAACATTGTTTACTAATAAATAAAGGATGTTTCATCGGGAACTGACGATATAATTATGTAAATAAAACGTGTTTATTTTGAGTAAGCGGCTTTATTTTTATTTCAAAACAAAGTGTACAACATACGATTACTTTTTTAAATAAATATAACATCACGCCTGTATTCCCCGAATGGTTTGGCAGAGGTGTATAGTAACACCCTCATTTCGCCGTTACGTTTAAGTCCCATGTAATAGGGGGCAAGCCAATTGCCATTAACCCAGCACAAATCCAAACTCCGGGCTGCTACTGAGGAATTCCACTCGGAAAAACCCAATAACGCTTTGCCCGACCCGGGGATCGAACCCAGGACCTCACGAATAGCAGTCGAGCTTACCACCACTAGACCAACGAGGCAGTTAAGTTTTTTAAATAAAATATTTGCCAAATATCCTCCACGACTGTCTCTGCACACTTGTGTTCCTTTAACAAAATGTTGAACGACATTTTTACGAAGATCCGACTCAATCTCACCGATAACTCGTTGGATCTCGGCCTTAAACTCGGGAATTATTTGTGGCTTACTCGCATAGACCTGTGATTTGACAAGACCCCATAAAAAAGTCGCACGGCGTTAAATCGCAAAACCTTGCTAGGGAATTAACATCGGCGTATAGGTATATAACACCGCCCGGAATCTTTTTTCACCATATTTAAAGTGAACTTTAACAATATTAAAGCGTTATTCTGTCGTATATCGATCCATAATATCATCATCTCCTTGCCCTTATACCACACTAGGTGTGGTCGGCACAACACGTATTCCTCTCCCATTCTCCTCTATCAGCCGTCATCTCAGTACTCACTCCTTTCTTACCTTCCATCCATCTTACCATCCATCTTTTCTTCGGCCTACCTCTACTTGTACATCCATCCACATTCATATTTAAGTAATCACAATAACAGCGGGATAGGAGCGATACAGAACATTGACATCAAGTTTTTACAGAGACGCTCACGGTGCTATATTAGTTTACGATGTGTCAGAACCAAAGTCCCTAGCAAAACTGAATGAGTGGGTCGAGGAACATTAAGTATACTCCACTAAGAAGAACATAGTCTGCTTAGTTGTCGGCAATAAGATTGACAAGCATGTCATTTTGGGACCCAGTGCATAATATCAGCAAGCACCATCACCCGCGCGACGGCGCAACGAGTATTCCCAAGGAGGGTTGATGTCAGGCAGGCGGCCGGTCATAAAACAATAAGCCAAAACCTCTAACAACATGGATTTATGAAATACATGTTGTGCCGACCCAACCTAGTTACATAAGGGCAGGGAGAATAAGAAGACTAAACCCGTAAACAACTAACACCATTGTGGTAACATTTCATAGAAATTACAACGAACGACGTCATTAGTTGAGCCAACAAAATTCGTCCAATAACAAACATTCGTCTGACGTAAACACAGGTCACATAATAGGTCACAGAGCATGTAGGTATAAATCTATAGCTGCTATATTGACAGGCGAACTAAATGACGTGGTATTCTGAGCTCACAGCCGTCCACGGATTTCGTGACAGCGTTGACGAATGTTGCAAATCTATACTAATATTATAAAGAGGAAAGATTTGCATTTTTGTGTGTAACGAATAAACGTAAAAACTACTGGACCGATTTCAAAAATTATTTTGCCGTTAGAAAGCTCCATTATCACTGAGTAACAAAGGCTATATTTATTACTGGAATCAAACTTCTTACGCGGGCGGAGCCGTGAGGACACAGCTAGTGTATTATATTACAACTAGCGACCCGCCCCTATACTATTGTGGGGCATATAAACCTTCCTCTTGAATCACTCTCATCTATTGCTGAAAACTGCATTAAAATCCGTTATGTATTATGTATGCACGCTACCCACACAACTTCTTGAAGTCGACAGCAGTTCCACGTAAAACTGGCCACTATTCATTATATTCAGTACTAGCGAGCCGCCCCGGCTTCGCACGGGTGTAATGTAGATACTAATGTGGGGCATATAAACCTTCCTCTTAAATCACTCTATTTATAAAAATACCGCATCAAAATCCGTTGCGTATTTTATAAGATCTAAGCGTACAGACAGCGGGAACGACTTTGTTTTATACTATGTAAATAAGATGCATTGATGATTTTTTGGCATGTGATTGATAAACCGTCGTTTTATGCAGATGTAGTAAGTGATAGTCTAGCGGTTGAACGCCTGCCTTCCATGCAGGAGGATTTGAGTTCGAACCAGAGAGCCTACTCCGAAAACTGAACGTTGAAGTTTCGAATCGAAACAAATAACAAAAATAAAACCGACTTCAAAAAAAAAAACGATGAAAAGAATAAAATAATTACCATATTATAAAATTAACAGTTTTAGAAGTCGGTGCTAATCCACGCTGAACCAAATTGAAGGCACCGACTTCTGAAACTGTTAATTTTATAATATGGTAATTATTTTATTCTTTTCATCGTTTTTTTTTTGAAGTTGGTTTTATTTTTGTTAAAATGTTTTTTATTTTTTTCGTTTTAGTGGCCTTAATTAAAATATAGTTGGACCTACTAAAGACGCTGCTCGTAACATAATCACATCATCACATTATGCGTACTGTTCGTCATCGAGGAGTTCTATTGTCTATCTCCGAAGTTCTTCATCAGATCTTCACCATATTTAAATGGGACCAATCTGGAAGTATATCCTTTCAAATAACTTTTTTTTATCTAAATCGGTTTATAAATGGCGGAGTTATGAGGTAACAAACATTTTTAAAAAAAAAACATATATACGAATTGAAAACCTCCTCCTTTTTTGGGAGTCTGTTAAAAAACGACGAACATCGAACTTATAAATACACGATCTCGTGCCAACACAATAGAAGCAGCTTATATCTGTTACCCTTGGTTGGATACTTGGTCTCGCCAAATCTAGTACGGATAAACAAAAAAAAAATACAAAAACTTCCTAAAAGTATCATAAATCATAATCCATACTAATATTATAAAGCTGAACAGTTTCTTTGTTTGTTTGAACGCGCTAATCTCAGGAACTACTGATTGGAATTGAAAAATTATTTTTGTGTTGGATAATCCATTTATCGAGGAAGGTTATAGGCTATATAACATCACGTTACGACCAATAGGAGCGGAGCATAAATGAAAAAAATTGCAAAAACGGGAAAAATGCCCACCCGTGCGTATCCGGGACGGGCCGCTAGTTTTGTATATTATAGAAAATAAAAACATAACATCACGCCTTACATTCCCCGAAGGGTTCGCCAGGGGTGTTTTAAAACACCCTTGTTTCGCCTGTTATGTTTAAATCCCATGTAATAGGGGGCGAGCCTATTGCCATTAACCGGGCTCAAATCCAGACTCCAGGCTGCTACTGAGAAATTCCTAATGGAAAAACCCAATAACACTTTGCCTGACCTGGGGATCGAACCCAGGACCCCATGCTCAGCAGTCGCGCTTGCCACCACTAGACCAACAAGGCAGTCATGATACCTTAAAACACTCACTTGTCACTTAGATTTATGATGCATGAGGATTTATGGTAGTCCGTGCACCATAGACTAAATAGTAACCATAGATTATTTTATTTTTTTGTTTGGGTTACCACGTTATTATATGTTTAAATTTAAGTGTAAGTTAATTTTAAGAAATATTATATTTTTAATTTTAAGTATGCGTGGGCGGAAAAATAAATACATTTTCTTTCTTTCTAAAAAAAACTTTTAAAATAAACAGTTTGATCTTGCAGAACCCCTGCAGCATCAGGATTTGAGGATTGAAGCTTAAAATTATTATAATGTTGTATTATCATGGGAATTGAATTTGTGTGCGAAGTTTCAGAAGAGTCGGTTAAGCAGAAAAAGTCTGTCGCAAGATTTGAATCAAACAAACATATATTACGAAGTGAAGCTAATTAAAACCGTTTAAATTAAGTCATAATACACTAGCGGCCCGTCCCGGCTTCGCACGCGTGGACATTTTCCCCGTTTTTGCAACATTTTTCATGTATGCTCCGCTCCTACTGGTCGTAGCGTGATGTTATATAGCCTATAACCTTCCTCGGTAAATGGACTATCCAACACAAAAATATTTTTTCAATTCCAACCGACAGTTCCTGAGATTAGCGGGTTCAAACAAACAAACAAACTTTTCAGCTTTATAATATTAGTAGGTATAGACACAATTTCTCTCACACAGTTTTGTAGCGGAGTCGTTAAAATTAATTATAATTTGCTGACAACAAAAATTATGGTTTGTTAATTAGAACACGGAACATGATGGCCGCTAATGATTGATGATCACGATATTATCATGTTATATCTGTGTAAAAGAAAGTAGGTAGCTATCTTCACGACTAGACACCGTTGCAGCAGCAGAGATGTAAAAATATGCAAACAATTAAGAATCTAGCCCGATAGTAGACAACTTTAAAACAAATTGAAAAATTTAACATTATACCAAAATAGTGGCCCTAATTACCAACCGCGCGGATCATACAATTTACAAGGTTAAGCTGCGCTTAACCCTTGGATGGGTGACCATTCGTTACACATCGAGACCCCTCCGTGCCTCGGAGAGCACGTTAAACAGTCCGTCGCGGATGTCATACGAATACCTATGACAGTCGTTACGGGAAATCAGAAGCCCGAAATCCTGACAACTGGTCTAACCTTAGGATGTCGGCGTTGCCCAGTAACTGGGTTGCGGAGGGTTGATGGCGGTCGCTCCGTGTAAAATACTGGTATTCAGCCGTTCAGCCTCATCCGGTTAGTGTGGAAGTTGACCCCAACATAGTTGGGAAAAAAAAGCTAGGCAGAACTTAATATTATATCAAAAAAGGTATAGAAACAAAATGATCGTTAAAAAAATAAATAAAATCAATCTATAAATACACACAAATGTTTTTCAAGTTTTTAAATGGCGTATTTTCTGTCTTTGTCGCACGAAACGGACAATGTACAGAGTAATGTCAAGTCACTATGAAGTTTTTGAAGTATGACGTCATTTTTCAATAGTGCGGTCTCTGTCTAGTTAGTAATTTTAAATCTATTAGATCTTGGGCATTTTAATTCATATTTCATTGGTTTTTTCATTCTTGCCTATCTTTTATTGTAAAAGTATAGAGCCAATTATTAAAAAGAAAGTCAACTACCCTATCTAGAAGGAGTCTTAATGCAGGTTTCTTTTCTTCATCTATATTAATATTATAAAGCTGAAGAGTTTGTTTGTTTGTTTGAACGCGCTAATCTCAGGAACTACTGGTTGGAATTGAAAAATTATCTTTGTGTTGGATAGTCCATGTATCGAGGAAGGTTATAAGCTATATAACATCACGCTACGACCAATAGGTGTGGAGCATAAATGAAAAATGTTGCAAAAACGGGAAAAATTACCACCCGTGCGAAGCCGGGTCGGGCCGCTAGCACTGAATATAATGATTAGTGTCCAGTTTTATATGGAGCTACTGTCGACTTCAAGAAGCTGTGTATGTTATGTATGTATGCACACTACCCGTGTGCATACATACATAACATAGTCAGCCCATTACTGTCCCACTGCTGGGCACGGGCCTCTTCTCAGAATGAGAAGGATTTTAGGTTTAGTCCACCACACTGGCCTGGTGCGGGTTGGCAGACTACACACACCATCGAGAACTTTATGGAGATCTCTCAGGTGTGCAGATTTCCTCACGATGTTTTCCTTCACCGTTAGCGCAAGTGGTAATCAAATTCTGATCAGAAGTGCAGGCTGAGTGTAGATGCGTTAAGAAATAATAGTCCCTTAAAAAATCTTTTAAGTTAAACGGTTTTATCTTACAGTACCCCTGCAGCATCAAGAATTAAATATTAGAGGTTGAAATTATTTTAATGTTGTATTATCATAGGAATTGAATTTTTGTGCGAAGTTTCAGGAGAATCGGTTAAGCAGAAGTAGTTGAAAAATCTGTCGCAAGTTTTGAACCGAACAAACAAATGTATAAAGTGAAGCTAATTAAAAACGTTTAAGGATCCAAGCGTTGTGAGGCTTCTTGGGAGAGATTGGCTAAGATAAGACGTCAATACACTGCGATCTGACGTCCATACCGTCACCGGAAAGCCAATACTACTTTAGCGCCATTTTGGCTAACATGAGTTATGTATTATATCGTTGAATATGATTTTTTTTTCTGCGTCGGTTAGTTGGGATTTCGTATTTTATTCTATTATATTACGAAATCCCAACTAATCCAATCCAAGGATATAATATACAAGGTTAGTCGGAAAGGGGGTACTAAGCCGCGGGCCACTTAAAGTATCACTGATGACTACTTTAAAGCAAGTGTTAAAATTTCAAAATTCGATTTTTTTATTTCATGAAAAATAATTTTTATTTTAGTATTTTCGAAAATTCTTCATCCCTGGTTTAGTTATGAATTCAGAAAATGGGGTTTCAAACCCGTGACCCCAAATATGACCTAAAATGTAAACACAGCTGATTATAGCTGGGAATAGATAGAATTTAGCGTATTTTTTATGAAATCTTTGAACAGTTATTTCTCTTAAACTATCGAGTTTTGGGGAAAGTTGTAGACCAAAAGTTATCCATTATTATGGGCACTTTAACACCCTTTCGGCTTAGAACCCCCTTTCTGACTAACCTTGTATAACTCATTTTAGCCAAAATGGCGCTTAAGTTGTATTGGCTAACTGGTGACGATATGGTTTAAAGGAATCATGGATTTTCGTATGGCTTTAGTTTGATCTTGTCATGTAATGGCCGATTACTATGATTTACCGAGCGTTATTGGTCAAAATTAAAACTCTTTTATCCCTTTTTTTTAAATTTATTGTTGGAAAATCCTCATGGATGTCCCTCGCCCGGGAAAGGCGAGGGGGTCTGCCGGACTCTCACCGGCTAAAAACCAACGGTGTTCCTCCTCCTGACCGTTCGGCCGGGGTCGCGGGATTCGCAAGAGCATGCACCGCAACCCCGGCAGGTCCCGGTCTGCCAATCCATGGCGGACCTCTACCCTATGGGGCCTTGCCCCACATCCTCCTGAGAAGCGCGCACGGAACACAGCGCGCCGCCTTCTCACTAATATCTATTCGCCTATCACTTTCCATCATTAGTTTAATGGGTGCGTTCAGAAACAAGTGGTTTTTGATTGATTATGGTGCGAACCGTTATTTTTAAAGTTAGAAGTAGGTATCAAAATTAAAGTTTTTGTTGTGGAAAGCATTAAACATTTTTCGTCATTCGTTCTGCCTAGCCTTTTCCCAACTATGTTGGAGTCAGCTTCCAGTTTAACCAGATGCGGCTGAATACCAGTATAATACACGGAACGACTGCTATCAGACCTCCGCAACCCAATTACTGGGCAATGCCGATATTCTAAGGTTAGACCGGTTGTCAGACTTTCGAACTTCTGACTACCCACAACGACTGTCATTGACTATTCCTACACACCCTGGACCGACGGTTTAACGTGCTCTCCGAGGCACGGAGGGGTCTCGATGTATAAAGAATGGTCACCCATCCACGAACTGACCGCGGCAAGCGTAGCTTAACCTTGTAGATCATAATGATCCGCACGGTTGTTAATTAGCCACGAGCAACATTTTTCGTCATTATTTTCATTACTTTTAAAGTGTTTTTAAATACATCCCATTTAAATCTACCAATAGCAAGTACCAAACATAGTTAGCAATAGTTTACAATGCACCAGACAAAAAAAGCTCAGACAAAAAAATACATTAACTTTTTTTGCTAACGCTACACCAAATCGAATCTTAATGCGTCATTTGGACTGTCCATACGACGTACAGTCAGCAATCGATTACAATTTGGCTACGTTCCATAAAAAATATACAGTTTACTTAACGACAGGATTGTATGAAAGAGACGGAACGTTTACCTGATTGTGGCAAAGAAGGAAGGGTTATGTATTATAAGTGGTTATGGGATAAACTGGGGTGGTGTTTGTTTTAGGAGAAAAAAAGGTTTTGATGGTTGTCTAAGCCATTGCGACAGTATTACAACTATAGCCCGCACTATTAAATCTATATCTATACTAATATTTTTTTAAATTATTAGTAAACAAGGAAACTAAAAATAGTTGTAAAGGTGACTATAGTAGGTTATTCAAAATATGTAAAATTTTACCAGTTAGTCTGAAACATAAATACTTATTATTGGTTAATAACCATTGCAGTCGGGATAGTGACTTACTAGTTACTAATAGGTATACTACCAGGTCGATGACAGCAGGTAAATATGATGTACCGAGAGTAAATAATTTCTATGGCGACAGAACCTTAATAAAACGTGTTCCCTATTTAATTAACACTGCCTGCTGACATCAGACAAGAAAATAATAAACAAAAATTCGGACGTAAACTTAAAAAACATTTATTGGAAACTATGTAAGTGGTATTAAGTTGCAAGTATATAGGTTATAGATGTACCTAATTATGTTTTACTATGTATGAGAGACTCAACGATCTCACAGTTAAACTGCGTAAGCAGTTTTGTGGGGCAATGTACTTAGCTCTAAGAAATGTTTAAGTGAATAAATCGTCATTAATTCAATTCAATAAAGAGGAAAGATTTGTATTTTTGTATGTAACGATTAAACTTAAAAACTACTGGTCCGATTTCAAAAATTTTTTCGCCGTTAGAAAGCTCCATTATCACTGAGTAACATAGGCTATATTTATTACTGGATAAAACTTGTTACGCGGACGGAGCCGTGAGGACACAGCTAGTCTATACTCATATTATAAAAAGGAAAGATTTGTATTTTTGTATGTAACGAATAAACTTAAAAACTACTGGACCGATTTCAAAAAATCTTTTGCCGTTAGAAAGCTACATTATCACTGAGTAACATAGGCTACTGGCGGAGCCGTGAAGACACAGCTAGTGGAATATAAATGGCGAACGAAGAGTCATTCTCTCTCACTCATATTGTATATCTAACTTTGTTTCGCCTCGTAGAGTATGGACCAAAATTTAGCAACAAATGATCTGCCTAACCTGTTCCCAACTATGTTGGGGCCATCTTCCAGTCTAACCAGATGCAGCTGAATACCAGTATTTTACACGGAGCGACTGCCATCAGACCTCTGCAACCCCGGCAATGCCGATATCCTAAGTTTAGACCGGTTGTCAGACTTTCGGGATTTTGACTACCTACCCGTAACGCCTGTCATAGATATCCGTATGACACCCGGAACCGACAATTTAACGTGCTTTCCGAAATACGGAAGGGTCTCGATGTATAACGAATGGTCACCCATCCACGGGCTGACGAGTAAGCGATTTAGCAACAAATAATCGAATCTGAAAATTCAAAATTGAATCCAAAATGTCGGCTGGAATTAGGTAGCTCCGTTGAAACGTTCACAACATAAACTCGTCATTCGCTTCGATACATTATTGATGAAACTAGCTCAAAATTTAACCAGTTAGTTCTGCAGTTAAATTGAGTCCAAACTTTGGATGTAGTAGTAAACTTTGAAAGGTTAAATACACAAGTTAGCTTCGTTACTGAAATTGCATTCCGGGCAATATTACAGGCACATAATATTAAACCTTGTTTTATGGTTTTTTCGTTATTTCGTTTTGCGCTTATAAATGTTTTTAACTACCTACCTTGTTGGTCTAGTGGTAGCGAGCGCAACTGCTGATCGTGAGGTACTGGGTTCGATCCCCAGGTCGGGCAAACAATAATTGGGTTTTTCCGTGTGGAATTCCTCAGTAGCAGCCCAGAGTTTGGATTGCCCAGTTGATGGCAATAGGCTCGCCCCGTATTACATGGGACTTAAACATAACGGCGAGATGAGGGTGTTACTATACACCACTGCCCAGCCTTTCTAGGAAAACATCCGTGATGTTATGTTATTCTTTGTCTCTTTTGCCAATCTCTCACACAACCTAACATTCTAACCTTCACTTTCAGCAGCGAATGCCCCATCAGCCCACACCAGTTAGGGCGTGAACCAGTGCCCCGCAGACTCCCGGCCTAGAGGCGTGCCCAGATGATTGGTTCATTCTGGAACTTGTGCCGAGCGTGCCCTTCCATGCCCGTCGATAAGGTAAGAATAGGCTTAAGCACTATAGTTGGACTTTTAATTCGATGCAGTAACTTGATAGTTTGAAGGATACGATACCAGTTTCGACAAAAAAGGTCGTGATGTGAAAAAAAGAATGAACGTAATGAACATATTAATGTACCTCTACAGATAATTCCATCGACGAAGACGCGCTCCATTCTTTGTCTAACTCGCGTGTTCTCTTTCGCTTCTCATCGTAGAGTGAGATAGAACATACGATTTAGATGAAGAGTGGGGTGCGTCTTCGTGGATGGCACTATGTGTAGAAATAAAAAGAGAACAGACTTCATCAACAAAATACAAACTCGTACATTTGTGTATGTGAAAATTTTATTTCAGAATTTTAGTTAAGTAAATAAATGTAAGGATTTAAAAAAATGGGACGTTCTCGGGTCCAAGCCTAAAACAATACAGTTTACATCATTTCAATAGGTACCTCCGAGTAACTAATCGGTGTACACATGACTACAAATGAAGCAAAACATTCCAGTATAAGCTGACCTCTCATTGTACAGAATTTCTTTAAAATAAGAGGTCAGTTTAAACTGGATTTTTTTAGCTTTATTTTTTGTCGTGTTTACATACAAAAAATAACAATACACATAACATCAGCGAACCCTAGTATGTAGGAAAAATTGTCCTCCTTATGCAGGCCACATTAACGCCTAACGCCATTAACGAACACATTAATTTACAAAAATCCCATGTAACCTTATCACTTAATTACTTAATGTGTTGATTAATAGTGTGGCAATAAAAATCGCTTGGTAACTGCGACCTTCAAAGATCTATAGTAACTCAAAAACGTCACAAAATGCTTTTTTTTTTGTTTTTTCAAAAAATCTTCTTCCCTGCTTTAGTTACGAATTCAGAAAATGGAGCTTCTACTCCGTGAACCCAAATATGACCTAAAATGTAAACACAGCAGATCATAGCTGAGGATAGATAGAATTTAGCGTATTTTTTATGAAATCTTTGAATAGGTATTTCTCTTAAACTTTTGGGGAAAGTTTTAGAACAAAAGTTATCCATAATTATGGGTACTTTAACACCCTTTCGGCTTAGTACCCCCTTTCCGACTAACCTTGTATATACTATCTGCGTGTCAAATCTTGACATCACGATGCAGGATTTGTGACGTCACATTTGACAGCTGTCATTGTTGTCGCTGTAGTCTGCTAGACATTCGTCGTGCTGCGTAGTTCGCATATGGCGTGATAGATGCCGCCACAATGCTATTCAAATTGAGGCGCTAAGTGGAACGCCCCCTATTTCCTCATCCAAATCTCCCATGTCGTCTAATAACTACTAGCTTATTCAGCAGCACACTAAGGTTTCCACAAAAAACGCAGCCATGATTTCTCAAGAGACCTAAAGCCGGGTATAATTTTATTAAGCCGATCGATCGCGCCAAATGTAGGCCTTTTTTTATGTACTAACCTCGTAAGGTTTCTGGCGACTGTTACATAAACGTTTAATACCTAAGTGTTTAGTCTAGGTTTTGTTATCCATTTAGGAAGACCAGTTTGGATTATGTAGCATTTACACAATCCGGAGATATAAAATATATACAACAGTAACTTGTAGTGGTGAATCTTTCATTACAGTTATAGCTAATATCGGTATGTCAGGATCGCAAGCATGGTAAATAAATTAAATGAAATCAACACAGACTCTCCACCACTGAGAGTACTTTTAATTAGGTAAGTGATTAGTTACAGAAGCTAGTTCACAATATATCACAATATAATAATTAACACAAGATTAGAAAACGAGGACAAGCAAACCAGATATAAAAGGTCAAACTTCTTCGGCTGTTCGACATGGAATCCTCTGCTTCGTCGAATGACCACTGTTTTTATAACTTCGGGTACGTTGATTAATCTTGACGGTTGCCCTCCTATGTCAACATTGTCCAGTGTTACCAGTTACCGATAACAGAGATGTATTACCGGCAGTAGAGGACGTCCTTGAAGGACATACATCGATGTTATTGGTGATGTTCTTCACGAAGGATAGGTGCGTAGTACTCTCAGTCGTTGTGCGTGTATGACAAGATGTATGAATGTGGATGAAGCGAAAGGAGGATGTAAGGGTCGTAGCATGTGTATTATGAGTCAATAATATTATAATATCAATAATAAGTCCAATTCAGATAATTAAACAAAAAATAATTTAATATGATTGGTTACTACATTAATAAACGTTGATATTTTCCCATAAACAGCTTGTTTTTTACGATAATGTCAATCAAATCAAAATCAAATCATAAATTTTTATTTCACATAAACCAATACAGGTGCTTAAGAAACGTCGAATTTAGGTGCACGGTTCCAATTAGTTGTTTCCTATGGAGAAGAGCCGGCAAGAAACTCCATGTCAAATAGTAATCGATATTCTAAGCTGTTGATCTAGTGAACTATTAGGTAGAATGATTTGTTGATCCCATGAACTGCTAACATCGTAAATTTTTTATGTATTAAGCCGTCAACTTTTTTAACGAACGATCTCGTCGTGTTGATATTTTGAATGTTGATTTCGTGATTGTTGATCTGGCGTATGTATCCCATAGCTGTCTATGGTTTAAGTCTATATCAAAATCCCGCAATACCGCGAATTTTACAGTAAAACGATGTTGCCAACTCATCCACGACCAACGTAGTACCCCCCTCACAACTTAATCTTGAGTGGGAAGATAACAAACTCGTTCACCGTTCCTCCTTGCTACTGCAACATGATTTAACATCAAATATCCTTCTCCTTCAAAACGTTGGCGAACAGCCAACACGTCTAGCCACTCCAATAATACAAGTTTATAAGTAAACTAGCGACCCGCCCCGGCTTCGCACGGGTGCAATGTAGATACTAATGTGGGGCATATAAACGTTCCTCTTGAATCACTCTATCTATTGCTGAAAAATGCATTAAAATCCGTTGCGTAGTTTAAGAGATCTAAGCGTACAGACAGCGGGGGCGACTTTGTGCAAGTTTAAAAAGCGAATTAAGTTTTTCTAATGGAGTGTTATTGGGTTTTTCCGTATGGAATTCTTCAGTAGCAGCCCGGAATTTGGATTTGTGCCCAGTTGATGGCAAACGGTTCGCCTCCTGTTACATGGGATTTAAACATAACGGCGAAATGAGGGTGGTACTACACACCTCTGCCCAACTCTTCGGGAAATAAGGCGTGATGCTATATTCAATAAAAAAAATTGCGTGATAATTTGTTTTTATGTAATAGTTTGACAAACAAGGATACTCTAAAGGCTCATTTACACGGTGCAAGTTTCTTGAAGCAAGTCTCATGCTATCTTTGTCTTTCTCTCCGACAAAAACAGAGATAGCATGAGACTTGCTTCAAGAAACTTGCACCGTGTAAATGAGCCTTTACTCAGTGTAATATAATAACAGTTACCGTGCATCCACACAGCGGATCCGTTTTGACGGATCTGTCGGTACTGAATGTGTTGTTAACATCTGTACCGACGGATCAGTTAAACAAATGGCAGCTGCGTCGTATCTGGGAGGGTTGGCGGACCGGAACTTGCCGGGGTTGCGGTGCATGCTTTTGCGAATCCCGCATGATATCATTAATTGTGTTTAAGAAAATAATTACATTAATAATTTAGATCCATATAAAAATATACTAACGCATAAATTGTTAAATAATCGAAGATATCAGCAGTGATAGCCTAGTGGTGTGAGCGTCGGACTGCCAAGACATAGGTCTCGAGTTAGAACCCAAGGCACTCACCTCTGACTTTTCGGATTCATGTGCGTATTGTATAATTATCACTTGCTTAAAAACTGTGAAGGAAAACATCGTGAGGAAACCGGCATGTCTAAGAGATATTTCTCAACGGCATGTGAAGCCAAGCCAGAGGCTCATGGGCGGCATAAACTCTGACACCAGGTCAGTCACTAACCACACGAAAAGAAGAAGATCAAACATTACGATTAATCGATAAATTTTAATTATGCAGGTATGCTGATAATTTAATATTAATTTTGGTGTTACTTACTTTAACTTTTCCGATCAGAAGTTACCGTCGGTAAATGTGCAAAAAAAATAGCTTTTTGTATATATTTTTTTTTTATTTATTCTAATTTTTATAACAAGGAATATGAATACCTTTCTGTAAGTATACTTCATTTCATTCATACCATTTTGTTTAGTGCCAATATCCATATAAGTAATACACGATTGAAATGCGTTTAGACTAACATAAACATCTACGTTTGTAGACGGGCGACAATCTGGCGTCTGTTGTTTGTCTGTGGTTCTCAAAATTAAATTGTCTCCCGGGGCGAACTGCGATAGGGGACTATTTAAACGTTAGAAGTACTTCAGTTTATTAGTGAACTTTTATTGTATTTCAGTGGCATGGTTTTCGACATACTCTTCCTTCTAGCCTTTTCCTAATTATGTTGAGGTCAGCTTCCAGTCTAACCAGATGCGGCTGCATATAGTATTTTACTCGGAGCAACTGCCATCAGACCTCCGCAACCCAATATCCTAAGGTTAGACCGGTTGTCAGACTTTCGGGCTTCTGACTACCCGTAACGACTGTCATAAGTATTCGTATGACACCCGGGACCGATTGTTTAACTGCTCTCCGAGCAACGGAAGGGTCGAAGCCCTGACCATCGCGATGTGTTACGAACAGTCACCCATCCACAAACTGACCTCGCAAATCCTATGATCCGCACGATTAGTAATTACATACATAATTATACTCACGTCATTGTTACGTATCATTAGGTCCGTAATAACCATCCAACACGGCCCTCTGCAGCAATAAACAGGAAAGTCCACTGTCCAATAGTGGGAATTCATTTTTTTTTGTTTTTCTTTATTAAAGTGCCATCACTTTTACATCTCTTCTGGGAAACATCAGTAAAGGCAATTTACCCGAAGCCAATTACTGTGATGACAGTTTTTATGATATGGTTGAATGGTTGGTTATTACTTGCCTCGTTGATCTAGTGGTGGCAAGCGTGACTGCTGATCGTGAGGTCCTGGCTTTGATCCCCAGGCCGGGCAAAGTGTTATTGGGATTTTTCGTATGGAGTTTCTCAGTAGCATCCCAGAGTTAGGATTTGTGCCCGATTGATGGCAATAGGCTCGCCCCCGATTACAGGGGACTTAACCATAACGGCGAAATGGGGGTGTTGCTATACACCTCTGCCCAACCCTTCAATATTCATAATGTTTTATCAAGCTCTACACAACGTTCCCTGAAAAAAAATCTTCTAACTGGCTTATCTGAGGAAAAGGGTACTTTGCTTCTTTTGTTTCAAAGTAAAAATAAGAAATATGATGCTACAGTCAGGGTCTTTGTAAACTTAAGGATAATGATAAGGGAGATTTTAAGAAAAAATAATATCTTAAAAGGAAACATGATGGAGGCTTTTTTAAATTATTTTGTCACTGTCATATTTTGTTTCAATTTTACAACGCCCTGAAAGTTTGTTTTTCTAGAAATAGAAACGGCTGATTGATGTGATTTCGTTGTTATTGTGGCATAATTCGGGCTGCTATCCGTCCGGGTTTCCCCGGATTCATCTTAGTTTGGCAGGGCGTCCGGGGGCGTCCGGTGGTGTGCCCGGGTGTTGGCAATTTTGTTCTTTTTCTATTCCAGCAATTAGTTCCACACACACACACACACACTTATATGACTGGAACGAGAATTTATATTTGAACTATTTTAATATTTTCAAGGGCGTCCGGGGGAAAGTTCCGATTTTGACCAAATGTCCCGGGCTTTTGAAGTCGTTGTCCTGTGTTGGCGGCTTAGGTCATAGCAGCCCTAGGGATAACTAAAATTCTTATTTCTCATACCTATTTTCTCTTCAGGTGTTTCATAAATTTCGCCTACCCTTTGTTTTAACGCACTCTTGTACGATAATATTTTCAAGAAAAGAACTCTTAAAACTTTGCCTGTGAAAGGAGGCGTTCAGTAGAACTTTGAGAGTCATTGTTCTAAGTAAGACTGACGTCACAGTCTGTCGCGGACGCCCTGTCTGATGGAATATTTCAATTAATGACAAAGTAAGAATCCTTTCTTCACTTGGAAAGTCATTGGACGTCCAATGGATAAAAAACGCGTCTTGATTAAATGATAAATGGTTTTTACATAACATAACATCACGACTGTATTCCCCGAAGGGTTGGGCAGAGATGTATAGTAACACACTAATTTCGCCGTATAGGGGGCGAGCCTATTGCCATTAACTGGGCACAAATCCAAACTCCAGGCCGCTACTGAGGAATTCCACACTGAAAAACCCAATAACACTTCACACTTTGCCAGACATGGGGATGGAACCCAGGACCTCAGGATTTGCAGCCGCGCTTGCCACCACTAGAGAAACGAGGCAGGCATATTAATTTCTGTAAATAAATGTGTTACACAAACTTTTACAAGTCAATGTATTTTTTTTAAGACCAGATCGCCCGGCATTTCCTATCTGACTAGCTCTAAGTAAAGCCGAAACAAACTCGGAGATCAAGATCTCTTTCAAAATCCAGACATTGTGGTATAAAAAGAAGTGGTTGGCATGTGTGGTATACTTTATCACCGTTTATGAAAAAAAAACTCCATTAACCATAATTATACTGAAAATTACGGAAAGAGATTATGGACTTGATAATTTATTACCACCTTTTTTTTTTTTTTTCCTATTCGACTCTTGTAGATGGTCTTGCGGACCTTTTCTACGTAACCGGGCTATTATTGGCGAGACCAGAAGGGTCTCCGAACCAATGAATTTCTACTCTAACTACCTAGCTAACTACCTAGCTAACTACTGTAACATCATGACTGACTATTATAGCAGCAACACCTCTAAGGGTGTCCCCAAGGGGGGACTCGAACCTCTTAGGGTGTTGAATGCACCTCTCGCTTCCGGCCGTGGTTCTGTCCATGGTCAGGAGCGAGACTGCGTGGGAAGCCATCGCCTCCTTTTGTGAGGGGGTGATGGCGACCAAAGAGGAAGCGGAGAGGGAGAGGGAGCGGTGTGCTCTTCTCCCTTCCCGCGCCAGACGCACCGGGCGCCGGAGGGCGCGTGTACGCGATGACCTCCAGCCACCCTAGTGTGTGGCCTGCGGGCGGCGGGTTTGGGGACTCGCTGCCCGACCAGTAACAGGCCCGAGAAGGCGGCGCGCCGTGTTCCGTGCGCGCTTCTCAGGAGGACGTGGGGCAAGGCCCCACAGAGGAGAGGTCCGCCATGGGTTGGCGGACCGCGACCTGCCGGGGTTGCGGTGCATGCTTTTGCGAATCCCGCGACCCCGGCCGTACGGTCAGGAGAAGGAACACCGTTGGTTTTTAGCCGGTAAGAGTCCGGCAGACCCCCTCGCCTTCCCCGGGCGAGGGACATCCATGAGGATTTCCCAACGAGAAAAAAAAAAGGGTGTTGAATGCGAGAGGACTGGGAGGGATACTACAGCTTGATGAGGGCTGTATTAATCGCGGTGTGACTGCGCGGAGTCAGAAGGGACGACCGGCTCTGCGGCTGCGGCGGGTGAGCACGGTGGACCGGGGGCGGCGGCGGTGGGACGTCGCGAGGGGCCTCGTCGGCGAGGGCGATACGCCGGTCGGCGGCGGCGGTGTATATGTATAGTGCTAGTCGATTTATTCGCCTCCTGGAGGAGGGTGATTTCGTCATCGGGCTCTAGTAGCGCATGCCTGGGACGGCGTACTATGCTAATTTGGGAGGGTTTATAATCGGACGCGGAATTATTACCACCCCTGCTAGGCCCATCATTATATTTAATATATGAAAATTGTCGTACTTTTTTTTAGTATTTATTATAAAAGGAGGGGAACGAAACTTATATCATTCGAAAGGTACTGTGACATAAATGTGCACAAAAAAAACATATGTCGCACCCTTAGTAAGGGCACAACTCGAAAATATAAACTTTTGGGAAAACGTGTTTAAAGATTCAGGAAACCGGATGTTTTCGCGGTATTTTGTACAGTATAATTACATACAATTACTGTTTTTGGTTTAATATTGTCTTTTTTCTCTTTCTGTGAAAGCCAAGTGGTAGAACAGTTTATATTGAGACCATTTAACACAGAAACTCAAAAACTCGATATTTCTAGTTGTGCCCTTATTACGATATCGTTATTACGATTACTACACGGGCGACTTAACTCGACACCTGCCTCGGAATTTGACAGCCCTCCCGCTTTCCCCCGCGGGACCCGCCGTCGCCGTGCGAGTAGCGATAGCATCTTAGTTCTGCCGCGCGATTCATAAACGCAGTAAGTAACATTTTGGTCATATATTCGTAATCACCGAAATGTCAAGTTAAGTCGCCCGAGTAGTACTAAGGGTGCGATGTGTATGTGGCCTTAAGGCAGGTAAAATAATAATGGTCGAATTTCGACGAAGCGTTACTAGTAATAATAAATGGCTCTCATTTGCGGTGTCGTCTTAAGTGCCGTTATAATCTATACTTGTAATGAAAAATAACGGCCTATTTGGTCTAGTGGTGGCAAGCACGACTGCTGATCGTGAGGTCCTGGATTCGATCCCCAGGTCGGGCAAAAATGTTATTGAGTTTTTCCGTGTTGAATTCCTCAGTAGCAGCCCGGAGTTTAGATTTGTGTACGGTTTATGGCAATAGGCTCGCTCTCTATTACATGGGAATTAAACATAACAACGAAATGCGGGTGTTACTATACACCTCTGCCCAACCCTTTGGGGAATACAGGCGTGATGTTATGTTATAAAGAGAAATGTCTTGACTGACTGATTCACCAATGTAGAGCCTAAACCACTGAAGCTAGTAACATGAAATTTGGACGTGTGCCGTTTGTGACGTAGGCATCCACTGAGAAAGGATTTTTGGAAATTTTACCCCTAAGGCGGTAAAATAGGGGATAGAAGTTTTTATGAAAATTGATACGGACGAAATCATAAATAATACGGATGACATACCACATAACATAACATCACGCCCTACATTTCCCGAAGGGTTCGACAGAGGTGTTTTTAGTACACCCTCGTTTCGCCAGTTATGTTTAAGTCCCATGTAATAGGGTGCGAGCCTATTGCCATTAACCGGGCACAAATCCAGACTCCAGGCTGCTACTGAGAAATTCCTAATGGAAAAACCCAATAACTCTACCTGACCTGGGGATCGAACCTAGGACCCCATGATCAGCAGTCGCGCTTGCGACCACTAGACCAACAAGGCAGTCAAATACGCACCATGCGACGCACAAATTCAGCATGTTTAAATGTTTGTATTTTTAGTAGATTTAGGATGCCTAGGTTACCCATGCACCCCAAACTATAAATTAGTAGCTCGTATTTTTTTAACTGTTTTGTGTTTGGGTTACCAGGTAATTATAATAATATGTTTAAATTTTAACTGTTTTGTGTTTGGGTTACCAGGTAATTATAATAATATGTTTAAATTTTAACTGTTTTGTGTTTGGGTTACCAGGTAATTATAATAATATGTTTAAATTTTAACTGTTTTGTGTTTGGGTTACCAGGTAATTATAATAATATGTTTAAATTTTAACTGTTTTGTGTTTGGGTTACCAGGTAATTATAATAATATGTTTAAATTTTAACTGTTTTGTGTTTGGGTTACCAGGTAATTATAATAATATGTTTAAATTTTAACTGTTTTGTGTTTGGGTTACCAGTTAATTATAATAATATGTTTAAATTTTAACTGTTTTGTATTCGGGTTACCAGGTAATTATAATAATATGTTTAAATTTAAGTACACATTTTTATTGTAGTTTTAAGTTTTTAATATTAGTTCCTTACCTATGAAATTGGCGTTTTTTTCTCACAAATAGAGAACCTCGTCACTTCTATGATTTAAAATATTAATCAATTGCTTGATATTATATCGAATAATGACCATCATAGACAACTACCAATAGTAAAAAAACTTTATTATTTATAGTTTTCTAAACATAAAAAATAACTTAAAAATGCCTCCTCTTTTTGTTAGCAGAAATGAACACTATTTTTGTTTTAACTTAGCCAAAACAGATTTTTGTCGCATAATCTAAGTGGCATACGTTATCTTAGTTTTTAAACATTAGTGCATAAAAGTTTTAAAACATCAGTGTTCATAGTTGTTAAATAAATTAAGAAAATGTTAGTATGAAAAATGCAACTTCTTTAAAATTCTCCATACAAAACGCTGATTTCATAGGTGGGGACCTAATATTAAGAATTTTTATATTTTTAATTTTTAAGCATACGTGTGCGTCCGCTTGGGCGTAAAAATAAATAAATTTTCTTTCTTCAAATAAGTCAGTAATTCGGATGAATTCATAAATAATTGTCAAAGCTTACCTAGATGCCATTTTCACTGCTGAATTTCTGATGATTAACAAATAATGGAATAAAAACCTCATTCATTCTTATTACCCTATATTTCCTAATCCAGTAACACCAACACCTTATTCGATACAATATCTTCTTCTGCCTGGCATTATTAATCTGGCTTTTGCCAGGGTCCGCCTCAAATATCGTTTCACTCGCATTGTTTTTACACTACAATGTCTGGACTTTAAAAGAGAGTTTGACCTTTGAGTTTGTTTTGGCTTTTCTTCCCAGAGGTGGTCAGATAGGAAATGCCGGCGCCATCTAGTCTTAAAAAAAAACATTACATTGACTTGTAAAAATGTCTGTAACAGATTTATTTACGGAAATAAAAATAATTTATCGTTTTATCATTTACTAGCTGTTGCCCGCAGCTTCGCTTGCGTGAAGTTTGAAATCCTCGTTAAGCCCATTTTAACGTGACATTTTAAAATCCAAAACGTCCGTCTTTTATCACCCCCAGCGGTTTCGGCTGTCCGTTGCTGAATTAGTCAGCCAGTCGGTCAGTTTCTCCCCATGCTTCTTACTTCAAAAGTACCAGATTTCTCATACAAACTTTCAACACTTATTTCACCCCCTTAGAGGTTGAATTTACAAATATGTGTACATTTATTCCTAACCAGTAATTCAACTTTCTTACTTCAAAAACGACGGACTTACATACAAACTTCAACCCCCCATTTCACCCTCTTAGGGGTGGAATCTCCAAAAACCCTCAAACACCTATACGTTTATTTCTTACCAAAAGCCTACATATTTAATTCCATGTTTCTCACTTCAAAAATACCAGATTTCTCATACAAACTTTCAACACCTATTTCACCCTTTAAAGGTTGAATTTCCAACAATGCTCAAACATGTGTACGTTTAGTAATAACCAAAAACCTTAATATTTAATTTCAAGCTTCTTACTTAAAAAATGACGGACTTGCATACAAAGTTAAACACCCTATTTCACCCCCTTAGGGGAAGAATTTCGAGAAATCCCTTCTTATTGGATGTTTACGTCACAAAATGAACCTACTGTCAAAATTTCAAGTTTCTAACCCCAGCCGATAAGGCTGTGCGTTGATAGATCAGTCAGTCAGTCAGTCAGTCAGTCAGCTTCTCCTTTTATAAGTATAGATTACGCTCACCTTGTAGGTAAATTTCTAGTGTTGTAGATATAAGAATTCACATTCACATTCATTTAACCTATAGCGTATATTTCATTTACTAAACGACCTAAACATAAAATATTTACGGTAAACTATATGCCTACATGGCTGTAATAGCCTGAAAAATATCGTCGTATTAGATTTATGCTACAGCGTCAGAATCTTAAACAAAAACCTCCTATTTCCCCGGGAAAAGTCCTCTTGAAAACGGGGGCGTAGAGCGAAACTTTGAGAGCCATTGTCCTCAATAAATGGCGTCACAGCCTGGGGGTAATGTCTCGACTCATGTATTTTTTCAGCCTGGAGGAAACAAAGCATAATTTTCTTTACAGTCGATAACTTGGGTAAAAGAATGTATTTCACTATTATTAGTGTAACCTTTTCAAAATAAAAGTGTAACTTTTACATTTTTAAACGGTTTTGATTATCGTTACTTATATTTGTTTTTTCAAATCTTGCGACAGTTTTTTTCAAAAACTTCTGCTCAACCGATTTTCCTGAAACTTCTTTACATAGTATAAAACAAGGTCGCTCCCGCTGTCTGTCTGTCCCTATGTATGCTTAGATCTTTAAAACTACGCAACGGAGTTTGATGCGGTTGTTTTTAATAGATTGATTCAAGAGGAAGGTTTATATGCCACCCATTACACCATTGCCACCCATTACATTGCACCCGTGCGAAGCCGGGGCGGGTCGTTGCATATAAATTTAATTCCCATAAAAATACTACATTATAATAATTTCAGCCTTCAATGATTAAAATGTGATGCTGCAGCGCTACTGCAAGAGAAATCCGTTTAACTTAAAAAAAAAGGGATTTTATTCTAAAGTTAATGTGTACCTATTAATTCAAAAATTAAAACTTATTTATTATCACATAAAAGACGAACTTGTAAATGTCAAAGTTGAACCACATCATTCTCGACAAATAGCATTGACGTACAAATCTCTTCACATAAGCTAAAGTTTGAGTAGGTACCGTTGTTCTAACTTTATGACGTCAGACCGTGAGTCTACAGAACATTCGCTTCATAGTACGAGCGGACTCAAACCTACAAACAAAAATTGTAACGTCATGCTTTTCAAAATGTAGGAAATCCATTTTTTTATTGTCAAGTAATTCCATAAAAATAGTTCATCACGCCTGTATTCCCCAAGGGTTGGTCAGAGGTGTATAGTAACACCCTCATTTCGCCGTTATGTTTAAGTCCCATGTAATAGGGGGCGAGCCTGCTGCTACTGAGAAATTCTTAATGCAAAAACCCAATAACACTTTGCCCGACCCGGGGATCGAAACCAGGACCACAAGATCAGCAGGGGCTTGTAATTACCAACCGCGCGGATCATACGATTTGCGAGGTTAAGCTGCGCTTGCCACGGTTCGTCTGTGGATGGGTGACCGTCCGTTACACATTGAGACCCCCGTCTCGGAGAGCACGTTAAACAGTCGGTCCCGGGTGTCATAAGAATACCTATGACAGTCGTTATAGGAAGTTAGAAGCCCGAATGTCTGACAACCTTAGGATATCGGCATTGCCCTGTAACTGGGTTGCGGAGGTCTGATGGCAGTCGCTCCGTGTAAAATACTGGTATTCGGCCGAATCTTGTCAGACTGGAAACTGACCCGAACGTAGTTGGGAAAAGGCTAGGCGGAACGGAACCTCACGATCAGCAGTCGCACTTGCGACCACTAGAACAACAAGGCTTTTTTTAAATAGGTAATAATTTTAACAGATCGTACAATATTAAAAAATAAAAATAAAAGTTTATTTACGCTTGCACCCCTCCTACTCTTGACCCCGCGCGGGCTTTATTAATCTGTCATACTGCTACGAGTAACCCCCTTTAAATTATCCATCTATCTTTTCTTACCCCAACTATAAAGACACCATTTATTGTTTAACCAACAAACCATTTTATTAGTAAACGTATTCTGTTATTTCAAAAAGAGAAAAATGTATTTCTCCAAATAGTATTTCACTTGCAAATACAACCATCATTTATTTAAATCAACTACATTCTATTGTATAAAGCAACCCAAGGGAAACAGATTATTTAACTTTCTGTGCACTCTGTACAGTGAGGTGAACGCCCGCCATTTCTTATACGCTACAGCGAAGTTTAAATCTAATACATTACTGCAGAACGTGGCCTGGTTGCCAGCGAGCGTGTCAACCGGGATACTAGCGCAAACTAAACGTAATTTAGACTATTGGGATCTTTTTCACTTAACTAAAGCAAGAAAGAGACGGACGTAAATAAGAGCTGTCAAATTTAGTTGAACTAACCATACAAAGAACAATGGCCACTCGGCTAACACGCTTGGACTATTAAAATCTAACAAAACGTAACTTGATGAAACATATGTCGTTTCATTCGCCTATATAAATATAACTAAGCACGGCCTTCAATATATTTTTAAAAGGTGGGAGAATCAAGTAACTATGAAATATGTTTTTGAGGTTATGTTTATATATTATTAATCTGTAGCATTTGTTTTCTATGACGACACGTTAGAGTGTGTCGACTAAAAACACCGTGCAGTTTAGCGTCAACTAGTTTGACATCTCTAACTTAGTTCTTATCTATCACCGTCCTTTTCTAGCGTTGTCTTTTAGTGAAAGATAGTAATTATCTAATTTTGAACACGAGAATCGGCACCATTGGCTCCGGTTCTGGTTAGCACAGACTAAACTGAACTACAAAGAAAGAAAGAAATCAATTTATTCAACCTGCAAATGAACACATTCCATTTAATGCCAAAAAATGTTACAGTTACCTAAAACATACTTAACAAGCACCATGCATAGCACACGTTATACTATTAAGAACTAAAAACAGAAATGCGTCGCATAACTAAAAATATAGCTATACTTTACTTACAGAGGAAACAAGAAAGAGAGGGAAGACTATTAGGTATGTCAAATCAGGTTGCACTAAAATTACAAAACAGATTTAGATGACACTTCAGCGTATGTCATCTAAATACACGCTGATGACCATTTAGTTTAACAGCCCTGAAAAATTCTATGTCTTTCTTACTTCATCTACAAGTAAAGGATAGCAGTATATTTTGTTAAGATTATCATCGGTGATGAAAAAAATCGCGGCCATTACTTACGAAAAAAATGTACTTAAAGTTCATAATAAAATCGTAATTCCAGTTCTCCACTTAATCCTATTCAAATACAGCAGAAAAGAAATTCCAGCGATTACAAAACACGTAAAAAGGTTTTGCATTACAATATAACCTCAAAATTCTCAATTTTCCCGCTTTCATACCTTTGTAATGTGGGCCAATAAAGCCGCGCCTCGGTGGCACGTGATTGGTCGATTCGATGCGGCGCCGCGCCGCTATTGGTCGATTGTGTCGGGCAACGACCTCGCCGGCGAAATATCACCTTGAACTGTGTGTCAAAAGGTTTTTGATGGATTCTTTTTCAAGGTTTTTTATATTAGACTTATGACTCATTGATGTAAGTGCTTGGCTGAGCAAACTGAAAGGAGGCTTTGCTTGGCAAAAAATAACATTATTCGTAATGAAGACACTTGTATTTTATCTTTTTTTATAAAGTGAGTGAGGGCAGATATCAAGATAGCTCGTTACTAGGTTTAATTAACTTAATTTTTTTAAAGATTTGGTGTAATATTTTATAGTTGTTGCAATTCCGTGTACAGGTTACGCCATCTTGAAATCTAAACGCGAACTAAGTCATTTAAATAATAGAATTTATTCAATCCTTCCAATTTGAAAATCGAATTTCTAAATTAGAACGTGAGGATGGTATAATGGCACATACGTAATGGTATTTTTCACAAATATCGCTCTATTCGTAGACAAAAATTTCAAGAAAGTATCGTTTATCCATCAAAAACATTACCGAGTCGCCATCATGTACAAAAACCTATGAAAAAGAATCTAACATTTGCCGCCATCATTCCCACCCAATATTTCTTTTTTTCTAAGAACGTAACTTAGAAAGGCCTACAATCCCTTGTCTCCTATTCCTATATCTTTCACTTGATTAATTATGTTGAGGGTTCAAAAGCACCTAGTATTTCCTAAGGGACTTCTAGGGTTCATTGATCGGAGCTATATATAATGTACGTCAGACCTTAACTACACATAACGTACAATGGCCAGAAAGGAAAATAAAGATAGGTACCCTACGCATGTTATCACCTAAAAAGGTAGGCAAAGGTATTTTGGCTATACGTCCACGGTATTCAGTCCCATGAGATGGCAACCGGATCGACATAAGACCACAAAAATTCAATCCAAAAAATATACGAGACGAAATTAAGGCTGAACGCTTCTAGCAATGTCGCTGAGCTCAAAAAAAGTTCACGCATTTAAAAATAGAACGGCAAGAATTATGTCATCCGTCACAAACGTGAAACGTTTTGCAGTCATACAGCCATCAAAAAAACTGAAAAAAATAAACATAAAAAGTTTGTCGTCAGTTACGCCACGTATTGCTTATAAAAAATGGCACAGGCAGCTCTGAATACAGCCAATACAACCTAAAAGTTTTTATTATGCCCTCGTAAAATGTAATAAAAAGCAACAAAGTAAACTGTAGCTGAATTGAAAAATTAGCGTACTTCATTGTTTCGTTCTATGCGCAATGTAATCCGCATTGCAATTACGGACTATAATATGCTAGCTAGCATTTTGATTTATTAATCCAATATTCTGTCAGGCAATAAATCAGAAAGTGTTTAATTAGATTTCTGTGGTGTTCTATATGTAATAAACGTCAATTTAGCTATTTCATTAAAACTGGAACGCCCTTTATTGTATGTTCGTTCTGCCTAGGCTTTTCCCAACTATGTTGGGGTCAGCTTCCAGTCTAACCAGATGCGGCTTAATACCAGTATTTTATACGGAGCGACTGCCATCAGACCTCCGCAACCCAGTAACTGAGCAATGCCGATATCCTAAGGTTAGACAGGTTGTCAGACTTTCGAGCTTCTGACCACCCGTAACGACTGTCATAGGTATTCGTATGACACCCGGGACCGACTGTTTAACGTGCTCTCCGAGGCTCCATGTGTAAAGTACACTTACTGAGTTAGCCCTTAAATTAAGTTGTACTAGGAACTACGCCTTTCCCGGGCGAAGGGTATCTGAGGATATATATTGTATATAGGTATAAGAGGATAGTGCCAAGATAAAAAAATACGACCCTTGCCGGGTTTGCGGTACATGCATCTGCAAATCCCGCGACCCCAGTCAATACAATACAATACTCTTTATTGTACACAAAACAAACAAGAAACATTACTATAAAAATAGAGATATACAATGGGCGGTCTTATGGCACTAGGCGATTTCTTCCAGACAACCTTTGGATAGACATGAAGTGCAAGAAAAAAAAGAGAGAGGTAGTTCACAGTGTAACAATTAATTAGGAGACATTAAATTATGTACGTTAAATAAACCTAAAAACACAAATAAATAAATATTATAATTATACAATAAATAAATATATATATATATATATAAATATATATAGTGTAATGTGTATGTAATACATAATTTAAACAGACAATAAATAACTATACATAAAGATGCAAAATTAACTATATTGATAGGTAGTGATCCTTGACGAGTCTTTTGAAAGTGACCAAGGATTGCGCACGTCTAACAGTAACTGGCAAAGCATTCCAAAGCCGAACAGCCTGAACTGTGAATGATTTACCAAAGAAGTTGGTAGAATGCATTGGCATTATTAACGTCAGATTCTCTGATGACCTTAATGATCTCGAGTGTGTGTCATGGAGGAACTCGAAACGTTCTTTAAGGTAGGAGGGAATAGAAGGATTGTACAAGATATTGTATAGAAGGTGAAGAATATGTGAATTCCGGCGATAGCGTATTGGAAGCCACTTGAGCTTAGTACGAAACTCAGACACATGATCATACTTGCGTAGACCAAATATAAATCGTATACAGAAATTTTGAAGACGCTCAAGCCTATCAAGTTGGCCCTCGGAGAGATCAAGATAGCTGGTGTCGGCATAGTCAAGGATAGGAAGAAGAAGGGATTGTGCAAGCGCAGTTTTGGTGCCAACTGGTAGGAAGTTGTGTAGTCTCCTCAGAGACCCTGCAGACGCGAACATCTTTCGACTGACTTCCTTTATTTCAAATGTCAGGAGGAAGAACACCGTGGGTTTTTAGCCGGTAATAGTACGGCATAACCCTTCACCTTCCCTGGGAGGAGGGTATCCATAACGATTTCCAAACGAAAAATAAAAAAGGTACTACGACGCGCGACGTACTAATCCGACGATTATGAAACAGACCCTTGTGTACCAAGTTATCAATCAGTTGCCTCCGTATAGCACGACACGTTTGGTGCAGTGAAGATTTTTGTCTGTAAACGCACCCACGATACAAAAGAAATCCTAGTGTGGGGCAAGTTTTTCTATACTATTATTATAAAGAGGAAAGATTTGTATTTTTGTATGTAACGAATAAACTTAAAAACAACTGGACCGATTTCAAAAATTCTTTTGCCGTTAGAATGCTACATTATCACTGAGTAACATAGCCTATATTTATTACTGGAATAAAACTTCTTACGCGGGCGGTGCCGTGAGAACACAGCTAGTCTAAAATAAAATAAAAAATACAGCTCATTTTATAGTTTCATGTACAAAATTAAATGAGTTTTTCTATTTATTAAAACAAGACTACTGAACCCCAGAAACAGATCGTTATATAAACTACATCGTTACCAGAGAGTTATAAACGGTAGCTAACCATTTGAATTCCGTTTTAAAACAAACACTATTACTAATTCATGTGAGCATTGCATCAAGCTATTATAAAACCATTTCAACTAGACCATACTCTATTTAACATTACATCACGCCTGTATTCCCCAAAGGGTTTGCCAGAGGTGTACAGTAACACCCTCATTTTACCGTTATGTGTATGTCCTATGTAATAGAGGGCGAACCTATTGCCATCACCCGGGCACTAATCCAAACTACGGGCTGGTACAGAGAAATCACACACGGAAAAACCCAACAACACTTTGCCCGACCTGGGGTTTGAACCCAGGTCCTCAAGATCAGCAGTCGCACTTGCCACCACTAGACCAACGAGGCAGAATAATTAAACAATAATACCCATCTTAGCAAGGAAATGTATAGAAATAAACAACATGTTTGCTTCCAGCAGAGATTCAACACAGTGTACATATATCGAACATAAAAATTAATATTATAATTTAACAGAAGCTTTATTCAATTCCACCTGCCTGAAAAGCATTTTATTACTATTATATAGTTTTTACATCGAATTATCCTAATATATACAATATAAATCTAAAATACTATAATACAAATCAAAAATAAAACAATAAAACATCAATAACTCTTTTATTTTTGATTTGTATTATCCACTCAACCGCCCGGCCCCCGCCGCCGAATTTCAGCCAACCGCCACGGACCGCGCGGTCTTGTTTATGTAATTTGACCCCTTCTGACCTTAGTAGTTAAGATTTATATTGTATATATTATAATTTGAATATTTCAATCTCACAACACTGATATTACAAATTTAATTATCTGTGGACCGCAACGATTTTGTGGTTCACTCAATTCACTGTTATATTATAATTATTTTATTAATAATACATTATGCTAATTACATACAAAATAACATATCATAACATCACGCCTGTATTCCCTAAAGGGTTGGGCAGAGGTGTATAGTAACACCCTCATTTCGCTGGTATGTTTAAGTCCCATGCAATAGGGGGCGAGTGTATTGCCATCAACCGGCCATAAATCCGAACTCCGGGCTGGCTACCTACTGAGGAATTCCATACGGAAAAACCCAATAACACTTTGCCCGACCTGGAGAACATACATACAAAATACAGTCCACTTATTATGTTTAGTGAGTTTTATTATGCCCAACCACGGTATACAGGGTATTATGCTTTTATGAATCTCAACGGTCAATAAAGATGAGCTGAAACTCTACTTAAAGAAATGTTACAAAAGATATTCGTGCCTTGAGTGAGCCACTTTTGTCTATTGTTACTTAGAATGGGGTATAGACAATAAGTAGACTGCAACCGTTCTGTTTTTGAAAGATAAGTTCCGTATTATAAAAGTTGACGTAAAAACTGAAGGGTAACTGAATAGGGATTCGCTGCAGTCCTCCGGTAATCCTCTCGCTGAGGGTAGCTGTCAGAATTACGGTGTTTTTAATTCGTATTTACGGGAAAAATATGAAAATATTATTCCTTCTAAAATTATATTTGTTAACTCTTGCCTCGTGAATAGCTCATGCCGTGGTAAAAATAATAGCAAGCAGCAAGGTTGGTGCAGTGGCTGTCCGAGGGGGAGGGTCGTAGGGGTCACGTCCTCCCTCCAAAACGTACACATCAAATTGAAAACCTCCTAAAAATAGATGATTATCAAAAAAAATGTGCATTTAATTCTAATGTGCTCAACTTAAACATAACATAACATCACGCCTTACATTCCCGGATGGGTTAGGCAGAAGTGTTTTTTAAAACACCCTCGTTTCACCAGTTATGTTTAAGTCCCATGTTATAGGGGGCGAGCCTATTGCCATTTACCAGGCACAAACCCATACTCCAGGCTGCTACTGAGAAATTCCTAATGGAAAGCCCCGATATCACTTTGCCTGACCTGGGGATCGAACCCAGGACCCCATGCTCAGCAGTCGCGCTTGTGACCACTAGACCAACAAGGCAGTCAAACTCAACTTAATTTACTATTAATATGACCCTCCCCCCCCCCCAAGTCTTTGGCTGCGACCGCGCCTCGTTTGGTGGCGAGGCTAACTGCCCAGGGTGCACCGAACGCGACCCACCGCCCGACCAGTAACAGGCCCGAGAAGGCGGCGCGCAGTGTTCCGTGCGCGCTTCTTAAGAGGATGTGGGGCAAGACCCCACAGAGGAGAGGTCCGCCGCGGGTTGGTGGACCGGGACCTGTCGGGGTTGCGGTGCATGCTTTTGCGAATCCCGCGACCCCGGCCGAACGATCAGGAGGAGGAACACCGTTGGTTTTTAGCCGGTAGGAGTCTGGCAGACCCTCTCGCCTTCCCCGGACGAGGGACATTTATGAAGATATGCCAACTATAAAAATAAAATAAAAAGCGTTCAATATTCGTAAGGACCGTCACTCGTGGAGGCTCTAACTATTTAGCTATTTCTTAACTAATTATCTGAGGGAGGTGGCGACACAGAACTTTATAACACAATTGATTTTAATATTTTTAGCCTTTGTTGTCCCAAATACCCGAATGCAGAGCAACGGCCTGCTTTTCCTTCTTCCACTCTTTTGTGGTTTAAGCATAGAGTATAGTGATACATTGGGAAGTTGCAAGTGTGGACCAATTTTTCACGTACACATCAAGCTAGTCCCGCCATCTTTGCAAATGGTGGATCTGCCATTTCTAATCACTTTTTTAAAATAACCAATTTATATTGTACGTACTAGACTCCATTTTCCCTTAAACCAAAACGTTAAACCATAACTGCACCACGGATCAAAATAAAAAAATATTTTGTTCGCACAAATGGCGACCTCATATTATATCTGTAACACAGAGTCCCAGTTGGGCGCCATTAGTTCCAGTAATCCAACCGTATTTCGTTTATTTTCGAGGTCAGATAATATTTCTTAACGGGACATTGAAACTTATCAGGGTGTAGCAAAACTCATAATTTAATAGGTATTTGTCCAGTGCCATGTTGTATTAAGGACACGCCTCCATTGTCCCAGTTCCCGTACTGTAATGGACACCCTACTGTGACCATTTGTTGTAGATATTTATGAGATAAATTGTATTTGTTACTTTCAGGGTTTTTTGGAGATTTATTTATTGGGAAGTTCGAAATAGATAAATATAACTAACTTGATTCATTATGTTTATATGAATAAGGATATTATATTGTGTAAAAGATACTTCTGACACACCCACAACCAAAGTTATTGGTCTTCGAAATCGCCAAATAGTTAAGTTATTATTAAACAGTCCTAATTAGTTTCATTTCGTACTTACATTTGTTTGTTTATTTCAAATCTTGCAACAGATTTTTCAACTTCTTCTGTAACTTCACACACAAATTAAATTCCCATGACAATACAACATTATAATAATTTCAACCTGCAATCCTCAAATCCTGATGCTGCAGGGCTCCTGCAAGATAAAAACGTTTAACGTAAAAGTTTTTTTTAGCTACCTTTATATATTAATACTAGCTGTGTCCTCACGACTCCGCCCGTAGCCTATGTTACTCAGTGATAATGTAGCTTTCTAACGCCAAAAGAATTTTTGAAATCGGTCCAGTAGTTTTTAAATTTATTCGTTACATACAAAAATCCAAAAATACAAATCTTTCCTCTTTATAATATTAGTATAGAAGTAGATGAGTCGTATCATAACGAGCAACGCGCGGGGTTCTCATTCAACATCTATAATAGATCGTCTAATAGGTACATCACTTTGCAAATTACTATAACCGTCCTACCCGGTTAACTTTAACTTGAACCCGAGAGTACATAACTGCAGTTTAATGTTAATTTACTAACATTAAACAAGAAAGGACTAAGTTAACACCAAGTTCCTATAAGTATCGTATAACTTTAGTGCTTCAGCTGAATCATAGATGGCGCTAGTTGTTGTAAGGTGTGAATAATGCTGCGGTACTTTGTACAACGCGTAACAGAAAATATGATGAGAATATCAAGCTCTTCTTTCTTCTTTTTCGTGTAGTTAGTGACTAACCTGGTGTCAAAGTTTATGCCGCCCATGGGCCTCTGACTTGGCTTCACATACCGTCGAGAAATATCTCTCAGTCATGCCGGTTTCCTCACGATGTTTTCCTTTACCGTTTTTAAGCAAGTGATAATTATACAATACGCACATGAATCTGAAAAGTCAAAGGTGCGTACCTTGGGCACGAACTCGAGACCTATGACTTGGCAGTCCGACGGTCACAGCTCTAGGCTATTACTAATTTACAACTGTTAAAATATCAATTTTAAAACACAATACAATAATTTGCAATTAAGTACTTATTAATTCATTAGTAAGTACTTTACGATATTTTTAATGATGTTTTATTGATAAGTTCATTTAAAATTCTGTCTAATTGCTAACATAATAAGTCTGATTTTTCTTATCTCGGTTTACTTATGGATTCGTAAAAGTTAGTTTAGTAAAATTACATAAATATTAAGGCCAGTCTTGCACGTAGAGTCACTAAATAAAATTAACGCTAAATATAATTAAAACATCATTCCGTCTCTATCAACTTCAAACAACTGACAGAAATACAATGATGTTTTAGTTTACCGCTATTGCCTGATTCCTATAATTTACCGAGCGTTATTAGTCCAAAAAACATTCATAACTTTACCAATAATTAAGCAAAGACCCCATAGCTTTGCATTGAAAATCGTCCCATACGTTGGTAGTAGATCGCACTTAAAATTAACTTACAAATCTATTTATATGTAAAGTTTGGCAATGAAAAATGCTAGTATTGGTAAGCAAAGCTATCCGTTTTTGGTCATAGGAACCGGGCAAAAGTGTTTTCAGTGAGTAATCGTGCCACCCATTTCTTTTAAAATTTTATAGTCGATTCAAAACGAACTACTTTTCTGTTTCTGGTTAGTTATGTTGCATCCTTTATAAGAGTGTTTATTTCTAATTTTCAAATTTAATAACAGCATTTTTGACTAGTTTTAAAATCGACACCAGATGGCGCCACTGCGAATGTAGCCTTGTTACTTTATTTTGTACAGTCAGCAACAGGAGTCGCTGAACAAACACAATTATTAAATTACAATATTATTGTAATTTAGTTAGCTTTACGACATACCATAAATTATTGGCTAATGTATTAGACATTGACATTTTGATTGCGTATTTGACATTGACAGGTCTACATAACAATAGCGCCATTGAATGCTGCCATTATGACGTTCTAATTTTAAACTCTTAACTCTAGGTAGTCTGTACCTTGTGGTACCCGGCAAAAAATAGGCCAGAATTGTTATTTTATACTGTTTCTTTTTTTTATTTGCGACGTAATTTTTTTTCTTATTCTTGACGTGTTCTCGTTTGGCCCTAGTCTCACCTGATGGTAAGCGCAGACAGGCTCTAAGATGGACCACACTAATATTTGGCGCTGGATTTTAATGTTCAGGTGGTAGCTAGCCAGGCGGACCGTATAGCTCCTACCACATCGCGTGCTGGGTTTTGTTGAATCTTACAACACGCGTCTATTCCCAGCGTGCGGTGAGTAAGTTTTATATTCTATCCCGTCACCACACGGGGTAACATTATATTTTATTATGACAATCAAGTTTGTCGATATCTAATTTTTATTTCATGAAATTAACAGCGTTCCTTCCCACCATCAATAGCCCCATCATGTTCACTGCTTTTTTTAATAATAATAAATAATGTATTGCTTGAAACACGGTTAAATACAAGATGTTACATAAAATAAGGTTCTACATGTTTCGCTGATTTCTCTGCATGCAATATTTGGTACATTCGTTACTTTATTTGTTTTTAATAAATTGAAAATCAGTTATCATTAAATTAATTTAATTAAAAAAAAGTAAGCCTGCAAAAATAAGTATCACACTTTTAAAATTGCAATAACTTTTTAAGTACACAAGATATATTTTCGAAACAAAAAGAACTCAAAAAAGAGTTTAACTTTGTTACTATAGTTTCAAAGAAAGCTGATAAAAATTGCTATAAAACGTTTTTTATTTTAAATCTTTAACTTGTACAGTTTAGAAAAAATTGAAGTTTTAAAAGTGTGATACTTATTTTTGCAGGCCAGTGTAGAAGCATCTCAATTACAAAAACCTTAACTAAATTATACAATAACAATGAAAATTCATTTACAACAATCCAATAATTCAATTAATATACTATAATAACATTAATTGTGACTTCTCAAAAAAATCCTTAATCTATTTAGATAAAAGGAGAAGCTGACTGACTGACTGATCTATCAACGCACAGCCTGAACGGCTGGGGTTAGAAACTTGAAATTTTGACAGTAGCTTCATTTTGTGACGTAAACATCCACTAAGAAGGGATTTCTCGAAATTCAACCCCTAAGGGGGTGAAAAAAAATCACGCAAGCGAAGCTGCAGGCAAAAGCTAGTATTATAATAACATTTCTCAGTGAGCCACTTTTTTAATGAATATTTAAACCGATTTAGAGTCATTTCTCTCAACGGTTTCGGTACTTATATTATTATAGTTTTGTTTTATTGTATTTTTATCGTCATATAATATAATAACCGCGTCTAAAACCTTTTTAATAACATACCTATTACAAATGCATGTATGAAATAAAATCCACACCCAACTCACAAGTCCATAGAAAATCTTTGGCTGAGCAAAACACGGATAGCAGTCTAAAATTAGAATCATTTTTAAAAAGGTACTGGACGGCGTCGTGGCCTCATTACATCTCTGAACAATTCACTTAATGGGAACATAACATAACATCACGCGTTGTATTCCCCGAAGTATTCAGCAGAGGTGTTTTTAGTGTACCCTCGTTTCGCCAGTTACGTTTAAGTCCCACGTAATAGGGGGCGTGCCTACCGGGCACCAGATTTCGGGCTGCTACTGAGAAATTCCTAATGGAAAACCCATAACACTTTGCCGGACCTGGGGATCAAACCCAGGACCCCATGCTCAACAGTCGCGCTTGCAACCACTAGACCAACAAGGCGGTTTATGAGAACTGGCCTGAAAAGCTCACTGAATGAAAACAAACTTCCCAATACTTCTCAATACTAATGGGGGCTAAAATTTTAGGCTGCAAATCCACCGCGTCGCGCCATTTTGGGCCGAGGTGAAAATGACAGAACCATTATTAAAACAGATAAAAAACGTCTATAAAATTGGTCTGAAATAAAATATTTTATTACCTTCTACAATAATTAATCATGCATATAATTATTAATTACGCTTCGAGATGACAGCCATGTGGAGGAATATTTTGACGCCTGAGTGCACTTTTAAATTATTATTATACATATTTTGTCAATATGTCCCAGTACATATAGTAATAAAACTTATATACTTACGTACCTTATATACACACAATTTTATCAACAAAAGTACTCTTGGGGCCGAGAAAACTGACATACAAATTTGCCCCCCCCCCCATCCCCAATATAGAAAAAAAATTGTATTTGGCTCAAATATTTTGACCTATACGTATTCAAACACTCAAAATTCAAGATCTAGATCTCACAGAGGCGTGATTTTTGTATCGTTTTGTAGAACTACTCCAAAGACTCATAAAAAACATAAAACACAAGTGTTACTTCTCCTAGTTTTTTACAAAATGTGAAAATAATATGTAAAACTATGTATCACTTTCATGTCTCATTACAAAAATTACTTAGCTTATGTGGTAATTTGATACTTTATAGGTTGTCTATAATTCAAATGAAATCAAATTTACGCCTCTATGAGGCCAAGGTCTTAAGTTGTGGGTGTTTGAGTATGTAGAGGTCTAAATGGGTAAGTCAGATAATAAAATTACTCTATCTTTGGGGGGGCAGGGAATCAACCCAAAAAGTGGGGTTTTTTTTATCAATAAAATTGAGTCTATATACCACCCTTAAAATATGATTACTACAGACTGGGAGGCATTGTGTATAGTTGGTTTTTACCTTAGATTTGTATTATGCAAGTTTAGATTTATATTGTACTAGCGGCCCGTCCCGGCTTCGCACGGGTGGACATTTTTCCCGTTTTTGCAACATTTTTCATTTATGCTCCGCTCCTATTGGTCGTAGCGTGTTATATAGCCTATAACCTTCCTCGATAAATGGACTATCCAACACAAAAAGTATTTTTCAATTCCAACCAGTAGTTCCTGAGATTAGCGCGTTCAAACAAACAAACAAACTCTTCAGCTTTATAATATTAGTATAGAAATATATTCGATGTATAGTATTTAAGTTAAAATCCATCTTACATATTAGATGTACACAAACTGGAATAATTTATTAAATTGTTATTATTATAACGGCAAATCGCAAAGAACCCGACAGTTTTGACATTTTTTCACCTCTGTGCAAAGTGGCGTGCCTGGTGGACGTTCAGCTTGAAATTGGCCCCCATTCATAATAGAATCTTATCTCCTCCCAATAAAGAACGTATATTTCAAACGCAATCTGCATATGAACAGTTCCAATAATGCCATAATTTATTGATATTACTTCCATATTAATCTAACTTTACCACATCAAATAAAGCAATAAATCAGCAAGATGGCTACCAAATAAAAAGATAAGAACTGGCAACACTTTTGTGCGGATGCCAAAACTGCTTGCAACTTGTCCGGACGTTGCCAATATTGTTGTCAGACTAAAAAAAATTTGTTGACTTGGCACTGTCGTGGGGCATCGTATCGTACAGGTTTTACGATTGCCTCCCTTTTGCTTATTTAAGAGTAAAACATTCTAATGTTTTCCGTAATAGCTGTAGTTATTCCATATAATGGCATGTTATAGAGTTTAAATTTATTTATTACAGCAGAGGTCTCGATCGAGGAGGCTCGTGACTAAATAACAACCGCGCCGATCGTACGATATGCGAAGTTAAGCTGCGCCTGTCGCGGTCAGTCCGTGGATGGGTGACCATTTGTTACACATCGAGACCCCTCCGTGCCTCGGAGAGCACGTTAAGCTGTCGGTCCCGGGTGTCATACGAATACCTATGACAGTCGTTACGGGTAGTCAGAAGCCTGAAAATCTGACAAACGGTTTAACCTTAGGATATCGGCATTGCCCAGTTACTGGGTTGCGGAGGTCTGATGGCAGTCGCTCCGTGTAAAATACTGGTATTCAGCCGCATCTGGTTAGACTGGAAGCTGACCCCAAGATAATTGGGAAAAGGCTAAGAGGACAGCAGAGGTCTCGATTTCGAATGCAAGGCACACACCCCTGACTTTTCGGATTCATGTGCGTATTGTATAATTATCACTTGCTTAAAAACGGTGTAGGAAAATATCGTGAGGAAACATGCCTGAGAGATATTTCTCGACGGCATGTGAAGCCAAGTCAGAGGCCCATGGGCGGCATAAACTGTAACACCAGGTTAGTCACTAACCACACGAAAAGTAGAAGTTTAATATTATTTTTTATAAATTTGTGGTTTCTGGAACAGATTAGGCATAGAGCTTGTCTGTGGTGCTGGTGGTTGAGTTCATGAAGGTATAGGTAAAAATGGAGACCACACTACGAACATCTATTGAAAGAGAAAGAGAATATCTCTTTCTAATTAGGGTATTTAGAAAGAGATAGACCACCAAAGTAAATATTCTAGGCCAAATATTTTGACTTTCAGTAGGTGTTGCTAGTGTGAGGGGCTAATGGCTAATTAATAACCCCGCATACAATACGATTTGCGAGGCTAAACTGCGCTTGCCGCGGTCAGTACGTAGATGGGTGACCGTTCGTTATACATCGAGGCCCCTCCGTGCCTCGGAGAACACGTTAAACCGTCAGTCCCGGGTGCCTTACGAATACCTATGACAGTCATTACGGGAAGTCAGAAGCCCAAAAGTCTGACAACTGGTCTAACCTTAGGATATCGGCATTACCCTGTAACTGTGTTGCGGAGGTCTGATGGCAGTCGCTCCGTGTAAAATACTGGTATTCAGCCGCATCTGGTTAGACTGGAAGCTGACCCCAACATAGTTGGGAAAAAGCTAGGCAGGATAGGAATAGGTGTTGGTAGTCTGGTCTCCTTTTTTACCTAAACTTCATGGTTGAGTTATACGATGACTGACGCATGCTCGCTGCCTGTCCCAACAGAACAACTCAGACTGTACACTGGTACTTACCTAAAAAGGACAGTTTAGACATTGCCCTACATTGTTCTCACGTTAATTGCTTCATGAGACATGGCTGGAGTTTATAGTATCATTAAATCCTGGGTTAGTATAGGCCTTTCTTTTCAAGTGCCCGCCGGTGCTTTAGAAGCGGGGTCGTTAACCTCCGGGCCACCACATTTTTTAAACACATACATATACCTATACAAGGTTAATCGGAAAGGGGGTACTAAGCCGCGGGCCACTTAATGTATCACTGATGATTGTTTTAAGGAAAGTGTTAAAATTTCAAAATACGACAATAAAATTCATGCAAAATGATTTTTATTTTAGTTTTTTTCAAAAATTCTTCATCCCTGCTTTAGTTGCGAGTTCATAAAATGGAGCTTCTAATCCGTGACTTCAAATATGACGTAAAATGTAAACACATCTGATCATAGGATAGATAGAATTTAGCGTATTTTTTATAAAATCTTAAGTGATATTTCTCTTAAACTAATGACTTTTGGGGAAAGTTGTAGAACAAAAGTTATCCATTATTATGGGTACTTTAACACCCTTTCGGCTTAGTACCCCCTTTCCAACTAACCTTGTATAAACTCACGCCTTTTTCCAATGGGAGTAGGCAGAAACTATAGGACGCCACATCCTACGAACCTTACATACTTTTTTCGCTTCATCCACATTCATACGTCTTGTCATACACGCACGACGGTTGTTTTTTAAATAAAAAATAATAATAATAATAAATGCCAATGCTAGATGCCCTGGATAGGCGAGTCCGGACTTTGCTGACCGCAAATCGGATGCATCACCCGCGATCATCAGTAATGAGGCTGTACATCCCGCGAAAGTGTGGGGGTCGAGGCTTATTAAATGCTAAGACCCTCCACAATCGTGAGGTGTGCAGCCTAAGGGAGTTTTTCCTCCATGCTGACGCGGGGATGCACCGAGATGTGGTCGCAGTAGATAAAGGACTCACCCCACTATCCTTGGCTAGAGAGAACTGGCGCAAGCCTGTGGTACTTAGTACTAATGACCGCAGGGAGATATGGCAGAGCAAGGAGCTACACGGACGCTTTTACCGGGCCCTCCATGGGCCCGACGTTGATTTCCTCGCATCCGTGTCCTGGCTACGGTTCGGTGACCTATTCGGGGAAACCGAAGGTTTTGTCTGTGCGATTATGGACGAGGTTATCATGACGAATAACTACCGGAAGTATATTGTGAAGGACGGGACGGTTGACATATGTCGGGCATGCCACTGTCCCGGCGAGTCCCTCAGGCATATTATTTCCGGATGTTCTCGTCTTGCTAACGGCGAGTACTTGCATAGGCATAACCAAGTGGCCAGGATTATCCACCAGCAACTTGCTTTGAAGTATAACCTTGTGGAATCGGAGGTACCGTATTACAGGTATGTGCCCGACCCAGTTCTTGAAAATGGTCGTATCACGTTGTATTGGGATTGATCTATCATCACTGACAGGACTATTGTTGCCAATAAACCTGATATAGTGGTGATAGATCGATCAGAGCGCCGCACAATGATTGTTGATGTTACCATCCCGCATGATGGGAATCTCGTGAAAGCTGAGAAAGATAAACAAATCAAATATCTTGACTTAGCACACGAGGTTGTCAACATGTGGGATGTGGAATCGGCAACCATTGTGCCGATAGTCGTATCGGCCAATGGCCTAATGGCCAAGAGCCTCGACAAACATCTCATGAGGCTCTCGTTGGGTGGCTGGATCAAGGGCCTGATACAGAAAGCAGTCCTCCTCGATACGGCGCGTATTGTGAGGAGGTTCCTGTCTCTGGAGCCCTAACTGCCGGTAGCCTGGACCCTGCTCCCGCTGCCGGTGGACCCCTATTTTTTATATTTTTAAATATATATTTTGTTGTCTTTTTATATGTATTTAAAAATGTAAATAATATGATAAAATGTGAATAAAAAAATATTTAAAAATCTTTTACAAAAATGAGTGTACAAAATCCATAAAAGTATTAATAGTAACGTCTTAAATTATGGTTAGTTAGTGCCTAAGTAAAAAAACTGGTATATAACTAAAATAAATTAATAACAAATGCAAAAATTGATTATTCGACATGGATGTTTAATTTAGCGACCTGCCCGATCTAGGTTTATTCAAACCTGTGTTTCAGGCCATCACTTCACAATATAATTTAAATAGGACAGTAATAAAGTTCATATTGAGTAAAACTAGAAAACTACATCTCCACTGACTATGAAATAAGCAAACTTCGGGTAATATTCTTAAGAACTATTTTATAGGTACTATACAAGTATACAAAAATAAACACTTACGAAGTAATATTAACTTCATACTAATATTTCTAGTATTTTCTCTGTGTCTGTGTAATTAAGTTTCGCTAAGTATTCCGATAAAATTAAACTACATTCTTTATAGCTCACACTATATATGCTTATTAACTTGTTGAGCTTGCTGTACAAAAAAGGTCCTAAAAATACATAAAATCTATTAGCAAAGCATGCCTAGTTTGAGGCTTTATGCAAACCAAAACTCTCCTCCTCTTGTCTGATGGTACTGGGTTACAAGAAAGTTGTGTGTGCTGGTTTAATACGATGTCCCGAATAAACAATTGACGCACGGTTAGTACCTTACATGCTGTGTAAAGCTGGTGTGTTGGGAACCTAAAAGGGCAAAAGGTGGCAACCTTTAGAACTGCTCTCTGAGCACGTTCTAGAGGGAGTAAAATTGTTTTTGCAGCACCACCCCAGGAAATTATGCAATTTGTAAGAATGGATTGACACAATGCTAAATAAACCTGTTTAATTAACTTATATTCGGCTATGTTACGTAAATTCTTGAAGATATATATTAATTTACGTACTCTGGTGCACAGTAAATCGATATGTTTACGGAAATTTAGATTTGTGTCAATCGTGACACCTAGATATTTCATATGGTCGGCTTTAGCTAAAGTGGGGCAAGTACATGCAATGTCAGCATGCGTTCTACAATTATGAGCAAAAATGTTTAGGTTAGTAAGCGGTATGTTATTGTTTCTCATTGTAAATAAAATGTATTTTGTTTTGTCTGCATTTAGCGTTAGGAAATTTTTATAGAGCACAATATTAAAGCCATTCTGAGCGTGTTCATAGACCTCAACACGTGAATTAGCTGAAAACAATAGAGCTGTGTCATCCGCATATGACACTATGATACCATTTTGGAGAGTCAAGCTGCACAGGTCATTTATATAAATTAGAAACAACGTTGGTCCCAAAATATTTCCATCTAATTGCTTTTGACTGCCTCATTGGTCTAGTGGTGGCAAGCGCGACTGCTGATCATTTGGATTTCTCAGTAGCAGCCCGGAGTTTGAATTTGTACCTGGTTGATGGCAATAAGCTCGCCACCACATAGGACTTTAACGTAACGGTGAAATGAGGGTGTTACTATACACCTCTGCCCAACCCTTCGGTGAATACAGGCGTGATGTTATGTTCTATCTAATTAAATAATTATTCTTAATTTGTATGGTGTAAGAATATAATTTACCTCGATCGGTCAAGCCAGTTGTAAAAGGTAACAAAACTGGCACCATTGTGCCCGGAAATTGGCGATAGGCTCGCCACTTATCACATGGAACTTAATCGAAACAAAACGTCGAACTATAGACTACTGTAATAAGAGAACACCTCTACGCAGCCCTTTGAAGATTACAAGCGCGATGTATGTATGTTATTCAATCTTTCTTCTTTTTCTTATGGTTAGTGACTAACCTGGTGTCAGAGTTTATGCCGCTTCAAATGCTGTCGAGAAATATCTCTCAGGCATGCCGGTTTCCTCACGATGTTTTTCTTCACCGTTTTTAAGCAAGTGATAATTATACAATACGCACATGAATCCGAAAAGTCAGAGGTGCGTGCTTTGGGTTCGAAATCGAGACTTGGCAGTTGGCAGTCCAACGGTCACACCACTAGGCTATCACTGCTTTTTTTTTTTAATGGATAAGGTATACTTCGAAGTTGGTCCCATTTAAATTTGTTGAAGATCTGATGAAGAACTTCGGAGATAGACAATGGAACTCCTCAATGACGTACAGTACGCATATTGTGATGATGTGATTATGTTACGATCAGCGTCTTTAGTAGGTCCAACCAAGTTTTAATTAAGGCCACTAAAATGAAAAAAATAAAAACTTTTTTACAAAAAAATTAAACCGACTTCAAAAAAGAATAAAATAATTACCAAATAAAATTAACAGTTTCAGAAGTCGGTGCCTTCAATTTGGTTCAGCGTGGATCAGCACCGACTTCTGAAACTGTTAATTTTATTTGGTAATTATTTTATTCTTTTTTGAAGTCGGTTTAATTTTTTTGTAAAAAAGTTTTTTTATCTTTATTCTTATCTATACTAACATTATAAAGAGGAAAGGTTTGTATTTTTGTATGTAACGAATAAACTTAAAAACTAGTTACTGGACCGATTTCCAAAATTCTTTTGCCATTAGAAAGCTACATTATCATTGAGTAACACAGGCTACGGACAGAGCCATGAGGACACAGCTAGTTAGTATAAAACAAAGTCGCTCCCGCTATCTGTAGGTACGCTTAGATCTTTTGAACTACGCAACGGATTTTAATGCAGTTTTCAGCAATAGATTGATAGATAGAGTGATTCAAGACGAAGGTTTATATGCCCCACATTAGTATCTACACTGCACCCGTGCGAAGCCGGGGCGGGTCGCTAGTTTTTAAATAATAATCCGCTATGAACGAAATTTACCGAACATTTTCCAACAAGTAATTTTGACAGTAACTTCAAGGTATGTGTCAGGTTGAAGGGCGTATCCTCCATGTTGCTTGCATGATCACCATAGCAACCTATGTGGGTTACTATGTTGTCTACAAGTACTTGCGGACTATCAAAACATTCACTTCCGTGATCTTCAAACTTAGTTAAGGTATTGTTCAGGCAAAACTAACTGCTTTTGTTAAACCAGAACTGGGACGGTAGTAAGGAAAGTAAGAATATACCTATTTATTTAATACAGGGTGTAAACAAAATCATGTAATTCCTTCAAATCTTGTGATGTCCTACTGGCATAGATTAAGCCTGCAGGGAATTCATAACGTAAACATGTGTTCTTAATGCGAGACATTTTAGAGCCCCGAGTGGATTGCGCGGCAATCGCTCGCCGCGCGGTCATTAATTAGGGGAGCTAAAATGCCTCACAAAAAAATTACAAGAAGTAAACATGTGCTCTTAAAGCATATGTTTACTTCTTGTAATTGTTTTGTTTATTGCAATTTGCAATTTGAATTTGCAATTTGAATTGAATCCAAATGGATCCCGTGCAGGGTTCATCTATGTCAGCAGTACATCACGAGGTTTGAAGGAATTACATGATTTCGTTTACTCGCTGTATTTATTAAGTTAGTAAAATCGGCCCTAAATTGGACTAGTAGTAAGTCTGTGGCGGCATCTATCACGCCATATTATGAGAACTGCGCAGCACGAAGATTGTCTAGCAGACTACAGCGACAACAATGACAGCTGTCAAAGGAAACGTCACAAATCCTGCATCGTGATATCAAGATTTGACATGCAGATGATAAAAATACAAGTTCCCAACATCAACCGTTGGGCAGTGGCCCGCCAGGTAGGAGGATCCTCCGTTTTCGTTGGAATAACACTATACCTTGTTCCTCCACATATCTACTAGGTAACATTCAGACCGTTCTCCATCTCCAAGATTTTTGATGTGAAACATCTAATGCGGCGGTACGGGCGTGAGAGCGGCTGTTGTGTGGCGACGCTTGCGGTGGCAGACACAACGGCAGACCTTCGTAACTCGTCGGCTCTCTACGGTTTGATTCAGTCAGTTTTTTTTTACAAAATAAGTTTCGATTTTTCACATCTGTCAAGCGTCATTAGAACTTGTCATTAGAACTACATGGTGTATGCAAAATTTCAACCTGTTCGGATAACAGGATCTAGCTCAAAATTTATTCGCAAGATTTGTAGCAGACAGACAAGGACGCAAGATAAATAAAAGCTTGAATACGCGTGTGACGTAAACTTACGTTATTTATCCTGCATTACGTCATAATTACCATGGTCACAGTAGTAATAAAGTTGTTTATTACGCCCCAACTCTGTCGAGCATCGACTAAACTTGACTAAAAGTATTGCTGTCCCTTACTTACAGATAAAACACGAAAGAGATAGAAGAATATTAGAACTGTCAAATTAGGTTGACCTATTCAAATAAATTTAGACGATTCCTCAGGAAATACTGGTGTAGATTCTGTTCCGCACTTTGACAGGACTAAACTAAACTAAAGGTGTTTGTCTCTTTCTGTTTCAATAGAAAAAGAAAGTGACAGTTGCGTTTAGTCTAGTTTAGTAGGTAATTAGTACTGTCAAAATGTGCAACAGAACCAACACGACTGTCTAAAACACGGTGATGTTTAACAAGTAAACCAGTTTGACAGCTCTAAAAATTTCCCGTCTCTTTCTTGTTTTGCATGTAAACAAAGGATAGCAATATTTTTAGTTCAGGTTTAGTGTCGCTGCACAACAGAGTCGGCGTAATGTAGAGCAATATTGTTACATTAACGTTGTGAGTATTAATTGCTTACGTGCGAGCACAAGTATTTATGTTAGTAATAAAATATGTGACGGTCACGTTTTACTTCCTGAAATTCAATAAAACTCGCCCCGACTTTGTAGAGGTACCATTGAGTTACTTGTTGAGATTTTTTCATCAACGAAGTTGAAATAAATAGACATGCTATCTCGTAAGGCAATATGTGCCATATGCGTGGACGCAATAAGGTTCAAACTTCCGCTAGACAACCAGTGACGGTTCGAGTGGGGGGGTCATAAGGGTCATGACCCCCCTCAAAATCGTACACCTCAAAATAAAAACCTCCTAAAAATAGATAAGTCACACGAAAAATATTTTCAAAAATATTTTACTGGTAATAAGACCGCCCCGCAGTCTTTGGCTGCGACCTCCCCTGTAGACAGCTGTCAAATTTAATGGCACTGTGGTTCCGTAACCACAACTTCGGTTTGTCACCCATTCGCTTTACTCGCACACTCGACCAGCGCTACGCTTCGATCTCGTGCACTCGTTACACTCAGGACCTCCTTCGCGAGCTTCTGGCTTTACATTTTTAAATAATATTTAAGGGTAGGACAGAGTCTGACCACGTGATATCGGGGCGCATGGTCGGATTAACAGTAAATTTGAACCGATGAAATAATTACCAAATATTAATATTATTTTTTATATATTTCCTGGTACCATTAAAGTATTGTATACAATGCCTAGGAATTATATACATATCCTAGGAAATGAATGTAATTTAAAGAACTTTAAAAAAATATTTTACACATTTCCTAAATTGGCTCAGCATTGTATATGTTACGGCTAAAGGTGGGTGTGAACATAAACTTAAGATTAGCCGGCTAACCTTAGGTTTATTTTCGAGAAGCAGCTAAAGTTCGATATCATGTTAGTTTGTGTCGTGATATTCCATCTTTAGCCGGCTAATGTGCACATTAACCGAAACGAAACAGCTAAAAATGTATTGGATGGAGGGCTTGAGGGGGCGGTGGGGAGACAATGCGCGCAAACTATTGGTCAAGAACAAGTGACTTTGAGGTCAACGTCAAGTGATTCCGGAGGTCCGGTCGACGGATCCCCCCAAAGCGGGGCTCCTACTTCAGGGTGGTTTAAAAAAAATAACCACGAAGGGGATGGCGGGGTCTTCCAGACCCCGCCATCCCCTTCTAACCTAACCTATCCGAGGCGGGATGCCACAAGTTCCCAGCTCGGTGTCAAAATAGTAAACATTATTACATTGTTTCCTTTTTCATTTCCTTCTACATTTTTAGCCAAGGGCCTGCAGTTACACTTAAGTTTAGCCGGCTAAAGATAGAAGAAACTAACATGAACACCTCCTCGAAGTTGGACCTAAGTTTAGCCAGCTAATCTTAAGTTTATGTTCACACCCACCTTTAGCCGTAACATATACATTTCCTAGGAACTAAATACAATTCCTAGGTTTCATACATTTCCGGTAACATATTTATTTAAAATAAAAAGTGTAAAACTACACAAGTAAAATATAGCTAAGCTACTCAAACTTTTACTCATTCATTGTTGACTGTCTCAAGTTTACAACTTTATCGTTTAGTGTTAAAAGTTACTGCAACTTGAGTACCTATGCTAGTTTATGTGAACTGAGTACTTATCATTAATACTTGTCGTTTAGTAAATAGGATCAGCTTCTATTCAGCGTGTTTACACGCAAGAAATTAGTGTAAGTAACAAGTTTAATACTAAGTATTAGTTGCTAAGCTCGTGAAAAACCATGTTCAAAATCTTTTTTTCCATCAAAATTAAGTACTTATTTTTGATCTGTATCAAAGTGTTATTGAGTCAAAGTGCTATTGGGTTTTTCCGTGTGGAATTCCTCAGTAGTAGCCCGGAGTTTAGATTTTTGCCCAGTTGAAAGTAATAGGCTCGCCCCCCATAACCCCTATTATATGGCACTTAAACATAACGAAGAAATGAGGGTGTTACTATATACCTCTGCCCAACCCTTCGAGGAGTAGAGGCGTGATGTTATGTTAAATGTACCTACATAATATGTTATTCTATTTCTGCGTGTACATAAAGTAAATAAAAAAAATAAAAATCTGAAATAGTTTATGTAACTCGGCGCAAAAGGATTATTGCTGTTTTTTTATTTATTCTATAGCAATAAATATTATAACTACTCAAGATCATAATCTAGTGACCATAGACCTTAGCCATAGGCATAATTTGATATTATGTCATAACCATTTCCACAGTTGACAAACCCCTAATTTTTAAAACAGATATTGACACACCCATGGCTATCCTACGATCCAAATATAGTGTAAAAGCGTCCGCCACGCGAAGTGACGCGGGCGGTCAGTGCGTGCGCCCCAGACTGTGGTATTGATCCCACCACCTGCCGGTCACCACTCCCACCCGCTCCACTAACTTCTTCTAGTCGGCCATCGCCCCGCGACACGATACCACATTAAAATAAAACAATAAAGAACTCGATTTTTAAAAAATAAATCACCTGTTAAATTTGGCGCCGTTTCGCGCGTTCCACGTTTAAATTGTGCCGCGAAATCAAGTGTTCTATTCGCCAAATTTTTGAATTTATGTTTTTTTATTACCACGTGTTTCGCAACAGTGATAAGTGTTTTTTGTGCCGAAACAAGTGTTGCTAGCACTTAGTTCTTAATTGTCCGCGCAATGAAGTGACTCACGTCGCGCCGTGTCGACCTGGATCTTGGATGTCAGGCATTATCTCAATTTACAGCATTAAATTTCGTAATTGCGCGTCTGTTAGGCCATTTACTGTAGCTACATTGTCCTGAATTTTACAAGCTCGAACGTCTCATTAAAATGTAACAGTTCAGTCTTCATTCAGCAACAATATAGACGAACATAAACAAAACACGGCTCGTAGAGACCTAATTTATATACCCAGCAACAAACTAATTGCTTTCACCGTAACATACCGTTGCAACAATAGATCGCAAAAAGGAAATTATTATCAACCGTCTATCAGATGCAAATTATTTTCACGCCACTTATCTAGACCCCTCTAGATAGAGCGAGACTAGTGATATTGCCATCTCGCCTGGCACACTAACCCGATCGAGCGTAATAACAGATTTTTCTTATAGCCACCTATCTATCAGCTGTTAGTGTCCGTCCGCGTAAGATCGTGGGTGTTTTTTCACGTGAGGGGGGAAAATGCATAGATATTTGCATATTATCACGTCATAGAGGTAGTTAGCGACGCTATAGTGAGTCAGCGGCGAACGGCGGTGCGGACGCGGCCAATTATACTTTTTGCGGCAACAATTTTCTAAATTCAAAACAGATAAACGCGCTTCTGCCTAGAAAACGAAACGTTACGATTTTTTATCGATATCTATTTTCGAATTTCGAGTGAATTTACTTTTTTGTGCGTTGTGCCTTTAGCAGACTAGTGTTGTGAAATGTGATTGACGTTTTTACACGTTCTTATAATGGAAAGAAGTGTTTTGGCGGCGTCGAGGCACGTTCAGTGGGCATCTGAAGTGAGTATACATAACCGATAGATAAAAATATGAGTCAAACTTCTGACTGTAATGACTTTACCTACATTATTTATACCTTACCACTTAACAATGACTTGTCAACTTTTTATCATCGGTTTTTCAGTACCTACCTAATGATTTATAAAATAAGTAGGTAGGTAATTGACAGGTAAAAAGAGGCTTATTATTACAGTATCAAATTGGCTGTAATTATACCAACCACATATAATATAACAACAATGGTTGCTATTATACTAATACGACCTCCTTAGTTAATGTAACCTATTTTTTATTTATTTTTTATAATTATATAAATTCGTGGGCTCGTAGCCCTCGCGGATCATAAGATTTGCGAGGTTAAGCAACGCTTGCCTCGGTCTTTCCGTGGATGGGTGACCATTCGTTAAACATCGAGACCCACTCCTTGCCTCGGAGAGCACGTTAAACCGTCGGTCCCAGGTGTCATAAGAATAACTATGACAGTCAGAAGCCCGAAAGTCTGACTTTAGGATATCGGCATTGCCCAATAACTGGGTTGCAGTGGTCTAATGGCAGTCGCTCCATGTAAAACACTGGTATTCAGCCGCATCTGGTTAGACTGGAAGCTGGCAACACAATTAGAAAAAAGCTAGGCAGAATGAATTGTATAAAATTCGTTTTACATTTCAAAAAAAGAACAGCGCGCATCTCTTATTCCTTTTTCCATAATTATATTTATATTTCGTTGGCTGTACACTTATGACCTTTGCCCTCCCTTCGCGTGTAAAGCTGCGGCTCCACTGTCTGAATTATAAATGCGAATGGGATTTTTTATTACACCTCCAACACTCACACACACACCTAACTATAAAATTATTATCTGTGCTGTCTCACCTATTGTTTTTATAATCTTCAATACAATGGTTGTGTGGTCTCGCGAGACTTTTTATTCTGCTATAATACAAACTGGCTTATGCCCGCGGCGTCGCTGGTTTTATATTATTTTAGAGGGAAACTTTAATAGCTTATAGACAATGGCGTCGACAACCCAGTTCAACGTTAGTTTAAGCATTTTATTAGTTACATTAACTATTCGTTATGGAGTAAATCCGTGCAACATCCGGCTTTTCTAAATGTCATCTATCAATCTTTGAGTCATGATCTTTAATTCAATTCTGCTATAGATTTTTTGCGCCAATTGCCTTGTTGTCGCAAGTGCGACTGCTGAGCATACGGTCCTGGGTTTGATCCCCAGGTCGAGCAAAGTGTCATTGGGTTTTTCGATTAGTAATTTCTCAGTAGTAGCCCGGAGTCTAGATTTATGCCCGGTTAGAAGCGATATGCTAGCCCCCTATTACATGAGACTTACTTAAACATAGCTGGCGAAACCAGGGTGTACTGAACACCTCTGCCGAACAGTGGCGAAGGGTCAATTTTGGTAAGAGTGAAGCCGGAGCAAAAAATGCTTACCTTGGTCAAGCGTGACGCATGCAGTGTATGTAGGTAAAATAAAAGTAAAACATTTTATTTAATTTTACAACTTCCCGTGAGCCATTGATATTTGCTGTAAGTATAAAGATATCATAACATCACGCCTGTATTCCCCGAAGGGTTGGGCAGAGGTGTATAGTAACACTCTGATTTCGCCGTTATGTTTAAGTCCCATGTAGGGACGAGCCTATTGCCATCAACCGGGTACAAATCCAAACTCCGGGCTGCTGCTTTAGTTGAGGGATTCCATAGTAGACACTAGTAGGTAGTGACTGTTCAAAAGGGAAGCCGGTAGGAATCGGCTTGTATGGGGCCTTCACCACTGCTGCCGAACCCTTGGCGGAGGGCATGATGTTATATTATTTATGTACTATTAATCTTTGATTCAATTCTACTACTAATCTTTAAGTCATAAATCTTAAATTCAGGGTGATTGATATTTGATTCAATTCTTGAACTGATCTTTGAATTATTCATTTAGCAGTTAGTGTTATGGAGCCACTATTAAAACCCACTTATCACATATATAACATCACGCCTGTATTCCCCGAAGGGTTCGACAGAGGTGTTTTTAGTACACCCTCGTTTCGCCAGTTATGTAATAGGGAACGAGCCTAAAGCCATCAACCGGACACAAATCCAGACACCAGGCTGCTACTGAGAAATTCTTAATGGAAAAACCCAATAACACTTTGTCGACTTGGGGATCGAACCCAGGACCCCATGCTCAACAGTCGCGCTTGCGACCACGTCAATTTTGCGTCATACATACATACATACATAAACTCACGCCTTTTTCCCATGGGGGTAGGCAGAAACTATAGAACGCCACATGCTACGACTCTCACATACCCCTTTCGCTTCATCCACATTCATACATCTTGTCATACACGCACGCCGGTTGAGAGTACTACGCACCTGACCTTAGTGAAGAACATCACCAATAACATCGATGTATGTCCTTCTAGGACGTCCTCTACCGGCGTTCCCATTAACATCCGCCTTATAAATTTCTTTTGTTAATCGCCGTCGTTATTTTGCGTCAATAATCTTAAATTTAATTCTGGTACAGATTTTTGTGTCATTAATCTTTGAGTCAATTCTACTATTGAGTCATTGATGTCATAAATGAATCTTGGATTCAATTTGCTACTGATTTTTGGGTGATTGTTCTTTGATTTAATCATTTTGTTACTGATTTTTGAGTTAATCATTCAGCAGTTACTGTTATGGAGCCACTTTTAAAATCCTGTTTTAATTTCTTCAGTAATAATGAGTAGTTTTTCTGTATGTTTCATGCAAACTGATAAACTGTGTATGTATGTATGTATAGATATATAGGTTTAATATGTATTTTTATTGTAATATATAGATATAAAGGTTAGTCGGAAAGGGGGTACTAAGCCGAAAGGGTGTTAAAGTACACATAATAATGGATAACTTTTGTTCTACAACTTTCCCCAAAACTCGATAGTATAAGAGAAATAACTGTTCAACGATTTCATAAAAAATACGCTAAATTCTATCTAACCTCAGCTATGATCAGCTGTGTTTACATTTTAGGTCATATTTGGGGTCACGGATTAGAAACCCCATTTTCTGAATTCATAACTAAAGCAGGGATGAAGAATTTTCGAAAAAACGAAAATAAAAATTACTTTTCATGGATTTTTTTTTTATCGAATTTTGAAATTTTAACACTTGCTATAAAATAGTCATCAGTGATACTTTAAATGGCCCGCGGCTTAGTAGCCCCTTTCCGACTAACCTTGTATACAAGGTTAGTCGGAAAGGGGGTACTAAGCCGCGGGCCACTTAATGTATCACTGATGAATGTTTTATAGAAAGTGCTAAAATTGAAAAATTAAATTATTTTATTTTTCATGATAAATTATTTTTGTTACAGTTTTTTCAAAAATTCTTCATCCCTGCTTTAGTTATGAATTCAGAAAATGGAGTTTCTAATCCGTGACCCCAAATATGACCTAAAATGTAAACAGAGCTGATCATAGCTGAGGATAGATAGAATTTAGCGTATTTTTTATGAAATCTTTGAACAGCTATTTCTCTTGAACTATTGACTTTTGGGGAAAGTTGTAGAACAAAAGTTATCCATTATTATGGGTACTTCAACACCCTTTCGGCTTAGTACCCCCTTTCCGACTAACCTTGTATAAAGTATATATTTTGTTAGTACTTATGTATTATTTTGTTTTTAATAATTTTTATTTACCTTTTCAATATTTGTTTTAAATTCTTTTTTTGTACCTTTTTCGAAGTGCTTAATTTTTGACCCAAAGGTTGACTGGTAGAGAATGCCATTGGCATTAAGTCCGCCTTATGTACCACCAATTGTACATGACGTTTTAAACAAACTACATTACCTATTACCTACTATAATGTAGGTAATAATGATTTTCCTTGTTCATACAAGACTACTTAAAAGGAGAATGTCACGACTGGCCCAAGATTAAAGTAGCGGCGGCCTGGGTACATTTCCAGATTATAAAGATATTTTTCGGACTTCACAATCACAAGCATGAAGATGTACTATGATGTCAAGTAGATGTGTATTTTTGAATGTAGACGGTATCATTATAACATTACGCCTGTATGCCCCGAAGAGTTGGACAGAAGTGTAAAGTAACTCCCTCGGACGTCAAACGTCAAGGCGGATGCACACCTAAGCACACTTTAAATATTTACTCATTTACATACAAATATCTAAGTATTTATTGTAATTCATTAATTTATTTATTTTATATATGTAACTAACTTATTATTTTTTGTATTTGCACGAGGCTGCCCGTGGCTTCACTACAGGACCCATCCGAAAACCAGCGCTGCTATACTTCGGTGTAGCAGCATTATGCTGAGATGGGCTCCTTTTTTTTGGCTCGTGGATATAACTTTTTTATTTTTTTGATTCTTTATTTTTTATTTTATGTTTGTATGTCTGTAACGAGATTTAAATAAATTATTTTCTTTCTTTCTTTCATTCCGCCGCTAAGCTTAAGTCCCATGTAATGGGGGGCGAGCGTATTGCCATCAACCGGGCATAAATCAAAACTCCAGGCTGCAACTAAGGAATTCCACACGGAAAAAACCCAGTAACGCTGCCCGGCCTAGGTATTGAACCCTCGGACCTCACGATCAGCAGTCATAGCTTAACACAATACAATTTAAATAATTTCAATCGATTAAACAATCTTCGAGTAATCGATGCACGTAAAAAAAACTTCCGCGTTGAATTAAGAATCTCCTTCGACGGTATTTTCTTCAAAGTCGGTTAAAAATAGTTCAACACGTTACACTGACGGATGCACTTATGTTTTAACAACATAGATGAAAGAAATGCTGCGCAAGAGTCTTTGAAAGTAGAGTAAACCAATATTTATACTAGGATTTATGACTAAAACTAAAAATATAGGTACTCTGTTATTTTTCATAGCTGATTGTTTGAAGCCAAACGAGGAAGTCCTCGTTGGTCTAGTGGTTGCAAGCGCGACTGCTGAGCATGGGGTCCTCGGTTCGATCCCCAGGTGGGGCAGTGTTATATGGGTTTTTCCATTAGAAATTTCTCAGTCGGAGTCTGGATTTGTGCCCGGTTGGTGGCAATAGGGGCTCGTGGCTAAATAACAACCGCGCAGATCGTACGATTTGCGAGGTTAAGCTGCGCTTGCCGCGGTCAGTCCGTGGATGGGTGACCATTTGTTACACATCGAGACCCCTCCGTGCCTCGGAGAGCACGTTAAGCCGTCGGTCCCGGGTGTCATACGAATACCTATGACAGTCGTTACGGGTAGTCAGAAGCCCGAAAATCTGACAAACGGTTTAACCTTAGGATATCGGCATTGCCCAGTTACTGGGTTGCGGAGGTCTGATGGCAGTCGCTCCGTGTAAAATACTGGTATTCAGCCGCATCTGGTTAGACTGGAAGCTGACCCCAAGATAATTGGGAAAAGGCTAAGAGGTGGCAATAGGCTCTCCCCTTATTATATGGAACTTAAACATAACTGGCGAAACAGGGATGTACCTACTAAAACGAAAACACCTCTGCCGAACCCTTCGGGGAATATAAGGCGTAATGTCATGTTATGCTTATTGTTTGATATCAGGGGCTCATGCATGTTAGCATGTTATGCTTATTGTTTGATATCATGGCTTATTAACGACCGCGTGCATCATACGATTTGCGAGGTTAAGCAACGCTTGCCGCGGTCAGTCAGTGGATGGGTGACCATTCGTTACACATCGAGACCCCTCCGTGCCTCGGAGAGCACGTTTAACAGTCGGTATCAGGTGTCATTTACCTATGACAATCGTTAAGGGTAGTCAGAAGCCCGAAAGGCTAACAACTGGTCTAACTTTAGGATATCGGCATTGCCAAGTAATTGGGTTGCGTCTGATGGCAGCCGCTCCGTGTAAATACTGGTATTCAGCCGTATCTGGTTAGACTGGAAGCTGACCCCAACACAATTGGAAAAAAGCTAGGCAGTACGAACACGTACTCTTAACCGGCGTGCGTGTATGGCAAGATATATGAATGTAGATGAAGCGAAAGGGGTATGTAAGGATCGTAGCATGTGGCGTTCTTATAGTTTCTGCCTACCCCCATGGGAAAAAGGTGTGAGTTTATGTATGTATGTACGAACATTGTTTGATATCAGCCGACCTGTTTGCTAATCTATCATAAGTATAAATAATGCCTTAAAATCTTTTTTGTTAAACGGTTTTATCTCGCAGCATCCCTGCAGCATCAGGATTTGAGGATTAAAGGTTGAAATTATTATAATGTCGTATTGTCATGACAATTGAATTTGTGTGCGAAGTTTCAAGAGAATCGGTTAAGCAGAAGTAGTTGATATATCTGTCACAATATTTGAATCAAACAAATATACGAAGTGAAGCTAATTAAATGCGTATAAAAAAATGAATTTTTTCGTAACTCGTTAAATAATCTACCACTAAACCTAATCTTTACATAGTATAAAACAAAGTCGCTCCCGCTGTCTGTCTGTCCCTATGTATGCTTAGATCTTTATAACTACACAACGGATTTTGATGCGGTTTTTTTAACAGATAGTGATTCAAGAGGAAAGTTTATATGCCCCACATTAGTAGATACTACCCGCCCCGGCTTCGCACGGGTGCAATGTAGATACATTGCACCCGTGCGAAGCCGGGGCGGGTCGCTAGTTTTAAATAGACCAAACACACGACATAATCTAAAACCATCTTACAATATTTGCAAAGATGACGTAAGATCGTTTTAAAAGATAACCGCGCAGTCGTTCTCAAAATTCAATTAAACACTACCTACTATTTCTCAAGTGGTGCGTTGGTACACTATTTAATCTGGCATTTTATTGCAAATTTAACTAAACGTTTCTTCCGTGTTGAGCAATAAACCTGGTTACGAAATGTATGACGTGACTGGTATAAAGCCAGCAATACATGTCGGACATTGTTCGCCGAGCGAATGCAAGTACCACTGAATATAATATAAAAGCACAACACGGAATTTTAAAGTAATTTTTGGTAGCTCTTCGCACAAACGCATTCCGAAAGCGACTAAAAGCATGAACGCGTGATTTTCGTTGAAGTATGGTTGTTTAATCATAGTTGCCGCGCGCCTACCACGCCCACATTTCCATTTCAACCTCTTTTATCTATACGGTGGCGAGTACCAACGTTAAAGTCGGGCTGTTGAACACCCTAAAATAAGGTTTGAGCTACGCGATGACTGATGCATGCGTGCCATCAGTTAGGACAGGTCAACTCAAACCTGCTATGGCACTTTCCTCAAAAGGCCATTCCAGACGTTGCCCTACATTGTTACACTCACATAGTTTTTATACCACAATGTCTGGACTTAAAGAGATCTTGATCTCTGAGTTTGTTTCGGCTTTTCTTCTCAGAGCTACTCGGGTAAGAAATGCCGGCGCCATCTAGTCTTGAAAAAATATTTAATTGATTTGTAAAAATGTCTCTAACAAGTTTATTTACAAAAATAAAAATCATTTATCCGAAAAAGCTCATTTATCTAGCCTCGCCATTGCTCGTTGTCGCTCGCCTAGCTGACCGAGGGCAGACGAGCGCCAACGTGTATGCGATTCGTGCCTTGGCACCACTCGGGATCGCTCGCCACGACTCGTTAAACTTCGGAACATTGTCAGTTTATCAATCAAAGGCGCTTGCCTGCACTTGGCAAGTCCTGTCCACATGTTTGTTGGCCATGTTGGCATTGGTCTCGTTCGTTGACCACCATGTAGACTGTAGCGCTCGCCTTGTATCTTGCTTCATCAACATGTATTGCCGGCTTAGGAATTGTCAACATTAAATGTTTTCAAACTTTCGCGATTTGTACACGTTATAAAAATACTGATTCGGGTCTAAACGCGTAGAAATTTTATAAGGCAGAAAAATACCTTATTTATCCCGACGTTTCGACCGAATTTCACCGGCCGTGGTCACGGGTAGATTGAAGTGGCGGAGCAATTGTCAACTTCGTAAAGCAAGGGCATTTTTCAGCATTTCAGCATTTCATCTACCCTCACTTGATCTTGATTTCAACATTAGACGTGACGAACGTGTGCTAACACAGATCCCCAATTTCTTAGTTAAGGGTGGTGATTATGGATCGGAATGTTGGGCCACAAAAGGGATAAATGAAAGGCAATTGCATGCAGCTGAGATGAGAATGCTAAGAGGGATGTGTGGTATTACGCAGATGGATAGAATTAGAAATGAGTATGTAAGAGGAAGCCTGAAAGTGGTGCCGGTGAAGATAAAGATAAAGAAAGATAAAGATATATTTATTTGCTGTAACATGTGTGAATTACAATACAAAATGATATGCATGCAATGGTGTTTATATTGAAATATGAGCTACATGTTATACCATTTGAAGGTGTGCAAATATGTATTCAAATTGTAATTGTATTAAATCAAAAATAATTCAGTTAGTTGAATGAGAAGTTGTGTCAAAACCGGTTGTCATGGTATGGGCATGTGATGCGGAGGAACAAGGAACATGTCGTAAGGAAAGTTTTCGGTGAATGTGGATGGTTATAAGAGTAGAGGGAGACCAAAGAAGCGATAGATGGATAGTGTGAAAGATGATATGGCTAGAAAGGGGGTGACTACTGAAATCGGTATATCATACTGCGCCGACCCCAAATAAGTTGGGATAAGGGCAGGAGGATAATGATGGGTGGTGATTATTGCAATATTCCTACGCTACCGATTATTACAGAGGTCTGAAGTAATAGATACTATATGATATCTCATCACCACCATCGCAAAAGAATAAAAATCATTTTGTAAATATAGCCAATATAACTCAGCATAGTTCGTGCTCGGGCTCTTGATTAATTACTAACCTCGTGATTAATTTGCGAGGTTAAGCAGCACTTGCCGCGGTCGGTCCATGGATGGGTGACCATTCGTTACACCTCGAGACCCCTCCGTGCCTTGGAGAGCACGTTATACTGTCGGTCCCGGGTGTCATACGAATACCTATGACAGTCGTTACGGGTAGTCAAAAGCCCAAAAGTCAGACAACCGTTCTAAACTTAGGATATAGGCATTGGCCCCTCTAATGGTAGTCGCTCCGTGTAAAATACTGGTATTCAGCCGCATCTGGTTAGACTGGAAGCTGACCCCAACATAGTTGGGAAAAGGCTAGGCAGAACATGAACTCTGCATATCAAACATTTTAGAAGTACATTTAACACACAATTAATGCGCCGGAAAATTAGAATTAGCGAAGAAACGGGTAATTAATATGCTATTTACGTACATACATACCATTACAACATTTTAGTTATAGCTTAAATAACAAACAAATCAAATAAAAATGCTTTCGTAAAAAAACAACATGGCGTCTGGCAATGACGAAAGCGAAATTTCTTCATTTCATTAATTAAGAACGACACGGCAATTCGTATTGTTTCGTCAAAATGATTAATTGGAGGTTTACTATAAACTGCCTCGTTGGTCTAGTAGTGGCAAGTGCGACTGCTGATCATGGGTTCGATCCCCAGGTCGGGCAAAGTGATATTGGGTTTTTCCATGTGAAATTCCTCAGTAGCAGCCCGGAGTTTGGATGTGTGCCCGGTTGATGGCAATAGGGTCGCTTCCTATAGGTACATGGGACTTAAACATAAGGGCGAAATGAGGGTGTTACTATACACCTCTGCCTAAGCGTTCGGGGAATACAGGCGTGATGATACGTTTAAGTAATAAAGCCTTTTCTGTGTGTAAAAAGTGTAGTTTTTAAGCTATAAGCGCGCGCTTTAGAGCGCGCGTTGAGCGCCAAATCCTTGCAAAAGTTATCGCCTGCTTTGTTCCTAAAATTTGCAGAGGTCGACTTGCTGCTGTGTACTTGCTGTAGCTTGCAAGTCGGTTGCGCAAGTCCACTTGTGCAACAAAACTTGCCGGTGCAATTGGCGCTTTGCAAGTTACGAGTTAACAGCATGAAAAGTAAACAGTAATGCCCGGTTCCATAAAGAAACTAATAGTTACGCTTGCTGAGCATATAAAAATACTCGTAAGCTAGTTTACCTGTGATACTTACTTCTATATGGGAAGGTCTACTATGCAAAGCTATGATGTCTTTGCTTCATTATTGGTAAAGATACAAAAGTCGCAATTTTAAGTAATAATAATGCTCCGTAAATTATAGGAATCGTTCCTCTGTTGTGGGAGTCCGTGTCGGTGAAATTGTGTTCCCTGATGTCGATATTATATATTTTCTTGTTTTTTTTATGTATGTGATTTTTTATATTTAATGTTTTTCTTTAGTATCTAATAATATAAGACGTACACAATGAGGCTTGCATAGTCGCTGAAGGGCGAACTAATGCCTCGGAAAAATATTTGAAATAAAAAAAAAAAAAATTATAGGAATCGGTTATTAATCGTGTTTTTGGCCGAGCGCTCTTCAAACGCGTGCTTAAAAGCGCTTAGTGTGTAGGTACTAATATCAGTGCCGGTTTTCTATACTAATATTATAAAGAGGAAAGATTTGTATTTTTGTATGTAACGAATAAACTTAAAAACTACATACATACATAAACTCACGCCTTTTTCCCATGGGGGTAGGCAGAAACTATAGAACGCCACATGCTACGACTCTTACATACCCCTTTCGCTTCATCCACATTCATACATCTTGTCATACACGCACGCCGGTTGAGAGAAAAAAAAAAAAAAAAAAAAAAAAATTAAAAACTACTGAACCGATTTCAAAAATTCTTTTACCGTTAGAAAGCTACATTATCACTGAGTAACATAGGCTACGGGCGGAGCCGTGAGGACACAGCTAGTCTTGTATAAAGCACGAATCCTACTAATCTTTACATAGTATAAAACAAAGTCGCTCCCGCAGCTGTCTGTATGCTTAGATCTTTTAAACTACGCAACGGATTTTAATGCAGTTTTCAGCAATAGATAGTGATTCAAGAGGAAGGTTTATATGCCCCACATTAGTATCTACATTGCACCCGTGCCAAGCCGGGGCGGGTCGGTAGTAATATTATAAATGTGAAACATTTGTGAAGATAGCTGGATGGATGAATGAATGAATGTTTGTAACCCAATAACGCATAAACTGCTGAACAGATTTGGATGAAATTTGGCACACAAATAAACCATGTCCTGGACTAACACATAGAATACTTATTATCCAGTTACATCAAGTAGTTCCCCAAGTATGCGAGTGAAACCGCAGGCAACAGCTAGTTAATAATATGGAAACCACAGAATGTTAAAACAAACTCTAATTAACAGAAAACAGGCAAATCTTTAAGTATGTCTATAATAAGTTATTAATTAGTAACAGTGCTTAGCTGTGGGAACGATCAATAACTTTTATATAAGTACAATGTAAATGAAAGTCATGGGAAAATAATTGTATGGAACAAAAGCCATTCACATGGAGGGAAGACATCTTGTTTTCACTACACCGTTTCATATTAGGTATTAAGTAATCATAAGGAATAAATGTAAAAAAATCAGCGATTTGCATGCGTAAACAAACGGTATGCGGTGTACCGTTTTGCTTGTGCAAATTAGAAATTGTGCAAATAAGATTTAGTGTTTAGTCAGAGCGAGCCCGCTTGCACAATGTTTGCTAAATATACATTTAGTGCTGAATATAATTAAAATGTCATTGTATTTCAGTAAATTGATTGATGTTGATAGAGGCCCGTATTATTGAACAGCTCTCATATGATTTGACTAGCGGCCCGTCCCGGCTTCGCACGGGTGAACATATTTCCCGTTTTTGCAACATTTTTCATTTATGCTCCGCTCCTATTGGTCGTAGCGTGATGTTATATAGCCTATAACCTTCCTCGATAAATGTACTATCCAACACAAACATATTTTTTCAATTCCAACCTTAGTTCCTGAGATGAGCGCGTTCAAACAAACAAACTCTTCAGCTTTATAATATTAGTATAGATTTGACTTAGATAAATTAAAAAAATGGGTGTCCCTTGAAATGGCGTATAGCAGAACTAATGACCTTTCAAAATAAAAATACAAACAAATATATATCCCAAGTAATACCCAAGATCTGTTTTTTTTAACCATTCGTTGTTTTAAGTTCTTGCACGCCACGATCCTTAATATTAGGTCCTTACCTATGAAATTGGCGTTTTTTTCTCACAAATAGAGAACCTCGTCACTTCTATGGTTTAAAATATATATCAATTGCTTGATATTATATCGAATAATGACCATCATAGACAACTACCAATAGTAAAAAAACCTTATTACTTATAGTTTTCTAAACATAAAAAATACCTTAAAAATTACTCCTCTTTTTGTTAGCAGAAATGACCACTATTTTTGTTTTAACTTAGCCAAAACTTATTTTTGTCGCATAATCTAAGTGGCATACGTTATCTTAGTTTTTAAACATTAGTGCATAAAAGTTTTAAAATATTAGTGCTCATAGTTGTTAAATAAATTAAGAAAATGTTACTATGAAAAATGCAACTTCTTTAAAATTATCCATACAAAACGCTGATTTCATAGGTGGGGACCTAATATATGAATTTCATCGATTATATGATTTTATAATAATTTACATTAACTGTGCCGATAGATAAGCAGTAAATAGTACGACTACATTCTTCTTTTCGTGTGGTTAGTAACAAACCTGGTGTCAGAGTTTATGCCGCCCATGGGCCTCTGACTTGGCCTCACATGCCGTCGAGAAATATCTCTCAGGCATGCCGGTTTCCTCACGATGTTTTCATTCACTGTTTTTAAACAAGACGACGAAAAGAAAAAAAAGAAAAGTAAATTAAAAAAACTGTTTTCATGAACAATAAAAAAACAAGGTTTTTTTATTTTTTTGAAAAGTCTTTATTTCTGCTATACCTACGCCATTTCAACGTTATCCATTAATTACAGTATTTATGTAAGTGTGGAATTCTACTTCATGATAGCTGCTGTTAGAACATCTCTAAAATGAGAGCTGTTTATTAATTCGGCCCTTAGAGACAGAATTATGTTTTAAATATGTTAACTAAACGTATTTAGCGAGTCTTTGTGCAACTAGGCCTTAACTAAAGATATTAAATACTCGTAAATAAATTGTTATAACATAAAAACTTTTTTACAAAAAATTTAAACCGACTTCAAAAAGAATACAATAATTACCATATAAAATTAACAGTTTCAGAAGTCGGTGCTGATCCACGCTGAACCAAATTGAAGGCACCGACTTCTGAAACTGTTAATTTTATATGGTAATTATTTTATTCTTTTTGAAGTCGGTTTAAATTTTTTGTAAAAAAGTTTTTATTTTTTTCTTTTTAGTGGCCTTAATTAAAACTTGGTTGGACCTACTAAAGACGCTGCTCGTAACATAATCACATCATCACAATATGCGTACTGTTCGTCATTGAGGAGTTCCATTGTCTATCTCCGAAGTTCTTCATCAGATCTTCACCAAATTTAAATGGGACCAACTTCGAAGTATACCCCATCCATTAAAAAAAGAATCATCAAAATCGGTTCACAATTGGCGAAAATATCGATGAACATACACCAAAAAAAAAAAAAAAATACATACAGACGAACATAGTAACCTCCTCCTTTTTAAAAGTCGGTTAAAAAGTGATGATAAACCGAACAACTTGGCTATGATAAGAATACTTATAACAAGGAAATAAATACTTAAACATAACACCACGCCTGTATTACCGGAAGGGTTAGGCAGAAGTGTTCAGTAACACCATAATATCGCCGTTATATTTAAATCCCACGTAATATTATGCACAAATCCAAACTCCGAGCTTGTACTGAGGACCTCCACGCGGAAAGACCCAATAACACTTTGCCCGACCTGGAGATCGTACCTAGGACCTAACGATTAACAGTCGCGCTCCGTATCTATGCTAATATTATAAAGAGGAAAGATTTGTATTTTTGGATTTTTGTATGTAACGAATAAACTTAAAAAGTACTGGACCGATTTCAGAAATTCTTTTGCCGTTACAAAGCTACATTATCACTGAGTAACATAGGCTACGGGCGGAGCCGTGAGGACACAGCTAGTAATAAATAAGCTGAGACCCGTGTCCCATTAGGGGTCGCCCTTAGTGCTGTTGTTGCTAATAGTCATGATGTTAGTAGTAGTTAGCTTAGGTTAAGTATTTTACTTCGTTCCCATTGGTTGGAGACCCTTCAAGTCTCGCCGATAACTGCCCGGTTACGTAGAAGCGGTCCACCAAGCAAGGACCACCTACAAGCAGTCAATTTTTTTTTAAATTCCACGTCTCCTCAATTAGTACCGTTAAAACGACCTCCATTTTCTATGCACAGTAACCTGTGACAGATACCGAAGCTGACCGATTTGTATCGAGACTTGAATTCGCCGCAGTCACGCGAGCTTAACTAAGCTAAAAGAAAGTTTTTGTTGGTACTGTCAGCGACATAAGTTGGTAACCGAAGATAGAGACATATTAATCTCAGCTTAATGAACATTCCAAAGAATATCAATTATATCCATGATCTCTGAGTTTATTTCAGCTTTTCTTCTAAGATATAGTCAGATAGGAAACGCCGGCGCCATCTGGTCTTGAAAAAAACATTACATTGACTTGTAAAAGTGTCTGTAACAGATTTATTTACAGATATAATAATCATTTATCAATTAGTTTTCCAAATAATGCGAAGTTTAATAAGTTTAATGTTCAGCTACTTTTGTCGCTGACTGTACCTCCTATTACATGAGACTTAAACATAACGGCAAAATCAGGGTATTACTATAACACCTCTGCCCAACCCTTCGGAGAATACAGGCGTGATGTTATGTTACAACAATCTAAAAAAAGCACAAGTACCCCCATTAGTTCGTCGTACGACACTTACACTAGCCGTCGACACTGCGAGAGCACTCCACCGTTCTAGACTCTGTAATATGACACTAAGAACACTGACCCAATTTTGTAAGACGGCAGTTGGATAAACGAGCCGAATAATTCCTCACTTTTATATCTTGCGAGATTAAAAATGTCTGTGGGGAAATAAATAATGTTTTGCGGGGAAATGACAGTTGTATAGAAGTTGGGAATGTTCGTTTGGGCACCGTGAAGGCCACACCAAACAATTAGAAAAAGAAGAAAGAACGAGAACACAGTACAATGGCAATGGCGCTGTTGTTATGTAGACCTATCAATGTCTAATATTCAATCGAAATGTCAATGTGGAGGAACACACAGAACCAACAGAGGAGGGCAGGAGCTCGTGGCTTATTACCGTGCGGATCATATGATTTGAGAGGTTTAGTTGCACTTGCCACGGTCAGTCTGTAGATGGGTGACTGTTCGTTACACATCGACACCGTCCGTCCATCCGTCCGTCCGTCTGTCTGGCTGTCACAGGGCTCTATCTTTTTAACCGTAATAGGTAGTCAGTTGAAATTTCTACAGAAAATATGTGGGAATATATGTGTGGCCTCTATCATGCCAAATAATAAAAAGTCTAAATCCTAACGGGGCCCTTATACAAGAAACCTCGAAAAAAATTCATTCCTTCAACGTTTTTTTGTTCTTGCTCTATCTTAATAACGGTAATACATACAGGCGTGAAAATTTTTATTATTGTAGTGCATACTCTATAGTTAAATAAAAAATAATAAAAAGATCGAATACTGTAATAGTTTTGTTGGTACGGAACCCTTAGTGCGCGATTCCGACTCGCACGTGGCCGGTTTTTTATTAATTGAAATTCAAATATTTTATTTCAGATTAAACATCCATATAATGTTAGTAGTAGTATAACTTAGCCTAATGTTAGTATTAAATTACATTAATAATAATAACCAACCAATGTACCATTGAACTGTTCGTCCAATGGTACACTGGGTTGTTTGGAGTTGGGTAAGTGTGTCTGAACACTTACCCAACTTCGTAAGAGATAATATCTTAATATCTTGTACAAAATGTTTATAGTTGTAGTTCGTAATCGGGGTACAATCAAGTGGATTTATGTTATGTTACATACATACATAAACTCACGCCTTTTTCCCATAGGGGTAGGCAGAAACTATAGAACGCCACATGCTACGACTCTTACATACCCCTTTCGCTTCATCCACATTCATACATCTTGTCATACACGCACGCCGGTTGAGAGTACTACGCACCTGACCTTTGTGAAGAACTTCACCAATAACATCGATGTATGTCCTTCTAGGACGTCCTCTACCGGCGTTCCCATTAACATCCGCCTTATAAATTCCTTTTGTTAATCGCCGTTCACTCATTCTCTCAACATGACTAAACCACCTAAGCATACTCCTTTCAATTTTTGTCACTACATCATCTTTTAAACCGCAACTTTGTCTAATCTCTTCATTTCTCAATCTATCATTCAAAGTTACACCGCACATACTTCGCAAGGAACGCATTTCCACGGCATTTATTCTACTTTCATGCCTCTTCTGCCACGACCAACATTCACTGCCATACATAAGCGTAGGTACCAACACACCATTATGCACAGCCAGTCGTGCCTTTTTGGACATCGAACGGCTAGCCACAACCGCATGCAAAGCACCATTTACTTTATTTCCCGCATTTGCTCTCCTTTCCACATCTTCGTCAATCTTACCATCTCTTGTAAACATACTTCCCAAATAAACAAACTCATTCACCTGTTCAATACTTTCATCTCCTATCTTTACTTTACCCTCAGATACATCTGCATCTCTTTCAAAAACCATTACTTTCGTCTTGCTTACATTAATTTTCATCCCTTTCATATTATATGCTCCATTCATCATAGTTACCATGTCTTGCAACTCTTCCGCCGACGATGCAAGCAAAACTTGATCATCTGCGTAGAGAAGACATTTGACAGGCAACTCATTCATTTTCAAACCACACTCACTCCCTTTTAAATCTGTCAAACAACTATCCATGTATAGGTTGAACAGCCATGGAGACGCTACACAACCCTGTCTAACACCTCTGGAGATGCCAAACCAGTCTGTGAACGCCCCATTTATCCTAATACAAGCACTGGAATCCCTGTACAGCGATTTCAGTGCCCGTATCAAGCGCCAGTCCACCCCGTACAAAGATAGTGTCGACCACAATTCTTCCCTCCACACACTATCATAGGCCTTCTCCAAATCAATGAAAGCGCAGTACACTTTCTTGTGCTTTGCCAGATGTTTTTCGGCTATGCACCTCAAGGAGAAGATCTGATCCATACAGCCCATCCCCTCTCTGAACCCTGCCTGAACATCCCATACTTTCTCATGTTATGTTAATTTTGCGGAAATATTCTTATCTTTGCAATTGAGCGCTATCGGTTTTAGAGTACAATGGGGGTTCTTGCGGGGGGACAGTGACGATGGCAGCGTCAAGCGTCATTTGTCCGCCCGGCATCCACCGCCCACCACACACCACCGGGAACCGTCCGCTAGGTCGCTGCTTTGCTCGTTAGTTACCCCAAATCCTGTCGTAGGTCTCTGTAATCTATGTATTTTGTCTTTAACTGATCAATACACTGATCACACCCATCAACCACATACAATTGTATAATTGTTATGAATATTTATCTATACCTACTAATATTATAAAGAGGAAAGATAAGTATTTTTGTATGTAACGAATAAACTTAGAAACTACTGGACCGATTTCAAAAATTCTTTTGCAGTTAGAAAGCTATTATCACTGAGTAGTAACATAGGCTATATTTATTACTGGAATAAAACTTCATACGCGGGCGGAGCCGTGAGGACACAGCTAGTATTGATATAAAGATATATAATTACGACTCGATTATTGAACTGCCTCCTTGGTCTATAAATGGTAAGCGCAACTGCTGATCGTGAGGTCCTGGATTTGATTCCCAGGTCGGGCAAAGTGTTATTGGGTTTTTCCGTGTGGAATTCCTTAGTAGCAGCTTGGATTTGTGTCCGGTTAATGTCAATAGGCTCGCCCAGTATTACATAAGACTTAAACATAACGGCGAAATGTGGACGTTACTAAACACCTCTGCCCAACCCTTTGGGGAATAAAGGCGTGATGTTATGTATGTTATGTAAAAATATTTAATTATGCGACTGTGGTGATCTAATAATGTCGTTCTGCCTAGCCCTTTCCCAACTATGTTCGGGTCAGCTTCCAGTCTAACAAGATGCGGCTGAATACCAGTATTTTACACGAAGCGACTGCTACCAGACTTCCGCAACCCAGTAACTGGGCAATGCCGATATCCTAAAGTTAGACCGGTTGTCAGACTTTCGGGCTTCGACTTCCCGTAACGACTGTCATAGGTATTCGTATGACACCCGAGACCGACTATTTAACGTGCTCTCTGAGGCGCGGAGGGGTCTCAATGTGTAACAAACGGTCACCCATCCACAGACTGACCGCGGCAAGCGTAGCTTAACCTCGCAAATCGTATGATCCGCGTGGTTAGTAATAAGCCACGAGCTCCTATATTTAATTATTTATTTAAACTTCATGTACAATTGGTGGTACATAAGGCGGACTTATATCTGAATAATATGACTGCGATTTTTTAATAAGCTAACGTACCTACTAATTTTATTTCAAAACTTATGTAATAGTAACATAGATGTAGGAAGTCCAAAATATTCCAAACTTCTGTTGGGACTTTGGAAAGTTTACCTATAATTACTATAGTAACTTATTTTTCGTATCCTCAACTTCTTGGTAGAGTCCTTTCGGTTCAATCTTCTCAACATTGCGTGATCTTCGACTTCTTAATTTCTTGAAACTTCCATTATCATGACTATCTAATGACATCTAACAACAACAAAAAAGTTATCAAACATAACATCACGCCTTTATTACCCGAAGGTTTGGGTAGAGGTGTATAGTAACACCCTCATTTCGCCGTTATGTTTAAGTCTCATCTAATGGGGGCAAGCCTATTGCCATCAACCGGGTACAAATCCAAACTCCGGACTGCTACTGAGGAATTCCACACGGCAAAACCCCAATAACACTTTGCCCGACCTGGGGATCGAACCCAGAACCTCACGATCAGCAGTCGCGCTTGCCACCACTAAACCAACGAGGCAGTTAACTTAACTCTATTATATTTATTCAACATACGGAAACGACAAGAGGCAAGCGTGTTCCAACTTTGCGTTATCATTTAGAGTCACATTACAGTCCAATTATGGGGTCAATTATTATCGTATTAATGGGTCCTTATGTGGCCCACAATGACATCATACAACTAAATGTATGCAAATTAGTCAATCATCACGCTCATTTTAATTTACAAAGTGAGCACTATAGGAGGCCTTGCGAATAAGGCTAATTTGAAGCTGAAAATCCACCAGATAGCACCACTGGACCAACGTGAAAAATTTACAGAACTATAAAATTCTTTTCGTGTGGTTAGTGACTAACCTGGTGTAAGAGTTTATGCCGCCCATGGGCCTCTGACTTGGCTTCACTCAATATCTCTCAGGTATGCCGGTTCTTTGCGATTAAAGGCTAAGATCCATAGCTGCACACGAAATCCACGCCCACGCTGCCCACAGTGCCCACGTTAGCTGCGTGGCCGGCTGCGTGTGCTGGCGTATCCATTGCGGCGCACGGCCACGCTTAGCTTCGGTTGTTGCCAACCAATGTTCGATCACGTTAATAATAATTTTAACATAACATCACGCCTTGTATTTCCAAAAGGGTTCGGCAGAAGTGTTTTTAGTACACCCTCGTTGCGCCAGTTATGTTTAAGTCCCATGTATTAGGGGGCGAGCCTATTGCCATTAACCGGGCACAAATCCAGACTTCGGGCTGCTACTGAGAATTCCTAATGGAAAAACCCAAGAACACTTTGCCCGACCTGGGGATCGAACCCGGTACCCCATAATCAGAAGTCAAGTTTAATTTTAAGTACTAATAATTAATTATATTTATCAATAACTAGCTGCCTGGACAGATTTCGTTCTGTCAAAAGTTATTGGCCTGTAGTGGGAAAAGAAAAGTATTGTTTTTACTATTTTCCACGCAATTTTTATGTTTTTTCTCTCCATAAGAACCTTCATGGTGCGTTAAGGAATATATAAAATAAAGTAGCCGAATTGGTCGAGCCGTTCTCAAGTTATGCGCTTAGCAACACATTTGGCGAATCATTTTTGTTTATATAGATAAGTAGAAATGTTGTGGAATGTGCCTCCGATCCACCGTGCTCACCCGCCGCAGCCGCGGAGCCTGTCGTCCCTTCTGACTCCGCGCAGTCACACCGTTGCCCTCATCGAGCTGTCGTATCCCTCCCAGTCCTCTCGCATTCAACACCCTAAGAGGTTCGAGTCCCCCCTTGGGGACACCCTTAGAGGTGTTGCTGCTATAATAGTCATGATGTTACAGTAGTTAGCGTAGTTAGCTAGGTAGTTAGTTTAGATATTGGTTCGGAGACCCTTCTGGTCTCGCCAATAATAGCCCGGTTACGTAGAAAAGGTCCGCAAGACCATCTACAAGAGTCGAATAGGAAAAAAAATAATAATTGTGGAATGTGAATACAATTCCATTAAGTGATGAATTTAGAAATATGATGTTTCGGGTTTGTTTGCTTTAGATATACAAATTGTATTTTATGGTAGATCGTACCATAGGTAAGAAAATATCACCATTTTTCACCATGCACCAACTTTTTTCACCTTGGTCCAAAGTGGCACCACCTGGCAGATTTTCAGCCTCAAAGTAGCACCCATTGGCTGATGCAGTAATGTATAGTCATCAAGCTTATCGCAAAGACAGTATAAAACAACGCTGGTAAAAATGTAAAGGTCTTTAGTTCGTTCTGCCTAGCCTTTTCCCAACTATGTCGGGGTCAGCTTCCTGTCTAACCAGATACGGCTGAATACCAATATTTAACACGGAGCGACTGCCATCAGACCTCCGTAACCCAGTTACTTGGCAATGCTGATATCCTAAGGTTAGACTAGTCAAACTTGCGGGTTTCAGATTTCTGTAAAGGTCATGAGTTCATTCTGCCTAGCCTTTCCCCAGCTATGTTAGACTCAGCTTCCAGTCTAACCAGATGCGGCTGAATACCAGTATTTTACACGGAGCGACTGCCATCAGACCTCCGCGACCCAGTAACTGGGTAATGCCGATATCCTAAGGCTAGAGTCATGAGTAAGGACAATAATTTCAAACAAGCTTTTATTTATCTTGCTTCGTTCGTATGCGTGTCTGGTCGTGTGATCATCTATTTTTCAAGCACTTGCGACTATAATGTATGTGAAATTATTGATATAATGGATCGAATAGTACAAATTACATAAATATTGATATTAGATAATTGCGTCGGATGTTCGTTGGACCGTGTTTGGACACGGCAGAGCCAAACGATACTAAGCTAACACGGAATATTGATTGAATGGATTTGTGTGTACTATCAGCCAAGTTGGCGGTAGTACACTTTGGCAACAAAATGCTTTGACCAGTTCTCAGTTTTGAGAATGAAAAGGTTCGTCAGTTTTCAAATTCATTCCTTTCCCACATCGCGGGCACATGTTACTTTTTCAAACTGTTGAACGGAACAGACCAATGCATAGAACATTATGTTTAATTATCTGGTAGCAAAGATCAAAGTTGCCTTTTGCCTCTATATGTCGTAGTAGTGCTATGTAATGGCTTTGATTTGATTTAAGGAGTTTTGTTGTAAAGGCCATGACATTAATCAAATCGATGAGTAAATAAATTGACATTACTTGTGTCTGCCACCATGTAACCATAATATCCTGTCCAAAAATACTTGCATTTACATTTCTATAATGTTGGCAATACGCAGTCGGTAAAATAGTTCATTTCTTGCGCTGTGCAAGCAAAAATAGACCTTAAGTGTACTCAGATAAAGAGTATTCTATGTCCTAATCCAGGTCATGATCTACCTGTGTGCCTTATTACATCCAAATCTCCAAACTCACTATCATCCAAACTTTCACGTTTATAATATTAGTAGGATAGCATTTGGAGGGGCTCGTGGCTAATAAAAAACCGCGCAGATCATGTGAGTTGCGATGTTAAGCTGCTCTTGCCGCGATCAGTCCGTGGATGGGTGACCATTTGTTACACATCGAGACCCCTCCGTGTCTCGGATAGTACGTTAAACAGACGATCCCGGGTGTCATAAGAATACCTATGAAAGTCGTTGCGGGTAGTCGGAAGCCCGAAAGTCTGACAACCGGTCTAACCTTAGGGTATCGACCTTGCCCAGTAACTGGGTTGCAGAGGTGTAATGGCAGTCACTCTGTATAAAAACTGGTATTCAGCCGCATCTGGTTAGACTGGAAGCTGACCCTAACTTAGTTGGGAAAAAGCTAGGCAGAACTATATCTGTATATAAAAGGAGAAACTGACTGACTGATCTAACGCACAGCCTAAACCGCTGGGGTTAGAAACTTGACAAAGAAAAAAAAATTAAACTTTTGACAGCAGGTAGGTACCTTTTATAACGTAAGCATCCGCTAAGAAAGGATTTTTCAAAATCCCTCCCCTCAGGGGGTAAAAAAACAGGCAAGCGAAGTTACGGGCGAAAGCTAGTCCAACATATTCATTATTCTCATATCCATTTCAAACCATATAATACTCGACTAAACTCTCCCACGTAGATTACGTAAATATGACGTAGGGAGAGATTGCTACGTGACCGCAGACGCAGGTTATTGCGGTCGGAGAGGCGCACTGAAAATTGCCTTAGCAACTTGCTAGGGCGGTGACATGTCGATAACGATATCGATAAAAATAAAAGTTGATATTTTTCTATATAGATCTAACTCCATCTTATTAAATATCTTTCCGTAGAACGTAAGCACCTGAAAGGTGCTACGAATATTTAGTTTTCTTAAAGGTGAGACAGCACTGTCATACGAATACCTATGACAGTTGTTACGAGTAGTCAGAAATCCGGAAGTCTGACCACCGGTCTAACCTTAGGATATCGGCATTGCCCTGTAACTGGGTTGCGGAGATCTGATGGCAGTCGCTCCATGTAAAATACTGGTATTCAGCCGCATCTGGTTAGACTGGAAGCTGACCCCAACATAGTTGAGAAAAGGCTAGGCAGAACAAAGATGAGATAGCACTCTCTTCCAGTAAAACTTGGTACATACTACATATATTCATGCCTTTAATCTCCGAAGGGGTAAGCACAGGTGTTCTCTTATTACAGGAGTCCGTACACCCACGTTCCGCGAATAAAAAAACCGAAATACGCTCCTGTACACCCTTCGAGGAATACAGGCGTGATGTTATGTGTTATGTTATGTAGAAGTAGGTACGTTAAATTTAATAAAAGCTAAAACAAGACCCATATAATACCTTTAAACGAGCAATTCTTGTATATATGTACCTATATATATAATCTAAATTACGGAAACGGCTCCAACGATTTTCATGAAATATGCAGGAGGTTTCAGGGGCGATAAATCGATCTAGCTAGGTTTCATTTTTAGAACACGTAGATTTACCAAATAAAAACCTAGTAATGCTCGGTCATCCAGCTATTATGAGTGATATCATAATCTAGAATGTAGTTCATCTTAATGATGGCGAAGGCGTCAAAACCTTGGGAGTACTTCCTACTAGCCTTTTCCCAGTTATGTTGGGGTCAGCTTTCAGTCTAACCAGATGCGGCTGAATACCAGTATTTAACACAGAGCGTCTGCATACATTTTTCAATATCGCATAAAAATCTCTTTAAATCTTTATAAAACATCTTAAGTTAGAGTGTGGCTGTGATACTAGAAAGGCCTCCTAAGACCTAAGTTTACCAAATCTGGCTTCAAGTTCTCAAAAACTGCCAACTACGCCTTTCACTTACACTTTTACAATTCTTCACAATACTTTAGTTGTACATTCCAAATAATTTTGGAATCGTTCCAATTTTAAACTGTTAAAGAAATAAAATCGTTCCAATTTCAAATTCTGCAGTTTTCGGATTCAGGTTAGGTCATTCGTTCCTTTATTTGTGCCAGATTCCTATATTTTACCGATCTTTATTGGTTAAAACTAAAACTCTTTATCTTTACAGTGTAGATAGTCTCAAAAAAGAATGTTATAGTAGGTCGTTATCAAATACTACCATTCGTAATTGATTCAGTGTAGTTACCGGCAAATAATAGGCCACACACTCTCCAGTGAGTGTATGAAACATAGAAACTCATTTTGTAAAAATTAAACTGGCCGAATCAAACCGAAGAGAGCCGACGAGTTACGAAGGTCTGCCGTCGTGTGTCTGCCATCCCGAGCGTCGCCACGCAACAGCCGCTCTTACACCCGTATCACCGCATTAGATGTTACACATCAAAAATAGAATACTATAATCACCACTGACTGCCTTGTTGGTCTAGTGGTCGCAAGCGCGACTGCTGATCGTGAGGTCCCGGGTTCGATCCCCAGGTCGGGTAAAGTGTTATTGGGTATTTCGATTAGAAATTTCTCAGTAGCAGCCTGGAGTCTGGATTTGTGCCCGGTTAGTGGCAATAGGCTCGGCCCTTATTACATGGGACTTAAACATAACTGGCGAAACGAGGGTGTACTAAAAAACACCTCTGCCGAACCCGTCGGGGAATGTAAGGCGTGATGTAATAAGGCGTGAGGTTATCATGAAAAATATCTCTTAGACCTTTCATTGTAACGTTCAGTGGACGGCCCTTGTTCCACTCGGCAGATTTGCGGCTTAAGATGACCGTTGGTAATTAAAACGATTCGTTTTTAATATAGGAACCGGAGATTAGTCATTTTTCAATTTGTCCATTTTATTAGCAGTATCACGAGAATCAGGTTATCAGTTCAGTGGGGCGTTGACACTCGATGTTTAATTGTATGCTCCATTATGTGTAGGGTGACCAACCGCTTAGATTTTACGAGACACGACAAATTTTTTTTTTTTTTAAACATAACATAACATTGGGCAGAGGTACACAGTAACACCCTCATTTCGCTGTTATGTTTAAGTCCCATGTAATAGGGGGCGAGCCTATTGCCATCAACCGGGCACAACTCCAAACTCCGGGCTGCTACTGAGGAATTCCACACGGAAATACTCAATAACACTGCCCGTCTTGGGGATCGAACCCAGGATCTCACGATCAGCAATCGCGCTTGCCCCCACTAGACCAACGAGGCACATTATGGTTTTTTTTTGCGACATGCACAATTTTTATCATACATAGAAATGAATACAGTTTTCAATTTAATTAAATAGTATGTGTGAAACGAGTATTTCCAATTCAAAATTCACTTATATTACATTTCTGTTTACGTTAGCTAGTAACTCGACAGCATCCGTGCTAGCATCGATATCTGGAATTGGCTAACTCGACTGACTGCCAAACTTTGAACTAATGCAGTTGTATTATATAATTTACGACTTCTGCAGTACAAATTGTATAAATCAGTATAGCGAGAACGGTGTACATTACTAAACTAGATTATATTATTATTTTAGGCAATTATAGACGTAATCGTAAAATGTGCTGCATTGGTCACATGTGATGTGTATATAGGGTGTAAACTAAATCATGTAATTTCTTCAAACCTCGTGATGTACTGCTGACATAGATTAACCCTGGACGGGATACTTTTGGACTCAATTTAGTTTTTTTACAAAAAGTATACATGTGTTCTTAACGTGAGGCAAATTAGCTCACCGAGCGAATTGCGCGGCTACCGCTCGACGCGAAGTCATTTAACTCGGAGCGCTAAAATGCCTCACGTTAAGAACACATGTTTACTGTTTGTAATTTTTTTTATTGAATCTGAAATTATTGAATGGGAAGAATACGTGGCTCTCGGCTTCGTTAAAAGTATTTTTACACCCGATATTTTCTTTACCAAACCAACACGCAACCAATTGTAGTAATAAACAATTCAAGTTTCAGGATATTTTTCTACTTACTTCCTATATTTAATTACACTCAGTATAATATTTTTATATTGTGTTTATTACCGTACATAAAAAAATCAAGGTCTTGTTAAATAAAGACCTCTTACTTATTAATTATTCAATAAGTGCCTCAGAGAACATGTTAAACCGTCGGTCCCGGGTGTCATACGAATACCTATAACAGTCGTTACGGGCAGTCAGAAGCCCGAAAGTCTGACAACCGGTCTAACCTTAAGATATAGGCACTGCCCAGTAACTGAGTTGCGGAGGTCTGATAGCAGTCGCTCCGTGTAAAATACCGGTATTCAGCCGCTTCTGGTTAGACAGGAAGCTGACCCCAACATAATTGGGAAAAGGCTAGGGGGAAGAGTATGTCAAAAACCAAGCCACCGAAATACAATAAAGGTTCTCTAATAAACTGAAGTACTTCTAATGTTTAAATAGTTAGTCTTATCGCAGTTCGCCCCAGGGGACAATTTAATTTTGAGAACCACAGACAAACAACAGACGCCAGATTGTCGCCCGTTTACAAACATAGACTGGAAGCTGACCCCAACATAGTTGGGAAAAGGCTAGGCAGAACGAACTTATCGGCTATTCAGTCACATAACATAACATCACGCCTTACATTCCCCGAAGGGTTCGGCAGAGGTGTTTTAAAACTCCCTCGTTTCATGTAGTAGAGGGCGAGCCCATTGCCATTAACCGACCACAAATCCATACTCCAGGCTGCTACTGAGAAATTACTCAAAGTCAAAGTCAAAGTTTTTTATTTCAAATAGACCAGATTTCAGGCACTTTTAAAACGTCAAAACTAGGTGCACGATTCCAAAAGGTAGGTTCTATGGAGAGGAGCCGGCAAGAAACTCCATGAATACTCTTTTCAAAATAGTAATATAGGACAATTCCATTACAGTAGTGTGAGAAATAGAATGAGAATAATGCAGGTTAATGTAACAAATAAACTCACTTAGGAGTAACAAATAGAAAAATATGCCTTCTAGGATTGCCATAGCAGTTAAGGGCTGACCAGTCCCGACAGACGACACCCGTTTACGAGCATGACGTGCACATCCGCATCGGTCAGCTCTACCATATTGTAGGGTACTAATGGAAAAACCCAATAACACTTTACCCGACATGGGGACCGGACCCAGGATCCCATGCTCAGCAGTCGCGCTTGCTACCACTAGACCAACAAGGCAGGTTTCCCAAAACCGCAGACTCGAAAACCGCACGCTCTATGCAAAATCCGCGCAATAAATTCGCACGTGGTCACCCCACTGCCCGACTTGCCGTGTTCGGAATAATTTATTAGACATCGACGATTTGATGTCGACCGCGTGCCTAGAATGTTTATATTTGTCCATTCAATGTACACAAATCGAATTTATTGGCGGCAAATGGGTTTTAAAACTATTTTCAGTGCATTTGATGTTTCGACTTTTTATGGGACGAAATGGGAACAGAGATGGATTTGAGTGAAATGTGTTTGACGATCTTTTTTTATTGAAGTCTTCAGGCTGGGAAACTTCAGAAACTCTTCATAATAATACATTTCTATAGATTACTAATATTTTCGCTTAAAAACCATAGATTTTAAACTAAAATGTATTTATAACTATAAGAGCCCCCACAGACTGCAGACTAAACGAGGGTGTTAAACAGCTCAGCCCAACCCTTCTGGGAATACAGTCGTAATGTTTTAATATTAGTGATACAAGTTAATCTCTTTATAAAGTTCATGATAGCTTGACTGTTCCACACATACGAAGCATCAAACAAAGTCATCATAGTTGATCATAAAATTCATGCTTGCCTGTGTTCAACACTTATACAGTGTATGAGTAACAATATACATTTTGATCGAATATCCGAAACACGATGAAAATTGAGTTTCAACAATATCCAACGTAATGTATAAGAAACACAATCCATACACACAACAGATAATATCTTAACAGAAAATAAGAAGAAAGAAAGAAAAGTAGTAGCGAAAGGGGTATGTAAGAGTCGTAGCATGTGGCGTTCTATAGTTTCTGCCTACCCCCATGGGAAAAAGGCGTGAGTTTATGTATGTATGTATGACGCACAAAAATAAAATAAAAGTATAAAACATAAAAAACCGACTTCAAAAACTAAAAAGTATAAAATAACTTAATAAATATTTAATTTCATACACCTCTTATGCAAACCTTACCTTTACAGTTTCGGTGAATTCAATTTGGTTCAGCGTGGATTAGCACCGACTTCTGAAACTGTAAAGGTATTAAGGTTTGCATAAGAGGTGTATTAAATTAAATCTTTATTAAGTTATTTTATAATTTTTAGTTTTTGAAGTCGGTTTTTTTTATCGTAGTTTTTTAAATTTACATTTAATGTTTTTAGTGGGATAGGTTGTCCTGTAAACTACAGTAAGATTTTTCTAGATTACATCAGGTAGAATAATTACATCGTCCACGTAAACTAAAATGTTCATAAAAAATAAAAATGTTCATAAAATGAAAACTACTGAGCCAAACTGTGTTAAATTTTTATGGGACCAAATGGCAACTATTCCGCATCCAACTAAAGAAGAATCACGTAAATCGGATCATAAATCTCAGCGTAATCGGTGTACAAACATAAAAAACCTATCGAATATAGAACCTCCTCCTTTTTGAAGTCGGTTAAAAACCAAAAAGAAACTATTGGGTAAAATATGCGTCACATCTGCGCAAAACGGCCACCGCTAGCATAATGCTGTGTCCCACGTGCGAAACGGAGCCACAGCGCTGGTTTTCAGCGACAGCCGGCGTTAACATGGTGACGTCCACCGATGCAGCAAGTAAATAAGATACAGTGTACCCAGTATAACTTGACATTTCAAAGCGGCGCTGCATGCTAAGACAAAACGCGATAATATGTCAAATTCAATACATTTTCATTTAGTTCCCTACATGACCGCGTGCCATTTTATACTGGACGTAGTATACGCAAATATTGTTACCCTACATACAAAAACTATCATCCTCATAGCCAGGGACTCAAACCTATTTTATTGTTAACATAACATCACGCCTGTATTCCTCGAAGGGTTGGGCAGAGGTGTATAGTAACACCCTCAATTCGCCGTTATGTTTAAGACCGCGTTCGCACTTTGTCGTGACGGCAGATAGTCATGTAGTTTTAAGTGTCGTGGCTTATATATTTAAACATATAAGACGACACGATTAACTGCCGTTCACGACTTGTTTTTGCAGTGACGACAGATTGTCGAGTCAATGGGAACGGCTAGCACGATAGTCGTTGTTACGACTATCTGTCGTGGCCACGTTAAAAATATCGTCTAGTCTTGTAGCTTGCTACTGATGTGCAAACGACAAAGCGACTGTCGTGAAACGATAAAATGTCGTCGCGATCCAATGGGAACAGATAGATACGACAGTCGCTAAACGATAAAAAATTATGACGACAAACTGTCGTTATAATGGGAACAGCTAGAGACGACAGTCGTCCAACGATAAATTTATCGTCACGACATAGTGGGAACGCGCCCTAAATCCCATATAATAGAGGGCGAGCCTATTGCCATCTACCGGGCACAAATCCAAACTCTGGGCTGCTACTGAGGCATTCCACACATAAAAACCCAATAACACTTTGGCCGACCTGGGGATCCAACCCAGGATCAGCAAATCAGCAGTTGCGCTTGCCACCACTAGACCAACGGGGCAGTTATTTTATTATTCTCTGAGTAAATATACAAAGAAAGCATTGTTTGTGATCAGTTACAAAATGTTAATAATGTCGAAATACATTATATGTTCTCACTAGCGGCCCGTCCCGGCTTCGCATGGGTGGATATTTTTCCCGTTTTTGCTACACTTTTTCATTTATGCTCCGCTCCTATTGGTCGTAGCGTGATGTTATATAGCCTATAACTTTCCTCGATAAATGGACTATCCAACACAAAAATATTTTTTCAATTCCAACTAGTAGTTCCTGAGATTAGCGCGTTCAAACAAACAAACAAACTCTTCAGCTTTATAATATTAGTATAGATTAATTGGGATAGTATTTATTTCGATAAGTACAGTATCGCATTAGGTTAAAAACCTGCAATTATACCTACAACGTATTACATAATTCCCCGTGAAAAAGAAAATATTTATTAAACCAAAAAATGGTTGTAGTCCTCTCAGAAGAAATTAGGTAAGAATGTAAATAACTTTCTGGGTAGTCTACTCTTTAGTTTTATGTTTTCAGGGTTGCGTTTCAATGATGTATTTTTTATGTTTTATCCAGATTCTGTTTTTTTCATACTACGGTTTTCAAATATTGCCAATAGACTCTTTACAAGGGACCTTTTAACCCTCTTTCGGCTTTAGGGGTATTTTTGTGACACATTGTAGATGTAAGACCGATAAATAAATAAATAAAAAATAATATCACAGGGATATCGATATCTACGTTAAACTCTATCACTTACGGCCCTATCAATATCGAGCCGTCTAGTCCACTCCATCTATCGTATACACATATATTTGTCGTATCTAAGCCATCTACTATCCTTGGGAGTAAATTGTGGGGGGGGGGGGGGGCTGAGAGGGTCATGTCGTCGTTTTTGCTCCGTCAGGCTCTCAGAAGGGGTCTGTTTATTCGGGGTCTAATTGGATGTCTAGAGAACGAGGATGTAGGAAATACTATTGTATTTAATAAGTATGGTCAGACGCGATGAAAATACTACTACTTTTGTGATGAGCATGTGAAGAATATTTATATCTCCATCTTCAATGGTCTAGAAGCTAACAAGGTTAACAAGGCTTTGGCCTTTAGAATTTGGGTTCGAATCCTGGGCCAAAATTAAATAGCTTTTCTTTATATGCATTTTTTTTAAATAATAGCGTTTGTTTAATATCGATAATCACCTTTCGCGTCTAGTCGCCTCGATGCTCTCGGGACTAGTAGTTGTATTAATTGATTTTCGATATTATTTAAACGCTAGCAAAGTTGATAATGGTTTGACAGTGAATGATTGCAACATGAAATAAAATGAAGCTATCGCAGGCAGTGGCGTGCCTATAGGGCAAGGCCGATATTTTTTTGGTTCATAATTTGATATTTATAATTCGTCTGATAACAAATAGTTTGAGATCTTAAGATCAAATTATGGTTTACTAATGATAAGCATAAAATATATTGTCATAAACATAATTTACCTTACACATCAAAATAAGTACCAAAATAATATCGGGCTTGCGCTATAGGCATGCCACTGGTCGCAGGACGCCTGGCGGATGCGAAACACCAAAACTTAATTTGTAAAAAAAAATGTGGCGTAATCAAGAGAGACGACATACGAAGGTCTGCCGTCGCGTGTCTGCCATCGCGAGCGTCGCCACGCAACAGCCTCATTACATGTTTCACATCAAAAGGAGCTAACAGTCTATTTCTTTGTTTCAGCTGCACTCTGAATACCGCAGCACGTACAAATGGCACGAGCACAAGGAGCAACAGCAGGGTGTGGTGAAGCAGCCTGCTCCTACACCCCCCTCAGCACTGCCCATACAGAGGGGTAAGTTATCCAGTCTCAGGCCATAGATATTTTCCATAAACCGCTACGGTAATGAAAAGAAAAAAACTTGTGAAAAAGTGCCTAGGCCCCGAGGGTTACATACAATAGGTACCTATAATATTTATAAAAGTTTTGTTTTTATTTTCTTCTAAAACTGTAAGTGTCTGAAACTTCGATTTATTTTACCTGTAATATACGAGTATATTATCAGACCTGCTATTATTATAAAGTATTTCGGGTTGTTTATCTTGCAAACTTAAAAAATAAAAGGGATGGTATATTAAAAATATAAACGGATATTTGTCAATAATAAAATTATCTCTGCAACTGCTTATGTCAAATTTTAAGTCGATAGCAATAGCAGTCGCTATGAGAACCGACCGTGACCCACGGACAAATGGTCAGACAGACACTGAAGTCTCACCATAAAGGTTCAACTTTGTGACCCTTACGGAACCCTAAAAAGCCAGAAACCGATATAGATGGGAAATTAAAGCATTTGATTAAAACAATTCGCCCTGATCAATGATTCTGGATGAATCGTGATTTGGCCAACGGTGTTTCACCAAACAAAAATAATTATTATTCAGACAGTGATAGCCTAGCGGTTGAACGCTTCCCATCCATGCAGGAGAGCCTAAGTTCAAACCCAGCCCACACCTCTGACTTTTGAAATCCATGTGCGTATCAGAATTTGATTATCACTTGTGCTAACGGTTAAGGAAAACATCGTGAGGAAAACTGAGAGGGATATAATGTTCCCGGTGGTGTATGTATTTCGCCAATAAGAACCAGGCCAGCATGGTTGACTATAAGGCCTAAATCCTCGTTCTAAGAAAAGGCCCATGCCCAACAGTGGGACAGTCGTGGACTTATTATGTTTATGCTGTCTCTTCTTTTCGTGTGGTTAGTGACTAACCTGGTGTCAGAGTTTATGCCGCTCATGGGCCTCTGATTTGGCTCCACATGTCATGCCGGTTTCCTCACGACATTTTCCTTTACCGTTTTTAAGCAGGTAATAATTATACAATACGCACATGAGGCGTGCCTTGGGTTCGAACTCGAGACCTATGACTTGGCAGTTCGACGGTCACTCCACTAGGCTATCACTGCTGTATGTACCATGCTGTTTATAAACCTCACAAACCTCGTTCTCCTCAACTCTTCGACTAACCATAGTTTCTTCACCAGGCCCAATGGAGCCAGCAATGCCTCGTCGCAAAAAATACCCCGGTGTGGCGTACAAGACGAACGAGCTCTTCGATCCTGCACCTGCTGACGACATCAGACCTCAGCAGAAGGCAGAAGCTTTCAATCGTGCCAGGGTAAGATCCAGTCCCAAGATAGGTCTGCTTTTTTTAAATTGTTTTCTCGGTCGCGTTTGACCCAAGTTGCACCTAATGGTAAGCGCATATAGGGCCTAAGAGCCTATTCACACAGCGCATCCATTTTAACGGATCCGTCGGTACTGGATGTGTTGTTTACATCTGTAACGACGGATCAGTTAAACAAATGGCAGCTGCATCGCAACTGGCAGGCAGGATACGATAAAAATAACGGATCCAGTATTTTTTACTGGATTCGGAATACTGTCGTGTATGTGAACTCGCTCATACAACTACAGGCGCCATCACCAAAATAAAAATGGATCCGCTAAAACGGGTGCTGTAAACAGTTTCTGTGTGAACTAGCTATAAGATGGAACAAACGAATCCAAGTAACAGAGATATAGACAGATTCCACACCTCTCTGGCTCTTACATACATACGATGGAACACAGTAAACTGCTTGACTTTGAAATCAGCTTCTAACTGAACCAATTTCTTCATCCAGAGTGCGGAGAGGAACGACAATGAACGCGCTGGGCGGCGCAGCAAGTCTGAGGGTCCTCGCCAGCCGCGCTGGACTGACACCGTGGAACCCAAGGTACCAACCAATAAGCACATTCATCTTTCCTCCTAGCCTTTTTCTAGTTATGTTGGGGTCAGCTTCCAGTCTAACCAGATACGGCTGAATACCAGTATTTAACATAGAGTGACTGCCATCAGACCTCCGCAACCCAGTAACTGGGCAATGCCGATATCCTAAAGTTAGACCAGTTATCAGACTATCTAGCTTCTGACTACCCGTAACGACTGTCATAGGTATTCGTATGACACCCGGGACCGAGCGTTTAACATGCTCTCCGAGGCACGGAGGGGTCTCGATGTGTAACGAATGGTCACCCATCCACGGACTGACTGCGGCAAGCGTTGCTTAACCTCGCAAATCGTATGATCAGAGCGGTCATTAATAAGCCATAAGCCCTTCGAGCCTCAAAATTACTTCGCAATAGGTGAAAAAAAAAAACAAGCAAAGCTGCGGGCAAAAGCTAGTAATGGTGCGTCCAGACCTGACGAACGCGCCGCGAATGCACCGCACGCGCGCCGCTCGCGCGAGCGGCGCGCGTGGTATTTTCCGTATGGTATTCCTCAGTAGCAACCCGTAGTTTGGATTTGTGCCCGGTTGATGGCAATAGGCTCGCCCCCTATTACATTGGACAAACAACGGAGAAATTAGGGTTTTACTATACAAGGTTAGTCGGAAAGGGGGTACTAAGCCGAAAGAGTGTTAAAGTACCCAAAATAATGGATAACTTTTGTTCTACAACATTCCCCAAAAGTCAATAGTTCAAGAGAAGTAGCTGTTCAAAGATTTCATAAAAAATACGCTAAATTCTGTCTATCCTCAGCTATGATCAGACGTGTTTACATTTTACGTCATATTTGGGGTCACGGATTAGAAACTCCATTTTCTGAATTCATAACTAAAGCAGGGATGAAGAATTTTTGAATAAACTAAAATAAAAATATTTTTTCTTGGAAAAAAAGTTAACCACATTTTTAAAGGAGAATGACCAAAAGTGGTACCAAAAAGTCTCATGCATCAAGATCAAAGTATTATAGTAATTATTTTCATATTTTTTACGAAATTTACGCGTCGGTGATTTGGTTTTTGAACAGGGAATTTAAAGTAAAAAAGTGTTGAAATTGTTTTATTTCCTAATGACGTTCCGTGATATAACCTTCAATTTTAAAAGTGTCATGATCATGTCTTTCAAAAAACATCCAAATAATATATATACCTACTTTGGCAAAAATAACTAGAATAAAATAGAGTTTTTATTTATCCGATTATCATTTTTATCTATGGTTAATTGGCCGTTCACAGTCGGTCGATTTTTGGTAAATCGATAACTAGTTTTTGTTCAAGATACTCTCTAGACTCAACGAGCGCTTTACTCGGTCTGACGGTCACACTTATGATAATGTTTTATTGGTATTGGTGTGGTAGTGTGATCACGATAGCACAGAGTACATTCTAATATATGAAACACGATAGCGTCCAATTATATAAGTAATACCCTTAGATACGTTACCCGTTCACAGCATTAGCATTATAAAAGTCTGGTAAATCCCGGAGTTGCTTTAACTCTTAATTCTTACTAATATTAACGCTATATTATTAAATATTATTACGCTTTGTTAGAGTAAATACTGGCCGCTCGTGGTCTAACAAAATATGGTACTAGTTTTTAGGTTATTTCGATTTTTTGTAATAACTCCTAAACCCGGGTTTTGTTTACAAAAAGAACTTTTGTAGGAGTTAATATGATAAGTGTAGTTTTTATAAAACAAAGTTTCACTTTGATGCAGCTTGGTACGGGATTCCATACATCTATGAGCATTTTAACACTTTCTTTAAAACAATTCTTCCTCTTAGCCTTTTCCCAATTATCTTGGGGTCAGCTTCCAGTCTAACCAGATGCGGCTGAATACCAGTATTTTACACGGAGCGACTGCCATCAGACCTCCGCAACCCAGTAACTGGGTAATGCCGATATCCTAAGGTTAAACCGTTTGTCAGACTTTCAGGCTTCTGATTACCCGTAACGACTGTCATAGGTATTCGTATGACACCCGGGACCGACGGCTTAACGTGCTCTCCGAGGCACGGAGGGGTCTCGATGTGTAACAAATGGTCACCCATCCACGGACTGACCGCGGCAAGCGCAGCTTAACCTCACAAATCGTACGATCGGCGCGGTTGTTATTTAGCCACGAGCCCCTCTTTTCTTTAAAACAATTATCAGTGATAAATTAAGTGGCCCGCGGCTTAGTACCCCCTTTACGACTAACCTTGTATACCTCTATCCAACCCTTCGGGGAATACAGGCGTAATAATTATGTTGTTATGCTACACAAAATTATTCTAACATATTTTCTTAGTTCCTTGCATGTTCGTGAACAGTAGTTAAGTTATTATATAAATTTCCTCGCTGATCTAATGATCTAAAAGAAAATGGAGAGATAACAGCTGTTTACAAAACGGAAATAATGATGTATGCTGTTGATAGACTACCTTTCACTAATTATGTTAAACTAACGGCCCGTCCCGGCTTCGCACGGGTGGACATTTTTCCCGTTTTTGCAACATTTTTCATTTATGCTCCGCTCCTATTGGTCGTAACGTGGTATTATATAGCCTATAACTTTCCTCGATAAATGGACTATCCAACACAAAAATATTTTTTCAATTCCAACCAGTAGTTCCTGAGATTAGCGCGTTCAAACAAACAAACTCTTCAGCTTTATAATATTAATATATATATAGGTAGATTAACTGCACCCGCGGCTCTGCCTTTTTTTTTATTTTTTTTTTATTTATTTTTTTACGTGGGGAAATCCTCATGGACTATCCCCCGTCTGGGCCAGACGGGGGGGTGTGCCGGACTTTTACCGGCTAAAACCACCATCCTTCTGACCTAAGGCCGGGGTCGCGGGATTCGGTATTGCATGCACCGCAACCCCAGCAGGTCTTGGTCCACCAATTGCTGGTGGACCTCTCCACTGTAGGGCCCCACCCCACGACCTCCTGAGAGGCGCGGGGGGCACCCCACATCACCGGCGCACCAGAACACATGGTACGCCGTGACCACCCCGGGGACCAAACAAGTACATGGGTGCCAGACTACCCCGTGTCTGGGCACCCCTGCTCCCCCTGCGACGGGTCAGATTAGTGGACCCGCGGCTCTGCCTACGGAAAAAAGGTTACTGCTCATCAACCACACTCAATAGCGTGATAATTTGTACCTTATAACCTGACCTGCTCTTTAACCGATGTGGCTGCCAAATTTCAACTGGATCTGTCCAGTAGCACTGGCGTGAAGCTCAAACATACAAACAGACAAAAACTCCAAAAACTAAATTTTTGGCATCACTATCGTTCCTAGGATGCGTTGCACTTATCTACTTTTTTCCAAAAATATTTAATGAAGGAGATACACGTTTTTTAAGTCGTTGAATGGCGCATTTTCTGTTCTTGTCGCACGAACCGGCATTGTACGGACTAATGTCAAGTTACTATGAAGTTTTTGAACAATGACGTCATCGTTCAATAGTGCGGTCTTTGTCTAGTTAACAATTTTAAATCGCATATAACTTGGGCATATTATTATTGATTTTTATTATATACAAGCGATCCGCCCCGGCTTCGCACGGATGCAATGTAGATATGTGGGGCATATAAACCTTCCTCTTGAATCACTCTATCTATTGCTGAAAACTGCATTAAAATCCGTTGCGTAGTTTAAAAGATCTAAGCGTACAGTCAGCGGGAGCGACTTTGTTTTATGCTATGTAAAGATTTCATTTTATTTTCATTGTTGCCTTTGTTTTTTGTTAAAATATTGAGACAAATAATAAAAAAAAACTGTTCAACTACTTTATTTCACTTTTTTGAAATCAGACCATGAAACCACAGATTATAAAGTCACACATACTTTCTTTTAGAAAGAAAACAAGTTCTTATCTTAGCCTTGACACTATCTACAGTGTCGTTCTCAAGTGTATCACAACATTACACTGATATAGTGTTATCAGTGATCGCTGTAATGGCTTGTCGGATTTATCCAAACCATCAGGTGCGTCAAGTTTTAATTTTTAAATATTTTTTACGAATTATTGTTCTGTCTAGTCTTTTCCCAACTATGTTGGGGTCAGCTCCCAGTCTAACCAGATGCGGAATACCAGTATTTTACACGGAGCGACTGCCATCAGACCTCCGTAACCCAGTTACTGGGCAATGTCGATATTCTAAGGTTAGACCGTTTGTTAGACTTTCAGGCTTCTGGCTATCCGTAACGACTGTCATAGGTATTCTTATGACACCCAGGACCGACGGTTTAACGTGCTTTGCGAGGCACGGAGGGGTCTCTGTGTAACGAACGGTCACCCATCCACGGGCTGATCGCGGTGAGCGCAGCTTAACCTCACAAATCGTATGATCCGTACGGTTGGTGTTTAGCCACGAGCCACTCCGTTGTCCACGGTTGTTTTTACGTTAGCGTCAAGCCAGCGGCCCCACCAAAACGATGCCAGGATTTTTGTTACATCCAAAAAATAACAACATTACATCACGCCTGTATTCCCCGAAGGGTTGGGCAGAGGTGTATAGTAGGTAACACCCTTATTTGTTGTTGTTATGTTTAAGTCCTATGTAATAGGGGGCGAGCCTATTGCTATCGACCGGGCACAAATTCAAACTCCGGACTACTACTGAGGAATTCCACATGGAAAAACCCAATAACATCCAAAAAAATGTGTCTAAATAGTGACTAAAACTAATATTTATTGACTAAATAATTAATGACTCAATAGTTTTCGAGTTTTGAGCAGCTATTAGTGGGGACGCTAGCGTGACGCCAAGTCAGCGTCCCCACCTTGTAACTCAAAAACTATTACAGTCTTGACAAAGATTTTCTAAAAAACGAGTTCATATTTCAATTAATGTTTAAAGAAAAATGAATGATTCACAATCAAAAGTTTGTCTGCTTTTCCCGAAAGTACGCTTAAACGCGTTCAGCTTGCGGCCGCTGTGGGGTCGGTTTGAACGTACGAGCGTACCCTGACTAAAGATGTTTTTTTAACTCATTTATAAATGAAATGAAACTTATAACTTATTAGTGGTCTAGCTAACAAGTTTGTAACTACTCTATACTTATTAGTGTTCTGTTTGGACAAGCTTTTAGGCAAGGCTGTCTGTGCCAAAATACTACGCTGGGCATCACCCAACTACAGAAAATGCCTGCATTGAGTGCCAAGATTTTACCGCAATTACGGGCACTAGATTAAGTACCTCTATTAATTACAAGCTTAAATGGCTCTCAGATATAAAAAATAACTGATTTTAGTTAAGAACATAATGGTGCCGCTTCTCTTGAGGGGCTCATGACTGGATCGTATGATTAGCAAGATTAAGCTGAGGTTTCCACGGCCAGTCCATGGATGGGAGACCATTTGTTACACATCGAGAGCCCTCCGTGCCTCGGAGAGCACGTTAAACCGTCGGTCCCGGGTGTCATATACGAATAGCTATGACAGTCGTTACGGGTAGTCAGAAGCCCGAAAGTCTGACAACCGGTCTAACTTTAGGATATCGGCATTCCCCAATTACTGTGTTGCGGAGGTCTGATGGCAGTCGCTCCGTGTAAAATATTAGTATTCAGCCACATCTGGTTAGTCCGGAAGCTGACCCCAACATAGTTGGGAAAAGGCTAGGTAGAACAATAGTGCCAATCCTCTTATTCACCAACTAAACTAAAATGAGAGAATTGCTATCTTTAACTAACAGACAGCGGGAGAAAAGGACGGCGATAGATAAGAAATAAGTTAGAGATGTCAAACTGGTTAATGCCTTGAACTTCATCGCGTTTTCAGTCTACACGTTCTGAGATGACATGTCGTCTAATGCCCAGTTCTTATAAATAAAAACGAATCGTTTTACCTACCAACGGTAGCATTTTTTTTGCCAAACGGGATAAAAATAGACTCTTAAGCTAATTTTACATGTGATAGCTACTTCCATATGGGAAGGTCTACTATGCAAAGCTATGAGGTCTTTGCTTCATCTATACTTAATATTATAAAGAGGAAAGATTTGTATTTTTGTATGTAACGAATAAACTTTAAAACTACTGGACCGTTTTCAAAAATTCTTTTGCCGTTAGAAAGCTACATTATCACTGAGTAATATAGGCTACGGGCGGAGCCGTGAGGACACAGCTAGTTATTAGTAAAGATACGAGAGTCACAATTTAAACCAATAACCCTCCGTAAATTATAGGAATTGGCAATAAGTATGGAAATTTTAGTTCAACTAAATTTGACAGCTCACATTTACGTCCGTCTCTTTCTTATTTTATCAGAGTGAAAAGTTAAGCAATAGTTTAAATTAAATTTATTATCAGAATCAGAATGTGACATTTGAACACTATCTATACTAATATTATAAAGAGGAAAGATTTGTATTTTTGTATGTAACGGCAGAGCCGTGAGGACACAGCTAGTCTACAATAATGTTCTTAGCAACATAGCAACACACCGCAAACACATAATTACTAAATAATTAATTAATTATTCAATCAACTGGACGTCCGAAAGATTAACCATCACAAATTATCGTTAATCAATCAACATGCAAGCGAAGCTACAAGCATAACTATAGGTAATTAATTATAACGAGATGTCTTTATCTTGCTTTTACGGATATACTCACCGTTGTGTCTTAAATGGGGAGAGTGGATAGAATGACGACGATCTGGACGGAAACTACAACTACAAAAAAAATACAAAAATAAAAAACAAAACATATTTGACTATCTTGCTGGTCTAGTGGTCGCAAGCGTGACTGCTGAGCATACGGCCCTGGGTTCGATCCCCAGGTCGGGCAAAGTGGTATTGGGTTTTTCAATTAGGAATTTCTCAGTAGCAGCCGAGTCTGGATTTGTGCCCGGTTGAGAGCAATGGGCTTGCTTCCTATTACATGGGACTTAAACATAACTGGCGAATACGAGGGTGTACTAAACCACCTCTACAAGGCGTTATCTTATGTTATCCACATTTGAGGGGCTCGCGGCTAATTACCAACCGCGGAGATCATACGTTTTGCGAGGTTAAGCTGCGCTTACCGCGGTGTCTGTGGGTGGGTGACCGTACACATCGAGAACCCTCCGTGCCTCGGAGAGCACGTTAAACAGTCTGTCCCGGGTGTCATACGAATACCTATGACAGTCGTTACGGGTTATCAGAAGCCCGAAAGTCTGACGTCCGGTTTTACCTTAGAGTATCGGCATTGCTCAGTTACTGGGTTGCGGAGGTCTGATGGCAATTGCTCCGTGTAAAATACTGGTATTCAGCCGCATCTGGTTATACTGGCAGCTGACTTCAACATAGTTGGGCAAAAGCTAGGCAGAACAAATCCATATTTGTAAAACACAAAAGTGCTTCTTTTATCGAAGTGGTGATAAGATAAGCCAGTTAGCAAGGTTGGTAACTAACTGCCCAGGGTGCGCTGTACGTCTGCCGGGGTTGCGGTACATGCAATAGCGAATCCCGTGACAACTGCCTTAGGTCAGAAGGAGGGACACCGTTGGTTTTTAGCCGGTAAGAGTCCGGCAGACCCCCTCGTCTTCCCCGGGCGAGGGACATCCATGAGGATTTTCCAACGATAAACAAAAAAGGGTTGCGGTGGTCTGATGGCAGTCGCTTCGTGTAAAATACTGGTATTCAGCACATCTGGTTAGACTGGAAGCTGACCTTAACATAGTTGGGAAAAAGCTAGGCAGAACAAATCCATTTGTAAAACACAAAAGTGCTTCTTTTATCGAAGTGGTGATAAGATAAGCCAGTTAGCAAGGTTGGTAGCGGAGCTGACTGCACTGGGTGCGCTGTACGTACTTAAGTATCGTCATTTGTAGAGACTCTTTTAATGGACTCCAAATAATAATAATAAAGGATAAATTATTTTCAACACCTCTAAGGGGCCATTCAAGTATTACGTAAGCAGAATTTTAGTAATTTTTAACCCACCCCTCCCCCTTGTCAGCAAAAGTAAGCAAAGCTTTTACCCCCCTCCTATGCTTACGTAAACATTGGTATATATTTTTTTAAACTGATCAGGTTTCTTTATTGTTATTCATGAGCAGCAGTTTTTAAGTCTAGAAAAATAAGTAAATAAGTAAAAACTGCTGACGTAATCATCATCTAGACACCCCCGTCCCCCATGTCATCAAAAATAAGCTAAGCAAAGACCCCCTCACCCCCTTTCATGCTTACGTAATACTTGAATGGCTTACCACAAATGTGACATGACCAAAATATTCTAAACTGTAACACCCTTCTCTGCCCAGGCCACAACCGCGTTAGGCGACGTGATGGCAGCTAAGGAGCCGGAGATTAACAGCACGGAGTACCGCAACCAGTACGCGTGGCCCAAGGACACCACCGACTCCGCGCCGAGGAAGAGCATCTCCATGGGTGCGCTGAAGAAAGCTGCAGTGGCTGAAGGTAGGACACTTCACCGTGACACCCTCGGACTACACCTTAGTCCTTGATTTCTACTCCAGGGTGTTTCCTGTCCTATGTGGATGAGGCTACGATATCCGTCCGCATGCGGTTGGTCCAAAACATTATTTTCTATAGTACATTTTAAGTACCACAAGTAAGTAGTGATAGCCTAATAGTGTGACCGTCGGACTGCCAAGTCATAGGTCTCGAGTTCGAACCCAAGGCACGCACTTCTGACTTTTCTAATTCATGTGCGTATTGTATAATGATTACTTGCTTAAAAACGGTGAAGAGAAACATCGTGAGGAAACCGGCATGCCTGAGGGATATTTCTCGACGGCATGTGAAGCTAAGTCAGAGGCCCATGGGCGGCATAAATTCAGACACCAGGTCAGTCACTAACCACACGAAAAGAAGAAGTACCACAACCAGTTCGCGTGGCCCAAGGTCACCACCAACTGCACCGAGGAAGAGTATGTCTATGGAAGCGCTGAAGACGGCTGATTTGCCGAAAGTATGTCAAATAGACGGTTTATCAAATACGCTGTAGATGCTAAAAATTTACAAAACCCACATCTATATATACTAATATTATAAAGCTGAAGAGTTTGTTTGTTTGTTTGAACGCGCTAATCTCAGAAACTACTGGTTCGAATTGAAAAAATATTTTTTTGTTGGATAGTCCATTTATCGAGGAAGGCTATAGGCTATATAACATCACGCTACGACCAATAGGAGCGGAGCATAAATGAAAAATGATGCAAAAACGAGAAAAAATATTCCTTTTTGAGAGCTTCCATTGCGTGCGCTGCGTAAACGGTTTAAGTTACGCAAATATCTAAAAAAAAACTTCTTACACGGGCGAAACTGCGAGGGCACAGCTAGTTACTAATTATCTATGGTTACTAAATATGTGGGTTGAGTTAAATGACCGCGCGGCGATCGATAGCCGCGCAATTCGCTCGAGGCGCTAAAATCCCTTACGTTAAGAACACCATGTTGACTTCTTGTAAATTTTTTTTATTGAATCCAATTGATCTTATTCTGGGTTAATATATGTCAGCAGTGATGAACTGCTGATATAGATTAACCCAGAATAAGATTGATCGAGGTTTGAAGGAATTACATCATTTAGTTTACATTCTGTATAATGAAACAAAATGAAATAAATTTAAAAATAAATATCTAATATAAACAAAAATTACATAACATCACGCCTGTATTCCCCGAAGGATTAGGCAGAAGTGTATAGTAATAGCGTCATTTCGCAGTTATGTTTAAGTCCCATGTAATAGGGGGCGAGGCTATTGCCATCAACCGGGCACAAATCCAAACCACGGGCTGCTACTGAGGAAATACTTACAGAAAAACCCAATAACACTTTGCCCGATCTGGGGATCGAAACCAGGATCTCACGATCAGCAGTCGCAATTGCCACCAAACGAGACATCATAATCTCCCTGCTCTTATCACACACTAGGTGTGGTCGGCACAACACGTATTCCTCTCCCATTCTCCTCTATCAGCCGTCATCTCAGTACTCACTCCTTTCTTACCCATATCATCCTTCACACAATCCATCCATCTTTTCTTTGGCTTACCTCCTCTTAGCCTTTTTCCCAATTATCTTGGGGTCAGCTTCCAGTCTAACCAGATGCGGCTGAATACCAGTATTTTACACGGAGCGACTGCCATCAGACCTCCGCAACCCAGTAACTGGGCAATGCCGATATCCTAAGGTTAAACCGTTTGTCAGACTTTCAGGCTTCTGACTACCCGTAACGACTGTCATAGGTATTCGTATGACACCCGGGACCGACGGCTTAACGTGCTCTCCGAGGCACGGAGGGGTCTCGATGTGTAACAAATGATCACCCATCCACGGACTGACCGCGGCAGGCACAGCTTAACCTCGCATATCGTACGATCGGCGCGGTTGTTATTTAGCCACGAGCCCCTCCCCTCTTTCTTTGGCTTACCTCTACTTGTATAAAATATCCATCCACATTCATATTTAATACTCTTCTAGTAACATGACTTTCTTCCCTCCTCAGAACATGTTAGACATTTACAAAGAATTTTTTTGCTAGCCAACAGCGCTGAGAATTAATAATATTAATAATTAATAATCTATGGCTATTGAAATCTGTTCAAAGACAATACCAAAATGATGTATATGGCAAAATATACTTTAAAATATAAACCCAAAGCAAAGACAGCACTTTATTTTGCATACAAAGTATTCCACCCGAGATTCAACATGTTTATTAAAATCAGTGCATACTAACTTCAAAACCTTTTCATAAAGTTATCAACCTTACGTAACTTAAGTACTAGAATGCAGCACACCCTGTACGTTTAACATATGACGTCATATAGCTATAACTTAAGTTCAGAACTAAGCACCATGCAGACGTATTGTCGTCAAAACTTAATCATTTATACCTTTAAATAAGGTTGCCACTCTTGATTTAAAATTATCTCCAGTATGGATAATATCTGGTTTAGTAGAGTATAATCGATGGTGGTTTGATCATCCGGATTAAAAATACATAAATTCTAAATTGTTTTTCTTAAATACAAAGTCAAGCAGTTTACTGTGTTCCGTCGTGTGTATGTGAGAACCAGAGGGATGTATGATGTATCCCTCTATTTCTCTGTTCTTTGGGTTCGTGTGCTCCATCTTAGACCCTGTCTACGCTTACCGTCAGGTGAGACTAGGGCCAAACAAAAGTAAAGTTGACTTTCTATATTAAATTAGCAAATTAATTTCCTTTAATAAAAACATCTCTTTCCTTATTACGGGTAAACCATCAGATGACCCACTCTGAACTTCTAATTTTTGAACATGTATTCATTAAAACTTGATAATTATAAATTGCAGCCTCACAATACCCACGTAGCAGCCCTATTCTTAAAACTTCTGAGTTATTCAAATTAGTTCCACAACTCTGAACAATGGCTATAAGAAAATGCATTATTTATTAGTACCAGTTCGGTTCCCATAAAATATTTGGAGATTATTCAAATTACCCAGACTGCTGCTGAGAATGGTACTTGAGCATGAAATAAATAGCAATAGTGGTATTGCTATTTTAAACAGTTTTGCAGAAGGGTGATGAAATGCAGCTTGTGCTAAAGGAATGTAAGCAAAAAGATATTATAATGAGTGCAATAGTAACGATGCACCAAAGTCCCTAGCAAAACTGAATGAGTGGGCCGAGGAACTTCAAGTATACTCCACCAAGAAGAACATAGTCTGCTTAGTTGTCAGCAATAAGATTAACAAGCATATCATTTTGGGACACGTGCATAATATCAGCAAACACATTGGGTCACCCGCGCGACAGCGCAACGAGTATTCCCAAGGAGGGTTGATGTTAGGCAGGCGGCCAGTCATAAAACAATAAGCCAAAACCTTTAACAACATGGATTTACGAAATACGTGTTGTGCCGAACCCACCTAGTGTGGGATAAGGGCAGGGAGATGATGATGATGAAAATAATGACGATGCACTGACTATCTTACGTAATAATGATGTTGTTTAAATGAAGAAGGTACTATCTTTTCCTCCATTAACGAGTTGCATGATGCATCTTATAGCAAACAACTCATTAAAAACAGGTTTCAGGTTTAGAAAGAAGGCCATTCCAGACGTTGCCCCATATTGTTACACTCGCATAGTTTTTATACCACAATGTCTGGACTTTAAAAGAGACCTTGATCTATGAGTTTGTTTCGGCTTTTCTTCTCACAGCTAGTCAGATAGGAAATAGCGCCATCTAATCTTAAAAAGACATACAATTGACTTGTAAAAGTGCCTGTAACAGATTTATTTACCGAAATAAAAATCATTTATAATTTCGTCCAGATAGAAAGAGTATAAAAGATTTGAGCAACAATTTTGTCAGTCTAGTCTTTGGGTAGCAGTATCCTGTTTACACATGTCAGAGAATACATTAATGGACTCTTTGGAACCCGAGCTCAACATATCGCATTTCTGGTCGATGTCTCGCAAGTAAAAATAAGTATGCATAGGTACTGAACCTTGGTACTGAGCCTTGGACGTCGTAAAAGATAACTAAATACATTTGCCTGAAGAATATGATGCTGTAGAAACTGGTTAATTTATTACTACTGCTGATTAGTTTTCTGAGGTGAATTAATGACTGTTAAAGCCTCAGAGTATAATCTTAGTACAAACCTGGCTATTTAAACCATTGCTAATGAATACACAATTAGTTCTTTAGTGGTGAATGAATGATGAATCCACAATAAATTATTGAAATGTTGTGTTACAAATAGTTATAATAATAATGGATAATATCTTTACATAGTATAAAACAAAGTCGCTCCCGCTGTCTGTACGCTTAGATCTTTTAAACTACGAAACGGATTTTAATGCAGTTTTCAGAAATACATAGTGATACAAAAGGAAGGTTTATATGCCCCACATTGCACCCGTACGAAGCCGTGGCGAGTCGCTAGTATAATATAAATTAAAATAATATTTATAATATAATGTAATATAAATGCATGCTACATCTTTCACTTGACATAATTATATTTAAAAATAGTAATAAACGCAATAATAGTATAGATAGCCCTCAATATTGCAATGCTTGTAAAAGACCACTAAGTTTTAAGTGCCAAAACAAAATGTAACACCAACGATGTACACTTAGTATGCAATAAATCTTTGAATCTTCCTTCCCCCTAGATTCTAAGAAACCGCCGTCAAAATGAAAATCTCTTACTAAAGCTACCGAAACATTTTGAATTCAGATAATAGATTTCAAATTATAACAAGCCGTGAAATACATTGACAAAAAAACTGACGTTCTTTTTTTAAACGCCGTGAGTTCCGTTTACGAATAGAGATCAATGTCAAAGACCTCAGACGTAATGCAACTCTTGCGACACTTTAAGAGATATTGTTCCAACGAGGTCATTTAGACTAGATTTTGCGTTTGTAGAATACAAGAAACGAGTGCTATGAAGGTTTTATGAAAGTCGAGTAAACAATTGTATATAATTATAATCTTTGATTCCTACGAAATGTATGTAGCCAAATACTAAATCATTGTTATTACCTCTGACAATAGAAACAATCAATTCTGGAGAAGTAATTATACTATTTATCAGAAACTGCCGCTTTGGTCTACTGACAGCAAGCGCGACTGATAATCCTGGGTTCGATCTCCAAGTCGGGCAGTGTTATTGGGTTTTTCCTTCTGGAAATTCTCAGTAGCAGCCCGGAGGTTAGATTTGTGCCCGGCTATTACATGGGACTTAAAAACATAACGGCGAAATGAGGGTATTACTATACACCTCTACCTAGCCCTTCGCAGAATACAGGCGTGATGTTATGTTATGTTATTTATCAGAACAAGAGGTAATTATTAGTCAAGTTAACATCGATAGTACAATTTGCAAGGACAATGAGTACTGTAATGACGGCTGATAGAGGAGAATGGAAGAGGAATACATATTGTGCCGACCACACCTAGTGTGGGATAAGGGCTGATGATGATGAATTTACAAGGACAGAGCAAAACAATACTCGCAAAGTAACTTTATATCTGAATAATGCAAAATAAGAACAAAGTGACCATTACAGTTGACCGGCCAATAAAAGCAACGAGGAACATGAAGAAATAAACGACGCTTTACAATTTTAATTGTAACATTATTCTACTTTGAATACCAATTCAAGTGTACTGAAACGAATATAAAATGAACAAGTATTACTTTGCAAACGAAGTGATATAATAGCAACGTTTATTCAGTTGAACACTTACCGTATTCTTATTTAAGAGCACTTTATTTCAGGCTAGAACGAGCCTTAACCTCGGAAGCTATAACTTTCAACTTTTTATTTTTTATAAACTGGCTATTGCTTTGAAATCACATTATAGATTTTGTTTGGAAACTGGTGGAAACCACTTGCCAATTCCTTGGATTGGATTCTAAATCACATTTCTATTTGTATCTAGGAAAAGGAAAAATTGCTTTTCATCTAATGTTTAGCTATCGATATGAGATATTGTCTTGTATTCTTATATCATATTTGAGTCCAATATTTTGTCTCTAGAGCTGTATACGTATCTATTTAAAATTCTTTTAAAGGTACCAACAGAAATACATCTTTAAAATTAATATTATGATACTCAATTTTGATCTCCGCATCTGAAATTTCCAGGTTTAGTGGAAGCGGAACCACTGATGAACCACGTGGATGGTGACCATGATGATCACAAGCGGTACATCGAAGACTATCTGTGGAACGGACAGAAACCTGGAGTCCAGAGGTGGGTGTCCAACTAGATTCAATAATTTGTTCATATTATGGTTCGTCTTTGAAGAGGTGGTTGGTTTATCTCGATGATGTTATAATTTTTACTGACTAAATTACCTGATGTTTAAGTTTCTTATTAAAACACTACTTTATATCTTGTATTCCAGACATACTGTACAGTTTTCTAGATAATTCTTTTCAATTGTTTTTTTTTTGTTCTGTGTAGTCTCTTTTTTTTAATTATTAAATAAACCAACTTCTTCTAACAAGAAGACCACTTTAGTATTACATTAACATTCAAAATGTTTCTACAAAATTTTCAAGTCAGGCACAAAATTTTGTAAAAACATTTCAACTATTACCAGCTTTAGCTTTTCACATTTCCATAACGACCAAAGCTTCCCATATCTTCTAGCCTACTTATAGATTGTTTCATATTTTATAATTTCTATCTTTCATATTAGCATGCTTTTGTTTAAATTAACACTCAACAGTAAAATCCATTTTGAGAAACAGTCTATAATCTTCTACTATGACGAATTTGATCATTGTCACAAAATGCTTTGCTTTCGCTAAAGCAGCAGCTTTTTAGCAAACTGAGTCATTATCAAAAATATCGAAATAATTAAGTTTCGATATTACCACATCTTCACCAGTGACATTTAAATACACCGAATTCAAATTACACACAATCACAAAATAATCAGTTTCGTAAAAATCCGTGAGAACCCGGACATGTACACTCAACACTGTTTTTATATAACAATATATTATGTGAACCATTAGATCTTGTATATATCTTTTATATGCAAAATGTAAATCAAATAATCCCAAAACTTTTTCAGGTGAAGACAAATTTTGATAATTTTATTTTTCTAAAATCGCTATAGCTTTCAAATTTCTATGTGTTTAGCTTTGTGTAACTAACCTGGTTGTGGAGGAAACTTTTTCTATTAATAATCTAATTTTACTAACTGCATTATTGAAATGGGCTTACACTGGTAAAACATTATCTTTTTATTTTAAAATAATAACTTCAATTTATTTTTTATTTAATACTATCTACACAAGCACTATTCTAGATCGCATAGGTACATACATAATTTCTTTGAGGTTGACATCTATAAGCTTTATAACGAAAACAAAATTTCCAATTTCCAGACTCTTCTCCTTTGTAAAATAATATCATTTTTAGTAATTGAATTTGCGTAAGTGGATAGTTAACTTCAGTCTTGTAAGATTCTTTCAAGTTGTTTTTATCTATACAGTCAAAAGCCCAACATTCTATTCAATTGAATCTTTTCTTTGTGAACACAGTGAGACAAGGGGTTCCTTCACAACCGTGTTCTGCCCCCAATTCTTTACTCAAAGCCTTTCAAAGCAGAACAAAGTCTAAATTTCGTTTTTGATATTTGCTTAACATAACTCCTCACGGTGGCGGTGTCTAGGCCGAGTAGATTTAGTTCAACAATAACTAACATTAGTTCGGAATGACAGCTAGATTTTTTAATTACTCAATGTGTCCTGCACTTTTGTCGATGTGAACGTTCATTGATAATGTTTTACTTAGAACCTGTATGTCGATGTATCACCACACTTGAACACTGGAGTTAGTTTGTGAGAGGGCACAGGGCGGCAGCCCGCACTCTGTCGGTCCTTCTAGACTCTTCTAGGTTTCGACATTCTAACCTCACCATTGCGAGCTTGACAATTATTTGAAGCATGTCTGTACTACTAACCCGGCTCGGCGCGAGTCGTTTCTGTTGCCACATCATCATCACAGACAACAAACACCAGGCGTCTAAGACTTAAAATGGAATTTTCCAGAAAATCGACGTTCCGTAACGCGCTATCGGCCCTCATATCCAACGGGGAGGATCGTAACAAAGATAATAGGAAACGTTACAAAAGCGAGTACAAAAAGAAATTTAGACCGTTCTCTCAATACGTGTATGAGGCGTCTAAAGGGACATTTACGAAATGCAGGGGGAAAGGGAAGTCGAATGAGGAGGCGAGCGAGAGGATGCTGGGGGATGCGGGGCAGGGGGTGTCGGGCGCGAGTGCGGGGGCGGGTGGGGTAGTAGGGGGCGGAGACGCGGGGGAGGACAGCGCCAACACGCTGCGCGCGGCCGGCCTGCAGCCGCTCGGCCTGGCCCAGGGCGACTCCTGGTACCGCGAGGTGCTGGACCTGCGCAAGCGCGCCGGCGAGTACAAGGTCTGCGCCTGTTACATACTAATGTAATACCTGAGAATAGGTCCCGAGAAAGAAATAAAAAAAAACAAAATTTTGATTGGAAACAAATAATGGACACAGAACAGAGAAGTTTTCTTTCGAGCCGGAAACTAGAGTTCAGGTTTGATACAAATAAACGTAAACGCACAAAGACTTTGTAAGGTTAACCATTGATCAAAAACATTTCATATTACAATAATAACCAAAATTTTATTATAAGTCATACTGCAAAAACAACTCTAAAAGGTAACTATAAAAAAAAACAATAAAACAATTCCCAAAATTTCTCTGTCCTATGTTCCCAAAAAAAACATATTAATAAAAAAAAATACTAAACTTAAATTAATTAATCTATGTAGGTCCACCATGAAATTCAGACACCATCAGTATCAAATGCTTTACCATGATCATGCTTGGTATTCAATATTGGCAATATTTCGACAGTACCGCGGCTGGGGGACAGAAATGGCGCCAGAACACATCACACAGCTTTACAATAAGCAGATCGAACTCTGGTACCAAGTGTCCCGCCGATCCTCGCTGTCGGCCTTATCACTAGCTTCCACAAATCACAAGTAAGTGATGCACTAAGCGATTGGCTTGTACGGCTTGAAGGACCAATTCTATATATTGGATATGAAAGGACCAAAAATTCCAAATTGACTAAAGAACGTTTGCAACGAACGGGTATTGGTATTAAAAATCAATCAATTTAATAAAATACAACATTGCAATGAGATAAAATTATGCGAACCAGATTTTTTAAGGTATTTCGAGTTCAGGTATTTAAGGACAGATTTTGATACTGCTTTTAATACAAGAAAAAGTCTTTGTCATGAATAGATTAACTTGCTAATAAGCGCTTGACTAAAACTGTTTTCTAATAACCGTACGAAAAATACCATTGTTATGAAAGGCTTTACAATAACTTGGCTTGATGTAAAAGATTGGCCCAGAACACAAAAGCTTGAATTGCTTCTAAATCTAGTCCTTCGAGCCGGATAAATTAATCAGCTTTTATCTAATCATAAGTATATTTAGTGGCAATAAGGCTGATGCAATCAAAGAATGGCTTGAATGGCGGACGGAAGCCATCGTATACCATGCTAATTGTAGCGTAGTCATCATCAGCCTTTTTAGTTTTATTTTAGAGACGTGATTGGAAGCTGATTTACTGTGGTCCTAGGGCTGGTAAGTAATTCTATCAAGAAAAAGGAAGTTTTGGGCATTGGGAACAACCAAAAAACGTTCAATAAGCAGAATTTTTATATTGCACCAACAAGTGTGAATATTGCACGGCTTAAAACGTTATCTATTATGAAAATGTATGATACTCATCAGTCATAATTTAAATATAAATTGGAATAATTAAGAATTTATCATAATGTATCAAAATGTACACATTTAGCTAAATACTATCCTCAAATATTACCATCTTCTCCTCTTCAGAGCACTGCCTCGTGACGAGAAAGACGGAAAGGAATCCAAGGGCCATTCGCCCAAGAAGTTCAGATCGTTCAGGTCGGCGCCCCACCAGTCGATCCATGCGAAACTGCAGGAGACGAAGGCGCTGGAACGCTCGCCTCATAAGACCTCGCCCCAGAAGCAGAGAAAGAAGCTGCAGGGGCATAGCTTCGATGAAGGTGCTACCCAGGATGGTGAGTGTTAGAATTTGAAAGATAATGATGAGAAGTGTACTTTTAAAGAGTACCTACGTTTACTATGGTAAGTTTGCTATGAAGACAAAGTGGTACTACTTTGTACAAGAAAAGAATATTATTAAAAGTTATTGTAGCTGCAAAAGATATTGATAATAAATAAAATTGGTAAACGCTAGGTAGCCAAACACATGGAAATATGTCCTACAAAAGACACTTATATAAAAAGCCTCAATATTTTTCAAAAAATCTAACACCGTATCTTTTCATCTTAACGTGTCCAGGACCGTTGCTAGGATCCGCTAACAATTTCCATCAAGCAGCTTCCATCTAAAACCCAAAATCATATTTTCCAGGTGCAAAGACAGGAGATAACGCGGCATTCAAGTCACCCCGGCGGCGACCTCGCTCAGCTGATCCCGCTCCCGCCGCAGCGCACGTTAAGCTCCTTGCAAATGGACACGAGCCGCACCCCGTGCCTATCAAGCCTACCGGTAATAAATCATCACTCTAGCTTATCGCAATCTACTGCTGGACATAGGCCTCCCAGTTAAAATGATCCCCATTAACCATTCTACCATCCCCGATAATGGCAAAAGCAATTCAGATAACGCCATGGAAAGAAATGGCTATTCGTTATGACTTTAATCTGTATCGGTAATTGTCAGCGTGAGCTGATGGAACCCATAAAGCTAATCTAAATCTTTTGAGGTGAAATTCTGATCTCTTAAAGTAAATCTGTTGCACCGCAATGTTCTGGCGATGTCCAACAACAGATATTTTCACTACTATCAAGACTAGCCAAGTCTGATGGTAAGAACTAAAATATTTAAAGATCTAGGAGTAATTCTAGCAATTGCAGCACAGGCTATCTTGCCGGTGCCCAGCTATTAAGCTGTTCGTAAGCTAAGGTTAGTCACATCTTTATCGAGGATGTCCATAGTCGGACATATTCTAGGCCACATCTATCATCATCCAATCTACTTACATCCCAATTTAAATCCATCTAGTGACCAACAGATTTATTATTTAACATTACTACTACATGAATATAGAGAAATTCGCCCATGAAATGTTTAATGCTTTGCGTACCCAAGGTCCGATTGTGGCTCTAATCAAGGTTAACGACGGCCAATTTTACAGTCGTCTAGATTGAAAGGAGGCAGAACTCCAAAGTGTTGCCAACATCGGATTTTTGTTTACTGAAACCATTAATTTGTTTCTTAACATAAAAATATTTTTTAACCAAGATATTTGGTACAAAGCCATATTTTATCTTACTACGTAGTAACTTCTGTTCCTATTTTCTACTAGATTCTGTGTCTAGAAATCTAGATTATTTTTATAAGCTAATCGATGTGTGTACTAATCTGTTGTATTCCTGCCTGATGCCTGTCCCCTGTCCTATGTGGCTAACTAGTGAGAACATGGCTCTAAATATCTAGAAAACATAATTACAAAAATTTTAAGCAGTGTTTCTGACTTTGCTGTAATTGGCCCAAAATGGCAATGAAAACCGGGGCTAAATTAAATGAAATTACAAAATAACATTGTTTACTTAAATATTAATTTCAGAAAGAAATTAACGATTGTTTTACTTACATTGTTTAATTTTAAATTTTGTTGCTTAATTATTTTTATTTTTGTGCTTGAAACATTTTTTATTAATGGCAATTTTTAAATCCCAAGAGCCAATTCTCAATAGCCAAAAAATAGTAGAAAACAATACTTTCTTCTGTAGGTTTGCCGTTGAGTAGAGGGAGTAGTAATAGAGTTAGGTCGACGTCAAGGGGCGGACGGTCGCCGTCAGCGCCGAGCAAAACTGGGACTGGGGCAACCGGGGCTACAGGGGCACCTGGGGCTACATTGACTAACGGGGCACCGGGCCGAGGCCGCCGCAGTCGGAGCATATCCAAAGTCGGCATAAAGTTGGGTGCGTAAAATATACAGGTGACAGTTCAGTTGCGTCGACGCTCTATGTTCTAAAAATAATGCTTATAGCCCGTGACGCTTATGTCAGTTACAATTGGCAATGTTCTGTTTGGCCTACTGTGGCTTTGAGTATTTAGTTTTGTTGTCTCTTTCTTGATTGAAAATTCATTTTAATTACATGAATTTTCTGTTGATAAATTACTTGTGGTATTTTATTTCAATTGGTAAAGAGATAGCAAGAACATCAATTAGATTTTTTTTAATTGTTTAAAACATGGTCCTTTCTTTTTTGTTGGGGCGAAATTTAGCACATCATTCTACCCTTTTTCCAGCGGACCAGTTGGAGCAAAGTAGAAATTTTGTGCCCAAAATGCCCTACACAAAAACTGGAACATGTTTTTAACATTGAAATTCGTGAATTTGAAGCTTCCATGTTTTCTGTGAGCTTTATTTTGTGTATTGATATTTGGTTAGTGCGTCAACGCAACATCTGGTCACGGAAGAACGCATTGGCACCGACAATGGGAATGGCTTGACACGTCACAAGGTGTGGTTGTATGTCCGTATCGTCCGTGTGAACACCCTGCACACCCACCAGTAGCTGTACAAGTTTTCAAATTAGATTGAAGAACAACTTTAGCAGATGCAGAATTTTAAGTCTTTTTCAAATAATGGTGTATTTTCTGTTGCGCATTTTGACAAGACTAAACTAAACTAAGGGTGTTTGTCTCTTTCTGTTTCAATAGAAAAAAAGTGACAGTTGCGTTTAGTCTAGTTTAGTACTGTCAAAATGTGCCACGGAATTGACACCAATGTCCTTTATAATCTTGATCAACACCTGTTATCAGCACTAAAACTGAATATCGTTTTGAGGCACTTGGGATATTTTGGTCCTTGTAAGTTGGTGCAAAAAGGGCATTTTAGCCCCAAAGGACCACTACATTTAGGGCATATTGAACCTCATGTTACATTGTGCCCTCGTTTAATAACAGGTATATGTTATAAACAATATCAAATCGTAGTTATTGCATTTAACATTAAACTGCTGAAAATAAATTTAATTATTTTAAAATATTAAATTAATATTAGGAGAAACTAGGAGCAACGATGTGTTTTATGTGATTGTTCTAATGGTATGGTGTGTTATAGATGTTTATTCACAAAAACTTAGTGTTATTGTTTGACTATGTTTTGATTTGCATGCAATGTGTACATTTATTTAGATTCAGCTGATTGGCAACCTTATGAATGTTTGTTAGACTAGATTTTATACCTGATCTTGATACGAGTTATATTATGTTTATTCAGATATTAAAAGTGAAATACGATTTGTCTCTCTTAAACATTTCAACGAGTAACAAGAAAGTTACACAAATGGCATTTATAAGAAGTAAGAACTTCTCCCAAATAACATCACGATATAATTGAAAATATTTTATGTAACCTTTCCAGCCCAATTCTATTCAAAACATGTGCCAGCAAAGATATCGTAGAATATCATAAAATTGGGACAAAGACCACAAAAACTTTATGCCCCGCAACCCAATAACCCAATTCTGAAATAATTGCAGCACGATAAAACTTTAAACACAGCGCGATCTGATTCTGCAATTATTATGGCCAAATACTCAATTTTAAGTTGACGTTAATCTCGTTTTGTCCCATGTCACTTTAAGGCGAAATGACAGTGACAGCACGAGACTTAATGACAACTTAAAATTAAGTAGCGTTTCAGTATTTGGCCATTAGATTATTAACATTTTGACCGCGCCGGTCGGATTTGTACGACAAATATAAATGTTTTCGTGCCCACGTCTCCTGTCATATTTATACGACTGAGGCGACACGGGCACGAAAACATTTGTCGTATAATACGACTGACGCGGTCAAAAGGTTAAGTTATGAGTTTTGCAAAGATATAACAGACAAAAAAAGACAATAAATTATTATAAGTATTTTATTATAGAAGTAGGTAGGTACATAGTGTATAGTTGTAGCAACCTCAATATCCTCTCCTTTTCCAAATGAATGGGCCACTCTATTAATATAATATTCCTACGAACACTTCTATTAAGTATATTAAAAGGTGTCATGTAAGATATAATTATTTATAATACAGCAATGGTTTGATAGGCACTTAATTTAATTTCTTCTGGTATGTATCGTTATAGTGGCCAAAGTAAGTAAGTCAGAATTTAAAATAATTAATGGAAGCTTTTAGCTGTTAAATTTCTTGAAAGTGCAATTAATATAATAGTAAACAGTCTCGTCGCTTTAAATGTGTGTCGCCTTCAGTGGTTTTCCTTCGTTTTTACTTCGAAAAGGAAAGACTTGAGATCAAAACAGATTATGGTTATGATCTATACTATATAAATTATTATAATTGTCATAGCTCGCATTAAAGCGTGCGTCGCACGTAGTCACACAAGGGACGGACCAGGAAAGTCAGTGGTGGGCATTTTTAACACTGGAATAGACCTATAGTAAAAATGCTCACGCTAATTTTTCTCTCACCCTTATACCACCTTCCGCATGACGCGCTCTTTGATATTCCAAAGCATCTGTAACGATACATCTCAGCAGAACCCACCACCACCACAGCCAAAAACCCAAACCTACTGTACTTTCCAGACGACGAGATTCCTTCGCACCGCAGCGCTTCTGTCGCGAAGGACCATTTCTTCGACGACTCGCCCGTGGTCAAGTCGCCCCCTGAACCAACTAGGGTCAAGTCACCCGAGCAAATGAACATGAGGTCTCCAGACCCTGTGAACTGGACCGTGCCCCTGGACACGGGGAAGACCTTCACGGTCACCCAGAATGTGAAAAGCGGTGAGTGTAGGACTCTCATCAGATTGGGCGGCAAATGTAGCTAGATTAAATAGGTTTTAAGATTGTGGAACTGATTTTACGAAAGTATAATTTTGCCAAAATATAGATTCGACTTTTTATTCAATATAGGTATTGGAAAGTTGTTTAGAACATTATCTGGTTCTTTTTTGCATTTGCCTATTTCGTGATGTTACTACCTACCTATTTTTATGATTCATTGTATAAAGTCACGCTAATAAAACATTACTTATGGTTACAATTGATATTTTTTATAGGCGTATCAATGACTAGCTTCAAAAGCCATTGACTATTTATATCTGAAGGACTGAGTTAGAAAATAATATTGAACTTAGCATCGATCGAATCAATCAATTCGCTTCGTAAAATTAGTTTCACTTTTTTTATGTACAAAAGAGTATCTTTTTCTCTTTGTAGGTAACTTAATTTTAGATTGGACCTTCTTATGGTGATGGTGTTGCCATGTAAAATATCGCACTTTTTTTTCGAGTCTAGCAACGTTTTACGAATAAGATGCTCTTCGAATGAACAGTATTCTAAACTTAAATTTAAGATCATTGACTTGTTATAATATTGTAGGTAAGCTGTAGGACATAATTTTGAAAATCGATTATAAGCCATCACACTGTCATGCCACAACACTGGTAGAAAGAAGATTCATGATCATTAAACCATTTGGTAAAGTGTGACCACCCTAGTACGGAACAAGTAGAGCTTGCAACACTGACACAAATGAACACAATAAAATCATGTGCATTGAATACAAAATATTTTAGAGGGTAACACTCATTAAAATATTGATCATTGAACATTTCACATCTTTTGTTCGTACACTAAAGTGTTTTATTTAATTGCTGTTCTAAATCCACTGAAATTGATACAGGCAACCATACATTTAACCACAGACACAAATAAAAAAACAAAAAGACGGAAACAGTTTAAAAGTTGTAACTGTCATTTTCCATGGACATAGAACGTAACGTTAGTTCACTTCATCCGACCATACAACTCGCTCACCATTTCAGATGAGAGCATTAAGCGCCCTAGCTCTGAGTTTAAGGGTGGCTCCGTAGCCGAAGAAGCCACCGTGAAGCCGGCAGGTACGAAGAACACCGCCACCGCCTAGACCATCGACCATACACGTTTTAATGAGTGTGACAGACGATGCGACAGTGAACTCTATCGAATAACAAATAGAGTTCACTATCACATAAGCACGACACACGATCGACACCAGAAAAAAAATATATAATCTGTTTTATATTATATCTATTGACTAGTTCATGATTAAATTGTGTTACTCCAATAATTGAGATGCTTTTATTTATTTTGACCGTACTCCGCTGAGGCGTCGACCACGTATGTATTCACTTGTCTGTGTGTGTCTGTTTCAATGTTTGCGTACACTGTCACTGTATGGCACCCGAATTCTTATTGTTTTCCCATGTCATTATTATCGTTCACTTTTGCATGCTGCCTGTCCTTCTTATCTATGGGAAAATTTCGGTGTAAGCTTCCATTTCATGAGAGTAGACTTGTTAGATTCATAGCCTATTGTCAGTTATAACGTTTTAAGAGCTAGTTATTAGGAAATGTAGGTCTTATGTAATTTGACATATATTCCAAAGCATTTACATCGTAACTACGCATATAGTCATGAAGATTTTTAATAAAAGATAGTTTGCATGTCTTCTTCGTATATAAAGAAATTAGTCGAGCTATTTAATTAGCGTTAAAATATAGAACAATACGCATGAATTCTTGTTAGGGTACTCAAACACTAGACGGTAGCATGTATAAGTGAATTAAATCTAACTCTGACTGGAAGAGAGCCAGTCGAGAATATTACCGAAATGCCTAATATATTAGGTATTAATATGGCTGTCCCTTAAGGAAATGTAGGTAAGTAAAAATGATAGATGCCGAAAGTAAAAGTTGAGCACCCTACAAAAACAGGCTAGGAGACATCTCAACCTGTGATCTTTCATTCTCCTTTCTGTAACTAATGAATGCCTTGGTATGAGTGAATATTATATATAGTAACTTTTTTTATTGTAAAATTCTATTAAACTTTCCGTAGAAACTTTATATTCAATATAAATAAAAAATGGGAAAAGGGTAATGAAAGATATATTGTATGTGCTTAATTGGTGTACCTATATTGGGAGTTTCAAATAGTAAAATATTATAATCGAATTAAAAAAACATTTCATAATACAAATATCTCTTGGAATTAAACACAAAACTTTTGCAGCTCCCAAAGTTTTTAATCACAAGGGCAAGTAACTAAACAGCCTTACAACTGTTCCAGAAATCGCTCCAATCCACCACCAGCAAATGTCGCCAATACGTTCGCTGAAAAAGAGCGAATCGCCCACAAGCTTGAGCAAGCGCACAGACAAGACTCCAACCACTCCAATCAGCCTCACACCCATCGACGAAACTAAGGCCTTGGACATGAAACAAGTTAACGGAATCAATGGAGTGAATGGCGTCAACGGCGTCAATAGCAACGAGCTTACACCTGAAACACCAACCCAAGAACCACTTAAAGAGATTAAAGAAAAGGAACTGATCAAGAAGTCGACTGAAGCTACCCAAATAGCTCCTGGAGTGGTTGACACTAATGTGGTGAATGAAGCTCCGAATACTGGTGGTCTTACCGCCTCGGAGATATTAGACAGAGCCCGCACGAGGTTCGATAAGTTTTGGGGTAAGAAGGAAGAGGACAACGTTTAGTCGTTTGGAAATTAGATTCACGTTTCGCTGTTAATTGTGACTGCATGAAATAAAAATGTTAATATATTTTAACATTTATTTGTATCTCAGGATTAAATAATGTTTCATGGTGCAAATAAATGTTATATATTAATATTAAAGCTTTATCGTAAATTTCATAGCTTTCGATTCCAAATAGCCACAATTTTCAGTTAGAAAAGTTGAAAAAATCAATAAAAGTAGGAAAAAAGTTAAACGCTGTGTTTAAAACGGAATAAAAATATGAAAAAAAGCTTCGCTTTATAACGACGACTGTAATAATATGTATTTACTATTATTATTTGATATTTATTATCATAAAATCACTGTCTATTAAATAGGAGTGTGGTGGCTTGTGATAGTACCTAGTAATGATGACGACTAGTAATTAATTACTGTATTTATTTATTATTGATGAATTTATTTATTTAATTTATTATAAGTATTTATAACGACGTATGACAGATTTTCAATCTTAATACTTATAAGATAAGACCCAAAATAATCTTGTTGAAACTTAAAACTCAGTACACTATTTCTTTCCGATTCGCTGTCCTGTTTTACTTAATGTATTTTAATGAAATTGTTAACATGTAGGTAAATATTAATTATCGTTAAATTTGAGTACATATACCTGAGATTATTTTTTAAATATACATTACTATGTTACAACAGCTTAACATGCGAAACTTAGCCGCAATATTTGAGACCTGTGTATAGATTGTTTGCAATTAAATTATTAAACATTCCAAACGAAATAAGTTACGTTCTACTTGAATAAATATGTATCACTCAAAATTAAAATAAGAATATTTTTGTCAAGTACACTACAGTTAATTTCATTTCTAGAGAGGAAATGCAATTAATGAGATATCTTAATAAAAATACAATAAACAAGGGCAAAGTATACATAACATAATTGAAAGCCGTCCAATGTAGTGTTTATTGGCGAAAATTAATTTTAGTTGTCAATACAGTTTTCGAGATAAGGTATTCTGAACGCATCTCAATTTTAGCCAATCACATCGCTTGTCATACATGTCATTTCGTTTTGGCGGAAAACTAAAGTTTATTAATAAAAAAAAACTAGTAGAATTTTAATAATTAAATATCTTATTATAATGGAAATATCACGAAAATCCTGTCGTTTGTGTCTAACAGAGACCGAATTTAACGTGTCTTTACACGGCCATTATAGCCGAAGAACGAATATGGTGGACAAAATTTTAGTATGTCTGAAACTAGTGATCGAGGAGAGCGACTTTTTGAATACTATATGCTATAGATGCGCTGAAAATGTCGAAAGGTATTACGATTTTGTTGTATTTATAAAGAAGTCACAAACAAAGCTGGTCGAACCGCAGCGTAAAATAGAAAATTCTGTCAACCGTCGTCTCATCGCATCGTACGTTCGTGAACAAGTCTATGACGCTGACTACACGTTTTCATTCCTCGACAATGAAGAGAAAAAGGAACCGAAATCATCTAGTCCGTTCTTTTCATACTTTTCGCCGCCAAATATGCTGGTAAAACGTACTGGTGAGGAGCCTGTATGGAAAACTCCAAAGCCGCGAAGGGAAGATGTAGAAAAACATGAGTTGAGACAGAATGACAAGCTGAAAAGGCAATACAGGCCTGAGAGGCCACGGCATCATTCCAGGGACTTGTTTGAATCCCAATCTCAAGATATAGATGAAACAGACCTGAAACCGTTAGACTGGAAATTGACACCAGATGATAATATCATAAAAAGAGTCAGGGACAAATGTTTTGGACGGTCTGATTTTTAGATTTATTGTTTCAACCTATATTACACTTAGTCTATCAAATAAGGTTGATTAAATTGAGTAACTTTGTATTCAAATGTTATTGTAATCATTTTATTAGGAGCCTATGTTTTACATAAAGAATAAATTCCAATTGTATGACTTCATATCCTGTCATAGCTATTTTTACATTAAAAATATGATATGGACAGTGAGAAGTAACATAATGACACATTGGCTAACATTCTTAGGAAGTTTTCAAATTAACCAAAACTTTTACTGAAAAGACATTGAACCTAAGAGTTTAGGAAGGATTGACTGAGTGATTTCAGAAATTAAAATCTTAAATATGTAATTTGCTGCCAAAAATATTTACAGTGATTAAAATTTAATTTATTGACAAACAAAAAAAGGTACTTTAGAAGGGTATTGAAGAAGATAAAGTTCCTTTTAGATTTTAGTTGCACTTATAACAAAACAAAAATAATAAAACAACATGGTGTTAAGATATGTATTGTGTATCTATCTACTTACATATTAGACAAGCTAATGAAAATAGTATAATCTCATGAAAAGTAAGAGTGCCCTCTGGTGACCAATTTACTAACATTATAATCTGCCATGTTATCTTCTATCTCTTTCTTTCGACAGGATACTTCTAGTTATAGTTGTGTCTATGGCTTGCCTATTTTGTGTATTATTTCAACGCATTTCCTGTTACACAGTCTGTCTGCAATCCCACTTATGGACATAAGATCTGAAATATTTAATTTTATATAATGATAAATTAAATATTTATATATTAAGAACGTTAACAAAGTGTAATATAGGTTTTATTAGTTAAATAATTATACAATTTCATTGTTATGTTTGTTATATTAATTTATTAGAATTTTTAAACTATAATTATTTGATAAAGATAATATTTTTATTTGAATAATAATTTCAAAGGAATTCCGTAGAAACAGGGTACTTAGACACATTGATTTTAATTACTAAAGGACTTATTTCTTGTTCTAATAGATTAGGTACCTACTTAATATTGCTTGGACTTAGTGTGGGCTAAATGGAGGTACCTAGGTACTGATTAAAACATACTAGGAGTATTATTAGGTATTTCCTAAAGGTCCGGCTACATGTAACATTTGCGCAAACTGTATTGCGATAATAATGGCATTGCGAAAATTGCGGTATACCGTTTTGTGCTTACTTGCGCAAATTAGAATTTGTGCAAATAAAACCGTGAACCATAGACCATACAAATTACTCTTTCAAAAGTTATTTAAGGTCAGTTCACACTTATTAATTCAAAATTCAAAAAAAGTGTAGGTATTTAAATACATTGTAACTTTCAATGTTCTAACTTTGTTACAACTATACATAGTATCAACAGGTCTAGCTATAATAATGTTCAGTCTAGATTCTGATTATAACTAGCCTACACCCAGTTCAAGCAATAAACACTAATTCATCAAAATTATTACTAAAAGGAAATCAAGCAAGATGTGTAGATAGTAAGACCATGAAATTAGACATGCCCATTGATTTGATGGGTCATGCAAAAATGTATGGATTTGTATGGAATATAATTTTTTGTGAGTCAAGCATCGTTTTGTAAGGAATGTAATCAATTGTGTAGAATGATATAAAAATAAAATATTTTTAATTTAGTTCCTATCGAAGTCCATTCTCGCATCCTTCCATATAAAATATAACAGTTTGTTCTCAAACGAAATGTCGTTATTTTTTAAAGCTTTTTGCTCCTAAATGTGTAGTTAAGTACTTTGAAATTTTTTCGTATGGTATATAAGGCCGAAAATCTTAAAAGACATTCTTTCATCCTAGCGTTTTGTCCTATGACTACAGTTTAATTATTTGAGGGAACTGGTCTTGCTATTATAACATACCATCAGAATGTAGAATTTTATTCCCTCTACATTTAAAAACTAAATAAAAAATCAAACATCTAATCCACCTTCTTCAGCTTAACGTTTCTAGAAACTCTTGCTAGGACCCGCTTATAGGCAAGCGCAAGGCGAGTTCCATCAAGTTACTTAGGAGAAGACGAAACTGTAATATTCGCTAATAACGTCAGTTATTTTGGTCTCATAATCAAACCCAGAGACAGCCACACAAAACGCCTACATTACTGATGTGATTATTCACAGTACCACGACGTTAGAAAAAAAATCAATCAAGAAATTTCAAAGTGCTTGACTAAACATATGGGTATACCATCAAATTTACTGTAATCTAGAAATGTATGTACCATAAGTTTAAGTAATAATGGTCTGAAAATCCTTGATCGGTTTTGTTAATAGATGCTTAATTTTATGGATCCAAGTTGTTGATCAGTTCAGCCACTAGTTGTTTTTACGTAAGTTCCTAAATGTCTATTATTTTCGCACAAAATGGTTTATTTTCTCTGTGTGTATGTAAGAAGCCCTGCCCAGTAAGAATCTAGTAATAAATAATCCCTAAATAGCCGATAATAATTACAAAATTTTTAGCTTTGCTACGGGTTTATAATAGCGTGTGTTAATTTTCAGTTGTTAACATCAAAATGGACACCTAAATAAAAATTTGAAAATGTTTATGCGTTTAATTACATTTTATACACCAGTGATAATGCACACGACACAAACCTTTCAAAAATGGCTATACCTAGTGGCTTACATTTAATAGGCCCGTTTTGACAGATGTCAAATTAGAACATGTTATGACAACTTCGACATAAAATGTACTGATCTGACAGCTGTCAAAACGGGCCTATTAGATTTTAGACACTATAGTAGTAGTTGAACGTCAAATCCATTGGCAAATCTTATTGCGCAAGTTTTAATGCGCAAATTATTGCAACAAGTTTTCGCTCAATTCGTAAAACTTGCAAAGTTTGACTTACTGCGGTTATGGTAGTTAGTGAAGCCGGGTACAGATTTATGAAATGTAACATGCAATATAACACGCAATGAAATAATTTTCCGTCCACATTGTCGCAATGTACCTATCATGCAATGTAACCGAATTCCCATAGTGTGAACGCCTCGCGCGCACGAACCGTGCACACTACGTGTGCGTACTACGTACCTTTCATGTTACATTGCATGTTACGTTACAGCAGTCTGTACCCGCCTTTAGTTTAGAAGTCTGTTGCAGAAGTAAACTTGTGTAATTAAATTTGCTAGTGGATTAGCACTATAAGCCGACGTGTTGGCTAAAATAAGTTCCCAGTAGATGTCCAAAGAAGTGACCTTCAGCTAATACATTTGTAAAGAAGGTCAAAAAAATTAAACAATGAATAAGAACAGTTAAATCCATGACTTTATTTCATTATCCATTCAATTCATACATATAGTTACACTAGAGAAACCACCTTCTTCACTCACTAAAGATATTCCTCGTTTATTTATAAATCACATTTAACATTTTAAACGCTAAGTTAAATTTTAACTATTACTGAAGTACAATTTATTCTGTATGGCAGACTACACGTTACATGAAGATTAAAATGTAAAAGAATACTACAGACGCGAAGCGCAAGCGACTGGAAAGTCGCTCGTGTGTCCCGACCCTTATTGAGCACGCTCGTTGCGATATCTGCTCAAGTACGACCGTGCCCAATTCCAGAGTTATACGTAGATCGCTTTACAAGAGAAATAAACAATATTACATATATTTTAAAAGTTGTGGTCCCAAAAGCAATTTATACATATTTACGCTCAAAAAAGAATCTACAAAAATTCATTGTTACATTTTGGTCTCCATTAAAAAATAGTTGCCATCAATATGCTCTTAGCGCGTGAAATTAAATTTTTAATGGGTAATCATGTTTCCACCCTGTGTTACCATGCACAAAAAACTAATTTTAGACTTAATTTACAAATAATTAACCGATGAGTATTACAAAACAATATTTTTTACGATAACGAAATTAGTCTTCAAGCGTAAAATTTACAAAAGAAGCTTATTGATACCGACTTTACGTACGTAATTTTCCTTACTATCAATATCTGTTTTAAAATTGATAAAAGGATACATCGAAACAGAATTTATAAATTACTGCGGCACTAATTAATAGTTTAACTGCAAATTAAGACAAGAAAAACAAGGCAAACTGAAAAATCACATTTCAGGCCTATTACAATCCGCGTCAAATAACTAAAACCAAGATGGCGTCGACTGCCAAACTTGAGGTGTTTACTAGTAGCCACTGAACAGTTCCACTATCCATCTCCTAGCTCCACCATCAGACCTCAACACTAAGTGCAATCTATTGGACTCATCAAAACGAATCATATGACCAGAACCTCACATAGATCACGCAGTCGACGCCATCTTGGTTATTATACTATATATTAATGAATTATATTTTAAAATATTTTCGCTGCAGCTATACTATAGAAATGCCGTGAAACAAAATCAAACATTTTGTATTGGTATTCGTGGTTTTTGCAGTTTAAATGTGGCGACTGACCGGGGCATCGGATCGTTAATATTTGGAGCCAGATTGTTACATTACACCGCCTTCAAAAATCCGAGTAATATGCTCGCCCCGAACTCTGCTCGCTGTACCGACTGTCCGAATGCTCGTTTCGTAATATGATACAGGTCAGTCGCCGCCTTAAAGCCCGACCAGCTCTCATTTCAGAGATCTCCCAACAGCAGCTACCATAAAGTAGAATCCATAAATCAGATTTTTTTTTAATACTTCTAAAGTCATGTTAAAACTACATTAAAGAGAGATTTCTCAAATGAAAGCTGTTGAATACGGGCGTAATGGCAAATACTCAAACGCTACTCTATAAATCGCCGTTAAGTCTCGTGATGTCACTGTCATTTCGCCTTAGAGTGCGCGCAAGATAACTCTGCGCGCGACGGAGGGCGTGCTAAATGATGCCACGATCGCAAAAATATAAAGTACTACTTTTTAAGGAAAAGTAATATATTCGTGAGTATTAAAATTGGGCAGCCCCCTTTTGCGGTATATTAAATTTTAATTTAGCCAACTTATGTACGTTAAAATTGACTACCTACCAATTAGACTAATTGGTATTTTTACGTAATTTGCAAAGGAAAAGAACTAAGCTTATAAATGTGCCGTGAATCAATAAGAATGCATTATGATTATTATCGCCTTATGAGGTCTACTATAATATTTATTATTATATTTTCTTTTATTCCTAAAATCAGGTAGATCTAGTGACGAAGTTAATAAAATGGCAACATTGTGGTGGACCATGATTAGTACCGATTTTGACCGCGCACAGACTTATATTTCGCGCACTCTAGGGTGACAAGTGACAGCACGAGGCTTAACGGTAACTTGAAATTGAGTAGCATTTGAGTATTTGGCCATAAGTCTCTGAAACTTTATGAAACATGAATAGACCACTTATTCATTCTTGCAATCATACAAGAAATAGACAAGTACTCTATTCATAAACATAGAAAAGATTTATTAAGGTATTTACAATCATAAATTTATATGAAATAAACCTGAAAGATTTCTAAATAGATCGAATTTTATAAACGGAATGTCTAACTTAATTTAAATTAATTTATGTTGGATTTAATTAAATAAGAATTTAATACATTTTTAAATTTTATATTATTAGCTTCATGTTGCTCTAAAATTATCTTATTAAAATCGTATCTTTTGAAAAATAGGTTTTTGTAACAACCAAGTTATCATTAACATTTTACATTAATGATTTTTGACAACAAAATATTATAACTCTTTAATAAAACGATTGAATCTTTCGGAAGACATCAAATGAGACCTCGATTTTTATTATAAAGATGTAAATAATTGTGGAAATTAGTATATTTTAGTATTTATTTAATATTGTAAAATTACTTAGTTTGTAACATAATTCCATTTTAAGAGATTGTTAAATACGTATCTAATAACTGATAAAACAGCTACGTAATTATACTTTAAAGTTAAAGAACGCTTTACGGTGTAAATATGGTAAACGTGTAACAAAACAATTATAATTACAGACAAAAATATGAATGGCTTTTAATATATTTAGCATTTTAATAAAAGCTTACTCTTGTATTAATTATAATCAACACGAAATCAAAAAAGGAACACACTTGTCTTACATATTTTAATAATATTACAACTAGTTCTAATTCAAAATTACGTTACAAATCAAGCAAATGTTACTGGATGTTACAAACTGAGTAATATTCGCAGATGTCACAAACTCACAGAGGCTCTTGTTATGGCACAGATATTAACTTACTGGAATGTCAACTAACATTGAAGATATCTTCACGACACCCGCTGGGGCACACAGAAGTGTAAATTCATTTGTAAAATTATTACGTTAAAACTGAAAATGTTACTAAAAAGTTAATGAAATAGTAATGATAATATTAATAGACACAAATTGGATAAAAACGCAAAAACAAACTCGTCTCTTGCGGTATACATAAATAAATATTTTTTAGCTCGAATTGTTAAAATTTCTTCATGTAGCGTAGAAAAGTGTCGTAGTCGTATATAATGCAGGTGGTCACATATGCATGTCTCTTAATATTATATAGTCTATATAATTTAAACCGATTTAACATAGGATACAATGTAAGCCCGGTACAGACAGTTCCATCCACGAAAACGTCTAAATCCGTGTTCTCTGTCACTCTTCATCTTAGAGAGCGAGAGAACACCCGACTTAGGCGAAGAGGTTGGATTGAATGTACTATAAGATCAAATTATTTTATAAATATTTATGTTTATTTATCTAAACCGCAACAGACATGATCTACAAAACTATAAACGGGATTAAAAAATATTGCATTGAAAGACACTAAGAAAGCAATTATCAAATATATCACATACGTCACGAGCCCTGTTCAGACTTATCTAACACTAATGTCGCTTTTAGTAAAGGAACAGACAGACTGACTGAATATGTGAAACGGGGGTGAATAGGATTGCAGGGGTGAATCGGAGCGAAACTTTAAAGGGGATTTTGACATTGAAATAATATAGTTTGTTAGCAAAAAGGACTGTGTTTACTGTATTATAATGAACTAGCGACCCGCCCCGGCTTCACACGGGTGCAATGTAGATACTAATGTGGGGCATATAAACCTTCCTCTTGAATCACTCTATCTATTAAAAAAAACCGAATCAAAATCCGTTGCGTAGTTTAAAAGATCTAAGCGTACAGACAACGGGAGCGACTTTGTTTTATACTATGTAAAGAAGATTAAGAGCCCTTGTTGGCAACAAACTATATTATTTCAACGTTAAAATCCATTTAAAGTTTCGTCCCAATTCACCCCTCCTGCCCTATTCACCCCGTTACATGATATCGAATGTTTGTGTGTTGAGTCACACGATGGCTGATGCATGCGTGACGTCAGTTCGGTCAGGTCACCAACCTGTGGCTTTTTCCTCAAAAGGCCATTCCAGACGTTGCCTTACATTGTTACACTCGCATAGTTTTTATACCACAGTGTCTGGACTTTAAAAGAGACGACCTTTGAGTTTGTTTAAGCATTTCTTCTCAGAGATAGGAAATGCCGGCGCCATAAAATTTATTTACAGAAACAAAAATCATTTATCATTTAAGATGTTCGGATAAATTTAGCCAGTATACAAAGATGATTAAAGTATCCATGTAACGAAAATATAAGATTATTAGACCTCATAGAAGATGGTGACAGGGTACAATAAATTATTGTTAGTCAGTCTGCCTGCAATATAAATGAAAACGCATGTAAATTATATACAGAAAAGTAAGCGGATATCTTAGTGTTAAACTGTCAAAATAGGTCAGAACTAAAAACTAAAAAATACAACATTACAAGCTAAAACTATATTAAAAAATGAGATTTAATAAAAACTTATACAAGGCAAATGATAATTACATCAGTGTTCGCACAAACTTCATTCTAAAAAAAATAGCATTAATTTAATAAAAAATATGTTTTTTCTTTTTTTTACTTTTACCAACGCCTCACAACTTGTAATACTGAAAAGCGACATTCACAAATTAAATCGCGGCTAAAGTTCGTGCTGGTAACACTTAGAATTACGCCATTTTTAGTTTTGGCTGATAATTGGCAACCCTGGTGATGTCGATTTGACGTTTTGATTTTTATATATTCTGGCAATGGCGGGAAATGACGGCTCGGTACTTAGGGTGGGTTTAATTACTCAGAGGAACCAAAAGCCATGTAAACAAAGTTTCAGATACAAGTTGCCAGTAGCTTCTGAAGCAAGAAACATTCTGGAAACAATGTTTCGGAACATTTACTGTCAAAAACTGTCAGTACTTTTTACCGCAACATGTACCAATGTTTCAAAAACACGTACATTCTTGTTTCTCATACAATTATCATAAACAAATGTTTAAAGATGAATACATGACTTATTGCTTAATTTACTCACACTAGCTGTGAAAAATGCGAACACTTAAAAATTCTGTTATAAAGACTACTGATCTACCCCCTAGCCTTTTCCCAAATAAATCGGGGTCAGCTTCCAGTCCAACCAGACGCGGCTGAATACCAGTAGATTACCCGCAGCGACTGTCATCAGACCTCCGCAACCTTACTGGACACCAGTCTGAAATCGCGACTAGGCAGCGAACGAGCGTGGTGATCGATGCTCGTTCCTTCTGTGTATGATAAGCCTTTGGTCCATTTGGTCCATAGTGAGACTATTACAGTAATTATAAGTCACGGTCATCTCTTAGCCAAAGACATCACCAAGGCGGCCATCAGCACGAACGCATCTAATTCCCTCAATATACTAAATCTATGAACAGTCTAAACGAAGCTTACATATTTTTACAATAGTTTTAATTTTTTTATTTTATTCAATCACAACATCGAATGCCGGTTTGACACATTTATGAATATTTGATCATTCTTAAATTACCTTTTAAATATGTTAGACAAATTAGAACTTACACCAGTTAAAGATAAAGTTTATTTTTAAATAAATGATACATATATTTGTCTAAACCCAAGCCATAAGTGAATTCTCAAATCTTCATAAGTGTTCAATGATATAACGACTGTGATTTTGAGACGTTTTTAAATTTAATTTTATACTAATTACGTTAGGGAAGGCAGAGAAACAACTGATAACCTAAAATATTTCCAATTAATATTGTAGTTGCCAGATCGCATTCATCACAGACTCAAATAAAATTAGAAGTTGTACCGTCTAGATTAAACCAATTATAAAATTAATAGCGCAATATTACAGTAATGTTATACAAAATTGGTCAAATGTTTAGTAGTAGAAAAATACTTTATCACGAAAACATTACTTTAGAACAATTTAAGCAAATAATTTTGAAAAATGTCTTTTTTCGCACATGACGCAATAAATAAATCGGAAATCTCTCCTCTCTGCCTCTATTTACATATAGTCTCAAAAACACAGCGAAAGTACCATCAAACCGGCGTATAACACATACAATCATAAAACACAGTTAACACAAGTATCTGAACATTAACCTACGTCTCACTACCGGTCTTACGACATAATTGAACACTGCTTACCCTCTCTTGAAGCAGCAATGATGATCATAAGAGATTTTAAGACTTAGACCAATATTAATAAACCATTCTTATATTTGAGATCGGTCTTAAGAATACTTTTGGATAAATTATTGATTTAGAAACGTGGCTTAAAATGACGTTTAAATTTTGAGAGCGACGCTTGAGTCGCTCTTTACTGCCATTTTGAGAACGGTTTATTAATACAGCTTTTATCTGTTGTCTAGACAGTACAGTCGTTATACAGGGTGTATATTTAAATTCAAACAAGCTTGTTAATTCAATATTTGATTTTGATACATTCTTTATTCTTTTCTTTTCGTATGATTAGTGACTAACCTGGTGTCAGAGATTATGCCGCCCATGGGCCTCTGACTTGGCTTCACATGCCATCGAGAAATATCTCTCAGGCATGCCGGTTTCCTCACGATGTTTTCCTTCACCGTTTTTAAGCAAGTGATAATTACACAATACGCATATGAATACGAAAACTCGAGACCTATGACTTGGCAGTCCGACGGTCACACCACTAGGCTGTCACTGCTGTATTTTTATTATTTTGATACCGAAACAATATCTTACTTAAGCCTTACGTAACTTGAAATAGTTCCAAGTTAAAGCTATCCCTTTTTAACGAAACAAACTTGATTTAGTTTAAATATACACTCTGTATTTACAAGCAAAGCTAAACACATCTAAAAATACGTTAGACGACGCTAAAATAGTTCCCCCACCCATCTAAACCGTAACCACACTAAAGTTTCTTAACATCATGACTTAAAACCTTACAATTTGACAGGAAACAAATTTATATACGTCAATCTCACTCCCACTTAGTAGTTTCGCTAGTCTATTGCTTTTCAAAGACGACGCTTGCCGATTCTCACTATTCTTGGTGGCGAACAAATAGAAATATGTCTATCTCACTCGCACTTAGTAAGTTCACTAAAGTTTAATCATTTTAGGAGCAAAATCCCGACTGTTTAATTATGTATTCATGTGGCTGCGTTTAACACGAAAAACATCTATTTCACAATCACTTCCATTAAACAATCCCGCATAATTCTCGTTTTGTTCTGCCAACGAACAAGCAGAAATATGTCTTACTCACTCGCACATGTTGGAATTACGTATGTCTGTCTTACTTTTCCCCGGAAGAGGAGCTGGAGGCTCTACCGCGACCTTTCTTGCCCCTCTTGTCGTCGCAGTAGTCTTTCTCCGAGGGTTTCTCTTGAGGTGGTTCAGGTTTGGCTGGTTGCTGTGTTTGAGGGGGCAGGTTGCCGCTCTGAAAGATGGTATATTTTTAAAACTCGCAACCAGTAAGATCATGTATTCATTAGTAAACATTTGTCTAAAAACACTGTTTCAAAAACAACAATCGACGTGTTTTTGAAAGGTTGATTGTGGTAAACACTATGTTTGAGTTTCGTCTTGTTTCGCGATACGTTGTGGTGCTCCCTGCACACGGTGGGGAGCTAGCTGATACAGTTGCTTCGTAACAAATGTTAACGAGTGTGGACGTGTGTTTTACTTGTTTATCAATTAAAAATTGATTTGATTGAATTCTATGAGAATGATGTAGATAGGAAATACTCCGAAATATTATTTCTTAAAACATTTACGTGGTGTTTCAGAAACTGCTGGCTACTTGTATCCGATTTACTAGTGTGTACTTCTCATTCCAAATGCTGTTAGGGTAGGATCTTTTAGAATGCATTGAAATTTGACGTGAACTGACAGCTGTCAATAACGTCAGCAACGCTATCGAGGTTATTTATTTTTGCATTGTATATATTTACGGTACTGTGACCAAAATGTGTGCTAACAGACGAGGTGTGCTAAACAGTCGTGCTCGGGAACTACTTATGAGAGTAAATGATTATTTTGAAAGAGAAAGAAACGAGCGCAAAAATATTTTAAAAACATTAACTAATTAAATTCTCCTGATTGTTTTTCAGACACTACACGTAATCTCTATCGCGTAACGCACTTCCAAGAGGTTCTATTAGGGGGTTGCAACTTCCGAAAGGACCAACCCGGGAGAATTTGAGAAAGCTAGGGGGGGCTAACTGGCGGTTTAATGCGAATAGTGACTTCCAAGCGACGACGGATGCGCATAATTTTTGAAAAACCGGAGAAATTATTGTACCTCGGGAGGTTGGGAGGTCAACCATTCTTATTCGGAGTCTCCCGGGCAATCCGGGAGGGTTGGAAACTCTAGATCCTATCCTAATAATATTTGGAACGGATAATACACGCGGCCTAAACAAGATAACGTAATATGGTTGATAACGAATAGGTTAATGGAGACCAAACATTCAGCTGTTTATAGACAACATCTCCAGCTCATCATTAACCATCTAATCGCCTACAAAGCGTGATGACGATGACTACATCTTTTAACTTTGCAAACTTATATGAGATGTTACCTTCTTCTTAGCGTGCTTATCAGTCTTCTTGCTGGCTCTGTGGTCATCGTCATCTCTGTCGCGGGTCCCCTTGCGTCCCATAACGCCGAGGAGTTTGCTCACCATACTGTTCTTACTGCGACCCTCAGATTCTAGTGGTTCTGGTGACTGTGGAACAGAGTTATTGGTTAAGAAAATTTATTTCTCAGATCAGTATACCATTCACTTACAATAAGAAATACTAAATTAGAACATAATATACTCGTTCATATGGAATAAGTATCCGACCTTTTTTCTCGTTATAAAATCCTCATGGATGACCCTCGCCCGGGGAAGGCGAGGGGGTCTGCCGGACTCTTACCGGCTAAAAACCAACGGTGTTCCTTCTCCTGACCGTTCGGCCGGGGTCGCGGGATTCGCGTCAGCATGCACCGCAACCCCGGCAGGTCCCGGCCCGCCAACCCTCGGCGCACCTCTCCTCTGTCCTGGCCTGGTACTGGTCGGGCGGCGAGTCCCCTCCCCCGCCGCCCGCCGCCCGCAGGCCACTCACTAGGGTGGCCGGAGATCGTCACGCGCCCTCCGGCGCCCGGTGCGTCTAGCGCGAGAAGGGAGAGAAGAAGCGGCCTCCCTCTCCCTCTCCGCTACCTCCTTGGTCGCCATCACCCCCTCGCAAAAGGAGGCGATGGCTTCCCACGCAGTCTCGCTCCCGACCATGGACAGAACCACGACCGGAAGCGAGAGGTCACCGCCGACCGCCGCGACTAATTCGCGGCGCTGCGACCCCCAAGCCGGACACGCCTGCAAAGTGTGCAGCGCCGTGTCCTCGGGGCAGTCGCAGTGGTGACAACCGGGCGTCTGCTCCCGGCCTATGCGACACAGGTACTTCCCGAAACAACCATGTTCCGAGAGCACCTGCGTCAGCCGGAAGCTGAGGGCGCCATGCCGCCTCTCCAGCCACTCCTCCATCACGGGTCTTACCGCCGCAATTGCGGCGTGCCCCTATAATAAGTATCGGACCTAATTTTAAAAAAGTGGAGGAACGAGGTATGGTGTTCCTCCTACGAAAGGGAGGATCCTCCTACCAGGCGGGTCTTAAGCCTGGCGGGCCACTGCCCAACGGTTGATGTTGGGAAGTTGTACATACAAGGTGTAAAAAGACCCTTCACGAAGCCGTCAACCATGCATTCAGTACATCAAAGTAACCCTACGCAAAAATTGTCGCTGGGAAACGACTTTTTTTTTGGGTGAAAAACTTCGTTTTACTGTAAAGCTCAACGTAACGCACTCAAAACACTGTGCTGATAGAAGCAGCAATGAGTAGTAAACGGGTAATGGAGATATTTCTAGTACATTTGCAACCTTCAAAATTAGTAAATTTTTTTAAAGTTGTGAAAAAGTTGGAACTTTGACCTCCAATATATCCGTAACTAGAAGGTTCCCAAGCATAGTCCAGAACAAAAAATTTATCGCAATGACGTGGAGAATAAGTGCCTTTCGGCTTCGTTAAGGGTCTATTTACACCGTTTATACTATCTGCGTGTCAAATCTTAATATCGCGATGCAGGATTCTATGACGTCATATTTGAGTTGTCAGTATCGTCGCTGTAGTCTGCTACACAATCGTCGTGCGACGTAGTTCGTATGTGGCGTGGTAGATGTCGCCACAAAATAATTCCTTAAAAAAACTATTCAGTTGAACGGTTTTATCTTGCATTACCTCTGCAGCTTCTGAGCTTGAGGATTGAAGGTTGAAATTGTTATAATGTAGTATAGTCATGGGAATTAAATTTGTGTGCGACGTTTCAAGAGAATCGGGTAAACAGAAGTATGAAGTAAAGCTAATTAAAACCGTTTAATAAAAATTAAACCCACCTTGATAGCGTCAACAGACTCCTGTTTCTTCAGCTCCATCTTCTTCACAGACTCACTCCTCTTAGCTTCCATTTTCTCCTGTTTCTTCTCCTTTTCTAACTTCTTATCTTTTTCCTGTTTCTCCACCTTTTTGATGGAGCCAGTTCTCTCCATTACTTTATCTTTTGATTTATCTTCTTTCAATACCGCAGAGTATTCCAGTTTCTCCTCCATTCGAGAGACAGATTCTTGTCTTTTAATTTCGGGTTTATCTTGCTTCGACTTTTGTTTGTCTTTCGACTTTAAGTCTTCGTCTTTGAGACTTGAGTCTGATTTATTTCTTGCTTTCTGTTGTACTTCAACTACAGGTTGTTCTTGTGTCGGTTTTTTAGTTTCTCGTTTGTCTTCGATCGTGATGCTGGGTTCTGTGCTTGTTCGACTGTCATCTGCAAACAAAATGGATTATATTATTTTTAGATACATACATATAATCAACCCTATAATCCCCGTAGGGTTAGGCAAACGTGTTCTTTTTTCACAGGAGTCTGTACGGCCACTTTTCGCCACTGGTATTGAGTATTACATGTAATAGGTGGAGAGCCGATTGCCATTCATCGGGCACAAACCGGGTTCATAGGCTACTACGACTCGCTTTCCCGGTGACGGAGAGAAAATGTATTCTTAATCCGTCCTCCCACGGAGGACGAAAGAAGGAGAGGAGTATATTATTTTTATTTGTTAAAATTATCTATATACATCATTCTTTCGTTGTAAGCTTCAAACTTATGACACAGGCCCGTATAATAAATGGCGCTCATTTGAAAGCGGGAGAAACAAAGACGATCTTAAGTGTCGTATCACTTGGGATGCAGATTTGATTTGCTATGATGTTTTTAAGGCACAGTTTAGTATCTCAAGACACAATACGGTCCCTGGAGTGACTTTTTTTTTAAAATACAAGTGAAACATGTTGCTCAAGATACCCAAGTAAGCAGATAATAAATCTGATTGATTGATTCAACAAAAGCATTGCTAAAAAAGCATTTGCAAAAGCTTGTTAGCATAAGACTTTCTGTTTGACCAGAAAGCAACATGCAACTGCTCTCTTGCCAAAATGTTTGTTTTTTCGAGAACACAGTTCATCTACTTGCCCAAGTACACCTCCCGGGACGTGTCCAAGTTGGACATGTCAGTGGATGTGTCGATAAATGACTCGTCGGACAGCGAGAGTGATGCGAACGAAGCGGACGCTTCGAACGACGACTTGTCAAGACTTGTCTTCGGTGAAGACGTGAAGATACTTGGCGTTGATTGCTTGGCTGGTGTCCTGGTGATGGGAGACAATATTAAAAATGAGAATAAATAGAATAGGTTGTTAAAATTTTACTCTTAGAATGTTTGTGCGGTTACTTTGTATCCGTAATTGAACAAAGGGGAATGCCAAGATCCGGCCTAATATCAAGTAGTTCCGCCAGACATAGTGTAATTTGGATAATTCGTGATTATTTTTTGTAAGATTTATGCAATATAAATAAAATCTGGGGAAGTACACCGTCGAATTGTAATTTTAAATAGTATAATATTTATAATGTCGTAGTAAGTTTCAACCATTGATGTCAATATGTCAATAGTTTCATAACTTTCTTTTTTTACAATTCAATTACAATTAGAAATATGGCCAGTAGGTATACAAATAAAAACATATCGATTATAAAATTATATTTGAAAATCGATTATAACTCTCAAACAATAGGTATGTGCTATTTATGTTAACATAAATAATTGTATCATAATATCGAATCATGTTAAGTATATTAATTAATTTTTTTTTTTTTTGTCGTTTTGGGCGATGAACCGTAGGTTGCTGTGCTCACACAATGACAAAATTATGGTAAGATCCTCGACTGGGCAAGATTTCAAAATAATATTACAATCCCCTCTGCTCAATTTTTAGACGAATTATTAATTAATTATGATAACACGCCTTTTTCCAAAGGCGGTAGGTAGTAACTACAGATCACCACATGCTATGATCCGACATACTGCTTCAACTTCGTCCACATTCACAGTCCTAATAATCATCCTCATCAGTATAACAATGGTTGATTCAATGTTATCGTTAAAAATATTAGATTGACAATAGTAGATTCTAAGGGAAGAAAGTGATGCATGAAGTGCAGCAAGGGCGCTTATAGTTCGAGTAGGAAATCGATACTTTTACCCGAGATTTACACTCTGCTTTTCATTACGAATGTAAGGTAAGTAAAAATACAGAATAAATAATCGTACAGAAAAAAGTTCCAACGGATTGCTATTCTAATATCATTAGTAGCCAATTTAGGCAGGCAAAGGTCGTGAAATCATACAGCCTTGTACTTCGATTAAACAAAATTCAGTTTTGAGCCCTTAATCTATTTTTGCGGGTTTAATATTATGGCTTCTCTTTTACGCGGGAGTGAACTGGCTAGATATTTTTTTTGAATAAAGAAAATCATTATGGATGTATTTTATTATGGTTATTCTAGCCAACAAAAATGATTTTATTTTGTTATTCACATAATTAAATTCCTTAAATGAAATAGTAATATTAAGATTTTACAAAAAATATTAAGGTTGTATATGGTAGTTCCGTTGCCATCAAGTACGATAAGGATTAAAAAATAATTCATGAAAATGTAGATAGAGTAGATATAAAGAAAATATTAATTCGATTTTCGAATTATTTTTCTTCCTTAGGTAAATAATCTACTATTATAGTCATCTTTATCGACCTATAACTTTTTTCGGTGTACTTCCTGCGGAAATGTTGTTATTGTTATACATTCTACAATATTAGCCCTTTTTAATAATATATGTTTCATCTTTGTCGGTTCTGGCCAAGTCGTAAAGGAAATCTTGGCATTCCCCTTTCTTAGAGGGACTTTACGAAATTCGAGATTTTTTTTTATTACTTTCCATACATTTTTTTCGTTATTAGTGTGGATTATTTCTGTATCCGTATGTATATGGATATGTATACAGATGGATAACATAATATTACGACATAGGTGAAAAAGACACAATTTTTTTGTCGAATATATCCGGCTGGGCCGGTCAACAGGTTAGTATTTATTTATTTAATTAAGTATAGACGAGCAGCAATATTACTAATATGTCTATTTCACTCAGGGTTGAAAGTTCACAATTTATTGTTCATAATTTTTTGATGACAGTTTATTTGTTCGTTGTCGAAATCTGAAAGCTCACTCGAGGAACAGCTCCATACCTGTTAGGCAAGTTCCTGGCATGGTGCGTGGGCGAGTCCTTCTCCTCAGCGATGCGCGGCAGCGGCGCGGGCACGTCGTCCTGCTTGTCGGCGGGCGGCGGCGTGGGCGTGGGCGGCGCGGGGGCGGCCGCGCGCCACACCACGCCGCGCCGCCCGCCCCCGCCGCCCGACACGCCCACGGCGCCCGCGCCCGAGCAGCACAGGGGCGATATGGAGCACTTGGACTCGGCCGAGCGAGGGTGCAGTCTGGGTTGACAAGATGGTATGGCGTTAGTCGTTTATTTCTAGTTGATGTCTCATTTAAGATACCTAAACTTGGTTGAAACAGAAATACACGAAACATCAGCTTAACTAAAAAAAAGAGGATAGTGAAGACTGTAATTATATTTTACGAACAAATGAATTAGAAATGAAAACAAAATGGAAAGCATGCGTTTAACACAAACGTTCAAAGCACACAAAAAACTGAAAAGTACACAAAATTTCATAAACATTAGAAAAAAATACATCTAAGACAACTTAGAGCCTGCGCAGACGAGGGACAATGGCGGACAAAAAGTCCGCGGTGCGCTCTTATTAGTACTGCAAAACCTCATGTCGACATGAGGTATTGGCGCAGACAAAGTGCAACCTTATTCCAAGACTAATAAGAGCGCACCGCGGACTTTTTATCCACCACTGTCCCTCGTCTGTGCAGGCCCTTATAAGTACAAAATCTTTACCAGCAGTGCTGGTGACAGGGTCATTCGCAGCAATTTAATTACCTACCCACTTCGACACGCTAGCACGTTAGCTTCGACCTTTAGATAATGCTCTCCTGAGCAACAAAGAGGACAGGGTCTTGACTAGCCACCGGCATTTCCTTAAGCTTTTGTTTTGACAGAGACTTAGGAAAAAACCACACCAGTTTCCACCTTTATAACTCACCTGTCAGATGTCAAAGTTTGTCTGTAGAGCTACATTTTCTAGTCTCGTCGAGACGCTGTTGACTGCTGATAACCTAAGTAACCTTTGAGCCACACTAACTTCGTTCTTACTTGCCTTAGGATATCGGCATTGCCCTGTAACTTAATTGCGGAGGTCTGATGGCAGTCGCTCTGTGTAAAATACTGATATTCTGGTTAAACTAGAAGCTGACGCCAAGATAGTTGGGAAAAGACTAGACAGAACAACTTCGTCCTTGATAACTTACCCTGTTAGGCAGTACAGCTCTCCTGAGCAGCAGAGAAACTGGGTCTCGTCTAGCTGAGGGCACTTTACCTGAACTAGTTGAAGCACTTATTTCAATAGGGACCTAGGAAAATGTGTTGGCTTCCAGGTTGATCGTTTACCTGTCAGGTGACAAAGCTCTCCGCAGCAGTGGCGAGGCCGGGTCCCGCCGGGGCCAGGCGCGCCGCCCGCCCACGCCGCCGCACTCGCGCGCAGCCAGCGGCGACGGGCTGCGGGCCTCGCAGCGGCTAGTCGCGGTAATGTGTGGTTAGTTGTGATTGTGAGTGGTAACCACCGATGTTAACATGCGAACACAACGTATGAAGGCGTGGAGTTAGGTTTAATAGTCAATCTTTATTTCTGTTATGTCAAGTAATTTAAAGTCTAAAATTGATTTATTAATATGTAGAAGAAGATTATAATTTGAAAAAAGCTCTCAACTTCCTGATTAAACGTTTTTGAATTAAATATCTTTTTGTAAATTATTGACGTGTCTTCGGAAGAAAATTAGAAATCAATTATGGAAACAAAATTTTGGGCAGGCAGAAATCAATTTTGACCGAGTAAAAATACTTTAACAGCGATTTTTTTATCATCAGATAAGTTTTTCCTGAGGAAGAAATATGGCGGATATTTCTACATCAGGGAAAACTTATCTGACTATTGAAAATTCGGCCCTTAGATATATAATATTAGTCGACATCTGTTAAACACTTCGGAAGGGTTTTTGTTGTTTTTATTATGATAGTATTATGAAACTTCTCCTTAAAGTTTAAACAACATATATAAGGTCTAACCAAAATACCTGGACAAACTTTTACATAGTGTTCAATACGTTTAACTAAACACATCTATGCAAAAAAAAATGAGATCCAAGTGTTTTTTTTTTCTAACCAAAAAATAATTACGTTTGAAATTGCCTGTACTCATTAAGAATAAACTCATTCATTTTTTATGCATCGACCGCCATCGGGGCGCGCGCTAATTCCGTGCCGTGTTTTACCTAAACAGCGAAGTGAACAATGTTAAAAAAAAAAAAAGTAAAATTAAATTTGAAAAAATATTTTTGGTTAGAAAAAAAAAACACTTGGATCTCGTTTTTTTTGCTTAGATATGTTCAGTTACACTTACTGAACACTGTGTAAAAGTTTGTCCAGGTATTTTGGTTGGACCTTATATATTTAATTAACATCTATTATCACGGGCTATAAATACGTGTAATTTAAGACTGTGATCACAATACGAAATATAAAAGAATATAACAGTATTTCTTGGAAAGGAAGACCCAATTTCTTAATCAAAAATAAAAGTACAGCCTCATTTTTTTTATAAACGTAACTATAATGAAATATCTGATGTATTTTAGTTAATCATGCACATAGATCAAAAACATTGGACAAGCACGAACATAGACAAAACGAACATATATTTCCCATGAGGATGCTTGTGTGGATGGCGAGACAATATAAAAACCTATGTCCTATAAAACTATAACCTGACACGCTCTTTAAGTGGTTACCACAACTGGATCTGTCCAGTAGCGTGAAGCTCAAACAGACAAAAATTCTAAAAACTACATTATTGGCATCAAATTCTAGAAACGACATATTGTGTGGCATTAAATTTTAAAAATCATATTTTTGACATCAAATTCTAAAAATGACATTTGATGCATCAAATTCCAAAAATTACGTTTTTGACACAAAACAGATAGGTACAGAAGTCAATCACATGTATGTACTTCACTTTTCATACCTACGCTCGGCGGTCGCTCTATCTATATATCTGTCTCTCTCAAGCGCATGGCACTCGCGCTCGCACTCTAGTCCCAAACGGTCCGAGATATCGTGTCCGTGAGCAGTGTCTATGTGTGCGTTGCTCGAGCGCACTTGTATGTAGATTGACTTCTGTACCTATCTGTTTTGTGTTTGTGGCATCAAATTCTAAAAACGACATTGTCGGCATCAGTGTTGTTTCTAAGATGCGTTGCACTTACTTTTTACCAAAAAATATTTAAAGTATAGTTTTAGCGTCGTTACGATTTTATTAAATCTATACTAATATTATAAAGCTGAAGAGTTTGTTTGTTTGAATGCGCAAATATCAGGAACTACTGATTGGAATTGAAAAAATATTTTTGTGTTGGATAGTCCATTTATCGAGGAAGGTTATAGGCTATATAACATCACGCTACGACCAATAGGAGCGGAGCATAAATTAATAATGTTGCAAAAACGGGAAAAATGTCCACCCGTGCGAAGCCGGGACGGGCCGCTAGTGAAAAGATATAGGAAGATAGAAGATACGTATAGATTTTGTATTAAAGATGTCAATTAAAAATCCTATTTAGACTGCTGGACACTTTCACACTTCGAAAACGCGATTTATCCAGAAAACTGTTTGAAACAAAGCCGAGATACCTAGATATCTCCGATATCCACCATCTTACCTGGTAGGTGATGCCGGCTGCGGCTGCGGCGATGGTGAGGGCGTCCGCGCCAGCGGGGACAGCGGCATGTGCTGCAGGGAGCCCCGCCGGACCTCGCCGCCCGCGCCCACCGCGCCGCCGCCCACCAGCTTGTGTTTCAGACCGTGGAGGGATGACGGCCTGAATAAAGGTTCCAATTTATGGTGTTAAATAAAGAATAGGAAGACAACATTAGTAATATAACATACATAACTAGCCCATTACTGTCCCACTGCTGGGCACGGGCCTCTTCTCAGAATGAGAAGGGTTTCTGCCTTAGTCCACCACGCTGGCCTGGTGCGGGTTGGCGGACTACACACACCATCGAGAACTTTATGGAGCTCTCTCGGGTGTGCAGGTTTCCTCACGATGTTTTTCCTTCACCGTTAACGTAAGTGATAATCAAATTCTGATCCACACTTTCGATAAGTCAAAGGTACGGGCCGATATCGAACTCAGATCCTCCTGCATGGAAGGCTAGCGTTCAACTGTTAGGTTATCACTGCTTTATAATAATTGGCATCTTTATTATATTTCCATTACGAAAGTCGTGGTGCATGTGCAGTCATCCTTACCCGTCGTTTACACCTAGTTATAAAACATTTATTCTACATGAATCAGATTATTTTTCGAAAATAATAATAATTACATAATGCATACTTTAAGTAACAAACATGTATGTAGGTCTTTAAAACACTTGTTTGAAATATTTTAAACACGGTTATTAAGAGTTAAGATCAAGTAATTTCTTTTAAAAAGACATAAAACATAACATCACGCCTGTATTCCCCGCAGGGTTATGCAGAGGTGTATTAGTAACACCCTCATTTCACCAGTTATGTTTTAAGTCCCCTGTAATAGGGGCGAGCCTATTGCCACTAACCGGCCACAATACAGACTCCGGGCTGCATACTGAGAAACTCCTAATGAAAAAAACCCAACAACACCTTGCCTGACCTGGGATCGAACCCAGGACCCCATGCTCAGCAGTCGCGCTTGCGACCACTAGACCAACAAGGCAGTCAAAAAAAATATCAATTGCTTTTTTATAAAAATCTAATAAAACTTGTATTATAAAATGTTATAACATACCGTTGGTAATGCGTGGTGGTGGTGTTGTGTAGCGGACTGTCGGCGGCGGGCGACGCGGGCGCGGGCGACGGGGACGACGGGCACTCGCCCGACGATACCATCTGACAATCAATTATTGCTTTACTGCCTCATATAAAGTTAAAGGTTACTCTCTGTTTTATAATTCTTCTATTGTAAATAGCAAGTGACGAAAACTATTAATGTTTGATGTCTGACTGTCCGTATTTTTTTTCTAACCTTAGGATATAGGCAGTGCCCAGTAAGTGGGTTGCGTCATGATGCCGACTAATGGCAATCGCTTCGTGTAAAATACTGGTTAAACTGGAAGCTGACCCCAATATAGGGAAAAAGCTAGGCAGAACGATTTAATTTGTTTCTAGATCCTCCTTTTTCTATATAAACAACATGTTTTACGGTGTGGCGACATCTATCATGGTATATGCGAACTACGCAGCACTGAGACTGTGTAGCAGACTACAGCGACAATAACGATAACTCTCAAAGATGACGTCACAGAATCCTGCATCGCGCTATGAAGATGTGACCCGCCCCAACATCAACCGTTCGGCGGTCGCCGCCAGGCATAAGACCCGCCTGGTAGGAGGATCCTCCCTCTCTCTCTCTCTCGTTGGAGGAACACCATATCTTGTTCTTCCATGGCGGTCTTGTAAGGCGTTGTTAGTTGCAGGTGGATATATAGTAAATTAAAATATATTATTCTAAGTTTGTGACGGGTGGTGGCTGACTGGCGTGGGTCCGGGGCTATAAAAGGTCGGGCACTCTACAGATCGCCCTCTCGCGCCGCTGCAGTTGCCAAGTTAAGTGCCCCACCTGCTGAAGAAGACCCTGGACTCCTCGCATTGTACGAACCACGCCCTGTTGTTCTCTTTGTAAATTCTTAATTAAATATATATAGTGTACGGTTACAAGTGTTATTCTTTATCCTCTCAAGTACACGCCTGCTAAACTGTATGTGCACATGCTAGTTGAGGGTTGACTCCTAAAGCCACCCTAAACTGTTACAAGTTTGTCTAAAAATTTTTATAGATTATTTTTCATACTCTTTAAACTGACAACATGTGCTTACCTGGTGCATCTCCTGCGAAGCTCTCTTGGTGGAGATCCTCCGGAACAGCGAGCAGCGCCTCCGTGGTCGCGGGCGGGGAGGAGCTGTAGCACGACGACCGCACCACGCGCGCCGGCGACCTCCCGCCTGACACACACAAGTGACGTGACTATGCAGCACTACATTTCAAATCCCAGCAATATTCTTGGTTAAGCAAGAAAGAATATTGCTATGCAAGAACAGTTAGCCTAGAGGTGCGCTGAGAACTCATTTTTGGAAACTGACAGAATTGTGGTGTTGTACTTAACATAACAATTTTTTATATTCTTGACTTGGTCGCGTTTGGCCCTAGTCTCACCTGATGGTAAGCGCAGACAGGGTCTAAGATGGAGCACACGAATCAAAGGAACAGAGATAGAGGGATCTCCCTATACCCCTCTGGCTCTCACATACACACGACGGAACACAGTAAAGTGCTTGGTGCCGACTTTAATGTTCAGGTGGTAGCTAGCCAGGCGGACCGTATAGATCCTACCACCAAGCGTGCTGGGTATTGTTGAATCTTACAACACGCATCAATTCCTAGCGTGCGGTGAGGAAGTTTTATATTATAACCCGTCCCCACACAATCAATTCATTTGAGAATTACTTAATTCAAAAAATAAACTTCGGACAAACTTTAGATAAACTTTAATTAAACTTCTAAAAAAACTAATAAAAAAAAAAACTTAAGTAGTACCAGTGTACTATAATATCTGTGGTATAAGCTAACTTTAAAGAATAGGCATAGGCTGACAGAAATGGTATTCACGTTACAATTCCCGTGACATGACTTATGTGTGAGAGGAATATGCCAATATTATATGTTTTCGTACAGAATTCTGGATGATAAAAAATGTATATCACTCAGTAAAAATCATGTTTCTTACCTGTATGGTAGTCTGATCTAGCGGTGTAGCTCGTAACGTGGCATGTGGAGCGGCCAGTAGCAACCGAAGAACCTGGATAAACACATTTTTTTTAATACATACATACATATTGATATTCTACATATATGTTAGCTAAAATCTTTTGACGTTTAGGTACTTTATATATCATATATATATATTACAATATTTATAAATGTATATATATATACCTATATGTAAGTATTATGTCTATGTATGGTGTGTAGTATATATTTTGCAGCAGTACACCATGGACTACCCCCTCTATCTTATTCATTGACTTCCTGTTCATCCAAAGGTTGTCTGGTAGATATCGCTATCAGCGATAAGACCGCCATTGTACCCTTTAATGTTTGTTATTGTATAAGAGCTGTGTTACAATTTTGGTGTACAATAAAGTATATTCTATTCTACTTTGTGAAAAAACATCCAAGTCCCGATACAAAGAAAATATTGCAGAAAACCCAAATATTACAAGAAATAGAATTAATTTAAGAACACTTTCAAAATACAAGGTAAAGTAGGAATAGTGTATCCTACTTATCTACCTAATACTATATACATAAAAGTTTGGGTGTTTGCGAGTTTGTGAATTTGGATGTTTGGTAATCAATCACGCCCTAATAGCTTCACGGATTTGGATGAAAGGTAATAGAACCTTTGTGGTCTAGCCACCCTGCCACTATTTTAACTTTTTTCGAAGTAGCGCACCTTGAAACTGGTACTTTTTGTTCGTTTACGGGACGGTTGTTTCAAACGATCAGTAAAAGTAAGTATATGTAAGTAAATGTCGCAACATTATGCTGAGATAGAAGCCCTTTTTGGCCTCGGTGCAGGTAGTCTAAATTCTTATTCTTTCTTTTTTCATATTGTTTTTGTTTCTGTAACTGCCTGTGTGAGTCCAGAATAATATACGTAGGATGTTTAACATCCGTCAAACGCAGAGCGTCGTATGTCTTTTAAGATATATCAAGAACGACAAAACGTGAAAAAACGCTTATTTTTATTTGACCATCGTTGACGCCATTTTTAACTGTTACTCGTTAGTAATGTAGTCGTGAAAACTGGCCCTAAGTGTCCTCTACCCATATAGGGCTAGCGCGCACTACCTTGCGTTTTTTTAACGTATAATCTGTGAAGTATGGAGTGTCATAGAAGAGCGCACACTGTGAATTATTCAACGTATACTGATTTACTTGTATTTATTTTTATTCGTTGCGGTGAAAATAACGCACCGCAAGTTACCGCACCGCAGTTCACGCTCGCACTTAAACCAGCCTCAAAGATATTGGAAAAAGAAATGGCGGCAGTGTGGCTATGCCACAGCTTGCATAGAAAATATTCGAACGGCTTTAGCACACAGGTAGACTATAACCTGGATATGTCTACATTGGCGTTTAAAATTTTAACAACTTTTTTCTTAATTTTAATCTCACGTTCTGCTTCCAACAATACCATACCTGTGTATGCAGTAATCCCTGCACAGACTCTCCATTGAGTTGTGTGATGAGATCACCAGCGCGCAGACCAGCCGCCCACGCTGCACCTTGCTCGTTCACCGCCTACGGAAAAAACAACATCATTATTTGGTCTGTGGTCAGGACTTCATTGTTCTCTCACTATCCTAAACCATTGTACTGTATCCACTGAAATTGTTAAAGATATTATTTTTAAAAGAGTAACCATGGAGTTTCTTGCCGGCTCTTCTCCATAGGAAACGACTAATTGGAACCGTGCATCTAAATACGACTTATCATAAGCACCTGTATTGGTTCATGTGTTTTTTTTAAATAGATTTTGATTTGTTCACATGTGTTTCGGCACACGTTGCGGATATTGTCATGTGCCGGAGACTACCGCCGCAACATGTATCGCAACTTGTGCTCAAGTTAAATGTACTCATGTATCGCACATGTCCTTGATATAACTCGCGATATGTTTCACGACATGTACCCGATGCGGACGAGTGTTGCGAAACATATATCATAACTCGTGCCCAAGTTAAATGAACTCATGTATCGCGACATGTCCCTGGTATAAGTTGCGGTATGTTTCGCGACATGTGCCCGACTCGAACGAGTGTTGCGAAACATGTATTGCAACTTGTGCCCAAGTTAAATGATGCCACTCATGTATCGCAATAAGTTCCTGATATACATTGCATCCAATATTTCATGACATGTACCCGATGCGGATGAGTGTTGCGAAACATGTATCATAACTTGTACCCAAGTTAAATGAACTCATGTATCCCGACATGTCCCTGGTATAAGTTGCGGTATGTTTCACGACATATGCCCGATGCAGGCGAGTGTTGCCGCACATGTTTCGCGACATTTGAGATTGAACGAACCATAAGAAAGCTGTCATATGAGAAGTTATCTATTATTATGGGCCTAGGTTCTACTTACCGAGACCAAATGATGCATCGTATAGTAGTCAGTATCGCCGTAGTACACGCGCACCGTGTGTATCGTGAAGCCGAAGCCGCGGGGGCCACGGCGTACCACTATCGGAGGCTTCGATGACTGGATCAACCTGAACGATGAAATTACCATGAGAAAAATATGGTGACATTGACTCCAATTCTGTTGAGCACTGATTAACATAGCATAATCAGCCCATTACTGTCCTCGGCACGAGCCTCTTCTCAGATTGAGAAGGGTTTAGACCTTCCACCACGCTGGCCTGGTATGGGTTGGTGGACTACACACACCATTGAGAATTTTATGTTTCCGTCTCAGGTGTGCAGGTTTCCTCACGATGTTTTCCTTCACCATTAACGTAAGTAATGATGAAATTCAGATCCGCACATGATTTCGAAAAGTCAGAGGTCCGAGTCGGGATCGAAATCAGACCTTCCTGCATGGAAGGCAAGAGTTCAACCGCTACGCTATCACCAAGCATCGATTAAACTTACCTAAAACTATTGCTTATATTATATTTTTGGTAGACTCACGTGGAGCTCGTGGCTAATTAACAACAGCGCCAATCATACGATTTACGAGGTTAAGTTGTACTTGCCGCGGTCAATCCATGGATGGGTGACCGTTCGTTACAAATCGAGACCCCTCCGTGTCTCGGAGAGCACGTTAAACAGTCAGTTCCAGTTATCATACAAATACCTATGACAGTCGTTACGGCTAATCAGAAGCTCGAAAGTCTGACAACCGGTGTAACCTTAGGATATCGGCATTGCCCAGTAACTAGTTGCGGAGGTCCGATGGCAGTCGCTCCGTGTAAAATACTGGTATTCAGCCGCATCTGGTTAGACTGGAAGGTGACCCCAACATAGTTGGGAAAAGGCTAGGCAGAATAAACTCACGAGTGGCTAGGCAGCGCGAACGGTGACGGTGGATCACGACAGGGAGATGAGTCGCGCGAAGAGTTGGTGGATGAGGTGTTGCCTGCACAAGGAGACCCAGCGCCTATGCTTAATGTGCTGTCATCTGCTATAAACAAATAGCGATTAAATAAACAATTTAAGATGAACATGTGGATATGTTATGTTTTCAAAGAAAGAAAATTATTTATTCTTTGCACAGAATAAAAAACGCACGAACAAATATTATAACAATAAGATGTAGACACATATTTTTTGCTGTTGGCATCACACTACCAACCAAAGAGTAAAATAACTGTATAGGTATTACTAACAACAAAAATAAATAAAAAGAAAACGACAAAACAACACGGTATGGTTAAGCCGTTTTTATTTACTATTTTATAATTAATCTGATAAGAACGGAACGTCTACACTCAATCGATTGCGTGTCCAAGTAGGCCGCTGCAAACACAATTTAGCGAAGTGGGGGTTCATTGATCAATCCAACACCCAGTGCGGGTGCGGTGCTCCTGTCCAGACTATGTCCCACTTGCTGGAGTGTCCCAAATGTCCATCCACCTACACCCTTGATGATCTAATGAGCGCTACCGAAGCAGCAATCAATGTGGCCACCTTTTTTTTTTTCGTTGGAAAATCCTCATGGATGTCCCTCGCCCGGTGAAGGCGAGGGGGTCTGCCGGACTGTTACCGGCTAAAAACCAACGGTGTTCCTCCTCCTGACCGTTCGGCCGGGGTCGCGGGATTCGCGTCAGCATGCACCGCAACCCCGGCAGGTCCCGGCCCGCCAACCCTCGGCGCACCTCTCCTCTGTCCTCCTGAGGGGCGCGCCGCCTTCTCGGGCCTGGTACTGGTCGGGCGGCGGGTCCGATGTGGCCACCTACTGGGCGCAAGCACTATAATTTCTACAAAATGAAGTACTGTCGATACGAAAAGAAGAAGAACGTCTGGCCTTCGCTCAACTTAATACCATGAATTTTTCTTTATATTGGGCGTCTTGCAACCAACTTCATTTATGAACTAGTGCGTCATGATTGTAAGAATTGTTTACCTGGATGAATAACCAGCGACAGTCCAGAAGTACTGGCTGACCGTCGCATGGACTTGGCCACGATGGCTGTGGGCCTCGTCTTCTCGGGCCTCTCGGGCCGCTCGGGCCGTTCAGGCCGCTCCGGTTTGTCGGGCTTGTCCAGGCTTATGCTCTTGTATGAGTCATCCTTCTTTGATATGTCCGATCTGAGGGTAGAAACATTTTTTATGAGTATTAGAAAAGTTATATACAATTTTAGTCACTATCATAATCTCCTTAGACTTAATCATTACTGTCCCACTGCTGGGCACAGGCCGTTTCTCAGAATGAGAAGGGTTTAGGCCTCCGTCCACCACGCTGGCCTGGTGCGGGTTGTCGGACTACACACACCATCGACAACTTTTTTATAGTGATGATAAAATTCTGATGCGTACATGAATTCGAATAGTCAAAGGTATGGGCCAGTTTCGAACTAAGCCCTTCTGCATGGAAGGAAAGCGTCCAACCGCTGGGCTTGTCACACATCTTACTAGATGATCTGGGTAGTTCGCCAATCTGCACCAGGTCAGCGTGCTGACCCAAAGCCCAAAATCTTTTTGGAAGCCCGTACCTATCAATGGGCCAGCTATGGGCTGATTACGTTACATTCATATCGTGTCAATGTGTCTTATGTCAATGTGTCTTAAGACCTAAAAAAACAATAGACTCACAGTCTCGGCACCAGCGCCAGTGTGGTAGCCGGTGGGGGCGGATGCACCAGCTGGCTGGGCGTTGGGTGCGCCAGCGGGTGGTGGTGGTGGGGACGCAAGGCCGCGCGTCTGCGGGCTGCGGGAGACACGTCATCACTGTCCGTCTGAGAAGACTCCGCTGTTGACGTGCCGCCGATCATCTGGAGAAGAGGATGGTCAAATTTAATTAAGCAAACAATTTGACAAGTTGAAGATTCAATTTATTACACGTTCTCATACTATCTCTGTTTTCATAGTAGAGAAAGACAGAAATAGAACGAGTCTCGCTTCGAAAAACTATCCTCGTGTAAAGCCTTTTCGGTAGAAATGAGAACAGGGCGAAAATATAAAGAATAAATATCACTTTTACTAAGGCGATTCGCACACTGCACCGCATCACACAGCGTAGCGCGGGAGTGCGTGTTCTTACGTTGTTTGCAAGTATCTGTATTTGTATAGGAAACACGCGTAGTGCAACACACAGAAAACGCATTCACACGCAGTGTTGTGGCTCCATCGCCACGCACCCCGCAGCGTTGCGCGGGCAGTGTGTGTCTCGCCTTAAGGTTGTTGATGTGTAATACGCCGCGAAATTTTAGCATAAATACTATTAACATCATGAGGGTCACATGACCATGATGGGGGGTCTTTTTGAGATTTTAATGTGGGGCTGGCACACACCATTATGGACTGGCTGTCCATAATGGTGTGTTGGTACCTACGCTTATGTATGGAAGTGAATGTTGGTCGTGGCAGAAGAGGCATGAAAGTAGAATAAATGCCGTGGAAATGCGTTCCTTGCGAAGTATGTGCGGTGTAACTTTGAATGATAGATTGAGAAATGAAGAGATTAGACAAAGTTGCGGTTTAAAAGATGATGTAGTGACAAAAATTGAAAGGAGTATGCTTAGGTGGTTTGGCCATGTTGAGAGAATGAGTGAACGGCGATTAACAAAAGAAATTTATAAGGCGGATGTTAATGGGAACGCCGGTAGAGGACGTCCTAGAAGGACATACATCGATGTTATTGGTGATGTTCTTCACAAAGGTCAGGTGCGTAGTACTCTCAACCGGCGTGCGTGTATGACAAGATGTATGAATGTGGATGAAGCGAAAGGGGTATGTAAGAATCGTAGCATGTGGCGTTCTATAGTTTCTGCCTACCCCCATGGGAAAAAGGCGTGAGTTTATGTATGTATGTATGTAATGTGGGGCTAAAAATTAGGAGTATTATTATGCTACGGCGTGCCGTGTTCTCAGCAACGAATAACCCACAACCTCTCTTCTCATAGGTGTCGTAATAATTTCAAGAGAAAATGCAGCGGCTTCTTCCTGTGTACTTCTTTTTCCTTTTTCCTCCTTCTTCAACATGTTATATACTAGTAACAACAAACTGCAATCATCAAACGCAATGATTATGACACTCACTAGTCCATATACCAAATGTAGTTTTTATGGCATTATTTCCTCACAACCGACGGTCTAACAAGGCCAATGTTGAGTATAGTCCACGCGCAAGTGGTAGTCACCTCCTGAGGTATGTGAGCGGCCAGAGGGAGGTGCGCGCAGTAGACAAGATGAAGCTAAATGACAGAGCGCGTCTTTCGCACCCCCCTCCTGCCGCTCTCATACCTCAAGCGATGACTAGTACATGCGCGTAGACTATAGTCGACATTTTCGTGAAAACTCTACTGGATAAAAACAAATATTCTTCAGAAAGCTTAAGGTAGTGAGTGACTGACTTGAGCATTCAGTAGTAATGTAACAATCGGAGCGAGCTTACGTTACGCCGGCTACTAAAATCCGCTTAAGGCTGCTTGTCCACTGGAGAGGAGCGGGACGGTGCGAAACTAACTAATAGAACATAACATCACGCCTTGTATTCCACGAAGAGTTAGGCAGAGGTGTTTTTAGTACACCCTCGTTTCGCCAGTTATGTTTAAGTTCCATGTAATAGGGCGCAAGCCTGTTGCCATCAACCGGGCACAAATCCAAACTCCGGGCTGCTACTGAAGAATTTCGAACGGAAAAACCCAATAACACTTTGCTCGACCTGGGGATCGAACCCATGACCTCCCGATCAGCAGTCGCGCTTGCCACCACTAGACCAACGAGGCAGTTAACTAATAGAAATGCACAATATTCACAGAGCAAAGCGGAGACGTTTTTTTTTTTTATTTGTTACTAGGCCTGGGTTTGGCCGCCATCTCACCTGATGTTAAGCGATGATACGGTCTACGATGGAGCACGCTTGCCCAGAAGAAACCGATTCACTCGTGACTCGAAGACACCCAGATTGTAACTGTCGGGGAACACCCACTCGGGCAGCGCATTCCACTGTTTGGCGGTTTTCACAATGAAAGTGGAATCAAAACGCTTCGTTCGTGAATTTCATGCAGTTCTATTGGTTAGCTCCGCACCTCTCCGCTCCAGTGGACAGGCAGCCATGCTTTTCCCGAACTCTGCAGTCAGTCTGACAGTCCGAATGCTCACCTCGTAACATTACACGAACATGTCACAGGTCAGTCGCCACCTTTAAAGACAATCTATTTCTAATGATACACTCACCGGACACTTAGGATGATGATGTAGGGGAGCCGTAGGAGTGGTGGGGGGTCCGGCACTGTCCGGAGTGCCCGGCCAGCTGTCCGTACTCTGTTAACGAATAACGGCAAATAAACAAAGAGGTTCCAAGCAATACGACATAACACTAAGAAGTAGGAAATATGAAATTTGGTTAAGCCGACTTTACACTTGTAAGTTTTCCTCACGTAAGTCCCTTAAGCCGGGTATAGACTTACGAAATGTAACATGCAATGTAACACGCAATGAAAGAATTTGCCGTCAACATTGTCGCAACGTATCATGCAATGTAACAGAATTCCCATAGTGTGGACGCCTTGCGCGCACGAACCGTACACACTACGCGTGCGTACTACGTACCTTTCATGTTACATTGAATGTTACGTTACAGCAATCTGTACTCGCCTTTACGTAATTAACTTACGATAAATTTGCAAATGTAAACTCTCTTTTAAATAGCTTATCGACTGATTTGTAAAGTCGAAATAATTATTGTCAAAGTCACTTACATAAATTGTACGGTAGCAACTTACAAGTGTAATGGCGGCTTAGGTTAATGCTTTTCCTGATTTTAAGCGACGTTTTAACTATGGCGGTTACCCCACGCTGACGCAAGTCGGAGCGACAACAACCGCGTGCGTACTACAGAGACGTGCGTCTATGCGACAGCTGTGCGCGACAGAGTAAAAAAGTCTAAAGCCTGACTATGGTGCCAATTGTCTTGTTCATCAACATGACATAGCATCACGCATGTATTCCCTGAAAGGTTGGGCAGAGGTGTATAGTAACACCCTCATTTCGCCGTTACTATTAAGTCCCATGTATTAGGGGGCGAGCGTATTGCCATCAACCGGGCACTAATCCAAACTCCGAGCTGCTACTCAGTACTACCAGTTTACTGTGTATTATCAGCTCCGCCTAATATAATAGGTTGCAGAGGCATACTAGTGTGGCAACTCAGGTGCTTATTACGCGGCAGAACTTCCGTTATATCAGTTCGACAAACACCCATATTCTAAGACGTTCCTCCAAAACTTACTCGACTCAACTTGACGTAAACATCCTCGACTCATGATTTTTCCTCAGTCGAGGTAAGGAATCATCTGTCAAACTCAAGGTGCCTCGGAGCCTACCTTAAGGAAGGAAGTGTCAAAGTTCGTATGTAACAAAAATTAATTTTGAATACTTTGTCGAATATGCTTACGATGATCCTTACAATTTTTTATCGCGGTGTTATTTGCGCGATGCAGATACCTAATTCAAATTATGACGTAATGACTCCGTCTAGGAACCTCAAAGTTCACTCGAAATTGCGACTAAGAATACAGTTTTGAAGGTGTTGTCGAGGCCGTTCTGAGTCGAGTAAGTTTTGGAGGAACGTCTTAGAATATGGGTGATAGTGTCGCTAAGTTTATGTAAAATACTGATATTAATATAAAAGCTAAAATTACATGAAGCAAATGAAAATAAAACTAAAAGAAAGAGGTTTACAGACGCTATGTAGTACTAGTAGAATTGACTAGCATTGGAGAAAGCAGACAGTCACATACCTTTGACCAGCCTGTTGATCAATGCTCCTTCCACAATGATGAAAAGAGGCCTTTGCTCAGCAGTGGGATAATTACAGGCTACAATTATTATAGCCTACCTTTCTTTGATGTCATAACTTTTTAACTAACTGCTCCAATAGACAAATAATCTCCGATCATCGAGAAATTTCTAAAGTCAATGTGTAAATGTCAAGCTCCAGGTGTGGTGCTAAGTGTCTTGACTGATGATTGAAAGCACTATAGTCCGACCGGATAACTCAGTCCTCGCTCGCGACGTTACAGGGACGCGGGGGATGACGACTAAAAGATGATTTCCAACAAACGGCTCGCATCGCATCGGATCGGAAAGGATACGGACGGATGCGAGCCGTTTGTTGGAAACCATAGACTAAGAATCGGCGAGTAGCACCCATATTGTAAGACGTTCCTCCAAAACATACTCGATTCATACTCGACTCAGAACGGCCTCGAAAACACCTTCAAAATTGTATTCTTAGTCGCAATTTCGAGTGAACTTTGAGGTTCCTCGACTGAGTCATTACGTCATAATTTGAATTATCTGCATCGCGCAAATAACGCCGCGATAAATAATTGTAAGGATTATCGTAAGCATATTTGATAGTCTTCAAAATTCATTTTTATTACATACGAACTGACACTTCCTTCCTTAAGGTAGGTTCCGAGGTACCTTAAGTTTGACAGATGAATCCTTACCTCGACTGAGGAAAAATATCGAGTCGAGGTCGTTTATGTCAACTATAACTACCGATGGTAGTGAGTCGAGGTGGAGTCGAGTCGAGTAGGTTTTGGAGGAACGTCTTAGAATATGGGTGCATGGCCAGCGGGGTCACTTTTAGAAGACACATATCTCCACGTCTGGCCCGTTCTTGGATTGCACTCTATTGCGTGCAAATTGATTGGACTTTACTGGATATAACATTAGCCGTTGAAGGGAAATCTCGTTCTATAAATTCTTAGCCATTGTTGACTCACTGCGAACAGACGCGTGGCCCAGACAGGTGATAGCCAAGTCACCTGTTCTGGGGGAAGGTTTTGCTGCTCAAACCAGCTCGCCCAATGTGGAGATTTTGGGAACGAATCAACAGTGTTGATGTGCTGCAGAAGTGAGTAGACTAGCTTCTTCAGATGTTGATATGTACTCACTCTAGAGTCATGCTCCACACACGAGTGGTGGTAGTGTCGTCGCCACTGTGGTGATGTGCTGGAGAAGGCGGCAAATAGGCCAGCTTCTTCAGCAGGCTCTGGAGGCTCTGCTGCTTCGTCTGTGTCGACTTCGCTGTGATTGTAGCGGTCGCAACGTGCTGCAAAGACAAAAGATAAAAGGTTTTAACCATCATTAATTATATGGTAAAATAATAATACTTAATGATAAATGATTTTTATTTATGTAAAAAAAATCTGTTACAGGCACTTATTAGTAAATGTAATGTTTTTTTAAGACTAGATGGCGCCGGCATTTCCTTTCTGACTAAATCTGAGAAGAAAAGCCGAATAAACTTAGAGATCGAGGTCTCTTTTAAAGTCACCGTTGTGGTATAAACTATGCGAGTGTAACAATGTGGGGCAACGTCTGGAATGGCCTTTTGAGAATAGACATAGCACTACCACAATTTCTGAAAGTTTAATCAACGCAAAAATATACTAATCAGCTTTCAAAACCACACGGTCCACGTAAGCCTATCAAACTATTACATCCTCCATTCCGTAAAACTGTTTCCGGCTCTAATTCCCCAATTCCAAGAATTTGCCGACTTCTTAATAATCACGATGAAAGGATAGATATTTGTTGCACTTCACTTCAACAATTCAAGCGCCAGGTCCACCTAAGTACGTAGATGAACCTAATTATGTAATGCACCTTTAACTTTTATCTGTTAAAAAAATATTGTTTATATTCCTTGTTTTGTTTTTTTTATTAATTGTGTTCCTGTACTATTTTTGTTTCCTTTTACTTTAATATTATTTTTGCTTTTTGTGTTTACCGCATAATATTGTACACTAAGTCTAAATTTCTGTAACTTGTATTTTTTATGTATCAGTGTAACAGTTGTAGGTAAGCCAATAAATAAATAATAAAAAAACTCATGTCAATTAATTTGATTAGTTGTTAGTACTTTAGTCAACCAATCACAGCAGTTGACATCAGCTTTGAAAACAAATTCAATTGTTTAGGCTTTCAGAAACGAAGGGCAAATATCAAAAGGCATTATAACAAGGTTTGTTATATGTTATTGTTTGGTAAACACGCTGCCGACCCACCTGATGATAGGTAGTGGTCTCATGTATCTGTTATTTCACCGGCACCCATACCCTTCAAACTAGAACACAGTAATACTGCTTGGCGGTAGAAATAGGTATGGTGGTAGAAATAGGTATGGTGGTAGAAATAGGTATGGTGGTAGAAATAGGTATGGTGGTAGGCCGTGTTCCCACTTTGTCGTGACGACAGATAGTCGTGTAGTTTTAAGTGTCATGGCGTATACAAGGTTAGTCGGAAAGGGGGTACTAAGCCGAAAGGGTGTTAAAGTACCCATAATAAGGGATAACTTTTGTTCTACAACTTTCCCCAAAACTCGATAGTTTAAGATAAATAGCTTTTCAAAGATTTCGTAAAAAATATGCTAAAATCTATCTGTCCATAGCTATGATCAGCTGTTTTTACAATTTAGGTCATATTTGGAGTCACGGATTAGAAAATTAATTTTCTGAATTCATAACTAAAGCAGGAATGATTACTTTTTGAAAAAACTAAAATAAAAATATTTTTTCATGCAAATAAAAATTATCGAATTTTGAAATTTTAACACTTGCTTTAAAATAGTCATCAGTGATACTTTAAGTGGCTCGCGGCTTAGTACCCCCTTTCCGACTAACCTTGTATAAGGTCTAACCAAAATACCTGGACAAACTTTTACACAGTGTTCAATACGTTTAACTAATCACATCTATGTAAAAAAACGAGATCCAAGTGTTTTTTTCTAACAAAAAAATAATAATGTTTTGAATTGCCTGTACTCTCTAAGAATAAACTCATCCATTTCTTATGCATCGACCGCCATTGGGGTGCGTGCTAATTCCGTGCCGCGTTTTACCTACACAGCGAAGTGAAAAATGTAAAAAAAAAATAATTATTAAAGTAAAATTAACGGTAGAAAATAAAAATTTGGTTAGAAAAAAACACTTGGATCTCGTTTTTTTTGCATAGATATATTCAGTTACACTTACTGAACACTGTGTAAAAGTTTGTCCAGGTATTTTGGTTGGACCTTATATGTTTAAATGGAGGTGTTCACATATAAGACGACACGATTAACTGTCGTTCACGACTCGTTTTTGCAGTGACGACAGATTGTCAATTCAATGCGAACGGCTAGTACAAGAGTCGTAAAACGATAAGAAAACGTCACGACATCGTGATGGCAAATCATGTGTCGTTTTTACGACTATCTGTCGAGGCCACGATAAAAATATCGTCTCGTCGTAGCTTACTACTGATGTGCAAACGACAAAGCCGACACGTTTTGACGACACGTTTGGTGCAGTGGTTGAGCGATTGGCTTCTGCACTACTGGTCGTGGGTTCGATTCCCATACGGAACAAATATTTGTATGGCCTACAGATAGTTGTTCCGGGTCTGGGCGTTTGTGCATGTGAAGTTTGTGTCTGTAAACGCATCCACGATACTGGAGAAATCCTAGTGTGGGCAACGTTTTTTTAAAACGGAAATAAAAAGAAAAGAAAGCGACTGCCGTGAAACTATAAAATGTCGTCGCGATCCAATGGGAACAGCTAGATACGATAGTCGCTAAACGATAAAAAAAATTGACGGCAAACATTCGTTATAATGGGAACAGCTAGAGACGACAGTCGTCCGACGATAAATGAATCGTCACGACATAGTGGGAACGCGCCCATAGTACTTCTCTGGACGAACTCTAGGAGCTGTACTACTACTTATAATTTTAGACTGTATACTCACTATCAAAATAACTGGTATCCTCGTCATTTTCTAGCTGCGGTATGAACTCTGCTTTCCTCCTCAATAAGTTGTTCCAGTCCAGACCGCAGAAGTATACATGATCCTGTAATAAATAGGAGAATTATATTATTATTAGAGGTAGCCCGCGGCTTCGCCCGCATGGATGTCGTTTCTCGCATATTCCGCGTTTTTTTGGAATAAAAGTAGCCTATGTCGTTCTCCGGGTTCCAGACTGTCTCTGTGCCAAGTTTCATCAAAATCGGTTCAATAGTTTAGTTATGATGGGGTAACAAACAGACAGACAGAGTTACTTTCGCGTTTATAGTACCAAATCGTTATGCAAAGTTATAACAAGCTTATACATCAAATAATGTATGGTTACACTGACGTTATACAGCGTTATAACTTTACACAGCGATTATTAGTAAAGCAGTAAGAAAGAGAAAGATGAAGAAAATGTATTTACTCAAAAATTCTTGTAATGTTGTCATTATTTTGACAACCTTCTTTGAGCAAAGTCGACGTTTCCGCGCTACTTGAATAGGCGCCTGCAAAGTTGTATGGGATTTCATTGCTGGTGAGTTTTAGCCACCAGCAATTTCCTTTGAAAATCCATTATTGTCGAGTTTTGTTTCAAAAATAGTCTGGTGCAAAAAGTTTTTATCCAAAATTTGGCTCTATAGGTACAGGCAGCACAATAATTAAAGACTCGTAAAAAAAACTAAGGACCAGAGAAGAATCAAATCGTTACTTTAAATAGATTCTTACTACACTAATCTGCCTTGGTAAAAAGCCTTGGTCCGCAATGACTGCGCTGCTGGCCACGCTATGATGGCCTCGAGCTTAGCTTAGCTACGCTCTCGGCCTTCAAGCTTGGTCATCATTGCAGCCCTTGCTGTCCGCGCTATAAAGGCCTCGACCTTCGGTCTCGGCCTTTATTCCAGCTTGTCCATCAAGGGCTGCAATGCTGACCGCGCTGTGATGGCCTGGAGCTGCGCTACACTGCGCTCTCGGCCATCATCAGTGCTGCCAGCAAAGCAGTCATTACATACCGCGGCAGTAATGTACTATTATTAAATAAGTACCAAAAGTGCCATCAGCTCCGCAAAGCCTACCTTAACTTGATGCGTGCCGCCAGTTCCCAGCCTGTCCCTGGGGTTCCGAGCCAGCAGCTCTGTAATGATGGCCCTCGCTTCCACCGCGATAGGAAAGTCCTCTTCTGATGGCCATTCGATGTCATCTAAGAAGAGAATAGGTTTAGATAGTATTTAAGCCCAGCGCAGATGAACAGTCCTCGGCATATTTTGTTATCAAATCATTTTATTTGTAGGAAATGCGGTACACATGACGACAAATCAAGTTCCTAATATAAGCTGACCTCTCACTGTACAGAAATTCTTTACAATAACAGGTCAGCATAAACTGAAAATGTATAGCTTGATTTGTTTTTGTGTGTACCGGTAAAGGTGTACAAATATTAAACATTGTGTCAAGTCATAATATTAGGTCATTACCTATGAAATCAGCGTTTTGTATGGAGAATTTTAAAGAAGTTGCATTTTTCATACTAACATTTTCTTAATTTATTTAACAACTATGAACACTAATGTTTTAAAACTTTTATGCACTAATGTTTAAAAACTAAGATAACGTATGCCACTTAGATTATGCGACAAAAATAAGTTTTGGCAAAGTTAAAACAGAAATAGTGGTCATTTCTGCTAACAAAAAGGGGAGTCATTTTTGAGGTATTTTTTATGTTTAGAAAACTATAAGTAATAAGGTTTTTTTACTATTGGTAGTTGTCTATGATGGTCATTATTCGATATAATATCAAGCAATTGATATATATTTTAAATCATAGAAGTGACGAGGTTCTCTGTTTGTGAGAAAAAAACGCCAATTTCATAGGTAAGGAACTAATAATAATAATAACTGAACTTACCAAATTAAATATTCCTAATTATTACCATGTCAAGAAATTGAGGACTATTTCATTTGCAATAATTCAGAAACAGGTTCTTTGAAATAATTTGAAAACTAATAAGTACTATGACCACTGTATTGTTTAAATACTATTTAATTAATCTGAAATGACATTCTTAACAATATTACATCTATACTATAATATTATGAAAAGGAAAGATTTGTATTTTTGTATGTAACGAATAAACTTAAAAACTACTGGATAGATTTCAAAAATTCTTTTGCCGTTAGAAAGCTACATTATCACTGAGTAACATAGGCTACGGGCGGAGCCGTGAGGTCACAGCTAGTTTCAGATAAATTAAATAATGATAAAAAAATACACGGGTAACGTGCTAGTCATTTAATGTCTAATTATCTTTAAAGAACCTGTTTCTGAATTATTACACTTTGGAACTGAGGTATCGACTTAATTAATTAATTAATATCTTCACTAACCATTTACAGTATGGGCAAACAACTCTTCAGGTGTATCTCCGAAGAATGGCACGCATCCCACTAGAAACTCGTAGAGGATGATACCCATGGACCACCAGTCTACCGGCTTGCCGTAGCCCTACGTACGATATTACAAAAATGAGACATGATGCCATAAATATTTAAAAAATTAGAGAAGAAAAGTTACAGGCACATGAGATTTTCCAACTTTGTCTCTAAGGCTCGTATTAATAAGTATCTCTCATTTGAAAGATCCGTCTTAAGTGTAGTTTTAACATGACTTGAGAGGTATTTAAAAAAGCCTTGTAAAATGTATGTAATTCTACTATAGGGTGTAAAAGAAATCATGTAATTCCTTCAAACCTCGTGATGTACTGCTGACATAGATTAACCCTGAAAGGGAAACTAGTGGATTTGCTTTTTTTTTCCAAAATTAAACATGTGTTCTTAATGTGAGACATTTTAGCGCCCCGAGTTAAATGATCGCGCGCCGAGAGTTAGCCATGTAATTGGCTCGGGGCGCTAAAATGCCTCACATTAAGGACACATGTTTACTTCTTGTAATTATTTTTTTGTTGAATCCAATAGTATCCCGTGCAGGGTTAATCTATGTCAGTAGTACATCACGAGGTGTGAAGGAATTACATGATTTCGTTTACACCCTGCATACGGTAGCTGCTGTTGGAAGATCTCTCAAATTAGAGCTGTTTATGAATACGGGCATAAGTTTGGCAACGCACCAGCAATCCTCTTGGTGTTGTAGGTGTACATAGGCGGAAAAGGTTATCGCTCTCTTCCTACAGAAAGAGACAAGACCTAACCCAGATTGTCTCTATGCTCAGTATTCAGAAAATATAGAACAATAATTAGAATCAAATAATAATATAAAATGTCTCACCTGTCTCAGAATGACCTCTGGCGCGATGTACTCCGGAGTTCCACATACTTGCTTATCTGAGAACTGTCGAGCTTCTCGATCCGCGTATTCCTCGTAAAGATTCGTCGCCACTGCAAGATACCATATATGATATACAAATCGTTGCAGTCGCATCGGCGAACTTGACGGAACAACCAATGGCAGTCGCTCATATTCGCGCAAGCGTGTCAGAGTAAGAACATTTTTTACTGCAGTTCTAATAAACATTCGTGGTTTTGAAGTCGCACTCAGTTCGGAAGTAATCGGGTTTACGAAGTTTGCCGATGCGAGTTCTTAGTTGTGTCGTACTATACAGAAGCAATTCTAGGTTTTAATGTAAATTAATTAATGCCAGAAATATTACCAAAGAAATATTCAAAAAATTACATAAGTACAACATGGGTTTCATCATTATATTAATACGTGAACATCGAAAATTGTCGTACTTTTTTTTAGTATTCATTATAAAAGGAGGGGAATAAATCTAATCATACATAAGGTACTGGGCAATAAATGTGCACAAAAAAAATCGTGTGTATGTTCCCGTTAAGACAAGTAAAATAATGGTCAAATTTCGACCTAATACGGCCACTAACGAGATCTCCTGATCAGTTGATTTTGAACTCTATGACAGTATACATAAAAGTCACGTCACGCGCGCTCGTGAATTGTGGGAACTATAAGAATATATTACTTATAACGGAATATTACTTACACGACATAAGTCCCATTTTACTAAGTCCGAAGTCCGTTAGCTTTATGTGACCGGTCGCTGTGATCAGTAAGCTGCCAAAAACACAATAATATTGTACTGACTTACTTATTTATAAATCACTTTGTTGCCCCACGCTGGGATTTTTCCTGTATCGTGGGTGCATTTACAGACACAAATCTTAACAAGCACAAACACCCAGACCCTTAACAACTATCTGTAGGTCATCCCACGACCCGTAGCGCAGATGCCAATCGCTCAGCCACTGCACCAAACGTGTCGTCGTGTCGTTTTCACGGTACGTTGTTGACGAACGAAACGCCCCGAACAATGGGTTGCCCCGGATTCACACTAGATTTACTTGTCATGTCGTGTGCACGCCTTCATACAAAGTATATGAATCTGATAGCGTCAGATGCACCTACTGATACGTCATGACACAACACTTAAGTCGAGTGTCAATCCGGTATTACTCTGAAAAATTGTTCCGAACTCAATCCAATTCAGTTTCTAAAAAAATATCAAGAAACTGATATCATTCGCATCCACTTCCGGAAATATTCACCTACTCAAATTAATCCTGATTCGCGTTTCACCTTGTTGACCACACACTGACACACACACACACACTCTCGGGCAAGTAGGTGCTCACGCCAAGTGCCTATCACGGGCGCTGGGAGTGAGGACGTATGTTGCACTCACAGACACACAACATTCTCCAAAGACACACATACCACATCTCCTTTTATTTTGTATATTAATTCTCTTCCTCTCAGTACTTAAAGTTCTTACAATGTTGTAGTAGGTACGTAAGTGCAATTTAATATTACAATTTTGAAGGTGTGAGCCTGCAGATATGTCGTACAGGTCCCGTACCCAGTATAGACTCCAACTCTCACAAAGGTTTGAATCTACCTGTAACCTAGATACTATGTAACAAATTGTACCTTTTTGAGAGAAAATAAAATTACTATTACTTCATTTCACTTGCATCGCGTGTTTCAGATGGAAGTCGCTCCGTATAAAATACTGGTATTCAGCCGCATCTGGGTAGACTAGAAGCTGACCCCAACATAGGAAAAGGCTAGGCAGAAGCTTGTACTAACTTGTCCGGCTTGAGGTCTCTGTGCACGATACCATAAGAGTGTAAGTACTCCACAGCGAGCACAGCCTCCGCGAAGTAATGTCTGGCCATGTCAGCGGGGAGGGGTCCGGCGCGCAGGAGCGTGGCACAGTCGCCTCCTTCAACAAACTCCAGGACAAAGCAGAGATGGCGTTTGGTCTCGAAGGAACAGTACATCGTTACCTGTGGAAGAGAGTATATTATTGGCAAAAGGACCAGAAACTATGGCTGAGAACGGTGGTTTAAGAGGACTTTATGTAGCACAGCAACACCACAGTAAATATCTATACTAATATTATAAAGCTGAAGAGTTTGTTTGTTTGTTTGTTTGAACGCGCTAATCTCAGGAACTACTAGTTGGAATAGAAAAATTATTTTTGTGTCAAAATAGGGGATGGAAGTTTGTATGAAAATTCACGCGGACGATGTCGCGGGCTAAGTGCTAGTTTACTATATTTACCATGCTCGCTATCCTGACAGACAGATATCTATATATATAAAAGGAGAAGCTGACTGACTGACTGATCTATCAACGCACAGCCTAAACGGCTGGGGTTAGAAACTTGAAATTTTGACAGTAGGTTCATTTTGTGACGTAAACATCCACTAAGAAGGGATTTCTCGAAATTCAACCCCTAAGGGGTGAAAAAAAATCACGCAAGCGAAGCTGCGGGCAAAAGCTAGTTAGCTATAACTGTAATGATAGATTCATCCTTACATGATTCTATTGTAGTTTTTTACAATAGGTGGTAGATGGCAAAAAATCTGCCCCATCTTTTGCCGTACTGGACTTACCACGAACGGATTGTCTGCGAAACTAAGGATGTCTCTCTCGGCAAACGCCTGCTCCACTTGATTCCTTAGTATCAAGTTGTTTTTACTTATTTTCTTCATCGCGTATCTGCAAATTCAAGACACACGTTAAAGGTTGACTGGTAGAGCATAGTGGCATTAAGTCCGCCTTATGTAGGTATCACCATTGTGCATTGAAGTATTAAATAAATAAATAAAAGAAGTTTTATTGAAGGTTTAAATTATAATATTGTATTGTCATGGGAATTTTACTTGTGCGCAAAGTTTCAGGAGAATCGGTTAAGCAAAAATAGTTGAAAAATCTGTAGCAAGATTTGAATCCAACAAACAAATATACGAAGTGTAGGAGCGACATTGTCTGAGAAGAGTGTTTGATGTGTAATAAAACATTTTTATTTGCTAGTTATTATCAGGTACAGTAGGCGCGCGAATTGAATGCATTCGGTGGAAGTTCGCTGCCTCACCTCCCCCTGCACGCCTCACCCCACACGCCCGCTAATGTAGCGCTATCCTTGTCATCTAACAGCACTAGCGCATTCTCACACGGATTCCTCAACTCTGCATTCAGTTCGCGCGCGTACTTTACTCGGTAAAATTGTGATTGCTATAGAGATCTTGAGGCAAGTTATTCCGTCAGTCTTCTTTTCGTGTGGTTAGTGACTAACCTGGTGTCACAGTTTATGCCGCCCATGGGCCTCTGACTTGACTTCACATGCCGTCGAGAAATATCTCAGGCATGTCGGTTTCCTCACGATGTTTTCTTTCACCGTTTTTCAGTAAGTGATAATTATAGGTATACAATACGCACATGAATCCGAAAAGTCAGAGGTGCGTGTCGTGGGTTCGAACTCGAGACCTATGACTTGGCAGTCCGACGGTCGCACCACTAAGCTATCACTGCTGTCATTCAGTCATTCCATTCATAAACGATTTCTTTATTAGTTTTTAAAGTTATTTTGTAGTTTTGAATCTAATAGATATTGCTCTTACCTGGTCCTTGTCTGCTTATGTTTAACAAGGTAGACAGCACCGTAGGCTCCGTTGGAGATAAGCTTGATGACGTGATAGTCGTTCTCGGAGGGCGGCGCGTTGCCGGAGCCCTGCCCACTGGGCGGGGACTGACGACCTCGCGTTCTGCGTAAGAGATGAGAATCAGATAATAAAGATAAGAGTGCCTTATTTGATGATTATGACTTCCTTTTCATCGAGTGAGACTGTAGTTAAAACATAATTCCACAAATATGACGAACACAAAATAAAAATAAATTTTAAAAAATCGTGTCTCTGAAATTCCTGAAATGATTATCATCAAAACATAGCTTAGAACCAACACGTTTCAGCCAGCTTTCAAACAACAGACACCGCATTGTAATCAGTCTTTTCATTAGGGAGCTACGGTGACACAGTCAGACAAAGGGTCCAAATATAACACCCCTCTTTTTACGTCGGGGGTTGAAAAGTATACTGTAACCTTACTTTTTGTATACGATCAACCCGAAACCCGTCATTGTACTCATCATTACTAAGGAGCCAACGCTGAAATTAGGAAACAAAAGGACAGTTTCATACATTTATGATCACCTATCTCGACATTTATGGAATAGCTGTTTTTTGTTTAATAAGTATAATAAAAGATTTGGTTTTACAAATTTTCTCGAAGTGCCCTTACAACACTCAGGCAAAGATGCCTTTTCTCCACATTATCATTTTCTTTCATATCAGGTGTTTCCTTGTTCTTATCATAATATCCACTTACTTAGATGGCGAAGTGTTCTGTGGCGGTGGGGGCGGGGGAGGTGCATGTAGTTCAGCCAGCGGATCTCGCGATAAGCCCAGTTTGTGGATTATGTATTGAGGGATGTCCGTCGTTATGCCCTGAGGAATAAAGTTCATATTAGCACAGCTATTTTAATAAGACTTAGGATGATAAGAGACTAATTTCCGGCAACACGTACTGATCAACGTCAACTAAACGTTGCAAAAAGCCGTAAAATCTCTATAAAATAAGTTTCAACCTTGTCACTAAAAGTACCACATGAGCTACACACGTGAGTCGTCTAGCATGACAGCTAAGCGCTCTCTGCCAGGCGTAAAAATCTTTCATCCATCAAAAAATTTTGACTGTTCACTTAAAATCCCACTTAACTACACACTTATGGGAGACTAAAGGTGAGTATAGACTAGAGCATTTACTTGTAACAAAGCGTCGAGCGTCATGCAAATTTTTCGGTTCGTGAGAGCGGCTGGATGTTTTGTTACAAGTAAATGCTTTAGTCTATACTCAACTTTATAGAACTTTTATCCACCTCCGACCAGCAACAGCACCTCTATACACAAGTTTCACATGTGACACTATAAGTACCACTTGAGAAAAATACCTGTTGATGTTTCGCGTGTCCCTCAGCGGCCTCCAGCAGCCTGTAGAACCGTTCAGGATCGAACTCGAGGCACTCCAGCAGTCTCGCAGGCCGTGCCATCGCGAGTATTAGCCGTGTCACTAAAGGTGCCACTTGATTTCCAGCTTCTGCTGACTTTTCACGTGTCTGTGAAGTATATTATTGAAGCTTATTGACTGTGTACTGATTAATTCTAAGACATAACATATCATCACGCCTTGTATTCCCCGAAAGGTTCAGCAGATGTGTTTTTAGTACACCCTCGTTTCGCCAGTTATGTTTAAGTCCCATGTAATAGGGGGCGAGCCTATTGCCATTAACCGGGCTCAAATCCAGACTCCGGGCTACTACTGAGAAAATCCTAAAACCCAATAACACTTTGCCCGACCTGGGGATCGAACCCAGGACCCACGCTCAGCAGTCGCGCTTGCGACCACTGGACCAACAAGTCAGTAATACTGAAATCGCTGCTAAAATCAAAGTCCCGAGTCCAGAAGGAAGCTAGACCGTAGGTTTGGAATTGAATGTAATCTCATGACCTTTTTATAGGTTCTGGTTTTGCAAATCCGGAGAGACAGTACTTTTCTGGTCAGTGGTAGAAGTGCACTGAAATTCAATACCTATTGAAGCTGCGTTGAACTTATTTGGTTGGCAATGTAGTAAAGTTTAAAAGTGTGATAGCCCATAAACCTGATCGAACGAAGTATACTGTTCGTTCTACCTAGCCTTTTCCTAACAGCGTTGGGGTCAGCTTCCAGTCGGTTGCTCTGGAAGCTGATGCGGCTGAATACCAGTATTTTACACGAAGCGACTGCCATCAGACCTCCACAACCCAGTTACTGGGCAATGTCGATATCCTAAGGTTAGCCAAACTTTTGGGTTTCGGACTACCCATCACAGCTGTCATAGGTATTCGTATGACACCGGAACCGCGCGTTTAACGTGCTCTTCGAGGCACGGAACGAGGGCTAGAAGTTAAATGAGGATCATAAATTAGTAGACTGGTAGGTAGAATATTCACCTCAGCCAGCAACCTGTCTAAGCTATCAGCCATGTCGTAGAAGTATGTGCTGGTGACTTGCTTGGACTCCGACTTGTGGAGGCAGTCGCGAGCCATCTCCAGGACCTGAGAACATTAACATATTACATAAAAAAACATACCTAGCAATAAATATATCTTAAAAATTAATGTGTGTGTGTTTGCACATCGTTCATTCGAGTTTAAACTTTGTACAGTTGTTGTGGGCACTTGTGCGAAAGCTTCTGACAGTACCATCGACGTACAATAGGTGGCGCGCGAAATGTAACATGTACTATGCAGGGGGGAGTAAAATTTAAATGGAGAATAACGCAGGCAGAGACACATTGTCACAGCTAGTTAAATATTAATTAAATAATAATACTAGCCCCTCGGGGTCTAAAAAACTGATCAATTTAATCTGTTATAAAATTTCATGTCACCGAATGTGATTGGTCGACCAAAATACTAACAAACAATCACATCACTTGACATGATATTTGACACCTGATTACTTAATTTATGCACTGATCAGTGTATGGCCCAGAACGCCGTAAACTTGAAAAACCTCTTCATGCGTTGCTCTTATAAAAAGTTACCTACCTGTCTCTGAACAAATCTCTCAATGGGTGGCCGGTCAGGCTTCTTGTCCAGCTCCAAAACTTCATCGATCAATCCTCTCAATCTGAAAATGTCAATAACATTATCTATTTTGTTTCATGATGATGATAAATAAATAACTAAATTATGTTTTGTGACAAAAAAAACTACATTAATTAGTATATTTTCCATTTCTACTCAGCGTCATTAATTTAATCAAATTAAATACACATTTATGCAAAATAGAGTCCAATAAATAAACTTTAAAGAAAAAAGAAAAAGGACTTCAAAATATTAAAAGATTAACAAAATGACCATTATAATAAAAGTATATCAGAAGTTGATGCTCAGCCACGCTGCTATTAAAAGCGTTGACTTTAGAAAATGTTAATTATATTTTAAGCTCAGTATTTTAAGCTTTTCAGTTTTTGAAATATTTACATATTAGGTCCCCACCTATGAAATCAGCGTTTTGTATGGAGAATTTTAAAGAAGTTGCATTTTTCATACTAACATTTTCTTAATTTATTTAACAACTATAAACACTTTAAAACTTTTATGTAAAACTTTTATGCACTAATTTTTAATAACTAAGATAACGTATGTCACTTAGATTATGCAACAAAAATAAGTTTTGGCTCAGTTAAAACAAAAATAGTGGTCATTTCTGCTAACAAAAAGAGGAGTCATTTTTAAGATATTTTTTATGTTTAGAAAACTATAAGTAATAAGGTTTTGTTTACTATTGGTAGTTGTCTATGATGGTCATTATTCGATATAATATCAAGCAATTGATGAATATTTTAAATCATAGAAGTGACGAGGTTCTCTATTTGTGAGAAAAAAACGCCAATTTCATAGGTGGGGACCTAATATTTTTTGAGTTTATTTATTTGAATCTATTTTAAATAAATATGTTTTTGATTTGATTTAATAGGGTATTTGACTACTATTAAAAATGTACAACAATTTAGTATTAATTAAAAGAAGGTATAGATACAAACTGATATGTGAAAAAATAAATAAAATCGATGAAAAAATAGAGGAGCTACACGCTTGCGAAGTTTGTGGAGGGGGCATTTTCTGTCCTTTTCGCGCAAAACGGATATTGTACGGAGTGATGTCAAATAACTATGAAAATCGCAAGGTATGACGTCATTGTGGCGTCATGTTGTCTCTGTCTAGTGAGCAATTTTCAATCGTTTATAACTGGGGCATTTTATTAAATATTTCATTAGTTTTTTCACTGTTGCTTATCATTTTTGTAACAGTTTTGAGATTTCTAATAAAAAAATTATAGTCAAATACCCTATTAATGACGCCGAGCAGAAAGCATAAATAAAATACAACTAAGGGCAGATTTTTTTTTCGTTACAAGATAAAAAAGATAAAATACCTCCTCCTTTTTTGAAGGCGGACAGAATTTCAATTCCTACTTTTTACAGTACGCGCCTGTTGTATTTCATAAGACTTATTTGCTGTAAAAACATACTTATCGTCCATCGCTCGCTGCGCCGCCGGGAACCGCGCAGCAAACAGCGCCGACATGGCGGACACCGCGTCGTCTCTTGAACCTGAACCGCCGCTCGACCCTCCACCGCCTCCGGTACGGGACGGCGAACTGCAGACACACAAACAATGAGGTATATTCCAGAATAGCTGTACCTAAACAAGATGTATGAATGTGGATGAAGCGAAAGGAGTATGTAAGGGTCGTAGCATGTGGCGTTCTATAGTTTCTGCCTACCCCCATGGGAAAAAGGCGTGAGTTTATGTATGTATGTAAGCTGAACCTACAGCTTTGCCTACGGCAGGGGTCGGCAACCTGCGGCTCGCGACCCACATGCGGCTCTTTCGATGTAAAGTTGCGGCTCGCCGGTTCCATACGCAAAAAAATATTATTTTACTATCAAAACCCCTAAAATTGTGCAATCGATGCATAATTAAGTACTATAATATAGTATGACTGAAATATACTGACTATGACTGAGAGATAGATATAGTAACTATATCTAAATGTAATTTCGTATAGCATTTATTTTTAAATGTTATTAATTCTGGTAAACGCCATTTCAAGGTTATCCATTAATTACAGGACTAAAAAACGGTGAAATTTCGTGAATTGCAACTTTTGGCTCTTCCGTCTCAAAAGGTTGCCGACCCCTGGCCTATGGAAATATAAGGTTACTGCTCATCACCCACACTCAATAGCGTGATAATTTGTACCTGACCCGCTCTTTAACGGTTGTGGCTGCCTATCAACTGGATCTGTCCAGTAGCACTGGCGTGAAGCTCATACATACAAACAGACAAAAATTCTAGACCAGACAAAACTAAGACTAGAATCATTCCTGACATGCACTGCACTTACTTTTTTCCAAAAACATTGAATGTACTCGTTACGATTTTATTATATGTATAGACTAGCGGCCCGTCCCGGCTTCGCACGAGTGGACATTTTTCCAGTTTTTGCAACGTTTTTCATTTATCCTCCGCTTCTTTTGGTCGTAGCGTGATAATATATAGCCTATAACCTTCCTGAATAAATGGACTATCCAATACAATAAGAATTTTTCAATTCCAACCAGTAGTTCCTGAGATTAGCGCGTTCAAACACTTCAAACAAACAAACTCTTCAGCTTTATAATATTAGTATAGATTAGAAATTTTAGTTCCATTATAGCATATTAATGAGCCCTGAGCTCAGACCCTATTTTAGTCCCACTGCTGAAAATTAATAATATTCATGCTAGAAAAACGTTTATAATTGGAAAAAAGCGAGTGTAAAACATGCAGAACGAATTTCTGAATAATTTTAAATGAAAGAAAGAAAGAAAGAAAAAGTATTTATTTTCCGCCCACGCGGACGCATACGGATCCTTAAAATTAAAAATATAATGTTTCTTAAAAATTAACACTTATATTTAAACCTATTATATTAAACAACACGGTAACCCAAACACACAAAAAAAAAAAACTATGGTTACTATTATTTAGTCTATGGTGCACAGGCTACCATAACCATAAATCCATAAATGCAACGTTGCTGAAAATGATTTACTCTTCGATTCAGGAGCACTCCGACTGAGTCTTTAACCAGACCCTGCTAGGGGCGAGCAGCTACCCCACCTGGCCTGTACAGTGCGCGTCATATAACTAGAACCAAAATGGCGTCGACTGCGTGATCTATGTGAGGTTCGAGTCATATGATTCGTTTTGATGAGTCCAATGGATTGTACTTGGTGTTCAGGGTCTGATGATAGAGCAGGAGGTGGATAGTGGAACTCTTCAGTGGTTACTAGTAAACCCCTCAAGTTTGGCAGTTGACGCCATCTTGGTACTTATTTGACACGTACTGTACCGCTACGCTCTTGGTGGACGGAATGTATGAAGCTCAAGTATCTCACAAACGCGCGAGTCGGTTCGCGCGTAAATCGCGTCATCTGGACAAGCTCTTACATACAAATACTACACATCAACTCTAAAGTTACATCACAGTTATACCCACAGCATGGTAAACAATACGGTTGCCAAGATTCCATGCATTCGTCGCGGTCGCTCTGTCTGTGAGTCACTCCGCGCCGCGCCGGCCGACACACATGATGTGTCTAATGGTCTAACACTTAGCTATGATTTATCCGTACGACAGCATATTATGTCGTCACGGTTGTAATCGGTCAAATGGTGTGTCGAGGTACTTTCGTACATTGGTAAAAAAAACTTAAATACAGTAATTAGAGTTATTTTTCCCTCGTTTACGAGAATAACTCATGTCTTGGTGCAAAGACGTTGGTAGCGGGGCTGACAGCCTTAGGTACGCCAGAGGTACTTAAGTATCTTTAACTTTAATAAAAAACGTTGCCCCACACTAGGATTTCTCCTGTATCGTGGGTGCGTTTACAAACACAAATCTTCACATGCACAAACATCCAGACCCGGAACAACTATCTGTAGGCCATACAAATATTTGTTCTGTGCGGGAATCGAAACCACGACCGCAGGAACCGATCGCTCAGCCACTGCACCAAACGTGTTGACAATCGTATCATCACTCGCGGAAGCTCTTTTAATGCACCCCAATACAGAAAGAAGTTAATACCTGAGACTTCTGCTGCGCACGCGTCGCGCGGGACTTTGTGGTGAAGGCGCGCGCGCAGCGGTGTTGCCACTTCCACCACTGTCTGACAGCGATGCCCAGTTGTTCATGCCGCTCCCTTGTGAGCTGCTGCAAGCATTAAAATACAGTACAGTTAGTATAATAATGCGCCAATAATAAATAACTTTTGTTCTACAACTTTCCCCAAAACTAAATTCATTTATAGAAAAGTAGTTCAAAGATTTCACAAAAAAGAACGCTAATATCAATTGTCATGGATTAGAAGCTCCATTTTCTGAATGTGTAACAAAACCAAGGTTGCGGGTTTAAAAAAATATACATCAAGATATTGTATGGAAATAAAAATAATCTAATTTTGACACTGGTACTTGTAAGTGGCCGTGCATTAGTAGGTACAAATGTCGACAATTCAAACTGTAAATTTCCAGTATAAGGTGACCTCTCATTGTACGCAATTTCCGTATAATGAGAGGTCAGCTTATACTGTAACTTGACTTGTCGTGTGTACCCCATTTCCGGCCATCCTTGTAGATGTCTTTTTCAAAAAGACTTCTGAGGCAGTGAAAAGGGCAGTCTTCTTCGAAGACGCACATCGAACGATACGATCTCAACACATTTTTCTATCTAAATATTTCTTCAATAATTGTTATGGTTTTCTAAATAGAAACTTACCTATCCCTCATATCTGGACATAGTGCAAAACATTCTATCGACGATACTCTTACTGCTGTTTGAGGATGCTGATAGTCTCCGACTCTTCACCAGATGAATTCCCACGTTCCACGGAGGACAGGTTCTACTTACTTGAGAGAGTTCTGGTGTTGATGGCAGTGCGGGCAGGGCGCTCGCGGCGGCTCGCACACCGCCTGGACTGCGAGGAGCCTCTCCTGGGATGAGCATTGCGACTGCAACAAGGTGATACAACAGATTAACACGCCATTCATCATACAACTGCCTCGTTGGGCAAGCGCGACTGCTGATCGTGAGGTCCTAGGTTCTATCCCCAGGTCGGGCAAAGTGTTATTGGATTTTTCCGTATGGAATTCCTCAGTAACAGCCCGGAGAATGTATTTGTGCTCGGTTGATGGCAATAGTCTCGTCCCCTATTACATGGGACTTAAACATAATGACGAAATGAGGGTGTTACTATACACCTCTGCCCAACCCTTCGGAGAATATAGGCGTGGTGATCTCTAATGAATGCTCCTGACCTGAATTTAAGGTCAACGTAAATACAGCTTCAGTTCAAAACAAAAGCTGCATTGACTCTCTATCCGCGCTGAATTCCGGCCGACGACGTCATTACCGGCCGAGTTTTCTCGGATTCGAAGCGGGGACGGCATTAAGGTCTTCGCAAACTTCATAGTAGCGGTGACCCAGTCTGGTACATAGCTCCACTGAGACATACCTCGCCTAATATCGTAACTTTCCTATATAAATATGGACTTAATACGGTCATCGGCGAACAGTGCGTGTACAATCGTATAATTATATGCCTTTAGGGATTCAAGGTGTGGCGGAATATTATCTATATTTATTTAACACACCTCAACGACTGCTTCACATGACATATGAAATATGGAATAAGGATATATTTCAAAGTACTACAAAAATTAATGAGAATAACATCAAATAATGTTTGACGCAAACTTCAAAAATAATGCTCTCCACAGCAAAAATAAGTAGCAGTGATAGCCTAGTGGTGTGACCGTCGGACTGCCAAGTCATAGGTCTCGAGCTCGAACCCAAGGCACGCACCTCTGACTTTTCGGATTCATGTGCGTATTGTATAATTATCACTTGCTTAAAAACGGTGAAGGAAAACATCGTGAGGAAACCGACATGCCTGACAGATATTTCTCGACGGCTTGTGAAGCCAAGTCAGAGGCCCATGGGCGGCGTAATCTCTGACACCAGGTTAGTCACTAACCACATGAAAAGAAGAACAAAGTAATGGTTACCTACACTTTAGTTTTAATACTTCTTAATTTAAAAGTTATAGTTCGCACTATAATCAATAAAAATAACTTGTTTCTGAATGTAACCATTAAAGGAATGGTGGGAAGTGATCGGCAAATCGCTTCTGGCCATTTCTAGCCGCTCCCGCGGCACCGCTCGCTACGTTTGCTCGGCTCTTGCGTTGAGTGCTCACAGTTGTAACATAACCTTATTACCTTATTACCATTACCTTTCAGCTATCTGTTTGTCATTTCATAAATATTAACTAGTTACCCGCCCCGGCTTCGCACGGGTGCAATGTAGATACTAATGTGGGGCATATAAACCTTTCTCTAGAATCACTATATCTATTGCTGAAAACTGCATTAAAATCCGTTACGTAGTTTAAAAGATCTAAGCGTACAGACAGCGGGAGCGACTTTGTTTTATACTATGTAATAAAAATTGCAGGGGGACTTTGAAGATGGAAGCTTTAAAAGTATAGTGCAAACAATTATTTTTAAAGTTAAAGTATCAAAATTAAAGTGCAAACTATTGATTTCAAAGCCTTTTAAAGTGGGAACAATTATTTTTAAAGTTCATGATTGTATATCCCATATTAATATACACCGTGGATCGGAGATACCTGAAAGATTTTAACCATCGATTCCAATGCCTAATCGGAGAAAAAAAATTAGTATATAGTTTGTCGAATAAAGCTTAATGTTCGATATATTCATTATTTATGGAAAATCACAAGTCGTAAAATCTCTAGGATAACACACCCTATGAACGTGACGTTGTCACTTATACGCGGAAGCGGAAACTACACTGGTAGCCGCTTTCGGTTGGTATAACCAACGACTTTACCTGCTGGTAAGTGATCATAAGTTATGGAACCTTTTTAGAGCGTTACAATTGGTTTGATACGCTAAGCCCACTTGCGCTACAATGACGTCTTGTTTAGTTAGTGAAGTTTGTATGGCCGCTGACAGGAAGTTGTTAGGTTAGGTTAGGGCGATGCCTCATTAGTGCGTTGCGTTGCGTCGTCGCAACGGATCAACGCATTGTATGCCACCCCTGCGTTTCGACGACGCACGACGTCGCAGCGCAAGAGGAAGACGCACGCACTTCAGTCAGTCTCATTTGCCCCTCTAGCAATGGAACACTGTCCGTCGTCGCACCGGAGCTCCGACAGCGCAGCGTATCACCCTCCCCCCGCTTCGCCTCTCGTCCGCCGATCCGTTGAAACGTCGCGTGCGACGACGCAACGCTTTAATGTGGCATGTCATTTAAAATATATGGAAAATGACGCAACGTAACGCACTAATGTGGCCGAGCTCTTAGATGGTCTAGCCGGGGTTGCGGTGCATGCATCAGTGAATCCCGCGACCCCGGCCAAAGTTCAAAAGGAGGAACATCGCGGGTTTTTAGCCGGTAAACATTCGCCTTCCTCAGGGCGAAAAAATAAAATAGATGCCTGCCTAAAGCCGTGTACTTAACATCGAACAAATTAGTTACACTGCATGATACGTAACAATGGTGCTTGCATGTGCATACCATTATCGAATGGTGTATTCGGTGAACATATCATTACATGTTCGGGTTCGCGATGTTCGTATTCGAAGGTGCGTACACGGCTTATAATGACAACATATCGACCGTTTCTCGCAACATACAATGTATTCCATATGTCGTAAAACTGTACATCAAATCTCAAGTTGGTAAACAATGTAAGTGCCCATTCGTATCATGTAAGTATGCGCAAGAGTTTCCTCGTCCGCACGATGAATACTAACCCATTACATTTGGATGCGCTAAATTGGTCACGATCATCCAGAGACAATGGCTTTGTTTTTTTTTATAGTTATTTTATTTAAAACTAGCTTTTGCCCGTAGCTGCGCTTGCGTGATTTTTTTTCACCCCCTTAGGGGTTGAATTTCGAGAAATCCCTTCTTAGTGGATGTTTACGTCACAAAATGAACCTACTGTCAAAATTTCAAGTTTCTAACCCCAGCCGTTTAGGCTGTGCGTTGATAGATCAGTCAGTCAGTCAGCTTCTCCTTTTATATATATAGATAGATATGTTTTGTATATGTAAGCAATATCACTGACTTTGCTTCATACAATATTGTCTAAAATGTTCCGACTAGCCTTTTCCCAACTGTGTTGGAGTCAGCTTCCAGTCTAACCAGATGCGGCTGAATACCAGTATTTTACACGGAGCGACTGCCATCAGATCTCCGCAACTCAGTTATTAGGCAATGTCGATATCCAGTTGTCAGACTTTTAGGCTTCTGACTACTCGTAAAGACTGTTATAGGTATTATTTGTATGAAACCCGAGACCGAGCGTTTAACGTGATCTCCGAGGCACGGAGGAGTCTCGATGTGTAACAAACGGTCACCCATCTACGAACTGACCGCGGCAACCGCAGCTTAACCTAGCAAATGCACGAGCCCCTATGCACCTCTCTAATATTCGTATCATATGCGACAATTCCCAGTACAATGAATCACTTTACAGTCACAAAACAGATAGGTACAGAAGTCAATCTACATACAAGTGCGCTCGAGCAACGCACACATAGACACTGCTCACGGACACGATATCTCGGACTGTTTGGGACTAGTGCGAGCGCGAGTGCCATGCGCTTGAGAGAGATAGATATATAGATAGAGCGACCGCCGAGCGTAGGTATGAAAAGTGAAGTACATACATCTGATTGACTTCTGTACCTATCTGTTTTGTGGTACAGACCAGTTCCGAAACTAATTAACGAAGTCGACATAGTGACACATAGAAGATAGCATGTGTGCCGAATCGCCGACTAATTTCTGTTTGCAAAACAATTCCGCGAAATAGCTCAGAAAATAGGAATTCTTTCGTATTTGCACGCTATCTATACAGGGTGCTAACGTAATTATGTAATTCCTTCAAACCTCGTGATGCACTGCTGATATAGAATAACCCTGCGCGAGATACTATTGGATTCAATATAAAACTTTTTAACAAAAATAAAACCGACTTCAAATTGTCTATCTCCGAAGTTCTTCAACAGATCTTCACCAAATTTAAATGGGACGGACCACTTCGAAAGAATACTCTTTGAAACAAAAAAATAATCATTAAAATCGGTTCACAATTAACAAAGACATTGCGGAACAAACATACAAAAAAAAAACATACAGTCGAATTGAGAACCTCCTCCTATTTTTGGAAGTCGGTTAAAAAAAATACAAGAAGTAAACATGTGTTCTTAACGTGAGGCATTTTAGCGCCCCGAGTTAAAAGACCGCGCGGCGAACGATAGCCGCGCAGTAAGCTCGGTGCGCTAAAATCCCTCACATTAAGAACACATGTTTACTTCTTGTATTTTTTTTTATTGATTTCAAAAATATCCGGTGCAGGGTTATTCTATGTCAGCAGTACATCACGAGGTTTAAAGGAATTACATGATTTTGTATACATGCTGTATATTGAAAGGAAAACAGATAAGATAATCTTCTGTGAGGAGATTTATTATAGTCTCTGCTCTGTCATTGTGATTTTAGCGTTTTGCCAACTATGTTGGCGTTGAGTCTGATTCGATCCCAACCCGTACCTCTGACTTTTCGAATTCATGTGCGGATCAGAATTTGATTATCACTTGCGTTAACAGTGAAGGAAAATACATCGTGAAGAAACCTGCACATCTGAGAGGGTTCCATATAGTTGTCGATGGTGTGTGTAGTCTGCCAACCCGCACCAGGCCAGCGTGGTGGACTAAGGCCTAAACAGTTCTCATTCTGAGAAAAGGCCCGTGCCCAGCAGTGGGACAGTAATAGGCTGTTCATGTTTATAACTTTTAATCTGATCCTGTTTAATATTAGTATTTTTCTTTACTATTATTATAGTGTGTAGTAATCGTTATGAGTAGTCAGAAGCCCGAAAGTCTGACAACCGGTCCAACCCTAGAGTATCGGCATTGCACTGTAACTGGGTTGCGGAGGTCTGATGGCAGTCGCTCCGTGTAAAATACTGGTATTCAGCCGCATCTGGTTAGACAGGAAGGTGACCCCAACATAATTGCGAAAAGGCTAGGAGGAAGACGAATTCAGTAAAAAAAAACCCGTGAAAGCTGAAAACAGTATTTATCCCGGCAGGTTGCAAAAAGACATATATGTATAATTATCACTTGCTTTGAAACGGTGAAGGAAAACATCGTGAGGAAAGCGGCATACCTGAGAGATATTTCTCGACGGCATGTGAAGCCAAGTTTAGAGACCCATGGGCGGCATAAACTCTGACACTAGGTCAGTAACTAACCACACGAAAAGAAGAAGAAGACAAAAGGACACCATCATCACCGAGAATGTCAGGGTAGCTCTTAAGAAATACAAAATATTATACACTTACTGATAGACTAGAGCTGCCCGGAGTGGTCCCGTAGCCGGAAGACGGAAGCGACGCCACCGACCACCTGCGACCATCGCTGTCACAACAAAACATACATTAGTAATACATATTGGAAGGAATTTAAAGATTACAGTATATAGATGATTCAAATCTCGTGATGTACTGCTGACATAGATTAACGCTGCACGGGTCAAATTTGGATTCAATAAAAAAAAATTACAAGAAGTAAACATGTGTCCTTAACGTGAGGCATTTTTGCGCCCCGAATTAAAAGACCGCGCAGCGTGCGATAGTAGCGCAATTCGCTCGGAGGGCCAAAGTGATAATCTTATTTCTTGTAGTATTGTTTTTACAGTTTCAATACGCAAATCAGCATTTTACTTTAAATCGCGAGCTGTTTAATAGAACACGCGGCACGTCAACGTCACACATTGGTTGCAACGAGACTGACTCGAGTACGCCGACTTCGGCGTAGTATTAGTTGCCGCATTTTACTAGTACGCCGGCGGTATCCAGTTGGAGCGCAGCGAAGACCAATCATTAATCTAAGATACATACATACATAAACTCACGCCTTTTTCCCATTGGGGTAGGCAGAAACTATAGAACCCCTCGTGCTACGATCTCTACATACTCCTTTCGCTTCGTACACATTCATACATCTTGTCAAAAACACACACCGGTTGAGAGTACTACGCACCTGTCCTTTGTGAAGAACATCACCAATAACAGTGATGTTTGTCCCAGGGCGTCCTCTACCGGCGTTTCCACTGACATCCGCCTTATAAATTCCTTTTGGTAATCGCCGTTCACTCATTCTCTCAACATGACCAAACCACCTAAGCATACTCCTTTCAATTTTTGTCACTACGTCATCTTTAAATCTAATAATCTAAGATGGACAGTATATATACTTACATATCCTTAGTTCTAATTCGGTTAGACATGTAGGCAATACAACAGAGACATTAGACAATTCTGATACCCATTTGTGTTAGTTAAGATGTATTGAATGAGATGTGAGTGAGTTTGCAGCATCATGTATGTGAGATTCATTATGTAACGTGTAACAAAAATTATCAGAAACTTTAGACAACTGCCTCGTTCATCTAGTTGTGGCAAGCGCGACTGCTGATTTTGAAGTCGTGGGTTCAATCCCCAGGTCGGGCAGTGTTATTGGGGTTTTCAACATAACAGCGAAATGAGGATGTTACTATACACCTCTGCCCAACCCTTCAGCGAATACAGGCGTAATGTTATGTTATGTTCAGACACTTCAATTAGACATTCTTTATTTATTTTTGACTTGGTCGCGTTTGGCCCTAGTCTCACCTGATGGTAAGCGCAGACAGGGTCTAAGATGGAGCACACAAATCCAAGGAACAGAGATATAATGAGATTCTCTTATACCCCTCTGGCTCTCACATACACATGACGGAACACAGTAAACTGCTTGGCGCTGGATTTTAATGTGAGAGACCTAGCTATGCAGGCGGACCGTATAGATCCTACCACCAAGCGTGTTGGGTTTTGTTGAACTTTACAACACGCGTCTATTCCCAGCGTGCGGTCAGGAAGTTTTATATTTTAGCCCGTCCCCACACGGGTAAAAACTATTAAGTTAAAAATACAGTGGAATCGTAAAAACTAAAAGATCACCCATTATGGGTCAAAAATAATAATTTCGGCGGCCAATAATGTAATGTGTGTAGACATTGATGAAGAAAGCTATAAAACTGATTACAGATTATTTGCAACACAACGTGCAATGGAACACGACGGCCTCCGCGCACGCAGCCTGCTTCAACAGCAAACGTGTTCCCGGAAGTCGTCATCGCCAGCCATTTTTTAAATTTTCCATCAAAATGGCTCCGTACGAGGTGCTTGTTCGCGGCGCGCAGAACCGTCGCGAATGACCGTCCAAATCATAGTGCGCGCACTCAAAGCGTTCGTCGAAAGAGCCGACAATCGCCGGGAACCCACGGATGTACGAAGCGTGTGCGCAGGGTGAGTGCAGTGCGTTCGCGAATATATTAACCTTTTGAACGCCAGAGCATAAATTCATCGTCGTACCCCCCACGCCAAGGTAACTGTAATCCCATCGTTTTTGTCACATATTTGTGACGTTGGCGTACAGGGTAAACTTTCGTTTGTCACATATGTGTGACAATGGCGTCCAAAAGGTTAAAATGTATGGAAAATGTTTCATTGCATATTACCTTACATGTTGTGTTGCAAATAATCTGTACCCAGCTTAATGGATATGTATCTAGTTGTGAACATGCGTACACACGCTTTCAACTTTTCGCATCGATTCAGCTGTCGCAGGCTACAGCATGCCAACGCATGCTATAGATTCTTTCGCAGCTGAACGCGCAAGATTTCACATGTGGTGCGGATAAGTGTGACTAAAGCATCCAGCATTTTTGCGACTTGATGCTGATCTATCTGGTTGCATATGAATAAAGTATATCGTAATATTAAGATTGATTAAAAAAATCTGCCGCCTGTTATCTAAAAGGCCGTTAAGTGAAATTTGGTCAAATTTGAATTTTATATACTACGTGAAATCGCAACTTTGTATCAGTAGCTAGTAACACTGGACAATGTTGACATAGGAGGGTAACCGTCAAGATTAATCAACGTACCCGAAGTTATAAAAACAGTGGTCATTCGACGGAGCAGAGGATTCCTTGCGAACAGCTAAAGAAAACTGACCTTTTATAACTGATTAGCTTGTCCTTATTTTCTGATCTTGTGTTAATTATTATACTGTGATATATTGTGAACTAGCTTCTGTGACTAATCACTAACCCAATTAAAAGTACTCTTAGTGGTGGAGAGTCTATGTTGGTTTCTTTTACTTTATTTACCATGCTGGCAATCCTGACATACTGATATTAGCTATAACTGTAATGATAGATTCACCCCTACAAAATTCTGTTGTAAGTCTTTGATAAACTTTTTCTCTATCTATCAGTCTGGTTCATATTTTTCTATCCCTTTTCGGTTACGAGATCCAGGGATTACTTACAGGGGATTGTACAATCCTGTAATACGGTTAATTCACACAAAAACTGACATTTTCTTTCTTTCTTTCTTTGTTATTAAATCGTTGCCCCACACACACCGATTTCTCCTGTATCGTGGGTGCGTTTACAGACACAAATCTTCACACGCACAAATGCCCAGACCCGGAACAACTATCTGTATTATCTGTAGGCTATACAAATATTTGTTCCGTGCGGGAATCTAACCCATGACCCGTAGCACAGAAGCCGATCGCTCAGCCACTGCACCAAACGTGTCGTCGAAATTTTAAAAACAATATTAGTCTCGTAACTTCATTTAACTTCTTTTCATTATTTTTCTTTTCTTTTCTTTCTTCTTCATTATACTATGTAAGCAAAAACATCTGTATATCTTCAGAATTTGTAAGGACAACATTTTCCACGTTATAACTCATTACTCAAAATTAAGTTTACTCACTTAACGGTATTTTAGAAGTCGGACGGCAGAAATGTAGTGGAGGAATTTCGGTATCAAATGTAATATTGTGATTATGACGTCATGCAGAAATTAATATTGAAATAGGTTTCACTAAAAGCCTAGGGCCTAAGGTTAATGCTTGATATGGCGATTGATATGGGTAAAAAGATGGGCAATCATAGGTATCTACTGATCCTGTCTATAAAAAACCTGAGCCAGAAGTTTGTCCAATGTCGCCGTACATGAAACAGAATATTTTACAGAAAAGAGCAATCACATAAAGGAATAAGTACAGAAATAGAGAACCTTCTTATATGAAGTCGGTTTAAAATAATGCATTTTGCTGTTGGTACACTAAAAAGTTGCGTACACGCAAATCTTAGGGTATTACCAGACCAATCGATCGATCGATGGTGGAATGGATTAGTCGACATCGATCGATAGTTTCTACCAGACCAATCGATCAATTGTCGATTGACGACCAATCGATGAACGACGCGTCCTCTTGTAAATACATTTCGATAGAAACTGATGGATTATAGCCGGGGTTAATCGATCAACGTCGACCGATGCCACCGACTGGCAATCGATCGATTGGTTAGTCGAACGGTATCCGTCGATCAGCCAAAGCTACCAAACCAATCGATCAACGTCGGTCGATGGTATCGATCGACGATTGATCGATTGGTGTAGTAACACCCTTATGATTTTCTGGATAATCTTCTACGTCATAGATTATTTAGGCTTTCTCTTTTGTAGAAACCCTCCCCGTAAACAAATCCTGGCTACACCAAGAAGTTGAAAAGTCAGCTTACAAGGAGTAGAAATATTTGTCTCGTTTCTTCTTCTCTAGTGTCGACACGAGGTATATGAGAATTGCTCATGCTGTGGTGACAAGATAAGCCAGTCAGCAAGTTTGGTAGTCGAGCTGACTGCCCAGGGTGCGCCGGACGTACTTAAGTATCGTCAGGAGTGGAGACTCTTTTTGACACCGTTAATTCAGCCCTTTTTTTTTTTTTCTCACGTGGGGAAATCCTCATGGACTATCCCCCTGTCTGGGGAAGACGGGGGGGTGTGCCAGACTCTTACTGGCTAAAACCCCACGGTGTCCATCCTTCTGACCTAAGGCCGGGGTCACGGGATTCGCTGTTGCATGCACCGCGACCCCGGCAGATCTCGGTCCAAAAGCTTCTTCTGGTGGACCTCTCCTGTGGTGGGGCAGTTGCTCCCCTGCCCCACATCCATCCGAGAGGCGGGCGCAGGACATGACGCGCCATCCTCCCTGGGCCCGTTACTGGTCGGGCGACGGCTTCCCCAACCCGCCGCCCGTCCGTTAATTCAGCCCTCATCAAGCTGTCTCCCTCCCAGTCCTCTCGCAAGCAACGCCCTAAGCCGAGGTCCGAGTCCCATTAGGGGTCGCCCTTAGTGCAATTGTTGCTACCGAGTCATGATGTTAGTAGTAGTAATAGTAGTTAGCTTAGGTTAAGTATTTTACTCTCGTCCCCATTGGTTGGAGACCCTTCAGGTCTCGCCAATAACTGCCCGGTTACGTAGAAGCGGTCCGCAAGACCATCTACAAGCAGTCGAGTAGAAAAAAAAGGAAGTTCTTTTCATGCATCAGGTCTCACTGATGACAGAAAGAGGTCCTATATCCAAATCTCCAACTTCGACGAACCCAGCCTCTATCAACGTGGCCTTCGTGGCTGCTGCAAAATAACTTGAAATTCCTCTCAGATACTCACAGCTCTTTCCCTCGCTTCACACTGGATGACAGAAGGGCATGGTGCAGTGGATGTGGATGGTGAATGTGTGGCCAGCGTGGACCTTCGGCTGGTGACAGCGGCCCTGTACCTGGGGAGCTGCAGCGACCTGACCCGACCTGGAGAAGAATAAAACAAATTAGTTATAACAAAAGAAACCCGTGTTGGGCTAGAATATAAAACTTCCTCACGGCATGCTGGGAATAGACGCGTGTTGTAAGATTCAACAAAACCCAGCACGCTTGGTGGTAGGATCTATACGGTCCGCCTGGCTAGCTACCACCTGAACATTAAAGTCTGGCGCCAAGCAGTTTACTGTGGTCCGCCGTATGTGAGAGTCAGTGGGGGTAATAGGGGAATCTGTCTACATCTCTGTTCCTTGGATTCGTGTGTGTGAATCCCGCGACCCCAGCCGAACAAGGAAGAGGAGGAACATCGTTGGTTTTTAGCCGGTAAGAGTCCAGCAGACGCCCTCGCCTTCCCCGGGCGAGGGACATCCATGAGGAAAAACCAACAAAAAAAATTGGTCAATCGCGACCAAATCAGGAATAAAAAAATTGATATACAGGTGTAAACGAAATCATGCAATTCCTTAAAACCTCGTGATAGTCGTGTACTGCTGATTTAATTATGTAGATTAACTCTGTAGGGGATACTTTTGGATTTAATAAAAAAAATACAGGAAGTAAACATGTGCTCTTAACGTGAGGCATTTTAGGGCTCCGGGCGAATTGCGCGGCTATCGTTCGCCACGCGGTCTTTTATCTCGGGGCGCTAAAACACCCTGTATATATCGTACCGTATACAAACAAAGCATATATCCAATACAACAATAGTTAATTTAAAGATCTAAGCGGTAGAACATGTTCCATTTTTTGCCCAAAAGCTTCACCTTGACAGTTCCTTGACACCATGCGTCATGACGGCATGACCATAACAGTTCGCCACGGGCATTTGTTATTGTTTTTATGTAGGAAACTCGTTCTGTTTGTTATAATTTAGATTTTTAGTGGTGCGAGTGGATAAAAAAATTGCTTAACATGGCCGTCAGTATGCAAAGTTAGTGGATTATAAATTGTCAGATTATGTGATGAATTTATACAGAAGACTCGTTATAGAAGTGCTGTTTGAATTTTAATTTATTGACGTTCAGACAGTACCTCAGAATTTTCGAATTTATGTGCGGATCAGAACTTGATAATCACTTGCGTTTGTAGGGGAACGACGTATGGTGTTCCTCCTACGAAAAGGCAGGATCCTCCTACCAGGCGGGTCTTATGGCTGGCGGGCCACTGCCCAAAAGTTGCAGTTGGGAAGTTGTATATACAAGGTTAGTCGGAAAGGGGGTACTAAGCCGCGGGCCACTTAAAATATCACAGATGATTGTTTAATAGAAAGTGTTAAAATTTCAAAATGCAATAAAAAAATATCCATGCAAAATGATTTTTATTTTAGTTTTTTTCTAAAATTCTGCATCCCTCCATTCTGAAAAGGGAGCTTCTAAAAGGGGGTACTAAGCCGCGGGCCACTTAAAATATCACAGATGATTGTTTAATAGAAAGTGTTAAAATTTCAAAAATCGACAAAAGAAAATTAAATACAAAATTATTTTTAATTTAGTTTTTTCAAAAATTCTGCATCCCTGCATTCTGAAAAAGGAGCTTCTAATCCGTGACACCAAATATGACCTAAAATGTAAACACAGCTGCTCATAGCTAAGGATAGATGGAATTTAGTATATTTTTTATGAAATCTTTGAATAGTTATTTCTCTTAAATTTATAACTTTTGGGAAGAGTTGTATAACAAAAGTTATCCATTATTATGGGTACCTTAACACCCTTTCGGCTTAGTACACCCTTTCCGACTAACCTTGTAGAATGTGCCGTTTGAATTTTAATTTATTGATGTTCATGGTAGCAGTGGTAGGCTAGCGATTGAACACTTGCCTATCATGCAGGAGAGTTTGAGATCGTTCCAGTGCCTCAGAATTTTCGAATTCATGTGCGGATCAGACTTTAATTATCGCTTGCTTTAGCGGTGAAGTCAAAACATCGTGAGGAAACCTGCACACCTGAGAAGGCTACATAAAGTTCTCGATGGTGTGTGAAGTCTGCCAACCCGCACCAGGCGAATGTGGTGGACTAAGGCTTAAACCCTTCTCATTCTGAGAACTCTTTCATAAGAAGTTCTACTGCTACTCAAACTAATTGATGATCGCATTATGTTGATTTATCAAAGAAGAGGACACTCCTCGCTACTCTCCAACCTCATAACAAAATCCCTCAGTCACGTTTTACGACCGTGGTTTATGAGGATCGCCTTTTCTTTGCCAGAAACCTGGAAATCTTGGAGCGTCCCAGACAGATTTTGGTACATTTAGGCTTCTTCATTCGTCAGTAAAACTATAATAATAAAATATAGGTATATAGTTTAAAAACTGGCAATGAAAACTTAAATCTATGAGGGGTTCCAATACTCACCTTCTACCTTCATCATGACATTAGCTCGATACCATATTATTGTATGGTCATCAGAATTACATACATTTGCTAAGTTACACACCGATGCGAAAGTTAAAAGTGGGTGAAAATCGAATTCCAAGTTCTTTTTTACGAAGTTAGTTACATGTGAATCTAACATCAGCGTGCTAAAAAAACAAAATAACTTGTAATTTTTTCCCTCTCCACCGACTAGAAACACATCGATCAAAATCAATCATTCAAATATAACCCAAAAAGAAACTAACTTTCAAAGGCAGAACAGAAACAAAACAAGTTTAAAACTCGTCAATCGATACTGCTGAAATGGAAAAGTTTTGAAGAAAGATAACAACATAAACAGATAAACAATAAATGTCATTAAGATAGGGCTACCTATGTAGCGAGTCGATACTATCGATATATGTGGTGCAAACAAAGTTATCTAAAATGCATCGATCAGTTGCTATATCGTTCAACATCCTGGTTACAGATTATCGTCTGATGACCGCTATGCGAATAGGAAGAGAACGCGACCCAGTCGCAGGTTAAATCAAATCTGATTTTTGCAAAAGATACTTCTTGCGTCGATTCAACTCTGAATAAAATCCCTTTAAAAAAGTTACAACGGTCTTATCTTGCAGTACCATTGTGGAATCAGGATTTGAGGACTGAAAGTTGAAATTATTATAATGTTGTATCATCATGTGAATTTAATTTGTGTGCGATATTTCAGAAGAATCGGTTAAGCAGTAGTAGATTTGAATCAAACAAACTAATAAACAAACAAACATACGAAGTGACTCTAATTGAAACTATTTAAAAACTGATTTGACAGGTGAATGAAAATAAATTAAGTTTATACTCCGACAGTGACTTTTTGAATATTTAGAATGATGTTAAGTGCGGTTATAAAAATATAGACCTTAAGATCAAAAACTAGTATAAGGCAAGACCAGAAATACCTTAAGGCCAGAAAAGGATTACTCCAATAGGCGAATCAGGCCAATCAATTAACGAGACTCGATCAAACCCATAACAGATTTATTACCAAAAATTACAGTTTTCAATAAATCATTCCTCGCTTTCGGCAGCCCTGCATTACCAGTATGTGTGTAAACATTAATAAGTGGGCTATTATACGGGTCGTGACGCGGCCCTACTTAATGAGCTTAAGGCAATGACGATATATGAACGGTTAATCTGATGTCATTAGAAAACTCGCGGCACCGTACAATAAATACAGTAAAGCATTCTTCGGAAGATAAAAACTGTATTAAAATACATTCCTTTGGCAAACACTAATGTGGGGACGGGTTAGAATATAAAACTTCCTCACCGCATGCTGGGAATACACGCGTGTTGTAAGATTCAACAAAACTCAGCACGCTTGGTGGTAGGATCTATACGGTCCGCCTGGCTAGCTACCACCCTCACTTTAAAGTCCAAGCAGTTTACTGTGTTCCGTCGTGTGTATGTGAGAGCTAGAGGGGTATAGGGGAATCCCTCTTTATTTCTGTTCCTTGGATTCGTGTGCTCCATCTTAGAGCCTGTCTGCGCTTACCATCAGGTGAGACTAGGGCCAACTGCGACCAAGATAAAAAAAACTAGCAGACGAGAATGACATTTTGGGGAAATTAAATGTGAATCTCGCCTGCACGCGATGTACTCTGCCACTGACGAGATTACGAAGAAGGTGGCCTAATAATTGCAATTAGTGACCAACCCAGGAGGCTGTGCTTTGCCTCCACAAGCGAGTACATCCGGAGGACCCTGGGCAAGTCGGCCCAGCTACCAACCTAACTGTCTGTCTAATCTTTCACCACGGCATGAGAATTAACCCAACCTATCCATAAGAAGCGAAGGTGCCAGCAACATTGGCTAATCAACCTATTTAGCCCAGCGTGGTGACAACGAGACATTTAAAGAAGAGGCCATGACCAGAAGTAAGTACAGTGATACAGTTACTTCTACTAATACATTGAACTTGCTTTCCATCCAGGAGGGTCTAATTTCGATCTTGGCTTGCACTTCTGACGGCTCTGCCTTTTTAAATTCATGTGCTGATCAAAATTTGATTATGACTTGCGTTAACGGTGAAGGTAAACATTGTGAAGAAACCTGCGCACCTGAGAGGGAGGGCTCCATAAAGTTTTCGATGGTGTATGTAATCCGTCGACCCGCCACATCAGCGCGACTAAGGCCTAAATCCTTCTCATTCTGAGAAGGCCGTGCCCAGGGTGTGGCAGTAATGAGCTGATTATGCTTATGCATGTCCAGAAGTGAAAGCCTACGGCCAGAATAAGTGGCGCGATGACCTCAAACAGACGATGATGAAGGCGAGCACTGAGAGCAGAGGCATCGTGTTCTTGTTCTCTGAAGGTGTGATCAGGGACCTGAGCAGAGTTGCCAACCCTTTCGGAAATCCGGTAGACAAATCTTCTACCTATCTACTTCACTCAGGTACATGATAAACTACTAGTTCAATTTCAAGAAAACTCTTAAAATGGAATTAGTTTTACGAACTGTACCTCGACTCTCGAATCTTCAACTTATTCAAGTTTTTACGTTCTCCGACGGGAACCCTTTTACAGTTACGGTCGCAGGTGAAAGGTTCGTAAAACTTTAATTTCATCGTATAATATTGGCGTAAATTCCACAAATATGTGTTTCATTTTTTTGATTTTGCATTTCACTTCAGTCGTTTAAAAAAACCTAAGTACTTCTTCAATCTATACTAATATTATAAAGCTGAAGAGTTTGTTTCTTTGTTTGAACGCGCTTATCTCAGGAACTACTGGTTGGAATTGAAAAATGATTTTTGTGTTGGATAGTCCAGGACGGACCAATAGGTGCGGAGCATAAATGAAACATGTTGCAAAAACGGGGAAAGTGTCTACCCGTGCGAAGCCGGGACGGACCGATATCTTTTAATAATATACCTAGCCCATTACTGTCCTACTGAAGGGCACGCGGCTCTTCTCCGAATTAGAAGGGTTTAGACCTTAGTCCACCACGCTGGCCCGGTGCGGGTTGGCAGACTACACACACTATCGAGAACTATATGGAATCTTTTAATAACCCCTTAAAAAACTTTTAAGTTAAACGGTTTTATTTTGCGGTAAACCTGCAGCATCAGCATTTGAGAATTGAAGGTTGAAATTAGTTTAATGTTGTATTGTCATGGGAATTGAATCTGTGTGCGAAGTTTCAGGAGAATCGGTTCAGCAGAAGTAGTTGAAAAATCTGTCGGAAGATTTGAATCAAAAAAACAAATATACGAAGTGAAGCTAATTACGTTTAAAAATGTTTACTTTAAACGATTCTTAAAACAAAATTGTGTTTTACCATCAAATGTTTATTTACCTTTAATACAAAAATCTTATGGCCGTACTGGACATACATTATTGTTGTTTGAAAGTAACGTTATTACACTCAATTTTGGTTTAACTGTGGCCATCTGATATTCTCATAACATACATACATAAAATCACGCCTTTTTTCCAATGGCAGAAACTATAGAACTCCACATCTTTTTAATAAAATAAGCGATAGACATAACTCTAATACTAGAAATAAAGATAAACTTGATCGACCATTTTTCAGATTATCTAAAGTACAGACATCTTTTATGGGGTACTGTGTTAAATGTTACAACAAAATACCTTGTGATATATTGCAATTAAATGAAAGAAAATTTAAAAGTCATATTAAAAGTACACTTTGTAAACAAGCATATTACAAATTAGACGATTATATCCAGGATAAGAACGCTTGGAAACATGCTGGTCCAGCTCCATAGGACAATCTAGAGTCTAGACAAAATCAAACTGGTTGCTATTTTAATTGTATAATTTATTTTTTTAAAGCCGTTTATTTTAGATTCTATGAGTAAGTACCTAAACTCATACACTGACCTATTACTTTTATTTTTTTGGGAAAACGTATACTTTTGCAATGTTTGTAAATATGTGAGCACCATGTACCTATCACATAAATTAATATGTCATTGTTTCATTTTTTATTTTTTTTACCTTTTGTGGTATAGTAATTTTATTCTAGGTGCATCGTTTTCACATATAATTGTATAATTAATGTACCTATACAAAATATTGTAAGACATTTTAAAAGAGTAACGGTGGAGTTTCTTGCCCATTCTTCTCCATACGAAACTACCTTTTGGAAGGGGCAACTAGAATCAATTCTATTTTCTTTGTAACTTTAACGTTCAAAAGTGCCTTTTATGTGCCTAATTGAAATAAATACTTTGACTTTGACTTTGACTTTGACATTCCACGACCCTATTCTCATGAGTTATTGAATAAAAGCTTAAATGAGTAAGAGAGGGCTATCGGACCGTTAGTATGCGACAGTAGATCTCTGCCACACCCACTTCGCCTAAGACAACATCTTATAGGTCTCGGATCAGGCTTCGAGTGGTAATTTTTGGACTTTTTCCTCTTTCTGGCACACAAGGTCTGAAGTTCCCTTACCAAAGTCATGACAAAAATGATAATTAATCTCCGTTTCAAAGAGGAGTTCCAGAGGGGCTCGTGGCTCATTACCAACCGCGCGGATCATACGATTTGCGAAGTTAGGCTGCGCTTGCCGGGGTCAGTCTATGGATGGGTGACCGATCGTTACACATCGAGAGACCCGTGCCTCAGAGGCACGTTAAACCGTTGGTCCCGGGTGTCATACGAATACCAATGACAGTCGTTACGGGAAGTCATAAACCCGAAATTCTGACAACCGGTCTAACTTTAGGATATCAGCATTGCCCAGTAACTGGGTTGCGGAGGTCTGATGGCAGTCGCTCCGTGTAAAATACTGGTATTTAGCCGCATCGAGTTAGACTGGAACCCGACTCCAACATAGTTGAGAAAAGGCTAGGCAGAACCATCTCCGTTTCAAATATGACATTCTCTGCATTCAGTCAACAATCTTTCACAATCTTTTGCTCACTTAGGATCAGATGAAATAGGTAATACTCTTTTCGAAAGCAACATTTTTTTTGCGAGTTTCTTAAATCTCAACGCAACTATGGCAATAGTAGTTTTTACTGCGAATGAAAAAATGTGATAATAATGTAATTTACTTTTCGTATTTTTTAATTTTTTGTTGTGTATACAATGGCCCATGTTTGACACACTTCAACGGTCAATAAAGACTGTTAATTCATTTTATAATACTCCAATAGATCTCTAGTATCCTCATTGATCGACCGATCTACGAGATTTATGGCCTAACACCTTGGTCTAGTGGTGGTAAGCGCGACTGCTGATCGTGAGGTCTTGGGTTTTTCCGTGTGGAATTGCTCAGTAGCAGCCCGGAGTTCGGATTTGTGCCCGGTTAATGACAATAGGCTCACCCCCTATTACATGGGACTTAAACATAACGGCGAAATGAGGGTGTTACTATTCACCTCTGCCCAACCCTTCGGGGAATACAGGCGCGATGTTATGTTACTCAAACGCTACTCAATTTTAAGTTGCCGTTAAATCTAGTGTTATCACTGTCACTCTAAGGCGAAGTGACTGTGACAACACGAAATTAACGGCAACTTATTAAAATTTAGTAACGTTCGAGTATTTGGCCATTAACCCCGCATTAATAGCTCTCATTGGAGAGCATTCTGAAGATGTTAGTGGATAAATTTGACTCGCCTATAGTCAATCACTTCGTACAGGTACTGGTAAGACAGGAGTGATTTGCTGTGGTGGGTGATTTTCTGTCTGTGTTTTCATTTGCTTAGCCTTAATTACACTAACTTATTTTTAAGCCTTTGTTTACTAACCCGTGGACCATTTTGTTGTCTGAATAAATAAATTTATTATTATATTATGTTTATTCATTTATATGTACATATTATTTACATTTTTAAATATTTCTATAAAAAATATAAAAAAACATTTAAAAATATAAAAAATAGTAGCCCACCGGCATCGGGAACAGGGTCCAAGCTACCGGTGGTCAGGGCCTCAGAGAGAGGAACTTCCTGACAATACGTGCCGTGTCCAGAAGTACCGCTTTCTGTATCAGGCCTTTGACCCAGCTGCCCAACGAGAGCCTCGTCAGATGTTGGTCGAGGCTCTTGGCTATTAAGCCATTGGCCGTAACGACTATCGGCACAATGACTGCTGAGTCAACCTCCCACATGTCGACAACCTCGTGTGCCAAGTCTTGATACTTAATTTCCTTATCTTTCTCGGCTTTCACAAGGTTCTCGTCATGTGGGACAGTGATATCAACAATCATTGTGAGACGCTCTGTTCGATCTATCACCACTATGTCAGGCTTATTGGCAACAATAGTCCTGTCCGTGATGATAGATCGGTCCCAGTACAATGTGATATGGCCATTCTCGAGAACTGGGTCGGGCACATACTTGTAGTATGGTACTTCTGTGTCCACAAGGTTGTATTTCAGAGCAAGTTGCTGGTGGATAATCCTAGCTACTAGGTTGTGTCTGTGTAAATACTCGCCGTTAGCAAGACGAGAACAACCGGAAATAATATGTCGAATGGATTCACCGGGACAGTGACATGCCCGACAGATGTCAACCGTGCCGTCCTTCACAATATATTTCCGGTAGTTGTTCGTCATCATAACTTCGTCCATAATTGCACAGACAAAACCTTCGGTTTCCCCAAAGAGATCACCGAAACGTAGCCAGGCTACGGACGCTAGGAAGTCTACATCGGGCCCATGAAGGGCCCGGTAAAAGCGTCCGTGAAGCTCCTTGCTCTGCCATACCTCCCTGCGGCCATTAGTATCCAGTACTACAGGCTTGCGCCAGTTCTCTTTAGCCAAGGAGAGCGGGGTGAATCCTTTGTCCACTGCGACTACATCTCGATGCATCCCCACGTCTGCTTGGAGGAAGTACTCCCTGAGGCTGCACACCTCGCGGTTGTGGAGGGTCTTAGCATTTAAAAAGCCTCGACCCCCACACTTCCTCGGAATGTACAGCCTCATCACCGATGAACGTGGGTGATGCATTCGGTATGCAGTCAGCAGCGTACGGACCCTCCTATCCAGGGCGTCAAGTTCAGTCTGAGTCCACTTGAGTATGCCGAAGGAGTACATCAAGACCGGCATGACCCAACCGTTAAAGGCGCGCACCTTATTTCCGCCTGATAAAAGACTTTTAAGTACCTTTTTCAGGCGGCCAAAGAAGCGCTCCCGTAACGATTGCTTCATGTCGGTCTCATTGATGCCTAATGCCTCCGACATGCCCAAGTATTTGTAGGTTTCGGTTGAGGAGAGGGATCTGAGGTGTATGGAATCCGAGAGTTGTGTTCCCACGGATTCCATAATCCCTCCTCGCTTTACATGCATGACTGCACACTTGTCCACACCAAATTCCATCCTGATGGAATTACTGAAAGTTTCAGTTACTTTCAGTAACTTCATCAGTTGCAAGTTGTTGGGGGCAAAGAGTTTCAGATCGTCCATGTAAAGGAGGTGGGATATTACCTGACCACCTCTTCTCAACCGGTAGCCTAACCCTGAACCCTCAAGCAATGTGCTCAGAGGGTTCAAGGCTAAACAAAACCACAGCGGGCTCAGACTATCGCCCTGGAATATACCTCGCTCAATCCTTATTGGTTCTCCTCTCCCTTGAATTTGCCGACATCCTGGATAGTGAAGGACTGTCCTCCATTGCCCCATACATGACGTCAGGAAGGCGCATAGAGTTGTATTTACTTTATACAACTCCAGCACCCTCATGAGCCATGTATGTGGTACCGAGTCGTAGGCCTTCTATTCCGTTTATTTATTTATATACACATATGATTTACATTTTTAAATATTTCTATAAAAAATATAAAAAAACATTTAAAAATATAAAAAATAGTAGCCCACCGGCATCGGGAACAGGGTCCAAGCTACCGGTGGTCAGGGCCTCAGAGAGAGGAACTTCCTGACAATACGTGCCGTGTCCAGAAGTACCGCTTTCTGCATCAGGCCCTTGATCCAGCTGCCCAACGCGAGCCTCGTCAGATGTTGGTCGAGGCTCTTGGCTATTAAGCCATTGGCCGTCACGACTATCGGCACAATGACTGCAGAGTCAACCTCCCACATGTCGACAACCTCGTGTGCCAAGTCTTGATACTTAATTTCTTTATCTTTCTCGGTAGGCCTTCTTATTATTATCCGTTTATTCATCTATTTACATATTTGATACATTTTTAAATATTTCTATAAAAAATATAAAAAAAACATTTAAAAATATAAAAAATAGTAGCCCACCGGCATCGGGAACAGGGTCCAAGCTACCGGTGGTCAGGGCCTCAGAGAGAGGAACTTCCTGACAATACGTGCCGTGTCCAGAAGTACCGCTTTCTGTATCAGGCCCTTGACCCAGCTGCCCAACGCGAGCCTCGTCAGATGTTGGTCGAGGCTCTTGGCTATTAAGCCATTGGCCGTCACGACTATCGGCACAATGACTGCAGAGTCAACCTCCCACATGTCGACAACCTCGTGTGCCAAGTCTTGATACTTAATTTCTTTATCTTTCTCGGCTTTCACAAGGTTCTCGTCATGTGGGACAGTGATATCAACAATCATTGCGAGACGCTCTGATCGATCTATCACCACTATGTCAGGCTTATTGGCAACAATAGTCCTGTCGGTGATGATAGATCGGTCCCAGTACAATGTGATATGACCATTCTCGAGAACTGGGTCGGGCACATACTTGTAGTATGGTACTTCTGCGTCCACAAGGTTGTATTTCAGAGCAAGTTGCTGGTGGATAATCCTAGCCACTAGGTTGTGTCTGTGCAAATACTCGCCGTTAGCAAGACGAGAACAACCAGAAATAATGTGTCGAATGGATTCACCGGGACAGTGGCATGCCCGACAGATGTCAACCGTGCCGTCCTTCACAATATATTTCCGGTAGTTGTTCGTCATCATAACTTCGTCCATAATTGCACAGACAAAACCTTCGGTTTCCCCAAAGAGATCACCGAAACGTAGCCAGGCTACGGACGCTAGGAAATCTACATCGGGCCCATACAGGGCCCGGTAAAAGCGTCCGTGAAGCTCCTTGCTCTGCCACACCTCCCTGCGGCCATTAGTATCCAGTACTACAGGCTTGCGCCAGTTCTCTTTAGCCAAGGAGAGCGGGGTGAATCCTTTGTCCACTGCGACTACATCACGATGCATCCCCACGTCGGCTTGGAGGAAGTACTCCCTGAGGCTGCACACCTCGCGGTTGTGGAGGGTCTTAGCATTTAGAAAGCCTCGACCCCCACACTTCCTCGGAATGTACAGCCTCATCACCGATGAACGTGGGTGATGCATTCGGTATGCAGTCAGCAGCGTACGGACCCTCCTATCCAGGGCGTCAAGTTCGGTCTGAGTCCACTTGAGTATGCCGAAGGAGTACATCAAGACCGGCATGACCCAACCGTTAAAGGCGCGCACCTTATTTCCGCCTGATAAAAAACTTTTAAGTACTTTTTTCAGGCGGCCATAGAAGCGCTCCCGTAACGATTGCTTCATGTCGGTCTCATTGATGCCTAACGCCTCCGACATGCCCAAGTATTTGTAGGTTTCGGTTGAGGAGAGGGATCTGAGGTGTATGGAATCCGAGAGTTGTGTTCCCACGGATTCCATAATCCCTCCTCGCTTTACATGCATGACTGCACATTTGTCCACACCAAATTCCATCCTGATGGAATTACTGAAAGTTTCAGTTACTTTCAGTAACTTCATCAGTTGCAAATTGTTGGGGGCAAAGAGTTTCAAATCGTCCATGTAAAGGAGGTGGGATATTACCTGACCACCTCTTCTCAACCGGTAGCCTAACCCTGAACCCTCCAACAATGTGCTCAGAGGGTTCAAGGCTAGACAAAACCACAGTGGGCTCAGACTATCGCCCTGGAATATACCTCGCTCAATCCTTATTGGTTCTCCTCTCCCTTGAATTTGCCGACATCCTGGATAGTGAAGGACTGTCCTCCATTGCCCCATACATGACGTCAGGAAGGCGCATAGAGTTGTATTCACTTTATACAACTCTAGCACCCTCATGAGCCATGTATGTGGCACCGAGTCGTAGGCCTTCTTATAATCTATCCAACATGTCGACAGATCCTTTCGAGATCGGCGAACTTGTTGGCTAATGGCCATATCTATGAGGAGTAGCTCCTTAGTACCGCGGGACCCATTCTTACATCCATTTTGAGAGACGGACATTATAGAATTATTTGCAATATGTTTATTATTATTATTATTATTAGAGCTGCCTATTATGAAACGGTTTGATTTTATCCAAAAAAAATCGCAGTTGTCATAATGTGAAGGAAAACATCGTGAGGAAACCTACACCCTGAAAGGACTCCAAAAAGTTGTCGTTGGTGTGTGTAGTGTATAGTAAACCCTTCTCATTCTGAGAAGAGGCCCGTGCCCAGCAATGGGACAGTATTGAGCTGATTATGTTTTATGTAATCATCAGAAAATTTTAATGCAATCACGACTAAAGTCTTATAAATTTAAAAAAAATGTATTAATATATGGCATTTCGATGACGTTTCCATGTTGACAATTCCACTTGGAATGTTTCAGGCCGCCATTTTGAGAGCGGTTTATTAATAAAGGCCGCATAAGCTCCATATCTGAATCTTATATCATAAACACAATTCTGCCTAGCCTTTTCCCAACTATGTTGATTTTAGCTTCCAGTCTATTTTACACGGAACGACTGCCATCAGTACTCCACAGCCCAGATACAGGACAATACCGATATCCTAAAGTTATACCAGTTATAAGACTTTCAAGCTTCTGACTTCCCGTAACGACTGTCATAGGTGTTCATATGACACCCGGGACCGACAGTTTAACGTGCTCTCCGAGGCACGGAGGGGTCTCGATGTGTAACGATCGGTCACCCATCCACAGACTAACCGCGGCAAGCGCAGCTTAACCTCGCAAATCGTATGATCCGTGCGGTTGAGCCCCGAGCCTCTCCTTAAACACTAATTATAGGCTACTAGCTGTGTCCTCACGGCTCCGCCCGCGGAAGAAGTTTTATTCTAGAAATAAATATAGCCTATATTACTCAGTGATAATAATGTAGCTTACTAACAACAAAAGAATTTTTGAAATCGATCCCGTAGTTTTTAAGTTTATTCGTTATATACAATAATGCAAGTCTTTCCTCTTTATAATATTAGTATAGAAAAAAAACTACGTTATAAAAAACCGACTTCAAAAACTAAAATGTATAAAATAACGTTTCAGAAGTCGGTGCTAATCCACGCTGAACCAAATTGAAGGCACCGACTTCTGAAACTGTTAATTTTATATTAAGTTATTTTATACTTTTTAGTTTTTGAAGTCGGTTTTTTTAAACGTAGTTTTTTTTTTTTTTTTTTACTTTTTAGTGTCTGTAATAGGTTGTTCTGTAAACTACAGTAGGATTTTTCTAGATTACATCAGGTAGAATAATTACATCGTCCACGTAAACTAAAATGTTCATAAAAAAATAAAAATGTTCATAAAATGAAAACCACTGGGCCAAATTATGTTAATTTTTTATGGAACCAAATGGCAACTATTCCGCATCAAACTAAAGAAGAATTACGTAAATCGGATCATAAATCTCAGCGTAATCGGTGTACATACATAAAAAAACAATCGAATAGAGAACCTCCTCCTTTTTGAAGTCGGTTAAAAACTACAGAATATGGTTAGAAACTATGCACCTTTGCGCTATTTATGTAAATTTCGGTAGGCTACAGTGATATATATCGACTTATAAATGTAACTCATCGTCCAAACATTACTGGTATTACGTACTTGTTTATTTTAGTTCTAAATAATACTACGTAAAGCTGTTTATATGTGGAACATCTTCAAATAGTTAAACTACCACGCAATTACTACGACAGATATATTTCTGTTGCTGTGAGTTATTCGTCTGAATATGTTGACAATTTTTATTGCTAGTTATTCTGGGGCTCGTGGCTAAGTAACAGCAGCGCGGATCATATGATTTGCAAGGTTAAGCTGCACATGCAGCAGTCAGTCCATGGATGGGTGACATTCGTTACACATCGAGACGCCTCCGTGCCTCGGAGAGCTCGTTAAACCGTCGTGCCGGGTGTAATACGATTACGAATACCTGTGACAGTCGTTACAGGTAGTCAGAAGCCCGAAAGTCTGACAACCGGTCTAAACTTAGAATATCGGCATTGCCCAATAATTGGGTTGCAGAAATTTGATGACAGTCACTCTCTCTCACTGGTGAATACCATTCCCAACTATGTTAGGGTCAGCTTCCAGTCTAACCAGATGCGGCTGAATACCAGTATTTTACACGGAGCGACTGCCATCAGACCACCGCAACCCAGTAACTGGGCAATGCCGATATCCTAAAGTTAGGTCGGTTGTCAGACTTTCAGGCTTCTGACTTCCCGTAACAACTGTCATAAGTATTCGTATGACACCCAGTACCGACTGTTTAACGTGCTCTTCGAGGCACAGAGGGGTCTTTATGTGTAACGAACGGTCCACAGACTGACCGCGACAAGCGCAGCTTAACCTCAACCTCATGGTCCTCTTTAATCAATCATTTATATTCAATATTAATTATAAACAGCAGTATTTATTCATAAACGTTTGCAAACTAGGCTACCTTAGCCCCGTTTCTAACTTCCGAATCGGTCCACCGAATGACTCTAATGTTCACATCCTTTTGCTATAAACCCAATTACGAAGATCTTACGTCAAACAATTTCTTAATATCCACGAATTTATTACTTAGTAACGGAGCAATTAAGAGCATTTCCTCAAGTATGACGCTTGACCTTAACCGTCATGTAATCAAAGATTACATAAGTTGCACAACGTTCATTATGGGCCGGCTGATTTTCTGCTCGTTACAATGTGCTATTACTGTTATTTACTTCAAGTGTATATACAACGTCTACCAGAAATACGTAGTCTATATCTATACTAATATTATAAAGAGGAAAGATTTGTATTTGTGTATGTAACGAATAAACTTAAAAACTACTGGACCGATTTCAAAAATTCTTTTGCCGTTAGATAGCTACGTTATCACTGAGTAACATAGGCTGTATTTATTATTGGAATAAAACTTCTTACGCGGGCGGAGCTGTGAGGACACAGCTAGTAATATATAAGGGGGTTGTTTGGACTCGTATTCAAAGCAACATTTGATAGGTCAAAGTCAAACAAAAAAAAATTGACATCTTTTTCGCGTCTCTTTACATTTGCCATCAGCTGATCAGGTCAATTCGTATGGAATCTAAAAAAAGTTAGCCGATCTTTTTTATTTAGAATTTGAAATGTTGCTCTGAATAAGAGCCCAAACAACCACCTTAAATATGACCACGCATTTCTGTTACACATTGTATACAACGCAAAGGTCAGCAGAGATATGCTTACACCTTTGTTGGACATTGTGAGGAGAATACAGTTCCAATAACATACATACATAAACTCATGCCTTTTTCCCATGGGGGTAGGCAGAAACTATAGAACGCCACATGCTACGACCCTTACATACCCCTTTCGCTTCATCCACATTCATACATCTTGTCACACACGCACGGCGGTTGAGAGTACTACGCACCTGACCTTTGTGAAGAACATCACCAATAACATCGATGTATGTCCTTCTAGGACGTCCTCTACCGGCGTTCAAAAAAAGTTCCAATAAAGACCTAATTTATGACCCCAGAAATGGTAGCAAATGGCAACTGTGCTGATAAGATAAACAAACGACGTTATGTTTCTGTAAAACATTGTTAGACAATGACAAAGTCCCTGGTCTGAACATCATTAACAGTTTGACAGAAAGTTTTAATCATTAGTCTGGGCCGGTCTTCTCTCTTGTCGGCACAAGCTATATGAGAATAGCTCATGCTGTGGTGAAAAGACTAGCCAGTCAGCAAGGTTGGTAGCGAGGCTGACTGTCCAGGGTTGACTGTCCGCCGAGGGTTGGCGGACCGGGACCTGCCGGGGTTGCGGTGTATGCTTTTGCGAATTCCATGACCCCGGCCGAACGGTCAGGAGGAGGAACACCGTTGGTTTTTAGCTGGTAAGAGCCCGGCAGAACCCCTCGCCTTCCCCGGGCGAGGGCCATCCATGAGGATATTCGAACGACAAAAAAAGGGTGCACCGGTAGTTGGTACTTAAGTAACGTCACTCGTGGAGACTTTTTCATGCACTCCGGTTAACTACCCAGATACTCAGACAGCAACGAAATTGTTTTCTGCGACCAAAGACTCGGATATTCTTTATTCTGTACCTACATCAAAAAAGACTAGACTGATCGAGGTACTGCAAGAGTTAATCGCAATGGATACGAGTTCATGCGTTTCGCCATATAGAGAATGTAGGCCATTTTTTCTAGCAGTCATTCCAATTGCAGAAAAAGAACCTTACTAGTACGATATTAGCATTTTTATATGGGAATGGAAGAAACAATGTATCGATGGCTTGTCATCCCGCGTGTGTCAACTATCTTAATTAATGGGTAAAAACTTGGCACACTAGTGTGAAGTATTGTGTACTCATATCTTGTACTGAATTTAGATAGTTCGTGGGAGGACGGATTCAGAATACAACAGTAAGAAGCGATGAACCTGGCACTATAAATTGTGCCCGGAAAATGGCAATAGGTTCGCACCTATTACATGGGACTAAATACAAGAGGTGAAAAACGTGGGTGTACAGTCTCCTGTAATAGAACACCTCTGCTTACCCCTTCTGGGATTATAGGCGTGAGTGAATGTACCTATGTTTAATACAAAGTGGTAGAGAAAGACAAAGATGGTTGTGCTTGTGTTGACACCAAAAATGTACAAAAACAAAGGTCATCAGAATTATAAACATGAAACATAATCAACCTATTACTGTCCCACTGCTGGACTCGGGTCTCTTCTCAGAATGAGAAGGGTTTAGGTCTTAGTTCACCACGCTGGCCTGGTGCGAGTTGGCGGACTATACACACACCATCGAGAATTTTATGGAGCCCTCTCAGGTGTGTAAGGTTCCTCACGATGTTTTCCTTCACCGTTAACGCAAGTGGTGATGAAATTATGATCCGCACATGAATTCGAAAAGTCAGAGGTGCGGGCCGGGATCAAAATCAGACCCTCTAGCATGGAAGACAAGAGTTCAACCGCTAGACTATCACTGCTTCTGCTTTCAAAATCACAGATGAAAGAACTCTTCATAAACACTACCAGTATTAAGAAATCGGACCCTTTTTTTTACCGTGGGAAAATCCTCCTTGGTCTGCCGGACTCTTACCGGCTAAAAACCCACGGTGTTCCTCCTTCTAACCTAGGGCCGGGGTCACGGGATTCACTACTGCATGCACCACAACCCCGGCAAGAAAAAAGCAAACCCTGAGTATTTGGGTAGAAAATCATTACAATGAAAAAGATTCTCAGACTACTTGATCTAGGAAATCATTCTAGGTCTCCCGTCTAATTTTAAACGATATTATTCAAATTCCTGAATCTTGATTGTGTAGTTTGTCATAGTCTAAACACACACATGTCCTATGTTTTCAACATGTCGACCGTGAATCATGACACCGCAAATCTGGGAACACTGTAATATTCTGAAAACATCTGTTGGGGGCGTTTGTAAAAACATTATTGGATCGCCTAGGATTTTAGTCTAGATATGAGTAAATTAGTAAATGTAGAGTTCATTCTGCCTAGCCTTTTTCCAACTATGTTGAAGTCAGCTTCCAGTCTAACCAGATGCGGCTGAATACCAGTATTTTGGAGTCAGACCTCCGCAACCCAGTTACTGACTGGGTAGTGCCGATATCCTAAGATTAGACCGGTTTATAGACTTTCGGGCTTCTGACTGTCATTGATATTCGTATGACACCCGGAACCGACGGTTTAACGATGGGTCTCGATGCGTAAAGAATGGTTACTCATCCATGGACTGACCTCGGCGAGCGTAGCTTAACCTTGCAAATCATATGATCCCCGTGGTTGTTAATTAGCCACGAGCCACTCTAGATTGATACGTAGAGTGCCAATCTTTACATAGTATAAAACAAAGTCGCTCCCGCTGTTTGTACGCTTAGATCTTTTAAACTACGCAATGGATTTTAATGCAGTTTTCAGTAATAGACAGAGTGATTCAAGAGGAAGGTTTATATGCTCCACATTAGTATCTACATTGCACCCGTGCGAAGACGGGGCGGGTCGCTAGTCATTTATAGGAAGTTGGTGTCAGATAAAGAAAATAAGTTTTTTAACCAAACAAACCTCGTCATTATTTTGGTATTGCGAATGATATTATTGCTTACTCACCATACTGAAGAATTACGATGATCATTCAGTGTTTGTTTGTCATGTAATAGGAAACTGGTGGTAGGGTTCCTAGTAGGAGGAAGACCAGCAAAACAAACCCTGATGACAACCCAGAAAACTACTTCGGAAAAGCAGAAACTTCTTCAAACAAGCACACTACTGTGTTCCGTCGTATGTATGTGAGAGCCAGAAGGGTATAGGGGAGTCCCTCTATATCTCTGTTCCTTGGATTAGTGTGATCCATCTTAGACCCTGTCTGCGCTTACCACCAGGTGACATTAGGGCCAAACGCGACCAAGTCAAAAACATTCTTTTTTTTTCTGAGCGGATTTAGAGAGGAAGTTGATTTTTATGAAACGGCGTTTAGGGCACACACACAAAGGAATTTCGCTCATATACGGTATTATTTATTCTTATGCTACAACTGTATGGTATTGAATATTATGTAAGGTGCGTGATACGTTTCCTATTACGTTGTAATGCGGTTACTCCAAGGATATTCAGTGACACTGCGGTGAAGTAAGATATCTGTTTAATAAGATACTAACAGAGACAATGTTTATTGATGTATTTGGAGGTAGCATTGTTAAAGTAAACTAGGGGCTCGTGGCAAATCACCCACCGCGCGGGTCATACGATTTGCATGGTTAAGCTGCACTCGCCGCGGTTGTTCCGTGGATGGGTGACCGGTCGTTACACATCGAGACCCCTCCGTGCCTCGGAGAGCACGTTGAACCGTCGGTCCCGGGTCATACGAATACCTATGACAGTCGATACGGGTAGTCAGAAGCCCAAAATTCTGACAAACAGTTTAACCTTAGGATATCGGCATTTGCCCAGTAACTGGGTTGCGGTAGTCTGATGGCAGTCGCTCCGTGTAAAATACTGGTATTCAGCCGCATCTGGTTAGACTGAAAGCTGACCCAAACATACTTGGGAAAAGGCTAGGCAGAACATTGTTAAAGTAAAGTAAACATTGAATGAAATAGAGAAGATTAAGCCGACCCTGGTATATGCAGGCCGAAATAAGAAGATTATACTAAGGACTGGCCGGAAATAGAAATAAAAGAACAGAAGTGTAGGAAGAGAGAATCGAAAGATATGGTGGAGACCTTCCCAGCAGTGGGGCAACTTATAAGAATAAAAACACAGTTTCACACTTCAATATCTTTTTTTTGAGAAGAAATCCTTTTGGAGGCCGTCTAGAGAAGGCTCAAAGGGTATGTCGGATTCTAACCGACTATTACTACATGATGGTCGTCCTCAACTCCTAGGCAGTACAGAGGACTCCAGGATCACCGGTGGAACGGACCGGTGCCCCTCTTATGACATGCTTTCAAGGTTCCAATAAAGATTACCTGCAGAGTCTTAATGAACCAGAAAATCTATCCCAAACATCCGTTCTAAAATGTACTTTGAATACCTAACACTATCACATTTTACATTACATTACATAGATAATCTAGCGGTGTGACCGTCGGACTGCCAAGTCATAGGTCTCGAGTCCGAACCCAAGGCACGCACCTCTGACTTTTCGCATTCATGCGCGAATTGTATAATTATAACTTGCTTAAAAACGGGGAAGTAAAACATCGTGAGGATGCTTGAGAGAAAGAAAGAATATGAATTTATTCAGCCAAGAACACAATGACAGCATAAATAAATTGAAGAAAGAAAGAACAATATAAAAAGAATTAAACATACACAATTTATGCTGTCGAGCATGTCCATGCCGAAAAGGTCACCAACTCAGCATATGCTAGGCGTCAAACACCCAGCGCTGATTTTCAGCTGGTACCCCCGCAGTGACACACGGATGGAGGTAGTTAATTTTAAATATATATTCTATTATATTTGAACGCACAAAAGTGTTTTATGTGTCAATAAACAATGCATATACTAGGAAGATATTGTGATGAACTACAAAAATATAATAAAAATAAAAGATAAAAACTACTTTTTATTTATGACAGCTAACCAAAATCAAAATATGGCAATGTCAATTGAAATAGCAGGCGGCGCGGTACGCACTTCCTGTTAAGATAAGAGAAATTTCTCGACGGCATGTGAAGCCAAGTCAGAGGCCTATGGGCGGCATAAACTCGACACCAGGTATGTCACTAACCACACGAAAAGAAGAAGTCATTTTACATCAAAATTCTCTAACATACTTACATCTTTAATGGCCAAATACTGAAACGCTACTCAATTTGAAGTTGCCGTTAAGTCTCGTCCCGTCCTTATCACTTTTAGGCGAAGTGACAGAGACAGCACGAAATTAAGAGGAAACGCGGGCTGCAAAATATTAATAATTTGAATAGGTTTTTGCGATCTATTTCCGTCCCACTCCTCCCGCAAACCTTCCCAATTAAGCGCGAAAAAGAAACCTGCATCTCGGACTGATTTCTCCTGTGCAATATTAGCGAAATCGTACTTTCGTATTTCCCTGTTTCCTTCTTCAAATATGGACCGACTTGAATATTTTTTCTGTAATAATTTAAGAAAGACTTTGGTTATGTCTGTATGTATTTCTTTTATTTTTTATATTCGTCAAATTTGTTTGTCAGATGTTTGAAAACGGTGGTAAAACCGGTCGTTTAAAAAAGTTTAAACGTTTCTAGTTCTTTTAATAATTAATTTATTGACAAAAGCAAAACATAGGGACGTAGTGGTGGTAGATATATATATCATATAGCAAAAAATATTTGCTCTAGTGACATTATCCAAGGAGGAAACTGAGGAATACGTTTGTATGGACTAACTGCCGACCGCATTTCTCTTAACGGTAATTTAAAATTGAGTTGTGTTTGAGTATTTGGCCATAACAGCTTCAGTCTTTAAAAATGGAGTTGTTTATAGCGGGCCTATAATATAAGCACTGACATTGAGGCAAAATGACATCAGATTTGCCCCATAAATGTGTACAAATATGTGTCGTTTTATCTCGATTAGATTTTATCTACAGATTAGCTAGATTCTAATTATATTCCTTCTGATAATGTTTAATTTAAATAATAACTGCCATGCTGGTTTAGTGGTGGCAAGCAATACTGCTTATTGTGAGGTTCTGGGTTCGATCCACAGGTCGGGCAAAACTGTTTTTGGGTTTTTCCGTGTGGATTTCCTCAGTAGCAGCCCGGAGTTTGTATTTGTGCCCGATTGATGGCAATAGGCTGGCCCCCTATTACATGGGACTTAAACATAACGACGAAATGTGAGTGTTACTATACGCCTCTGCCCAACCGTTCGGAGAATACAGGCGTGATGTTATCTATATATATACTAATATTATAAAGAGGAAAGATTTGTATTTTTGTATGTAAAGAAAAAACTTAAAAACTACTGGACCGATTTCAAAAATTCTTTTGCCGTTAGAAAGCTACATTATCACTGAGTAACATAGGCTATATTAATTACTGGAATAAAACTTCTTACACGGGCGGAGCCGTGAGGACACAGCTAGTGTTATGTAATTTAAATACAAATTGTTCAGGAAGATCAAATGTTATGTTACATCTTAAATGATAGTTATCTTAATCTATGTTTAGATCTTTACTATCTTGTCTTACATCAGATACGACTAAACCGATATAAACTTTATTAAGGCCAAACATGACCATTTGAATTTTTAGTAAGCAATATTATATTTTCTGTCTAGATCGATAATTAAATCGAGGAACGAGAACCACAAGGAAATACATGTATACTAATATTATAAAGCTGAAGAGTTTGTTTGAACGCGCTAATCTCAGGAACTACTGGTTGGAATTGAAAAAATATTTTTGTGTTGGATAGTCCATTTATCGAGGAAGGTTATAGGCTTTATAACATCACGCTACGACCAATAGGAGCGGAGCCTAAATGAAACATGTTGCAAAAACGGGGAAAATGTCCACCCGTACGAAGCCGGGACGGGCCGCTATAATTTTATAAAGGTGAAGTTAGACATAGTCTTTGCAAAGTTCTGCCTAGCCTTTTCCAAACTATGTTGAGGTCAGCTTCCAGTCCAACCAAATACGACTGAATACCAGTATTTTACACGGAACGACTGCCATCAGACCTCCGCAACCCAGTTACTGGGCAATGCCGATATTCTAAGGTTAGACCGGTCGTCAGACTTTCGGGCTTCTGATTACCCGTAACGAAAAAACATATAAAGGCTTCGTGAGTTATCTTAAAACTGTGTTCAACTATCTTCACGTAACCTTGACGACACTGGTACCAAATCTTCCAGTAACTACCATCCTTGGCAAAACCGAAAATATTATGACGTCATCCACGGCGGGACGGTATCTCGTTCAACAACGTTACACTTCCGCATGTTGGTAAACATCCATATTCTATTACTGTCCCAATTTTGAGTTAAGAGTGGTACTTTCGAAGATTGCTTCGTGGACCTTGGATAAAAATAGAAACTCCATCGCTTCCTGAAGAGGTGACAAATAGATTGACGCAAATAAACAGAATATTAGAAAAACCGGCCAAGTGCGAGTCGGACTCGCCAACGATGGATTCCGTACCATTATCTATAAAAACGGCAAAAAAATCATGTCTGTTGTATGGGAGTCCCCCTTAAATATTAATTTTACTTTAATTTAATGATTTATTTTTAAAGTGAATAATATAACTCAATTCTGTGAATATTTGAAGAGTACCTGTTGCCGTTATCAATATCGAGCAAAAACGAGCAAAAAAAATCACGTTTGTTGTATGGGAGCCCCCATATTTATTTTATTTTGTTTTTTAGTATTTGTTGTTATAGCGGAAACAGAAATACATCATCTGTGAAAATTTCAACTGTCTAACTATCACGGTTCATGAGATACAGCCTGATGACAGACGGACATCGGGTCGGGTGCATCTAAATTCGACTTTTCATAAGCACCTGTATTGGTTTGTGAAATTTTTTTTTTTTTGGTTTTTTTATTTTAGACGGACGGACAGCGGAGTCTTAGTAATAGGGTCCCGTTTTACACTTTGGGTGCAGAACCCTAAAAAGGAGATTATCTCTTTCTGTAACTATTCCGTGCGTCAAAGGTAGTGATAGATTCTTTATTTGTATTGTGATAGCTAGAATATAAGAAACATATTCTATATCCCAACTGCCTCGTTGGTCTAGAGGTGGCGAGCGTGACTGCTGATCGTGAGGTCCTGGGTTCGATCTCCAGGTCAGGCAAAGTGTTATTGTTTTGTGGAAGTCTTCAGTACCCGAGGAATATAAACCTTCGGTCCCGAGTGTCACACGAATACCTATGACAGTCGTTACGCGTAGTCAGAAGCCCGAAAGTCTGGCCATCGGTCTAACCTTAGGGTATCGGCATTGCTCAGAACTGGGTTGCTGTGGTTTGATAGCAGTCGCTCCGTGTAAAATACTGGTATTCAGCCACATCTGGTTAGACTGGAAGCTGACCCCAACATAGTTGGGAAAAGGCTAGGCAGAACGAACTTTTTATACACACTTAATCAATCCTAGTAGTGAGTAATTATGGTCTCGTGGCATCCTTATTACGTTATGGCGTCATTTTCTGGGGCAACTCCACAGATAAAGAGGTACCTAATATTTAAGATGCAAAAGCGATGTATTAGGGCAATGTTTGGGCTTCAAACCACAGACAGCTGTAAACCATACTTTGCAAAACATAATATTCTAACACTGCAAAATTCTAGCACTCCAAAGTAATTGCAGTATAAAGTGATGGCCTGAAACACAGGTTTAAATTAACCTAGATCGGGCTGGTCGCTATCTAACGTTGCAATTCCGAACCACCATTACTTCCACCTATAATAATAATATCTTAGTTTTAACCATCTGACGAGGCTCTCGTTGGGCAGCTGGGTCAAGGGCCTGATACAGAAAGCGGTACTTCTGGACACGGCACGTATTGTCAGGAAGTTCCTCTCTCTGAGGCCCTGACCACCGGTAGCTTGGACTCTGTTCCCGATGCCGGTGGGCTACTATTTTTTTATATTTTTAAATGTTTTTTTATATTTTTTATAGAAATATTTAAAAATGTAAATAATATGTAAATATAAATGAATAAACGAATAAATATCTTAGTTTTAGTTTATTTTTAGGCATTATAATTGTATGGAAAATCTTTTACTGTTGGCTAAATGTACACTTTTTATGCACGTTTTTATTTGAATAAATTATTAATTAATTATTAATTACTGCCGTCTCTTTATACTATATTGGAAGATTCACTTTTCGTAAAACAAAACCCTCAATTCTTTCCACGGCTTTCAGACTTAGTTATGCGCAACAGACGAGATAAAACTAAATTATGTATTCACAGCGCTAGGACAGCTCTTATGTGGAAAATTATTTTTTGTATGGCACCTAAAATCTACAACAAAATACCAAATACTTATAAAGAATTGAATTTAAATTTATTTAGAAAGAAATTTAAAGATTTATTGTATTGTAAATGTTATTATAGTATTAATGATTTTTTGAATGACACTTTTACATAATCTATTGAGATATTAATTACCTAATTTTTTTCTTTTTCTTTTTTTTTTAAAACGTTGCCCCACACTAGGATTTCTCCTGTATCGTGGGTGCGTTTACAGACACAAATCTTCACATGCACAAACACCCAGACCCGGAACGTAGGCCATACAAATATTTGTTCCGTGCGGGAATCGAACCCACGACCCGCAGCGCAGAAGCCAATCGCTTATCCACTGCACCAAACGTGTCGTCAAATTTATTTTATATTGTATAATAAATATAAAATGTATGCTTCTATTGTAATAATTAATAGTATTAACTAATTCGGATGTCTTAATAGTTTTTATAGTGAGTATTCTGATATGCATGTTTTGCTATGATATTTAATGATTTGATTTAATTATAATAATGATAATTGTCTGTTAATTTGCATGCCTCAAATGGCAGGATATGATGTACTTAATTTCAAATTTTAAGACCTGTAACGACCATATTCAGACAAATAAAGATATTGTATTGTATAAAAATCGACGGCAAACATTCCAGAGGTCGAAGCCCTATCAGATGGTCTGACATGATCCGCAAAGGTCTAGATACCAAACTCCAAAGACAGGCACAGGTGGCGCAAGGTTGTCAGAGAAAAAATGATTCCATGTGGGAATCACGACCCTCAGTAATGAGGAACACGACGCGAGGAGGAATCAATCCTAGAAAAAACATCTTAGAATGATTCTCTCCTCCTCTCCAAAATAATCTACATATATCTCTAAATACGCAAAATCTACGTACCAGAAAAGAGCAAAGAACTTTATCCATCTTTTATGGCATTAGTCTAGGCACTTGGGACGAAACAAATTAAGATTTATACCCGTGCGAGAGTAATGTCCCTCTGGTGTATTAAAAACCTTCGCTTCTGTTGGAAGTTTCTCGAAACTACGAATACTTAACATACTCTGGGAACCCTTAAATTAACTAGAGACAGAAGTTTAATTCTTTTTTGCCAACACTTTCTAGAAGCTGAGAAAGGTGTTACGACTCTTTTCGTTTGATTGGGTAATATTTATGCACTTGTATTCAATGTTAATGCCTTTAATCATCCCTTGTGGGGGGCGGGTTAGAACATAAGACTTCTGACCACACGCTGGCAATAGACGCGTGTTGTAAGATTCAACAAAACCCAGCACGCGACCACCTGAACATTAAAGTCCGGCACCAAACAGTTTACTGTGTTCCGTCGTGTGTATGTGAGACCCAGTAGTGGCTATAGGGGAATCTGTCTATGTCTCTGTTCCTTGGATTCGTGTGCTCCATCTTAGACCCTGTCTGCGCTTACCGTCAGGTGAGACTAGGGCCAAACGTTCCCAAGTTTATTTGGGATCGTCGCAATATATCCTTCTCTTCCATTCTTCCCTGTCAGCCGTCACCTTATCATTTACTCCCTTTTCCTTCATATCCTCCCTCACACAATCCATCCATCTTTTCTTTGGTCTCCCCATCCACCCATCATCATTCATATTCATCACTCTCTTAGTCACACGTTTCATCCCTCCTCATCACATGCCCATACCAAGACAAACGACTTCCTTTCAAATTTTCTGTCACTGGTGCCACTTTCAAGCTTCCTCATTTCTTACTTTATCCATTCGCGTCACTTCACACATCCATCTCAACATTCTCATCTCCGCTACGTGTAATCTTCTTTTATCCGTTCAATGTTAATGCCTTTAATGCAAAACCGAAAAGTTCCTTCCAAAAGTACATACAAATTACTAAAAATGTTCTTCTTATTCTGCCTGCATGATCTGCCTCGTTAGTCTAATGATGGCAGGCGCGACTACTGATCGTGAGGTCCTGGGTTCGATCCCCAGGTCGGGCAAAGTGTTATTGGGTTTTTCCGGGTGGAATTTCTCAGTAGCAGCTCGGAGTTTGGATTTGTCCCTGATTGATGGCAATAGGCTCGCCCGCTATTATATGGGACTTAAACATAACGGTGGAATGAGGGTGTTACTATACACCTCTGCCCAACCCTTCGGGGAATACAGGTGTGATGTTATGTTCTTCTCATTGTCAGTGCATACGAGCTGTATCAGAAACCAGAACAACGTTATCTACCTATGACTCTAATAGCCGAAGAAGAGATTAGTCTATTTTAAAGACATAATGGCAAGAGACGGCTTAACTCAGTTTACTACAGTAGGCCCTAGCACGAATGTTGTGTTGTGACTTGTGACGTTAGTAAAGTAAACGTGACGTTAATATTTTGAATTGGAAATACTAGTTCCGCACATACTGTTCTGCCTAGCTTTTTCCCAACTATGTTGAGGTCAGCTTCCAGTCTAACCAGATGCGGCTGAATACCAGTATTTTACACGGAGCGACTGCCATCAGACCTCCACAACCCAGTTCCTGGGTAATGCCAATATCCTAAGATTAGAACCAATTGTCAATCTTTCGGACTTCTGACTACCCGTAACGACTGCCATAGGTATTCGTATGACACCCGAGACCAACTGTTTAACGGGCTCTCCAAGGCACGAAGGGGTCTCGATGTGTATTGAACGGTTACCCACCTACGGACTAACCGCGGCAAGCGCAGCTTAACCTCGCAAATCGTATGATCCGCGCGGTTGGTAATTAGCCATGAGCCCCTCTAGTTCCGCACATACTATTTAATTAAATTGAAAACTTTATTCATATCTACGTATGGTACAAATTGTGCATGTCGCAAAAAAAGAAACCTAAATGTTTTAAGACAGACGTATTTTTGATTCAAAATGCACTTACATTAGCGATATGTTTACGATATTGTCATCAAATCAAAGATGATGTAGTGACAAAAATTGAAAGGAGCCTGCTATGCATGGTTTGGTCATGTTGATAGAATGAGTGAACGGCGATTAACTAAATGAATTTATAAGGTGAATGTCAGTGGAAACGCCGGTAGAAGACGCCCTAGTAGGACATAAATCGATGTTATTGATGATGTTCTTCACAAAGGACAGGTGTGTAGTATTCTCAACCGTCGTGCGTGTATGACAAGATGTATGAATGTGGATGAAACGAAAGGAGTATGTAAGGATCGTAGCATGTGGCGTTCTATAGTTTCTGCCTACCCCCATGGGAAAAAGGCGTGATGTATGTATGTCATCAAATCCATCCTTTCCCAGAATCGGTCACAAATATCGCTCAACAATTTTGGGACACCCACCCACACATTATTGTTATTTAAATTCACCGAAGCTATTACTACTTTCGCTATCTCTTCGCAGAAAACGTTTTGGTACTATAGGTACATAGTTGATATTAATTTTATCTCTATGACTAATAGAACCTACACACTGACCTGGAAGGATCTACAAGGTTAGTCGGAAAGGGGGTAGTAAGCCGCGGGCCACCTAAAGTATCACTGATGACTATTTTAAAGGAAGTGTTAAAATTTCAAAATTCTGTAATTTTTATTTGCATGCTAAAAGATTTTTATTTTAGTTTTTTCAAAAAAATATCATCCCTGCTTTAGTTATGAATTCAGAAAATTAATTTTCTAATCCGTGACCCCAAATATGACCTAAATTGTAAAAACAGCTGATCATAGCTATGGACAGATACATTTTAGTATATTTTTTACGAAATCTTTGAAAAGCTATTTCTCTTAAACTATCGAGTTTGAGGGAAAATTGTAGAACAAAAGTTATCCGTTATTATGGGTACTTTAACACTCTTTCGGCTTAGTACCCCCTTTCCGATTAACCTTGTAGATAAGTACTACTCGTGGATGGATTTATCCTGATTTCTACCGAATGGGATTGAGCAAGCCCTTAATTCATTAAGGGATAAATGGAGGAACATGACGCGCGACATCTACGTGAATGTCCCGGGGACAACGTCGCCGAACAATTCGCTCGCACACACCTGCGCCCGCTCTCGAACCGTCGGTTTGCAACATTTCCCGCGTCACGTAGAAAACCCGCACAATGTTGCGGGGTAGGGTGCATCATTGTAGCGTCATGTAGACTCAATGTTGCGCGTCATGTTAGAAAACATTTTGACCCTTAGTAAATCTTGTCTACCATCTTCGCTCTTTCACCAAGCTTAAACGTATTTATGTACCTTGAACTTGATCCTCATCTAGAAGCAAGATCCATGTTAATTTTTACCGTCGAAGTTTGTTTAATAGTAAAGTCACAAGAATGGTGACATTCACAAGACTTTTCGAATGCCATCTTGTTGCTACGCACGGACGTGCTAATAACGACACATTTGGTGAATTTCGTTCATATCAGAGATATATTTGAAAGGGCAGACAGAAGGACTGCATGACAACTGCTGACTGAATATACAGAGCACTTGCAGTACGATTAATAAAATGGGATTCACCAATGATGATGTTATTAGCACTCCAGATCTGCGCTTCGCAGTTCAAAAAGACAAACAGTTTTCGCGTCGATTCCGACGGGCCAGAAGCTTTCCACAATTCTGGGCAGTGTATAGGCCCTCTAACAAGGTATAATGAGTAATCCTCACCACTAGTGAAAGCCGGTGATGTGGGGGCGGCGGCGGCAACCTCGACGGCCGCCGAGACACCGCACACGTCTCCTTCTGCGAACACATCAAACATGTTGAAACCCGATTTCTATTTCATACTCAATGTGAATTAAACGCCTACAATAAGAACCTACAAGTAATTATGTGTACCGCCTACACTACAGTGTAGTAAAATGGAAATGGCGAAATTGTAAGCAGCTTCCGAGAAAATTGTAAGTTGGTTCTACATATCTCTTTGAAGATCAGATCGAACCTATTTCAAACTAATCTGCAATTATATTGGCTTCTTCTGTCGTAGCACGAGCTACTTCCAACCTCGTGATGTACTGCTGACATAGATTAACCCTGAACGAGATACATTTGGATTCAATGAAAAAAATATAAGAAGTAAACATGTGTTCTTAACGTGAGTCATTTTAGGGCCCCGAGCGAATTGCACGGCTATCGCTCGCCGCGCGGTAATTTTACTCGAAGCGCTAAAATGCCTCCGGAAACACATGTTTACTTCTTGTTTTTTTTTATTGAATCCTACAGTATCCCGTGCAGGGTTAATCTATGTCAGCAGTACATCACGAGGTTTGAAGGAATTACATGATTTCGTTTACACCCTGTATGAGAATAGCATATGCCGTGGTAAAAGATTAGTCCGTCTGCATGGTTGGTAGATAGGCTGACTTCACAGGATGCTTCGGATGTACTCAAGTATCGTCACACGTGGAGGGTCCTTTGATGCACTCCAAAAACATAACAGTACATGTCAGTACATAGTAAAGTGCGCGCAAGATAACTCTGCGCGCGGCCAAAATCGGAACTAATCATGTTCCGCCATAATGTTGCCGTTTTATTAACTTTGTCACTACATCTACCTGATTTTAGGAATAAAAGAAAATATAATAATAAAGATTATAATAGACCTCATCAGCCGATAATAATCATACTGCATTCTTATTCACTCACGGCACATTTATAACCTTAGTTCTTTTCCTTTGCAAATTACGTAAAAATACGAATTAATTTAAATGATAGGTAGTAAATTTAAACGTACATAACTTAGCTCAATTAAAATATAATCAACAGCAAGAGGGCTGCCCAATTTTAATGCTCACGAATACACTACTTTTCCTTGAAAAGTAGGACTTTATATTTTTGCGATCATGGCAACATTTAGCACGCCCTCCGTCGCGCGCAGAGTTATCTTGCGCGCACTCTAGTTCAAACCCAGGTATATCAAAAGAAATAAACCTGTGTGTGCCCGACAATTATGTATTGCGAAGGCGACGGCCATGTCTATTGGCGGTGCCCAGTAGTAGGACCAATCTACTGACTAAAGCCCCTATAACGCGTACCTTGCATGTACTTAATGACGTAGTAGACAGCATAGATCTTTTTACTTGTTCTCTGATTGAGTTCACAAAAACCACGATGTACAGAATATGTTATGGTAAATAATAAAACTGTAATTATGGCCACACTATTGAATTAGGAAATTCCTGTAATGATAGTGATGATGGGTTAATAAATAAATAAATACTTGGATAATATTGTGTTACTGTGAACAGATATCAATTAATACAATCTAACTTGACGCGAGTTACAAGATCACAAGTAATGAGTCACCTCGCCCACTGCCTTTGAAAGTGAACTTATAAGGAGCTTACGATTACTAGTAAAGTTGTAAGCCGTTTGATACGAGACTAGTTTGATACCGCGACTTCGCTCTTAATTGACATGGCCAACAACCTAGTCACCGCCTAAGGTATGAGAGCGGCAGGAGGGGGGTGCGAAACAATAGACGCGCTGTCAGTTTGCTGTTTTGTCTACCGCGCGCACCCCCTTCCTGCCGTTCCCATACCTGGAGGTGACTACCACTTGCGCGCGGACTATAAGCCCTCGTTCGCACGACAGCTTTTTCAACGCGCGTTAAAAAAGCGTTCTAAGTACAATAAATAGCAAGCCGTATATGTGTTCACATGATAGCGCTTTTTTAACGCAGTTTATCTATTGTGCGCGTTGGACGCTTTTTTAACGCGCGTTGAAAAAGCTCTCTTGCGTACGAGGGCTAAGTCTCGTGCTATCATCGTCACTCTAAGGCGAAATGACAGTGACAGCATGAAATCAACGGCAACTTAAAATTAAGTATGTAACGAACTCTTTGGAGTCGACTCTCAGTGTGCCAACCGAAAGATAGTGAGAGGAAGAAATTATGTCAGACTGACGTCGAGTGCTTTTCCATGGTGATAAATTTCGTTTGCTTTTATATTATTATTTCGCATTAAACATAATTAAAGGTGACACAATTTCAAGGTGTTTCCTTATAAGTAGCATTTGTGTATTTGGCCAATAGTGTAGTAATTTTTAATAGAGTATGTTTCTACTCAGGATCTTCTCTCATATCGGCACGAAGTATTCGAAAATAGCTCATCCCGTGGTGCAAAGATTAGCCAGTCACCAAGGTTGTAGCGGGGCTGACTGCCCAGGGTGCGCCCAACGTATCTTTTAATGCACACATGTTGTCAAGTCAAAATGCCAAGATATTCTTATGTATTATTCTGCCGTCGTAAGAGAAAGGGGCACAACCGAGATTTTTTTCAAAATTTAGTTAAATACATATTTGGAATCAGATTTTTACGCTGATTCCAAATATGTATTTAACTCAATTTTGCAAAAAATGTCAGTTGTGCCCTTTTGTATTACGACGGCAGTATTTATCTGCTGCGGGGCAAGGCTGTAGCCAGTTCGGGGCTCACAAGGTTTCAAACACTCCTTTATACAAATCAATAATTGATGGAAGAAACTCGCGTAGTTGTATGTAGTGAGCATGCACCGGTAATCTGTGTGAAATGTTTAAACGTAGCTCAAAAGATGCTATAAAGGCCTCGCCAAACAGAACGCGTTTTTCACGCGCGTCAGGGCGTTCCTATGTCGCGTCGTAACACTCTACCGCCGCGTTATATTGTACTACTAGAGATCTCCCGCGATTTCGCACGCAATTTTCAGATAGACTATGTCCTTCTTCGGGTTCTAGACTATCGCTGAACTAAGTTTCATCAAAATCGGTTCAGTAGTTTAGCCGTGATGAGGTAACAAAGACACAGACACACAGAATTACTTTCACAGGCCGCGGGGACCTCGTCTACCCGTGGTGCACCGAAGGTTACCAGATGTAAAACCGTAAAATCCTGACTAAAACCCCGATTTATATAAAAAATGTCTAGACATTATTGCTGCGAACGCACAAAATGCAAGTTTAGTATTTGTTTTGTGACTTTGAAATATTATTTTATTAAATAATCAAAAATCCTGACATTTTGAAGGTCCGATCGGAATCCTGAACAGACCCTAAAAACTGTGATATGGCGGGACAAATCTTGACGTCATCTTGTGACTACGGACATTACAGATAGTGCCAGCCATGAAGATGCGCCCCACTCTTCACCTAATCGCGTGTTCTCTCTCACTCTAAGATGAAGAGTGAGAGAGAACACGTGATTTAGACGAAAAGTGGGGCGCGTCTTTGTGGATGGCACTCTCTGTATCTATATTTTTGGAAGGTGTTTATGTTCCCTTTCATCCAGCATTGAATGGCCTCGTGTTGAAGAAGAAGATGAGAAATGTTCCATATGTCCACACTCCAACAGTGTACTGAATAAGATGTTTACAAAATAACATGCTATAAGTATACTTACGACGTGAATAGAGAGCGTGGGTGCGGACTTCCCGAGCGCGGACCTGCGCATACGCACGAGGTTCGACAAACGGGGCGCTTTGGTCGCATCTGTAACAACAAACAATTGATATAATATTTCAACATCTGCGCTTCAATTGGTTTTAAGCAGGGCAGCACTAAAGGCTCTCACACACGGTCGAGGCACTATAAAATATCTACAATATATCAGAAATATGTGGTCATATTTTAAGGGGATTGTTTGGACTCTTATGCAATACGTCAAACAAAAAAAACTAGACATTTTTGTTTCGACTCTCCATACAATTGGCACTAGCTGATCGAGTCAATTTGTATGGAGTCGAAAAAAATTTGGGTGTTTTTTTTTTATTATTTGACGCATTTCTGTTATACGTTAATTTCTGACCGCATATCTTACGATATCGCTCTCATAGAAATCAATGGGCTAACACAAGCAGATAATTTACATTTTATCGTTAAGCATCTAAAGGTACCGACAGACATCAAATTCATCCAGATAAAAAATATAGGTCCGAGATGATAATATATACAAATACAAATTGTATTTACAATATGTATTGATTTTTATACCTTCAGATAGTATCTGAAAGTATAAATATAATCTGAATTCAGATAATAAAAGGAGATGTTTCATTTTTGTATGGGACTCCGGCCATAACGTGTACCTTTTAGAAAAGCTGGGAAACTAAACCCTGAATAGCTTACAGTAACATTTTTTTTCATAATATCAAATGTTTTTTATGCACAAAATAAAAGTTAAAAATGTTTGACGTTTGTCGTGAGAGTTATGACAGCCGTGAGAGGTTGTAAAGATGACGTTTACCTAACCTAGAAATTGATATTTGTTAATTACTGACTGACTGTGACCTGACATTTTGAATTTTTCGTTCAGAAGTACACGTCAAAAAAGAAGAATAAATATATTTCTATTGATGAAATCGTCACACTAGCTTAGAATTAGTCGAAAAAGATGGCTAAGAGAATAATAATTATTATTAATTGTACAAGAACACATACCTTTCATATTTAACGTCTACGTGAATTATGTTTTGATTTGACATGATTTCAGAACGAAAGCAGGCTATGCAAACTATAGGACGCCATGTTGAATAGAATATGGCAATAATTGAAAACTTATTATATTTTGTGCACATCAAATCAGGTTTAAATTCACGAAAGAATATTTTTCCTCAATTCTTGGATTTTTTTCCCCTTTTTCGATAAATGTACATCTTATGGCCGAAAATGAAACATCTCCTTTGTATTTGTATTTCGCACTGCTAAATTAATAGTGTATCAACTCAAAATGAAGCTTTTCTCAGAATCGACAGAAAACTGATTATTTACATCCTGTTATAGATTACAATTGAAGTGAATGAAATGAATTACATGCGAAGATTTGTGTTTGTAAACACGCCCATGATACAGGAGAAATCCAAGTGTGGCGCAACGTTTTTAACAAATAAAATAAAAGAGTTATCTCAAATTGATAAAATTTTGAGTTGATACAGTATTAATCTACCAGTGCGATATATTATCATCTCGTATATTTTTTATCTGGATGAATTTGATGTATATTACGAGAGAAGTTCTATTTAAAATAATACCCATCACTTTCTAACGTCATCTATACCTACTAATATTATAAAGAGGAAAGATTTGTATTTTTGTATGTAACGAATAAACTTAAAAACTAGTGGACCGATTTAAAAAATTCTTTTGCCGTTAGAAAGTTACATTATCAGTTCACTGAGTAATATTTGTCTGGTTGTCTGGAAGAAATCGCCTAGTGCGATAAGACCGCCCATTGTACATCTCTATTTTTATAGTAATGTTCCGTGTTTGTTTTGTGTACAATAAAGAGTATTGTATTGTAACATAGGCTATATTTATTAGTGGAATAAAACTTGTTACGCGGGCGGAGACGTGAGGACACAGCTAGTATAACAAAAAGAGACGCGGAGCTAATTTAAAACCTGGGTTTTGCTTAGACCATCTCTTGTAATAAGAGAGTACTTATAAGATTTTCTGCGCTGATACTCGCTGATAAAATATTATAGTAGGTACCTATCTGCACCGTCTGAGACAGCCTTAAGATCTGGTGTTAAATATTTTTACACTGTTATCACGTAATAGTTAAATAACACGTTAGTAATACTAAAGTATGTTTAGCTTGTATACTTAAGTACGCAAATATTAAATGTTTAATAGATATTTTATTACTTCTGAATGGTTATGAATGTTATGTAACCTTTTTATAGTATTTATGCAATAGTTGTTATTTAAAACACATACCTATACCTATATTATGTAATTTAAACAGTTGTTCTTTAACTGCCTTGTTAGATTAGTGGTGCCAAGCGCGACTGCTGATCGTGAGATCCTGCGGGTTCGATCCCTAGTTCGGGCAAAGTATTATTGGGTTTTTCCGTGTGCAATTCCTCAGTAGCACTGCAACCGAGCACATAACTTGCTTGCTTGTAACAGAACATGATTTAACATCACGCCTGTATTCCCCGAAGGGCTGACCAGAGGTGTATAGTAACACCCTCATTTCGCCGTTATGTTTAAGTCCCATTTAATAGAGGGCCACCCTATTGCCCTCACCCGGGCACAAATCCAAACTCAGGGCTGCTACTGAGAAACCCAATAACACTTTGCTCGACCTGGGGATCGAACCTCTCACGATCAGTAGTCGTGCTTGCCTCCACTAGACCGACGAGGCAGTCCTTGTAATCTTGACTAATCTGTTGTTACCTCATCCTCAACTATGGTCAATCAACAAAACTGACCGCGCTATCTGAAGCAGATTGAACGGGTTCTTGCTACCTTACTTGTTTACATACACGTTATCTTAAACATAAGTATATCTATGAATCACTGTTGAGTGTGTGTCTAGACAAGTAATAGGGGTGCCAGATGTCCCATTTTATTGAGATATGATTAGCTTTTTAACCGACTTCCAAGAAAGGAGGAGGTTCTCAATTCGGCTGTAGGTTTTTTTTTAATATTTGTTACCTCATTACCACCTCGTTTATAAACCGATTTAAAAAAAAATTGTTTGCAAGAGCATTATTTTGAAGTGGTCCCATTTAAATTTGATGAAGATCTGGTGAAGAACTTCGGAGATAGACAATGGAACTCCTCAATGACGAACAGTACGCATAATGTGATAATATGATTATATTACGAGCAGCGTCTTTAGTAGATCCAATCATGTTTTAATTAAAGCCACTAAAATGCAAAAAATAAAAAACATTTTAACAAAAATAAAACCGACTTCAAAAAGCCGAAAAAAAAAGAATAAAATAATTACCATAATGATTATAAAATTAACAGTTTCAGAAGTCGGTGCCTTCAATTTGGTTCAGCGTGGATTATTAGCACCGACTTCTGAAACTGTTAATTTTATAATAATTATAGTTTTTTGAAGTCGGTTTTATTTTTGTTAAAATGTTTTTTATAGCTCTAATCCGGTTCGAAATACGTTTTGCCAAATGTTGTTAGGCTACCAGTTGTAAACAACCTAATAAGTGTGTCATCGCCTGTTCGCTACTCAATCATTACGATCCTGACCTAGACCTATCAACAGTAAGCCTAGCACGATCGTTTGACGTATAGTATTATAAAGCTATCGCTAATGTAAGCAAATTTTGAATCGAAAATACAACTGTCCTATAACATTTTGGTTTATTTTCTTGCAACACGCACAATTTGTATCATACATAGATATGGACAAAGTTTTGAAACGAGTATTTCCAATTCAAAATTCACTTACACTAACGTTCTTCTTCTTTTCGTGTGGTTAGTGACTAACCTGGTGTCAGAGTTTGTGTCGCCCATGGGCTTCTGACTTGGCTTCACATGCCGTCGAGAAATAACTCTCAGGCATGCCGGTTTCCTCACGATGTTTTCCTTCACCGTTTTAAGCAAGTGATAATTATACAATACGCACATGAATCCGAAAAGTCAGAGGTGCGTGCCTTGGGTTCGAACTCGGGATCTATGACTTGGCAGTTCGACGGTCACACCACTAGGCTATCACTGCTATACATTACATTAACAATTACATACATTAACGTTACGATTACGTTGCTAAAGGCTCATTTACACGGTGCAAGTTTCTTGAAGCAAGTCTCATGCTATCTCTGTTTTTGTCGAAGAGAAAGACAAAGATAGCATGAGACTTGCTTCAAGAAACTTGCTCCGTGTAAATGAGCCTTAACGGTCACAACATTCGAGCTAGACTTACTGAAACAAAACAGCTGTGAATTTTAATGTTTACTTTAGCAACCCTAGCTACCAAACATAGACAATACTTTACTCGGCTCCCTAAAGTCGTAAAATGATAAAATATTACACTATTATTTACTCAAACGTCCAATTCTAACATAATGTATATCAAATAGGATATTCTCTCATGGCCAAAGACAAGCGAGGCTTGGCTTTCCGAGAACTTAGAAGCCACATTATGATGATGTAAACCCTACAATCGGTAGTCTTCAGTAATTGGGGTGTAGACATCTCTGTCGATCTTTTAAGAGCGACTGCTATCAGGCAGTCGCTCTTAAAAGATCAGAAAATAAAGACACGCAAATCTATACTAATATTATAAAGCTGAAAAGTTTGTTTGTTTGTTTGAACGCGCTAATCTCAGGAACTACTGGTTGGAATCGGAAAAATATTTTTGTGTTGGATGGTCCATTTATCGAAGAAGGTTATAGGCTATATAACATCACGTTACGACTAATAGGAGCGGAGCATGAATGAAAAATGTTGCAAAAACGCAAAAAAAATACCACCCGTGCGGAGCCGGGATGGGCCGCTAGTCAGATATACTTTGGCGGTTCGACATAGAATCCTCTGCTCCGTTTTTTTTCTATTCGACTGCTTGTAGATGGTCTTGCGAACCATTTCTACGTAACCGGGCAGTTATTGGCGAGACCTGAAGGGTCTCCAACCAATGGCGACGAGAGTAAAATACTTAACCTAAGCTAACTACTATTACTAACATCATGATTACTAGCAGCAACAGCACTAAGGGCGACCACTAATGGGAACCTTCTCTCCGTCGAATGACCACTGTTTCTATAACGTCGGGTACGTTGATTTATCTTGACAACTACCCTCCTTTATCAACATTGTCCAGTGTTACCAGCTACCGACATACTGGTATTCAGCCACATCTGGTCAGAACTGAAGCCGACCCCAAAATAGTCGCCAAAAGACGTGATGATCATGACAATCTCAATAGCTTCTGACCATTTTCTGTCTTCCCAAGATCTGTATACCACATCGGTGTTAAAAAGTTTATAGATTAAATTAGTCTGGATGTCAATGGCACATGTCTGCATTCCTATGACGGGGCGACAAGAATGGAGCGCAAATTAAAATATTTCGTACTTCAACTGACATGATAAATGAATTGTGTGTGCTCCCCAATAAAAAATGCTGAAAAATGTACCCGGGAATACTTCAGTGCCCGTAACGTTAGTCTCGTATGGCCTTATTAAAAACCTACGAAGCTCCGAGCTAGGAATACATATAGCATCATTATGGTTCTCCTACGAGATACGTGAGACGAACGACCAAGTTTGCTAATTTACGAACGCTTCGATAGAGTGTAATAGTGTGTCGATAGTGGGTCAATAGTGTGTCGATAGAATAGTTTTAGACATCAGGTAGCACGACAGTACCCGCGCCAATTTGATATTCTGCTGGTTATTTAAGACCAGTGACTTTCCACTGACTGACCATTGAACTGTAATAGAACTATTACTTCAATAGAAAACATTGAAGTTGTAGCTGCATTTGTAATCTGTCATAATCGAAATGGAATCCCAATAAGGTGTCGGTGCGATGAGAATTGTATGTCACTTTTATTTAGATCAGACGTGGCTCCCTGGTGAGGTCAGGAGGGGAGACTGCTTGTTAGCGGAGAAACGTTCGATATGGGATATGTTTTGCCTCGTTGATAGCGAACGATAGGGTAGGCGTTCAACCATGTAGTTCCTTCAAAGAGTTTCCACCCTTTCCATTCCCGTGCATCAAAGGCGGCTAAAGGATTATTAAACCGTGTGGAGACGGGCTAGAATATAAAACTACCTCAGCGCACGCTGGGAATAGACGCGTATTGTAAGATTATACAAAACCCAGCACGCGACATGGTAGGATCTATACGGGCCGCCTGGCTAGCTACCACCTAAGTAGTTTACTGTGTTCCGTCGTGTGTATGTGAGAGCCAGAGAGATATAGAAGAATCCCCTCTATATTTCTGTTCCTTGGATTTATGTGCTCCATCTTGGACCCTGTTTACGCTTATTATCAGGTGAAACTAGGGTCGAACGCGACAAGTCGTTCGTTCCTCGTTCCTCCGAGCTTTTTACAATTGTGATGTTGTCAGCTTCCAGTCTTAACCAGATGCGGCTGAATATCAGTATTTTACACGGAGCGACAGCCATCAGACCTCCGGAACCCAGTTGCTGGGCAATGCCGATATTCTAAGGTAGACCGGTTTTCAGACTTTCGGGCTTCTGACTTCCGGTAACGACTGTCATGGGTATTCTTATGACACCTGGGACCGACTATTTAACGTGCTTTCCGAGGCACGGAGGGGTTATAAGTATGTGTAACGAACGGTCACCCATCCACAGACTGACCGCGGCAAGCGCAGCTTAACCTCGCAAATCGTATGACCCGCGCGGTTGGTAATTAGCCATGAGCCCTTGATGCTAGCTTAGAAATGGCAAAATGCCTTATAATACCATTTTGAAGCTGCCTAAGCCTCTGCCCTTTCGGGAGTGACGTTTTATGAAAAGTACCAGGCTACCAGATAGTGTCAGAGGTAACAGATACAGAATAAATTCTAGGCGCGGCAGAGGTGTGTCACAGTTGATACAAACATAATAATTGTTTATTCGTGACATTACTTCAACAGTTATCTACTTTATAAATAACGATAAAGGCGTGTGCCTTGTTTGTTCATTAAAATTCGTTTTAATTATTCTCCGTGCTATAATCGCTGCATATCAACGTCCATAACGTCGGTCGGCAGTGAAAACCACGTATGTGTAAAATACAATTTTTTAAAAGAGATAGATGTAACTGTCTCCTGCAAAAAAAAATGGTCGATCAAATGTTAATACAAGATTGACATCGTTCGTCATAGATAGCTTAGAAGTATTTGAATTGAAAGTTTGTTGAACCAGTACGTGTATAACGAGTTTATCAATCTAAAGTACAAATAAAACGCTATTGAAGAAAATTCTATTTAAGAGGTTTTTACTGCCGAACGTCGATAAAGTATTTGTTTTTAAACGGTTTTTAATTAGCTTCACTTAATTAACTTGTGATGAGGAGGGATGAAACTCATGTGACTAAGAGAGTGATGAATATGAATGTTGATTGATGGAAGGGGAGAGGGAGACCTAAGAAAAGATGGATGGATTGTGTGGATATGAGTAAATGATAATGAGACGGCTGACAGGGAAGAGTGGAAGAGAAAAACATATTGTGCCGACCCCAAGTAACTTGGGACCAGGGCAGGAAGTTGATGATGACTTCATTTTCAAATCTTGCGACAGATTTTTCAACTACTTCTACTTGACCGATTTTACTGCAACTTCGCACACAAATTCAATTCCCAAGACAATACAACATTATAATAATTTCAACCTGCAACTCTCAAATACTGATGCTGCAGATACTGCAAGATAAAACTGTTTAAGTTAAAATATATTTTAAGGATTTTTTATTTAGTTATTGAATTGTTTTTACAATATTTGTAAATATGTGAGCACCATGTATCTATCACATAATTTGTCATTGCTTCGTTTTTAATTCTTTTTACCTATTGTGGTATAGTAATTTTATTCTAGGTACATCGTCTTCACATATAATTGTATAATTAATGTACCGATACAAAATATTAAACGTAGTTTAAAAGGGTAACGGTGGAGTTTCTTGCCCATTCTTCTCCATACGAAACTGCCTTTTAGAAGGGGCGACTAGAATCAATTCTTTTATTTTGTAAATTTTAACGTTCAAAAGTGCCTTTTATGTGCCTAATTGAAATAAATACTTTGACTTTGTTAACAAAATCATGAAAGTCACCTGTTAAAATCTATCCGATACTTGACATTGATGTACCACTCAGTCACACAAAGGTCCGCGTAGACTTTTGAATGTATCGTTTACCTTGCATTCCTACAGGTCCATGACCAAGCAGTGGACTGCGACAAGCTGTCGAATTAACTGATACACAGATTAGAATCAGCTGTCATTAGGCCTAGCACGAACATTTGATGCATAGTATCGTGAACGTATCGCTAATCTACCTATACATATACTAATATTATAAAGCTGAAGAGTTTGTTTGTTTGTTTGAACGCGCTAATCTCAGGAACTAATGGTTGGAATTATAAAAAAAAATTGTGTTGGATAGTCCATTTATCGAGGAAGGTTATAAGCTATATAACATCACGCTACGACCAATAGGAGGGGAGCATATATGAAAAATGTTGCAAAAACCCTGTACCAGCCGCTATGTAAGAGAATTTGCAATCGAAAATACAACTGTCCTATAACATTTTGGATTCTTTTTTCCGACACGCAAAATTTATATCATACATAAATATGAATGAAGTTTTCAATTTAATTAATAGTATGTGCGAAACAAGTATTTCGTATTCAAAATTCACTTACACCGTTACTAACGTCACCACATCCGAGATAGAACTACAGTACACCGAAAAGAGTTCTCATTTGACCCATTTACCACCAAAACCTAATCTGCACGCACTCGACTGAACGCTGACTTTTTTAAAAGTGCATAATGCTTATTGTTTCTTAAATTTATAAATGTATAATTTTTCTATCGTGCTTTTTAGTGATCGTAAGATTTACATACATACATACATAAACTCACGCCTTTTTCCCATGGGGGTAGGCAGAAACTATAGAACGCCACATGCTACGACTCTTACATACCCCTTTCGCTTCATCCACATTCATACATCTTGTCATACACGCATGCCGGTTGAGAGTACTACGCACCTGACCTTTGTGAAGAACATCACCAATAACATCGATGTATCCTAAGATTTCTACTATTTTTTTGTGTGTTTACCCGCGGGAACCTGTAATTGACTCTATTTCGTACTCAATTGTTATTCATCTGGTATAGCTGTTGGTTCTCCTATCTATCTATATATACATATAATAAAACTGTAGAAGAGTTCAATTCTGTACATTAGATAAAAACAAAAAAAAATACCCTTAGGGGTCTTCATACAAGTAACACAAGCAGAAAAAAATAATTTTGAAATTTTTGTCTGTCTGTCTGTTGTCCGGGTTTAACACAAAAACTACTAGACGGATTTTGATGAAACTTTTTTTGTTATATAGCTATTAGTCCTCGACCACATATAGGCTATAATTTATTTTGAAGTCTCAGGTAGGGTAGGTAGGTAGGTAGGTGCGCCGTAGATACCATAAATGAAAAATGTTGCAAAAACGGGAAAAACGCAGACGAAGTTGCGCGGGTCAGCTAGTAAATAAATAAATTGACAACTGCTCCAACCTTAGAATACTGGTACCTATCTGGCTTTCATTGTCTTGTGAAGGTCAAGTTACATTCGGTTCGCGTAAAAGCCGTATCCGGTTAAATTTTAAATAGGTTTCAAAATATTTTGAGAAAGGCTAGAATGTTGATAGATAAACGTATAAAAGACAACAATGAACTAAAAAAAATCTCATCCTTACAAGTACACAAAACATTTTAATTGAAGCGATTCTTTACCGCAGCACGACGCCATGCAAGATCTCCCGATTTGGCGCCGTTTGGTCAAACGTTTGATCAGATACGCCAATACGATTACTCGGCACTACGATTAGAGCTGATGACTTAGATAGATATTTGTGGACGGACTTGAGATATTAAGCAGCTTGGAATTACGAAATTGTAGTAAAACCAGAGTAAATATAATTCCTTTAAAAAAATCTTTCAAGTTAAACCGTTTTATCTTGCAGTACCCCTGCAGCACCAGAATTTGAGGATTGAGGGTTGAAATTATTATAATGTTGTGTCGAAGAAAAGAAGTTGAAAAGGATAGAATATTTCCTTGCCTCGGAGAGCACGTTAAACAGTCGGTCCCGGGTACTCAGAAGCCCGAAAGTCTGACAACCGGTCTAACCTTACAGTATCGGCATTGCCCTGTAACTGGGTTGCGGAGGTCTGACGGCAGTCGCTCCGTGTAAAATACTAGTATTCAGCCGCATCTGGTTAGATTGGAAGCTGACCCCAACAAAGGCTTAGACCACCAAAGTAAATATTCAAGGCCAAATGTGTCGACTTCCAGTAGGTGTTCCTAGTGTGCGTTCGCGAGGACCTCCTACCATCCTAGTGTATGGCGTGCGGGCGACGGGTTAGGGGACCCGCGCCCGACCAGTAACAGGCCCGAGAAGGCGGCGCGCAGTGTTCCGTGCGCGCTTCTCAAGAGGATGTGGGGCAAGGCCCCACAAGAGAAAGGTCCGCCAGTGGCTGGCGGACCGGCACCTGCCGGGGTTGCGGTGCATGCTTTTGCGAATCCCGCGACCCCGGCCGAACGGTCAGGAGGAGGAACACCGTTGGTTTTTAGCCGGTAAGAGTCCAGCAGACCCCCTCGCCTTCCCCGGGCGAGGGAATTCCATGAAGATTTTCCAAAAGGTCTGACAAAGTGTTATTGGGTTTTTCCATTAGGAATTTCTCGGTAGCAGCCTGGAGTCTGGGTTTGTGCCCGGTTAATGGCAATAGGCTCGCCCACTATTACATGGGACTTAAACATAACTGGCGAAACGAGGGTGTACGAAAACATCTCTGCCGAACCCTTCGGGGAATAGAAGGCGTGGTGTTATGTTTTGTTTCAACTTTCAGTTCGTTTTCATGGTGTGGTCTCCATCTTTACATATGCCTTCATGATGCAGGCTGATTTAAGACTAGTTTTCACACGGGTCCATTAAAGTTGAACATGTCTCTCGGAAATTAGATCTCGATTCGGAGATGGGAAATGTTTTCATTTCCGATATTCATATCCTTCTAAAAGATTATCGTAATCGATTCAAATAATTTTAGCGTAACTGAGTGGCTAACAGATTCTCGATTAAAACGAGTATCAGCTGATTACATTAATGTACGATTGGATCTACATGATTTATGACTCATAATTAAGTATATTTAAGTAGGTGTAGTAAGTATTTAGAGATAGCACTTAGGTATGTATCTAAATAAAGTTTGCTCAATTTTCTTGCAAAATTAAAATAACCATTTTTTTAAGACACTGTGCCCCCACTCTGTATTCTCCTGTATCGTGGGTGCGTTTACAGACACAAATCTTCACATGCACAAACACCCAGACCCGGAACAACTGTCGGTAGACCATACAAATATTTGTTCGGTGCGAGAATCGTACCCACGATCTGTGGCGCAAAAAGAGCCTCAGCCACTACGCCAAACGTGTCGTCAACTTTTAACATACATACATAAACTCACGCCTTTTTCCTACGGGGATAGGCAGAAACTACAGGACGCCACATGCTCTCTTACATACTCCTTCGCTTCGTCCACATTCATGCATCTTGTCAAACACGCGAGCCAGTTGTGAGTAAGGCTGCCGACACCGGACAACGATTTCAAAAACCCCGAACATTTATTCAAAATCGGAATTTCTCTCCGGACGCCCTTGAAAATATTAAAAAATATCTTTTATGTATTAAAATAACCGAAATATAAATTTTCGCACTAGTGATAAGTGTGTGCTGCGTGGAACGAATTGCTGGAATAGAAACGAAACTGGCTAACGCAACGGGCGTCCGAGTTTCACCCGGACACTTTTTAAAGCCCCTCCCGAAAGCCCCTGGACGTCCTCCCAAAATGGGGGAAATCCGGACAGATGGTAGCTCTAGTTACAAGTACCAACCTGAAAGTACTGATACCTATATCTAAACCATTATAATCGTGTAGTAACAATCAGTCGCAAACATAACCCATTTCAGTTATTTACACCTATAAATCAAAATAACCGAATGTCGAGCGAAAGTACACGCATTGACCTACCGTTCTTTAACTGTAGGTAGTTAGTTAAGCTGGTTAAGCTTGCTTCACAATAACCCGCTAACTGAGACCGCAACCTTAATTTAAACTTGTTATCTTAACGGACAGAGTTATAAATAATAACACAGTATGACTGTTATCAAGTAATTAGTGTTGTTGAGATTGTATCGTAGGTATTATAAATAATCGTATCATTAAACCGTAATGAGCGTTGCAAATTATACTTTATCACGACAGCTTAGGATCTTTTTTTACATAATCCCATAAAATTGCAATCGTGTATGGAATTATGTGTGAAGTATTAAGGGTTTAACTAATTTGCTGTTAACGTAAAAAATATGCAATACTGTGTTAATTCCATAACAGAAATTTTAAGACAATTGATTGATTGATTTTGTATTTACATTGTTGGCACAAAACAGATAGGTACAGAAGTCAATCACATGTATGTACTTCACTTTTCATACCTACGCTCGGCGGTCGCTCTATCTATATATCTATCTCTCTCAAGCGCATGGCACTCGCGCTCGCACTCACTCGCACTCTAGCCCCAAACAGTCCGAGATATCGTGTCCGTGAGCAGTGTCTATGTGTGCGTTGCTCGAGCGCACTTGTATGTAGATTGACTTCTGTACCTATCTATTTTGTGTTGTTGGGGTGAATTAAGGTCAAAGCACACATATCAAATCGGAAAGGGATCGTCACCGTATCAACTCAAGCCGTTCAGTATTCTTTGTATGAAAGTCCCTACTGCAACGCACACTAATCGGAATCGTAACGTAATCGCCTCGCCTCGGGACAAGCTCACGAACCGCGGTGCGGTGAGGCGATACGGTTACGATCCCTTTCCGAGTTGATATGTGTGCTTTGACCATTAAAAGAGCCTACACGAGTGACGATACTCAAGAACGTCCGGGGCTTCCTAGGCAGTCAGCCTCGTTACCAACCTTGCTGACTGGCTAATCTTTTCACATAAATACCCTCTTCCTGTTTTATTCTTATACCAGCGACCCGCCCCGGCTTCGCACGGGTGCAATGTAGATACTAATGTGGGACATATAAACCTTCCTCTTGAATCACTCTATCTATTACTGAAAATTGCATTAAAATCCGTTTCGTAGTTTAAAAGATCTAAGCGTACAGACAGCGGGAACGACTTTGTTTTATACTATGTAAAGATTGCATACGAATTTGTAGAGATTTATTTTTTAAACTATTTTTCTCATTAATTATTTTCGCAAAATCGTTCACTACCAAAACACTATTAATTTTAGTATGGTTACATTATTTTCCAAGTTACTGCATCGAATTCAAAGTCCGACTATAAACCCAAAACAACTATTTGGATATAAATATATGTTGAGCGTAATTTTAGATGCGATAGACTCAAATATTAAGAAACGAAAGAGGTAAACTGACGTGCTCCGCTAAACTCACGTGCATGCCTGTATCAAAATACGCGGCACGTGGGAATCTGGGCTCAGTTCCAACTATTTATTTTTTCTATCTTTTATATTATACTCTTTACATTCGTTACATAGTATACGCCATGTTTTTCCAGTACTTACGTTATATTAGCTAATATATTATGAATTCTTTCTATATTTACATCACTAAACAGTAATAATTCTAATGATAACTTGGATGGACTACAATTTTTATTTTTTGCAAATTAAAGAACGCTATTTTGATTATTGTAAACTAGCTGTGTCCTCACGGCTCCGCACTTAATCTATGGTACTCAGTGATAATGTAGCTTTCTAACGGCAAAAGATTTTTTGAAATCGGTCCAATAGTTTTAAGTTTATTCGTTACATACAAAAATCCAAAAATACAAATCTTTCCTCTTTATAATATTAGTATAGATAGTATAGATGAGCTTTTGCCCAGAGCTTCGCTTGTGTGATTTTTTTTTCACTCCCTTAGGAGGGAAATTTTGAAAAATCCTTCCATAGTGAATGCCTTCGTTATATGTATAAGGTCTACTACTTCGTTACTAAGGTCAAAATTTTAAGTTTCTAACCCCAGTGGTTTAGGCTGGGGGTTGATGCAGTCAGTTTCTCCTTTTACAGAAGACTAGCTGTGTCCTCACGGCTCCGCCCGCGTAAGAAGTTTTATTCCAGTAATAAATACAGCCTATGTTACTCAGTGATAATGTAGCTATATGTATATATTTTGCAGCAGTACACCATGGACTACCCCTCTATCTTATTCATTGACTTCCTGTTCATCCAAAGGTTGTCTGGTAGATATCGCTATCAGCGATAAGACCGCCATTGTACCCTTTAATGTTTGTTATTGTATAAGAGCTGTGTTACAATTTTGGTGTACAATAAAGTATATTCTATTCTATTCTAGCTTTCTAAGGGCAAAATAATTTTTGAAATCGGTCCAGTAGTTTTTAAATTTATTCGTTACATACAAAAATACAAATCTTTCCTCTTTATAATATTAGTATAGATTGGCACCGTGTGATAACGCCATTGCTCGAAGAACGATTTTCGGTTCACTAATGTCTGACTCCTATAATATAATTTACGGAGTGTTATCGGTTAAATAATGAAGCAAAGACCTCCAAGCTTTACATAGTAGACCCTCCCATATGGAAGTAGCTATCACAGGTAAAATTAGCTTACGAGTCTATTTTTATCCCCAGTTTGGCAATAAAAAATGCTACCATTGGTAAGCAAAACGATTCGTTTTTATTTATAGGAACCGGGCATAAAAACATAGAATCAAGACTTGTAGAAGGTCTCTGCACCTATTATCGTATTCTACTTTCTAGAAAAATTCCTTGGAAAATCAGCTACATCGTAATTATAGGTTAGTATTTTAATTTACCATAATTAAGCATTTGAGCCAAGAAAGAACTGTAAACGTCCACCTATTACCGCACTAGATTACACGGTTTCTTTTCCACTAATAAAACATCTATTGGACACACAAAATTGCCGGGTATAGGAACAAACCGAAAATACGGTTTAAATAATGGAACCGGTAATATACTCGTAATGGTTGGTGACTTGATGTCTACCTTGTTGGTCTAGTGGTCGCAAGCGCGACTGCTGAGCATAGGGTCCTGGGTTCGATCCCCAGGTCCGGCAAAATGTTATTGGGTTTTCCATTAGAAATTTCTCAGTAGCAGCCCGGAGTCTAGATTTGTGCACGATTAATAGGAATACATGGGACTTAAACATAACTAGCGAAACGAGTACTAAAAACACCTCTGCCAAACCCTTCGGGGAATACAAGGCGTGATGATATGGTTAAGGTGCTATAGGGTAATTACAAACATGGGAATATTGCGAAAATTACGAATCTATACTAATAATATTATAAAGCTGAAGAGATTGTTTGTTTGTTTGAACGCGCTAATCTCAGTAACTACTGGTTGGTATTGAAAAGTTATTTTTGTGTTGGATAGTCCATTTATCGAGGAAGGTTATAGGCTATATAACATCACGCTACGACCAATAGGGGCGGAGCATTAATGAAAAATGTTGCAAAAACGGGAAAAATGTCCACCCGTGCGAAGCCGGGACGGGCCGTTAGTTACTACTAAACCAGGCAATATTTTTGCTCTGGCAACATTAAATTACATGGCATTACAAATTCTGCCATTATTACGTTGCCACAACAAAAAATATTGCCTGATTTAGTACAAATTCGTAATTTTCGGAATAATTCCATTTTTTTAATTTTCGGAATAATTCCGTTTTCGTAATTACCGTTAAGTATGATACTTAAAGTTTTGTTCCAGAACGAGTCACACTCCAAAGTAACTTAAGTACTTACTGGAAACATAAAAGTAACTTCTACTTATAAGAAAACTAGGAACTTCCAAGTAAAATGTTGTAAGTGGTGGGGAAAGTCGTATCTAAATCCAACCAGTAGTTTTTAAATTAGGCCAAGCATATAACAGACTCGAAGATTAATTTAGATGTTATAAATATATGCAAAATATTGTATATATTATTGTAGTGTAATTGGGTTATTCTGTGGGGAATTCCTCAGTAGCAGCCCGGAGCTTGGATTTGTGCCCGGTTGTTGGCAATAGACTCGCCCCCTATTTCATGGGACGTAAACATAACGGCGAAATGAGGGTGTTACTATACACCTCTGCCCAACCCTTCGGGGAATACAGGCGTGATGTTATGTTATGATATATTGTAGGTTACTGCTCTGAATCTTTCGTTCTGCCTAACTTTTTCTCAATTATGTTGGAGTCAGCTTCCATTCTAACCAGATGCGGCTGAATACCAGTATTTTACACGGAGCAACTGCCATCAGATCTGTGCAAAACCGATATCCTAAAGTGAGACCGATTGTCAGACTTTCTGACTTCTGACTTCCGACTATCACAGGTATTCGTATGACACCCGGGATCGACGGTTGAACGTGCTCTCCGAGGCACGGAGGGGTCTCGATGTGTCACGAATGTTCACCCATCCACGGACTGACCACAGCAAGCGTTGCTTAACCTCACAAATCGTATGATCCGCGCGGTCGTCAATAAGCCACGAGCCCCGCGACTTTACGTCTCTGAATATCAACAAGAAAAATGTATTTACAGACATTATACAATGTTATTATAGATGTAGGTACTCTGTAAAATATACGAGTGTATAATGCTATGATACTTCCGGCATTTTTAGAAAGAAAAGAAATCTTCCTGCCCTGGTCCCAAGTTACTTGGGGTCGGCGCAATATGTTTTTCTCTTCCACTCTTCCCTGTCAGCCATCTCATTATCATTTACTCCCTTATCTTTCATATCCTCCCTCACACAATCCATCCATCTTTTCTTAGGTCTCCCTCTCCCCCTCCATCCATCAACATTCATATTCATCACTCTCTTAGTCACATGTGTTTCATCCCTCCTCAGCACATGCCCATACCAAGACAAACGCTTTCCTTTCTTTCTTTCCTTTAGAAAGAAAAGAAAGAAGAAATAAATTTATTTGGCACGAAAGCAATTATTCACGGAGACAAAATTCATAAGAGAAAAAAACAAAATTCAAGGAGCTGTGTGTCTAGCACAGTACATTTACAGTTGCTACTTTTGATATGAGATAAAAAATGTATTAAAAAAATGTCACCTTCCTGTGTCATACAAGCAACGACTTTGAAGTCATTGAATATTGTATTACATTAAAAAACACTCGGTAAACATATTTATAAACATTGTTTAAAATATCAAAAAGACTATTTAAGTTTCTACCTAACATGACGAGATAAGGATCACTTACCACGATGTTATTGGTGATGTTCTTCACAAAGAACAGGTGCGTAGTACTCTCAACGTGACAGACGGACAGGTGCGTGTATGACAAGATGTATGAATGTGGATGAAGCTAAAGAAGTATGTAAGGGTTGTAGCATGTGGCGATCTATAGTTTATGCCTACCCCGATGGGAAAAAGGCGTGAGTTTATGTTTGTATGTATGTATACCACAGTGTAACTAACCTATTCCATACAGTGGTTCATCTAGAGTTTGACATTGACAGTTTTGAAAGCAGCTCGGCAGATGATGTCCCGCGTTGGACGACTGTATGGAATGGCTAGACTGTGACTGTACTTAGTAAATTTTTATATGAATGTAAAGAGAAATGGTTATTTAAACAATACTAGAATTTCAGTAAACCCAGTGAGTGTACCTTATATAGGGCTGCTATCCGTCCGGGTTGCTCCTAGTTTGGAAGGGTGGTGATACACGGACGCCGTTCGCGGTGGCAGTTTCGTTCGTTTTTTATTCCAGTAATTAGTGCCACGTAGCACACACACACGTTTATGGCTAGGGGTACGAAAATTTATATTTTGGCTATTTTCATAATACATAAAAAAATTATAATATTTTCAAGGATGTCCTGAGAAAAATTCCGATTTCGACCAAATGTCCGGGGTATTTAAAGTCTTTGTCCGGTATCGACAATTTAGGTGATGGCAGCCCTAACCTCATAACACGTTTATTTTCGGTGTCCTTAAAATGTTTACGATAAGAACAGAACAGATTTTTACACCGTTTACTCATATGTACAGTATGAAAACAATGAAAAGTATTTCCACAAGGTTGAGGTATATAAATCTGAACAAATACGCTGGCAAAATATCAAGCAAATATTTGGAGCACTCGCGATATTATTTGAGGTCATATTCGATGCAAGATTATAAATATTATGAACGATTAATATGGTCAACAGTAGTCAATGTTTAGACTATCTTTTTATCCATGTAACTATCACCTCTTATCTACAATTCCGACGGACAAACCAACAAATATGAATATAACATAACGTAACATCACGCCTGCATTCCCCGAAGGGTTAGGCAGAGGTGTATAGTAACACCCTCATTTCGCCGTTATGTTTAAGCCCCATGTAATAGGGGGCGAGCCTATTGCCATCAACCGGGCACAAATCGAAACTCCAGGCTGCTACTAAGGAATTCTTAACGGAAAAACCCGATAACTCTTTGCCCGACGTGGGGATCGAACCCAGGACCGCATGCTCAGTCAGTAGTCGCGCTTGCTACAACTAAACCAACAAGGCAGTCAAATATGAATCTTTACATAGTATAAAACAAAGTCGCTCCCGCTGTTTGTACGCTTAGATCTTTTAAACTACGCAACGGATTTTAATGCAGTTTTCAGCAATAGATAGAGTGATTCAAGAGGAAGGTTTATATGCCCCACATTAGTATCTACATTGCACCCGTGCGAAGCCGGGGCGGGTCGCTAGTTGTTAATAATACCGATCTAACTACAATATTTAACCTCCACGAGTGATGGTACTTAAGTACGTCCGGCACACCCAGGGCAGTCTGCCCCACTATCAAACTTGCTGACTGGCTAATCTTTTCATCACCAGAGATGAAGATTATAATCTTAAGAATAAACGCTACCTACATGTATGTTATCGGTAGCTGGTAACACTGGACGATGTTGATAAAGGAGGATAATCGTCACGATGAATCAACGTACCCGAAGTTATAAAAACAGTAGTCATTCGACGGAGCAGAGAATTCCATGTCGAACAGCTGAAGAAATCTGACCTTTTATATCTGATTTGCTTGTTCTTATTTTCTGATCTTGTGTAAAATAGTATATTGTGATATATTGTGAACTAGCTTCTGTAACTAACCCCTAACCCAAATATAAGTACTCTCAGTGGTGGAGAGTCTATGTTGGTTTCATTTACTTTATTTACCATGCTCGCAATCCTGACACCGATATTAGCTATAACTGTAATAATAGATTCACCCCTATAAGATACTCTTGTATGTATTTTACATGTATAAATCGATAAAAAGGAATTGTTAGACAGAAACAATAGACAATTAATGTATCACTAATGATCTCTAGGTGCCACATAGCTTGACAATACAGTTAGTTATTGGTGTCCTTCGACGAAACGTGTGACGTAAAATCACGCAAGTACAGACAAACTGTAATCTTGATCTTGTAAGTCACCATCATCCATAAACAAAGAACAATCTGAGTTTAACAAGATACACAATAGGGTTGTTGATTTTTTATTATTAGTTTCGAATCTTTTACAAAAAACATAGGCAACAATGAAAAAACCAATGAAATATATAATAAAATGCCCAAGTTATAAGCGATTTTAAATTGTTAACTAGACAGAGCCCGCGCAATTGAACGATGACGACATTGTTCAAAAACTTTATAGTTACTTGACATTACTCTGTACAATGTCCTTTTACAGACAGAAAATGCGCCATTCAAAAACTTAAAGAACATGATTTTATTTATTTTTTTAACGATCGTATACTTTCTATACCTTTTTTTGATATAATTAAATTCTTCGTCATTTTTAAAGTAGGTCTTCCGTCTAGCCTTGTTCCAATGATGTTGAGGTCAGCTTCCAGTCTAACCAGATGCGAAAAGTGTTATTGGATTATTCCATTAGGAATTTCTCAGTAGCAGCCTGGAGTCTGGATTTGTGCCTGGTTAATGGCAATAGGCTCGCCCCCTATAACATGGGACTTAAACATAACTGGCGAAACGAGGGTGTACTAAAACACCTCTGCCGAACCCTTCGGGGAATGTAAGGCTTGATGTTATGTTATTAATTTTCAAAGTAGTCAATTACCTAATTGTTTCTAAAATCAAATTAAGTATCAAACAAAACGTTCCAATAGGTTCAATATATTCCTAAATTCACTTTGTTGACCTAATCAAACCGATCGTGAAGTATCTACTAAATAATTCTTGTTGTTTACGATTGTGTACCGCCCGACCCCGTTTCACTCGAATCGAACGAAAATAAAATACTCTTTCAATAAAAAAAATCGTTCGGGTTTGTTTACTAACATAATTTTATTGTACTTCGACGATATGAATCGGAGAACATGTGGTTTTATGATCGTTCTGCCTTTTCCCAACTATGTTGACAGCTTCCAGTCTAACCAGATGCGGCTGAATACTAGTATTTTACACGGAGCGACTGCCATCAGAGCTCCGCAACCCAGTTACAGGGTAATACCGATATCCTAAAGTTAGACCGGTTGTCAGACGTTCGGGCTTCTGTCTTCCCGTAACGACCGTCGTAGGTAGTCGTATGATACCCGGGACCGACAGATAAGATGCTCTCCGAGGCATAAAGAGGTCTCGATGTGTAAAGAACGGTCACCTTGCAAATCGTATGATCCGCGCGGTTGGTAATTGGCCACGACTGTCACATGAATACCTATGACAGTAGTTACGGGAAGTCAGAAGCCCGAAAAGTCTGACAACCTGTCTAAACTTAGGATATCGGCATTGCCCGGTAACTGGGTTGCGTAGGTCTGATGACAGTCGCTCCGTCAAAATACTGGTATTCATCCGCATCTGGTTAGACTGGAAGCTGACCCCAACATAGTTGGGAAAAGGCTAGGCAGAACAAGTTAATCAGCCGAACCGATGCAAAACCGTTCATTCAGATAATTTCCGTTTACAAAAACGGTTAAAATGTTTGAAAACAAAAACAAGATCAAATATTTTGATAGGTTTTGTAAACGAACACTGGCACTGAAAACTGACTGACGCGTGTGGTTGGTTTGCGGTTTGGCAAGAATTTTGTTTGTAAAATTGGCCCGCAGGTAGGGTTGCCACGCCCAAAAATAGAAAAGCCGGACACAGATTCATATTTAGCCGGGCATTTTGCCCTAAAAGTCTGCCACATTGGTTTTTAAAAGAAAAAGAAATCATACTCTCGATTTCGTTCGGCATCTTTTGGCGGGGCGGGGTTGACCAAAAGCCTTAAAATCCTCATGGATGTCGCCCGGGGAAGGCGAGGGGGTCTGCCGGACTCTTACCGGCTAAAAGCCAACGGTGTTGCTCCTCCTGACCGTTCGGCCGGGGTCGCGGGATTCGCAAAAGCATATACCGCAACCCCGGCATTGCCCAAAAGCCTTACAAAAGCCGGACAGGCCGGACTTTTATATATTTGGCCGGACACGACTGTAAAAAGCCGGACACCTGGCAACCCTACCCGCAGGTTGATTTAAAAATACCGAGTATTAAATCTTTTTTTAAATCGAAACCTTGTATGTGGGATAAGAAGGCAAATAAAAATAATTTTCAACACCACGTAGTTTCATTTCTTTCAATTTACAATACCTATATATTTTCACGAGCAGCTCACCACTCTACTCCGCCATTACCCAAGAAGCGCGAGAGAGAGACAGCTACTTCCGTCCCACTCAGACCGTGATTCGGATACGTGTCACGAATGACCGTTTATAAAATGTTACTAACTTACGGTTATCAATATGTTAAAGTCAAGGTCGAAGTCTTTTCTGACTCCGCATTCACACCGATAATTCAGCCCTCATCAAGCTGTCTCCCTCCCAGTCCTCCCGCCAGCAACGCCCTAAGCCGAGTTCCGAGTCCCATTAAGAATCGCCCTGAGTGCTGTTGTTGCTAGTAGTTATGATGTTAGTAGTAGTAGCAGTTAGCTTAAGTTAAGTATTTTACTTGTCCTTAATGGTTGGAGACCCTTTAGGTCTCGCCAATAATTGCCCGGTTACGTAGAAACGGTCCGCAAGATCATCTACAAGGAGACAAATAGAAAAAAAAAAGAAGTTTTCAATATGTTCGGATACTGCTATCTACAGTCCCTACATGTACCCGCTGCAAACGTACACCACTCGTGCTATATTCAAAGCCTATATTGATTTATTTACTAACACAATATTGTTTCAATACCAGTAGGAAATAGGCTTTTTTTTAATAAAATACAGGTCATATAAGGTACCGCACCACTGGATCGCATTGCTTTCGGGCAAACGTTCGGTCACGCTTTTCAAGAAATGCATAACTAAACGGTAATTCTGACGAGCAGAATATATTCATGCGATGCTATTCATTTCAGAACTGAACACGCCACCTCGGAAATAGGGAGGTGGGAAGTTATATGGAATGAAAGCCATGAAAGATGTATGAAAGAAGTAAACGTAGTGTCTTATGATGTTTTAGAGAAAACGGTTTTGTTAATCCAAAGCCCGAGACGCATTGTCCATCCGTGTTGTCCGTCTTACCCATTTCCCATCTGTAGGCTTGCTGGACAGCAAAATGCAGGATGGTTTACTATCCAGCAAGCGTACGCACTATCGGTTTGGACCGTGCATCGTGCACGGACGGACAGCACGGATGTGTCTAGAGGGCTTAACTAAAGGAAAGATATTTTTAATATAATTTTGCTGTACCTTCACCTATTTATAATGCAGTTGCTACAACAAAATCTGTATATTATGTCGTGGCATGGCACACATAAAACTCATACACAAACGTTGAGCCTGAAAACAAATATCTATACCGTCACAAATATATGTCTTGACACGGAAATGACACACGCTACCCTGGAAAAAGGTAGAGGATTTAACACCAAGCCAAGTAATCCTGGTTATCGAATGTGTTGACTAATGTAGCGCATTTTGGGAACTGTATCTTGCCAGCACATACCTACGATAGGATAGGTTAGGAAAAACGTGACGCTATCTTTTGGCGCCAAGTTGTGTGATTTCGATATTAAATGCCGCGAGAAATGTAGATAGTATGCCAAGTTTAAAGATATTATGCACTATCTACATAACATCACGCCTGGATTCTTCGATGGGTTGGACAGAGGTGATTAGTAACACCCTCATTTCGCCGTTATGTTAACTCCCATGTAATAGGGGACAAGTCTATTGCCATCATTCAGACACTAATCCAAAGCCCGGACTGCTACTGAGGAATTCCACATCCTAAAACCCAATAACACTTTACCCGACCTGAGGATCGATCCCAGGACCTCAAAATCAGCAGTCGCGCTAACCACTAGACCAATGAGGCAGTTTGCACTATCTATCTATCTTATAGTACATATGTTTCCTCTTCCGTGCTCCTAGTAGCTGCAAACGTCTTCGGCTCTGACGTAATGACTTCCGAAGCTTATGTGAAAGCGAAGTACCACGACAGAGCAACAGAAAAAAATAAAATACAGCCTTAAAGTCACAATACACTGACCCACATCGTAATACAGTAACAAAAACGATTCTACATTGTGGAGTTGACAAACGCTCGCTGCTCTCCATAGATCACGGCGCGCGAGCGTGAATAATCCATGGCGATACGCTCCAGTGGGCAGAGACCTTAGCAACAGACGACAAAATATATTTCTCAAGTATGAATGCCTACATTCACTGTTTTTAAGACTAGAATTGTATAATATAGGTACTTTGTCGATATCGCTATCACATTCAGTAGGTAAATGATACTTACTTACCACAATCATATTCTATGAAGCTAGGGTTGCCATCTCTAAAATTTGGCAACCAGGACAAGACGCGTGAAAACCCCGGATTTTAGAGCCCAGAACCCGGACATGTCAACATGTTTTTTAAACATAGTCAGTGTAATAAAAAACAGTTGAAAATGTCATAAATCACCTTTTTCGTTCGTCGGTTGATTGCGGCGTGCGGGCACAGAGCGTGGGTCGCGGGTGGCCCAAGACTTATTTTTTTTAAACCCAGACTATAAATGTAGCCCCGCCCGGACGCTTCCCGGATGCCCTCTAAACTAGGACAAATCCAGGGAAACCCCGGGCGGATGGCAACCCTATATGAAGCGTTCTAGGACCGTTCACAAAAAAACTGTTATACAAGTGTGTTATTTTTGCATGATTTATAATTTTCACTCATTAGTCAGTCCCGGTGACGGGACGTCGAAGTGGAATCTTATGTCAAATATATATGTACTACAGTATAATAATCAATATATTTAAAAAAAGATATAGTAGTAGATTAATAATAATAGTAATTTGATTATCACTTGCGTTAACGGTGATTGAGAACATCGTGAGAATACCTGCACACCTGAGAGGGCTCCATAAAGTTCTCGATGGTGTGTAGTCCGCCAACCCGCACCAGGCCAGCGTGGTGGACTAAGGCCTAAACCCTTTTCATTCAGGCCTGTGCCCAACAGTGGGACAGTAATGGCCTCATTATGTTATGTAGTAGAACTCGTAAGATAACATGATTACTATAATATACAGTATGTTTGGTATTAGAGTACCGTAAATTTGACGACATGTGAAACACTCATTTTATCATCTAAAATACCTCCTTTTGCAATTGGTATTACAAAAGTGGGTATTTTATTAAGCGTTTAATATGACTTTAAATTTTCAGTAGTGGAATACGAAACACACTGTATATTATTTAGGGTTGTCAACCCTACACAACACATCTATCAATAAGTCCCACACAATTTTAACCTTCTCCTACCCACGTAACACACATATAAGAACACAACATACCTGACCTCAACAACAATCTCTATATAATCTATATAAATGTATTCATCTATTCAGACGCTGACCAAAACGTATCGTAAAGCATTACGCAACGCCTACGTCACGATTACGAGGCGACATTGAAATTGATGCCAAATCTTTTGTGTACCAACAATAGACCGTTTTGTGTATTCGGCAACAGTAGGGTTAAAGGTTATTATATTGATTGGTTATATATCTGTGTAATAGATATTTTTAGGTAGACTTTCACTTAGGCGAAGTTTATGCAAAAGAAGTCGCGGGGGCAAAGAGCACAAAAAATGTAAAGCCTCGTTGGTGATTGCGACTGCTGATCGTAAAGTTCTGAGTTCTATCCCCAGGTCGATCAGTGTTATTGGATTTTTCCGTGTGGAATTCTTCAAACTCAAACTCAAAATTTTATTTGCTTTCCACAATGGTATTAATAGATGGTGAGTAAATATATATAGTACATCGTGGACCCTGTTGGGCACGCAAAAATATTAGGAGATTCTTCAATAGCAGCCTGGAGTTAGAATTTGTTCCAGGTTGATGGTAATAAGCGTGCCCCTACTACATGAGACTAACATAACAGTGAAACGAGGGTGTTACTATACACCTCTGCCCAACCCTTCGGGTAATACAGGCGTGATGTTATGTAAAAATCTTAATGGATAAAACTATCCAAAGTTCTACCCAAGCAGATATTTTACTAAGTTTAAATTTTATACTTTACCAGTGGCGCCTATTCTTCGTACCATTTCGTGCAGACTAGTACAGATGCTCAGATATTTAAAAAAAAATGTTTGCCGAGAATAGTTTCATACTCTCTACGTAACATGAAAACTTCCCTAGACACACCTTTAATTAATGCATGACTAGATCGCAATCACATAAGTGCTAATGGATTAAATTAATCTACTTCTATACAGAATCTGCACACTCTCGTCCAACAGTTTGAGGTGGAACATGTGTTTCATAAAGCCTTGGATTCGTTAAGGGACAAATGGAGGAACATGCCGAGGGACTTGACGCGAGACATCTACGTGAATATCCCGGGAACAATATCGCAGAACAATTCGCTCGTAGGGGCTATTCTTGACTTGGTCGCGTTTAGCCCTAGTCTCACCTGATGGTAAGCGCAGCCAGGGTCTAAGATGGAGCACACGAATCCAAGGAACAGAGATATAGAGGTATTCCCCTATGCCCCTCTGGCACACACACGCACACAGTAAACTGCTTGGCGCCGGTCTTGAAAGTGAGAGTGGTAGCTAGCCAGGCGGAAAGTATAGATTCTACCACCAAGCGTGCCGAGGTTAAGCTGCGATTGCCGCAGTCAGTCCATGGATGGGTGACCGTTTGTGACACATCGAGACCCCTCCGTGCCTCGGAGAGCACGTTAAACCGTCGGTCCCGGGTGTCGTAAGAAGAGCTATGACAGTCGTTACGGGGAGTCAGAAGCCCGAAAGTCTGACAATCGGTCTAACTTTATGATGAACTTTATGATTTGATTTGATTACTGGTCGTTTCGATTTTGACATGATTTAATTTATATGATGGAATCAGGCGTTACTTTGCGGAAATCCATGATCTATAAATATACAATAAAATATTTAGTGTTAATTCCGCGAAAAAACAGTTGATCAAGCCTGAATGCAGTATGCAGCACCGCCCTCCCGCCCGCAAATATATGCAAATGCAGAAGGTGCGATTAATAACATGCAACACACAAGCAAAACAAACCGATACGACACGTGTTTCGCCCCTCCACGGGGCATCCTCAGGTGATGTTGACTCGTCGACCGCTTGGAATAATTCGCGTCCAAGCGGTCGACGAGTCAACATCACCTGAGGATGCCCCGTGGAGGGGCGAAACACGTATTATTAATCGCACCTTCTGCATTTGCATATATTTGCGGGCGGGAGGGCGGTGCTGCATACTGCATTCAGGCTTGATCAACTGTTTTTTCGCGGAATTAACACTAAATATTTTATTGTATATTTATGATTTAATTTTGTTTCTGGTATTTGTTCGGACTATGACATTATGATTTAATTTTGTTTCTAGTATTGTTTGGATTTTGACATTGTTCTTTTTATTGTTTTGTATTGCTTATTTTTTTTTTGTATTATTAAATTTAGAAATTTTTTGTCTGCCTAGTGCGACTAATTTTGTACGCCATATATGGCAAAACATGTAGCTACCTAATTACTATAAATAGAAGACCTTAATATTGTACTCATGTTATACAATATAAATATATCTTTATCTTTAGGATATCGGCCTTACCCAGTTACTGGGTTGCGGAGGTCTGATGGCAGTCGCTCCGTGTAAAATACTGGTATTCAGCCGCATATGATTAGACTGGAAGCTGACTCCAACATAATTAGGAAAAGGCTAGGAGGATGGAGAATTCGGTCGCACACACCTGCACCAGCTCTCGAAGAAATGCAACGTGGTAGCGTACGTAGACTCAGTCCCATAGTGAATTCAAAGCTTATACCTACAATGTTGTGTGAGCTCTCACTTAGATTAGTAAGTCTGTCGGCCTTACAAACTGTATGTACAGTAGCCAGAAGTGTCTGAAGTTTAGATCAACCTATACTAGATTGTTGCTGAGTTAGCTGACCAGCAAAACGTCATGGTTGTAATCTGGGCAGTATGGAGCAAAGAAAAACCATTATTCGGCCATAAATTCGATCTTTATTTATTTAACTGCCTTGTTGCTCTAGTGGTCGCAAGCGCGACTGCTGAGCATGGGGTCCTCCGTTCGATCCCCAGGTCGGGTAAAGTGTTATTGGGTTTTTCTTTAGGAATTTCTCAGTAGCAGCCTGGAGTCTGGATTTGTGCGCGGTTAATGGCAATAGGCTCGCCCCCTATTACATGGGACTTAAATATAACTGGCGAAACGAGGGTGTACTAAAACACCTCTGCCGAACCCTTCGGGGAATGTAAGGCGTGATGTTATGTTATGTAAATTCGATCTTATTGCACAGGGAGGCGGATCACACGTTTTCCAACCACACAACTGTTTCGGAAATTTGACATTTTGTCTTTCGTTCACCATACTCCCAAATGTTAAATAACATCTAATAGTACCTACGTTGTTTGACTTGCTCGTATATCCATAAGTTCGATGAACGTCGTTGTTTCGTTTCAATGCGAAACTTCGACGTTCGTTTTTCGGAGTAGGATCCCAGAATCTAGCCTGAGCTACTCAGATATTATCGAAAACCAAAACAAAAGGGTGCATTTAAAGAACCGCCTCGATTGGCGATACTCTAAGTCCGGCACACCCAGGGCAGTCAGCCTCGCTACTATCCTTGCTCTCTGGCTTATCTTTCCATCACGGCATGAGCTATTCTTGTTTAGCTCATAACGACAAGAGAAAAAGATAAAAAACTCCAATCTCCTCCTTCTTCTTAGCGTACCGATGGCAATCATAATTGAGTCGGTCCAGAACTTAGTTACGAGTTTAGCGTTATCAGTAGCGTCCATTAGTTCCTGTAACGTGCAGGTATCAGGGCACGCATGGCATGACGTCAGGTGTCCCATCGTTTGTGGAACAGCACCACATCAATTATACAACTCGACTTGGAGATGGCAGTATGGTCAATGAAACTCAGGATAACAAAGTTCGATTCTGCGCTTGTTATAAACCAGAGCATGCTACTATTTTGCAACAAACTTTCACATTACAAAGACAGGAAGGATACACGAATTTCGGAACTAACGCACATAATATATTTTCGAGATTTTCGCAACGCTCGTCTTGGTGATATAACTATATACGTGCTAAGTATACCACGATACAATAAATGTTGAATTTAAGATTCAAGAGGAAGCCACGTCGAATGAAAGTCGTCTGTCACGACCCCGTTACATTTCTCGATTGGAAACTCCTTTCAATCAATGGAGATCAATCGCTCAAAGAAATCGGGGTCGCACGCCTACAAGGAAATGATTATGATGACTAATGTGTTGAATAGACTATTAACATACTTCATTATTAGATGCTTATGCTAGATAATTGTTTTGCGTGAGATAATTTGCATGTTATGGATGTTTTGTTATAAATTAATTTGTTTGATTAGCAGTAGTTAGTAGTATTAGAATGTATAGTCCAGCTAGTCTCACCCTGTCACATGGGATCTTTCTTTTTTTGAGTTTGTCGGGTTTGACCCCCGTCTCACCTGATGGTAAGCGCATACAGGGTCTAAGATGAAGCACACGAATCCAAGAAACAGAGATATAGAGATAGATTCTTCTATAGCCCACAGGCTCTCACATACACACAACGGAAAACAGTGAACTGATGCTGGACTTAAATGATCATTTTCTTTGATGATCTGAACGGAATCCCACCATGGTAGCCGGGAATAGTAACGGCTTCTATTTATAAGCCATCTATGAATTCACTAGTAAACAACATTTCGCATATAAGTTGCCAGCAATGTCTGAGACACCAAGTAGATGTTTCTAGGAACAATTCTTAGGAGATTAAGTTTACAGCAACTTGTATCAACGTTCCAGAACAAATATTTTAGCAGTGATAGCCTAGTGGTGTGAGCATCGGACTGCAAGTCACAGGTCTCGAGTTCGAACCCAAGGCACGCACCTCTGACTTTTCGGGTTCATGTGCGTATTGTATAGTTATCACTTGCTTAAAAACGGTGAAGGAAAACATCGTGAGGAAACCAGCATGCCTGAGAGATATTTCTCGACGGTATGTGAAGCCAAGTCAGAGGCCCATGGGCGGCATAAACTCTGACACCAGGTAAGTCACTAACCACACGAAAAGAAGAACAAATGTTTACTGGTGGCTTTTACTTCTGCTCCTACCAGCTCCTTAACATAGCATGAAGTACACAAACCACATTTAATCGTAGAATACCTTGACGTAGTGCCAAGGTCCGCTTCTGAAAGACGCGGCCAGCATTACGGATAGTCCATTACTCTTGTGTTCGCAAACACTGCACTATCTCTGCCAAAACTTGCACGCAAAACAAATAAATAAACAACTGAAATAATATGAGTAAGGATGAGATTTACTGAAGTATAAACTACACTTGAGAGCGAAGAATCCGGGTCACAAACAAAACAATGTTCAGGCTGGACATCCACCAGAGCTGTGGGAGGAAAATGTGCAGTGCGAAAATGTGTAGCGAGGATGTGAAACGGTGTGACCCTTTCCACCAGAGCTGTGCGAGGAATGGGTAATGTGTAATGCGTAATGTGTTAATGTGTACAAATGAGTGGTGCGAGGATAGGTAGCGGACTCTTTTCGAAATGAAGGTGGTGTGGCGGGAGCGGTACACATTCCTCGCAACACATTCCTAGCAACACATTCCTCGCAACACATTCCTCGTAACACATTCCTCGCAACACATCCCTCGCTCGCATTTCTTGCTTGTTTTGTATGAACAAAAACCTCGCGCCGCTAAGCCCATATCCACCAGAGCTGCGCAAAGCGAAGCTAGGTAAATGAAGTGATTATATTGGTGCTTACAAAACACATTCCTCGCAACGCAGCTTAGCACAGCTATGGTGGATGCTCAGCCTAAATGTTAAACAATTTTTAACAATGTTTCTAGAGATATTATTTATGCTTGTGATACGGATCAATTGCTCCCGAGTGTATCTACTACACTGGCCTGCAAAAATAAGTATCACACTTTTAAAATCTCAATTTTTTCTAAATTATAGAAGTTAGAGATTTAAAATAAAAAATGTTTTATAGCAATTTTTATCAGCTTTCTTTGAAACTATAGTAACAAAGTTAAACTCTTTTTTGAGTCCTTTTTGTTTCGAAAATATATCTTGTGTACCTAAAAAGTTATTGCAATTTTAAAAGTGTGATACTTATTTTTGCAGGCCAGTATATTTACACCTCGTTTACATCTAAAAACAAGTTGTAAACATAATTTGTGTTAAGATCTTTTAAAACAAATCACATGGTTTCAACACTTAATGACCATGTGTAAAATATTTCAAACAAGTGTTTTAAAGATTTACATACATGTTTGCTACTTAAAGTACGTATATTTCGCCGTCCCCGGAGAATATAATGGCATTCGCAAAAACACAACTTTTTTAGAACAAAATAAAAACCGATTGTTGACGACTGCTTGCCAAGTACTGCTTGTAACTGGCAAGCAGTGCTTGTAACAGTGACAAGTACTGCTTGTAACTGGCAAGCAGTCGTCAACAATCGGTTTTTATTTTGTTCTGAAAAAGTTGTGTTTTTACGTATGCCAATATATTCTCCGGGGATCGCGATTTGTAATAATTTTCGACGCACAAGTATAGTCGGGCATGCACAAGAAAATTGGATATCAGATTTTATACTTAAATGTAATACTGATACAGTTCTTTATTCAGGGACATTAAAAAAGTGCGCGAAGATTTTTCCGTTTAATGGGAACTGACCCTTACGTTGTGATGTCATACCGTTATCGGTAGCTGGTAACACTGGACAATGTTGATAAAGGAGGGTAATCAAGATGAATCAACGTACACGAAGTTATAAAAACACTCGTCATTCGACGGAGCTGAGGACTCTATGTCGAACAGCCGAAGAAGTCTGACCTTTTATATCTGATTTGCTTGTCCTTATTTTCTGATCTTGTGTAAACTATTATATTGTGAAATAGCTTCTGTAACTAACCACTAACCCAAATTCAAATTCAAAAGTTGTTATTTCGAATAGGCACAGTACATGCACTTAGGAAACGTCTCGACAATTTAGTTGCACGGTTCCAAAAAGTAGATCCTATGGAGAAGAAGCCGGCAAGAAACTCCATGGATACTCTTTTAAAATAATTTGCTGTACAATCGGGTACAGTTACAATGCGGTGCTTAAAATAAAAATTATGTAAGAACAATGCAGGTTAGTGTAATAACAAAATACAAAATGTCAATAATAATTTACATTTTGATAATGCTACAAGTGCAGCAAAATCAGGCTTGACCATAATATTATGGGAATCCAACACTGTCATCAGCAGTCTAATTATACTCCGAGTCAAAATGTTACACTAATGGCTGCATTGTGCTCCCATTTACAGTATTACACAGACAACAGATCAATAATGTGGTTACGGATAATTTATGGTGTAAAATACAATGATGAAAATTAATTGAGAGAAAATAAGTACCTACATAATGTATAAAATGTCATGACATGTCAATAAAACATGTCACGATGAAAAAAAAAAAGTAGGATTGATGTATGGGATTATTCACAGGTTACCAGGGAAGCCACATGTGCAGAAGATAAATTAACGCCACACATCCCTGTCGTCAACATAGTCTTTCACCTTATAATAGGCTTTTTTTATTAGAATAGATTTAACGTGACATTTAAACCTTTTACCAGTAAGATCAGTGACATTTTTTGGTAGCTTATTATAGAAGCGTATACAATTGCCTAAAAACAATTTATTTGTTTTAGTTAATCTGAATTTCGGCACTACCAATTTATGCTTATTCCTTGTATTAATGTCGTGAAAGTCACTATTGATATTAAACGTTTGTAAGTTAAAATATAAATATAAGTACTCTCAGTGGTGGAGAGTCTATGTTGGTTTCATTTAATTTATTTACCATGCTCGCAATCCTGACATACCGATATTAGCTATGACTGTAATGATAGATGCACCCCTATAAGATTCTGTTGTATGTATTTTACAATACTGAATTATGACATATTTAACATTATATGAGCGATAAGCTTCAATTTCATTTTTTGAAGATGGTTGATTAAAATGCTGATTTGCACTGTACAAATATGCACTCGTACGATGTATCCGCTTTTCCAATTATGGAAAGCAACGTAGATAGGTAGATAAATATGCATATAGAATTTAAAGTTACAGCGCATAATAATGGCAGGATATTATCTCATCGGCTTATAAACATATGGTGCTCCAAGAGCGATGAGGTAAGGCAGCTACGGTTTCCCGAGTCTTGCTTGGTTGATTTTACTGTAAAACCTTGACAGATGAGCCCGACACATGGTAAAACAATTGGATGAATTATTGTTCTGTCTCCTGTTGTATCGTGACGTCCTGGGTTCGATCCCCAGGTCGGGCAAAGTGTTAAATTGGGTTTTTCCGTGATTCCTGAGTAGCAGCTCAAAGTTTTGATTTGTACCCGGTTGATGGCAACGATGGTTGACTCGCCCTCTATTACATGGCACTTAAAGGCTCATTTACACGGTGCAAGTTTCTTGAAGCAAGTCTCGTGCTATCTTTGTCTTTCTCTTCGACAGAAACAGAGATAGCATGAGACTTGCTTCAATCAACTTGCACCGTGTAAATGAGCCTTAAACATAACTGCGAACTACTGTTACTATACACCTCTGCCCAACCCTTCGGGGAATACAGGCGTGATGTTTGTTATGTTCTCTGTTTCTTTCAACACAGTTTATTAGGCTACATATAGCAGAGGAAGCGTCCCATTCAAATGGACCGATAATCCGAAAATGGGGATGCGAAAGGCGGAGAACTGCGTTCTAGAAGAAATATGAAATCCGCGTAGTATTGCTAAATCTCATCTTATTACCTATGTATGACAAGAGATTAAAATTCTGATGACCCTAGGAGCCGGCGCAGATCTGGCGAGGTGCAGCGCAAAGCATTATTCACTGCCTAACCGTTATCGACTTCACTAACGTTTAAATAAGATCGAAAATAAAATTAACGCAACTAACCCGCGAGCATCAAAGCGACTAGAGGCGACAGGTCATTTTCGATATTATTTGCACGCTAACAAAGTCTATAATGGTTTAGCAGTAAATGTTCTTTGCTGCGCCTCACCAGAAACGTCAAACGGTCAAGTACGAGCAGTACCTATGTGATACGGCAATGATAAGCATCAGTTTGATTTCATACGATAATAGAGACAATCATTCCATTTACTGAGAATAGGGTTGCGCGAAGTCACTGCTGTGACAATGTCACTGATTTCGTCGAAATTTGAATCTATACTAATATTATAAAGCTGAAGAGTTTGTTTGTTTGAACGCGCTAATCTCAGGAACTGCCGGTTGGAATTGAAAAAATATTTTTGTGTTGGATAGTCCATTTATCAAGGAAGGTTATAGGCTATATAACATCACGCTACGACCAATAGGAGCGGAGCATAAATGAAAAATGTTGCAAAAACGGGAAAAATGTCCACCCGTGCGAAGCCGGGATGGGCTGCAGGTTCAAAAATATTCGTGAAAATTCGCAAGGTATATCTTATCACGGGTGGTGTGTACTTAGCCGTTAGTTTTTACTTAAAACAGTTCTAGGAGTGGCTCTTGGCTAATTAAGAACCGCATGGATCATATGATTTGAAAGATTAAGCTGCGCCTGCCACGGTCAGTCCGTTGATGGGTGATCATTCGTTACACATCGAGACCACTCCGTGCCTCGGAGAGCACGTTTCACAGTCGGTCCCGGGTGTCATACAAATACCTATGACAGTCGTTACGGGTAGTCAGAAGCCCGAAAGTTTGACAACCGGCCTATCCTCAGGATACTGTCATTGCCCAGTAACTGGGTTGCGGAGATTCAGTCGCTCCGTGTAAAATACAGGTATTCAGCCGCATCTGGTTAGACTGGAAGCTGACCACAACAAAGTTGGGAAAAGGCTAGGCAGAACCTACTGTTCCACTACTGGACACGGGCCTATTCTCAGAATGAGAAGGGTTTACCTCTTAGTCCATCACGCTAGCCTGGTGCAATTTGGTTGTACACACACCATCAAAAACTTTTTATTTCTGAAGCTCTCTCTTCTTCCTGCCCTTATCCCACACTAGGTGGGGTCGGCACAGCATGTATTTCATGAATCCATGTTGTTAGAGGTTTTGGCTTATTGTTTTATGACCGGCCGCCTGCCTGACATCAACCCTCCTTGGGAATACTCGTTGCGCCACCGCGCGGTTGACCCAATGAGCTTGTTGATATTATGCACTGGGTCCCAAAATGATATGCTTGTCAATCTTATAGCCGACAACTAAGCAGACTATGTTCTTCTTGATGGAGTATACATGCAGTTCCTCGACCCACACATTCAGTTTTGCTAGGGACTTTGGTTCTGACACATCGTAACCTAATATAATAGCATCGTTATTTCTGAAGCTCTCTATTTTTGCGAAATCTAGTAAACGCAACACAATAAGCGTATCTCAACAAATCTCAATTATATCCATTTCTGCCATCAAACATGGCCGCCCTAACTGACCGTAACCTACATGCGAGTGTTGACTGATAAATCATAATCAATCAGTCACAATGCTGCGTGAAGGGCGGTGAACCGCTAACTAAGTCACGGTCGATTGTTAGACAACTTTGTTGTTAGTTATACGAGGAATTTTTGAGTCATAAAAGTATCTTATTATGGGCATAAAGCCTTTTGGAATATAATGGTACTAGCTACCCGCCTAAACCTTCCTCTTGAATCACTCTATCTATTGCTGAAAACTACATTAAAATCCGTTGCGTAATTTAAAAGATCTAAGCATACAGACAGCGGAAGCGACTTTGTTTTAGACTATGTAAAGAAGACGTAGGACAATTTTGGATACGTACAAGTATAAAACAGAGAGAGTGAGAGGGCTCCATAAAGTTCTCGATGGTGTGTGTAGTCTGCCAACCCGCACCAGGCCATCGTGGTGGACTAAGGCCTAAAACTTTTTCATTCTGTGAAGAGGCCAGTGCCCAGCAGTGGGATAGTAATGGGCTTCATGTTTGTTTTATGTTATGTACATGTATTACCAAATTCAGTGTTAGTAACACATCTAGCGTGACCGTCTGACGTCACGGAGCGTGATTTTATTAATTTATTAGTTTATAAATATTTATTTAAATTACCATTTTGATAGCGCCGTATTTACAACTAGGTACGCTAGGTATAATTAATAGAACACATGGAAATAAAAAAATATGTTATACTTAATTAGATAACAAAATAATTGCGTGGGCGGTCGTCACTACTGCTTTTTTTTCGTTGGAAAATCCTCATGGATGTCCTTCGCCCGGGGAAGGCGAGGGGGTCTGCCGGACTCTTACCGGCTAAAAACCAACGGTGTCCCTCCTTCTGACCTAAGGCCGAAGTCACGGGATTCACTATTACATGCACCGCAAATCGTCGCTACTGCTAACACAGAGCATAATATTAAAACTGAAATGTATTAGTTAGGTATCTTGTTAACTAATAAACTAACGTTTACGTATATTTTTATTTGAATGTATTCCATTAATGCCTAGTGGTGTGACCGTCGGGCTGACAAGTCATAGGTCTCGAGTTCGAACCTAAGGCACGCACCTCTAACTTTTCGGATTCATGTGCGTATTGTATCACTTGCTTAAAAACGGTGAAGGAAAACATTATGAGGAAACCGGCATGCCTAAAAGATATTTCGTGACGGCATGTGAAGGCAAGTCAGAGGCCCATGGGCGGCGTAAACTGTGACACCAGGCTAGTCACTAACCACACAAAAAGAAGACTGATACCTAGTAAAGTAAACCTGTTAACTTTCCCCACTTAACCTCTCGCAGTCAACAGCTTGACTTAACCCATGACACGACACAAAAAAAGAAAATACATAGTCCTAAAAAAATATACCTACTCTGGTAGAACCATAGTATAATTTGGGCTCATTAACTCTTCTGTATATCTTTACATAGTATAAAACAAAGTCGCTCCCGCTGTCTGTACGCTTAGATCTTTTAAACTACGCAACGGATTTTAATGTAGTTTTTAACAATAGATAGAGTGATTCAAGAGGAAGGTTTATATGCCCCACATTAGAATCTACATTGCACCCGTGCGAAGCCGGGCGGGTCGCTAGTTTTGAATAAACAGCAAAATACAAAACAGAAATGCAAAACAGCGTATTTAGTTGGTCATTCCATTATGCATGCATACCATTATGAATTTGGCTATGAGGGGCACGTGGCTCATAGACAAATGAGCCATGAGATGATCAACCGCCCAAGTCACACGATTTGCGAGGTTAACCTGCGCTTGCCACGGACAGTCCGTGGGTGACCATTCGTTACACATCGAGACTCCTCCGTGCCTCGAAGAGCACGCTAAACAGTCGGTCTCGGGTGTCATACGAATACCTATGACAATCGTTACGGGAAGTCCGAAGCTCGGAAGTCTGATAACCGGTCTAAGTTTAGGATATCGGCATTGCCATGTAACTGTAACTGGGTTGCAGAGGTCTGGTGGCAGTCGCTCCGCGTAAAATATTGGTGTTCGGCCGCATCTGATTAGATTGGAAGCTGACCCCAATATAGTTGGGAAAAGGCTGGGCAGAATAAATTCCGATTTCGACCAAATGTCTGGGATTTTTCAAATCTGTTTCAGGAGTAGGCAGCCCTAAAACACAAGTCTGTATCTAACCTAACGTGTGCACATTTATTTATCAACACAACGGCCATTTTATCTACAAATTACAGTTGTACATCTGTCAGAACCATACAGTATTGACAATCGCCAGCTACGATCCAATTTCGATATCACTCAAACAACACAACATACATTTACTCACGCCTGTAATTCCCGAAAGGGTAAGCAGAGGTGTTCTCCTATTACAGGAGTCTGTACTAGGTGGCGAGCCTATTGCCATTTTAGGGCATGGTTATGGTGACAGGATCTTGCCTGGCGATGGAGGAGGATTGTATTCTTAACCACCCAACCCCCAAAGACTGAATACTATCAAAACTACAGATCTGCAAACCTCAACAAACAATACTTGTTTATTCGTTTACCAGTGATAAACATAACATAACAACATCACGCCTATGTTCCCCGAAGGGTTGGGCAGAGGTGTATAGTAACACCCTCATTTCGCTGTTATGTTTAAGTCCCACGTAATAGGTGGCGAGTCGATTGACATCAAACGGGCACAAATCCAAGCTTCGGGCTGTTACTGAGAAATTCCACACGGAAAAACCCAATAACACTCTGCCCGACCGTACGATCAGCAGTCTTCGCGCATACCACCACTAGACCAACGGGGCACTGATAATTGTATCGATATCGATACCAGGGGTGTAGCAACCGTAGCAATGATACGGGGCCCCCAAGCTATAGGGGCCCCAACGTGTGTAAGAAAAGACGTAAAATGTTATCCATAATCTAACTCAAGCTCTTAGGCCGGGGCCGCACTGGTACGGCGACAACGACGCGACGGCGATTTCGTGCAAACAAACTCATATAAACATAAATGTCGGTGGCCGCACTGCAGAAACGACAAGCGAAATTTATTTATATACGAAATCGCCGTCGCGTCGCTGTCGCCGTACCAGTGCGGCCCCGGCCTTAAGCCGTACGCCAAACTCTCTACTATTAAACGTTAAATTCAGCACACCCTTGACACTCCAAACAACCATACTATGGTCCATACCATGGTTTTTGGTTTGGTTTTCTCCGTTTGGGCTTCACTGCAGTCGGGCAGAAGGGCCCTCCGACAAATTTTGATACAGAATCCGTCTAGAGCAAGTTACGCCACTGATCGATACAAACACAATTGTTTCAATTGTTGTTATCGTTATCAAATGCACTCCAACAAACACTGACCGACAGATGTTATCAATATGAATGTTTGATTTGATTAGATACAGTGCCGGCGAGTACATGCCAAGATATTTTGGCGAGATTTATTATTGTTTATTGTTGAACAAATCTCTAGTCTGTGGGGATTTGCGTCTTTGTAAAGGTCTTTGTAATATGTACGGTTTTGGTACGGTAAGCTGATGATAATCCCTAGAGGATACGAAGAGTGTAACACTTTAGGGTGGCTTTAGGAGTCAACCCTAGACTAGCATGTGAACATAAAATTTAGCAGGCGTGTACTTACGGGAGGATAAAGAATAACACTTGTAACCGTACACTAAAGAGAACAACAGGGCGTGGTTCGTACAATGCGAGGAGTCCAGGGTCTTTTTCAGCGGGTGTGGCACTTAACTGAGCAACTGCAGCGGCGCGAGAGGGCCGATCTGCAGAGAGCCCGGACCACCGCCAGTCAGCCACCACCCATCACAAGAGCAACCATTTCGGACCGGGGCTAGTTACGACGAAACTTGTTATTCTGAGAACGAATTCTAGCTAATTTGGAGTTGATGAATCTAAGAAAAAATTTCCGGATTTATATCGCTATCCGCAGAATCGTTCGACACTGCGCCCGTCCACAAAGCACGTAAAACTGATGAGCTAAACGCGATCTTGTAACCCGCACAATTGTACTGGACTGGCCCGAAATGGATAATATGATAAGAGCCAAAATGGCATAGACTTAGCGGATTTTTCTTTCAATGGCAGCTCCTTTCTGGTTGAACAAAATATAGCTAGCTTATATGTTGTTGTTAGCTAATTACTAATTATAGGGTAATTAGAATGAGAGAAATCCAAAGTAAATATACAAGGCCAAATGTTTTGATTTTTTATTCGCAGTGTAGTCTTCATTTTTACCTATATATCTTCATAGCATATAACTGCCTCGGATAGACAGTCCAAAACATAACCTCTTTCCTAGTAAGCCGACGTCGACTCCCAAATGCGGCCGAGACACAATATTTTATTGCCGACTTTACAGTTTTTGCTTATAACCCGTCGTTTACACCTAAATACAAGTTGTAAACTTAATGTTTATAAAGGTCTTTTTAAAAGAAATGACTTAGCCGTAACACTTAATGATCATGTGTAAAATATTTCAAGTGTTTTAAAGATCTATATCATGTTTGCTACTTAAATTAAGCATATTTACAATAACTTTTTCGAAAAAATGAAAACAAAATTGATTAATTTAGAATACATGTTTTATACCTAGGTGTAAACGTGGGGTAAACCCGATTGAAATAGGGTCATTAAATTCTAGACATTTCTTTGAATACTCGACTAATAAAAATAAAAGTCTCACACAATATTAAAGTTTACTAATAATCACTAAAAATAACTTCCAAGTCCCACCTGTACTTATAAGTACCTACCTACATAGTTTTAATGTAACAACATGACATCACCTAGTTTGGAACACTTGTGCAATCAAGGTACAATCAAGTACAACGTTATCTGTGTTAATAACGGTATTGCGATATAAAAAATCTATTGAAAGGTGCTTTGAGATTGATCGAATGAGTATGATAGAGATTTGTGCCTATAAATTGTAACGGAGGCGTGTTGTGTGTAGTAAAATATCTTGTAAGTCACGTTCCTCGCTGAGTGGTCTGAGAAAAAGAACCTTATCCCTCTCCGAGGAAGACTCCCGTAGGCGTCGATATAGGCGATCTTTGTATTGCTTCGTCAGATTTGCAGCAGCATTTTTTATTTATTTTTAAGCTTTGTCCCGCACTCTGATTTCTCCTGTATCGTGGGTGCGTTTACAGACACAAATCTTCACAATTTGTGGGCTATACAAATATTTGGTCCGTGCGGGAATCGAACCAACGACCCGTAGCGCAGAAGCCAACCGCTCAGCCACCTGCACTTAACGATTCGATAATTTACTAGCGCTTTTTATTTTTTTCTAACTCCACGTGCAAGAATGTAGAGCCTCTTAAAGCCAGAGGATCAAAAGAAGAAGAAATTGGTGAGTAAAAAAGATAGATTAAAACTAATCGAAGCAAGCAGAGGATATTAAAATTTGTTTCATAAAATACAACTGCAATGTATAAGACGCGATTGTTAAAACAAATAACACTCCAACATAAAAAAACTACTTATAATCATAATCATTTAATATTTATTAGTCAGATAACAGACGAAATGAGGTTAAGTGCTAAAAATAATTCATAAATAATAATGTAAATGATTATCGCTTTTTTATTATAAATCGGAAGATTGCATCGTGTGTAGGAAATACTTGTGACGGAAGCGTTGCGTAACCGACGGTACAGTGAGCACATAACATTGTTTTAATTTCATAACATTAAATGTTAAGGCATTTTCTGTACCATAGTATCATTACTTGGTACAAAAAAAATATGTGTGTACTTATGTACGCGCGGTAGAAGTTATTTCTACTTCGACTTTTTACAAGAGAGCTTACTTTAAAGTTTTTTTTTTAATTACGACAATGGCGCCCCCTTTTTCATACTCTTTTTTGCAGAGCTTTAGACACATATAACATCACGCCTGTATTCCCCGAAGGGATGGGCAGAGGTGTATAGTAACATCCCCATTTCGCCGTTATGTTTAAGTCCCATGTAATAGGGGGCGAGCTTATTCCTATCAACCGGGCACAAATCCAAACTCAAGGCTGCTACTAAGCAATTCCACACGAAAAACACTTTGCCCGACCTAAGGATCGAATCCAGGACCTCACGATCAGCAGTCGCGCTTGCCACCACTAGACCAACGAGGCAGATACCTTTGAGGTTTATGTCAACAACTTTTCATGTTGTCATATAGTCATCATCAGTCATCGCAATAGGCCATCGTGGTGAACTAAAACCTAAACACTTCCCGTGCCCAACAGTGGGATAGTAATGGGCTAATTATGTTATGGAACCCTTTTTTTTTATCGTGGGGAAATCCTCATGGACTATCCCCCGTCTGGGGAAGACGGGGGGGTGTGCCGGACTCTTACCGGCTAAAACCACCACGGTGTCCCTCCTTCTGACCTAAGGCCAGGGTCGCGGGATTCGCTATTGAATGCAGCGCGACCCCAGCAGGTCTCGGTCCACCAGCTTCCTCTGGTGGACCTCTCCTGTGGTGAGAATCGCTCCCCTGCCCCACTTCCTCCGAGAGGCGCGCGCGGAACACGGCGCGCCATCCTCTCTGGGCCTGTTACTGGTCGGGCGACGGGTCAAGTTATGGACCCCTGATAGAATGTGTTAGTAACCCTTGATTAAACCAGGTAAACCTATCAGGAATTCCTGCTGAGATCGCCTGTACACAGCTTGTTCAAGGCATACTAAAGCGAATTAAAAATGCAAATTCTGACCTACTAATTCTGTAGTGCTTGCACAGGGTGCTTGCTGATCTGTGTATAATCTGTGTATCCATTCACGTAAGTAAACCGTAAATAATCTTAAACCTCTACACATTGAAAGCCATAGAGCTCTCTAAATGAAATTAGCATTACACGACGCTAGACGAGAATGGAAAGACAAAGGCTTGGAACAATAACTAATACACGGTCTGGTTCACGTTAACCTGTACTAACAGTGTTTTTATAAGTATAGTATAAGCCACTTGGCGTACTGGTTGTGTAGCTAAATTAGTTTTTTTATTTATTCTTGACTTGGTCACGTTTTGCACAAGTCTCACCTGATGGTTAGCGCAGACAGGGTCATAGATGGAACACACGAATCCAAGGAACAGAGATATAGAAGAATTCCCGTATATCTCTCTGGCTCCCGGTATCGTATTGTTTTCCATAAAATCATTTGTACTATTATTGTTTTCCATAATCGTCCCCTCTCCTAGTATTTACTTGCACTATTATCATTTATACTAATAACGCTTGTCATATCAACTTATTAGTCATAACTTTTATTTGCCATAAAATAAGTTTCCATAATAACATGTGTTATAATCATTAGTTTCTATAAGTAACACATTACATAATCGATACTTGACAACATAAGCAACATTTAATATAATTTAGAAACATTGTTTGGTACAAAAAATAATGACATTAAGGCATTTGGTCTGTAATCATATGATTTATTGGAGCAAACAATCTTTAGACAATAAACAGTGTCAAATTCGTAACGTCTAGGTTAGGTTAGGTTAGAACTGTGACCACACAACGACCAGATTTCCTCTTTTGCAAAGCAAGCATGCATGGTAGATTAGATTTATTTTTAAGTTTCCTTGATGAATATTATGGTGAATAAATATTATGGAAAACGACATTATTTAAAATGAAAAATATAGCAAATAAATTTATGGATTAAAATTATTATAACACTTGATCGATTATGACCAGTGAAATTAGTGAAAACGATTTTATGTAATTTCACGATTATGGCAACTGAAGCGTTATTTCTAATGAAATTATGGCAAATACAAGTAAGTATGGTATATAAAATTATTGCATTTTAAATTATGGCAAACATTAGTAAACCACTTGGGCCCAGTGGAACCGAACAAGAAACGTTGAAAGAGCAATCTAGAGACGACCCGAAAGAACCCGCAGATTAAAAAGTTAAGTTGCAGACATTTATTTCAAGATAAGCTTACAAAACGTTTTGGATTCGTTACGTCACATTATTTCCCGCGGTCCATCTCAAGATGTTGCTGGCAATATAATGTAGAAACAGTATTCTCTTCCTCCTAGCCCTTTCCCAATTATCTTGGGTCAGCTTCCAGTCTAACCAGATGCGACTGAATACCAGTATTTTACACGGAGCGACTGCCATCAGACCTCCGCAACCCAGTTACTGGGCAACGCCGATATGCTAAGGTTAGATCGGTTATCAGACTTTAGGGCTAATGCAGAAACAGTATTGCAAGACGTGCTTTTAATTTTAAACATTTGAAAATTCGCATATTTGATACTCCGTACGGTAGAACTAAACGCAGCTACGCGACGGGCAATCATTCCAGATATTTACAAATTGTTTTATCTCTAGAAAAAATCTGAGTTGTAACAAAATTAGACAAGTAAACTACGTTAAGATCCCCGGGACCTTTCTCGTACCAGGCAATTAAATAAAAATGAGATATAACTCAATTCGTAGGCGTTGGGCCAACCGGTCCGCTGTCACTAATTACTTACATGCAATTAAAATATTTGAGCCCAATACGTCATGCACAACCTCTTAACGAAGTTAAACTTTCGATTAACGAGACGTTTGAAAGCGCCGTTCCTCGAGCAAGGTCCCCCGTTTTGGGTCTGACTGAATGGATTTTTTTTTTTCTTGTTTTTTTTTTTTTTTTTAAACGTTGCCCCACACTAGGATTTCTCCTGTGTCGTGGGTGCGTTTACAGACACAAATCTTCACACGCACAAACATCCAGACCCGGAACAATTATCTGTAGGCCATACAAATATTTGTTCCGTGCGGGAATCGAACCCACGACCCGTAGCGCAGAAGCCGATCGCTCAGCCACTGCACCAAACGTGTCGTCGACATCATTTAAGATTCCAGATTTTTACAATAGTTGAAGCTCCACTTCCATTGGATATTTCTGTTATGTCGGACATATTTCGTCGTTTAATAGACCTAGCACAAACTACGCCACTTCTAAGCAAGAGTAATGATGTTTTCGGGGTTGAGGATCTAGAGGGATAGATAGCCTAGCGGTTCAACGCATGCTTTCCATGCAAGAGGGTCTGAATTCGAACCCGGCCCGTACCTCTTGACTTTTCGAATTCACGTGCGGATCAGAATATGATTATCACTTGCGTTAATGGTGAAGCATAAACATCGAAAGGAAACCTGCACACCTGAGATCTCCATAAACTTCTCGATGGTATGTGTAATCTGCCAACCCGCACCAGGCCAGCGTGATGGACTAAGGCCTATATGCTTTTCATTCTGAGAAGAGGCCTGTGCCCAGTAGTGAGACAGTAATGGGCTGATTATATTTTTTTTTGTATAGGGCTCTCGAGTTCTAGACTTTAGCGATCTACTGTGTTTACCATGGTTTCCCGGAACAGGCCACCTATGGTCTAATGGATTACGTCAAGAAGGTGGGCAGCAGGATTCTCCTATAACGATACTTCTATAACGCATATTACGATCCACAATCTATTTGCCAAGCGAGATGATTATTGCCTCATCACTAAGATGCATTGTCTATGACTAGGCGCCACGTAAGTTCAGCGGTGGAAGTCTGTGAGATGATTATGATAGTCTTAATGGTCTTAATCGGGAATCTGCAGTCGTGTGCACGCAAACAAAGCTGCAGGAAAGTCGTTAACTAAATCAAGGTAGGTACGTGAACATAATAACTATTTAGAATTAAACGAGTTTGGGAAAACCGCCAGCTCATTTTGGTTTCCATCACCATACAAAACGGCACTTTACCTAAAAATAATAATTTGAAATTCCCATACACGGTTTCAAATTGTGTGTGTAATTTATCGTCAAACATTCTCTCAATGGTTGGTTTCTCACGCGATTTAATTATAAACTAACAATGCGCCAGTAACCTATAGAAAAAAGTAATCGTTAACTCTAAGCTCCACTTTCTGTAATGGCCAATCTTAAAAATGAAGCGCTTAATGTTTAGTTAGATGATGAAGATTATCATAATTATTGTAATTTTGACGATAAGCACCTCATAATATTTTGTTGTACTTTGGAAAGTTGAGGTTTAAAAGATGATGTAGTGACAAAAATTGAAAGGAGTATGCTTAGGTGGTTTCATCATGTTGAGAGAATGAGTGAACGGCGATTAACAAACGAAATTTATAAGGCGGATGTCAGTGGAAACCCGGCCGGTCCCGGTCGTCACACGAATACGTATGACAGTTTTATGGGAAGTCAGAAGCCCGAAAGTCTGACAACCGGTCTAACTTTACAATATCGGCATTGCCCTGTAACTGGGTTGCGGAAGTTCTAACGGCAGTCGGTCCGTGTAAAATACTGGTATTCAGCCGCATCTGGTTAGACTGGAAGCTGACCCCAACATATTTGGGAAAAAGCTAGGTAGGACAGATTCATGTTAGGCAAAAACCAATACATCTTCTTCTTCCTGCTCGTATCCCACACTAAGTGGGGTCGGCACAACATGTATTTATGAAATCCATGTTGTTAGAGGTTTTGGCTTATTGTTTTAAGACCGGCCGCCTGCCTGACATCAACCCTCCTTGGGAATATTCGTTGCGCCGTCGCGCGGGTGACCCATTGTGCTTGCTGATATTATGCACTGGATCCCAAAATGATATGCTTGTCAATCTTATTGCCGACAACTAAGCAAACTATGTTCTTCTTGTAGGCAAAAACCAATACTTGTAGTAATAAATTAATAATTTTTAATTCAGGTCAATGGGTACAGCCTAGGGTGTAAATTCTTACGTCAGTTATACAACCAGTTCCCAACTGCGCCCAATGTGACCGCGCCTTACACGCAATTATAATTAATTAATTAACATATTAATTATTATTCGTAGGTAATTAGGTGAAATGCATTGTTTCCATTTCTTTTATTTTTTGTAATTCGTGTTTGTTACGTGCTGTGGTGTGAATGAAGCTATACGACGTATTTAGTCCACAAGTTATTTAGTGTTAAAAGTAAGCTTAAGGAAAACATCACGCTTCGTATTCCCCGAAGGGTTCGGCAGAAGTGTTTTTAGTACACCCTCGTTTCGCCAGGTAATAGGGGGCGAACCTATTGCCATTAACCGGGCACAAATCCCGACTTCGGGCTGCTACCAAGAAATTATGATGAAAAAACGCAATAACACTTTGTCTGACTTGGGGATCGAACCCAGTTCCCCATGATCAGCAGTCGCGCTTGCGAATAGACCAAGAATGCAGTCACAAAAAAAATTGCAACCCTGCTTTACCAAAAGGCACTGGTCTTGTCATGGGGGAAGCCAAGGTGGGGCGAATGGGGATGATGATGATGATATGGGTGGAGGAATCCTGCAAGCCTGTGTTATTCTCTGTTTTAGACAAAATTCAAAATTCTAGACAAAATCAAACTGGTTGCTATTTTAATTGTATAATTTATTTTTTTAAAGCCGTTTATTTTAGATTCTATGAGTAAGTACCTAAACTCATACACTGACCTATTACTTTTATTTTTTTGGGAAAACGTATACTTTTGCAATGTTTGTAAATATGTGAGCACCATGTACCTATCACATAAATTAATATGTCATTGTTTCATTTTTTATTTTTTTTTTACCTTTTGTGGTATAGTAATTTTATACTAGGTGCATCGTTTTCACATATAATTGTATAATTAATGTACCTATACAAAATATTGTAAGACATTTTAAAAGAGTAACGGTGGAGTTTCTTGCCCATTCTTCTCCATACGAAACTACCTTTTGGAAGGGGCAACTAGAATCAATTCTATTTTCTTTGTAACTTTAACGTTCAAAAGTGCCTTTTATGTGCCTAATTGAAATAAATACTTTGACTTTGACTTTGACTTTTGGGTATGAAATCATGCTCACGCGCCGCTGCGTCTCCGGAGTGGAACACAAAAACCGTATCGAATGTTAGTGAGTGATCGAACCAAAATGTAATAGTAACCTAAACGCACAGCGAAATAGGAACTCTCTAACCTAACACTAAAACAATTTCTCATGCGCAGATAACATTTTTAACCGACTTCAAAAAGGAGGAAGTTCTATATTCGATAGGTTTTTTTTATCTATGTACACCGATTACGCTGAGATTTATGATCCGATTTACGTGGTTCTTCTTTAGTTTGATGCGGAATAGTTGCCATGTGGTCCCATAAAAATTTAACATAGTTTGGCCCAGTAGTTTTCATTTTATGAACATTTTAATTTTTTTATGAACATTTTAGATTACGTGGACGATGTAATTATTCTACCTGATGTAATCTAGAAAAATCCTATTGTAGTTTACAGAACAACCTATTACAGACACTAAAAAGTAAAAATTAAAAAAACTACGTTTAAAAAAACCGACTTCAAAAACTAAAAAGTATAAAATAAAATAAAGTTTTAATTTAATACACCTCTTATGCAAACCTAATACCTTTACAGTTTCAGAAGTCGGTGCCTTCAATTTGGTTCAGCGTGGATTAGCACCGACTTCTGAAACTGTAAAGGTATTAGGTTTGCATAAGAGGTGTATTAAATTAAAACTTTATTTTATACTTTTTAGTTTTTGTAGTCGGTTTTTTTAAACATAGTTTTTTTTATTTTTTCTAGGACACGTTTGTTTAGGGAGTGAGCATACGTAGTACTATTTATTATTCTGGGTCAGAGGTAAACACTAGCTTTATTTTTTTATAGTCTGGATCGCTTTTGACTCTAGTAGTCTTACCTGATGATAAGCGCAGCCAGGGTTGAATAAGGAGCACACAAAGTCAAAGAACAGAGATATAGAGATAGGGGTTTTTACATGAATACCATAGCTATTTTAACTACTTAGGTATATGTACTTATGTCATTGATGTGGTTGTTAACCACATACCAAAACAAAGAAAGGAAAACTGCAGTAAAAACAAAAAAAAACTGTTTTGAGCCAGAATGATTTAACCTATTCTAGGTTTTGAGTTATTCTTCTTATCTTGTGTCAGCACGGGCTATATGAGAATACCCAGATTAAAGAGAAAGATTACCCAGTCAGCAAGGTTGGTGGCAGGGCTGACTGCCCAGGGTGCACCGGACGTACTTGAGTATCGTCACTGGTGGAGGCCCGCCCTTCTTCTTCTTATCGTGTGGTTAATGACTAACTTGGTGTCAGAGTTTGTGCCGCCCAAGGGCCTCTGACTTGGCTTCACATGCCGTCGAGGAATATCTCTCAGGCATGCCAGTTTCTTTAAGATGTTTTCCTTCACCATTTTTAAGCAAGTGATAATTATACAATATGCACATGAATCCGAAAAGTCAGAGGTGCGTGCCTTGGGTTCGAACTAGAGACCTATGACTTGCGTGCTGGCCTTTATGTCATGTACGACATAAAGACGATGACAATATACCTTGTTTGATATTTTAGTTCTAGTGAATTTGTGATGGGATCCAGATGCTGTTAACTTTGGTAAGGCACAGAATAAATAATTAGATATGGGCAAGTTATAACAGAGTTGGGTTTTCAGAGAGCAATTGGGCATGGTAAAATGGGCAAGGCTTCTGCTGATACAGCTCTGAAGTTGACATTTAAGATGACTGAAGACAGTATTTTTTTTTTTTTTTTTTTTTTAATGTGGTGTGCCTGTGCTCCATTATGCATTGAACCCAATGTAAATGATAAATAAATGATTTTTATTTCTGTAAATAAATCTAATATACAGACACGTTTACAAGTCAATTTTATAAGTCAATATAATGTTTTTTTTAAGACTAGATGGCACCGGCATTTCCTATATACTAGCACTGAGAAGAAAAGCCGAAACAAACTCAGAGATCCAAGTCTCTTTTATAGTCCAGACATTGTGCTATAAAAACTGTGCGAGTGTAACAATATAGGGCAACGTCTGGAATGGCTTTTTGAGGAAAGTGCCATAGCAGTTTTGTGTGTAATGTGCAATGAGTTGATCACTGAAAAAGAATAATCTGCATACTTTACAACTTCTAAGACTTCTGACTCACTTCATTGTGCATTTATCATTGTGATAATAAATTCCATACTGGGAATTACAACATGTGTTCCGTCATGATTCAATAGTGATAATATTATTAGAACTGAAGTAAGTACTTATGTTATAATGGTACTTTAGAATAATTAAGACTGACAGGTAAGTTTATGGATATTATGACATCATCTGTAAAAGTATATTTACTGTGTTCGTGGTGTGAATGAGAGAGCCACAGGGGTATAAGGGAAGCACTCTATATCCAAAATTCTTAGATTTGTATGCTCCATCTTACACCCTGTCTGAGCTTACCATCAGGTGAGACTAGGGTCAACTGCGACCAAGACAAGAATAAAAAAGAAGGTGGATTCTTTCACTTTCAGGAACATGCATGAGCAAGAGGATAATCATGACGAATGACAGTTGCACTGACAGTTTCATTTCAATCTCATTATTTAAGTAACTGTCTCATTGGTCTAGTGGTGGCAAGCGCGACTGCTGATCTTTAGGTCCTGGGTTCAATCCCTAAGTTGGGCAAAGTGTTATTGGGTTTTTCTGTGTGGATTTGTGCCCAGTTAATGGCAATAGGCTCAGCCCCTATAACATGGGACATAGAGATAACAGGGAAATGACGGTGTTAGTATACACCACTGCCCAAGCCTTCGGGAAATACAGGTGTGATATCATGTATGTTGTTTATTTAAGTAATAAGGTACCTATCAACACTACGTAAGTATTCACATATTATATGACTTTATTGTAGAAGTTATCCTTATTTTATAAACACTGAGCAAGTCTAAAGAATATAATTAGGCATGCAATGTCATAATTAATGCTAACAATTGTTTATTTATGGACATTACTATACTATTGTGACTATTGTAAGTTCTGTGTGAATGCCTTTATGCATACTGGGTAAGAATTGGTACCACAGGCTACAGGCATTTAGGCACCAGGCGGTTTTGAGTGGTGTCTTTTGTAACATTGACATTCAAAAAGAATGGATTATAGTCTGTCTTTACATAGTATAAAAGAAAGTCACTACCGCTGTATGTACGCTTAGATCTTTTAAACTACGTGACAGATTTTAATGCAGTTTTCAGCAATAGATAGAGTGATTCAAGAGGAACGTTTACATGCCTCACATTAGTATCTAAAAAAAATTCATACAATTTCTGTGAAAATAAACAAAATTACAGAAAACATGAAGTACTTTATTTCCCTTTTAACAGCCAAATTTTGCATGACTAACAATTCGTAATTCAGTTTGTTGATAAGCTGATGTTAATCTATGATAAATTATTTAATTAAGGACACATGTTGCAGTTATTAATTATTACATACAACTTGTTTTAATTTATTAATAGTGTATAAAAAAAAACAATTACAAACTGTATGCAAATTTTGTAATTACAGATGTCAAATCATAGATAAGCACGGGTGTTTGAAATAAGAATAGAACTCATATTTGTAATATAAGAGAAATTACAATGCAAATAACGACATGTAAACATATTTTAATGACCTAAAAAATTGTGCTTAGAGACAATATGTATCGTTTATTTTTATCAGCAAAAACATCATCTGGGTCATAGTAATGCAATTAAATGTTTCGCAATCATAACACGATCGTGGTTAAGCGTCAATGATACAACTTTGACTAACTTGTAGTTTTACTTTGGCGCACAAATACGCTCAGCCAATGAGCTGGAGCCGTTCATTCACGCCCTCGCAATTAAATTGACAGCAGATAAACCTTGAAAACATTACGAAAGCGCGCTCCAGTCTACCCATTTCACACATTATTAAACCATAATATTGATAATTTCACCGACCTTCAGCATTTTGGTTCAACGACAAAGGCGCTCCAGACGACGACAGATCCTTCTTCTGTCCGGCTTTAGGCGGATCAGAGTCCGAATCGTCGAACACAAGTGTCCGGACCGACTGGGAACATCGGCGATCCATCGTTACTCTCACTCACTGCACAACACACAGATGCACTAATAATTCCCCCATTTATCAACCCTTTAGACAACTTGACGATTTCACGGTCTATTTACATGACACCGTTAATGTTAAGCGTGCGAAAACATTGATTAAAATCAAGGTATCCATAAACGATTGTTAATGCAAATATTTTCTATGTCATGATAAATAACGCGACACACGTCTTCGCACAAATCGAAAAATGACACTTTTGAATTGAAGTTGAAGGGCTTACCAGTATTGCCATAAGATAGTAAAAAAGTCCCCGAAGTGTTGTCAAAATTAAAAAATCTAAATTAAGGAAATAGTTGCCACAAAATCTGTTTCGGTATAAATAAATTATTATTCATTAAACTCAATAATTGTTTTTAGATTATTCATATTGATTTCAAGAATATGTATATTTATATTTTTGAGTGATTTCAAAACAAATTAATGTAGGGGAAAATATTTTGTGACATAGCAACTCTATAATCGCGTTCCAGTTTCACCTCTTTTTTGTTCTATTTATTTTAACCCCCGACAAACAAGAAGAGTGTTCTATGTTTAATCCGTGTATCTATGTGTCTGTGTGTCTGACTGTGGCATCGTAGCTCCCAAACAAATGAACCGATTTTGATGCGGTTTTTTCTGTTTGAAAGCTGATGTAAACGAGATGGTTCTCAGCTATAATTTATGAAGGCTGTTCAGGCGTCTGAAGATCATCAGCTCATTTCCTACTTGACAAAAGGGTCTTATCAACTTTCACAGGTCCGATTGATTTGTAATTTGGTGTACTGTTACTTCGATGGTATTTACAAGACATGGCAACCTTGAGCTGATGCTGCAGCATCAAGTAGTCTGCGGGATACCCAATCCCTCAGCAACTTACAGCATATACAGCATGTTTAGGCTCATAAGAATAGTCTCAATGAGCAGATGTTAGATAGATAATGATATCTACTACATTTAAACAATTTGAAATAAAAATTAAATTAAAAATTTAAATAACCCCCGACACAAAAAAATCCTCAAAAATATTAAAATAAAATGTGTTTGTTGGCCTTTTAACTTTATTATAAGTACCTAGTAATATGTTGATCCACGCGTCATCGCGTCGGAGGATCGCTAACTAAATAAAATAAAACAGAAGACAAAAAAAGAAGCTTGGTCATGATAATTTCTAACACTCTTTTTTTACATTTTTAGAGGTATTTTTTATGTCGGGGGTTATTTAAAATTTTAATTTATCAACTACTATTTTACTAAAATAGAAGTTCATAATCTTGGGGTTCATAAAGGAGCCTCTACGATTGATACGCCCGGTGCACTCTGGGCAGTCAGCCCCGCTACGAACATTGCTGACTGGCTAATCTTTTTACCATTGTATGATCTATTTTCTTAAAGCTCGTGCCGACAAGAGAGAAGGAGAAGCAAAATAAAACTTTTCGTGTTTGACGTGCCATTCAGCTAAGTATATAAAAAAAATCAAAATTCATTTAATCAGGTAATTTACACCCTATTTACAACATAAACAAAATCAAACAATTAAATTACAAAATAAAATAAATAAAAATAACAATATAATAAATAAATTAAATTAATATCTTCTTTCCGGCATTGGTACAGCGACATATCTGCCGGAACAATGCCGAATGAAAGGGCAATCCAGCCTTCCTCCAATCATCGCCAACACGGTGTTGGAGCTGGCCCGTACTCTGCGTACCAAGGACGCTGCACGCTTACGCATAGTTGTGTGAAAGCAGTCGGTGTGCGCTTCTGAAAACATACCCGAGGCGCTGTAGTATCGGGGCAGCCTCATCACCGCCCTGAACGCGTTATTATTCTGGACGCGGATGGCGTTGTAACTTCTGTTAGTATAGCTCGCCCACAGGCTGCACGTGTAGAGCGATGTACAGTACGCTCTAAAGAGCGTAACATTTACTTCGCGCGAGCACCGTGCAAATCTGCGGGCATTCATATTTGCTCTGACAGACAACGCTCTCCGCTCCCTTTCCATGTCTGCATGATCTTTGAGGTCGACAGTTAAAACGTGCCCCAGGTATTTAAATTGATTGACCCTTATATCGTTCTAAAATGATAAATTATTTTAATTCTTGCAAGTTTTCTTACCAAGACGTTGAAGTCCATTGCTTGCTTGGTTCGTAAAAATTGGTGAAGTTGACTAGCTGCGGGTGTGCCCACAGGTTGAAAGTGAACTAAGCAAGCAATGGACTGCAAACACAACTTCACGCAAGCTGCTCATGGATTAGCACATGAATGAAATTACAAGATCTCAATTTATTTTACGCTCATATTAAACTCGTGATTCTTGTTCACGATGAAAAAAGATAATTTTACTTTTAAATAAGCATAGTGTTTAACTGTATTTTATTTAACATTCAAGTAATATTTTTTTAACTATATACAGTTTAGCGATTTTTTGGTATTTCGCACTCTTATAGATTTAAAACAATGCTAAAGAACATACAAAATTTTTACGTCTATAGCAAAGCTAGACAGTATTTTTATAACTGGCATCACAACAGAATAACAGGTGTAAAATCCTTCATTCTTTAATTTTTTTTCAAATTTAATCCAGCGCTATCTATTGACGACTTTTAAGAATTTATAAAACATTAGTATACCATATTTGAAAATGAACTATAATTGACAGCATAATGTGGCCAAGTCTCTGCCATTAATTAAATAAACCTTATGTTTTCTCCATTTTTATGTAATTCGTACATGTTATTTTAAAATATTTAAAATTACTAGACAGAATTAAGAATACTTATTTAAAAAAAAGGCACGAAATATGTTTATTTTTTTGGGTATGCTACGCCATCTATTGACGTTTTTTGTCAAAATAAAGTTGTTCCGTCAAAAGAAACGGAAAAACACGAGTGTGCGTCGCCTCGGTAGATATCAGTTGAATTATTCGGCTAAAATGCCCTGGCACGGGCATACGTAGTCGTCGGTCCGCCATTACGACGCAGCCGAAGACACGTTCGTCGTATTTAGTTAAATATTTTCGTTTATAAATGAGTAATAACGCTCATGAACTAAGTAATCGACTTCTGAATGCGTTGGATAACAATTACAATGTAAGTTTCAGAGTTTTGATGATCGTAAGTCCGATAAACTAGTCGAGATACGAAACGGTCCACGAGCCCATGACACCCGATTCGATGTTGCGATTCGGACACTCGCGAGGTTGTATCGGGAGTACCTTGTGCTGTGCTATGATCACGAGATGTGTCGATAACCATCCAAACAATAAAATGGAATAAAGTGCGGATCGCGAAGTGGAAACGGAGCGTGTGGATACGTGAGCGTGCGAGTTAAGAGGGGCCACTGACGTCGCCAGCCCGCCGCCCCGTCCCTCCGTCCCTAGTGCCAAAAATTTTGCAATGTGAAAGTATGGAATTGTGCCACGCGCGACCTTTCCCGTTTATCTTCTCCGTTGGTGTGACTAAACGACTGGGTTGCTGTGAATATGTTTATTGTACTGATTGACCTTACGTGAGTACGAACGTAGCTATAGGTGGTGTGGCGGCACCTGGCGCCCCGCGTGCCGTATGCTGCTCCTCATCACGCACTTACCTTCTTTATTGTCCGAATTTGGCGGCCTGTTCTTGTTTGCTGGTTGTGCAATAAGTAATTGGTCGGTATTTCAGCGATTATTTAGCATACTCGTGTTATATTCCTGGCCTCTGACTGTTGCTATGGCCTGCATGGCAGCAGGTGATTTGGTTGTGGAAGCTAGTAGCCAATGTTATGACAGCTGTTTTCGAACTATGATATTATTATCTTCATAATTGTTATCATTGGGTGATGATTATTGTAATTCAGTGTTTGATAACTCATCATTTGTGAATACAGTTTCTTTCCTTATTCCGTCAGAGTTGACATACAAATATCTGTTTTTCTGATCAGGGATTCAACATTATGATCAGTGTATTCTATTAACATTGAAGGGTAGTTATGTTAAAGGTTGTTTAATCTCGATGCAACATGATGTGTTGCAATGAAATTCTCCTTCTTTGTTTTGTTAGTACTCTATATCAAATACATAGTCACCTTCAAGGTATTTTGGGTTTGAATCTGAGAGATTATGCCCCAAACAAACTTGAATAAGTTTCACAATTGAGGTTATGTAAAGCAACAGCTGATCGGATAACATATCTGTTATCCCGCAGACCAACAGGTTATACAGTTGTCTCTTGTAAAAAACATGTAAATCAATTACATAAACCATTACTTTTTCAATTAAAAATTTAGACTACATCACAACCGCAGAAATACTAGAATAACTTATTATATTAGAATGGTCGATACATGTTCCTTTTAATTCTTTCTTTTAGATCTTTTTGCCTCATTGATCTAGTGGTGGCAAACGCGACTTCTAATTGTGAGGTCCTGGGTTCGATTCCCAGGTAGGGCAAATTTTTTTTGGGTTTTACCATGTGGAATTCCTCAGTAGCAGCCCGGCGTTTGGATTTGTGCCCGATTGATGGCAATAGGCTCGCCCCCTGTTACATGGGACTTAAACATAATGGCGAAATGAGGGTGTTACTATACACCTCTGCTAAAACCCTTCGGGAAATACAAGCATTATGTTATGTAGAATGTGAACCTGTCCTGCAAATTAATAATATCTAAGTAGGGCTAGATATAAGAATTGCTATCAAGTTTCTATGAAATTTGAGATAGGTACATCAAGTTGATAAATCTAATGAGGCAGCTTAAATAACTTAGTTTCATTTGTAAGTGTACCCATTGTGTTTTACAAACTGTACATATTGTAACTGATAGTATTACTTAGAAATAAATACTATAATAGGTAAGCAGAAGTCATGCTGCTAGTTGAACATTTCTTGTTTGTACTTTGATTCACTTGAATTAACAGTTAGAACTAAAAACATTGTTTTATTCGTAAAATAACATCACGCCTGTATTTCCCAAAGGGTTGGGCAGAGGTGTAAGGTAACACCAGAATTTCACCGTTAGGTTTAAGTCCCATGTAATAGGGTGCGAGTCTATTGCCATCAACCAGGCACAAAACCAAACTCTGGGCTGCTACTATGGAATTATTCTATTATTCTTTGAAATATTAATAAATTAAAAGGTCAAATAAACCTCAAATTCACTAGCAATATTTATTACACAACTCAACTTGTGCAACCACTTCCAAACTGTGGACACACTCACAGCAAGTTAACTTCTACAAGTTTTGTGAACTAAGCATGTAAATAATCGTACAATCAAAATTTTTAGTTTATTTGGCATTTAGTACACAGTTTTGTATGTGAAAATTGCCAAAAAAATATCTTTTTAAAAGATTTTTTTTCTGTTACAAGTTCCTTCACAATGATCAGTGTCAATTCAGTATAGATGTGTCTTCAACCTTGTATGTACAGTACCTAGTTTGTTTTATCATTTTTGAGTTTTCATACAGAAATAATAGTTCATAAGTTTTTGCAATATCCAAAAAACTTACTTGCGATTCTATGAACTACTTCTTCTTCCTGCCCTTATCCCACACTAGGTGGGGTCGGCACAACATGTATTTCATAAATCCATGTTGTTAGAGGTTTTGGCTTATTGTTTTATGACCGGCCGCCTGCCTGACATCAACCCTCCTTGGGAATACTCGTTGCGCCCGTCGCGCGGGATTCGGATTCTATGAACTACATAGCATATTATTCACTTACTTTTTTAACTGTTTTAATTACCTTCACTTTGTATATTTGTTTGAATCAAATCTTGCAACAGGTTTTTCAACTACTTCTGCTTAACTGATTCTTCTGAAATTTCGCACACAAATTCAATTCCCGTGACAATACAACATTATATTAATTTTAACCTTCAATCCTCACATACTGATAATGCATGAGTATACAAAAACAAAACAGAATACCTTGAAAAAGAAATTAAGGAATTATACATCATTTTATTTAGTTTTCAGAAAAACTTCTTTCTCACCTTAGTGTTGAATGATTACAAAAATATAAATTTAAGCTGAATCTTATATTTGTCACAGAAGTTAGAAAGATAAATAAGAATCTAATATTGCATTTCCTAATCCCAATTAAAAATCTGATTGGTATACAGGATGTAAACGAAATTATGTAATTCCTTCAAACCTCATGATGTACTGCTAACATAGATTAACCCTGCACGGGATACAATTTTATTGGAATCAATAAAAATTTTTTACAAAAAGTAAACATGTGTTCTTAACGTGAGGCATTTTAGCGCCCCGGCTTAAAGGACCGCGCGGCGAGCGATAGCCGCGCAATTCGCTCGGACACATGTTTACTTCTTGTAATTTTTTTTATTGAATCCACGAGTTTCTCTTGCATTGCAGCGTTAATCTATGTCAGCAATACATCACGAGGTTTGAAGGAATTAGATGATTTCGTTAACACCCTGTATAGTCTCCTACACAAAGTCGTTACCCCTTTTTACCTGACTGCGTGACAGCGAAGGTAGGGTTATGTTTTTAACTGGTATATACTGGGTATCTCAAATCCATGTGTCATACAGGGAAAGTACTTAAAATATTGATAATAACAAATTTTGCTTTACAAGACTTCATTTTATTTATAGAAGTATAAAAAAAAACATCCCATGCATTTGTGTTGGTTTGATACCTGACTCAAGCAAACTATAAATATGCGGTGTTTCTTACTTCTATACTAATATTATAAACTGGAAAGATTTGTATTTTTGTATGTAACAAATAAACTTAAAAACTACTGAACCAATTTCAAAAATCCTTTTGCCGTTAGAAAGCTACATTATCACTGAGTAACATAGGCTACGGGCGGCGCCGTGAGGACACAGCTAGTCTTAAATAAAATGAAGCATCCTTTGAGTAAAATGTGTTATTTTTAATAATTAAAGTACTTTAACTTTGACGACACTTTTAGTGCAGTGGCTGAGCGATCGGCTTCTGCGCTACGGGTCGTGGGTTCGATTCCCGCACGGAACAAATATTTGTATGGCCTACAGATAGTTGTTCCGGGTCTGGATGTTTGTGCGTGTGAAGATTTGTGTTTGTAAACGCACCCACGATACAGGAGAAATCCTAGTGTGGGGCAACGTTTTATTCGTTTATTGGGTTTTCCATGTAGAATGCCTTAGCTCTGAGCTTGGATTTGTGCCCGGTTGATGGCAATAGGCTCGCGCCCTATTACATGGGACTTAAACATAGCGGCGAAATGAGGGTTTTACTATACACCTCTGCCTAACCGTTCAGGGAATCCTGGTATGATGTTATCTATATGTTATGTTAAAGAACTTTCCCTCCATGTATAGTGACTTAGCTTTTAGGGAGATTCCTATATCCAGCAGTAGACAGGAAAAATCCTGTTCAAGATATCTGATGTCATGTCCCATGTTTTCTAAAACACCATTGTTGTCCTTTCAAGTATTTAATTAATAACTTTGTTTGTATTTGTTGATAAGGTAAATGACCTCTTTTATTTATAACTTTAATGAGAATAACACCTCTTAATTTTATGCAAAATATAAAACCTCATTTTGATTGGTGATGATGCAAAATTATAATACAAAAAAAATGCTTATATACAATCACACCTTATTCCCATTGGGGTAGGCAGAGACTATAGATTTCCACCTGCTATGATCCTGACACACTCTTTTCGCTTCATCTACATTCGTTAACCTTCTCATTCATGCTCATCGGATAAGGGTGTTACTAAAAAAATGCATTTTAAAAACCTTTTGGGGACAATTTTGATTTGTATCGAAACAAGATATTTATCCTATTTATAGATAGGGAGCTAACTCTAATGCACTAAATCCATCAGCAAGTTATTGATGCAAGTTCTTACTTATGCCCGGTTTGGTTAAAAACGAATTGTTTTTCTACCAATGGTAGCATTTTTTATTGCCATACTTCACATACAATCAGGCCTGGTCGCAGCCTAAGATTTGAGGGGGGGGGGTCATGTAAAGTTCAAAATAAGTTGAGCATTAGAGTTTATTGTACAATTTTTAAAAAAATGTAAATTATCTATTTTTAGGAGGTTAGTCAATTTGATGTGTACGATTTTGGGGGGGGGTCAAGACCCCTACGACCCCTCCCCCCCCTGGGACCGCCACTCCATACAATAAAAAGACTTCTAAGCTAATTTTACCTGTGACTACGTATGGAAGGGTCCACTATAAAAAGCTATATATAGGTATATATGGTCTTTGCTTCATTATTGGTAGGCACAAATCTCAATTTAAACCAAAACACATAAACTCACGCCTTCTTCCCATGGGGGTAGGCAGAAACTATAAAACGCCACATACTCCTTTCGCTTCATCCACATTCATACCATCTTGTCATACACGCGCGCCGGTTGAGAGTACTACGCACCTGTCCTTTGTGAAGAACATCACCAATAACATCGATGTATGTTCTTCTAGGGTGTCCTCTACAGGCGTTTCCACTGACATCCATCTTATAAACTCCTTTTGTTAATCGTCGTTCACTCATTTAAACCAATAATGCTTGGTAAATCATAGGGATTATTCAGGAAATCTTCCGTAAATCGACTTGCTGCAAGTGTGTCTACAGTAAAAGTCAGTTACAGAAGTCACTTTGCACAATTCATATCATATCCACTGAAATTGTTAAAGATAATATTATTTTTAAAGGAGTTACCATGGAGTTTCTTGCCGGCTCTTCTTCATAGGAAATGACTAATTGGAACCGTGCATCTAAATTCGACTTTTCTTATGCACCTGTATTGGTTTATGTGAAATAAAAATTTCTGATTGATTGAATTTAACTTGCAAGTGTATTTAGTACTTAAGATTTTCAAAATTTCCAATCCAATTAGACTGGAAACTGATTCTAACATTATATACAATGGTCAGGAGTAGTAATTAACACAATGGACTTGGTACTTATTAGCCTTTGATATGCATATGGCTTGGAATTCTATACAACCCCATAAGGTAACTTAACTATGAAGTTAAACAAGGAAATTGTATTAATTAGGAATGTGATAAATATTTAACTGCTAGATTTCCTATAAGTTACCGATCTGAATTTTCCAGAAAGAAGTCACATAAATTATGTATGTCATTTTCAAGCGCGGTCGCAGCCAAAGACTTGGGGGGGGGGGGGGGGGGGTCAAAGGGTCATTTTATTTTTAATTATCTATTTTAGAAGGCTTATCAATTAGACGTTTACGATTTTGGGGGGTCATGACCCCTACGACCCCTTCCCCCCCTCGGACCGTCAGTGGTCATTTGTGTAGGGTATCCAACGAGACTGCCCACTATTGGGTCAATACTCAATATTTTATTTGCGTATTCCACAATGTTACTTAGGTGGTAGTAATAGAAAATTATGTATTGTGTTACAATTGTGGACCCTGATGGGCACAGCTAAGTAGGAGAGAGGAGGAACATTATTAGTTAAAATTAAAAAAAGAAATAGTAAGTTTACTGTGAAGTTTAGGTTTTTTTTTGTTTCTTTTTTTTTTGGTCCGTTTATTGTTGCCTCATTAGGAGGATGCCTAATTCCAGCATTGATGTGCGGTAGGCCGATTAGAGAGAAAGATAGATAATAACTGGAACTTAGTTGAGATTGCTAGTAAATTCTTGACTGCATAATATTCAACCTTCTTGGAGGAAATTAGACGTAATTTTTTAAGATAACATCACGCCTTGTTTTCTCCGAAGGGTTTGGCAGAAGTCTTTTTCTTACACCCTCATTTTGCCAGTTTTTCTCAGATAAATAAAAAAAAAGTTTTTTTTTTTTCATCTCAAACATTGCAAGATGTTCGTTCAAAAGGATAAACTTTGAAGTTTAGGGTAGCTGGCCTCCCCTGACCCCCATGTATACGTCCATGCATAACATCAAGACCCTAGCTAGCAATAGCATTTGAAAATAAACATAACATCACGCCTGTATTCCCCGAAGGGTTGGGCAGAGGTGTATACACCCTCATTTCGCCGTTATGTTTAAGTCCCATGTAATAAGGGGCGAGCCTATTGCACATCAACCGGGTAGAAATCCAAACTCCGGGCTGCTACTGAGGAATTCCACACGGAAAAACCCAATAACACTTTGCTAGACCTGGGGATCGAACCCAGGTCCTCACGATCAGCAGTCGCGCTTGCCACCACTAGACCAAAGAGGCAGTTATAATAAATTAAATTAGCAAATCTCAATATCGTCAGTGGAAAGGTAAAACGACTAAAGCGCCAATATACCTACTTTACAGGAGAAAGATTCAAAGTATAAAAAAAAAAATTATAGTTATTTTTCTTAGAATACCTACACATATTAAATATATAATTTAATTATATATTTAACTAGCTGCCCGGACTGACTTCGTTCTATCAAAAGTTATTAGCCTGTAGTGGGAAAAGAAAAGTGTTGTTTTACTATTTTCCACGCAATTTTTATGTTTTTTCTCTCCATAAGAAGCTTCCTTGTGCCTTAAGGAAAATATAAAAAAAAAATTGCCGAATTGGTCGAGCCGTTCTCAAGTTTTACGCTTAGCAACACATTTGGCGATTCATTTTTATTTATATACAAGGTTAGTCGGAAAGGGGGTACTAAACTGCGGGCCACTTAATGTATCACTGATGACTGTTTTAATGAATGTGTTAAAATTTAAAAATTTGTTTTTTTTTTTCATGGAAAACTATTGTTATTATAGTTTTTTCACAAAAAATTCATCCCTGCTTTAGTTATGAATTCAGAAAATGGAGTTTCTAATCCGTGACCCCAAATACAACGCAAAATGCAAACACATCTGATCATAGCTGAGGATAGATAGAATTTAGCATATTTTTTATGAAATCTTTGAACAGCTATTTCTCTAAAACTATTGACTTTTGGGGAAAGTTGTAGAACAAAAGTTATCGCTTATTATAGGTACTTTAACACCCTTTCGGCTTAGTACCCCCTTTCCGACTAACCTTGTAGATATGTATAGTCTAAGAAAACTGTTTATTTTCTTAAATAATACTTTGAATCTCTCTACTGTATAGTAGGTATATTGGCGCTTTAGTCTTTTTACCTTTCCACTGACGATATAATGTTAGCATTAGCTTCACACTAAATAAGAAAGCTAGAATATACTTTTTATAATGAATTCAGGCCTGTTCTACTTCAGATTTTTTTATATTTGTATAAACTTGTTTTCTAATATGTAGAAGTAAATATGCTCTTATGCCGAGATAATGACTTGACCTGATTGGTCAAATATTGGCGAAATATTCTATTTATAGTTACATGTGATGCAAGTTGTATTAACTCGACTTATCGCAATTAACTGCTTTTTTCGGTGTCTCGCAGGTTGCTCGTTATAATAGCACTAGCGGCCCGTCCCAGCTTCCACGGGTGGACATTTTTCCCGTTTTTGCAACATTTTTCATTTATGCTCCGCTCCTATTGGCCGTAGCGTGATGTTATATAGCCTATAACCTACCTCGATAAATGGACTATCCAACACAGAAATGTTTTTTCAATTCCAACCAGTAGTTCCTGAGATTAGCGCGTTCAAACAAACAAACAAACAACCAAACTCTTCAGCTTTATAATATTAGTATAGATTACATGTGATGCAAGTAGTATCATTTCGACTTATCACATAACATCACGCCTTTTATTCTCCGAAGGGTTTGGCAGAGGTGTTTTTAGTACACCCTCGTTTCGCCAGTCCCATGTAATAGGGGCGAGCCTATTGTAAAGTAAGTTAAGTCTAAGAGCTTGTACAAAGAGCAAAACTTGTTTAGAACAGTCAACTGACTCATCATTAATGATTAGAAGTTGGGATAACGTTAGCAAGTTGTGTAAGATGGTGGTAAAATATGAGGGTGTTACTGTACACCTCTGCCCAACCCGTCGGGAAATACGCGCGTGATGTTATGTTATTTAACTTCGCTTCGTTCGTATGTGTTTTTCAAGCACTTTCTTGCATTCGATTGAGGTGAAATTTGACATACCTATGTAACATCGGTGACAATGTAATAATATGGTACCACGGTGCTGGTCTGATGATGGAGCTGGAAGACAACAGCTTATTTTTAAAGAGGTTTTATTTTTACCTCTGCTAAAACTATTGTATAAATTATTTCAGAAATGCCTTTTTCGTAGTTTTGTTATTATAATTCCAAGCAATGTGTAGAATTTCGTATGTTGCCTTGACCCAGAAACCGATTTTCTTTCAAGTATTTAACACACTGAAATACTGGTCTAACCATTTGTTTAAATTTTCTAAAAGAGCAGCTCATTTTCTAAATGATAGTGGTAAACGCGACTGCTGACCGTGAGGTCCTGGGTTCGATCCCCAGGTCGGGCAGTGTTATTGGGTTTTTCCGTGTGGAATTCCTCAGTAGCAGCCCGGAGTTTGGATTTGTGCCCGGTTGGTGGCAATAGGCTCGTCCTCTATTACATGAGAGTTAAACATAATGGTGAAATAAGGGTGTTTACTATACACCTCTGCCCAACCCTTCGGGTGACATAAGCGTGATGTTATGTGAGTAATTTCTGCTTTGTTATATTAATTATCTTTGTCTTTAAGGATAATTATTAAAAAAACTTTAATTACTTAAGAATCAAACTTGTAACCTATGAGTCATATCAAACGCTCAGTGCGCACACGCTCCGCAATCATAGGAAACGGTCGATAGTTATTTTTTTTCTCTCATTGATTGCGGAACGTCGTAAAATCCGTAGAACTAAGAAATACCATATACTAAGGAAATAACAGCAGTGCTTTTTTCCGAAATTTTTCTACATAGTACGTTACTTTATTTATTATTTTGTGTAATTTTAAATTTGTATGTATATTTTTATTATTCATTTCTAATAATCCGTTTTCATAACTGTTGGAAATCACTTTTGCTCTGATCGTCCCTCACATCACGAGATATTCAACAGAGACCATCTTTAGGCTTGTTCAATATGTAATCAAATCTATACTAATATTAAAAAGCTGAAGAGTTCGTTTGTTTGAACGCGCTAATCTCAGGAACTACTTACTGATTGTAATTGAAAAAATATTTTTGTGTTGAATAGTCCATTTATCGAGGAAGGTTATAGACTATTTAACATCACTTTAAGACCAATAGAAGCGGAGCATAAATTAAAAATGTTGCAAAAACGGGAAAAATGTGGCCGTGTGAAGCCGGGACGGGCCGCTAGTAATCCTATAAAACAATAAGCAATAAAATAAACTGTTTTTTCAAGTTTTATTTTATGAAAACGTCATCTTGTGGCAGTTGTAGCTTTGTTTTTCCTCGGACACACAAACGTCTGAGTACCTCCTCATACCGGGGATCCCCCGTTTGAGAAGCCTTTTTATTTTTTAGATAATGTCGGACTCGTTTGAAAAGTTTACAATCGATAGTTAGGTACACTCAGGGATTTACACTCCCACTTGCGCATGAAAATGAAATCCAGATTTCAACCTCATAAGCCTGGGGGTTTTTGAAATGTTTGTTCTGGTTTAATGATAATGGAGTCGGCAGCCCAACCCATGTTTTGACCGCCCCAGTCGCATATATCCGACCAAAAAAAAATCGTGTTCATAACGGACAAATAATATTATTATATCCATCAAAGGGATGTAGACGTTTACCGCGTTTACGGTCCCAAGAAGAAATCATTTTATTCTACATACATTACATAGATAGACGAATATTTTCGCAAATATTGCTTCCTGCAAATTTATCTTGACTGTCAACGGCTCTTTTACACAATTTTTTATCGATTTCATTGATCATATCGGATATTATATGGAGATTGCATTGTTTATTCAAATTTTTGAAGTTAGAAAGTTGTTGCACCTGCTTGTAATTGATTTCGCTATCGTTCGCTGATCCTGGTAAAGGAACAAGATTCAGAATTCAGTATTGCACGTTAGCTGGTCTTCGTTGGCTAGGTTGTAGATCGATTGACCTTTGTCGGAGGTTTTGAGGACCCAAACTTGCACTATGATATATTTTGATTATTTTATCGATACAGCCTTTTCTAAGCTGGTCATGAGTTCGTAGCAATATTATGCGACAGCAAACTGGAACATACCGTATCGATAAGGCTAGATTGGCACACACGAACGCAATAGACAGTGAGTCACTGCTTTAACAAAACGGTAAAAAGGACCTTCGTTCCTTTGCGTAAAGTTGAGTTTCTATTAGGACTCAAAGAGAACTTAGTATAGGTCTTACCCGAGTCCTAAAAAATTACAGCGTATATTTAAAAAAAATAGAATTCAAAAACCACCGCCCGTTTCCAAAATGAACGTAGAGTATATTGAATATCCATTTAATACCGGGAAACGTCTAGCGAGACACATTTAAAAACCAAATAAAGTTGGATTACCCTATTCTAAAGATATCGGTTATCGCACAGAACAGAATTAGAACTGGGCAAATCAAAATATCGATATTCGCGACCCCTATTACTGATAGGGTACTAAAACTCGCGTACTGTGGGTGTTTGAACTTCTGCCCAGGATGGCGTGGGTTGTCTAGCCTCCAGGGTGGCTCCCACGTATTTTCTGGACCAAAAACAATAGCGCATTCTAAAAATAAATCTTCTTCTCTTCTGTGGTTAGTGACTAACCTGGTGTCAGAGTTTATGCCGCCCATGGGCCTCTGACTTGGCTTCACATGCCGTCGAGAAATATCTCTCAGGCATGCCGATTTCTTCGCGATGTTTTCCTTCACCGTTTTTTTAAGAAATTGATAATTATACAAGACGGAAAGTCAGAGGTGCGTGCCTTGGGTTTGCACTCGAGACCTATGGACTTAGCAGTCCGACGGTCACACTGCTGTAAAAATAAATATTAAATATGGTCTTTTGAAGACACGGAATATCAATTTGGCACACTATTGAGACCGTGTGCATTATTTCTTACGTTGGATGGTTTTTAAGGTGGAAATTTCGGAAACCACCCGCCGATCGCGGTCTTTTCTGTCACGGCAATACAACAGCACTTGGGTTGATGTTGTTGATGGGTGCCCCAAAAGTGTGACTACTAAAAACTACACATACAATAGGGTATTTGACTATTCTTTTTTTATTAGAATTCTTGAAACTATTTCAAAAATGATAAGCAACAGTAAGGCTGCGTTCAGACGACACGCGCCCGCTAAGGGCACGCCACGCGCGTCAACACCCGCGTCTAACTCGCTTTGAAATGTTTTGTATATAATTTGAGTCTTATGACACATCAATAGATCTGATAGATCAAAGATATCTGATAGATCTGATAGATCATAGATAGAGAATATATCAAATTGCATTTATCGAAGCGTGTCATGAGGCGGGCGCGAAGCGGGCGCGTGTCGTCTGAACTCAGCCTAAAGAAACCAATGGATTATTTAATAAAATGCCCAAGTTATAAACGATTTAAAATTGTTGACGAGACAGAGACAATACTACTACCACAATGACGTCATACCCTAAAAACTTCATAATAACTTGACATCACTCCGTACAATATCCGTTTCGCGCGAGACAAGGACAGAAAATGCCTCCTCCACAAACTTCGAAAGCGTGTATCTCTAGTTTTTCATTGATTTTATTGTTTCACATACCGTGTTCTTTCTATACTTTCTTCAAAATAATACTAAATTGTTGTACATTTTTAATAGTCAAATACCCTATTTCGGTGGACCGTTTTACTAGTTACGTATCTACTAAAATGTGTATTTTTTTTCAATTTTTGAAAACAAAATAAATGTTTCGCGATCAAAGGTTTATTATTATTATACGTTTAATACACAACTTCAAGCCTAAGCGTATACGGGGGCGCAGACCACTCAGGCAACACAGTGCAACCACAGTTTTACAATCCACAGAGTTGGGCAACACCTTTGATGTCGGGCGATGCCACCGCTTGTCGTCGCTGCGTCTGCAAAATCCGTAATACATAATTTTTTTGAAAATCTGTCTTTGATGCTATTTTATAATAGTTCTCAAGCCACGTGCAACTGTAAAATACGTTTTCTAATAATGTATTTTGCTATCTTCTTAACCAAATAAATTATTAAAAAACAGATTTTACAGGTGCACATGGCTTGAGAACTATTATAATATAGCAACAATGACAGATTTAAAAAAAAAATCACAGCGGATTTTGCAGGTAGGCGCAGCGACGTTATGCAGACGTTGCCCAACTGTATGGATTGTAAAACTGAGACTGAACTATGTTGCCTGCGCGACCTGCGCCCCCGTATACGCACAGAGCCCCCGCAGACTGCAGGCTAAACCATCGCCCGATTCTCTTTTTATAAAGGAAACCGAATCGTTATAATATGCGCACTTGCATACATCTTCATACTGATTAAGAAACCGACTTAAGGCGAGACCACAAAACAGATAGGTACAGAAGTCAATCACAATGTATGTACTTCACTTTTCATACCTACGCTCGGCAGTCGCTCTATCTATATATCTATCTCTCTCAAGCGCATGGCACTCGCGCTCGCACTCACTCGCACTTTAGTCCCAAACAGTCCGAGATATCGTGTTTGTGAGCAGTGTCTATGTGCACGTAGCTCGAGCGCACTTGTATGTAGATTGACTTCTGTACCTATATGTTTTGTGGCGAAACACTCACTGCCCCGCGCTACGCTGCAGGGTGCGTGGCGACGGAGCCACAACACTGCGCGTGAACGCGTTTTCTGTGTGTTGTACACTTGTACTACGCGTGTTTTCTATACAAACACAGATACTTGCAAACAACGTAAGAACACGCACTCCCGCGCTACGCTGCGTGATGCGGTGCAGTGTGCGAATCGCCTAACTATCGGCCGATGGAAAGTCTGTAGTTTGCAGGGGCTAGGCTAATTGCCGGTCTGCAAGGTTAGTCGGTAAGGGGGTACTAAGCCGCGGGCCAATAAGGTATCACTGATGACTATTTTAAAGCAAGTATAAAAATTTCAAAATTCGATAATTTTTATTTGCATGCAAAAATATTTTTATTTTAGATTTTTCAAAAAAAAACGTACCTGCTTTAGTTATGAATTCAGAAAATTAAGTTTCTAATCCGTGGCACTAAATATGACCTACATTGTAAACACAGCTGATCATAGCTATGGACAGATAGATTTTAGCATATTTTTTACGAAATCTTTGGAACGCTATTTCTCTTAAACTATCGAGTTTTGGGGAACGTTGTTGAACAAAATTTATCCCTTATTATGGGTACTTTAACACTCTTTCGGGCTTAGTACCCCCTTTCCGACTAACTTTGTATACATATCATAGCCAATTTTCTATATTTTATTTTTTTATGATTTCAGGTTGTCGACATGCATACTGTTAACGAAATTATATCCGTATTGGAGAGAATCAATATCACAAAAGAGTTGTTGGAGGTAAGATGTTGTATTCATGGAATTTGTTGGGTAAAGAATGGAATGAAGATGCTGCTAAAAGAAATGGACAAAAATAATGGTTTCAAAGAAAGTAAAAAAAAAATGGATCGTTGGTTTAGTGGTGGTAAGCGCGACTGCTGATCGTGAGGTCCTGGGTTCGATTCCCATTCCCGCGATTTGAAACTATTTTGCTAGTAGAATTGGTCTTCTGTAAAAATGTCCGCTGCTTATCATCCAGGTGTATAATTTGTGATAAATAAAACAATATTATCAAGGTCTAATCCAACATGTTTATTCCAAACTTATCCTCAACTGTTGTTGGTCTAATAATTTAATGATAAAAAATAATATGTTTCAGTTATTTTTGTTGACAAGCTTTAATAATTATAATTAAAAGAAAAAACTAATAAAATTAACTAATTCGCTTGTTGATGGTTAATTACAAGCTTTTAATAACTAAATACGGTGATTAAATAAAAAAACACAATAAATTAATGACCTAACGGTAAATTGTAATGACAGCTATTTTTTTAAATCTTTTAGGCAAAGGTTAAAAACCCATATTGGACCCAGAACAAGAAAATCAATTACAATAACGAGAGTATACATTTAAAAAAAATATTGGCTTAGGTTTGGTGGGGGGGGGGGGATTGAACCCCCCAAATCCTGCCCGCCAGAGCTAGGGCCTTGCTAACAACGACACCCGAAACACCTATCTGTAGGCCAAAATATGTGTTACGTGCTAGAATCGACCACACAACCCGTAGCGAAGAATCTTCACTTCTCATAACAAACTTTGCATCAGAATCCAAAAAAAATTCCTCGAGTTTTTGTTACACATACATACATAAACTCACGCCTTTTCCCCATGGGGGTAGGCAGAAACTATAGAACGCCTTACATACTCCTTTCGCTTGGACATGGCACACACATGGCTAACATTTCACCATTAAAATTTTCAGACCACCCGACTGGGAAAACACGTGAACGAACTGCGACGGAAGACCACGGAACCGACCCTCGCACGCCGTGCCAAAGTGCTGGTGAAGAGATGGCGGGACCTTGTCATACCCACTGTAGCATCGCCGGGACACACAGGTAGTCGCCATAGCAAACCGTGTACGTGCACTGATGATTATGAACCTTCCTAATCTTTCTTCTAGCCTCTTCCCGACTATGTTGGAGTAACCAGATGGAGCCAGTCCAGTCTAAGGGGCCATTCAGTATTACGTAAGCACGAAAGGGGGGTGAGGGGGTCTTTGCTTAGCTTATTTTTGATGACATGGGGGACGGGGGTGTCTAGATGATGATTACGTCAGCAATTTTTATTTATTTACTTATTTTTCTAGACTTAAAAACAGCTGCTCATAAATAACAATAGAGAAACCTGATCGGTTTAAAAAATATATATACCTACCAATGTTTACGTCAGCATAGGAGGGGGGTAAAAGCTTTGCTTACTTTTGCTGACAAGGGGGAGGGGTGGGTCAAAAATTACTAAAATTCTGCTTACGTAATACTTGAATTGCCCTAACCAGTATTTTACACGGAACCACAACCTAAATAAGGCTTAAATCCTTCCCATTCTGAGAAGAGGCCCGTGCCCAGCAGTGGGACAGCAATGGGCTGATATTGTACACGGAGCGACTGTCATCAGAACCCCGCAACCCATTTACTGGGCAATACCAACATTCTAAGATTAGACATGTTGTCAGACTTTCGAGCTTCTGACTACCCGTAATGACTGTCATACATAGGTATTCGTATGACAAATGGGACCGATGGTTTAACGTGCTCTTCGAGCCACGTAGGGGTCGTAGCGAACGGTCACCCATCTAAGGACTGACCGCGGCATGCACAACCTAACCTCAAATATCGTACGATCCGCACGGTTGTTATTTAGCTACAAGACCTTGTAATTTACCTAATAAATATGATGTTACCTTTCTAGTTTATAACATGTAGTTTATAACTATTATTATTTGCATTGCAATACCCTTACAGGGTCTATGTATGTTTAGGATAACTATTTTATAAGTTCTCTGTAACTACATTGTGCAATAAATAAATAAATAAATGTTGTAAGTCCGTCGCCTTTTATGTAAGGGTAGTGGTGGTTTATTGTTTGACGGAAGCAACAATGAAAAGAACCAGGGGATTTGCAACCCCTCTTAAATACAATACCTCTTATTATGATCCTCTTAGATGGTCTAAGAAAAACCTAGGCTTTAAAATATCCCCTGTCTCTTGTCTTTACATGACGTTAGAAAGCGATGGGTATATTTTACATCTGAGCTCACCTTAGTCTTGGTTTAAACAATATTTGTTAGCAAGTTGGAAGATCAGAATCATTATCTATACTTAATATTATAAAGAGGAAAGATTTGTATTTTTGTATGTAACGAATAAACTTAAAAACTACTGGACCGATTTCAAAAATTCTTTTGCCGTTAGAAAGCTACATAATCACTGAGTAACATTGGCTACGGGCGGAGCCGTGAGGACACAGCTAGTATCATATATTCAAATTACACTAGAAATCCTTTAGTGCTTTTTGAACGTCAAACAATAAAATACATCCCAGAAAAACGCCCTCCCTTCACGAGATTCGTAATTATCGCAACCGCCATCTAGCGGCGCAATCCCAAAACATGGACACACCCCGATGCTCTTGATCAGTGTCGCAAACAATTGCAAAAGAGTCGTGATCGAGTGATTCGATCGCAATTAGGCTGCCCGGTGGCAGTTATGAAACACTTAGTCATTGTAGTATTATGTAATTCCATGTTTTTGTCACTACCATGGCAATTTACCAATGAAAAATTTATCTCTTACGAGGTTCGTTATGCTTAGCCTTTTCCCAACTTTAGTGGCCTGCAAAAATAAGTATCACACTTTTAAAATTGCAATAACTTTTTAGGTACACAAGATATATTTTCGAAACAAAAAGGACTCAAAAAAGAGTTTAACTTTGTTACTATAATTTCAAAGAAAGCTGATAAAAATTGCTATAAAACGTTTTTTATTTTAAATCTCTAAGTTCTATAGTTTAGAAAAAATTGAAATTTTAAAAGTGTGATACTTATTTTTGCAGGCCAGTGTATATTGGGGTCAGCTTCCAATCTAACCAGATGCGGTTGAATACCAGTATTTTACACGAAGCGACTGCCATCAGACCTCCGCAACCCAGTTACTGGGCAAAGCCGATATCCTAAGGTTAAACTGGTTTCGGGCTTCCGACTTCCCGTAAAGACTGTCATAGGTATTCATATGACACCCGGGACCGACTGTTTAACGTGCTCTCCGAGGCACAGAGGGATCTCGATGTGTAACGGTCACCAATTGCAAGCGCAGCTTAACCTCGCCAATCGTATGATACGTGTGGTTGGTAGCCACGAGCACCTCGTGCCTGTCGACATATCTAAGCACAATTTTTCTTCTGTTTAATACCATTTTCGTTAGACTTCATACTTGTGGTGGGCGGCGTAAGAGATTACTTTCTTAAGGACACGTTCCCACTATGTCGTAATTATTTAAATTGCTCAAATTGTAAACGTGTCCGTAATATCCGCATTATGGTGGAACTGAATCCTGTTTCTTTCATAACGCACTTGCGTGCCCTATTTACTACCCCTTAAGTCAGAACTACTGCATGTTATCGTTCACCAGGTTCAAACCGGTCGTCGGCAGAGAGACAGGTGCGGGGACGACTCGGCGGCACCCCTCTGACGTCACCGGCGCTCTCGCGGGTACGTAATAATCCTTACACTATTATAAATGCGAATGTAACTCTGTATGTTTGTTTGTTACCTCATCACGACTAAACTACTGAACCGATTTTGATGAAACTTGGTACAAAGATAGTCTGGAACCCGGAGAAGGACATACACCCATATTCTAAGACGTTCCTCAAAAACTTCTCGACTCAGGACGGCCTCGAAAACACCTTCAAAATTGTATTCTTAGTAATTATCTGCATCGCGCAAATAACGCCGCGATAAATACTTGTAAGGATTATCGTAAGCATATTCGATAAAGTCTTCAAAATTCATTTTTGTTACATACGAACTTTGACACTTCCTTCCTTAAGGTAGGTTTCGAGGTACCTTGAGTTTGACAGATGATTCCTTACCTCGACTGAGGAAAAATCTCGAGTCGAGGACGTTTATGTCAACTATAACTACCGATGGTAGTGAGAAAAGCTGAGTCGAGGTGGAGTCGAGTCGAGTAAGTTTTGGAGGAACATCTTAGAATATGGGTGATAGGCTACTTTTATCATGAAGAACGCTGAAGCGGCATCCATGCGAGCGAAGCCGTGGGCGGCTTCTAGTATTTTATACGCCTGAAAGTGTCAGACATACGATTTTGTGAAAGAAAACCAACTTAGAACAGCAGCTGAAATACCTGAATAGCAGTTTGAGACTACCAAAATAAAGGAGATTCAACGCAGACATCTTGAAATGCTTGCATTTCCTTGCGCATGAACGCTTGCGTCGGATTTTATACCTAAAGTCAATATTAATACAGTTCATTATTCAGTGACATCGAAAAAGTGCGTGAGTTCCCTTTGGTGGGAACTGACGCTTAGATGTAGTTACTATAGAATGCAATCTTAGGTCCATATTACAGAACATTCCTCAAGTTCAGTTTGATCTGTAATCAGTTGATCACTGTTTAAGTATAGAATCAGTACTTGAGGAACGGTCTTATTCCAGAACGGCAATCAATCTATACTCAGATGAAACGAGACTCAAATCGAGCCCAACAATTGGTTGATTACAGATCAAATCACTGCTTGGGGTCGAATCTACGAACTGAGTAACGATCTAGAATAAAGCCAGACTCCGCTGAACTATGATCAATGCATCTATGCTTGAGGAATGTTCTAAAATTAAAAGTCGACTTAAAACTAGTTTTAAACAGAGATTAATGCTTGAGTTTCGTTCTGTAATATAGACCTTAAAGTCAACACAAATACAGTTCATTATTCAGTGACATCGAAAAAGTGCGCGAGTTCCCTCTGGTGGGAACTGACGCTTAGATGTAGTTAATATGGAATCACACCTTGTATTCCCCGAAGGGTTCGGTAGAGGTGTTTTTGTACACCCTCATTTCGCCAGTTATGTTTAAGTCCCATGTAATAGAGGGCGAGCCTATTGCCATTAACCACAAATCTAGACTACGGGCTGCTACTGAGAAATTCATAATGGAAATACCCATTAACACTGCCCGACTTGGGGATCGAATCCAGGACTCCATGCTCAGTCATGCTTGCGACCACTATACCAACAAGACAGTCTTAGTAAATATTTTGATGTGATGTTACAGCAGGTTGTGAGCCCAGCGGTGCACAGTCCACGCCCACCGTCTAGACCGGGTCAGTATTCTCGTAAATCTCTATTATCCTAGTATTAAGGATCAATAAGTCCACTGCTGGACTTGGACCTCTCCCAAGGGCGAGACATCGACGTGTGCAAAGCGCCGTGGTGTTGGTTAGAAAATGTATGAGATGATGTATTCCATATAACACCACGTCGCACACTTCATTATTGCTCAAACGCAACATTAGAGAAATTATAGACTTGCATCTTTGATCATTTGAAATCCCAAAATATGTATGATATTTTCCAAGTGTAATTTTTGAGTGAACCAAAGATATTATGATACACTAGAAGTAATCTTATGACCTCAAGATAAGGCTATACAAAGTTAGTCGGAAAGGGAATTCTAAGCTGCGGGCCACTTAATGTATCACTGATGATGGTTTTAAAGAAAGTGGTAAAATTTCAAAATTCAATAAAAAAAAACCATGCAAAATGATTATTATTTTAGTTTTTTCAATAATTCTTCATCCCTGCTGTAGTTACGAATTCAGAAAATGGAGCTTCTAATCCGTGACCCCAAATATGACCTAAAATGTAAACACAGATGATCATAGCTGAGGATAGATAGAATTTAGCGTATTTTTTATGAAATCTTTGAACAGCAATTTCTCTTAAACTAATGACTTTTGACGAAATTTGTAGAACAAAAGTTATCCATTATTATTGGCACCTACTTTAACCCCTTTCCGACTAACTTTGTATTACCGCAGCAATATAACGTTATGTTTAATATTTCAGCATGGGGCGGCTACGAGTCGGACTCGCAGGATGTGATCCTGGTGGACGACGAGCCCCCCGCGCCCCCCCCGCCGCTGGTGCCCCCCGCCCCGCCCGCCCCGCACGCCCCGCACGCCCCGCCCCTACACCCTGCGCCCTCCATACTCGCCAACACACACAAACCGCTCACGCCGCGTAAGTACACATCCATGTTATTATATTCTATGAATAACAAATTCAAGATTACTGCAACCAGTCTTTTTAAAATGTGGAGTAAAACTTGTGTCACACAATAACATTAGATACTTCTTCTTTTCGTGGGGTTAGTAACTAAACCTGGTGTCAGAGTTTATGCCGCCCATCGGCCTCTGATTTGGCTTCACATGCCGTCGAAAAATTAACTCTCCTATTAAAAAATTAACTTTGCTGTGCCCGACAGGGTCCATAATTGATTCGATGTTTAACATACCAACTGTTATTATTATATGTACACATTATGGAATGCAATAAAGTATTGAGTATTGAAAAAAATATCTCAGGCATGCCGGTTTCCTCACGATTTTTCCTTCATCGTTTTTAAGCAAGTAACAATTATACAATACGCACGTGAATTCGAAAAGTCAGAGTTGCGTGCCTTGGGTTCAAACTCGAGACCTATGACTTGGCAGTCCGACGGTCACACCACTAGACTATCACTGCTTAAATTACATGATTTTGTTACATTCAATAAACAAAGTTGCCATCATATGAAATTCAAATGACGTTTACGTTCTGACAGCACCTCTTGTGATGCTGTCTCTATCACTTCTTTTGTGTGCCACTCCGGAGGTGACACGGCCATGTTTTTATACCTAAACCTCGGGAGAGACAGGCCTTTTTTTTTATCGTGGAAATATTTTCGTGAGTGTCCCTCGCCCGGGGAAGGCGAGGGGGTCTGCTGGACTCTTACCGGCTAAAAACCAACGGTGTTCCTCCTTCTCACCTATGGCCGCGGTCACGGGATTCGCATATTGCATGCACCGCAACCCCGGGGGAGTGGCAGGCCTGCTGGTTGGCCTAAATGGTTTTTTGATTGTCAAAAGCACTCAGCATCATATCAGGTCGTAAACATGAGCTGTCTCTCGGAACGCAAATGAAAATCTTCATCTTATTGTTCTAGCCGTAAAAAGGCCGCCTTCACCGGAACCTCTGTTTGACGAAAAGAAAGCGAAAAGAGACAAAAAACCTAAGAAAAAAAAGTAAGTGATTATACTCCGTTTTTAATATACTACACTAAGCCCGGCGGCACAACAAGCACAATCAGTCCATTACTGTCCCACTGTTGGGGACTGGCCTCATCTCAGAAAAGAAAATGTCTGTCAGAAAACTTCTTAAAGGCATTCTTTGCATATATTTTGTGCTAAACCCCGCATATGCCGGATCTGGCAGCCTGTAGGGTCTAGTACAAAATGTATGCACTGAGGGTCGTCGCGCACGTGTCAGAAATTTCTAATAATGTTTAATCGTCCAATTGTTAATTACAACACGAGCTTGTAATTACTACTGCAGAGCAAATGCTTCTTCTCATACAGAAATAGAACTAGCAATGATTATCATGCTTGCTCACAGCGGATTGAAGATTTCAGACCATTAAGTTCAGGTTTCTTCACGTTTTCTTTCACCATATGTTTTGACATGGTGAAGGAGAACATTGTGCACGTTGGCCTGGTGCGGGTTGGCAGATTACATAAACAATCGAGAACTTTATGCAGTCCTCTCAGGTGTGCAGGTTTCATCACGATGTTTTTCCTTCACCGTTAACGCAAGTGATAATCAAATTTTGATCCGCTCATGAATTTGAAAAGTCAGGGTCGGGATCGAATTCAGACCCTCCTACATGGAAGGTAAGCCTTCAACCGTTTGGCTATCATTGCTTAAGGAACAATACTAAATTATTAATTAAAACCAAAATGATGTACAGAGGCCACAGTCGCGCCGGCACCGGCACGGAGGCGACAGGCGCGGTGGCAGCGCCGGGTGCGCCGGGAGCGCCGGGCGCGCCGGGTGCGCCGGGCCCGCTGGCGCCGGCCCCGTGGCTGGCCCGCAACGGCAGCACGCACGAGCGGCGCCGCAACGGGACCAAGCGGGACGCGCTCGACTCCTACGCCGCGCTCGTCAACAGGATGCCGCCCGCCGGCGCTAAGAAGGTATGCCACTATACAACTAATCGTTTACATAAACCCCGTGTGGGGACGGGGATTATAAAACTTCCTCACCGCACGCTGGGAATAGACGCGTGTTGGGGTGTTGTAAGATTCAACAAACCCCAGCGCGCTTGGTGGTAGGATCTATACGGTCCGCCTGGCTAGCTACCACCTGAACATTGAAGTCACATAAAAATAACATCACGTCTATATTCCCCGAAGGGTTGTGCGGAGGTGTATAGTAACACCCTCATTTCGCCGTTAGCCAAGCACTTAGAGGGGTATATAGGAATCCCTCTATATCTCTGTTCCTTGGATTTGTGTGCTCCATCTTAGACCCTGTTTACGTTTACCATCATGTAAGATTAGAGCCAAACGCGACCAAATCAAGAATAAAAAAAAACCTTAAAAAATTGAGCATACCAGATGTCTGCAATAAAAGTAATCCTCAAGGCGCCACCTTCACGAGCAAGTGTATGGCAGCCATGGCATTGCTCAAACCTGCTATAGGTCTCCTCAAAAGACCATTCCAGACATTGCCCTACATTTTTATACTCCCATAGTTTTTATACCAAAATGTCTGGACTTTAAAAGACACCTTGATCTCTGAGTTTGTTTCGGCTTTTCTTCTCAGAGCTAGTCAGATAGAAAATGCCGGCGCCATCTAGTCTTAAAAAAACTACTTTTGTAAAAGTGTCTGTAACAGATTTATGAATCACTAGCTGTGCTCGCGACTTCGTCTGCGTCGAAGTCGGATGAGTTATAATTTTTTCGCGCGGAGCCCTTCAAAAAAGGAATTCCTTTTTTTTTCTAAAATAAAAGTAGCCTCCTTATAACATCAGTTCCGGCTAATCTCTGAAACAGCTGGACCGATTTTCACGGGAATTTCACTGGCATCTAGCTGATGTTATAAGGAGTAACTAAGAAACCCATCCGCCTTCTATGCAGACGAAGTCGCGGGCATAGCTAGTTGATAAATAAAACACGTAACTAAAAACGCCAAATTACTAATAAGCACCTATGTCAGACTGGATATAACTAATAACCTCAAAATAGCGACATAACTGTTCAGCAATTAGTCCCACACGAATCCAAATAGTCTCTAATCCTTATAAAATTATCCTTCAGGTAAAAACAACCAAGGAGCTGTTGGAGCAGATCCAGTCCCGCGGCAGCAAGCCCGCCGCGTCGCCTGACTCGCCGCGCTCACCTGCCTCGCCTGACGTCATGCTCATAGAGCCCGACTGTACGTATATCAGTACATGTGGCCCTTATTTACTGTAGTTCAGTGCTGGGCTTACAGAGACCACAGTCACTAAGCTGGGCAAACGAGTTGGTGCAGAATAAGCTGAATAAGTCGTCCATATGGATAGTTGGTCGCGTCATTATTTAAAAAGAGATCCATCATCAGTCGACTCTACCAATCGATTCTAAGCTTAGCTAAAGTTAATATTTCATCTCGTTCGCTGATCGATTTATCGGCGCGGTAGTCCTTGTAACGAGGTCTAAAAATATTTTTTTAGTTTCTGGGTGTCATTTTCTCACATGCTTACCGTGTCCCCTAGCATGCGTGAAGGCGGAGTCCCCGCTGCGGAACGGCGGCAGCACCCCGCGGCCCCCCTCCCCGCCGGCCTCGCCCCCCGCGCCGCCCTCCCCGCTGGAGGAGCCGCGCGAGGAGCACGACTGCACGTGCGGCGACACGCCCAGCGACGACTGCCCCGCCGCGCTGCGCCTGCCCGTGCGGCCGCGCCACGTGCACGCGCTGCACCACGCGCTCGTGCCCGGCGTCAACGGCACGCGCGCGCCCGCACTGCCGCACCGGTTTGCGGTGCGGCCTGCCGAGGACCCGGCGCGAGCAGGACTGTTCTCGTCCGTCGTGCCGCTCTACAAATACTCCGACTACGCCGACGACTATTGCGCCAAGAACCTCAGCCGCATAACGCTCTGCGCGCACCTGCCCTGGACCAGCTTCGCGCCTCCCCCGCCCGACCTGCCGCCCCCGCCCGAGCCGCCGCCGCTCAGGCCCTACCCCGAGCCCGAGCCCGAGGAGCCGTCGGGGGACGGGGAGGACGGCCAGCTCGAAATCAAACGGGAACCCGACGATATCAAGGAGGAGGTGGAGGTGGAGGCCGAGATGGTCGGCGTGCCGACGCTCGAGCCCAGCGAGAGACTGAAGGCGCCGATACTGATGCCGGAGGACGAGACGCAGTTCGGGCCGGCGGGGCCGACGGGCCCGCTCGCGCAGCAGCTGTTCGCCAGCGCCGCACCGACGCACCGCAGCGTGCCGCGGACGAAAGCGGAGCCCGGCGGCGGAGCCGCACTGGTCGCCGCCTGCGCCGCCGCCTCCGCCGCCGTGCCCTACCGCTACGAGCAGCTGGCGTGCGCGCCCGTGCTGCCGCGCGACGTGCTCACGGCCGACGAGCGCGTCAGCGGCGCGCTGGCGGGCGCGGCCAGCCCGCGGGACGCGCTGGGCCGGCCGGAGCGCGCGGGCCGGTTCGCCGAGTGGCACGAGTGCGCCACGCTGGGCGAGCTGGTGGCGCTGCCCTACGTGGTGATCGACTGACCGGCGCCGCGTGCCGACCGAGCTGACCGAGCTGACCGTGCTGACCGTGTAGTGCCAAAGCGTGTCGCCCGCCCCGCGCCCACACCCAAGTGTCCTTACGTTAGTTATAGTGGCGGCCGGCGGATACATGCCTAGTCATATATTTATTTTGTAACTCGGCCGATTAACAAATTTAGTAGCGGGCGGGTCGTCCCGCGCCGTTCGCCCGCGCGTTGTGATATTATATTGTATGTAGCGAGCGTCGCCGGGCTCCCGGTGAGTGCGGGGGCTGTTAGTGTACTAGTGTTGCATACAGTGACTGTTTGTTCGCGACGCGGCCGATACATTCCCAGTCGAGACATGTTCGCGAGTGGCCGCCCGCGCGCATCATCCTACTCACTTGTGAACGGAGCTGCAGACTGAAACTTTGATTGTGCTCAATATGTTGGACGCTCTTAGTATTTTTGTAATAGATAGTACATGCGTTGCTCACTTGATATTGTCAAAGATATTGTGCGTGATCAAAGTGATGAGTGGTGGACAAGTGTTGGCCGAGTCGTTCACACGATGGCTCTCCGTGGCCCTGTCCAGCTCCACGTGGCCACACTCAGAATCCGGTCCACACTTAATTTTGTATAGTTATAAAGTTCCCAAATAAGATTAAAATAATAATCTCCTGACTGTTTCATGAGTTGTCGTTACCTTTTGTGATTTTTAAAATGAAAGAAAGAAAAAAATTAGGTAATAAATAAATAATTAAATAGGAGTTCCAATTGTATATTATACATAATTATTGCATCTATCGTGCGTCGAAATATCAATGATAAGGGAAAGAGAATGTTAAATTTTATAAATATAAAAACATTTACTATATGAAAAGTTGTACCAAATTGTTGTTGAGGTTAAGGTGAGCGCACACTGTTATGCGCCGCGCACATCGGTCTGATCGCATCAGTCGGTGCGTATGTCCACTCTAAGCCTTAGCGTATACGGAGGCGCGGGCCGCGCAGGCAACGGTCAGTCACAGTTTTACTATCCGTACAGTTGGACAACGACTTAGGATGTCGGGCGATGTCAACGCCCGTGTAGGTGTTGCCCGACTGTATCGATAGTAAAACTGTGGTTGAACTGGTCGCGGTCTGCGCCTCCACATACGCCTTCGAAACTGCTACACCGATCAATCAACACAGTCTTTTGTACATAGTTTAGGCAATATGAATTTCACATAAGTTCGACGCGACGCGTTTGAACTCTAGTTTTATATAGTAACTGTCGTTTGAAACACTGTTGTAGTATCTTTGTACACATTTATAAAAAGCTTTTGTAACTGTCCATCGACATAACCGTGTGCGCTAACCATAAATTTAAATGTCTATACTCTATAATGAACCAAAAACAAATTAAAAGTGTTTTTATTATCAAATTAGTAAACGCCTTTGTAAGGCACGAATTATTACAAAATTTCACAGTTCCTAGGAATCCGTTTTAACAATAAAAGCGCAAGTAACAATTATGAATGACAATTTGGTAAATTTTTCACCATTTCTTGTATGAAAGGACAAGTATTGTGTATCTATAGTTGAATATTGTTACATACAGTTTGTTATCAAGTTTACAAAGATGCCAAATGATAACCGCTGTGCGGTGAATACTGTATGTGTTGTGTTTATTAGCGTTTGTGATGCGATATTGCGAGCTTTTATGTTTTCGCTGAATAATATGTTTTTGTAAAAGTTAAACTCTTTATTTTTAATTTCCGTTAGTTTTATAAATGTGAAATTGTGTTGTTTTCATGAGAATGGTATGTCTGTTAATGGTGGGGTTGCAATAGTACACAGGTATCAACAGTGTGATAATATTCAAGTATAGATACAGCGGCTATCGTACACACTAGTGTTAGCGAGCGATCGGCTGAGGCTGCCTGTCTGCCTGTCCCCTTCCGAGCCACTTGTGTGTTGCACAAGTGATATCAGTTCACAGGTCGTCGCGGGGCGGACACTACTAAGCCTGTTCGTTATTCGCAGTGTTGTTGTTTGTTCGGGGAGTGTCTGAAACTAGTGTCGCAGTGTCACGCACTCGGCTGTGAACTATGACACAGACATTGTGTCGGGCGCTGAACCAAAAGGCCTTACGTGTGTGTTGCGGGTGAAGCCGGCCGCGGAGCTTGTATAGTGTAGTGCGACGGCGACGGACCCCATCACTGCCTTGTTGGACGAGATCCAAAAACTTTGCTAAACAAACGAAATATATATATATATCACTGTGTTTTTATTATCCCTTTGTTTTATTTGAAAACGAGGTTTGGACCTTGCTAGTTACCGCAACAGTGCAGTACCTAATCACATCGAAGCTAGTATCGGTATCTCTATACTCCTAAAATTTAGATAGTTCTCATGTTGAGCTACCACTAACCACCAACAAAAAACAGGATTTTAAAACTAATAACATATGCGTACATGAATCTGATTAATCGTAACATAGTATATAATATGTTAAAACTAACTACGAGGATGGTGCCGCGCGGGCGCAGCCAGTTTACTATTAATATTAGGAAAAAATATCTAGGTTTTGAGGGTTATAAGAATATTTTCGAGCTCGTCATCAAAGGTTCCCAGGTCGGGCAGTTTTATTGGGTTTTTCCGTATGGAATTCCACGGTAGCAGCCCGGAGTTTGGATCTGTGCCTGGTTGATGGCAATAGGCTCGCCCGCTATTACATAGCAGTAATATAACGGCGAAATGGGATATTACTATACACCTTTTCCCAACCCTTCGGGGAAATACAGGCGTGATGGTATGTTGTGTTTGGAGTCCGTTTTACTCGCTCACACCATTCAATATCAGTTACATTAGAACCCTTATTTCCCCACCCCTTTGTTGACTTGCAAGGAAAGGTAGGTACATTAATCTACTGACAGCGTAGTCGTAATGGTGTTAAGTTTACTTTTAAACTGCCTGCCTGGTTTGGACTCTAGTTATCCGATCTGCTGTGATGCCTTCTTCAACTACTAGTATAACTAGTCTGCGGTAGGTAGGTAACTATACGCGGCCAAAATCGGAACTAATCATGATCCGCCACAGTGTTGCTGTTTTATTAACTTTGTCGCTAGATCTACCTGATTTTAGGAATAAAAGAAAATCTAGAGAATAAATATCAGACGATGATAATGCATTTTGACGTCGTGCGTCGTCGCAACGTAGGTGTGGCATACAATGCTTTGATCCGTTGCGACAACGCAACGCAATGCACTAATGACGCATCGCCCTAACAAGGAGCAGAGTTCGAGTCTCTGTCTGATGACGTTATGACTATCCAATGGCTGTATCATCAAAAAGTCCATCATTCCCTTAAGATTAAATTAGGACGATGAATCTACTCGTCCTGTAAATATAAACTGTGACCGGTGATCGATCACTCCACAGACCCGGGGCACCGCGCTCTCATAAATTCGGTAGCGTTGACGAGTAGGTAAGTATGAGACTACTACAGCGTAGGTACTGGGTTAATATTCGAAAAACTATAATAAATATTAAGAACGTCGTTAGCATCATCCCAAAGTTAAGAATGCAGATGTTAAAACTACACCACTGCCTCAAGCAATATGGGTGCATTTGATTTGAAGCGGAGCTGGGCAGAGCGAAGAAGAGCAGTGAAAAGTGGTGAGCGTTTCCACTGGAGCGGAGCGGAGATTTCGAGCATTTTGATTGGACAATTCATGCGCTGCTAAGCTCCGCTCCGCTCAGCTCCTAAAAAAATATTGGTCTTGTAAATCAAAGTTATTTACTTTAAAAACTTAAAAAAAAAGAAACCTCAGTTGAAACGCAGCCTATGACAAGAATAAAAACAATCTGAAACTACTATATTGCTAACAACCACTAACAACCTAGGAGAAGAATGATTTGTTAAAATAGTGTTAAGGTATGTACCTAATTAGACTATTAAAATTTATATTATCTGTGGTGCGGGTCAAATCGATAATAAAAAGGAGTCAAGTTAATAAAATTTATTATTAATAAAGATTACAATAAATCGCTCTATACACAATAGAACTGAGCGCAACAATAAACGGATTTTATCACAATATTTCTAAAATAGTTGCTTTTTCAATCTTTTACATTTATGTATACAGATGGCAGCACCGTCGATTTAAATTTACTAAAAATAAGATTTATTATTTTAATAACGTTAACCTTGTAATTAAAACATGCGCTCAGTATAATATTTATAGTTAAAATATAATTAATGGCACCATGTTAGTTCAGCTTTATCGAGTACAGACATTATTTAAAAAAACATTTTGAATTATTTTTACAAAGTTGACTGATTATGAAGAATTCAATAAGAATATCACCATTGAATATTATATTTCGATGTATGTTTTATTTTTCTGTTATTAATAGATCCCAATATTTATACAAAATATATCTTAAATCTTCCATTATAAACATTGTGTCCTGAGATTCGTTGAAGTATTCGTTCTTGCAAGCTCTAATACACTTTCTTAAGAGAAGCGTATAGAAACTTACACCTTTCTTATTTTATTATAAGTATACTTAAATAAAAACATTCGATGTTCATACAGCTGGCAACACTTAAGTTTAAGTTCAACGAGAGCTTTACATGGTATGACCTTGACCTTGTATCCAAGGTGAGGATGAGTTTACATTTCTTTTTATTATTATGTACTTTTAGCTGTAAGGGTGATCGCAGACGTCAGCCATTTTGTAGGACCGACTCGAGAATGTAATATTTAGAGTAGCGACTTTTTGTAGGATGTGTGTGTTGGTTGGTAAGTACTTGCAGAATATGATTCATTATTCAAGTGTTCTATAGGAGTACTCTCCCGACAAAATGTCGGGACAGTTGTCTTACGTGTGCGAGCGCTCCAAATCTCCTACATCATATCATCAATGTCAATGAGAGCTATGATATGGCCTTGACTTTTTAATCCAAGGCAAGGTCAATTATGTGTTCCGATAAAAACTCTTAATTAGTGTACGTACAAAGCTTAACACTAAATAATATCAACATTAACCATGGGTGTAGCCAGGAGGATTTCGGGGTAGACCCAATTTCAAAATTCCAACAAGGATTTCATAAATCCAAGTCGTCGCGTTTCACGGGTGATAAATTGGAAATAAAAAGGTTTTTTTTTTATATAATTGCAGTAAAATTTACGAAGGTAGGTAGGTCACCCAAAGATCTGTATAAACCTTTTCCCAAAATCTTGACTACACCTATGTATGACCTTATTTCTTCCCCCAAGGTCAAGTGTTTTACATGATGACGCACGGCATGGCACAGCAGAGTGGTAGACAGATGGGAACCGCCACCTTCTTCTCAGAATGCGACTCTTTGCTTCGGGAGCCGGACTCATACTCGTACATTCCGCGACCAGCAGCGTAGCTGCCGCCGCCTTGGGCCATCGCCTGAGATATTGAGGGAAAAGTGTTATTAAATATAATATCAAGCCTGTGTTCCCCGAAGGGTTGGGCAGAGGTGTTTAGTAACACCCTCATTTCGCCGCTAAAGTCCCAAGTAATAGGTGGCAAGCCTATTGCTATCAACCGGACAAAAATTTAAACCCCGGGCTGCTATTCCACACGGAAAACTCAATAACACCTTGCTCGACCTGAGGATCGAACTCAAGATCGATCAGCAGTCGCCCTTGCCTAGATTAACGAGGGAGTTAGCAGTTGTGACAGGTGGTGGCTGACTGGCGGGGGTCCGGGGCTATAAAAGGTCGGACACACTGCAGATCGCCCCTCTCTCGCGCCGCTGCAGTTGCTCAGTTAAGTGCCCCACCTGCTGAAAAAGACCTGGACTCCTCGCATTGTACGAACCACGCCCTGTTGTTCTCTTTGTAAATTCTTAATTAAATATATGTATATAGTGTACGGTTACAAGTGTTATTCTTTATCCTCCCGTAAGTACACGCCTGCTAAATTTTATGTGCACATGCTAGTCGAGGGTTGACTCCTAAAGCCACCCGAAAGTGTTACACAGTAGTGTTATTATAGTAAGAAAACATCTGTGGAGGGCCTTTGTCGCCGGTCAAACGAGTCGTAAGAGACGACGAACAGATGCGTAGTACTCTCAACCAGCGTGGGTGTATGAATGTGGATGAAGCGAAAGGGGTATGTAAGGGTCGTAGCATGTGGCGTTCTATAGTTTCTGCCTATCCCGATGGGAAAAAGGCCTGAATGTATGTAATAGATTTTTATAATAACCTAAATTCAGGAGACGAGTTAACTGCCTAACCCATCTTGATATATCGCTAGTACAACAGAGAGTGAGAAGTCTATTAAGTTTGTCGAAACCATACGACCTTTGCCACTGTTAATGGTGACAAGATGCATAGGTTTCCTAGATTGGGTTCATTATAAAACACCACCTATCTTCTAGTAAATCATAGCCTAAAGGGTACTTACGCTGCTAGCCTGGTATCCACCTCCCTCCTTCTTCTGGAAGGGCGTATGTCCGGGCGGGTAGTAGACCGCAGGTCCGGCCACGTTGCGGCTGCCGGCCACGGGCAGGGGCTTCACAGCGGGGCTGGGGGCGGAGTCCCGTGTGTCTCGGACGTCGCGGTTCAGTGTGGAGCTCTGGGTGGCATTCTCGTGGGTCACGTGGACGTTGCGACGGATCACACCGTCGGGTTGCGTTGGGTAACGCTGCAAGAGGAAATGGTATTAGTTTTTATGTCAGATGGATTTTGGAAAGAGTGGAAATTAGTTATTTTCTTTAACTACAACTTCAACTGCCTCGTCTGGCGGGACTGCTGATCGTGAAGTCCTAGTTTCGATCCCCAGGTCGGGCAGTGTTATTGAGTTTTTCCGTGCGGAATTCCTCAGTAGCAGCCCGGAGTTTGGGTTTGTGCTCGGTTGATGGCAATAAGCTCGCCCCCTATTACATGGGACTTAAACATAATGGCGAAATGAGGGTGTTACTGTACATCTCTACCTAACCCTTAGAGGAATACAGGTGATGTTATGATCAATTTGACAGTTTTCGGGCAATTTGCAGACTTTCGGGCGTCTGACTAGCCGTAACGACTGTAATAGGTATTCGTGTGACACCCGGGACCTACTGTTTAACGTGCTCGATGTGTAACGAACGGTCACCCATCCACGGACTGATCGCGGCAAGCGCAGGTTGTTGTTTTCCTACAAACGTAAAGAAATCTTAGGTAAGGTACTTACAGCTTCAGGGAAGTCAGCCAGCAGGTCGTCTAACTTCTTGGGCGGCTGCTGGGTGCCGGGCGAGGGGGTGGTGGGGCGGGGGAACGGGCCCGGGGAGGGGGAGGGGGAGGACGCGGGGTGCAGCGAGCGGGGGGGGCTGTGCGGCCGGAGGGGGAGGGAGTGCGGGGGCTGCGGGGACGGGGACGGGAAGCGCTGCGTCGTGTTGTGGGTAGAGTATGTTGTTTCGGAGAACTTGTATGATGATGGACCCTGGGGAGAAGAATGTTGTTAGGATATCATTCGTTTTTCATTTAAATCTTAGTTATCTTTCATTTGAATCTTGGACAAAATGGATTTTGCTCTTATCTTCTGACCAAAGGACCAAATGCTATGGCAACTCTGCAGAGGCCTATATCTAGCAATAGAGTGTCTTACGTCGATTTAATTGTTCTTACCATAGTTTAGTTAGACTCTGGACCATCTGCTAAAGTAAGGAATTGAATTAACAAGATCACGTACGTAATGATTTTGAAAGTCGCGCAAATATCCAAAGTTTTTGACAAGTCCATAATTAGTAGCAAGACCGTAACCGACCAGTGTATACATTTTAAAAGTAATTTATAGATCGCGGCACGTAATCTGGACCAAAATGGCGGTCATCCGCGCAGGTATAAATCGCGGCAACTATGGTTACGCGCGGCCCTCCTTTCTGACTCCGCAGTCACACCGATAATTCAGCCCTCATCAAGCTGTCTCCCTCCCAGTCCTCTCGCAAGCAACGCCCTAAGCCGAGGTTCGAGTCCCCCCTAGGGGACGCCCTTAGTGGTGTTGTTGCTATCAACTGTAGTCATGATGTTAGTATAATAGACGTAGTAATAGTAGTTAGCTTAGGTTAAGTATTTTACTCTCGTCGGAATTGGTTGGAGACCCTTCAGGTCTCACCAATAACTGCCCGGTTACGTAGAAACGGTCCGCAAGACCATCTACAAGCAGTCGAATAGGAAAAAAAAATACGCGCGGCCCCTCGCGGCGCACCTCATACCGCACTTCGATTGAGACCCGAAAATGTGTTACTGCGCATTCAAAATCGTAGTTCAACTTATGTGCCGCGCGGACGACCGCCATTTTGGTTCAAGTTACGTACCGCTATCTGTACATTATTTAAGGTTTTGGGTGGGGTTTGAACCTCCAAACCCGCCTCCTGGCTACGACTTTGATTGGTAGTATGGAATATCCTGCAAATCTTGTCTCAGAACTCGTGAGTTTTTGATAAGTCTTCCACCATTTGGGATTATGGAATGTCAATTTATTATGTACTTACATATGGGCCGTGTCCATTGTGCGGTTCCGCGGGTATTATCACCTTGGGTTCGTTGGCGGGTGAAGGATACACCATGCGTTCGTTGGTGCGATCTGAAATATCATAGAAAGAAAGAAAGAAAGAAAATTTATTTATTCAGCCAAGAACACTGACAGCATAAATAAAATAAACAAAGAAAGAACAATACAATAAGAATTAAACACAAATTTTATGCTGTCGAGCATGTCCATGCCGAAAAGGTTACCAACTCAGCATATGCTAGGCGTCAAAACACCCAGCGCTGATTTTCAGCTGGCACCCCCGCATATCATGAGACTGTTTCAAAGTTTGGGCAGTGATAGGTCATAGTAGTCATAGGTCTCGAGTTCGAACCCAAGGCACGCACCTCTGACTTTTCGGTTTCATGTGCGTATTGGATAATTATCAGTTGCTTAAAAACGGTGAAGGAAAACATCACGAGGAAACATGCCTGAGAGATATTTCTCGACGGCATGTGAAGCCAAGTCGGAGGCCCATGGGCGGCATAAACTCTGACACCAAGTTAGTCACTAATCACATTAAAAGAAGAAAGAAGAAGAGTTTCATAAAAAAAAGGACGACATAATTTTCAACGTCACGGGTTCGATTCCCGTATGAAACAAGTTAAAAGTAAATGTTGACAACACTCACCATCGGTGGTAGTGACGGTTCTGTACTCCCTGGTGGAAGTGTTGCAGTGTGAGCAGAACTGGCAGCCCCCAGGTCCTGGCGCTACTGGCGCCACTAGCGGTGCAGGCGCACCTGATGTTGTGCTAGAAAAATGGATTTGTGGTGAGATTGGTGATTGTGGAAATTATATCAATCATGCTAAAATTACTTCAAACGTCTACATATCATCTTATATCATTACTTGCCATTAACTTTGTGGTTTGTGGCGAATGTGGTAATTCACCAACATTACCAATCTTGCCAAAATTGGCTTCAAACGTCTCATACCTTCACATAACACCAATAATCGCAATTTTTCTTGTTTGTGGCGAGTGTGGTAACTCTCCAACTTTACCAACAATACCAATCTTACAATTATTGACTTTATATTAGTAGGTACTTACGTGGTTCTGTTGTGTTCAGCGCTGACGTATGTGTGTTGATGGTCTGCGTGTACCGGTATGGGCACTGTGGTCGGGTCCTGGTCAGCTGGCACCTCGTATGTGTATGTTTTGACGGTAGTCGTCACTTTATTCATTGGAGTGCCACTGCGGGACAGCTGGAGGGAGAGGAATGAAATTTAGTGACACAGGGTCTAAGATGAACAGAGATATAGAGGGATTCTTCTATACCCCTCTGACTCTCACATACACTCGATGGAACACAGTAAACTGGTAAGCGCTTTTAATATGAGGGTGGTAGCCAGGCGGACCGCCAAGCAAAATCTCTTCTTTTTCTTCTTGAAACTTCTGTTACTTCTCATAATTTCTAAGTTATAAGTCCTAAGAGGGCTCTAGAAACAGTTCTCGATGGTGTGTGTAGTTTGCCGATCCGCACGAAGCCAGCATGATGGACTAAGGCCTAAACCCTTCTCATTCTGAGAAGAAGCTCGTGCCCACCAGTTGGTCGATAATAGGCTGATTATACTATTTGAATACGCCGTCCATAAATCCAGCATTAGAAGACGAGGTATTATACTTACAGTGCCGGTAGAGGGCGGCTGGTGGCAGTGCGAGCACATCTGCGGTGGCAGCACCTGTGGTACTGCTGGAGAGATCTGCGACGGTACCACGCGAGACTCTGGAAACAATAGCATTTTGTCACTGTCAGTACAATGCGGCTCCTGGAAGACGCAGAACTGAGCTGCAAGGTCGGTTCTGGCATGGGAAACCGTACCCTGTTGCTTTTGTCCTCGTAGAACAATTTAGGCTATCAGGCCCGTTTGTCATACAGATAACGACAGTTGTCGTCAGGTAGCTAGAAGCCCGAAAGTTAGACAACCAGTCTTACCTCAGAACAGGGCCGCATTTTGGAACTGTAGACACCTAGGCTAACTTGTAGTCAAAGAGGAAGCGGAGAGGGAGAGGGAGCGGTGTGCTCTTCTCCCTTCCCGCGCCAGACGCACCGGGCGCCGGAGGGCGCGTGTACGCGATGACCTCCAGCCACCCTAGTGTGTGGCCTGCGGGCGGCGGGCGGCGGGGGAGGGGACTCGCCGCCCGACCAGTACCAGGCCAGGACAGAGGAGAGGTGCGCCGAGGGTTGGCGGGCCGGGACCTGCCGGGGTTGCGGTGCATGCTGACGCGAATCCCGCGACCCCGGCCGAACGGTCAGGAGGAGGAACACCGTTGGTTTTTAGCCGGTAACAGTCCGGCAGACCCCCTCTTCTTCCCCGGGCGAGGGACATCCATGAGGATTTTCCAAAGAGAAAAAAAAATGTCTAACTTGTAGTGGCCAAGGGCCAACTTAACTCCCTCTTGGGAAGACGTTAAGATGACGATGATGATCAGACTCACCAGTTTTCTCCTCCCTATACATCTCCTGTCTCAACTCAGCGGCCCTGGTGACTGTGGGGGGCGGAGGGCTGGAGCCCCACGATGATGACTCCAAGCGTTCCTCACGCTTCATTGTCGAGTACCCACTGGATGGGGCTTTCGCTGGGGTGCTGTGAAAGGTGGAAGATGATGGTAAATTTAAAGCATTTGATGATGGTTTATTTAATATGTCATGATACAAGATCTATTCAGACTAACGGGTAATTGTTTGAGTATTAGAAAATATTTACCCTCTCCTGTAGTCAAAAGATGTGCTCTCCGCCGTATCTGATGTGTAGCCATCTGGAATAAGAAGGGAGATGATCAGAATGCGTAATATTCAAGTATCTGTTTTTCATGGTCAATGAATAAACTCAGCCCATTGTAGCCAGGCCAGGGTAGACTTAACCGTCTCCAAATGGTGAGAACGCTTAATGAGCGTATTCGAGACCACAGATCAAACCTGGCACCGGTGTCTCTACGACCAGTCATCAACCCCGTGCACTGGCAAGACGCAAGAGACGCCAAATACCAGCAGGCAGCTGGATGTACCACCTTCAGGCGAGGTAGATGTTTAAACTAGGTGGATGTCATACGCTTCGCCATTAATTCCATGATCACTCTATCTCTCCGTTTTCTCATCTTCTGGTGAGAGAGTCAAACCCGACCAGATCAAAGAATAAAAAAACCAAAAAGCCTGTTGCATAGAGCACGTGCAGACCGACTGTGGTTAAGCAGTTCAGGGTTCCGTTAAGCCTTAGATTCACTTAGGGACAAATGGAGCAACATTCCGGTGGACATCTACGTGAATGTCCCAGGGACAATGTCGCGGAACAATTCGCTCGCACACACCGGCGCCCGCTCTCGAAGCGGCGGCTGGCAACATGTCCCGCGTCACGTAGAAATGCCGCACAACGTTGCAGAGCAGTGTGCAACGTTGAAGTGTCATGTAGACTCAATGTTGCGCGTCATGTTGGGGAAATTTGTTGAGCTTAAGTCCTTTGATAAAACTGTCGTAGTTTCAAGTTACATGGTGGGGATGCTAGCTTGACGCCAAACTAGCGTCCCCACTAAATAGCTGCTCTGTTCTGCTTCTGCCTAGCTTTTTCCCAACTATGTTGTGGTCAGCTTCCAGTCTAACCAAATGCGGCTGAATACCAGTATTTTACACGGAGCGACTGCCATCAGATCTCCGCAACCCAGTTACTGGGCAGTGCCGATATCCTAAGGTTAGACCGGTTGTCAGACTTTCGGGCTTCTAACTACCCGTAACAACTGTCATAGGTATTTTTATGATAATAGCTGCTCATAACTTCAAAATTATTGAGTCACTAATTATTTCGTTTTATTCACTATTTCTTACTATTTTTTGGGTATACCAAAAATCCTGGAATCGTTAGTGGGGACGCTGGCTTGACTACAACAACATTTTGCCGTCTAATGAATCCAAGGCTTTAAAATCTCTCTCGCTGTTATCGCAATGTATTATCGCAGAACACTTGACCGCAGTCTGTCTGCGACTCCTCAGTAACCTACTAGACCTACCATGGTTCTTACTTTTGTACAGTTGCCTCTCCTGGTCCTTCTGTAAGTCGTCGAGGAGCGAGTCCAGTTCTTCAACGTTTTGGGTAAGATCTTTTGTCACCTTGGAACTCTTCACTTTCGAGTATCCTGTGGGATTACAAAGATCGTGATAAAAGATATCTAAGAACCTTTAGCACTTAGATTGGTATCTGCCAGAAGACTGAATGATAAATGTTTTTTTTTATTTCTGTAAATAAATCTGTTACAGACTCTTTTAAAAGTCAATGTAATGTTTGTTTTAAGACTAGATGGCGCCGGCATTTCCTGTCTGACTAGCTCTGAGAAGAAAAGCCGGAACAAGAGATCAAGGTCTCTTTGAAAGTCCAAACATTATGGTATAAAAACTATGCGAGTGTAACAATGTAGGGCAACGTCTCGAATGGCCTTTTGGGGAAAGTGCCATAGCAGGTTTACTAGACTACATTAATTCAGATCTTTATGCAGGAATCTTTTGATTCGATTTCCGCATATATTGTTTCTATTGAAGCAAAGACAATATTATTCTCTTTGTATTGAAGGCTTATGATATGAAAAGGGCTGCCTTCGGGAAATACAGGTGTGATGTTATGTAAGGATATTCTTCCTGGTATACTGACCTGGTGTGGAGCTGTTAGACTCGTAGTTGTAGGTGCGAGTGCCTGACGTGATCGCTGGAAGGTCCCTCTCCTCCCTCTCGTAGTAATAAGAGCTGGACTCCGAAGCCTTGGGCACTGTCCTCGGTGGGATGGAGTACTCCTGGAAGTAAACAGTGCGTGTTTGAAGAAGGCCTTCCAAATGATGAAGTACTGGTCAAGTAACCAGTAATTCAATGAGATATTCTCTTTCTGAGAATCTGGCAACATTTTTTTGACTGGTATGAGTTAACCAGTTGTCCATGCGGTTCCCGGTGAAAAATACGCCACCTCTCTCTGCACGTGGGTGTTTTTTTTTCTAATCGACTGCTTGTAGATGGTCTTGCGGACCGTTTCTACGTAACCGGGCAGTTATTGGCGAGACGTAAAGGGTCTCCAACCAATGGGGACTAGTTGAATACTTAACCTAAGCTAACTACACTACTACTAACATCTTGACTACTAGCAACAACAGCACTAAGGGCGACCCCTAATGGGACTCGGACCTCAGCTTAGGGCGTTTTTGGCGAACAACAGCACTAAGGGCGACCCCTAATGGGACTCGGACCTCAGCTTAGGGCGTTGTTGGCGGGAGATACTCGTGGGTGTCTAAAGAGGATGGTTAGGGTCCTCCTGACTCTCCCAGATGTTTTGGGTTGGTTTGCGACTATGCAGCGCGACGAATGTCTAGCAGACTACAGCGACAACAAAAAGACAACTCTTAAATGTGACGTCACAAATCCTGCATCGCGATATCAAGATTTGACACGCAGATAGTAACCGACATCAACCGTTGGGTTCACACCGTTAATTCAGCCCGCAACAAGTTGTTTCCCTCCCAGTCCTCTCGCAAGCAACGTCCTAAGCCGAGGTCCGAGTCCCATTAGTGGTCACCCTTAGTGCTGTTGTTGCTAGCTAGTCATGATGTTAGTAGTAGTAATATTAGTTAGCTTAGGTTAGGTATTTTACTCTCGTCCCCATTGGTTGGAGACCCTTCAGGTCTCGCCAATAACTGCTTACGTAAAAACGGTTCGCAAGACCATCTACAAGCAGGTTGAAGGGTCCTCCCTTTTCATTGGAGGAGCACCATACCTCAATCCTTCACAGTTTTAAAATCACAAAAATAGCGTCGACTCCAGTAAAACCAATGTTGTTAGAACCTTCATCAATTAGCAAGTCAGTGAGTAACACGCTGACGGAGTAGTGATGTCATTATGTTGCACTGCGCTGATGTTTATAGCTTTTTTATCGCTGGGCGTCCAGTAATGCAGATTTTATGATTAAAAATAAAACATTGGTTTAGTTGTAAAATTGTTGAGCGAATTATTGTGATTCATGTTAAACTGGCTTACTTTAGCTACTAGATTTGTTTGTATGGCCAAATATTCTACTACTGATGATGTAGTGACAAAAATTGAAAGGAGTATGCTTAGGGAACGTACCCATACTACGTGACCCATTTTTTACAACTTTTTATCCCCCCCCCCCCCCGGTGACCACCCGTAGTATATGCCAATACCCCCCCTCCCCCTCTAGTTTTCACGTAGTAACTCATAAATATGGTTTGAAATAAATTTTTTGCAAAATAAAAATTATTTGGCTCAATGTGCGTCAATGTTGCCACCTGTGAGTTTAAAAAGCGCTAAACGCTGCGCGCCATATTTGAATATAGCCCGAAAAAGCGCGAGATTTTCCTAGAGGATATTGACCACGTGACGAAAACCTAAGCCCCCTGTAACCAAGCGTGGTATTTTGAAGACCCCCCTCCTCCCTTTGAACGGGTCACGTACCTAGTATGGGTATGTTCCCTTAGGTGGTTTGGTCATGTTGAGAGAATGAGTGAACGGCGATTAACAAAAGAAATTTATAAGGCGGATGTCAATGGAAACACCAGCAGAGGACGCCCTAGACGGACATACATCGATGTTATTGGTGATTTTCTTCACAAAGGACAGGTGCGTGGTACTCTGAATCGGCGTGCATGTATTACAAGATGTATGAAGCGAAAGGAGTATGTAAAGATCGTATAGCATGTGGCGTTCTATAGTTTCTGCCTACGTACCCATGGGAAAAAGGCGTGAGTTTATGTATGTATATATGTATGTATGCTACTCAATTTTAAGTTGCCGTTAATTTCGTGTTTATCTATTTGGAACTGGTTTACATCAGTTACGTCACAATGGGTTCAGTTGAAAACCAGCGTCAGGCACCAGTGGACTGACATTTATGCTGAACTGGACCTATTTGACGCTAGACACACAGCTACTTTTTTTTTGTTTTCTCTCTTATGAATGTTTGTGTGTCTAACTGCTTTCGTGCCAAATAAAGGACAATGATCAAAAGTGGTCCAAATGTCCACCACTAACGAGACCTAAGTTGACGAATAGTTCACTAAATAGACAGTCACTTTCACTAAGATACGAAAAAAAAAGAAGTTGTCAGTAAAAAGTTATGACCAAATGAAAAATAATAATTATTTTATTAATTTTTTTGCCCAGTTACGTTCCTATTTATTGTCAACCATTTTTATTTTACGCAAATAGCTCCTTCTGTTTTTAAATAAAACTAGACGAGCAGTAAAATATAGTTAAAATATAGATCGATTTTATAGTTTTTTTATTTTTTTAGTTTTTTTTTATAGTTTTTATACACGTATATTAGTTCAAAATGTGCATTCGGTAGAATTATATTGAATATATTTTCGCACAAAAAGGTTAAAAATCATTTTTTTTTGTTTAATCATAACTTTTTACTGACATTATATTTTTGGCTGCGGTTTGGTGTTAATGACTCAATATTTATTGGACTATTTTGTTACATAGGTCTCGTTAGTGGTGGAAATTTGGACCAAGCCCCATTCATTTTTGTTCATTGTCCTTTCTTTCTTTCTTATATTTGAATAAATGGTAGAGAAGATATTCTTGCCTTGATGGGCGCTTTTGTCTAAAGTTACACTGGCCTGCAAAAATAAGTATCACACTTTTAAAATTGCAATAACTTTTTAAGTACACAAGATATATTTTCGAAACAAAAAGGACTCAAAAAAGAGTTTAACTTTGTTACTATAGTTTCAAAGAAACCTGATAAAAATTGGTATAAAACGTTTTTTATTTTAAATCTCTAACTTCTATAGTTTAGAAAAATTGAAATTTTAATAGTGTGATACTTATTTTTGCAGGCCAGTGTATATTAAATGGAGTATAATAGTCGAAATAAAAAACTAACGGCAATTTATAATTGTGTTGCGTTTGAATATTTGGTCATATAAGGTTATTGGTTATTTCTGGTACACGTTGTATAATCTTAAACCTTTGGCCAGACTGCAAACGCGGGCGCGGTGCGGCGAGTTCAAACAGAAGAACTTCACTTGAGTGTCCATAGTGGGCACGCGGGCGCGGGAAGCGGCGCGGGCTACTTTGCGCGGGGAGCGCGCGGGTAGCTCACGCCATAGGTCGTTCATACAAGTGGCCGCAGTGAGAAGGCGGGCGGCAAGCGACAACCCGCGCGGGAGCGGGAGATCCCAAACTAGTTCGAGCTGACCACGCGCGTTGTTGTGATGGTGTCTTCAAAATTAAATGTTGAAGAATTAATAAGTGCTATTCAAGCACTGTGGATGTCGAAACATCGTTTTTTAGTAAGAATTTTCCAGTAAAAATAAGTCTTCTTCATCCATATGATATTTTGACATACACTGGCACGACAACGCTCTGAACGAAGCCACGCTCCACTGCGGACAGGTAAATCGCGCGCGTTCACGCACCCGCGCCGCTCCCCGCACCGCGCTGCCAGTCTGGCCGAACACTAATAATAGGTTTAAATCCTTACCTCGACAGTATGCAGATCCTTCCTGTCGTACTTCCCGGAGGGATGTTTCTCCTCCTTGTACTCGTAATGGTACTCCCTGGCGCCTCCGCCCCTCCCCAGAGAGTCCAGCTTACTGCCCTTCGGTATTAGCTCGGATTTTATCATGTCTATAAAATTATTAAGGAATATTTAGACACGTATACTGACTTTAAAAAATAGGTATTTTAATGTATGGCAGTCGTGGCACGAAAACGATAAGAGAATAGTTCATGACGAGGTGGAGAGACAGCCAGTCTGGTCTCGATGTGGAACAAACGGTCACATATTCACGGACTGACTGCGGTAATACGATCCCCGCGGTTATTATTTAGCAACACAACACACACAAGCTTCTCAGGTGATATTTTGGCTGGAGACCCTTCAGGCACAAAATAGGTACAGAAGTCAATCCACATACAAGTGCGCTCGAGCAACGCACACATAGACACTGCTCACGGACACGATATCTCGGACTGTTTGGGACTAGTGCGAGCGCGAGTGCCATGCGCTTGAGAGAGATAGATATATAGATAGAGCGACCGCCGAGCGTAGGTATGAAAGTGAAGTACATATGTGATTGACTTCTGTACTTATCTGTTTTGTGCTTCAGGTTACGCTAATAACTACCCGACTACGTAGAAATAGTCCGAAAGGATTATACAACGTGTAACATAGGTAATAAAAGCAAACCCAAAAAGTAGATTGTTGAGAATCGACTAGGTACCTACTGAATCGATTTCAGCCATTCGTAATGTGTAATTATTTTAAACGTGTTTTTTGCAAACCTTTCTTTTAAATGAGATAAAGCAAATTGAGCCTTATATCAAGGTGATAAGACATAATTTTAAATGCAGTTTATCATAATAAAAAGTAATACTATTTTCTTAAATAAACAATATTTAAGCACATAAAAGTAAAATTTCAGTGTATGTATTATGATTATAACTGAATACCCTAATTGGGGTGTTTGAGTGTTTGCGTTGTTCCTGTTACATGATGTATAAAAGAAGTGCATTAGAAAAAAAACACTGGTGATATTATCTGATACTCACACCCATGTTCTAAGACGTTCCTCCAAAACTTACTCGACTCATCTCGACTCAGGACGGCCTCGAAAACACCTTCAAAATTGTATTCTTAGTCGCAATTTCGAGTGAACTTTGAGGTTCCTCGACGGAGTCATTACGTCATAATTTGAATTATCTGCATCGCGCAAATAACGCCGCGATTAATAGTTGTAAGGATTAGGTATCGTAAGCATATTTGATAAAGTCTTCAAAATTCATTTCTGTTACATACAAACTTTGACACTTCCTTCCTTAAGATAGGTTCCGAGATACCTTGACTTTGACAGATGATTCCTTACCTCGACTGAGACAAAATCTCGAGTCGAGGACGTTTATGTCAACTATAACCAGGCCCGAACTGGCCATACGAGCAAATCGGGCAAATGCCTGATGGGCCGGATGCCCGGTGGGCCGGTGTGGCTTGATGGGCCGGTCACACAGTCGGAGAAATGGAAAGAATGAGGGGAATGTCAAAAAAAAAAAAAACGTCGTCCGTCTAATCGCTTGGGCCGACCGTCTCTCAAATGCCCGGGCCGATTTCAGGTCCCAGTCAGGCCTTGATAACTACCGATGGTAGTGAGAAAGACTGAGTCGAGGTGGAGTCGAGTCGAGTAAGTTTTGGAGGACCGTCTTAGAATATGGGTGTTAGTGTAGGTAACTCCTCAGTATGTATTTGATTGTTAGATTATTATAGACACAATGGTCCAGCACTGGCATGCTGCTGATAAAATGATATCTTACCGAACTGTTCATCTGTGTACGGGATGGTGCCGCTGCTCGAGTACTCTTTGTACTCCTTATGTTTGCTGTACGATTTGGTCGCCATGGTGACTTCAATGTGTTAACTGCAACAAGACAGAAAGAAACGTTGAATAATATCCTTCTACTTCTTCTCATGTTGTTAGTGCCTAACCCGGTGTCAGAGTTTATGCCGCCCATGGGCCTCTGACTTGGCTTCACATGCCGTCGAGAAATATCTCTCAGGCATGCCGGTTTCCTCACGATGTTTTCCTTCACCGTTTTTAAACAAGTGTTATACAATACGCACATAAATCCGAAAAGTCAGAGGTGCGTGCCTTGGGTTCGAACTCGAGACCTATGAATTGGCAGTCCGACGGTCACACCACTAGGCTATCAGTTATCTTTATGTTCTTCTTTACATAGGTAGTATAAAACAAAGTCGCTCCCGCTGTCTGTACGCTTAGATTTTTTAAACTACGCAACGGATTTTAACGCAGTTTTCAGCAATAGTTAGAGTGATTCAAGAGGAAGATTTATATGCCCCACATTACTATCTATATTGCACCCGTGCGAAGCCGGGGCGGGTCACTAGTAAAACATAATCCTGATGAAGGAAGACATGATAACTATCCCAGATGTCATATCCTGCATGATATAGTCTAGAGGTGCAAATAACCTTATCTATTTCATACTCTAAGGTTCTAACGGCAAGCAGGTCGTGCCATATTAGGCGGTGAAACGTAATCTGGTCGCAGCAGGTGCGTGGGCGCATGCAATGCCTTTCATTTCTCAAATGTCAGACGTCTGTCTAGTCTGATTGATGGCAACTCTGGGGTAATGAGTTAACTGATTGTTGTGGTATTAGAACGGGAGATGACAATGTTTAGGTTAAGTAGGTACTTTAGATTGAACTTTTTAAATGGTTTTTTTTAAACGTTGCCCCACACTAGTATTTCTCCTGTGTCGTGGGTGCGTTTACAAACACAAATCTTCACACGCACAAACATCCAGACCCGGAACAACTATCTGTAGGCCATACAAATGTTTGTTCCGTGCGGGAAACGAACCCACAACCCGTAGCGCAGAAGCCGACAAACGTGTCGTCAAATTAGCTTCACCTCGTATATTTGTTTGTTTGATTCAAATCTTGCGACATATTTCTCAACTAGTTCTACTTAACCGATTCTCGTGAAACTTCGCACGCAAAGTCAATTTCCATTACAATACAACATAATAATAATTTCAACTTTCAATCCTCAAATCCTGATGGTGCGAGGGTACTATTAGGGGTAGATAAAACCGTTGCACTTAAAAGTTTTTAATTTGTGATGACGTCACGTCCTGGGAGGTAAGTAGACATGTGCCATAAACCTTGTTTCTTTTTCTTAATAAAATCTTAGACCGCCAAATCTGGCTAGTGGTTAGTTACCAACGGTGCAGATCATACGATTTGCGAGGTTAAGCTGCGTTTACCGTGGTTAGTCCGCGGATGGGTGACCATTCGTTAAACATCGAAACCACTCCGTGCCTCGGAGAGCACGTTCATTTGTCGGTCCTGGGTGTCATATGAATACCTACCTATGACAATCGTTACGGGAAGTCAGAAGCACGAATGTCTGACAACCGGTCTAACCTTAGGATACCGGCATTGCCCAGTAACTAGGTTGCGAAGGTTTGATAACAGTCGCTCCGTGTAAAATACTGGTATTCAGCCGCATCTGGTTAGACTGGAAGCTGACCCCAACATAGTTGGGAAAAGGCTAGGCAAAACAAATTGCTTAAATCAGCATTCAACGCCATATTAGAAAACTAGCTTTTGCCCGCAGCTTCGCTTGCGTGAAGTTTGAAATCCTCGTTAAGCCCATTTTAAAGCGACATTTTAAAATCCAAAACGTCCGTCTTTTATCACCCCCAGCGGTTTAGGCTGTGCGTTGCTAGATTAGTCAGCCAGTCGGTCAGTTTCTTCCCATGCTTCTTACTTCAAAAGTACCAGATGTCTCATACAAACTTTCAACACTTATTTCACCCCCTTAGAGGTTGAATTTCCAAATATGTGTACATTTATTCCTAACCCGAAACCTTAATATTTAATTTCATCTTTCTTACTTCAAAAACGACGGACTTACATACAAACTTCAACCCCCCATTTCACCCTCTTAGGGGCGGTATCTCCAAAAAACCCTCAAACACCTATACGTTTATTTCTTTCCAAAAGCCTAAATATTTAATTCCATGTTTCTCACTTCAAAAATACCAGATTTCTCATACAAAGTTTCAGCACTTATTTCACCCCTTTAAGGGTTGAATTTCCAAAAATGCTCAAACATGTGTACGTTTATTTATAACCAAAAACCCTAATATTTAATTTCAAGCTTCTTACTTCAAAAATGACGGACTTACATACAAACTTAAAAACCCTATTTCACCCCCTTAGGGGTTGAATTTCGAGAAATCCCTTCTTAGTGGATGTTTACGTCACAAAATGAACCTACTGTCAAAATTTCAAGTTTCTAACCCCAGCCGTTTAGGCTGTGCGTTGATAGATCAGTCAGTCAGTCAGTCAGCTTCTCCTTTTATAAGTATATAAATAATAAATATAGAAGATAAGATGTAAGATGTATGTTGTAAGAAATACCTATTACCAATTGTGTTCGGTAAGCGATAATTTAGCTAACCGTCTTTGACCTAAGATTATCTAGGTTCTAATAGGCTATTGCGAAATATTGTCAATAGGCTAGGCAGGTATACAGGGTGTAAACGAAATCATGTAATTCCTTCAATCCTCGTGATGTACTGTTGACATAGATTAACCCTGCACGGGATACTTTTGGATTTAATCTATACTAATATTATAAAGAGGAAAGATTTGTATTTTTGTAAGTACCTAACGAATAAACATAAAAACTACTGGATTGATTTCAAAAATTCTTTAGCCGTTAGAAAGCTACATTATCACTGAGTAACGTAGGCTATAATTATCTTTATTTACCCCAAAATGTTTAAAAAAAATATCCACCCGTGCGAAGCCGGGACGGGCCGCTAGTATATTTAATAAAATTAGGTACTTTACAAGAATAATAAACAATGCATATACTTATTTGAAGATTTTTAACGAAAAAACGTAGATTTAACAAAAGAGGGGGGTCGAGGTGACCGATGTAAGTCGTGTCGTCGTTCCTCGGAGGTGAAATACCTGTGAACAGGAGAGTGAATCGGGAGCTTTGTAATGACTAACGGATTGCGAGAATTTACTACCATGACGGGAGTACATCTGAGTGACCGCCAAATTAGCCCAGCTTGGCGGGGACTGGCTACCCTCGAGGTAACTGACCCCGTTGTAAAGAGAAGAGGGTCCGGTATATATGCTAACTCGCGCGAAAATGTTGCTTGCGCGATTCAGACCACCTTTGTATTAATTTATTGACGTGTGTGCGATGTCCTCTTGTTAGTGTGTGTGGCTTTATTAAGTGTGACGATTTCTGTATTTGAAATATTTAAAGATCTTATAGTATGTATAATATATTTTATTTTTTATAGCGGCCCGTCCCGGCGTCGCACGGGTGGACATTTTTCCTGTTTTTGCAACATTTTTCATTTTTGCTCCGCTCCTATTGGTAGTAGCGTGATGTTATATAGCCTATAACTTTCCTCGATAAATGGACTATCCAACACAAAAATATTTTTTCTATTCCAACCGTAGTACCTGAGATTAGCGCGTTCAAACAAACAAACTCTTCAGCTTTATAATATTAGTTAGTATAGATTGTAAGTATTTACTCTAGCTCGACAATGAAAAAATAATAGCATAAAAGTGTGTAGGTACTTAATATAATATTCTGTTTATTTTCTGTATTCTTAAGTCTAATACTATTATTTATTCTGCGTTTACTCGCAAAACAAATCTGTATGGCACACAAAAAGTTGTTCCGTGCTGGGCCCGAACCTGCGAAGCAAAAGCAGTGTTTAGTTAGGCGATGCGCACTTAGCGGCATCTTTACATAGTATAAAACAAAGTCGTTCCCGCTGTCTGTACGCTTAGATCTTTTAAACTACGCAACGTATTTTAATGCAGTTTTTAACAATAGATAAGAGTGATTCAAGAGGAAGGTTTATATGCCCCACATTAGTATCTACATTGCACCCGTGCGAAGCCGGGGCGCGGCGGGTCGCTAGTAAAAAATAATACAAGAAGTAAACATTGTGTTCTTAACGTGAGGCATTTCAGCGCCCCGAGTTAAAAGACCGCGCAAATCGCTCGGGGCGCTAAAATGCCAAATTAAATTTAAGGCACCGATTTCTTAAACCGTTAATTTTTTTGAAGTCGGTTTTATTTTTGTTAAATCTTTTTTCTTTTTAGTGGCCTTAACTGGGTTTTTAGGGGCCCCTGTAGCTCGGGGGCCCCGTATCATTGATACAGCGGTACCCCTGGTTTTTACGTAAAACATAAAAAAACACTTAAAAATAGAATTTCGTGAGTCGACTGATTGCATTCACATTCAGCCGAGTGTTTTTGGATTTAGCAGTCAAGAAATTCTTAGTAGCAGCTAGGAGTTTGGAACTTTAGCCGACAAATGGCAATAGGCGCGCCCCTATTACAGTCACCGTCAGATATATATATTGTAGCAGACAAGGTGACCAAATACTTCTGATCAATTTAAAATGTCAATAAGTTCCATACACTACAAGTTACCATTAATATCTGAACATTCATTACTTCATTAATATCTGAGCAGATGCTTGTCAATAATTTCTATATAAACAACTAACCCAAAATATCTGAACACTTACAACGTCAAGTGTATCTACGCAGACAAACACTGAGCCTACCTAATTCGTTACTGCGTGATATAAAGGACGAACCAAAAACGACTATCGACTTGACTATCTGTGGTTAGTCCAGTCATTTGGTAGTATACCTGGAAAGTTTTTAAACTGGTGATTTTATTGAGGTCGACGTGCTCTCTTCGAATTTTCACATTATCCCCAAAGATCTACCCGCAAAGGGATATATGACTATTGATTTTACCAAAAAATTGTGAAGACAAATTGAAAGAAATTTTCTCTAGTTTAATTTTGTTGATTAATGTGTTATCGTAAAATGAGTTGGAAAGGAGATATTGTCAAAAAACTGCTATTAGGCGCCATTTTTCCAATACGACCATGCGAGCGGCAAAGATAAAACAATGAGCGACAAAGTGAAAATTCGAAGAGAACACGTCGAACTCAATAAAATAACCAAATACACACTTGACGTTGTAAGTGTTCAGATATTTTTGGTTAGTTGTGTGTATAGAAATTATTGACAAGCATCTGCTCAGATATTAATGAAGTAATGAATGTTCAGATATTAATGGTAACTTGTAGCGTATGGAACTTATTGACATTTTAAATTGTTCAGAAGTATTTGGTTACCTTGTCTGCTACAATATTGCTGACGGCGACTGTACAATGTGACTGAATACCGTCATTCAAAATATGCTAGACAATACTCCTCTCAATATGCCTCTGCTTACCCTTTTAATGAAGATACCTACTTACAGCATTATAATTGAAAGGAAATTCGAACCCGTGACCTTTAATAAATAATAAGGCGTATCGCTCAAGCTACTATGCATATCATTTGAACAGCTGCTGTCCAAACCTGGTATTGTGTCATGGCTGCTAAGACCAACAGGTTTAGTTATTATGTACTGTTTGTGTGATATGAAGGACATTATTGTACTACCTATGTCTGCGCACGAGCAAATGAGCGCGACATATCCGTATTTCGGTTAATTTTAAGTAGCCCGACTGATATTAATTATGTGAAATGTTAGAAAAAATTGCTCTAAGGCTCTGTAGGTACCTCCAGACTTAACTAAGTAATCCCATTCCATCCAATCCTATGTTTATTAGCCAATAAACATTCGTGGGTCTTCGCACTCAGTTCGGAAGTCATCGGTTTTACGAAGTATGCCGATGGGATGGGACATAACAGCAGCTTACTGGGAGTAAGCTGCTGTTATGTAATTTTTTATTATTTTATTTTTAATGCACTAAGTTACTGCATTAAAAATAAAAAAAATAAAAAGCTTTTTAACAAAAAATTTGTAGGTACCTACCTAACATACTATAAAATTAACAGTTTCAGAAGTCGGTGCCTCCAATTTGGTCCAGCGTGGATTAGCACCGACTTCTGAAACTGTTAATTTCATAATATAGTAATTATTTAATTAGTTTTTTTTTTTATTTCGGTTTTTTTTACGATTTGCAAAGATATCGCGAATTGAGAACCTCCTTCTTTTCTTGAAGTCGGTTGAAAACGAATCTTTAACGCTGACGCAATAAGTGTGAGTGGCGCGAAAATGAGCGACTACCATTGTAAGTTTATTTATTTTCTCTTACGCGTCTAACTCTAAACCCTTTCAGGACTGTGCCCAGCAGTGAGACAGTAATAGACTGTTTATGTTTATTAAATACTAATCAAATCATCACACAATTTTGAACTTCATATCGCCACAGAATAATACAATTACTTATTGATAATTTGATAAGTATGCGAACGTAAGGACAAGTGAAACGACAGGTAGCTGGTAGTGTACAGTATACTATTGTAATCTTTGGCTGGTAGCACACTGCATATAAACCTACTCTATGGCACACTGAGTTTATTTGACAAGCGACACAACTAATATAGGAGTGCATGCAACCACCCTCATAATGACAACTAAATAATGCCGCTAAGTGCGCACTGCTAACTAAACATTGCTTTATGCGCTCGCAAGTTCGAGCCCCACACGGAACAACTTTTTGTGTACCATACAGATTTGTTTTCAAAGTAAACGCAGAATAAATAATAGTAGTAGAACTAAGAATATAGAAAATAAACAGAAAAATGTTAGTATTATCATTGTTTACTTATATTAAATACCTACACACTTTTATGCTATTATTTTTTCACTGCCGAGCCAGAGTACTAATAATAAAATATTAATACATCCGAAATATTTCAATATTTCAAATACAGAATAATAATATAATAACGTCACACACACACACACACTAATAAAATAACAATACATCGCACACACGTCAATAAATTAATACAAAGGCAGTCTGAATCGCGCAAGCAACATTTTCGCGCGAGTTAGCATATATACCGGACCCTCTACTCATTACATCGGGGTCAGTCACCTCGAGGGTAGCCAGTCCCCGCCAAGCTGGGCTAATTTGGCGGTCATTCAGATGTACTCCCGCCAGGGTAGTAAATCCTCAATCCGTTAGCCTTTCCAAAGCGCGTGATTCATTGCCTGTCCCCTGCGACAGGTGTTCTCCATCCACCTCTGAGGAACGACCGTACGTACGACTTGCACGTCTCCTCGACCCCACTCTTTTGTTAATCTAAGTCTATCTACGTACCTACCTATTTTTTGTTAAAAATCTTCAAATAAGTATTGCATTGTTTATTATTCTTGTAAAGTACCTAATTTTATTTTAACACTAGCTGCCCGGACAGACTTCGTTCTGTCAAAAGTTATTGGCCTGTAGTGGGAAAAGAAAAGTGTTGATTTTACAATTTTCCACGCAATTTTTACGTGTTTTCTCTCCATAAGAACCTTCCATAAGCCTTAAGGAATATGTAATAAAAAAAAATTACCGAATTGGTCGACGCGTTCTCAAGTTTTGCGCTTAGCAACACATTTGGCGATTCATTTTTATTTATATATACATATAGATTGATTACCTACCTAACCGTACTTAATTTTGCACGTTTTATTTCATTAGCACAAGCACAAAGTTATCTTATTAAATGAATGATAAGTCATTCCACTGCATTTTAACTAAACATGCAACGTATGATTCTTTGTACATACCTAATAATGAATAAATAAAACCAATATTGAACATTAAAAAAAATTACGCACTGTTTCAAATAACAAAATTAAATAAATAAAAAAAATATAAAATACCTACTTAAAGAAACGCTAGGTACCTATACACAACACATGGAATTCGGATTGTGACCTATTAATTATTATTATTACTTAATTAGTAAACAACTTAATGAAGGTACACTACATTTAAACTTTAAATATTATCAATTATTATTAAATATTTCGAAAATGGTTTTGTATATTTTATTGTGTCAGGGTTGTTCAATGTCAACAGGATTTGATTTTGATATCGTCGGCCTAATTATCAAAATTCGTAACCCCGTTTGGGCAAATTTTACAGCAGGTAGAAATACAGTTTCTTTTCTAAATAAATAATGGCGGCGTGGAGTTACTTACTCTTATAATTCAACAATAGCAACATTTGTGTTATTTTGCGGGACAAAAGAACTATTCCATCATATTAGTTGGAAAAATATGCACTAGATGGCATCAAAAACCAATATCGTAATTTTGGAATTACGAATTTTGGTAATTAGGCCGACGATATAATATCCAGTAGGTACCTACGTTGTTATATTCCCGGCAAGCGACGAAAGAGAACTAAATTCAATTGCCTTGTCCGAGTGTTCGTCCCAGGCGCACCTGCTGAGCGAGAGATCCTAAGTTCAATTCTCTGGTTAAGCGATGTATTTTTGTAATTATCTGAAGCGATGTATTTTTGTAATTCTCAGGACAATTTGGATTATTGGATTGACACCCCTTTATTGTCGACGGATTTGATCATAATGTGAATTTGCTATCTCTAATACACACAATAGTTGGTATAGAACGTACGACTACGTGAACATACTACTCACAGTTTCCAAGATTAGTTTAAAGTTTTAAACAATTAATAAGATTCCTACCTACCTAGTGTTACTTGTAATTTCTGATTTGTTACTAAATTCTCGGGTCGGGTCAGTTCGCGACCCAGCAAATGCAACAATTTTTTGTATGTTATCCACCTTTTTTTCAAACCGTAATAAGTTATTTAGAAATATTTTTTCATAGATTGACGGCATAATAAGGGCAAAAACAAAATGTATAATTAAAATCAATTTTATTTTTACATTCTTATTTCAAATTTTTCATTGCACACTACGAATAATAAAACTCACACATACAGTCACTTTTATTTCATCGTAATTCACACACAGACAATGGTGTCGATTCTGTAGAACATTTTGACAGTACTAAACTGGACTAAACGCAACTGTCACTTTCTTTTTCTATGGAAACCGAAAGAGACAAAGACCCTTAGTTTTGTCCTGTCAAAGTGCGCGATGTCACACGCACACAACATCAACACGATGTTTATAAAATACGAAAAGTCTGAATCGCGCAATCAAAGTTTTCGTTAATCTTAGAATATATACCAATTCCGTACTCGATCTTTTGGGGGCCAATCGCCTTGAGGTAAGCCAGTTTCGCCAAGCTGGGCTAATTTGGCGGTCAATCAGATGTACCAAGCCCGCAAGGGCGGTAAATCATAACAAGGCGGGATAATGTGGTAAACACAAATGGCGGTGAAGTAGTAATACTTTAACTAGAGAAGGACACCCGGTAACGGGAAACCTACTGTTACCTACGAGGACGGTGTCAAACCAACAGGTTAACGCGACCCCCCCACTTTTTGTGGTTATTTTAATTGACCTTTTTGCGGATTTTAGTAAAATATTGCCGTCAAAATTTCCTTATTTTAATTTCAATTATTTTAAATCAATAAATGGTTTTCAACTACATCTGCTTAACTTAAAATTCTCCTGAAGTGACACACGAACTCAATTCTCATGACAATACAACATTATAATAATTTTAACTTTCAATTCTCAAATCTTGATGCTGCAGGGTAACTGCAAGATAAAACCAACTTAAACATAAAATTAAGAAATTATTATAAACAATTTGAGACCTCAATCTTGTCTTAAATATCAACTAACACTACAGTCACAAGTAATCAATGTCGGAAAAAAAATCTCAGATTCACAAAAATATTATTTTGTTTCTAGTGGGGACCGAACGCGCGGAAAGCCAGGACACAGCGTTGTCACAAACAATGCTAGAGGTATTATTGTCGTGGAGATGGGCACGTCGCCACGGGCGCTACCTTCCTACGACCACCAATACTTCCACCAAGCGTGATTATGATTATGGCCCTCTCAGACCCTATCAGAGGCCTTTATTTTAGTGGCCTTAACTGGGTTTTTAGGGGCCCCTGTAGCTCGGGGGCCCCGTATCATTGATACAGCGGTACCCCTGGTTTTTACGTAAAACATAAAAAAACACTTAAAAATAGAATTTCGTGAGTCGACTGATTGCATTCACATTCAGCCGAGTGTTTTTGGATTTAGCAGTCAAGAAATTCTTAGTAGCAGCTAGGAGTTTGGAACTTTAGCCGACAAATGGCAATAGGCGCGCCCCTATTACAGTCACCGTCAGATATATTGTAGCAGACAAGGTGACCAAATACTTCTGAACAATTTAAAATGTCAATAAGTTCCATACACTACAAGTTACCATTAATATCTGAACATTCATTACTTCATTAATATCTGAGCAGATGCTTGTCAATAATTTCTATATAAACAACTAACCCAAAATATCTGAACACTTACAACGTCAAGTGTATCTACGCAGACAAACACTGAGCTTACCTAATTCGTTACTGCGTGATATAAAGGACGAACCAAAAACGACTATCGACTTGACTATCTGTGGTTAGTCCAGTCATTTGGTAGTATACCTGGAAAGTTTTTAAACTGGTGATTTTATTGAGGTCGACGTGCTCTCTTCGAATTTTCACATTATCCCCAAAGATCTACCCGCAAAGGGATATATGACTATTGATTTTACCAAAAAATTGTGAAGACAAATTGAAAGAAATTTTCTCTAGTTTAATTTTGTTGATTAATGTGTTATCGTAAAATGAGTTGGAAAGGAGATATTGTCAAAAAACTGCTATTAGGCGCCATTTTTCCAATACGACCATGCGAGCGGCAAAGATAAAACAATGAGCGACAAAGTGAAAATTCGAAGAGAACACGTCGAACTCAATAAAATAACCAAATACACACTTGACGTTGTAAGTGTTCAGATATTTTTGGTTAGTTGTGTGTATAGAAATTATTGACAAGCATCTGCTCAGATATTAATGAAGTACCTAATGAATGTTCAGATATTAATGGTAACTTGTAGCGTATGGAACTTATTGACATTTTAAATTGTTCAGAAGTATTTGGTTACCTTGTCTGCTACAATATTGCTGACGGCGACTGTACAATGTGACTGAATACCGTCATTCAAAATATGCTAGACAATACTCCTCTCAATATGCCTCTGCTTACCCTTTTAATGAAGATACCTACTTACAGCATTATAATTGAAAGGAAATTCGAACCCGTGACCTTCAATAAATAATAAGGCGTATCGCTCAAGCTACTATGCATATCATTTGAACAGCTGCTGTCCAAACCTGGTATTGTGTCATGGCTGCTAAGACCAACAGGTTTAGTTATTATGTACTGTTTGTGTGATATGAAGGACATTATTGTACTACCTATGTCTGCGCACGAGCAAATGAGCGCGACATATCCGTATTTCGGTTAATTTTAAGTAGCCCGACTGATATTAATTATGTGAAATGTTAGAAAAAATAGCTCTAAGGCTCTGTAGGTACCTCCAGACTTAACTAAGTAATCCCATTCCATCCAATCCTATGTTTATTAGCCAATAAACATTCGTGGGTCTTCGCACTCAGTTCGGAAGTCATCGGTTTTACGAAGTATGCCGATGGGATGGGACATAACAGCAGCTTACTGGCAGTAAGCTGCTGTTATGTAGTTTTTTATTATTTTATTTTTAATGCACTAAGTTACTGCATTAAAAATAAAAAAATTAAAAAGCTTTTTAACAAAAAATTTGTAGGTACCTACCTAACATACTATAAAATTAACAGTTTCAGAAGTCGGTGCCTCCAATTTGGTCCAGCGTGGATTAGCACCGACTTCTGAAACTGTTAATTTCATAATATAGTAATTATTTAATTAGTTTTTTTTTATTTCGGTTTTTTTTACGATTTGCAAAGATATCGCGAATTGAGAACCTCCTTCTTTTCTTGAAGTCGGTTGAAAACGAATCTTTAACGCTGACGCAATAAGTGTGAGTGGCGCGAAAATGAGCGACTACCATTGTAAGTTTATTTATTTTCTCTTACGCGTCTAACTCTAAACCCTTTCAGGACTGTGCCCAGCAGTGAGACAGTAATAGACTGTTTATGTTTATTAAATACTAATCAAATCATCACACAATTTTGAACTTCATATCGCCACAGAATAATACAATTACTTATTGATAATTTGATAAGTATGCGAACGTAAGGACAAGTGAAACGACAGGTAGCTGGTAGTGTACAGTATACTATTGTAATCTTTGGCTGGTAGCACACTGCATATAAACCTACTCTATGGCACACTGAGTTTATTTGACAAGCGACACAACTAATATAGGAGTGCATGCAACCACCCTCATAATGACAACTAAATAATGCCGCTAAGTGCGCACTGCTAACTAAACATTGCTTTATGCGCTCGCAAGTTCGAGCCCCACACGGAACAACTTTTTGTGTACCATACAGATTTGTTTTCAAAGTAAACGCAGAATAAATAATAGTAGTAGAACTAAGAATATAGAAAATAAACAGAAAAATGTTAGTATTATCATTGTTTACTTATATTAAATACCTACACACTTTTATGCTATTATTTTTTCACTGCCGAGCCAGAGTACTAATAATAAAATATTAATACATCCGAAATATTTCAATATTTCAAATACAGAATAATAATATAATAACGTCACACACACACACACACACACACTAATAAAATAACAATACATCGCACACACGTCAATAAATTAATACAAAGGCGGTCTGAATCGCGCAAGCAACATTTTCGCGCGAGTTAGCATATATACCGGACCCTCTACTCATTACATCGGGGTCAGTCACCTCGAGGGTAGCCAGTCCCCGCCAAGCTGGGCTAATTTGGCGGTCATTCAGATGTACTCCCGCCAGGGTAGTAGTAAATCCTCAATCCGTTAGCCTTTCCAAAGCGCGTGATTCATTGCCTGTCCCCTGCGACAGGTGTTCTCCATCCACCTCTGAGGAACGACCGTACGTACGACTTGCACGTCTCCTCGACCCCACTCTTTTGTTAATCTAAGTCTATCTACGTACCTACCTATTTTTTGTTAAAAATCTTCAAATAAGTATTGCATTGTTTATTATTCTTGTAAAGTACCTAATTTTATTTTAACACTAGCTGCCCGGACAGACTTCGTTCTGTCAAAAGTTATTGGCCTGTAGTGGGAAAAGAAAAGTGTTGATTTTACTATTTTCCACGCAATTTTTACGTGTTTTCTCTCCATAAGAACCTTCCATAAGCCTTAAGGAATATGTAATAAAAAAAAATTACCGAATTGGTCGACGCGTTCTCAAGTTTTGCGCTTAGCAACACATTTGGCGATTCATTTTTATTTATATATACATATAGATTGATTACCTACCTAACCGTACTTAATTTTGCACGTTTTATTTCATTAGCACAAGCACAAAGTTATCTTATTAAATGAATGATAAGTCATTCCACTGCATTTTAACTAAACATGCAACGTATGATTCTTTGTACATACCTAATAATGAATAAATAAAACCAATATTGAACATTAAAAAAAATTACGCACTGTTTCAAATAACAAAATTAAATAAATAAAAAAAATATAAAATACCTACTTAAAGAAACGCTAGGTACCTATACACAACACATGGAATTCGGATTGTGACCTATTCATTATTATTATTACTTAATTAGTAAACAACTTAATGAAGGTACACTACATTTAAACTTTAAATATTACCTATCAATTATTATTAAATATTTCGAAAATGGTTTTGTATATTTTATTGTGTCAGGGTTGTTCAATGTCAACAGGATTTGATTTTGATATCGTCGGCCTAATTATCAAAATTCGTAACCCCGTTTGGGAAAATTTTACAGGACGTAGAAAAATCAGTTTCTTTTCTAAATAAATAATGGCGGCGTAGAGTTACCGTAAAACCTGGCAACTTTGCCCTTGAGGTATGACTTTGCCCAGCTGTGCATTTTTTTAAAAATTTGATGCATAGCAAATTTGTCTATAGTTAGGAGTATTCTTTTGCCTGTGGTAGAAAATTGATTATTTTTCTGACAATACCAAGTGACGTAATGTCACCTATGTTACTTCCGTTGGCTCTCAGGAACCTTTAAAAGTTGGTATTGTTTTTAGCGGGCAAAACCCAGTCAAAAAACTTTATCAAAAAGTGATAGTTGCAGATACAGTAGGTAATTAATTTTTTTGCCACCGTTAATATGTATGAAATGAATAATATACACTGGTATTTCACACAAAACATCTCATAAAATTGTAAAATATATTGATGGGCAAAGTCACATGCATGTTTTTTGAGCATGGTTGACGACATTGCCCACCAATTTTTTTTCCGTAGGGTTGTCACCTGTAATTTTTAAATGTATTATAATTTTAAGAGGTACCTATGCACAAACTAATAGAACGCTAAAAGAGAAAAACTTGTAAATGTTTTGGTGGCTTCTGATGAATAAGGTTGTCCAATGACCAAGTTGGACTAGAAAACGCTAGTTTTTAGCAAATTGGAAGAAAAGAAACCTGATGTTACATATTTAATGAAACAATTACCAGCAATACATGTGTAGAACTATTTATAAATAGGCATTCATCGAATTTGTTAGTTCGAACAGTATCTGCAACTGGTGACTGTCTTCCGACATATTGTGTAGATGTTTAGTCACATATTTTGTCTTTTGGCTACCTTAAAGTTAGTAATATATCGTAGCAATATAACTTAACTGGCAATATACCGTATATCTTCATTTTGTATCCATTACATACTTATTGAATTTATGATTATCTCAATAGAAATATTCCACATCAAAAACTTTATCATTAAGTATTTAAATGTAGCATTTATTCAATGATGACAGCCCTTAGACATTGACCATTATGGTAAGAAAAATGTACTAGGAGGCTTTTTGACTTTGCCTACTCAATTTTGAAGGACAACGAATATGTTCATTCATCTCATAATTTGATACTATACTTTATGGCCCTGTATTTATATTCAGCCATTTTTAAAATAATGATACGGTTTATAGTATCTGAAATATTACAAGTTGGCAAAGTTGCCAAAAACCTGTGATTCTTTGCCCAACAATTATAATTGTGTTTTTTACACACACAAATTCATTTTTCTGGATATTTTCAATAATAAATATCGAGATATGAACATATAGTATTGTGTGGTACAAAAATAATATGAAATACATTAACGTTTTCGGAAATAACTCAACTAATGCAAAAATACTCTGATTTTTTGGGCAAAGTTGCCAGGTTTTACGGTACTTATTCTTATAATTCAACAATAGCAACATTTGTGTTATTTTGCACGACAAAAGAACTATTCCATCATATTAGTTGGAAAAATATGCACTAGATGGCATCAAAAACCAGTATCGTAATTTTGGAATTACGAATTTTGGTAATTAGGCCGACGATATAATATCCAGTAGGTACCTACATTGTTATATTCCCGACAAGCGACGAAAGAGAACTAAATTCAATTGCCTTGTCCGAGTGTTCGTCCCAGGCGCACCTGCTGAGCGAGAGATCCTAAGTTCAATTCTCTGGTTAAGCGATGTATTTTTGTAATTCTCAGGACAATTTGGATTATTGGATTGACACCCCTTTATTGTCGACGGATTTGATCATAATGTGAATTTGCTATCTCTAATACACACAATAGTTGGTATAGAACGTACGACTACGTGAACATACTACTCACAGTTTCCAAGATTAGTTTAAAGTTTTAAACAATTAATAAGATTCCTACCTACCTAGTGTTACTTCTAATTTCTGATATGTTACTAAATTCTCGGGTCTGTCAACTGTTTTGCATCAGCGATCATGAGTTCGCGACCCAGCAAATGCAACAAGTTTTTGTATGTTATCCACCTTTTTTTCAAACCGTAATAAGTTATTTAGAAATATTTTTTCATAGATTGACGGCATAATAAGGGCAAAAACAAAATGTAGAATTAAAATCAATTTTATTTTTACATTCTTATTTCAAATTTTTCATTGCACACTACGAATAATAAAACTCACACATACAGTCACTTTTATTTCATCGTAATTCACACACAGACAATGGTGTCGATTCTGTAGAACATTTTGACAGTACTAAACTGGACTAAACGCAACTGTCACTTTCTTTTTCTAGGGAAACCGAAAGAGACAAAGACCCAAAGAGTATAATAATAATTGCAAAGACCCTTAGTTTAGTCCTGTCAAAGTGCGCGATGTCACACGCACACATCATCAACACGATGTTTATAAAATACGAAAAGTCTGAATCGCGCAATCAAAGTTTTCGCTAATCTTAGAATATATACCAATTCCGTACTCGATCTTTCGGGGGTCAATCGCTTTAAGGTAAGCCAGTTTCGCCAAGCTGGGCTAATTTGGCGGTCAATCAGATGTACCAAGCCCGCAAGGGCGGTCAATCATAACAGGCCGGGATAATGTGGTAAACGCAAATGGCGGTAAAGTAGTAATACTTTAACTAGAGAAGGACACCCGGTAACGGGAAACCTACTGTTACCTACGAGGACGGTGTCAAACCAACAGGTTAACGCGACCCCCCCACTTTTTGTGGTTATTTTAATTGACCTTAATACTTTAACTAGAGAAGGACACCCGGTAACGGGAAACCTACTGTTACCTACGAGGACGGTGTCAAACCAACAGGTTAACGCGACCCCCCCACTTTTTGTGGTTATTTTAATTGACCTTTTTGCGGATTTTAGTAAAATATTGCCGTCAAAATTTCCTTATTTCAATTTCAATTATTTTAAATCAATAAATGGTTTTCAACTACATCTGCTTAACTTAAAATTCTCCTGAAGTGACACACGAACTCAATTCTCATGACAATACAACATTATAATAATTTTAACTTTCAATTCTCAAATCTTGATGCTGCAGGGTAACTGCAAGATAAAACCAACTTAAACATAAAATTAAGAAATTATTATAAACAATTTGAGACCTCAATCTTGTCTTAAATATGAACTAACAGTACAGTCACAAGTAACCAATGTCGGAAAAAAAATCTCAGATTCACAAAAATATTATTTTGTTTCTAGTGGGGACCGAACGCGCGGAAAGCCAGGACACAGCGTTGTCACAAACAATGCTAGAGGTATTATTGTCGTGGAGATGGGCACGTCGCCGTCGCCACGGGCGCTACCTTCCTACGACCACCAATACTTCCACCAAGCGTGATTATGATTATGGCCCTCTCAGACCCTATCAGAGGCCTTTATTTGGCAGTGGACGTTTACAAGCTTTTAAATGATGATAATAATTGTTGCATTCAAAAACTCCGTCTGTGGATGAGTGACCCTTACACATCGAGGACCATCGTTGCCTCGAAGTCCAAGTTAAATCGTCGGCCACCTTGAGGACGCCGGAACACTATACAATATGCGTTGATGTGCAATAAATATGCAGCGCGCATGTGCAGTCTGACACATGTCGCTAAAATTGTAACACTATTGTATCGTAAGACACGACAGAAGAATATTAAACGCTAATATTATAAATAAAATGTTAATAAGTTATTGATTTGAAAACGTTGCATCTTATTCAATGCTGCAATAAATTTTCTTCATCTGAACCTCGTCCAGATGTAACTGAACATCACTATTTTACACATTTACCCGCCGCCATCGTCGCGGAGCCGGTCCTCTTTTCTGACTCCAAAGACAGACCGATAATTCAGCCCCCATCAAGCTGTCCCCCTCCCAGTCCTCCGAACGCCCTAAGCCGAAGTCCGAGTCCCATTAGGGGTCGCCCTTAGTGCTGTTGTTGTTAGTAGTCATGATGTTTGTATAGTAGTAGTAGTTAGCTTAGGTAAAGTATTTTACTAGTCCTCATTGATTGGAGACCCTTCAGGTCTCGCCAATAACTGCCCGGTTACGTAGAAGCGGTCCGCAAGACCATCTAAGTACTATGCGTGCCAAATAAGAATAGCACTGTCAAGACGCCATTTTGTTCCGCAATACTAGTGAACTTCATTACCAAAGTGTAAGGTGTGCAAAAAAATAAATAACGAAATTATACTCAGTTTAGTTATTTTTAGTTCACTTTTTTGGTATTTATAATCAATTAACGTCAAATTAATTACACAGTCATTATATTATTATTATGGCGACATATTAGGGTGACCAGTAGCATTTTGTGAAGTTAACTATATATATTGGTTCATTTCTTTAATGAATACTGTTTTCAAATACTAATAAACTATCCAAAATTATCTATTTATGGAATTCAATAAATAACATTTTATAAAAATGAATGTAAATAATAATGAAATCTATGAATAAAAAAATATAACTTTTTTTTTTCATAGTATTTTTTTGCTGGCGTTACCAATTAGACAGCTATCGTGTGAAGTTGTAGCAAGCGCGATCCTATTCTTATTTGGCACGCATAGTACTAGTTGCTTGTACAAGCAAGATTTTGACGTAGTGGGAGTAAGTTTGCGCACGTACACTTAGTGCAACAATTTTTTTTCACTTTTATTGCTTGTCATTATTCAATACCTAGTTATTGCCATAATTATCTTTAAACATGTCTGATTAGAAGATAGAAAGAAAGGAGAGGAATTCTCTTCTCTACTCTTGCCGAGTTACGTGCCGGCGACTATACCGACCGCCGCAATATCGATTGATTCGCGCGGTCTTCGTAGCTACCCGCTCCAAAACATCAGAATATTCCTCGAATAATGTTCGCTGCCTGCCTACCTACCTGCCTTCTAATCAGAATCCGTTCGTTCGTGCTTCTAACGTCAATATGGCATCTGTCAATGACGTGTCCAGTGACGATGTACCTCATCGCCTAGTCATGACTGAGTAATGAGATGACTGACATGGAGATGACAAAGTTATACTTAGAAGGTAATGATCTTGGACTTTGGTTGTGGGGGAGTTATATTATATTATATGAGGAATAAATAATAATGATGCAATGGTTTGCTAATTGGGATTTTAAGACAAATAATGGCGTGATTTATTTGGTGGGAAAAAGCAAATTAAAATTTAATATTCAAGTATTTTTAAAATTTTTAGATTTCTTTTTATAACATACATACATACATAAACTCACGCCTTTTTCCCATGGGGGTAGGCAGAAACTATAGAACGCCACATGCTACGACCCTTACATACCCTTACATACCTTTCGCTTCATCCACATTCATACATCTTGTCATACACGCACGCCGGTTGAGAGTACTACGCACCTGACCTTTGTGAAGAACATCACCAATAACATCGATGTATGTCCTTCTAGGACGTCCTCTACCGGCGTTCCCATTAACATTCTTTTTATAAATCGCCGTTTATTTCTATTGTAAACGATGTTGAATAGTAGTGTGTAGTGTCGAGTACGAAAAGTTTCAGGTTTTTACAGAGACGCTCACGGTGCTATATTAGTTTACGATGTGTTAGAACCAAAGTCCCTAGCAAAACTGAATGAGTGGGTTGAGGAACTTCAAGTATACCCCACCAAGAAGAACATAGTCTACTTAGTTGGCGGCAATAACATTGACAAGCATATCATTTTGGGACCCAGTGCATAATATCAGCAAGCACATTGGGTCACCCGCGCGACAGCGCAACGAGTATTCCCAAGGAGGGTTGATGTCAGGGAGGCGGCCGGTCATAAAACAATAAGCCAAAACCTCTAACAACATGGATTTATTAAATACATGTTATGTCGACTCCACCTAGTGTGGGATAAGGGCAGGGAGAAGAAGAAGAATTAGTTTGATGGGAAAATAGTTTCGAATACTTATTGTAATCACTAATGGACAATACGGTGGAGGTATCGTGGCTAAGTAACGACGGCGCGGATCATATGATTAGCAAGGTTAAGCTACGTTAGCCGCGGTCAGTCCGTGGATGAGTGACCGTTCGTTACACATCGAGACCTCCCGTGCCTCGGAGAGCACGTTAAACCGTCAGTCCCGGGTGTCATACGAATACCTATGACAGTCGTTACGGGTAATCAGAAGCCCGAAAGTCTGACAACCGGTCAAACCTTAGGATATCGGCATTGCCCAGTTACTGGGTTGTGGAGGTCTGATGGAAGTAACTCAGTGTAAAATGTTGTAGGACATTAGTATTTTCGCTTCAAAATTCGATTAATGGAACATAGGTTTTTCAAAATTTCTAGTTCCACTGTCAAAATATTAAGCTGCGCACACGCACACCATCTGATGAAATCATGTCAGTCAGTTTTTCACACCTTCGAAACTACTAAAATAGTTAATCAAGGTCTTTCAACGAAAAATGCATCTTACAGTTCACATTTAAGGTTGATTTTCGTGTGATAATGTTACATATTTAGTATTGTTTACTTATCTAGTCCAAACCACGATACTAAAATAGACAGCTAAGGGGCCGAACACACATCAAAAGGGTTTTTACAACGCGCGGTTGAAAATGCCCTAATTTTAGTTAATTATCTCTGTTCAACATTAATTGGATTTAAAATAGATGGCCGTTGTTATTTTTATGTTGTTTTGAATGTTGGTGTGTGTCTTGATGATGAGAGAGAAGCATAGTGTACACACGACGACAAAACAAGCTATTAACCCAGTGTAAGCTGACCTCTCATTGTAGTGATTATTCCGTACAACTAGAGGTCAGCATAAACTGGAGATGTATAGTTTGATTTGTCGTTCTGTGTACAAGTACCTATGTTGGGGCAGATTATTATTATTTTAACTGTATATCAACGATCGGCGGTGAAAACCACGTATATGTAAAAAAAATGTTTTTAAAGAGATATATACCTAATACTGTCTCCTGAAAAAAAATGGCCGATCAATTGTTAATACAAGTTTGTCATCGTACGTCATAGATAGCTTAGAAGTATTTGAATTGAAAGTTTGTTGAACTAGTAGGTACGTGTATGAAGAGTTTGTCAATCTAAAGAACAAATAAAACGCTTTTGACGAAAATTTGATTTACGAGGTTTTCACTGCCGAGCCGAATATCTGGTAATGTCGTGATAACCTAGTGGTTGTAAACTTGCATTCCATGTGGGAGGGTCGAGTTCGATCCCGACCCGATACTTTGACATTTCGAATAGGTGGATCAGTAGGCCTAGCACGACCATTTGACGTATACCTAGGTAGTATCGTACTTAAACGTATCGCTAATGTTAATGAAGTTTTATCCTTTTATCCTATAACATTTTGGTTTATTTCTTTGAGACATGCTCAATTTGTATCATACATAGATATGAATAAAGGTTTCAATTTAATTTAATAGTATGTGTGAAACGAGTATTTCCGATTCAAAATTCACTCAAATTAACGCTATGTTTACGTCATTAACGTCACAACATTCGAGCTAGGCCTACGGGTCAGCCGTAGGGTTGCCAGATGTATTGGAAAAAAAACCGGACAAGTTTTTTTTAATGAATAGGACCTACTGAAATTTATAAAAAACTAGCGGCCCGTCCCGGCTTCGCACGGGTGGACAATTTTCTCGGTTTTGCAACATTTTTCATTTATGCTCCGCTCCTATTGGTCGTAGCGTGATGTTATATAGCATATAACGTTCCTCGATAAATGGACTATCCAACACAAAAATAATTTTTCAATTCCAACCAGTAGTTCCTGAGATTAGCGCGTTCAAACAAACAAACAAACTCTTCAGCTTTATAATATTAGTATAAATAAGTACGTCAAGTTTGTCCGGTTTCCCAAGATTTTCTTCACCGGACAGACAAAGTAAACCGGACTGTCCGTTCGAAAACGGACAAATGGCAACCCTAGTCAGTCGCCATCTTTAAATTTAACAAGTGGCAGATACCGGTATTATAAGCATGGAACTTATTTATTCATAAATTCCCTGTACAAATCTCCATGAGTGTCATTGTACAAAAATGCGTTACAAATAAGGCTGTGTCGTAAAATGCGTAGGCGCAGGTTGCGTCACCCATTCACCGATCGGCCACCAACCCACGCATACTATAAACTAGGGTTGTTACACTACAAAGAAAGTATCAAAATGGCCCAATAATGTATTTTTTTATATTTTTTATTCTAAACTTGGTCGCGTTTGGTCCTAATCTCACCTGATCGGTAGGTATACAGGGTCTAACATGGAGCACACGAATCCAAGGAACGGAGATATAGAGGGATTCCCCTATATCCCTCTGGCTCTCACATACACACGACGGAACACAGTAAACTGCTTGGCCCCAGACTTTAATGTCAGGGTGGTAGCTAGCCAGGCGGACCGTATAGATCCTACCAGGTCGCGTGTTGGGTTTTGCATGATCTTACAACACGCGTCTATTCCCAGCGTGCGGTGAGGAAGTTTTATATTCTAACCCGTCCGCACACGGGGTAATGTTTTTTTTAAATGTATGTGATATCATAGTTTGCTTGTGTTCATTGATAGAATAGTAAGTTGGGGTGTTTCAATTGATGTTATGGTGTGCTTCAAATCACGTAGGCTAGCGTAAGTCACGGGCTTAGTCAGGTATTTTCCAGGAGCAAAGCAATTCTTTCAAACAGTGAATCTAGAAGTGCAGGGTGGGGTAATGGGGTAATTTACCCCATGCCCGCCTTTTTGAGACCCAAATAAGGGCCTGCGCCCACTGGCGGTACAGCACGGCAAGGTATTTTTATGCGACGAACAGAAATATAACATAATAGTATTACAACAAAATTGAAATTTCAATGATAATCATCGCAGGTACAAAATTAAAGCTGAGCTTTGCATAGCCGGGCATTGGTCTACGTACCTATTTTAGCAGTCATAAGTGTGGAGCTAACTGAATCTACTACCTATTCACCCCTTTTTTTTTTTTTTTTATCGTGTGAAAGTCCTCATGGACTATCCCCCGTCTGGGGAAGACGGGGGGTGCCGGACTCTTACCGGCTAAAACCACCACGGTGGTGTTCCTCCTTCTGACCTAAGGCCGGGGTCACGGGATGCGCTATTGCATGCACCGCGACCCCGGCAGGTCTCGGTCCACCAGCTTCTTCTGGTGGACCTCTCCTGCGGTGGGGCAATTTCTCCCCTGCCCCACTTCCTTCCGAGAGGCGCGCGGATCACGGCGCGCCATCCTCCCTGGGTACCTATTTGTCCCCTGTGTCAGAGTGTGGCTAACGCCCCAGTCGCCCCACCCTGGCTACGTGGCGTACGTAAGTTACATAGCACAATGTCAATTTTCTGAAATTATTTCTTCATGCTGTACGGCTTCTGCCACTGTAACTCATCTGTCTTCCAGCTTTTCGTAGCATTATTTCGAAAAATAATGTAAAAGTAATGGAATTACAATATTAAGCAGTGATAGCCTAGTGGTGTGACCGTCGGACTGCCAAGTCATAGGTCTCGCGTTCGAACCCCCGGTACACACCTCTGACTTTTCGGATTCATATGCATATTCTTCTTTTCGAATAATCTACTAACCTGGTGTCAGAGTTTATGCCGCCCATGGGCCTCTGACTTGGCTTCACATGCCGTCGAAAAATATCTCTCAGGCATGCCTTTTTCCTCACGATGTTTTCCTTCACCGTTTTTAAGCAAGTGATAATTATACAATACGTACATGAATCCGAAGTCATACATATGCATATTGTATAATTATTACTTGCTTAAAAACGGTCAAAGAAAACATCGTGAGGAACCAGAATGCCTGAGATATATTTTCATGACGGCGTGTGAAGCCAAGTCAGAGACTCAAAGGCGGCATAAACTCTGACACCAGGTTAGTTACTAACCACACGAAAAGAAGAAGAATGGAATTAGTCTTACAGCCATATTGCTGCAATGCAATTATCAGCGCTGTATTATTGGGTTTTTCCGTGTGGAATTCCTCAGTAGCAGCCCGGAGTTTGAGTTGTGCCCGCTCGATGGCAATAGGCTTGCCCCCTATTACTTGGGACTTAAACATAACGGCGAAATGAGGGTGTTACTATACACCTCCGCCTAACTCTTCGGGGAATACAGATGTGATGTTATGTTAGGTATGTTATCAGCGCTCTTCTTAATATAAAATCAATAAAATGTCGCAGGCCAAAATAATGATGACGATTCTTTCATATTATGTAAGTAGTTAATTCTCTTTACATTGCATCCAAGTTGATAATAAAACAATAAAGCATTGTATATTGTAGTTTTTCATATAAATTATCATTATGTAGCTATGAGGAATAACTGCAATTGTCTGATAAACACATTCTTTACATAGAGACGACAATGAAGTAATTATTTTACGTAAAGATTGTCAACAAGTTCTCAACAAAAAGAGTAAAGTGATGATTTTTGTTATTATGTTTGAATAAAGGTGTTACCACACTAATCGATCGATGCCATCGATCCACGTCGATCGATTGGTCAACGTGAACCAATCGATCGACTATAGCTACAGCTTTATTTATTTATTTATTTATATACTCTTTATTGTACACCAGGTTAATATATCACAAAAAAACTATTTAAATACAAAAATGCACAATGGGCGGTCTTATCGCTCAAGGCGATTTCTTCCAGACAACCTTTGGATGGACTGGGAGAATGGAAAGAGAAAATCGAGCAATCTAGGTGTACAAGTACACTACGTACCTACATAATATTACTTAAATTTAATAATATAAAATACATGGCAAAACATGACAGCTTTGGTTGATAGATGAATATCGATGGATCAAACAATCGATGATTGATCGACCGTTCGATTGATCGAGCACGGAACGGGTAGGAAATCGCCAAGCGAGAGCCATTCTGTCATCGATCGTTCGTCAATCGACCATCGATCAGTGAAAAATCGAGCAGATCGATTTGGTGTAAGTAGTAGGAACTGTCGATCGACGTTGACTCATCTCATTCTCCCATCTTTCGATGGTATCGATCGACTCTCAATTGATTGGTGCGGTAACACCCTAAGGCTGGTGTTCACCAACATTAAATCGTCGATTAAACAGACGTTTATTTAAAATTTCAGTAAACGTTTCGAGTACTAGAATTATTGGTTAACGATTGATTAACCAGAGGATTAATGTTGGCGAAAACAGGTTTTAATGGGGAAGGCAACGCAAAACTAAAGCAGATGGCAGCACCTCCATATTTAGTTATTTCCACCAATCAGAACCATCAGGTCAATAATGTCAAACACATTGCAACCAATAAGATTGCAGTGGAACAATCGAAAGTGGCGCCATTAGTTCCACAGTTGCCTACCCCATTAGTTCATTCGTATTGTAATTATAAACAAACGATTAGCATGTTGTATGATACATTTATCATTCATGGTACCTATACATATCATACCTATACCTAGGTAATATTTATTAATTCTGTAGAAGTATGGGGATAGGAATTCTGTTTTTATTCAAATAAATAATTGAATAAGAATACTTGAATATCGGAAAAAAACTATTCTCGATAATAAAACAAAGCTTTTTTTTTATCTGTCGCCCAAACTTTTTGTGGACATTCTCGTCTTTTGAGCTTCGAAAAAAAATCCTCTGCAACCTTTTGTTTAGCACAATGTCTGGTAGTGCCGTCGCCGTGATGTCGGCAGATAGCCTGGTCGAGTCCCGGCTGCAAATATTTCCGTCTAATTACCTAGGCTTTGGCTCTTATCTATGCAAAAGTCAAAACTTACCAGAATTTTTAATGGAACATTCATTTCACATCAACACCAGAACTTGATAGCAGTCTACGTCACCCACCCCAAATATAGACGCAAGCGCAGCTTCATAAAACCGCAAGGATTTCTCAACTGGATAATATCGATACTATACCTAGGTACGTATATTTTCTGCTCTGCGTTATCTCGTATGTACCCTTGACCGCTATTCGCCTCGCAAACATGACATCACCTCGCAGTTTGCTTGCTTTTTCATTTATTTTTACTCAAACTCCGCTCTCTTTCACACCTTTGCTTGAAAAATAGCTATCTCCCTCCCACGTATGGTAATTAAACTCAGTTTTAGAATAAAGGGCTTTCTTTAGCGGTGTCAGTGGGTTCTAAGGCGTGTAAGTTTGTACCCAGTTGTAAGTAGGTATAGTAGGTAGTTCGGGTTTGCTTCTTAGAAATAAATTTAGATTCAAAATGTGTTCAGACTGTTTTAGCTCTGTGAAGTGAATGAATTTTAAGAAGACGCCTGCGATAAATCAGTGTTCATTTATTTTTAGTGAGAATAAATTGTTTTTGATGCTCGATTTTTTTAAAATAACGAGAATTATGAGCATGCCATTGTTTTGATTCTTTTACAAGAATATCGAAGGTTATCATGTTATTTTGGGAATGGTGAAGACCAAATTTTTAATACATTTTCCTTCATAGAAGAATCTCACGAAGGAGCTCCTCTGGTAGACGCCCTCCTCTAAGAAGGAGAAATTTCCTATTATTTTTTATCATCAACCATCATGACTATCAGCAGAATAGAACATAAACAAAGCGCCATATTCACAAAATTTTAAACTAATCAACTAAGTTCATTGATCACATAAGCAATTAGCAACGTGTCTTGACACCCATCTTGCCAAAGGAATTAGTCACCAAGTCAGCAATTAGACAGAATTCGTCACACCAATTATAATTGCCATTCACCAAAAATATAAGGTTATTATTGTTTTCAATTTAAGCCTTTTTGTTTTAAAGAAATATTTACGTGTTCCAAATACATGTGTGTCGATAAAAGTAAAAAAAAAGTAAGACTGTTTAACATGCTCTCCGAGGCACGGAGGGTTCTTGATGTCTAACGAACGGTCACCCATCCATGGACTGACTGCGGCACGCGAAGCTTAACTTCCCATATCATATGATCCGCGCGGTGGGTAATTAGCCACGAGCCCCTCGCTTGCATCCAATAGTCAGCAATAAATTAGTCAATAATAAAATACTTTTAACATTTGTCATGTTAATTATAACCCCGAAGCCACAGTGTCACATGAACATTCGTACCGTGTTATCGCGACAACGCGAACATTCGTAGAATAATACCACCAATGTGGCTCAGCATTATTGAACAAAAATAGTTAAATGTTGAGGTGTATCTAAAAATCTCCTTAATGGAGGAGGTCTTCTAGAAATAGGTTTTATACGCGAGCGACGTCACTCAAACAAACTGATTCATGATTGTATGTAAATACGTGCTAATTAAAATGACCCTCTTTAAGGTCAGAATATAAACAACATGCAATAACATCATTAACAAACGCTAATCAATGCCCCTTAACACGAATAAATGCTAAACCCAACGCCCAAAAAAGAAACAAATAATCCTTACAGGGAATACAAATAAAACCAATTTTTTTACCAAAAAGGCAAAGATAATATTTGAAAGGATCTAAACCGTCTTCCGTTACAAATTAAGCAGAGTAACCATAGATATTTGCAAGGAAACTAGATAGTGCGCAAGCGCATGTGATAAACGACTTCCTATTTAAAGACAGAGGACAGGCAGACCGGTTCCTTGCAAGGCTGTCAGCAAACTGGATACATTACGTAACAGCTTTAATTATAAAATAATTAAAGACCTTTACAGTACTTATGTACAGAAATCCAAGTGTACCTGGCGCGGTCGAAGCTAAAGATTTTAGGGAGGCGGGTCATTATTAACAGTAAAATAAGTTGAGTACTGCCTCGTTGGTCTAGTGGTGGCTGGTGGCAAGCGTGACTGCTGATCGTGAGGTCCTGGGTTCGATCCCCAGGTCGGGCAAAGTGTTATTGGTTTTTTCCGTGTGGAATCCCTCAGTAGCAGCTCGGAGTTTGGAATTGTGCCTGGTTGATGGCAATAGGCTCGCCCCCTATTACATGGGACTTAAACATGACGGCGAAATGAGGGTCTTACTATACACCTCTGCCCAGCCCTTCGGGGAATACAGGCGTTATGTTATGTTCTTTTAGCATTCCACATAATAACAAAAGCATGTTCCATAATGAATATTAAAAGCTTCAGAACTATGACATCATACATAGAGGTCAAACGTATCGCGTATTGACCTCGCCAGATGTCATTTAATGAAACGACTGGGTCAAGTTTGTTACAGTGGGCTTTAGTACCTTATCTGAAGACTTATTAAGGATAAAATAATAACTATGTGAATGTAGAAGGAAGTCTGACAATGTTTATGAGTTAGGATGACGTAATATGCATTCAAATGTAGATGAATGCAAGATTATTAATTCTGTTGATTCCGGATACGATGCTTGGATGATTTCATAGTTTTCATTCAATTAGATTGGTTAAGTTACTTGTGTGGCAGTCGGGTTGTTGAGCTCTCTAAAATAAGGTGTCAGCTACACGATGACTGATGTATGCGTGCCGTCAGTTAGGACAGGTCAACTCAAGCCTGCTATGGCACTTTCCTAAAAAGGCCATTCCAGACGTTGCCCTACATTGTTACACTCACATAGTTTTTATACCACAATTTCTGGACTTTAAAAGAGACCTTGATCTCTGAGTTTGTTTCGGCTGTTCTTCTCAGAGCTAGTCAGGAAATGCCGGCGCCCCATCTAGTCTTAAAAAAACATTACATTGACTTGTAAAAGTATCTGTAGCAGATTTATTTACAGAAATAAAAATAATTTATAGCTGCCTCGTTAGTAGTGGCAAGCGCAGAATTGCCTTACAAATGAAGAGTTCCACCAGCAGCTGGTGAACCGAGACCTGTCGGGGTTGCGGTGCATGCAATAGCGAAATCCGTAACCCCGGCCATAGGTTAGTAAGAAGGACACCGTTGAGTTTTAGCCGGTAAGAGTCCCGCAGACCCCTCGCCTTCCCTGGGCGAGGGACATCCATGAGTATTATTCAACGATATAAAAAAAGGCGTGGCAAACGCGACTGCTGATCGTGAGGTTCTGGGATCGATTCCAAGATCGGACAGTGTTATTAGGGTTTTCCGTGTGGAATTCCTCAGTAGCAGCCCAGAGTTTGGATTTGTGCCCGGTTGATGGCAATAGGCTCACCCTCTATTACATGGGACTTAAACAACGGTGAAATGGGGGTGTTACTATACACCTCTGCACAACCCTCCGGGGAATACAGGCGTGATGTTATGTCATTGTTGATCTTCTGTCACTGAATAGTGATCGATGTGTATGAAAGGTAGCAATGGTACCTATGGATTGATATAAAAGCTTGACAGTCGATGTTCAGAGCTCTTTTTGTAGTGCACTCGTCTGCTAATAGCTCTCAACCCTGATAAGATAAGAATACCTACACTTGATATTATAATCCATACAGTTTTATTACTTTGAATATATTATCAACTTTATAGGAGGGAGATATGTCGGCAGCATCTACATGTATATTATACGTAGGATAAACTCAAACTCAAAATATTTATTTGCACACTAAGGTAAAATAATACAGATCTTATTATATATATAGAGTAGGTACAGCTTAGCAACCTTTTCCAGGTGTTGCAATATTTGAGGGCTCTAATTACATGAAAGTATATTTATAAATTTACTTATGTGTCTACTTGGTACATAGTGCCTAATTCTTGACTATAGGGGATAACTATAGGGGAACGTACCCATACTACGTGACCCATTCAGGGGGGAGGGGGGTCATCGAAATACCACGCTTAGTCACAGGGGCGGGGGGGGGGGCTAGGTTTACGTCACGTAGTCAATATCCTCTAGGGAAATCTCGCGCTTTTTCGAGCTATATTCAAATATGCGCGCAGCGTTTAGCGCTCTTTAAACTCACAGGTGGCAACACTGACGCACATATGAGCCAAGTGATTATATGCACATATAAGCCGAATAATATGAGGCAATTTTTTTTCGGGTCTTTTGCCGTGCTCCTCGGGCTACTGCTCAACGGTTGATGTTGGGAAGTTGTATATACAGGGTTACTGGTATTTTTATTTATTTATTTATATTCACATGAGGTAACTATAATTTATGAACTAAGCCCCACAAAACCGTAGTAATGGTTTGACTGTGGGGTCGGTTAATCGGTGGTAACTCGACGTATTCCTTGCAGGACGTTATAGAAGGGCTGAAATGCAACAAATTAAGTCACCAAATGTTCTACCAAAATTCAGTAGTTTATGAGATTTATTATTTTTTATTATTGTTGAAAAATCCCAGATTCAACCATTTAAAAATAATGTAAGGCCGAATGTATTGACATTTAAGTTTTTATCATAGCTGATGCCATAGCAGGTCTCTGTGAATAATTAAAAGTTCAAAAATACCAAACAATTTTGCAAATATGGTTGAATCTGGGATTCTTCAACAAAAATCTAAAAAAAAACAATATCTCTAAAACTACTGAATCTCGGTAGAACATTTGGTGGCTTAATTTGTTCCATTTCAACCTTACTATAATGTCCTGCAAGGAATACGTCGCGTTACCAGTAATCCTGTATATGTATTATCATTGTATCAGTTCTATGTATGTTGTCATTTTTGAGAGTTGTAATTTTTGTTGTCGCTGTAGTCTGCTACACATTCTCCGTGCTGCGTAGTTCGCATATGGGGTCATAGATGCTGTAACAAGGCAGTTAAAAATGCTATAATGATAATGATTTTCGGAACTCCAGCCCACTCGCACAATATTTTGTAATAGAACCATGTCAGTAATGTTCTTGTCAACACTTGACTCGATGATTGCACACCTACGACTGACGACTGGAATTACCTTTAAATGCGCACGAGCACTGGACAATAGCTCGGTTAGACTCGATTAATATTAAACGAGTCAGGGGTCAGTACTGGGGAATAGGTTGGCCTATTAGACTGAATATGGAAGATAATGGTCTTAGAATTAGAAATGTTGGTTTTTGGAGAGTATTGGATTGGAATCTTCATTCTGGAAAGAAAATTCTGGGCTACAACCTTTTTGGGCGTGAATGAGAAGCTCACGGTGCTATATTAGTTTACGATGTGTCAGAACCAAAATCCATAGCAAAACCGAATGAGTGGGTCGAGGAACTTCAAGGATACTCCACCAAGAAGAACATAGTCTGCTTAGTTGTCGGCAATAAGATTAACAAGCATATCATTTTGGGGCCCAGTTTGAACCCAGTGTATAATATCAGCAAGCACATTGGGTCACCCGCGCGACGGCGCAATGAGTATTCCCAAGGAGGGTTGATGTCAGGCTTCAGGCAGGCGGCCGATCATAAAACAATAAGCCAAAACCCCTAACAACATGGATTTATGAAATACATGTTGTGCCGACCCCACCTAGTGTGGGATAAGGGCAGGAAGAAGAAGAAGCCTAGTGATTTGACCGTCTGACTGCCAAGTCATAGGTCTCGAGTTCGAAACCAAGGCACGCACCTCTGAATTTTCGGATTCATGTGCGTATAAGTGTCACTTGCTTAAATAACGGTGAAGGAAAACATCGTGAGGAAATCGGCATGCCTGACAGATATTTCTCGACGGCATGTGAAGCCAAGTCAAGCCGTAGGCGGCATAAACTCTGACACCAGGTTAGTCACTAGCCACACGAAAAGAAGAAGCTTTATTATAAAATCAAAGGCTGTTACAGAACTGATGCATATTTCGTTCTTGCACACGATTTCCTTGGCGCTCTAATCCGCTTTCCAAAAGTACTTAACTATGAACAGATCTGTTTCAGTCACTACTATTAGGAGTATTGCTCACCCAAACTGTGTCTAAATTAAATCTATTTCAAAACAAATATTGTTTAAGTCCAGTTCTACGATACAAGCCTGGTGGTGGGCGGATGGGTATCAGAATGTCGCTGCCCGCCCACGGTCAGTCCCTACCGCTGGTCCAATGGCTATTTACCTGGTGTTAAACCGGTGGCTTATTACCTTAAGTACGTATATGGATTTGTATGTAGTGTGGCAATGATACCACTTTATTTTTCTTTTTAAGGTAGGTCAATAGTAACTGAAGTGCGGTCAAGTGCGTAGGCGCATTTATATTGTTTTCGGAAGATTACGTTTCGGTTTATGCTCTATCTTTTTCGTTTCCAATCCACAACTGTTAAAAGGCAGTTTTGGGGAGGTAGACGGAAGACGGCCTGTCTCCTGTTTCTTTGATTGCGCGATGAGGCGGCTTGGACGTAGTAAAACTCCAGAAGATCCCAAATCACTATATTTCCAGTCACTCGCATCGTACACGGAACAGGATAATGATGATCTAGGTACAATGATTATATAACTGAGCTTATATTATCGTGAACAGGGAACAATAATACAGAATTACGTTACAGAACTTCATATCAGAAAGAGCGGCGGGAAAAATGATGTCTACCGCTGGTGGTGTCTCTCTGAAACTCTGTGTTGCCAACCTCGAAAGATTATACTTTTGCGTGCGTTCACAAACGCCACACAATGATTCATAATCTGAACAAGCGCACTTCTTGATAAAACCAAAGTAAAGCGTAGCCAACAATTACCTAGTCTCTTGGTTTTGCCCCAATCCAGGTCAGCCACATTTCCTCAAGTGTCCCAAGAGCCCCTACACTTGTATCCATTGAGAATGACTTCAATAAAGCCAGTGACGTCATTATAGGGGAGTCATTGTTAACTCAATTTCCTAACATCAACACAACATGAAGAAACAGTTTTCTGTTATTATTAGCTTGGATACATGCTTAGCTTCCATGCAAGAGGGTCCGATAATCGACCACGGCCTGCAATTCTGACTTTTCAAATTCATGTGCGGATCAGAATTTGATTATCACTTGCGTTAAACGGTGAAGGAAAACATCGTGAGGAAACCTGCACATCTGAGAGGGCACCAAAAATTTATCCATGGTGTGTGTAGTGGACTAAGGTCGTCACCCTTCTCATTGATGAACAACACGTGAATCTGCTTAAACATGTTCATTGTTTAAACCTAATATGGTCGCGCTATAATGTAAGTACTTTGTATAATAATTTTATCGGCTGCAACACCTTTTATACACGTGAGCGTGCATATTGCACGTGGCTTCACAAAGAATGGGTTTGACTATTCTAATGATCATCATTAAGTAGGATATTACATAGATGCGAATAATGGCAGAGAATAATAATTTATAGTAAAAATTACTACGTACAAAAACGTCTCTTTCTAACTCCGTTCTGCCTAGCCTTTTCCAAATTATGTTGGGGTCAGCTTCCAGTCTAACCAGATGCGGCTGAATACCAGTATTTTACACGGGGCGACTGCCATCAGAGCTCCGCAACCCAGTTGCATTGCCGATATCCTAAGATTGGACCGGTTGTCAGAATTTCGGGCTTCTGACTACCCGTAACGACTGTCATAGGTATTCGTATGATACCCGTGACCGATGATTTAATATGCTCTCCGAGGCACGGAGGAGTCTCGATTGTAACGACCGGTCGGGCCATCACATCGTAAGGATACCTGCACACCGGAGAGGGCTCCATAAAGTTCTCGATGGTGTGTGTAGCCCGCCAATCCGCATTAGGCCAGCGTGGTGGACTAAGTCCTAACCCCTTCTTATTCTGAGAAGAGGCCCGTGTCCAGCAGTGGGACAGTAAGGGGTTGATTATGTTACGTAACATATCAGGGTGATATGATGTATAACCCGATTACATAAAGAATGGGATTTAACACGGCGGCTCTAATATTGTTGTACCTATTGCATCTTGTTCACGCACGTCAAAGAGATTTATATAGTATTGAATGTCTTTGACGCACGTACTCTTGAGCGAGAGGGAAATAGTGAAACCGCCATTTCTAATCCCATTCTTCCCAGCAGCGACCTGATATAGAGTAAAATGATTAGTTAATTAATTGTGATGATAATGACAAGACTACTGAAGCCTTTTAACTGAGTAAAATCACTGATAACTGCGTCGTATTTAAACATAAAACAGTTAACAGCTGATCTTCATACAAGGCGGACTGCGCTGACTAATTTATTTACATTATAATACAATTTATGTATTCAGTACCAGAATTCAAAGAAGTTTGCATATATGTATTTATGGTACGCCCCGAATATCCATGAAGGTTAAATTACAATCGAAAATAGTTTTTATTCAGCAATGAGACTGGCTGGAATGTTTACCGAATATTTGAATGAAAACTTCCTTGAAAATAAATGCGGCTATCACGATTTCCTTTGAGATTGGACATAAGGTGTGGGGTTACTCTTGAGAACTACGAATTCTGAATCGATCGAGTTTGATTCGAATTAGTGTCAATTCTTAAGGATGATATCCAAAACGGCTCGCATCGCATCGGATCGGAAAGGATACGAACGGATACGGCGACAGCCGATCGCGTCCGGCAGGATGTCGACGCATACGATCGGTTCCGTGCCGTCGCTTGCGAACGTATCCGTTTGTGTGCCTAGTCAAATAGTTTCATTCCTACCGTGTTGAGGTGCTCTAATTTTTGAAAATGGTTGAAGTTGTCGATAGGATCCGATCGGATACGACGACAGGCGAACGGAGCCGATCGCGCGTCGCGGAAGACGCCTGCGGTCAAGCTGCTGTGCGTGGTTTGGTAATATAGACTTTAAATACTGCGTACACGATTTAATATCGTTTAAAGGTTGTAAAATCCGTTCCGATCCGATGCGATGCGAGCCGTTTGGTGGAAATCATTCTTTACTCTTGGAAATCGACAAAACAGTACGAGACCGTGCTGAGGTTCCAATTGGAACTGACAAATATTTAAAACAGGCGTAAATTTTTAATCGAGCACAGTTGTTTGCTTTTGTCGATTTCAAGATTAAGAATTGACAGTAATTCGAATCAAACTCGATCGATTCAGAACTCGAAGCTGTCGGGAGTATCCCCTGGTTCTAGGCAAAAGCAAATGGAGGCCTTTCGTAGAAAATAATATATAATAGGTCTTTCCATCTCTTTTCCTTAAAAAAACCCGTGACAGGTGTCACGTCAACATTATTGGCCATGAAGTGGCAACGAGGTAAAAGAAAGAAAGTCTTAAAAGGGGAACTATTTGCGTATATTTTCTATTACCACGTTCCTTCTTAATAACTAAATAATATTACTGATTTTATTTTAATCGAATTTTAGGACACAGTACAATAAAGAAAATAAACAAGCGACAGCTGACAGCTGACCAGAAAACTTTAGATGTCATTAGTAATAGATAATGCGTTTAAGTAAGTTTGTTGTTTAAGGTTTAACTATGTGTGTTCTATGTCTATTGGTAAAATGTCAAATGGAAAATAAATATGATGTTCGTTAATTGTGGAGTGTATTTAACAATTTGTTGTGCAAAACAAATAAGCAGTGCTAACCACTACAGCCACTATGAACCTTAATTAATTTTGTCATCACGATGTTAGTTACAGTCAAATCAAGAAAAGGGGAATGCGTGTTAAATCTGTGGTCTTTTGCGAAGTTTTCTTTTACCAATATGAACAAAAAGATAAGCAGATAGTTAAAAAAGATTGATATTCGACCACAGTTTTCCGTTTTCCTCAATTCATAACGCAAAAGAAACAGCTGTTTCAATATTATTCTCACTTCCACTTCAAGAATAACTTCACAGAAGCGTCTCGAAGTCCCTTAAATATGAGGGAACAGAATCTTAAAAATAACCGAATGAATAATAGAAACTAACAGAGTACCACTGTATCGGTCACGAAACTAAATCGTTGAAACATATTTAGTTGCTATGGGAGATTTCAAGAAACGTCCAAAATAGACCAACGGATGTGCGAACAACTCCTACGCATACACCTTTACAAATCATCTTCCGTCTCCTTCTAGCGTAAAATGTTGTTGATATGTCTGTCTCTCTCTTCGCACCTACACAGGTGATCTCAAGGAGATTTGGTTCGTAAAAACAGCTTATGAATGAGTGTTAAAATGTTTATGTGTGTGTAGGTTGGAGTGATCGATTGACATTAATTATTATTAATTAAGCAGTAATACTGTGACAACAGCGCCATGTTTTGATTCAAGTTTGGATTTAATTAACAGACAATTTAACAGTAAACAACCGTGCTGGGTTTTGTTGAATCTTACAACACGCGTCTATTCCAAGCGTGCGGTGAGGAAGTTTTATATTCTAATCCGTCCCCACACGGGGTAAAATATAAAACTAAAATATAAATTTATTGTCAAAATGTTCACATAACGTTGAGATTACGAAAAATCTTCTATGTGTTTTAAAGGACGCCCAACCTTTGACGTTAAACTAAGAGACTTATGAAATAACAATTTAGAATAAAGAAGATTATAATAATATTTGATAACATCGAAACATAGTTAGAGACCGTGATTTGCTAAAAAGTAATGGCGGACAGGTAGCAGTAATTGAAAAAAAGAAAATGGTGAAGAAACTGTATTATTTGAAGTAACCTTAATCTTAGCATTAGACAGTGAAAAGGGTAAAGAAGAAGAATAAGGGCCATATATTAGTATACTAATCTTCTGTTGGCATATTATCTCTCAAATAAGAGCTGTGTATTAACACAGCTCTTATTTGAGAGATAATATGCCAACAGAAGATTAGTATACGACAAAGTGTACCCTCTACTTCCCAACGTTTTATTACCACAGCAACATGGTTTTGTCAAAAGGAGATCCTAAGGGCCATAAGCCACATCTAACGTTGCGTAATTTACACAAGGAATTTTCGTAACGCATCTTCGGTCAAATGTGTACGGTATGAGATGTTTGTATGGAATGATGTGTACCGGCGGAAGATCGGCGACGTATCGTCCCTCAGATGTGGCTTGGCCCTAAGTGCTGAAGTTTTAGACAGCGTCATTATTCTAAGGCGAATGCTACACGCTCAATATTTATCGCGATATTCGGATCGCGATCCTGTATCGTGAGATTTATTACATTGATCTAAACACTATGACAGTGGCTCTTGTCTCTAATACCTCTTTTATTAGCCTGCTTGAAGATAAAGCTTCATATATTCATTGTAGCATTTTTATGACTTCATTGTAAACCAACGGAATACCAGCAAAGAACCGGTTTTGACGGACGACCGACCAAACCGCCATTTTCTAATCTTTTTTTACTGTTTTCAAATATTTTGGGATCCATATTAGGCATGCATTTTTTACACGTCCAGACGTTTTGATGTTTATATGCTAATTTAAGCGTTTGTTTGTGAATTATAAATTCTAAAATTAAATGAACACGCTTTTTTTAAGATTTGTTATTCCTGATACGCAGGAATGAGATCATCATCATCAGCTCCATCAGTGCATTGCTTTATCTTAGATTGTTTCTAATAAACGTCAGTTAGTATAATTGTGATAAATTGTCAATTAAACTTGAAGACATAGGAAGGACGAAAAAGGAATTCATCATTCTTAAACATCAACTGCTTTGAGAATTAGTCAGAAAGCTGAACTGCGAAGTACCCTCAAAATCGTTTAGTCTTCTTGAAATTTTACTTCACTTTCTCCGATGATATGATGGAATATTTGGTCCTTTAAGTTTAAATTCCTTTATACGTTCTTTCTGTCTTTTCATACTTCATCATCACTGTCCCCGCCTATTGCTAGGCACCTTCAAGGAAATAGTCTTCCGCTCATTATAGAGAGTAATACTGTTCCTTCTTGCTTCTTCAGAGAGCGAATGAGTTTTTCGTCTTTCTTCCAAAATATCCTTCTACGTAATATTTAGTAACGGTCCCAAGATGGTCCCTGGGCTACGCCAAAATGTCATCACTTTGGTCCTTTGATTCGAGAGCAATGTACACACTGGCTTAGGTACAGGAGTCATACTGACGGATGATTTTGGTAGACCATGAATTAAGAAAAATTAGCAACTGTATGTTTTATCAGGGAACAAATTAAACTTCATTATCCATTAAAATTAAAGTTACGTCATTTCATTAACAACTCGTAAATAGTATGATAGAAGATAATTTACTCTGTGGCGCTTACAAATAAAACCAAGGTTATCAGCACGTCTGGCCCCGCGAAAAAATAAATTTAGTGCATGCAAAAACATAGTCGACCGGTTTTTTGGTATCATAGAGTGAAATTTATTACGAACTTTTGGATGAAAACAAAGAGGTTTTTATAAATATGTTTATAATGGAAATTCATTTGTATTTTTTGTTACATTGAGATCGAAATCAACATGGTTGAATGAAGCCGTTAGAGACGAATTTAATAAGATAATATAACATCACGCCTGTATTCCCCGAAGGTTTGAGCAGAAGTGTCTATACACTTCTGCTCAAACCTTCGGGGAAATGAGGGTGTTACTATTAACACCCTCATTTCGCCGTTATGATTAACTTCCATGCGAGCCTATTGCCATCAACCGGGCATAAATCCAAACTCCGGGCTGCTACTGAGGAATTCCACACTGAAAAACCCATTAACACTGCCCGAGCTGGGGATCGAACCCAGGACCTCACGATCAGCAGATAATATAGATAGAATAAAAACAGAATTAACCTGCACATTATACATTGTGAATAATATGTAATGTTGTAATGTAATGTAATGTATGTAATGTTTGTTTAATAAAAAAACTTAATACCATTAAAATCGCTTCCGTATTCTAAAACAAAAGAAACATGTAATTAGACGCTAGACGCTGTACGTTTTGAATATGCCTAATTAATATAAAATGGTGTTAATGTTATCAATATTAGAAGACCAGAATTAGAGCATTGGGATAGCATTCACATTTTATCCTAAACAGAAAACAGAAAGAGAACCAGGCTGCGATAGACTGAATTGATTAAAGATCGCGCTTAAAATGAAATTTTCCATGATAGTATGGAAATAAATATCCGTGGGGCTCCCCCAAGAAAAGAAGGATGGATTGTGTGAGAGAGGATATGAAGGAAAAGGGAGTAAATGGTAATGTTACGGCTGACAGGGAAGAATGGAAGAGAAAAACATATTGCTCCGACTCCAAGTAACTTGGAACCAGGACAGGAAGATGATGTACGAAAATAAGTATGAAATAAGTTAGACAAACATATTATACTTAGATCTAAATGATTGCTTGCGCATACTGCCAATTTATGCATCTACGTCATTTAATTTAGGACCAATCAATTTGTTCTTGTGAATTGACCTTCTAAGTCTTTTATTGAATATATCACTTCCCGTAATTGTATCAAAGTCAATCATCATTCTACTACAATCAGAAATATATATAAGGACTTTAAAGTTTCAGTAAACTTTAAATCTAGGGAAGGCAAAGTATTGGAAATGGAATCTAAACAATTTATATGATATCCAATTTAGGTTTTGTAAATTTAATCGCGAACATTATTAATTAATGATGAAACTTACAGACAAGATAGGATCTGACAAGTCAGGACAAGGGAAAGATCTGATCATTCTGACAACCACAATGGAGACACAGGATCAAATGCAATCGATAAATGCGCAAGAACAGATGAAATTAAACAAAAACAAACAATGAACGCACTCCGAATTCTATCATTCCTTCGCCAGCAAAATCCAAATATAACACCTTGCTTGAGTGTTGAAACAATTATCTAAAATAAAACACAATTTCACCGGAACCGTGCCAAAATTCCCTAACACATACTAAAAACTGGATCCAGTTGGATTTTTCATTCAATACCTAGATAAATTATCAGTATAGACTTTGATCTACTGAAAGGAATGGTAAATCTAGTCTTTATATTATACAACTATCATGCCATATCCATTGTTGGATTAGTTTTAATAAGGATTGATCGAAGGAGGTAGTTCAACAAAAGTCCGTTTGGTCCTCGGATCTATCATGTGAATTCATATATCAATTATAATGTGTGTCTCATCAAGATTAACCTCAAAATAAACCATAGTATCTAATCTAGACCAGCCTAGTCCGTAGACGTATGATGTAACTTCCTGATCAAACCACGGATATGAGCAGCCCCAGTTGGCAGCCGCAGGTAACAGAAATAAACTAATAGTATCACTAATTATAGTCCACACGTCATTTCGGGGAACACACACATGAATTGGCATTATGTTTTATTATTTCTTTGTTCTTTCTTCAGTTTCTTGTTTGAATCAGTGTTTATTTACGTAATGTCACTGTGGAAGTCGGTACTAGAATTGGATTTACTTATTAAATGTTTTAAAATTACGCTTTTAGGATCTAAAACTTCGGACACAGGTTATTTTTTGTTGGCATTCGAAGTTTTCGTATTTTTGCCTTCGTGATAACATCATTAGAGACATTTAAATAAACACTTGAAAATCTGTTCAGAGACCCACTTATATTTTTTGTGGCCAACCCAGTGAGTTCTAAAACATATTTTAGAATAATTTGTCTCTTTGAATCATTGCAAGTTATGTTTCGTATGGTCAGGAAAACAAATTATACTTAATTTTTATTCGTACTTTATTTAATTTACAAAAAGCTACTCCCAAATTCTGGTCCTTCGAGTCTGACACCCAAAGAACTGCACCATTTATTTCTCATAATAATTCAACCAACATGGTATATGGTATAATGCTTAGTAACCACTGTTTCGAGAAGACCCTGACACAAATAGTTATTTGAGCCGTAACAGCAAAGTGTGAACTGACTAATGTATTCCACGTACATGACTAGACACAGAATGACCTTTTCGGGACTCGAGGAAAAAACTAACGCAGTTTATTCGCAAGGTCATAAATATCTTTTAATGGTCCTCAGGAGAGAATACTAATATCTTACTGACAGTAATAGGTATCGTGAAGTGAATTTTGTTGAATAACAGGACTTAAAACAAGCTCCTGTACAAACAATGGCAGCGAGGCGCGATCCTAATTCCTTTTAGCAGTTCGATGTGCTATTTTCAACAGCTTATTTATTACATTGGTATTTGGAATACGCGTTGAAATGTTTCGATAGGTATACTATAATTCACAGCTTTGAGCAACCACTTTAATTTCATAAACATTGGAAGAATCATAGTATTTAACCGTTTCCATTTTATACATAATTCCACAGAATATAATTATTTAAAAGATTCTCTCCAACATTATTGAACTCCTCACCTTGTATTTTGATAACAGCTCCCCAAAGGCCTCAAATTTTTAATGATTTGTCTGGCGAGGCATCAAATCTAGCGTGTGTTTTGGGACAAACGCCAAAAGTGTTTCCTAGAAGTTTGACAATAACAATATAATAAAATATGAGGTGATGTCATTTTGTTTAGAGTCAAATGTTTATAGAATTTATTCCAACTCGTGGAAAGACGAGGAGGTTTAATGAACTTACAACATTTCTACGCTCTTCTATAATAAAAGCATTGTTTTCTGGACCAGGTTTAAGATCAGGCTATCAAGCGACAAATCTGGTATCTCTTCTAGTCCTCCGAAACACTTGAATCATTATTGCAAAAGAAAAAAGTTAAGGTACCGTTCATTTTCGTCTCTTTGTACACATGTATCTTTTGACAGTCATACCTTCGTCATTTCGACACAAGCAAATTGAATTGTAAAGAATATTTCGACAATAAATCGCCTCATTAGTGCTAAAAGCATTGTATTTATTAAAACTTTTAAATATTACATAAACATGTCACTTTCCAGACGCCAGTCCTGCAACGTGTTAATTTTTATTAATACTTGGATCAGTTTTGGTGACGTAGGTCTGCAATACTTTCGGTTACCACTTAACCAGAGAAAGTTCCAGGGAATTTTATAGCTTTTGTCGGCATTTGCTCTTCCTGTTTCTTCTTTCTGTCTCTGAAAAAACAGGCTATCCTATATGTTAATTTTAGCGTGGATTGCTCATAAAGAAAAACTATCAACATGCTATCTGTTTTATTTCTTCTATAACATATAGTATTATTCTAGCTACATTTTTATTCAACGATACATCGTCATGACAACTGAACAAATCTTCTTAAAAAGCATTCAAAAAACCAAAGACAACTTGTCTTGTCTCCTTCTTAGTATTTATTATGAGGTGTGTGCGAGTTGCACTTCAACACTATAGTTTAAGAGGCAGGGTTACATAATAATGTACAGATTTTACAACACAATAAGTACCTACTGTTATTTTTAATAATATTCTACCCATCACCTGTAATTAACCTACATCCTATTTCTTGTATCTATCTGTAGTTTTAGTAAATAAAAATATTATTATTATTCCCATGTTTATGGCTCTAGACTTCCTTCTCGTCAAAAATATTCACAATATTATCATTTGCACACGATGACATTTAATTTAAAAAATCAAGCTTCTTTAAGATTTTTTCTTTTGAATCTGTTTTTGGCTTCGCGTGTCCTTCACCTTCATTTATAAGTTTTAAAATGACGTGTCCTGGTAGATAAATACATGCGAAATTGTATTTGTTTTCCTCAATGTCGTCATTGGAACGGATGACGATGGCTGCCATGAAACCACGGGAAACTTACGTCACACCATGGATGTAACACTATTTCTCACAGCAATGGTTAGGAATTTCTTGGAATACAAAATGATGCTGTCACTACTCAATGTCATACCTAGATAGGTACCTACGTGACTTCTGTAATGTAGTATGTATTGGTTCAGTTTGAACAGAATTCTCAACCGTCAACTTCATTGATGGCTTATGCTTCATTGATGGTTAACGATGATTCTGGACTGAATGCAGCAAATGTAATGGAGTGTATCCAATCAGGTATGGGGGCATAGACGACGATCTCAATTTTACACATGTAAGTACTTAGTATTAATCATTAATAGATAGACTTTTAACTGAATCAGGAGATTGTTCATGTAGGCTTTGTAAATTTTTAAAAAGACGGCTTTTGGCAGATTCTTTTGATATACTGAGCGTTATCGGTTAAATAAAGACTCTTGTATCTTTACCAATAATGAAGCAAAGATGAAAGCTTTGCATAGAGGACCTTCCCATAAGTGAGTAGCTATCACAGGTAAAATAAACTTACGAGTCAAAACTGTCTAGTGGTGGCAATCGCGACTGCTAATCATGAGATCCTGGGTGTGATCCCCGGGTCGGGCAAAGTGTTATTGGGTTTTTCCTTGTGGAACTCCGCAATAGCAGCCCAAAGTTTAGATTTGTGCCCGGTTGATGGCAATAAGCTCGGCCCCTATTACATGGGACTTATACATAACGGCGAAATGAGGGTGTAGGTAGTACACCTCTGCACAATCCTTCGGGAAATACAGGATTTATGTTATGAGTCAAGTCAGTACAAAAAATGCTATCATTGGTAAGTAAAACGATTAGATTTTGGCCATAGGAACGTAAAAATGAGGCCTATATTTTGTTTTTGTATGATACACATTAAAATTCTTTCCAAAATGCGTATTTCCGCTATATTTATAATATGAAAACTAAAGTATTACAAATTCCGGCTAATACCTCAATCCTAGTATGATCCATGTCGATGGTCGGCAGTGGAAGTGTGCCAAGTTTTAATATTAGCGCCCTGGTTAGCTGATGTCATCGGCATTGCAGTGTTTACACTCGGAATCGGTAACATATTGTTTTTAACGTTCGTCATTAGCGGGGGCATGAGAAATACGAGGGAGAATTGAGGGCATTCACTTTGGAATCGGGTTGAGAAAGTAGAGACTTTTGTTTAGCAAGTTTTGGAATAATGATGGTCAGTACTACCTAGTGTTGCCTGATCGAGTGTGTCAAATTTCGGAACGGAAGGTTAAATTAATCGGAATTTTGATTTTCAAATCGGTTCAGCTAAAACGGGTACTAAAAAAAACAATTTTGTTGAATAGCTTACAGATACTTACATTCATTTTTCCTGTCAAAAATCTATACTAATATTATAAGAGGAAAGATTTGTATTTTTGTATGTAACGAATAAACTTAAAAACTACTGTACCGATTTCAAAAAATATTTTGCCGTTAGAAAGCTACATTATCACTGAGTAACATAGGCTATATTTATTACTGGAATAAAACTTCTTACGCGGGCGGAGCTGTGAGGACACAGCTAGTATCGAATAAAGTACAGACTAAGGAGGTTAGCGAAAGATCGGGACATTCGACGTCCCGATCAAGGGTGAATCGGGACGTGTCACCAGACCCCTGAAAATCGGGACGTCCCGCGCTTATTACACATGGCAACACTAGTCAGTAGGTAGAAATTGTTCTTCTGTAATCATTTTTGGTATGCAGATACATCACAAAATTATGCTTCCAATTGATTTTTTTCTCGTGTTGACACTGGTTTTTTGAAAATAACGACTTAGTTAAAACATTAAAACAATAGGTATAGCCAGTCAGCGAGATTGGTAGATTGGAGATATCTCTGAAGCAGTTAGTAAGTACAAAAGGACCAAATAATACTTCACCGATCAAAGGCGTAAGCTGTGTGAATATCAGCAAATCCTCACAAATTAATGAAGAAACAATAGAAAGGATAGCAGCAGTGATAGCCTAGAGGTGACCGTCGGACTGCCAAGTCATAGGTCTCGAGTTCGAACCCAAAGCACGCACCTTTGACTTTTCGGATTCATGTTAAGTAGTATTGTATAATTATCACTTGCTTAAAAACGGTGAAGGAAAATATCGTGAGGAAACCGGCATGCCTGAGAGATATTTCTCGACGGCCTGCGAAGCCAAGTCAGAGGCCCATGGGCGGCATTAACTCTGACTCCAGGTTAGTCACTAAACACACGAAAAGAAGAAGAATAAAAAGGATGGTCAAAGAGGACCCTAAGCAATGATTCCGTAAACCCTAGAGCCAAGCTAATAGATAAAAAATATTTTTCTGCTAATATAGACAAATTATGGCTTTTGCCTAGCGGTGTGATGGCTGACGATAACAGAGACAACAGTTTATTAAAATACTTAAGAACTGAAACTATTTATATGAATGAAACGTTTTAATTAATAAGTATAGCAAACAATAGAAGTCGTCAATAACAAACAGATATATTTTTGAGTCAGATGTTTTGTTAATAGTACATACATACATACATAAACTCACGCCTTTTTCCCATGGGGGTAGGCAGAAACTATAGAACGCCACATGCTACGACTCTTACATACCCCTTTCGCTTCATCCACACCATCCACCATTTCGTTAATAGTACTACATACTTATAGGTTAATACTAAATACCCAATAGGTTCAAAGTAGGTAAACAGGATAGTAAAAATCTGTGGTAAACATGAATGAACACAACACTGACTCACAAACCTTGTGGTTTAATTCACAGCAGCCGAAGGCTACGTACATGAATCTTAAAGTTATGACTAAAATATTATTTTCACAAAAATAAAAAGTGCATAAACAAATTCACGATGATCTTACATCTGACGCACTGCTTGCGGTTTTCAATACGTTCTCATACTCATGCGTTTTGTAATACACCAAAATAGCCAGTGAGCAACGCAAGATTGTGTAAACGAGAACAAGGCTCTACAGATCCTGGAATTATGACCACAGATGTCTTTATTGTAATTGTTTTTGGTTATATTTGAATTTCGAATTATTGATTGGTGTGGTGACTGGTGACTCAGATGGCGTACACAAAAGAAATAAAAATGTCTAACTTGCTGTTGTCTTAACATTAATCCATAACTACCTTTGGTATAAATTCTACTACGAGAAATAATTTGCCGCGAAAATTTTAAACGGATATTGGGTTGCCCTTTCAAATGCATGTTCAAGCTTATTCAATAATATTTGCAAATGTTTCTAGACTTTCTAGTTAAGCGTCAGTAATCAGAACAGTATTCAAAAATAAATTATGTAGTTAATTAGGAAGGTTACGAACTACAGTAAAATAAAGGTCATAATTATAATTAAGTACCTATATTGTGTATAATACTTACCGACTTATAAATCTGTCATTAATTAAATATTGTTGCAATTCCTCCAATATTTATACCCAAAACATTGTCTTCTGCGTGATTACAAGCATCCTTAATCAACCAGACATCTTTGGGAAGGATCGCAGGTTCGAATCCCGTTAACGTAAGCAACATAAAAATTGGTCCTTTTGTCCACAAATGGTCTTTTAGTATCTTTGTGTTTGTAAAAACACCCACCACAAGTAATCTTAGCTATCATAAATCCGTGTTTAAAATCAATGATTTACAATGAAAACAATGGCGTAGGTGTCAATATCAATATGGCCTTACACACCTAAGGATCTGCCCACCTTCTTCAAACAGCTGTCATTGTGGGGGCGACAGGAAACATAGTAGAAACTCCATAGAGTTCATTTATGTTCTATGGAACTTAATGACTTAAATTGGCGTAGGTAAAATTTCAGCACCAAATTTTGATAGAAGCATCGGATGTTGCTTGCTTCCAATGTAATACGTTGTTAAAACCTTTAATTTCTCTTCCATTTCCCAGTTATCATTTAATTAAAAACATTATTTAGACTGCCTCGTTGGTCTAATGGTGACAAGCGCGACTGCTGATCGTGAGCTCCTGGGTTCGATCCCCAGGTCAGGCAAAGTGTTATTGGGTTTTACCGTGTGGAATTCCTCAGTAGAGCCTGGACTTTGGATTTGTGCCCGGTTCATGGCAATAAGCTCGCCACCTATTACATGGGACTTAAACATAACGGCGAATTGAGGGTGTTACTAATGTTACTATACACCTCAGCATAACCCTTCGGGGAATATAGGCGTAATGTTAAGTTATGTTATTATTTAGACGCAATAAACACATAATTAGTTCTTTTTGTAATGATTGTCACTGTTTTCGTATAGCGATCTTTGCTTCCAAATATCTCAGCAACTTGACATTTTAGGGCACCATATTGCTGACATTTTTTGTTTTTTTAAGTGTCCACTACCCATATTATAACGAGTAAAATGGGCGGCAGGCTGGCTATGCCAGTTTCCATATAAAAATCATCAAATCTAAAAAACTAAAATCACATATCTACGGTCAACATTGTTTTTAATGGAAAAACAACATTATAGTATAAATTTTTACATATATGTATGAAACTTGTCAGTTTGTCACACTAAGCTAGAGTTATGATTATGATATTCTGTTTAATCTCATTTTAAGTGAACCATGTTCTTATGAGAAATAAAATTCTTTAAACCTAAACCTAAATCCGTTTTTCAAGTGCACAGTTGTTTAACCAGAGATTTAATGTTGGTCTTCTTCTTTTCGTGTGGTTAGTGACTAACCTGGTGTCAGAGTTTATGCCGCCCATGGGCCTCTGACTTGGATACACATGCCATCGACAAATATCTCTCAGGCAGGTATCCTCACGATGTTTTCCTTCACCGTTTTTAAGCAAGTGATAATTATACAATACGCACATGAATCTGAAAAGTCAGAGGTGCGTACCTTGGGTTCGTGCTCGAGACCTATGACTTGGCTGTCCGACGGTCACACGTAGCCCATCACTGCTGTTTGGAAAGCCGTAAGGTCCAGTAATTACCGTACTAAATTCTTGTTCTATTTAGCGTCCACTACAACGAGGGTCATTATCCACCTAAGTAGTGATTGGTGACGCATCAATTAACAAAGTCACGACTTATGACGTCATCCTCGATTTGATCTGCCTGGATTTTCTTTACATAGTATAAAACAAAGTCGCTCCCGCTGTCTGTCTGTCCCTATGTATGCTTAGATCTTTAAAACTACGCAACGGATTTTGATGCGGTTTTTTTTAATAGATAGAGTGATTCAAGATGTAGGTTTATATGCCCGATATTAGTATCTACATTGCACCCGTGCGAAGCCGGGACGGGTCGCTAGTACGTTATAAAGGACTCTCCTGCGACCTCCGTAACCTTAAGAGAAATCAGGTTTTCACCGGATGATGTTATCAGCCGTAGGTAGGTATAAAAGGGCTAGGTACAGCCTCCAACCTGTTTATTCTGATACTATCTTTTATTGGCGCCTCTTTGGTAGCCTACGGGTAAAGACTAGTTGCCTACTCTTAGATGTGTCTACCTAGACGGAGATCTCATAATTATCCCTAAACTAGACTATTACCCGCGGTTTCACTCGCATCCTAGGGGAACTACTTGATGTACCCGGATAAAAAGTATCCTATGTGTTAATCCAGGGCATAGTTTATCTGTGTGCCAAATCTCATCCAAATCCGTTCAGCCGTTTTTGCGTGAAAGAGTAACAAACATCCATACATTCATCCATACATACAAACTTTCACGTTTAGAATATTAAGTAAGGATAAGGATGTAGGTAACTACCTCGTTGGTCTAGTGGTGCCAATCGCGACTGCTGATCGTGAGGTCTTGGGTTCGATTCCCATGTCGGGCAAAATGTTATTGGGTTTTTCCGTGTGGAATTCCTCAGTAACAGCCCGGAGTTTGGATTTGTGCCCGGTTGATGGCAGTAGGCTCGCCACCTATTACATGGGACTTAAACATAATGGCGGAATGAGAGTGTTACTATACACCTCTGCCCAACCCTTCGGGGAATACAGGCGTGAAAATTAGTATGAATAAAACAGTGAGAACCTTCTTCTTTGAAGTCGGCTAACTCGGTTAAAGACTATATTAAGTAGGTATGTACCCATTATCTTTATGCATGTAACAATAATAAAGTATCCATAATTTACTGTCATCGCCATAAAAATTAAGTGTTTAAAATAAATTATTGTGATCCATAATAATGTTTTATTCTTGTTTATGTATTTGAAACAATCAAATGGTAATTTTTTTTTAATTATGTTTCTAGTTTATGGTAATAAAATCATCATAAATAAATAGCGAATTAAAGTCCCGTGTTGGTCAGCTGATACGATCGCGAAAATCGCATCAAAATTAGTCCATCGATCAATTTCGTAGGTTCGATGAGACAGAACAAAACCTGTTTAGCAAATGATTACTTGGTATTTTAATTAATTACTCAAGATTTCTTAAATTATTTGCCTAATATTTAATTTAATACCTATTACGTGAAATCGCTCTTGAAATTGAGAATTTAGCGCTCTATCTATCGAAATAAATAAATGTAAAATACTAAACTATGTCCAAGTCCAACGTACAATACTGTTAAGTAGAAAGTTAATCTTATATCAATGCAACTTACAATATTGTGCACTTGAAAGTTAGCCGAGGGCAACTTAGATCCTACATAGTACTTACCTAGTCGGCTTAGGACCTACCTTACGCCATATTTGCTAAGATAACGGCTACTTCGCAGCCTTAAATGGCTATACAAGTTATCTAGAAGAAAAATCGATCACCTTACACCTTTACAATGGAATCATGAATTTTCCGAAGGTTAAAAAGCGTTCAGAAATAAAATAAATATAAAATAACACTTACTGCTTGTTAAAAATTAATTCACAGACACAACACTGCACTATTATTCACAGAGAACTTCTTATAACATTATTGGCACACAATAACAACGATTATTAATTTACGATAGATTATTTTTCGTATTTTTTCGACGGTTCGTTTATAAACCTGCGCGAGAATACGTTCGCGCGCGGAATGAAGTTGCGCGCGCACTTGTTTAACGACGCGCGGGAAAAGTTGAACGGAAATATCATGTATCGAGTGAAGTCCGCCTACGTAACGGGTTGCTAACTTCGCGTCGATTATTTTGGAAAGAAAATTCTTGGAAAAAGCAATAGGTGTTTTTATAACAGGATGATTGAGTATTTTATAAGGTTTTTGTCAACTGTATTTAAGTTATAAAGATGTTATAAAATTAATTAATGGCAGCAATAAATTAATTTCTTTGTTTCCAAAAAATCTCGTTTCGCTTGTGTGTGTGCACTCCAACAAGATAATTTCTAATTTGAAAATATAGGTACCAGATATTCTTTGTTATTCTTACTTATTCGTTTATATTATTATCTTATAGTAATACCTACTAGGTTTTCAATTTAAGTACCTATCAGACACAATGGACAGCAGGATATAAGCGCTATTGTTACATGCCTTCAAGAGAAAACATTAAGCTTCAAAGAAAATCTTTTTCATTTTTTATCAGTTATCACAGCATTCCGTAGTATCGTAACATGTTTAGTTAAAATTACTGTATATCAATAAGAATAATAGTACATTACTGCCGCGGTACCTATGTAATGACTGCGTTGCTGGTAGCACTGATGATGGCCGAGAGCGCAGCGTAGCGCAGCTCCAGGCCATCACAGCGCGGTCAGCATTGCAGCTATTGATGGACAAGCTGGAATGAAGGCCGAGACCTTTACAGCGCGGACAACAAGGGCTGCAATGATGACCAAGCTTGAAGGCCGAGAGCGTAGCTAAACTAAGCTCGAGGCCATCATAGCGTGGCCAGCAGCGCAGTCATTGCGGACCAAGGCTTGTATAGTGCTTTAATCAAACAATGCCAGTAATTTAAATAAAACCAGATTAGTACCTATAGTAAGAATTTATTTTAAGTAACGATTTGTTTCTTCTCTGGTCCTTAGTTTTTTTTACGAGTCTTTAATTATTGTGCTGCCTGTACCTATACAGCCAAATTCTGAATAAAAACTTTTTGCACCAGACTATTTTTGAAACAAAACTCGACAATAATGGATTTTCAAAGGAAATTGCTGGTGGCTAAAACTCACCAGCAATGAAATCCCATACAACTTTGCTGGCGCCTATTCAAGTAGCGCAGAAACGTCGACTTTGCTCAAAGAAGGTTGTCAACATTTCCATCTACATAAAATTCTAATTTGAAGTCATTACGTGAGCTGTAGTTGTTTACAAAATAAAAATATAGATGGCGCTGAAACCTACAATTACAAACTAATGCCTGCAACATTGTGCCGTTGTGTCTATGTCGGTCAACAGTCTAATTCGTTACTAGAAGAATGCCTAGAGGGCGCTGTACCAGTTTTTTTCCTTTAGGAAAAACTGTTAATTGAATTTTCTGAAAATTTTAGTTTAGACCTAAACCCAAGTTTTGAATACAATTTTAATTTTAGTATAATAATAATTTAAGACGAGATGGCTGGAAGGAAAAAGAGAAACAATGATTTTTGTTTAGTTAAGACAGCGGTACTCAAATTTTAAGGCTAAATACCTACCTATAATAATTATATTACTTGAAAGAATAATTAAAAGTATATTTCATTATGTATTTTCCCCATAATGTTTTTTTAATTAAAATTTTACATTTCTTATTGGAATATGTTAGAGTAAGACCAATGATATTAGTATAAAATATAATTTAGTTACAGCAACAGTTGTCGTCACATAGAAATAAGAAATTAAGTATCCTGTATTGTTGTTTAGGTAGGTAGGGTACCTATTAATTTATCCCTGTACTGAAAATGAGACTATTTATAAACCGCTACAATAACTATACATACATACATAAACTCACGCCTTTTTCCCATGAGAAACTATAGAACGCCACATGCTTCGATCCTTTTTCATACATCTTGTCATATACGCACGCCACTTGAGAGTACTTACTACGCACCTGTCCTTTGTGAAGAACATCACCAATAACATCGATGTATGTCCTTCTAGGGCATTCTCTACCAGCGTTTCCAATGGCATCCGCTTTAAAAATTCCTTTTGTTAATCGCCGTTCACTCATTTTCTCCACATGACCAAACCACCTACGCATACTCCTTTAAATTTTTGTATCAACTTTTAAACCGCATCTTTGACTAATCACATCATTCCTCAATCTATCATTCAAAGATGGCTGCACATACAATAATTATAATAGGTCGTGTTCGCGAGGGAGTAATGCCATAATCACTGCTTCATCAATGAATTGGTGATCGTAAAATGTTGTCGTTCGTCTAAAAGAGGACGCAACTGTCCATCCTCCTACTTTGTCCGTGTACCTAGATACCTACCTTCCCTACGGTGGAGGATTTATCACTTAGGACTATTACCTACCGTCTGAAACCACCACGGTGTTACCTCGAGCTCGAGGACCTAAGGCCGGGATCGCGGGATTCGCTAGTGAACTCACCGCAACCCATCCCCATCCTCCTAACTTCTGGCATAATTACTTAGCCCCTTTTTATGATGCCAACGGGAAGAGAACAACACCGCACAATTCTACTGAAATTAAATTGTACTACATAAAGGCAATATCGATCAGTCATCATAGCACATATTTTTCATTTGCTAACTACGAAGGATTTTTATTGTTGTTATCCTGCTGTATGATATTTATACATTTAAATATGTATTACTTAAGCATACCGTGAGATTTACTCAAAAAAAAAACCAATTCACGTGCTGTCAACATCATTTTATCGCCTATTCCAACTACATAATTATAATGATCATAATACTGTCACTCTAGCTAAGTATAAAAGCTTCATAAAAAGGAGATTCATAAAAGAAACAATCTAACTAAACCAGCCTAAAAACAGTAGCAGAAAATACTATTGTAGTCTTTAATAGGCATCATCCTAACTGTATTCTAATAAAATCATAATATCAAAAATATATAGGTCCGTTACATATTTTTTACCATCATTACATTACATACGGCTCCGGCCATTCCAAAAACAAAAAAAGTTACATTTTAAAATAATCTAATGTCGAGGTAAAAACTATACTGTCGGCAGTCTGTTGTCGTGTTTGAACACACCTACCTACCCACTCCTTAAATAGGTCATTGTTCATAAAAATAATAAATCACAATAACTAGGTAGGTACTTGATTCATCTGTTTATTTTAAATTAAGTATTACCTTGATACTTAGCAGCTGTAAAACAAGGTAATGGGTATTCATCCTTTGATAAAAAAAAGGTAGGTAGGTAAGCATAAGCCAATGATTACTTTATTTACGTAACTTCTAGAACCTGTAAAATTCTGTTGGGTCGGGTCGAAAGGAAGAACTATTGATCGCAGTTTGCCTGTAGCTAAAATTAGAAAAAAAAGTTTGAACATCGCTCCATGCGACACTCGTATATGGACATGGAATGATGCTTTGCATGTGTGAGTAGGAAATCCGCCCGACAGCGTCTTACGCTGAAAAACGTACAATTTTTTGGCTTTTGACCTCGAAAATGTAGGAATATCTATGACTTTTAACAAAAATAAAATATTGCCTGAAAAACTTTTGCTTTGAATACAGTAAATATTGGTAAAAACGTTCCAGACTGTTCTGCACACAAAAACAGATTTTGTCATTGTGTGCGTGTCGCCGGCTGAATACATCTACAGCGGGGAAAATAACGACTTTTTTAGTGTTGTAGCTCCTCAACTGCAAATATCGATACTGGATCACTGTTTTATTTAACTTGCTCTAAATTACAATGTATGGGTCCATAGTAATTAGTATTTGGAATAACTAAAATAACTAACTACTAATTTAAGTGTATGGGACCTATGAATTAATAGAATCATTTATTTTAGAGGAGCATGAAAGATATTAAGGATAATCGAAGCATTTGGCAATCTATGTTTTCTGCTTACTATTATGGGAATATCTGGAGTCGTGCTAAGCTGGCAGAGAAAGACTTAGAAAGGAATGAAGTGTGAAGCTCATGTTGGACCGCAGTGCGGCGATTTTGAGGAATCTGCTCCACCATCATATGAAATTATGGATGACAATGTCACTGACAATGAACATGAAATAATAAGAAACCTCTTGAAACATAAATAATTTAATTACGATTCCTCCTACATTACATAATTTAGTACTTAGGTATTTTAAAAAGCTCGCCCCATGTCCATAGTCCCATGTAATAGGTAAACCCGCGGACATTTGCGGTGAATCACTGCAACTTTATTGCTTTAGTAATAAGGTCGAAAAGTGGTTCATCGCAAATGTCCGCGATGGTACTTTAGACAAACATAACGGCGAAATAAGAGTTACTATGCACCTCTGCCCTACCCTTCGGGGAATACAGGCGTGATGTTATGTGTTTAAAAAACGTCGTCAATGACGAACATAAACGTGATACTTTAAAAACCAGGCAAGAGACTACCGTTCCTTCTTTAGGTAATACATTTTTACCACTAAGGTCAACATTTCGAAAAGTGCAACCGCTGTTTCCACCTGAAATCTGCTCAATTGGGACCTGTGTTCCTATAACTCAAAGTGAGATTAAGACGTGGCATCACCGCTGGAACGGTCTGCTAGTCAGAAGAAAATGGAATTTGTACAAAATCATTGACGAGTTCTATAAAGAACAAAAAAAATACAGAAACAACATTAGAAAAACTCAATTCGTATTCTCAGTTCACCGAAAGAGCAACAAAAAAGGAGAAGAGGGAACACATGGTTAAGATCTCGAAAAGAAAGGAAGCATCGACTTAACTTCGTTTTTAAAAGGCCTCGCCTACTTGTGCCATTTTAAACAATGGTTATATAAATATAATAATTGGTTTCAAACTTACACGTCGTCTTTATTGTTCTCAATATTTATCTTATTTGAGATGAATTAATTAAACAGGTTTGAGATTAATGTTATTGTTCATCTCACGACTTATTTACCTAGGTACTTTATGTGTATAGTGTACGTTAATTCGTTCGTTGTAAAATTAATTACTTTATAATTATCTGTTAAATAATAATGAATAAACTGGCATCGCACACGCATGTTCAAAGTCGAATATTTATTACGTTTTCCTTTGCGACTATTACATCAACCATAAATGTATTACCACTTACCTAAAGGTAATTTATAATATTTTTCCATAAACGCAATAATTTAAAAAAGACATATGATGGAGACATTGGCATTGACGAGCTGATAATGTTACGCGACTTTACGAAATCCGGTCGTAAGTGGACTGAAGGGGTGGTGACAGAGCGTACTGGGCCGGTTTCTTATACCGTTAAAACAAATAATGGGCAAATTCATAAACGACATAAACAACATCAAAGTTCTTACTTGCATTATTACCCAAGAACGATGAACCTCCTGTTATTAAATTGAGCCATTAAAATAATTCTTATCTATCGTTTCTTTTATTGCAAATAATACCATTGTGCCATACTAAGAAGATTTAAAAAAGATCTTACTTTACTAAACATTAACAGTTTTTTAACAATGCATTTCATTTGTACCGTACACTTAATACACCAACCTGAGTAGACGTAGCAAAATTCAAGTTATTTTATGAAATACATCCCAAGTATTCGTAAATAAATGTTAACAATATTTCAAGATTTCCACTACCTTATTATCATTCTCTTAAATTCTCTTTAAAATAGTTTTCGAGTACATACATATTGGTGCTCATGACTGTAGGTAGTTATTTGAGGACATGACGAAGTAGTAATATTTACTTTTCACTTTGTAGCAAATTAAAAGTGAAAATCATCTACTGCGTATTACAATCACAAAAACAGTCATTACAAAATGCAAGTGCATTTAACAGCCAATAAACTACATTATCATAATAGAGGATTAAATTAAGGCAATAGGAAAATCTTATACATGTGAATTTGAATTAATTTCTACTTATAAAAAAGTTTTAAATATAGGTTTGTGTCTTAGTTTATTACATAATGTTTATATACATAGTAACTATTAATTTTGTATTTTACTTAACATCTTATATCGATATCGGTATTACTTAACAAACTTCCCTAAAATGGCATTAACTTGAATGATTCACCAACCCACATATTCCCGCAATGGTGATATAATGCAGCTTTGACCTTATTGGCTGGGCCGCCCATGCGGCAGTTGAATCCACCAATCGGAGCGCAGTTCGGAAAGCGTCGGTCCCCCGCAACGGGCGCCCTATAAAAGCGGCTTCAACGGAATTTTCGTCAATCACATTCGTTTGGCAAGCCTCTTAACCGGTCGCGCTGAACGACGACTGAATTAATTAAACTAATTTATTTTCTACGTTAAGTTCAACAAAACTCAATTCAAAATGGTGAGTACACGTTTATTATTGTTCTAATAATCTTAATTTCAGGAATTCGAGGCCCTTTATCACTTATTTCCACGTATTTCGAGAAACAAAGTGCCGGGTGGACACGCCACCATTTTGTCGGCATGCTAACCGACCGATTCCAATATTCCCTTGCGTCAACTGTATGTTCTAGTAGAATTAACTTCTTTACTTGTTAACTTTATCATTTTCAAATCGTGATCTTCATATTTTTCTGGTTTTACATCTTTCTATCGTAATTTCTCATCAAGATGTGATATTGTTTGACATTTAACTGATAGTTTTCATCTTAATTTTTGCGTGACCGCATTCAAGGATGCCACGCCGGTTATGACGCCACGCCCAAATGATTTTCTGACATTAAATACTTGTTTTACGAAAGTTATCTAGATAAATGAACTTTAGAACTGCAGTTTTGCATCTATTTCTGTAATGATCAGTAGAAATTTTTCCTGTTTTTCTGTACAGTTTCAATAGACCGTATCGATTATGCGGTGACGTGTCGATGACCTCATTCGAGGTTGCGGTACTGCGGTACCTAGATACAGTCACATGTTTTGAGAAATAACATCTTATTTACACGGCCTTGTCATCAATATTATTAATATTCGTTTACCTGAACTGGTTAGTCACTTGTTCAAATACCTACTTTGAATATTCAATAAAGTATCATCGTTATGAATAGATTCGATAGCCTTATCTTTTCGTGGAAGTCCATACCGAACAGGTATTTATCGTAGGTAAATATATCGAGATTTTTCATTTTTAAACTTCAATGTTGCATTTAGGTGCTTTTCATCCCCCGTAGTAACAAAATACCTACCTGTTCTTATCCGAGCATGACAAATCTCTTGGGGTAGCTTCCATATCGATTCTCATGACCTCACTTGAGGGGTGGGGTATGCGTGGCGGGTGTTCTCCCATCGATCGATGAGGCCATACCTGGCGCTTTCACTGACTGCCACAATGCCTGTACTTAACTCACACCGGCTTTCGACTTTCTCTTTAAGTGTAGTGATGGACGAGTACAATGTTGAGAAAATTGATGTACCTAGGTAGGTACTTAATTAGTTGTGCTCTTAACTATCTTTCGTCATGGAGGCAGATTGATCTGAATGGCAATGGTGATAATGCTATAGGTGTCTCAAGTATCCAAACTTGTTTTTCTTAATATGGATAGTCATATAGAAGGTTCTAGAATTTATAATTGGTATATTGTTCCTTCAAAGAATTTTGCAGTGGAATCTGTTTTAACGACTTCGCTTATAAAGATCACCCCTTATAGCGACTTAAAAACACCCTTTAGTTAGGTTTTCTTATCTAGTATTTACTGTTGCTTATAACGACGTCCTTTTAGTAGGAGCAAATATCGCCGTCCCTTTGTTTTCGTTATAAGCGAACTCTACTGTAGTTTATTTAAGCAAGTTCATTGACTCGTGGGTGATTAAACAAAATATCTCATTGATGGATAAATAAATTAGCACTCATCTAAATTCTACATAGCTAATGTTAATAAAAAACTGAGTAAATTCTCTTACCAACGATTCTGTGGCAATATTATTACTAGCAATTGGCAATAGGTACTTACAAATAATTATGTTCATTAAAAACATTTATTATTGTATCTAACAATTTATTTTCTTTGCCAACAGCGTGAGTGCATCTCAGTACATGTTGGACAAGCCGGAGTCCAGATCGGTAATGCCTGCTGGGAATTATATTGCCTTGAGCATGGAATCCAGCCTGATGGCCAGATGCCCACAGACAAGACCGTGGGTGGTGGTGATGACTCTTTCAACACCTTCTTCAGCGAGACCGGTGCCGGCAAACACGTGCCCAGGGCTGTGTTCGTCGACTTGGAACCCACTGTAGTTGGTGAGTATCTTAGATTTTATAGAAAACTTTCAAAATGTCTTTACTTTGAAAATAGAACATTGAACTCTTAACTTTCCTTAAAAACTAGATTGTTTTCAGACTTCATAACTAACCAAGTGTATTCTTTTTGTCAACAGATGAGGTCCGCACTGGCACATACAGACAGTTGTTTCATCCAGAACAACTTATCACTGGTAAGGAAGATGCGGCGAACAACTACGCCCGTGGTCACTACACCATCGGCAAGGAGATCGTAGACCTGGTCCTCGACCGCATCCGTAAGCTGGCCGACCAGTGCACTGGCCTGCAGGGCTTCCTCATCTTCCACTCCTTCGGTGGAGGTACCGGATCCGGTTTCACCTCCCTGCTCATGGAGCGACTCTCCGTGGACTACGGAAAGAAGTCCAAGTTGGAGTTCGCCATCTACCCGGCGCCTCAGGTGTCCACCGCCGTCGTGGAGCCCTACAACTCCATCCTCACGACCCACACCACGCTGGAGCACTCAGACTGCGCCTTCATGGTGGACAATGAGGCCATCTACGACATTTGCCGCCGCAACCTCGACATCGAGCGCCCAACGTACACCAACCTGAACCGTCTCATCGGGCAGATCGTGTCCTCCATCACCGCCTCCCTGCGCTTCGACGGCGCCCTCAACGTCGACCTTACCGAGTTCCAGACCAACTTGGTGCCCTACCCACGTATCCACTTCCCTCTGGTCACCTACGCGCCCGTCATCTCTGCCGAGAAGGCGTACCACGAGCAGCTGTCTGTGGCGGAAATCACCAACGCTTGCTTCGAGCCCGCCAACCAGATGGTCAAGTGCGACCCTCGCCACGGAAAGTACATGGCTTGTTGCATGTTGTACCGTGGTGACGTCGTGCCCAAGGACGTGAACGCGGCTATCGCTACCATCAAGACCAAGCGCACCATCCAGTTCGTGGACTGGTGTCCCACTGGTTTCAAGGTTGGCATCAACTACCAGCCCCCGACCGTGGTGCCCGGCGGCGACTTGGCCAAGGTACAGCGTGCCGTGTGCATGTTGTCCAACACCACCGCCATCGCCGAGGCATGGGCTCGCCTGGACCATAAGTTCGACCTTATGTACGCCAAGCGCGCGTTCGTGCACTGGTACGTCGGTGAGGGTATGGAGGAGGGAGAGTTCTCCGAGGCACGTGAGGACTTGGCCGCTCTGGAGAAGGACTACGAAGAGGTCGGCATGGACTCCGCCGAGGGCGAGGGTGAGGGCGCTGAGGAGTACTAAGCCGCTGAACTTGTTCACGGAGCACTCGCGCCGGTACATTCCCCGGTGACATGAAATAAAAAGAAAACAATTATGTTGAACTCTGTCGTTTGATTTCCTTTTATTTAAACATCTACCCAAACAATTCAAATTGCATTGGACACGTACATAACACAAACACAATTCAGATGAGATAGGGATAACAATTTTATTATCACTGAAAATGCAAAATTTTGTTCTTCAATGAGTATAATCTCAATAGTATCGAATAGTATTTGATCATATCAGATAGGAGGTACTTAATACACCTATTCCTAGTCTGCATAAATACCTATTCCACCTAATCCCAATGATCTTTTAAACGTTACTTTGTGATCTCAATCCGCCTATTCTATATGAAATCCTGATATTATAATAACGTTGTAGCTAAGCGATTGATGGGCGACCTTTTTTTTACCGTTCCCCTCCCTCTTGCATTTCTCCTTTACCTCGAAATTGGTTAAATAAAATAATACTTGTTTTGTATTTTATCATTCAATGATATAGGCGGATTGAGATCACCAAGTAACGCTATGTGTTTATGATCATTGAGATTAGGTGGAATAGATATTGTCAGAATTGGATTAGATGCCACCTGTTCTCATAAAATACCTATTCTTCGGATCTGTTCTAATAAAAACGACTATCTCTAATTGGAGCACCTCTACGCCTGCACGTAAGTTCACGATAACTAGTGCATTGTAGGTGACTGGCCTTATCGCTCGCCGAAGGTGAAGTTTGATAACCTAGACACCTATCTTAAAATACTTGTGACTCAATTCTTTCGGACCTATCTAGGTAATGAATTCTACGTAATCGTATGAGTAAAAACTCCTATCTACTCTGCTAACCTGATACGTAGCTATTCTCTGAAAACAATAGGGTACATCACGTACAGAATGTATTCCAAAGCTTCGCGTCCACTGAGTCTGAATCGGAGCGTACGAAGCGTAGGCATTTATAAAATGCCGATCGAGTGCGTTTACTGCATTCGGATTTTGCATCGGCAATATCGACGTCACAGAAAAATATCGGTATTTTCATAACAATCGAGCTTGTCTGTGAACTTATATTCGCATTATGGAGGATAGTGACGAGGATACTGTTGACATTAGTTGTTTATTATCAGCGGAGGAAGAGAAAAAAAATCCAAAATATTATTACGTGGTTTTAAAGACTTTTTCGGAGAATTTTATACATTACTAGCGGCCCGTCCCGGCTTCGCACTGGTGGACATTTTTCCCGTTTTTGTAACATTTTTAATTTATGCTCCGCTCCTATTGGTCGTAGCGTGATGTTATATAGCCCTAACTTATTAACCTTCCTCGATAAATGGACTATCCAACATAAAAATATTTTTTCAATTCCAACAAGTAATTCCTTTGATTAACGCGTTCAAACAAACATATTCTTCAGCTTTATAATATTAGTATAGATGAAAATATATTTTTAAATGCATTCACTGCGGATGACGTCATCGGCAGAAATACCGGTCTGGCGCAGATTTGCTGATCCAGTGCACGCAGTAGGTAGGTACCTATCTATCAATACAAAGCAACAAATCCGTACGCTGCGTACGCTCCGATTCCGACCCAGTGGTACCTCCTATATGTAGCGTAACAATTACCTCTATTTATCCACCTGTGCGTTGCACTCAGGGCAGGGCCGTATTTAGGCATAGGCACAGCCTAGGGGACAGCACCACAAAATAAATGTTTAAAATTAAAAAGTAGGTACCTAGCTAACCTTAGACTGGTTGCGGAAACGGGTGCACCGAGTAATGTGGTAACACTTGGGAGGCTTAGGTCTAGTCGATTGCGATGGCTCTTGAATTAGAAAATTGTCCTTTAGATGAATTTCGCATAATTTGACCACAACAACTTAATTTTAACGAGCAATAGTCTGCAAGTGAAGTATACCCAGGGCCGCATTTAGAATCTTTAGATCCCTATAGGCTAACTTGTGGTGCGGGCTTAGGTGGGTGGGGGTGGGGGTAGGGGGTTAATTTACCCTGCAAAATAAGAAGTTCGACTTGCTAAGTACACTGACAAGAAACGTTTTGAGGAATAAACTTTGTGTTATTCCCATCAGACCAGTCCACAATGTTACCAAAATTAAAATCACCCATAAATATTTATTCAGCAGGGTATACGATTAAAAGCGCCTACACACGGCCCTAAAATCAGAGGCAGTATCAGGGGAGTGGTGGGGAGCGCCCTAGATCGGTCCCTTGATCGCCTCGTGTGTAGGCAAATCGTAATCAGTATTATTATTATCCCTAACTCAGAAATTGGTTCGGACGAGCTCACGATTTAGGGCCGACTATCGTCTTGGGAGCGTTGTCAGTGCGTTTGTAGCGAAATCGGGACCGATTTCCCCGCAGTGTGCGTGTTCATCAGTGTTCTGCAGTGTTCATCAACCACCTCTTAACCCAGGTCTTCCTCTTTTGTCTCTATTTTGGTCGCACCATAGCAAGTGCCAGAGCGATGCCTATTTTTTTATGTTTTGAGAGTGTAGGTACCCTATATATTACTATACTCTTTGGGCGGCATCTTGGATCCACGAGCGCTTTGCTGCACGGTGGGTCTTATCTATGGTGGGTTACGTACTAAACTACTAACTGGCAGGGACGTGTGTAGAGTAGTAGCCGATTTCATCCCCGCCATCACTCTCCCGATATTGCCTCTGATATTAGGGCCGTGTGTAGGCGCTTTAAGTGACTGACATTATTAGTACAATTATGCAACTGAGTATTGTAGGTTTATCCAATGATATTAGAGGTAAAAGGGTGTAGGTAGGTTGGCCCTGTTTCATGATAAATATGCCGATAGATTTGATTAGGCATATTTACAAAAACAAAACTACTAGGTAGGTATACATTGCATAATCCATAAATTTGTTTATTACGGCACATTCATAAAAAGTAAATCAAAATATTTTATAGTTTTATAAATTTTATGTACAGAATGTATTGTTTTTGTGTTACAAATTTTATAGTTTCTGCAGTGAAATGTCAATTATCAAGATAACTCTAAAATTATGTATTATATTTTCTTTTAGTAAGTACATACATACATACATAAACTCACACCTTTTCCCATGGAGGTAGACAGAAACTATAGAACGCCACATGCTGCGATCCTTACATAGGTACTCCTTTCGCTTCATCCACATTCATAGGTAGGTACATACACGCACGCCGGTTGAGTACTACGCACCTGTTCTTTGTGAAGAACACCATCAATAACATCGATATATGTCCTTCTAGGGCGTCTTCTAGGCCAAGTCTATTAAGCTAATAGGCTAGGCTGATTACACATGGCGTAAACGAAATCATGTAATTCCTTCAAACCTCGTGATGTACTGCTGACATAGATTAAACCCAAAAGGGACAGTTATGGATTAAATAAAAAAATACAAGAAGTAAACATGTGTTCTTAACGTTAGGCATTTTAGCTTTTAGCGCCCCGAGCGAATTGCGCGGCTATCGCTCGCCGTGCGGTCATTTCAATCGGGGCGCTAAAATGCCTCACTTTAAGAACATGTTTACTTCTTGTAATTTTTTTGTTTATTGATTCCAAATGTATCCCGTGCAGGGTTAATCTATGTCAGCAGTACATCACGAGGTTTGAAGGAATTACATGATTTTGTTTACACTCTGTATTAAATAAGTACTTGATTTTAGTAACCCCATGTTTGATGATGGGTAGTCGGAAGTACGACGTGGAAATGGAAGCTATGAAACTGTACGGACAAGACTTTGATTCTGTATTGAGACAGTTTAGGAAAACACCTGAATATCTCAAAATACTGTTCGATAAGGTAAGGTACACTCAAACATAGTTGTCCATCGTTTTTGGTCTTGTGATAGTCGTAAGTTACACACATGCGCTTAGACACATTAAGTTCAAAAGGATGGCTATTGAATCTTTAAAGTACCTTTTATCTCTAAATCACATATCGTCGCTCAAGTTCTAACACCGCGTAACTCGAAAAATTGTTGTTTTAAGTTACGCACGTTATTCGATAGGGAACCGAAAAATGCATCGTTTGACCAATCAAAATCAATGGTTAGATCCAATAGCAACACGCTATTTCCAAAACAAAATCCACGGCGTATGTAATATTTTTTCCATCAAGCTATGTAAACAGCTAAAACAGCGTGTAAGTCAGATGAGATAGAGATACTGGATCGTGTCGCAAAAGTGCTCCGTCGAAAAAAGCAAAATAAAATAGTATAGGTATTGTTGATTAAAAACAATTATATGATAAGTAGAAAAGAATCTATATTTTGCTCTCCTGAAAAGTTAACTATTTTGGGTTATGCGGTGTTATAACTTAAGCGACGATATGAGTACTTACTTAATTTTCAGTAATAATTAATGCACGCATTCTTTAATCATTATTTCGCAGACATTGGTGTGGGTTACACGTTTATTTAGTTTAAAACTTATTCTGTCATACCTTTTGTAATGTGTAACTGTTAAATGTCCCAATAAAGTAAAATAAAATAAAGTTGTCGTATCTAAAAAAGCAAAGAGGGCTATTCGATGGCCCACGTAAATAAATGGGAGCACGGTGATACAGCCGGGCACGACTAGCGCGATATCGGTCCGCGCAGTCAGTTAACTCGGGGCGCTAAAATGATTTAAGAACACCATGTCTTCATTTTGTTTAAAAAAAATGTCTTGTGCAGGGGCAATCTGTGTCATCAGTAGGTCACAAGGTAAGAAGGAATAACACTAATTCCGATACACCGAATAACCCGAAAATTAAGATACTTTTAATATACGGTATGACGTCATACTTCTAAATTCTGGTTACCTGAATATTACGATATATAAATATATTTCGGTACCGAAATGTAGTCTGAAAATGCGAAACGGTATATTCCGGTATCGGTACCTCTTCTTCTTCATCTCCATGCCCTTATCCCACACTAGGTGAGGTCGGCACAACATGTATTTCGTAAATCCATGTCGTTAAAGATTTTGGTTTATTGTTTTATGACCGGCCGCCTGCCTGACATCAACCCTCCTTGGGAATACTCGATGCGCTGTCGCGCGGGTGACCCAATGTGCTTACTGATATTATGCACTGGGTCCCAAAATCAATACTTGTCAGTCATATTGTCAAACTGTCCTATAATTTTTTGCTTAATTTTTTTGCGACATGCATAATTTGTGTCATACATATATGAATAAAGTTTTCAATATACCTAATTAAATAGTATGTGCGAAACGAGTATTTCCAATTCAAAATTCACTCATTAACGTTACATTTACGTTAGTAACTCGACAGCATTAATTTACAGCATACTCGACACTCGGTATCGGTACCTAAGCCTTTATAAATAAGGGTTTTCTTTGATGAACTGCCGCGCCACCCTGCACTTTACTGTGAGGCCCCAGATAGCATTAGTACGATTCATTCATCATTCGATGTTTTTCGGTACCGATATCGTAAAAAGGGTTAAATAAAGGTATGGCTTTATAAGAAAACGGTATTTAAAAGGTAAATATCGCATAACCGCTCCCATAACCGGTTTCAGTCGCTGCCTTGAAGAGTACAAGTAGTAGCAAGAGTAAAGATTGTGTTGTATACAGAGTGTAAAGGAAATCATGTAATTCCTTCAAACCTCGTGATGTACTGCTGACATAATTATGTGCATGGGATACCTACTTTTGGATTCAATAAAAAGAAATGGAATTAAATGGAATCTGGTATATTCAAAGTGAACCCCCTCGTGTTCCCTGGTTTGCCAACAGTGTTCTAAATAGGAAGTTTATTGTAATAGCTCATAGACTTCGATCTGGGCACGTTCCACTCAACAAGTTTCAACACCTCATGGGAATAAGTAACAGCCCAAATTGTACTGGGTGCCGCGTTGTGGAGGATCTTTATCACTTGTTGGTGGAGTGTGTCAAAACAAGGGCTGGGAGAGAGGCTTTGATTGGTTAAAGATAAATTTAATAGATTCAGGTATTTTTCAAAGTATTCTGTCAGTGCCAGAAAGCAGCCATTTTACTATATAAAATGGTAGATAACTTAGAATAAGTGTGAACATGTTCTGTTTAGGTTACGATGGAGCTGACATGGATGCATGTGTGACCACAAGTCTCAAAATAAAAAGTGAATAAAAAAAAAATACAGGAAGTAAACATGTGTTCTTAACGTGAGGCATTTTAGCGGCCCGAGTTGAATGATAGGCGCACAATTCACTCGAGGCGCTAAAATGCCTCTCGTTAAGAACACATTTACTTGTTGTATTTTTTTTATTGAATCCATAAGTGTCCCGTGCAGGGTTAATCTATGTCGGCAGTACATCACGAGGTTTGAAGGAATTACATGATTTCGTTTGCACCCTGTATGCCTTTGTTACCTTTCAGATGAATGATCTTAAAGTCAATGTCAAAGAGATGAGTCTCCAGATCTTGCATTACTACCAACTCAATATGACGCAGCGGATCAAAGATATGGTGGGCGCCGATGAAGGTGACGTTTTTAGAACAACCAACGCATTTACAGGACCTGAGTAAGTTATGGATTTATATAAGTTAGAAATTAAGTGCTTATTACACTATTCGATTTTTAGGAAATCTAATTAGTAAATCGGAAGGTGTGGATGAAGTTAGAACAGTTAGATTCCGATTTAGTGCGATTAAAAGGTCCCGATCGAAGGTTCCTAAATTTTTTACAATTTAGGTGAGTGTAATCGCATCGCTACGATTTAGAGCAGTGTTGCCAGATCGGATTTGTAAATTTAGAGCAGTTTGAGTATATACTTACAGTATTTTAGTATAAAAATACAGTATATCATAAAGTTAAAAGCGAAGCAAAGAGCAATAACATGTAGATATATATGGAAAAGTACATAACTAATGATAAAAAATAAATGTATACATTTTTTTTCCCTGATTTTCTCAAAAGTACTATATTTCTGCATCATTTTTGGGAAAAATACTATATTTGTTCAGAAAAAAGGTGGCAACCCTAGTCGTCGCTCCAATTTAGAATTCAATTTAATGTAGTGTGATCACTAGCTTCCAACTTCCTAGTTAGAATGTTCCTAATTAGATTTCCTAAAAATCGAATAGTGTAATAAGCACTTTACTCTTCTCTCGTTTAACTACCTAGTCTAATATTATAAAGCTGAACAGTTTGTTTGCTTGTTTGAACGCGCTAATCTCAGGAACTACTGGATGGAATTGAAAAATTATTTTTTTGTTGGATAGTCCATTTATCGAGGAAGGTTATAGGCTATATGTCATCACGCTACGACCAATAGGAGCGGAGCATAAATGAAAAATGTTGCAAAAACGGGACAAATGTCCACCCGTGCGAAGCCGGGACGGGCCGCTAGTTTCAATATACAGGTCTTCCTTCCAGGTATCTAAGCACCCGCAAAGGCAGAAGATCAGCGACGGCTGTGACTGAGGACCCTACGAAAATTGGAATCAAGAAACTTGATGAATACAAAGTCTTCTACAATATTCTGTCAGTTGAAGAACGAAATAACTTCAGGGATTTGGGATTCGAATATGCTGGGTGAGGTTATAGAAATAAACTGACATGTCTGAGTAAAACTCGCGAGGGCCTCGTGTATAAAAGACATAAAAGAGATTCGTATAAGGGTGAATCTATCATTACAGTTTTAGCTAACAGGGCCGCCGTAAGCGAGCGTACAAAGCGTGCACCGCACACGGGCGGCACACCCAGGGGGCGGCAAATCGAGCGACTCATCACCAGCGCTGCCAATCGCGGGGAAAATCCTCGATTTGCGGGGAATTGATATGCATACAAGAGACAGGAGAAATCGAAAGAGTTAGGGGAACGTCTAAAAAAAAAGGTCGTCCGTGTATCACTTGGGAATTAATCAAAAAGAAGCGGGGAATTGACAACACTGACGCGGGGAATCGAGATTTTTTTATTGGCAGCACTGCTCATCACGTAATTCAAGCCATTGACATTTTTTCATTCGGTATTGCACGCGGGCGACGTAACAGCTAGCGGCGCGGCGGGTCTGTAAAGCTCCGTACTCACATACAGTTTTACTCGATCCAAAAAACACGTCGAGTAAAAATCACAGCACGGGGTTTCGTCCATACATTCAGCATTTATTTATCGAGCTACGCGCGATGTTCAGTATTCACCGAACCGAGTAGTAGAGAGCTTCGAGTAGGTGCGAAGGAAATTACATTTATTTAATTCCATCGAGCCGGCTCGATGCGATCTTTCGAGTTGTGATTTTTGCAGTCCACACGTTGATTTTTACTCGTTTTCGAGTAAAATTATCGGGTAATACCTTATGTGAGTACGGAGCTTTAGCTAATATCGGTCTGTCAGGACTGCGAGGATGTAAATAAAGTAAATGAAACCAACATAGACTCTCCACCACTGAGAGTACTTATATTTGGGTTAGTCGTTAGTTGCAGAAGCTAGTTCACAATATAATAATTTACACAAGATCAGAAAATAAGGACAAGTTAATCAGATATAAAAGGTCAAACTTCTTCGGCTGTTCGACATGGAATTCTCTGCTCCGTCGAATGACCACTGTTTTTATAACTTCGTGTAAGTTGATTCATCTTGACGGTTACCCTCCTATGTCAACATTGTCCAGTGTTACCAGCTGCCGATAACACGCGGTAAATTAGCAACCGCGGATCATACCATTTGCGAGGTTAAGCTGCGCTTGCAGCGGTCAGTCTGTGGATGGGTGACTGTTCGTTACACATCGAAATCCATCCGTGCCTTGGAGAGCACGTTAAACAGTCGGTCCTGGGTGTCACACGAATACCTATGACAGTCCTTACGGGAAGTCAGAAGCTCGAAAGTTTGACAACCGGTCTAATCCTAAGATGTCGGAATTGCCTTGTGACTGTGTTGCGGAGGTCTGATGGCAGTCTGGTCTCTATTTTTCTATTCCTTATCAGTTACGAGATCCAGGAACTATTTACACGGCTAACTACATCATTTTTGGGATTGTTCAACTCTGAAATACGGTTGACTCACACAAAAACTGAAATATTAAAAACAATATTAGACTCGTAAATCATTAAAAATTATACTATCTAAGCTTAAAAGTAGTCCAATAATTTGGTATAACAAAAACACCTGTATGTCTTCAGAATTTCGGACAACATACATAACATCACGCCTTTATTCCCCGAAGGGTTGGGCAGAGGTGTATAGTAACACCCTCATTTATGTATAAGTCCCATGTAATAAGGGGGCGAGCCTATTGCCATCAACTAGGCACAAATCCAAACTCCGGACTGCTACTGAGGAATTCCACAAGGAAGAACCCAATAACACTGCCCAACCTGGGGATCGAACCCAGGACCTCACGATCAGCAGTCTCGCTTGCCACCACTAAACCAACGAGGACAACATTTTCCACGTTTCTACTCATTGCTCCATTTTTTTTTATATTCTTGAATTGGTCGCGTTTGGCCCTCGTCTCACCTGATGGTAAGCGCAGACAGGGTCTAAGATGGAGCACATGAATCTAAGGAACAGAGATATAGAGGGATTCCCCTATACCCCTCTGGCTCTCACATACACACGATGGAACACAGTAAACTGTTTGGCTGACATGAATGTCGGGATTACTTTGGGAGGCGGGATGTCCCATCCACCCGACTCTGGCTACATCCATGCTGCTTGTCTTAGGTCCGGATTACAGAACGAAACTCAAGCATTGATCTCTGTTTAAAACTAGTTTTAGTTTTTAATTTTAGAACGTACCTACCTCAAGCATAGATTCATTGATCATAGTTCAGCTGAGTCTGGCTTTATTCTAGATCGTTACTCAGTTCGTAGATTCGACCCCAAGCGATGATTTTAACAGTAATCAACCAATCGATCGGCTCGATTTGAGTCTCGATTCATCTGAGTATAGATTGATTGCCGTTCTGGAATAAGACTGTTCCTCAAATACTGATTCTATACTTAAACAGTGATCAACTGATTAAAGATGAAACTGGACTTGAGGAATGTTCTGTACCTACTACGGACCTTAGAGTTATCAATGTCGTTTTATTATCCTCTTTACTCTACAGCAATTTGATCCACACAATCATTCAAAATATGGGTCCGTCCGGCTCTCCATCGAAGACAGTTAAGAATTCAGACCAGATCACCACTACTCAACAACCACATACTCATGAGGTATGGAAATCATTATCAATATTCATTCTCTACTGTCGTGTCTAGGGTTGCCACGCCTAAAAATAGAAAAGCCGGACACATTCATATTTAGCCGGACATTTTGCCCTAAAAGCCGGACACACTAGCTTTTTAAAGAATAAAAAAATTTGATGCGCCAGTCATGCGTGTTCGCTTGAGTCGCTGGCGCTCGTTCGGCATCTTTTGGCGGGGCGTAGTTGTCCAAAAATCTAACAAAAGCCGGACAGGCCAGACACAAAACAGATAGGTACAGAAGTCAATCTACATACAAGTGCGCTCGAGCAACGCACACATAGTCACTGCTCACGGACACGATATCTCGGACTGTTTGGGACTAGAGTGCGAGTAAGTGCGAGCGCGAGTGCCATGCGCTTGAGAGAGATAGATATATAGATAGAGCGACCGCCGAGCGTAGGTATGAAAAGTGAAGTACATACATGTGATTGACTTCTGTACCTATCTGTTTTGTGGGCCAGACTTGTGTATACTTGACCGGACACGACTGTAAAAGGCCGGAATAAGAATAAGAATTATTTATTGCGTAACGGTGTACAATTAGATCTTATAATGTAGCAGATTTTAGATCAACAGTCTACCCATGTCGGATATGCAATACTTAACAAAGAAAAGCAAATTGATTATTTATTTCTAAGTGTTAATTACATACGTACTTACATCATTTTTTGCCAAAGAACTCGTGCGAATTAGAATTCTTTTTAGTTTGGTTTTAAACATGTTTCCATTTAATTGTCTTAGGTGGTAAATTATTGTGTACACGAATAGCAGTTATGTAAGTACTCTTATAATACATCCTATTCTTTACTCTGGGTATAACTATATCATAATTATATTGGTTGCGAATGATCCTCTTCGAATTCGATTTAAAATTAAAATATTGTATATTATTCTTAACAATTAAACATAGTTCCAGTAGGTATATATATAGATTCCAGTAAGTGTGAGAAAGCCCTTCGTTCTAAAAACATCTCTTAATAACTCGGTACCCACTGTGCATGTTATACAAGGTTAGTCGGAAAGTACTAAGCCGCGGACCAATTAAAGTATCACTGATGACTATTTTAAAGCAAGTGTTAAAATATCAAAATTCGATTAAATTTTTTTCCACGAAAAAATATTTTTATTTTAGTTTTTTCGAAAATTCTGCATCCCTGTTGTGAATTCAGACAACGGGGTTTCTAATCCGTGACCCCAAATATGACCTAAAATGTAAACACAGCTGATCATAGCTGAGCATAGATAGAATTTAGCGTATTTTTAACTGACTTCCAAAAAGGAGGAGGTTACTATGTTCGTCTGTATCTTTTTTTTTTTGTGTTTGTTCATCGATATTTTCGCCAATTGTGAACCGATTTTGATGATTCTTTTTTTAATGGATAGGGTATACTTCGAAGTTGGTCTCATTTAAATTTGGTGAAGATCTCATGAAGAAATTCGGAGATAGACAATGGAACTCCTCAATGACGAACAGTACGCATGTTGTGATGATGTGATTATGTTACGAGCAGCGTCTTTAGTAGGTCCAACCAAGTTTTAATTAAGGCCACTAAAATGAAAAAAAAAAAAAAAAAATTAAACCGACTTCAAAAAATAATAAAATAATTACTTACCATATAAAATTAACAGTTTCAGAAGTCGTTGCCTTCAATTTGGTTCAGCGTAGATTAGCACCGACTTCTGAAACTGTTAATTTTATATGGTAATTATTTTATTCTTTTTTGAAGTCGGTTTAAATTATTTTTTTAAATTTTTTATGAAATCTTTGAACAGCTATTTCTCTATCGAGTTTTGGGGAGAGTTGTAGAACAAAAGTTATCCATTATTATGGGTACTTTAACACCCTTTCGGCTTAGTACCCCCTTTCCGACTAACCTTGTTTAAATATTGTCCTAAGACATTTCTTCTGGAGAATGAATATAGGTTCTATGTTTGTCGAATTTCCCCAGTATATGATACCATAAGTCAATACAGGATGAACATTTTTAAAGTAAGCGTTTCTAGTGACACTTTCATTTGTTTCTGCTAGTATGGACAACGCATAACAAGCACTGGATATTTTCTTGTTAATTTTATCAATATGTGTCTTCCAATTTAAGTGTTGATCTATTGTTACCCTAGGAAATGTATGTCACTTACTTCTTCAATTGCAACATCGGTCACTGTTACTTTTAATTTCGTGGGTTTGCTCTTGTAATTTCTAAATTGAATTACGTTTTTTTTTTTTTTGAAAGGTTAACTTTTTTTTATGTTTGTGACTGCAGCCAGTCGTAATGTTGCCAGAGTTCCATTTATGTCATTTTCAATGATAAGATCATTTGAGTCATCATTTGAGATAAAAATAGTAGCATCATCGGCATACATTACGCAGAGGTACGGAGACCTGGTAACCAGTGGCGTAGCGTGCCTTGGTGGGGCCCCGTATAAAAATTTGTTTGGGGGCCCTTAGGAAGGGTAAAGATTTCTCACAAAAAGAAAAAAAAATGTTTGCATAAAATTAAAATAAATATTTATTCATCATAATTATCTATCTGTCAGTTTCCAAAATTTTTACAAACAATTCAAATTAAATATACACTCTCATTGCCTTTTTTTTCGGCAAACCAATTTATTAAATCATTTATAGCTGATGATGACTTTAGTTTTTCTAAAGTTCCTGCCTTTATGGACAATAGTGACAGGTCTGACAGTTTTTATTAATTTTTGCTTACGCACGTTGGGGCCCCGTATAATTGATACGGCAGATACGGCGGTAGCTACGCCCCTGCTGGTAACCTCAGTTGAGTCGGTACTCGCTATACGAGAGTAGCATATAATTATCATGGTGAAAACGGCTACCACTCCGTAAGGTTCTAATAGAAGGGGTGGGGGGTCGTTGTGGTTGGGTAGAGGAGAAATCTTAGTGTGAGGTAACGTTTTTAAAATAGAGAAACATTAATCAACACGCTAGGCAGACAGGTTGGTGGTACTCCGTTAGTACCTTTTTACGACACTCCACAGCTGGCAGAGGTATTTTTAGGGTTCCGTAGGTACCTCAAAAGGAACCCTTATAGGATCACTTCGTAGTCCGTTTGTCTGTCGGTCAATACCTTTTTTCTCAGGAACGCGTGGAGGTATCAAGTTGAAATTAATATCAAATACTCAAGTCTGCAATCCCTTGAAGCTGTAAAAAAATCAAACTTCTAAGTCAATGCAATCAAAAGATACGGCGGTTTATGCCGCATATTTTGACACTCGCAAGGGAATTGAGACCTATCTGGTAGTTCCCGTTGACCTACAATCATGAAATTTGGCAAAAAGTAATGTCTTATAGCACAAGTAATGGGAAAATCCGAAAACCGTTAAGTACTTACATCACAAGAAAAATAATTAAGGCGTGGAAATGACAAATGAGTTAAGTGCCAAAAAAACAATGAATGAAGAATTGAATAAAAATGGATTGGCTGCCCAATGTAGCTCCTTTGATATTATAAACATTTTTTACAAAAAAATTAAACCGACATCAAAAAAATATACTATAAAATTAACAATATCAAAAGTCGGTGCCTTCAATTTGGTTCAGCGTGGATCAGCACCGACTTCTGAAACTGTTAATTTTATATGGTAATTATTTTATTATTTTTTTGAAGTCAGTTAATTTTTTTTGTAAAAAATGTTTATTTTTTCATTTTAGTGGCCTTAATTAAAACTTGGTTGGACCTACTAAAGACGCTGCTCGTAACATAATCACATCATCGCAATATGCGTACTGTTCGTCATTGAGGAGTTCCATTGTCTATCTCCGAAGTTCTTCATCAGATCTTCACCAAATTTAAATGGGACCAATTTCGGAGTATACCCTATCCATTAAAAAAAGAATCATCAAAATCGGTATCGAAGAACATACACAAAAAAAAACATACAGACGAACATAGTAACCTTCTCCTTTTTGGAAGTCGGTTAAAAATGTTGAATTCGCATTTTTGGGCACTTAGCCCATTTGTAAATTCCACGCCTCAATTTGTACGGGACCCTCGGTGCGCAAGTCCGACTCGCATTTTGCCGGGTTTTTTTCTTGCACTATTCTATAATTGTATTTTTTTTTCAGGTTACATCAACAATTGCAGATACAACCAAAGCTCCTGAACCGGAAACACACCATACGGAGCTTGAAACGACTGAGCCATCTAGGCATAGACGGTGGGGGTATCAACCACGCATGTTTTTAAAAGCTTTCTAAAGTTACGATTACACCGAATGCAGCTTGTATGCTGTGCTGCAACGCGTTACGTATTGTATACCATGTGTAACAGAAAAAAAACTTCGGATTTTCCAATTGAGATATTTATTGAATTTAAAACAGTTTTAATTTGCAGTATTTTTTACATTTATAATTAATTTTTGACCTAATATTTACAATATAAATCTAAACTATATAATTTACTAATTATCTCTGAGTTTGTGTCGGCTTTTCTTCTCGATAGGAAATACCGGCGCCATTTTATCTTAAAAAAACATTACATTGACTTACATTATACAAGGTTAGTCGGAAAAGGGGTACTAAGCCGCGGGCCACTTAATGTATCACTGATTTAAAGAAAGTGTTAATATTTTAAAATTCGATAATTATTTATTTTAATGTAAAACTATTTTTATTTTAGTTTTTTCAAAAATTCTTGATCCCTGCTTTAGTTACGAATTAAGAAAATGGAGCTTTATAATCGTTGACCCCAAATATGACCAAAATGTAAACACAGCTGATCATAGCTGAGGATAGATAGAATTTAGCGTATTTTTTATGCAATCTTTGAACAGCTATTTCTTTGAAACGAATGACTTGGGGAAAGTTGTAGAACAAAAGTTATCTATTATTATAGGCACTCTAACACCCTTTCGGCTTAGTACCCCCTTTACGACTACCCTTTACGTCTGTAACAGATTTTATTTACAGAAATAAATATACAGCCGGGATGTTATATTTTGTAAAAATCATTTATCATTTATAATGTACAAAATACGTATAAAAATATTATTATTTCTTATATTACCTAACTTACGCACGACACGCAATATGAAAAAAAAAAAAAATTGTATGTAACCGAAATTACGAGACGCCGGCGTGAATTGCGCTCATCTATGGCTTCATCAAACCTATAAACGATTACTGTTATTTTATTTTATGCATTCAATACACCTTAACGTTACCTGAGATTTAATATTTTTAACCGACTTCCAAAAAAGGAGGAGTATTCTTTCGAAGTGGTCTCATTTAAATTTGGAGATCTGATGAAGAACTTCGGAGATAGACAATGGAACTCCTTCATGATGAACAGTACGCATAATGTGATGATGTGATTATGTTACGAGCAGCGTCTTTAGTAGGTCCAACCATGTTTTAATTAAGGCCAGTAAACTGAAAAAAAAAAAAAAAAAACATTTTAACAAAAATAAAACCGACTTCAAAAAACGGAAAGAAGAATCAAATAATTACCATATTATTATAAAATTAAGAGTTTCAGAAGTCGCTGCCTTCAATTTGGTTCAACGTGGATTAGCACCGATTTCTGAAACTGTTAATTTTATAATAATATGGTAATTATTTGATTCTTCTTTTCGTTTTTTGAAGTCGGTTTTATTTTTGTTAAAATGTTTTTTTTTAAGTACAGCTCCTTGTGAAATAGTTCGTCCAGGGAATAACTACCACCTATTTCTACTGCCAAGAAACATTGCTGTGTTCCAGTTTGAAGGGTGGTGGTGAAATTTTAGGCACATGAGACACAACTTCGGCCCGGTATCAAACTCCCAATCTTGATGCTCTGTCGTCATCCAAAATTAAAGCTGATGGCATAAACACGTAAATACCTATCGAATGTAAAGAACTTTATTTTAAGCGGTTTTAATTAGCTTCACGTCGTAAATTTGTTTTTTCAAATCTTGCGACAAATTTTTCAATGCTTCTGCTTAACCGATTCTCCTGAAACTTCGCACACAAATTCAATTCCCATGACAATACAACATTATAATAATTTCCCTCTCATTGTATGGGAATTCGGTACAATGACAGGTCAGCTTATACTGGGAATTTAGAACTTTTTTTTTAAATCTTTGCCCCACTAGGATTTCTCTTGTATCGAGGGTACGCTTACAGACACAAACAAATCTTCACACGCACAAACATCCAGACCCGGAACAACTAGCTGTAGGCCATACAAATATTTGATCGGTGCGGGAATCAAATCCACGACCCGCAGCGCAGAAGCCGATCACTCAGCCACTGCACCAAACGTGTCGTCTTGAATGTGTCGAGTGTACCCGAAAATTCGCATGACCTACTGTGGTAATGTATATAATTAATTAAACTGTACCTCTTGACAACCTACACAGTTTTGATTGAAGGCCTGACGTAATCCCACATAACGAACAAGATTGAAAGTAATGGGTCCAAGAACGTTGACTTGTTTGCATGTAGGCGCGGTGACATCACTGCGACGCCATATTAGGAGATGACGAAGTAAAAATATTCATATCGCTATGTCTCACGCCGTACATGGTCTTTGTGGTTGGTATGAGCAAAATAACTTCATTTTAATGACTATGTAGGTAAATATTCTGAGTATTGGATTTCGATGACACCATAATTCAATCTGTATTTAAAGCTTTTATTAAATTTTGCTGATGTTGACATACATTTTCTATGTAATTCGTACGCTAGTTAGAAGTTTCTCAGTCTTCCTCCTAGCTTACAAATTATATTGGGGTCAGCTTCCAGTCTAACCAGATGCGGCTGAATACCAGTATTTTACACGGAGCAACTGTAACTGGGCAATGCTGATATCCTGAGGTTAGACTGGTTGTCAGACTTTCAAGCTTCTGGCTACACGTAACGACTGTCGTAGGTATTCTTATGACACCCGGGACCGACTGGTAAACTTGCTCTCTGAGGCACGGAGTTAGAAATATCTTAGTGTGAATGTTGAATTCGTTTTCCTCAACAAAATAAAGACAACTTCATTCAAATGTAGCATAATAAGCAGGTGAATACAATAAGAATATGACAATGGGCGCCAGGCGAATGGAATTCTCTTAACCAAACATAGACCTATTATTCCGTTGGTTCCATGAAGGTATCATCGCCGGACATTTGCCGTGAACCACTTTTCCACCTTATTACTGAGGCAATAAGGTTGAAAAGTGATTCACCACAAATGTCCGAGGTGGTAACTATAGGTAAAGATGGAGACCACACTACAAACACCTACTGAAATTAGAATCATTTGGCCTTGAATATTTACTTTGGAATTCTGTCTCTTTTTAAATACTCTATTTAGAAAGAGATAGATTTTCAAACTAAATATCAAAGTCAAAATATTTCGACTTTCAGTATCAAAGTTCTTTCAGTATCTACCTTCTAGGTACTCCATGTTTGATTCCGTTCGCTCAGCAAAATGCTTAGGTAGGTACCTACACAGATATCAAATACACGTACTAAATTTCTGTTATCAGCTGATGCCATGCTGTATAAAAAGCAAAGGGGGTTCCTACTCGGCGACCATGTTGCATCTATGCTGCCAACACAACAATAAAAAAAACTATTAGACAAACAAATGCTACGCTTGTCCACAAACAAGAACTCTTGCGTGGGTTGACAATCAGGGTCGGCAAATCAATCATTAAAGTGTGTCCTCTGGTACAAGCTTAGAAATTGAGTCTGCCTACAGAACTATCAACTATGTAGATAATTAATTCAATCAAGAAACTCAACCTATCGCAGTTTCCTGCTGGACATAGGCTTCTTCCAATCTGCGCCATAATATTGAACCCTGGGCATCCTGTCTACCTCAGCTACGGTGGTTCATTCGGTTGAAGTATGCGGTAAAGGAAAATGTCGTGAGGAAACCTCAAACACCATCGAGCGTTCACTAGTGTGCTAGACAGGGTTCGACGGAGTGTAGTCCACAGACCCGTACCAGACCAGCGTCGTGGACTAAGGCCTAAACCCATCTCAATCTGAGAAGAGGCCCGTGCCCAGCAGTGGGACAGTAATGGGCTGATTACGCTAATGCCATCCAGTTGAAGATAGATAAGATAGATAGTTACTTACTTAATAAAATATTTATGACATTATATTACACTAGCTTTTACCCGCGGCTTCGCTCACGTGGAATTAACATGATGTTTTTCCAGGACCAAAAGTAGCCTATGTTACTCTCCATCCTTTCAACTAACTCTATGCCGAAAATCAAGTCGATTGGTTGCTTAGTTAGGGCGTGAAGGAAGGACAAACAAACAAACAAACACACTTTCGCATTTATAATATTATAGTATGGATTTTGACATAATCTTTTTGGACCTAAACATAACGGCGAAAGGAGGGTGTTACTATACACCTCTGCCCAATGCTTCGGGGAATACAGGCGTGATTTTATAAAATATTTTTGACTGGAATCTCAAAATTCATCTCGTTTCCCATAAGGAAGCTGACGGGAGGAATCTATTTCTGATGAACGTAAGGTTAGGGTTCGATGAACTAAAAAGTTAATTTTAACTACGCGCGGCGTCTGCGTCTGCATTCGTGTTTTTCATTCTTTTATTAGTTCAATATCCTTTTAACGGATGAAATAGAATTTTTGTAAGATGTTGTAAATCGTTTTCTGTTATGATATGAAGTGATTTTGGGATTAATAGATACTAAATTTTTTTTACTAGCTGTTGCCCGCGGTTTCACTCGCTTTCTAAGTAACTAATCCAATATATAGGATAAAAAGTATCCTATGTTTTAATCCAGGACATGGTCTATCTGCGTGCCAAATTTCATCTAAATCCATTCAGTAGTTTTTGCGTGAAAGAGTAACTAACATCCATACATACAAACTTTTGCGTTTATAATATTAGTAAGGATTAAACGGTTTTAATTAGCTTCACTGGTGTATTTATTTGATTCAAATCTTGCGACAGATTTTTCAACTACCTAAAACGTCGCATTGACTTGCGCATTATACACCGTGGGTGACGTTGGTCCGAGGTACCCCAAAGACTTTAACCATAGATTCCGAAGCCTAAGTGGAGAAGAAAAAGTAGGATATAGTTTGTCGAATAAAGCAACAAATCTTAATTTTCGAAATATTCATTATTTATGGATATTTACAAGTCGAAAAATCTCTAGGCTAACAAAACCTATGAACGCGACGTTGCGACTTATACTCGGAAGTAGAAACTACAAGCTTACCGGCCAATTTATTCCCTGTCATCTTTTCTTCCTTGAAGAGAGAAGATTTCTTATCCACTCACACGACAATTTAAACGTTGTCAGCTCGACCTAAGGTATTTTTTACAAGGCATTCATTCATTCATTCCCTCATTTCGCCGTTATGTTCAAGTTCCATGTAATAGGGGCCGAGCCTATTGCCATCAACCGGGCACAACTCCAAACTTCGGGCTGCTACTGAGGAATTCCATACGGAAAAATCCAATAACACTTTGCCCGACCTGGTGATCGAACCCAGGATCTCGCCGATCAGCTGTCGTGTTTGACACCACTAGACCAACAAGGCATTTTCAAATTACCTCCATACTACACCTACTTCCGGGTAGCCTCGTGCGTACGATATCGAGTTTCTGTTCCACATCCCATGGCTCAACGCTATCAAGTGTTCTACTAGTCTCAAATATCTGAAACTGAATCTGATTGTATCTTTCATAACTAGTTATGTTCTACAAATAAACAATAACAATATTTAGTGTTACGCGTCGCGTCCAAGCGGCGACGAGTCACCATCTCCTGAGGATGCCCCGTGGAGGGGCGAAACACGTGTCGTATCGGTTTGGGTTGTTTGTGTGTTGCTTGCATGTTATTAATCGCACCTTCTGCATTTGCATATACAAGGTTAGTCGGAAAGGAGTTACTAAGCCGAAAGGGTGTTAAAGTACCCATAATAATGGATAACTTTTGTTCTACAACTTTCCCCAAAAGTCATTCGTTTAAGGGAAATAACCGTTCAAAGATTTCATAAAAAATACGCTAAATTCTATCTATCCTCAGCTATGATCAGCTGTGTTTACATTTTCGGTCATATTTGGGGTCACGATTTAGAAGATCCATTATCTGAATTCGTAACTAATGCAGGGATGAAGATTTTTTGAAAATACTAATATACCTAAACATTATTTTGCATGGATTTTTTTTCATCGAATTTTGAAATTTTTACACTTTCTTTAAAACAATCATCAGTGATACATTAAGTGGCCCGCGGCTTAGTACCCCTTTTCCGACTAACCTTGTATTTGCGGGCGGGAGGGCGGTGCTGCATACTGCATTCAGGCTTGATCAACAGAACTGTTGGCGGAATTAAAATTAAACATAGTTATTGGTCGTGGAAAAGTAACACCTGATACCATTATTTATCTTACTAGGTAGTTATGTTGTTTGATTTCAGATTTTCATTATTTCAATGTATCTAGGTACGTATCTAAGGGGGCTCGTGGGGGCTCATGGTTAATTAAAAACCGCGCAGATCATATAATTTGCAAGGTTAATCTGGGCTTACCTCGGTCAGTCCATAGATAAGTGACCATTCGTTATATATCGAGACACACCTGTCTGTGCCTCGGAGAGCACGTTAAACCGTAGGTCCCGGGTGGCATACGAATATGTATGACAGTCGTTACGGGTAGCTAGAAGCCCGAAAGTCTGATAACCGGTATAACCTTAGAATATCGGCATTATCCAGTAACTGGATAAGTAACCAAATCGCACTAAGCGCTTCCAAACATCCTTCATAACGCGCACTGCAAAAGAGTGGAACTCACTACCTGCGTCTGTGTTCCCAAACGCATTCAACCTGAATCTCTTCAAAGTTAGAGTTAACAGGCTTCTTCTGGGTAAGCTCACTCCGTCGTAGACTTTGTCTCGGTCTCCACTGACCTTTTTTTTTGCGTTGGAAAATCCTCATGTATGTCCCTCGCCCGGGGATGGTGAGGGGGTCTGCCGGACTCTTACCGGCTAAAAACCAACGGTGCTCCTTCTCCTGACCGCACGGCCGGGGTCGCGGGATTCGCAAAAGCATGCACCGCAACCCCGGCAGGTCCCGGTCCGTGGCGGACATCTCCTCTGTAGGGACATGCCCCACGTCCTCCTGAAAAGCGCGCACGGAACACAGTGCGCCGCCTTCTCGGGCCTGTTACTGGTCGGGCGGCGAGTCTCATAACCCGCCGCCCGCAGGCCACACACTAGGGTGGCTGGAGGTCGTCGCGTACGCGCACCCTCCGGCGCCCGGTGCGTCTAGCGCGGGAAGGGAGAAGAGCACACCGCTCCCTCTCTCTCACCGCTTCCTCTTTGGTCGCCAGCACCCCCTCGCAAAAGGAGGCGATGGCTTCCCACGCAGTCTCGCTCCCGAACATGGACAGAACCACGGCCGGAAGCGAGAGGTCACCGCCGACCGCCACGACTAGATCGCGGCGCTGCGACCCCCAAGATGGACACGCCTGCAGTGGTGACATCCGGGCGTCTGCTCTCGGCCTATACGACACAGGTACTTCCCGAAACAACCGTGTCCCGAGAGTATCTGCGTCAGCCAAAAGCTGAGGGCGCCATGCCGCCTCTCCAGCCACTCCTCCATGACGGGTCTTACTGCCGCTATTGCGGCGTGCCCTAAAATGATCACTTAAACTCGAACCGAGTCTTCTGATTTCGGGACCGCCCGATTTCCCACCTGAGCTATTTTAACCCTTGTCTCCTCTGACCTAGACTAGAGTCAAGAGCAAACACATTTCAAATAAAAAAATCTGGGTTGCGGAGGTCTGATGGCAGTCGCTCCGTGTAAAATACTGGTATTCAGCCGCATCTGGTTGGACTGGAAGCTGACCCCAACATAGTTGGGAAAAGGCTAGGCAGATATATGTAGGTATATCTAGGTATCAACCTACCTTTCTTTTTTCTTGTGTTTATCCTCATGGATACCCTCTGTCCGGTGAAGGCGAAGGGTTGTGCCGGACTCTTACCGGCTAAAAATCCACGGTGTTCCTCTTCCTGACATTGGCCGGGGTCGCCGGATTCGCAGAAGCATGCATCGCAACCATCTAGGTACCTACCCACCTACCAGTGGCGAATCTTTTTGGTAAGAGCTGACGCAAAAAACTCTTACCTTCAATCTGTCCAGGGTCAGAGGATACGAAATGGGGCCCTATAAAAATTTACTTAGATTTTTTCCCAATAACAATCACACAAACCTTTCTTTTCAGGGGCCCTTTATTGTCGGGGGCCCCAGGGCCCTGTTTCGGGTGTAGTAACAACACTGTCAGCAGTAGAAGTTTATTGGCTTATATGATAAAGATGACAAATCCGACTGCGGGGCAATTCCGTACACATGCATTTTTATTCATTCCAGAATAGAAAAGTGATCCTGTTGTATCGACCGAGTCGACAACAGCGTAACTATTTCTGGAATGAATACAAATGCATGTGTACGGAATTGCCCCGCAGACGGATTTGCTCACATTGATCTTAATTAAAAATACCCAGTATAATTATGATACAATATTGTTTATTTCGTTGATAATAACAACACAATGTAACTGCGCACGCGTCTGTAAGAGCGACTGTTTTGAACGCCCTGCGGTTCAACGTATCGCTATTTAAGGCACGCAACGCAAACTGAGACCCACGCGACGAAGATCAGTTCTTATTTTTAGAGAAGATACATAATTAAGAGAGCGATTAATGCTTTAGTAATAAGGATTAAAAATACCATTTAAATTTAGGGCCTTATTTAGGGCCCGTGGTCTGAAAAATGCAGTTTTATTTTTTTAAGTAAGAAAAACGTTATGGTCACGTTATTTATAAAATTCTACTTTGATGGCAAGAAGTACACGCGACGACAAATCAAGTTATATATTACCAGTATAATCTGACCTCTCATTACACGGAAATTCTGTACAGTCAGAGGTCAGCTTATACTGGAAGTATAGATTCATCTTAAATTACCCGTACATACTTTTTTCCATAGTCTTATCAGTATAATCTACAAAAAATGTAAGCATAGTAATATCTCAGTTTGCGTTCAGTACCTTTGTTACAAAAATACTGAACAATTTAACACACAAACATAATATTACAAATGTAAATATATTACATGTAATTTATTACATTTATATTACATTACATGTAATTCATCGAGGTATATAGGCTTTGTATCGTCATTGATAAATATATTAAATAAATAAATAATCTCATCATCGATGTTATTGGTGATGTTCTTTACAAAGGTCAGGTGCGTAGTACTCTCAACCGGCGTGCGTGTATAACAAGATGTATGAATGTGGATGAAGCGATAGGGGTATGTAAGGGTCGTAGCATGTGGCGTTCTGTAGTTTCTGCCTACCCCCATGGGAAAAAGGCGTGAGTTTATGTATGTATGTAAATAATCTCTTAAAAAAACTTTTAAGTTATACGGTTTTTTATCTTGCATTACCCCTGCAGCATCAGAATTTGAGGAATGAAGGTTGAAATTATTATAATGTTGTATTGTTATGGGAATTGAATTTGTGTGCGAAGTTTCAGAAGAATCGGTTAAGTAGAAGTAGTTGAAAAATTTGTCGCAAGATTGTTGTGATGTTTAAAAATTTAAATATCAAAATGCTTGAATAGGCAATGAGATATTTAAATGTAGTCGCAATACAAGATAATGATTCAGTCACCAAACTTCTTGTTGAGCGACAACGAGGACAGCTTATGCCCAACAGTGGACTATAATCAGTTGAGTAGAAAACGCAGAATAATGTCTAGAATTATTTAACAAATAATGTAAAATACTGACTCCCTTGTTGGTCTAGTAGTTGGAAGCGCGACTGTTGAGCAAGTCCTGGGTTCAATCCCCAGGTCGGGCAAAGTGTTATTGTTTTTTTTCATTAGGAATTTCTCAGTAGCAGCTTGGATTTGTGCCCGGTTAATGGTAATAGGCTCGCCACCTATTACATGGGACTTAAACACATATGGCAAAATGAGAGTGTTACTATGTATACACCTCTGCCCAACCCTTCGGGAATACAGGCGTGATGTTATGTTATGTTTAATTGGCACTAGAGGACGTCCTAGAAGGACATACATCGATGTTATTGGTGATGTTCTTCACAAAGGTCAGGTGCGTAGTACTCTCAACCGGCGTGCGTGTATGACAAGATGTATGAATGTGGATGAAGCGAAAGGGGTATGTAAGAGTCGTAGCATGTGGCGTTCTATAGTTTCTGCCTACCCCCATGGGAAAAAGGCGTGAGTTTATGTATGTATGTATGTAATTAAACCAATATAAGAAATTAAACCAATATTCCTATCAACAAAGTTACTCATTAAAGTACATGATTGGCACTAGATCCATCTACTTCAATATATCTATCAATGACGACGAACAAAACTCTTGACACATCTATCTAGTTAAAAAAACAATATATTCACACTTTATATTGAAGCTTACTGTAAAGGTATGTACACAGAATTATCCTGAGAGGTGTAGAATATTATCTTCTAAATTAACTTTCAAGCGGGATAGACAGAGAATTGAGTACATCTAATATTTGAATTTACATTTTTAGTTATTGAAGTATAACATAATGACGCAGATTCTCTTGTTCACAAACTAAAATGAGAGTATTGCTATCTTTTACTAACTGACAGTGCGAGAAAAGGACGGTGATAGATAAGAACTAAGTTACAGATGTTAAACACGCTTTGAACTTCACCGTTGTTTTAGTCGAAACGTTATGACGATGGAAATTTTAGGACCAAGCCACATCTGACGGAAGAAACGTCGCCGATGTTCCGCCAGTACACATAATTCCATATAAACATCTCACACCGTACACATTTGACCGAAAATGCGTTACTAAAATTCCTCTAGTAAATTACGCGACAAAAGATCGGCGACGTATCTTCCGTCAGATGTCGCTTGGCCCTTAGTTTTTAATTAGACAGTTCATATTTACGTCCGTATCTTTCTAATTTATGAGAGGCTTTAGAGGGGCTCGCGGCTAAATAACAACCGCGCCGATCGTAAGATATGCGAGGTTAAGCTGCGCTTGTCGCGGTCAGTCCGTGGATGGGTGACCATTTGTTACACATTGAGACCCCTCCGTGCCTCGGAGAGCACGTTAAGCCGTCGGTCCCGGGTGTCATACGAATACCTGTGACAGTCGTTACGGGTAGTCAGAAGCCCGAAAGTCTGACAAACGGTTTAACCTTAGGATATCGGCATTGCCCAGTTAATGGGTTGCGGAGGTCTGATGGCAGTCGCTCCGTGTAAAATACTGGTATTCAGCCGCATCTGGTTAGACTGGAAGCTGACCCCAAGATAATTGGGAAAAGGCTAAGAGGATCTTTCTAATTTAATCAGAGTATAAAAGGTGGCAATAGACTAGGTTGCGTTTAGCTTGTACACAACAGAATCGCCGGCATTATCTGCTTAACAAGCTAGGGTGTACCGAATGTCTTACATGAAAGATAAATTCGACGCGGCGCGATACACAGTAGCGTAAAATATTAAGCCGTGTCTCCACCAAAGAAAAATTTGCAGCTTTTGTGTTGTCAACACGTGTTTTCTGTTGTGGACACGGCTTTATGATGGAACAGTTAAACAATAACTCAAGTCAATTATAAAAAAAAAAAACGTACGAAGCTAGCTAGCTGAAAATAGATTTTATTTGATATTTTAGTATCGCCTCGCGTCGCTTCGTCGTTCATGTAGGACGAAATGTTAAGGCGTTTAGATACTAAAATCCTATACTTATCTATAATAAAGATCGGATCTGAATTTGCGTGAGGGAAATAGATGCATTCTGTAATTTAGAAATAGGTAAACTTATATAATTCTATGTGTTAATCCTAATTCATTATTGTTTCACTTAAAAACATTAACGTAGACACACATGGACAAAAGGTCTAGTACAAAACTAACGAAAAAAAGAAAATAAAGCCGTTGCCGGACCAAATCATTTTATAAAAAAAAAACTGGTCGAATCAAACCGAAGGGAGCCGACAAGTTACGAAGGTTGCCGTCGTGTGTCTGCCATCGCGAGCGTCGCCACGCAATAGCCACTCTCACATACGTACCGCCGCATTAGATGTTCATGTCAAACAGTATGTAAGTTTGCATACACCACCAGGCACCCAGATCACTGCGACGAACAAACCCGGCACACCTTCAGAGCGCGACAAGACACCGATATTAAACTTAGAAATAACAGCAAACTAATTTAAATCCTGTGTCGTTATCACAATGCCTAGTTCAGCTTGCAACAATTTTTCACCATACGAAGATTCGACTGCATACATTGACGTAAATAAGTCTACTTTTACGCGGTTTCCCGGTTCCTATAAACAAAAACGTATCGTTTTGCTTATCAATGGTAGCGTTTTTTATTATCAAACTGGGCATATAAATAGATGTGTAAGCTAATTTTACCCGTGATAGCTACTTCCATATGGGACGGTCTACTATGCAAAGCTATGAGGTCTTTGCTTCATTGCTGGTGGACAAGAGTCTCAATTTTAACCAATAACGCCACGTAAATTATAGGAATCGACCATTAGTCTACATTTTTGAGCGTTGACCCGAGGTCCATGTGTTTCTTTGCCAATGTTTTAGTCTATTTTTATTATGGACACTAAATATAATGTTTTTCACTTAAAAAAATAATAAGAAAACACCATTACAATCTAAAATATATACTGGCCTGCAAAAATAAGTATCACACTTTTAAAATTGCAATAACTTTTTAGGTACACAAGATATATTTTCGAAACAAAAAAGACTCAAAAAAGAGTTTAACTTTGTTACTATAGTTTCAAAGAAAGCTGATAAAAATTGCTATAAAACGTTTTTTATTTTAAATCTCTAACTTCTATAGTTTAGAAAAAATTGAAATTTTAAAAGTGTGATACTTATTTTTGCAGGCCAGTGTATAATAATATAGCACTATGTTAAAAAATCTATATACATAATTTACACACAAAATATTTTTAACAGCAAAGTCCACTAGCGCCATTTTCAAGAAGTTGAAACACTACATGTTGTCTATAACTTATTCTACTCTATGATATACTTATTAGTAGTTAAAAAACCTGGAAATCTGCTGACCCCTCAGGATAATTCTGAGTCTATTATTATAAAGCTAAAAAATATGGCTACACTATTGACATTGCACTTTATGAAAAAGTTTAATATTTGATGTTAAAATTATAACTAAGTTCAATCGGTAACAGCACACTGCATTGATTGTTTAGGAGGCTTAATATTAAGACTTTGCGGGGTAAGCTGTATTGTAGGTGCGGGGTACATACCATAGGCTCGCGTACTGTAGCTACGAACAAGTAAAACTCAAAAAATCCAACGGCTTTATGAATGGGGCCTAATAATTGAGCTGTGTTATGCAATAATGTGTCAACCCACAAAAATATTAATTCTGTGTTAACCCCATCTAGTAATAGTGGTAGGTGTGGTAGGTTTACCCAACGCTTGAAAAAATGCAAACTGCATTAAGATTTTTTTCATAGACGCTTTATTTCAGGGGTGGCCAACCAGTCAATCGCGATCGACCGGTCGCTCGAGGCTCTTAATCCAGTCGATCATGGCAAGGCAAAGAAAAATATAAGTTTAATATAAGTTGAATGAAGAGGTACTGATTATGTAATTGGTAGATCGCACAGAGTCTACTCAGTAAACAGTAAATCTTGGGTCGAAATAAGTTGGCCACCCCTGCTCTATTAAATTTACTACAGTTCTGGGTATTTATTCAAACGTTGAGTATAGATCTACCACAAGAACTAGATGACGTTAACACAAAATTCATATTTTTGTGGGTTGACACATTATTGCATAACAAAGCCCAATTGTGGTCTGGTCCCCTGAACAACTTGATGTCTCAGGAAAACAAAATAATTTCAAAATATATTATTCAGACTTACTCAATCTAGCTTCTTTACTGAACTTTCCAAAAAAGTGGTTACCTAAGTTGTAGTTAAACGCATGAAGGTATAGTTGATGGAGACCACTACGAACATACATACATAATCAGCCCATTACTGTCCCACTGCTGGGCACGGGCCTCTTCTCAGAATGAGAAGGATTTAGGCCGTAGTCCACCACGGTGGCCTAATACGGGTTGGCAGACTACACACACCATCGAGAACTTTATGGAGCCCTCTCAGGTGCAGGTTTCCTCACGATGTTTTTCCTTCACCTCATATATATAATCAAATTCTGATCCGCACATGAATTCGAAAAGTCAGAGGTGCGGGCAGGGACCGAACTTAGACCTTCCTGCATGAAGGACAAGCGTTCAACCGCTAGGCTATTAACAAGTATCCACCAGAAGAAGCTGGTGGATCGAGATCTGCCGGGGTTGCGGTGCATGCAATAGCGAATCCCGCGACCCCGGCCTTAGGTCAGAAGGAGGGACACCGTTGGTTTTTAGCCGGTAAGAGTCCGGCAGACCGCCTCGCCTTCCCCGGGCGAGAGACATCCATGAGGATTATCCAACGCAAAAAAAAAGGCTATTAAGAAGTAAATATTCAAGGCCAATAAAATAAATAAACTAAATATTACGGTTGATGGCAATAGGCTCGCTCCCTATTACATGGAACTTAAACATAACAGCAAAATGAGGGTGTTACTATACACCTCTGCCCAACCCTTCAGGGAATACAGGCATGTCATGTTATATATACTCAAGGCCAAACGTTTTGATTTTTAGTAAGTGTTGTCTGTGATGTGGTCTCCATTTGTATCTACACCTTCATGGTTCCCAATATGAATGACTGTGTTAAACCTTATATAGGCTAGAGTCTAGCCTAGTTAACTCTACATTAGAATTGTAATGGCAGCACAGCAAAGAACAACTAAAATCTTTACAAAAATCGACATTTTCCAATGCATAGCTTGCTCTGCCGGGCTAGGTAAGTGGGTATGGAAATGGCAAAGCCAACTCTGATTGGTATAATGACGACACTGCAAAGATTTTTACAGTAAGGCCGCGTTTCCACTTTGTCGTGACGACAGACAATCGTGTAGTTTTAAGTGTCGTGGCTTATATATTTAAATGGAGGTGTTCACATAGACGACACGATTAACTGTCGTTCACGACTTGTTTTTTTTACAGTGACGACAGATTGTCAAGTCAATGGAAACGGCTAGCACAACAGTCGTAAAACGATAAGAAAACGTCACGACATCGTGACGGCAAATCATGTGTCGTTGTTACGACTATCTGTCGTGGCCACGATAAAAATATCGTCTCGTTTTGTAGCTTGCTACTGATGTGCAAACGACGAAGCGACTGTCGTGAAACGATAAAATGTCGTCGTGATCTAATGGGAACAGAAAGATACGATAGTCGATAAACGATAAAAAGAATTGACCACTAACAGTCGTTATAATGGGAACAGCTAGAAACGACAGTCGTCCAACGATAAATTTATCGTCACGACATAGTGGGAACGCGCCCTAATTGTTTGCAGTGTTGCCATAATTCCCCTGCAGAGTTAGCTTGGCCTGACTCTATGTTTTTTTTATTACTATTTGTATTATTAATAATTAAGCAATTCTATCTATTTGAGCAAAGCTGTAGAATCGAATATTTTTAAGAAGTATTTTTTTTTATACAATATGTAACATAATTAACGCACATCCTGAAAGTAGTTTGTTCAGAATCGTTTACTGAATCGATTTCTATCGTTTTTAATATAAGTAATTTTTTATCCTAAAAATAATTAAAACTAAGGAAAACTACAGTCAAAACAAACTGAAATGGACCGTAAATCAAGGAAAAAATACTTTTAAAAGTGCATTTTTAAATGTACAATACAAATTCCATAATTCAATACAAAATAATGAAAAATAAACCTTATTTCAAGAACGTTAATTTAGTAAATAACAATGCATATACATGTTAAACTAAAATTTCAGTGTATGTATTAGGATTATAACATAATATCCTAATTGGGGTGTGTGAGGGTGTGCGTTAATTACGTTACATGTATATTCTCGCCGCAATTTTAAGCCTCTCATAAACAAGTAATAACCTACAAAATCCTCTACGCTCCTTATCTATGCCTCACATTCTTATTATAACTACAGTTATTTGTCGAATTTACCTTATTTAATAAACTATTTGCTTTTTTGCGAGTGCCACCTGGTTTAGCTGCTTAAAATGTATCATGGTATAAATCATACTAGACTAGCGACCCGCCCCGGCTTCGCACGGGTGCAACGTAGATACTAATGTGGGGCATATAAACCTCCCTCGTCTGTCTGTAAGTCGCTCCCGCTGTCTGTACGCTTAGATCTTTTAAACTACGTAACGGATTTTAATGCAGTTTTCAGCAATAGTTAGAGTGATTCAAGAGGAAGGTTTATATGCCCCACATTAGTATCTACATTGCACCCGTGCGAAGCCGGGGCGGGTCGCTAGTTCTAGTATAATTATACTATGATACAATAATAATATTTATTCATTGTACCTTAATAACCGTGCAAAACTTCAAAGTTTTATTGACCTCATGAGATTTTCATATATCGCCATTAATAAAACAATAATCTATTTAAATTAAACTTCGTTATATACAAATTATATGAACTTATAAATTGACCGATTGTAAATAGGAATGCTTTGATGGGTCCCTTACAGAATGGTCCATGATGGTCAAAATAACGGTTTTTACTCTACGATTTAAGAGATCGATTTATATCATGGAGCAGATATAAATGGAGTGCTAAGGGTTGACCCACATCTGACAGCATGGAATCGCGTTTTGAAGGTTGAAATTATTTTAATGTTGTATTGTCATGGAAATTGAATTTGTGTGCGAAGTTTCAGGAGAATAGGTTAAGCAGAAGTAGTTGAAAAATCTGTCGCATGATTTGAAACAAAAATACACGAAGTGAAGCTAATTGAATCTCACACGAAAGACATATTTATACCAAGAGGACTTTGGGCTTTTACGGAAACACATAGCATTCCATTTGTTGTCTACTCCATGCTAACATTCTTGAGTAATACGGTCAAGTTTGACCACCATGGACAAATTGTGTACAGAAACCAAAATATAATTGAAGATAAAAGATTAAAATTAATATGTCGTTTCCATTTATAATCAAATTAATTACTTACTCCGTGTCAAGATGTTACACATTTCTATATAAAAACGCTATTTTCATATCTACATAATCAGTTCAGTTTTTCTTTTTTTTTTATAAAATGGACACTGACTTTAGGCTGACATTTGGATTAAGAAAAAAACCATACTAAACATAATTTTTGGTAATTTGGAAGATCTTATACCTCAAACATGGGAATCAAATCCCTTTTTGAGAGACACACCTTCAAGTCTGACAACTTTCTGGAAGAGGGGGACCGAGGAGTGTGAGATAATCACCGTACCAAAACCCTGGTGGCCATTTGGGGGGGGGGGGGGGGGGGGTAGGGGTAGGGGTCTTCGGAGACTAAGTTGTGCTTTCGGAGCCCCTCCTGTGCTACGCCTGACTTTCATCTCCCCATAAGTGGACCAAACATCTACCTACAAAATGAGGTATTCTTGATTATTTTCTAATCAGGAATTGTATGACTATATCCTAATTTAAAATTAGGGGCTCATGGCTAATCAAGCACTGCACGGGTCATAAAATTCACGAGGCTGCTTAGCACTTGCAGCGGTCAGTTCGTGGATGGGCGACCGTTCGTAACACATCGAGACCCATCCGTGCCTCGGAGAACACGTTACACCGTCGGTCCCGGGTGTCATAAGAATACCTTTGGCAGCCGTTACGGGAAGTCAGAAGCCTGAAAGTCTGACAACCGGATTAACCTTAGGATATCGGCAATGCCCAGTAACTGAGTTGCGGAGATCTGAAGGCAGTCGCTCCGTGTAAAATACTGGTATTCAGCCGCATTTGGTTAGTTTGGAAGCTGACCTCAACATAATTAGGAAATGGGGAGGAGGAAGAACGTGATTTTAAATGCCGTTATATTATATCTGGAGCGATAAATACATTTATATATGTGTAACATCTCGCCACAAAAAATATTTCTATCTATAAAATTTTAAGCTAACTAACGATAACTTAATAGATATTTGTCTATTACAATATATTACTTCATACAATTCATGTTATATACCTAGTTCATATAATTATCCGTTCGCTGCGCCCTCTGAGTACACGTCTTGACAACTTCCAAGAGTTATGACGTCACTGGAAAAAAGATCATTGTTAAAATGTAACTAACAACTTTTTTTTAATTTTTGTCTTGGGCGCTTTTGGCCCTAGTCTCGCCTGATGGTAAGCGCAGACAGGGTTTAAGATGGAGCACACGAATCCAATGAACAGAGATATAAGACGGATTCCCCTATACCCCTCTGGCTCTCACATACACACGACGGAACACAGTAAAGTGCTTGGCGTCGGACTTTAATGTTCAGGTGGTAGCTAGCCAGGGGGACCGTATAGATCCTACCACCAAGCGTGCTGGGTTTTGTTGATGTACACAACGTGAATGGCAAATGGCACGATAAAATCCAATAAGAGCTTTGTTTAACGTTGCCTAGGTGGTCCAATAAATCTCTCTTAACGTGGGAGCATCAGACATAAATCTCACATGCAACACCCAGACCCAGAAAAATTTGTTCCGTTCGGGAATCGAACCCGCCACCCGTAGCGCAGAAGCCAATCACTCAGCCACAGCGCCAAACGTGTCGTCAAAGTTCAAATTTCATGAGCTGGTGCCAGGCGGCTACTGTTGGATTTCTGAAGCACCCTGGGAAGTCAGCCCCGCTTATAACCTTGCTGACTAGCAAATCTTTGAAGAATATTGAATACCATACCAGTCGTGGACGCTAGAGCCTCGTGCTCTAAATGTGTATAGTGTAGAGCACTCGGCGCTATAGCGGCGCTGACAGTAGAGCTCCGAACTGCAGCAGAGCTTCGCGAAGAGCTGCGCCTGCGCCGGCTGCCCGCGCGCTGGCTGCTAGGCGGACCAGGGCGGGGTACAGACCTGGGAGAACGATCACAATTATCACCTAAGTAACACACAATATCATGTACGTCATTTGATTTAGTGTCGATGATATGGGTAACTGCTTTGTTGGTCTAGTGGTCGCAAGCGCGACTGCTGAGCATAGAGCCTTGGGTTCGATTCCTAGGTCAGGCGAAGTGTTATTGGGTTTTTCCATTAAGAATTTCTCAGTAGCAGTCCCGAGTCTGGATTTGTGCCCGGTTAATGGCAATAGGCTCGCCCTCTGTTACATGGGACTCAAACATAACTGGCGAAACGAGGGTGTACTAAAAACACTTCTGCCGAATCCTTCGGGGAATACAAGGCGTATGTATGTATGACATGGGTAAGAAAGGAGTGAGTACTGAGATGACGGCTGATAGAGGAGAATGGAAGAGGAATACGTGTTGTGTCGACCACACCTAGTGTGGGATAAGGGCAGGGAGATGAAGATGATGAATTTAATCCTGACTTTCAGAAAGTCAAGATTATTTTTTTTTGTTCAAATGACGATTTGATACGTTTGCTAAATCTATTGATTGGAGAAGGTAAAACTGAACTTACTGCGTTATTGCCTTGGATGGGTAACCATTCGTTACACACCGAGACTAAGGTGTGAATTAAATTTTTTGAAAGTTAATTAACTTAGATAAAAATAACAATGTATCATTAAGAGCCGGTTGTTTCAAACGATCAGTAAAAGTATGTTTCGTTAGTCAAATATTAACTATTAGATAGGATGTTTAACGTCCGTCAAACGCAGAGCGTTGTATGTCTTTTGACGTATGTCAAGAACGGCAAAGCGTGCAACAACGCTTATTATTATTTAATCATCGTTGACGCCATTTTTAACTGTTACCCGTTAGTAATGTACAGCAGTAAATGTTTCTAAAGCACTGACCTATTAATTTCTGCCACGCGACAGCATCCACCTTCCCCGGCGGCGCTTTCTTCATGGACTCTGTGAGCGTCGCTACTGCCTTCAGCACGAACGAAATCTCTGAAAGTTGATGCCTACGAGAAACAATAAAAGATTATTATACTACAGTGCGTTCAAGTCACGAAGATGCGCCCCACTCCTTGTTGTGGTCGGTAGTCGCGTGGTGTGTATGCAACAATTGTTATGTCTAGCAGTGGCGAAGGGTCACTTTTGGTAAGAGTGAAGCCGGAACAAAAAATACTTACCTTGGTCAAAAGTGACGCATGCAGTGCATGTAGGTAAATACCTATACCTAATGTTTAAAATAAAACTAAAACATTTAATTTAATTTTACAACTTCCCGTGAGCCATTGATATTTACTGTAAGCATTAAGTTCACCGTTGTATTTAAGTCCCACTGTAATAGGGGGCGAGCCTATTGCCATCAACCGGGTACAAATCCAAACTCCGGGCTACTACTGAGGGATTCCACACAGAAAAACCCAATAACACTTTGCCCGACCTAGGGATCGAACCCAGGACCTCACGATCAGCAGTCGCGCTTGCCACCACTAGACCAACGAGGCAGTTAATATAAAAATATATAAATAGGTAGTAAGTATAAAGATCTAGTATTAGAAAGTATTAAGTACATGTAGGTAATGTGACTATATTATTTGGCAATAGTAGACACTAGTAGTGACTGTTCAAAAGGGAAGCCGGTAGGAATCGGCTTGTATGGAGCCTTCGCCACTGATGTCTAGTCTTTTTCCAACCATGTTGGCGTCAGCTTCCAGTCTAATCAGATGCGGCTGAATTGCACATTTTTGCTCCGTAGCGATTTAGACAAAGAGTGGGGCGGGCCTGAAGTGTATTACAACGCACTATACATATATTGTCAACAGTAGTCCGTAGGAGGGAGGGGACAGATTAAGAACATAATGACCCCTCCGTCGCCGGGTAAGCGAGTCGTGAAGTAAAGTCGTAATTGTGTCCGAAAAATGGCGACAGGCTCGTCAATTATTACATGGGACTTAATACCAGAGGCGTAACGTGGGTGTACAAACTCCTGTAATAGAACACCTCTGCTTACCCCTTTAGGGTTTAAAGGCATGAGTATATGTATGTATACCATAGAAAAAAATATTTAACGATTGAAGAGAAGTAAAGTATTTTTCTGTACACATTAATGAGAAAGTAACTCTCGTCTGTATGTTTGTTACCTCATCACGACTAAACTACTGTTCCAATTTTGATCAAACTTAGTACAGAGACAGTCTGGAACCTGGAGAAGGACATATAATAATAAAAAACAAGGAATACGCGATAAACGGCATCCACGCGGGTGAAGCTGCGGGCGACCTCTAGTATTGAATATAAAGTAGTGTTTGTTTAGTTACCTTGGCAACGGTTCAGTGTTGTCTTCGTCTTGTGTATACTTCGATATCACTTCCTGGAACCTGTCCAGTAACGCTACTATTGCTAAGGGGTCAGTGTCATCTGAAACAGAATGATTATAAGTACATATACAAAAAGAAAACACTCTGGGTCGTACGCACTTATAAACGATAGCGCTATTCGCTGTATGACATTAAAGGCTGCGTGTGGATAATAATACGGTCTTGGAGCTTGGAGACGCGTCGTATGTGGTCACGATTCTCAGCAGTGAGGGAACGACGAACAAGAAGAAGTGTATAATAAACGTATGTATTAATAATAACTTACTCTCAACGCCAGCGAAGGAGTCAATATCCTCAAGCATGGAGTACTGCAGCAGAGTTTCGAAGCACGTCCGCGCGAACTCTTCTCTCTCTTTTAATTCTTGTTCATTTTCTGTAAACAGTTGATTAATGTTTAATTCAATAATAGGTTAATTAACTACTTCAAAAAATACCAAGATATACTGGCCTGCAAAAATAAGTATCACACTTTTAAAATTGCAATAACTTTTTAAGTACACAAGATATATTTTCGAAACAAAAAGGACTCAAAAAAGAGTTTATCTTTGTTACTATAGTTTCAAAGAAAGCTGATAAAAATTGCTATAAAACGTTTTTTATTTTAAATCTCTAACTTCTATAGTTTAGAAAAAATTGAAATTTTAAAAGTGTGATACTTATTTTTGCAGGCCAGTGTAGTTTGGAAGGACGACACACGACGTCAAATCAATCTATTAATTTCCAATATAAGCTGACCTCTCATTGTATTGAAATTCTGTACAATAACAGGTCAGATTATACTGGAAATTATAGCTAGATTTATCGTCGTGTGTACTTATTATACAAGGTTAGTCGGAAATGGGGTACTAAGCCGAAAGGGTGTTAAAGTATCCATAATAATGCATAACTTTTGTTTTACAACTTTCCCCAAAAGTTAATAGTTCAAGAGAAATAGCTGTTCAAAAATTTCATAAATAATACGCTAAATTCTCTCTATCCTCAGCTTGATCAGCTCTGTTTACATTTTAGGTCATATTTGGGGTCACGGATTAGAACCTCTATCTTCTGAATTCGTAACTAAAGCAGGGATGAAGATTTTTAGGAAAAACTACAATAAAAATAATTATGCATGAATTTTTTGTCAAGTTATGAAATGTTAACACTTTCTTTAAAACAATTATCAGTGATACATTAAGTGGCTTGCGGCTTAGTACTCCCTCTCTGACTAAGCTTATATATATAGAAACAATGATATTATAAGTAAAAAGGTGTAGATAGGTTATAAGCGCCCAGCAAGCGACACGTCAAAATGTGGCTAATTAGCCAGACTTGACCTCAGTGTTGCGTTTCTACTACACTAGACGACCCACCGTCGCAAATTACATTTGTCTCTTTTTCGTTCGCGATAATCGAATCATGCCATCCTATTTTGACGTCTAATCGTAATGTAGTGTGCTATTGCAATATTTAGTTATTTATGTGTGCGTTAGTGTGCCGTTTTTGAAGATCGAATGTTGTTTAGGTAACCTATCTACACCTTTTTACTTATAATATCATTGTATAGAAAGAACACTATAGTTGTAAAAAAAATGATCCAAAAATTTAATAGGTACGGTCAACAACGAAAGTAGGTTAACACTGTTACTTTTACATAACATCTAAAAGACACAAAATTATTCGATACACTGCTTTTCAGAATTTAATATAATAGTCAAGAGTTTGTGTTATTTTATTGTTACATGTGTTGCGATTAAACTTGAATATTATTGTGTTCAGTTATGGTTTAAAAAACTGAAGTGTTAACATACTTTTGTTGCTGACTGTACATGCTTTTTCAAAATGTTTGGGAGGGGAAATTTAGTGTCGTTTATAATGAAGTTACGTATAGGGTGTGGTGGCTGCGTGTGTAAGGAGCCAGCTCGTACGAGCGCCAGCAGCGCCCGCAGGTGCTGCGGCGGCAGGCGCGGCCGCGCCCGCAGCGCCTGCTCGCGCACCGCCACCACCAGCTGGCGGGCTGCGCGCCCGCCGCCCACACTATACGGGAAACAACAGAATCGATCTTTGTTATGTAATCATCAGTTAATTCTTTTAAATTAAAAATATTGGTCTAATTAATAGACAAATTTTTTTAATCCGCATCTACTTACATATTTTTACGCCAGTATTCCCCAAAGGGTTAGGCAAAGGTGTGATAAATGATAAATGATTTTTATTTCTGTAAATAAATCTGTTACAGACACTTTTACAAGTCAATGTAATGTTTTTTTTAAGGCTAGATGGCGCCGGCATTTCCTATCTGACTAGCTCTGAGAAGAAAAGCCGAAACAAACTCAGAGGTCAAAGTCTCTTTTAAAGTCCAGACATTGTAGTAGCTTTTGAGGAAAGTGCCATAGCAGGTTTGAGTTGACCTGTCCTAACTGACGGCACATCTGCATCAGTCATCGCGGAGCTCAAACCTATTTTAGGGAGCTCAACAACCCGACCGCTGCAAGACGCTATCAATCAGATGGACAATTGTGTGGGTCACAAAAAAAATACTCAAGAACCGCCAAAAGTTTACAAAATTCGTGTATATAGCTACCCTACATGGTACTCACATTCACAATTTATTAAAATTAAATATGTATAGTTCCATCCTCATTTCGCCAGTTATGTTTAAGTGCCATGTAATAGGGTGCGAGCCTATTGCCATCAACCGGGCACAAATCCAAACTCCAGGCTGCTACTGAGGAATTCCACACAGAAAACCCAATAACACTGCACAACCTGGGAATCGAACCCACTACCTCACAATCAACAGTCGTGCTTGCCACCACTAGACCAACGATGCAGCTAGTTACCTACTTTTATAAAGATTTTATTAACAAATCAATCAAATATAATTCTTATCATGGTTAAACGTAAATATGTAACACAATTATTTCATTAACTGATATAGCCCATGAAAAATTTCAATTAACAATTTTTGGAATTATTTCGGGTCTGAAATACGAATTCTAGACCATTCTGACTTTCCCAATTGTGTTGGGATCAACTTCCAGTCTAACCAGATGCGGCTGAATACCAGACTGTCATCAGACCTCCGCAAACCAGTTACTGGACAATGCCGATATCCTAAAGTTAGACCCATAGGGCCGGCGCAGATTTGGCAAGACGCAGCGCAGAACATTTTTCACTGCCAAACCATTATAGACTTTGCTAGCGTTTAATTAATATCGAAAATCACCTTTCGTTTCTAGTCGCTTCGATGCTCTCAGAGTCTCGGGGACTAGTAATTGTGTTAATTGATTTTCGATCTTATTTCAACGCCCACAAATTTTATAATGCTTTGGCAGTGAAAAATGCTTTGCGCTGCGCTTCGCCATATCTGCGCCCGCGCATATACCTATATATTCTAGACCATAAAAGTATAAAACAAAAGTTTTCAATAACAATACAACTCACGGTGGTTCAAACAGGAACGTCTCCAGCACTTTGGGCAGCGTCTCCCAAAACTCTTTGTACACTTCTGGCTGCTCCCTCGCTAACGGCAAACCAGTACCTAATACCTATAGCAATTTTAAATCATAAATATATAAAAACTTTTTATTTATGCCTAAAAAAAACAACAACTAGGCCTAGTGTAAGCGGGTTTTGAATCGAAAATACAACTGTCCTATAATATTTAGGTTTTTTTTTGCGACATGCACAATTTGTATCATACATGGATGTGAATAAAGTTTTCAATTTAATTAAATGGTATGTGCGAATCGAGTATTTTTAATTCAAAATTCACTCACATTAACGTTACAAACGAGCCGGCACCAGGCCAGCGTGGTGGACTAAGGCCTAAACCCTTCTCATTCTGAGAAGAGGGCCGTGCCCAGCAGTGGGACAGTAGTGGGCTTATTATGTATTTGTAATGTTAAGATTACGGTATTAGCGTCACAATATTCGTGCTAGGCCTACAAATTTCTCCTCATCTTCGAATATCATTTAATCGATAACGTTAGATTGAAATTCAAAACGAATCGAATGCCCAAAATATCGAGAACTCGAAATATGGAAAATTCTAAGCTGAATCGATTTTTTATTGCAACGTATCTATACTTTATACTAATATTATAAAGAGGAAAGATTTGTATGTTTGTATTTTTGTATGTAACAAATAAACTTAAAAACTACTGGACCGATTTCAAAAATTCTTTTACCGTTAGAAAGCTATATTATCACTGAGTAACATAGGCTACGGGCGGAGCCGTGAGGACACAGCTAGTATTTAATAAATTTAATAATAAACAGGTTGATTGATAATAAAATTGAATGTTGATTTATTTTTGGTAGTTAAATATGTATGCTTAGATTAATGATTGGTCTCTGCTGCGCTCCAACTAGACACCGCCGGCGTACTAGTAAAACGCGACAACTAATACTACGCCGAAATCGGCGTACTTCAGTCAGTCTCGTTGCAACCAATGTGTGATGATGACGTGCCGCGTGTTTTATTAAACTGCTCATAATACAAAGTAAAATCGCCGGTTTGCGTAGTGAAACTGTGTAAAAACAATACTACAAGAAATAAGATCGTTGCAAATGTCGATATAAAGCTGCCGCATTCAAGGAGCTATTATTGTTAGGTAGAGTATCTAGTTGAAGCTCAGCGGAGACCAATAATTAATCTAAAGTATGTATCTTCTTCTTCTTTTCGTGTGGTTAGTGACTAACCTGGTGTCAGAGTAATGCCGCCCATGGGCGACACACATGCCGTCGAGAAATATCTCTCAGGCATGCTGGTTTCCTCACGATGTTTTCCTTCACCGTTTTTAAGCAAGTGATAATTATACAATACGCATATGAATCCGAAAAGTCAGAGGTGCGTGCCTTGGGTTCGGACTCGAGACCTGTCTTGGCAGTCCGGTGGTCATACCACTAGGTTATCATTGGTGTTTTAAAGAAGAAGAAGAAGAAGTATGTATGTTTTATTACCTGTAGTAATAGTGATGAGATCTGTGCAGTTTCATCCATTTGTTCAGCTGTTTTGCGCCGCTTGTCTTGACCATATTTCTGTACTGATGAGTGTAGGGCCTAAAAATAACGATATACATTAAAAGTTCTGCCCGCCTTTTCCCAAGTATATTGAGGTCAGCTTCCAGTCTAACCAGATACGGCTCAATACCAGTATTTTACACGGAGCGACTGCCATTAGACCTCCGCAACCTAGTTACAGGGCAATGCTGATATTCTAAGATTAGACCAGTTGTGAGACTTTCGGGCTTCTGACTTCCTGTAACAACTGTCATAGGTATTCGTATGACACCCGGGAACGACTGTTTACCGTGTTCTCCGAGGCACGGAGGGGTCTCGATATGTAACGAACGGTCACCCATTGACATGCCGACCGCGGCAAGCGCAGCTTAAGCTCGTAAATCAAATAATTACCCACGAGCCCCTCGCACTCACTGACTAATATAGGTATTCGTATGAGAACTGGGACCGACGGCTTTGCATGCTTGTCGAGGTACGGGGGGGTTTCGATGTAATCTACTCTCGTCGATCTTATTTTTTATTTTATTTAAGATGGGTTTGCTCTTGACTCTAGTCTAGGTCACAGGTGACAGAGACAAAGTCTACGATGGAGTGAGCTTACCCAGAAGAAGCCTGTTCACTCTAACTTTCAAGAGATTCAGGTTGAATGCGTTTGGGAACACAGACGCAGGTAGTGAGTTCCACTCTTTTGCAGTGCGCATTATGAAGGATGTTTGAAAGCGCTTAGTGCGAATTGGTGGAATGGCAACTAAGTATGGATGGTAACTTGCAGTGCGTCTAGATATCCGCTGGTAGAAGGGGGCCGGTGGAATGAGGTTGTGGAGTTCTTGAGCACACTCACGGAAGTACAGTCTATAGAAGATCGACAAGCAGGCAACCTTGCGGCGATGAGCCAAGCTGTGAAGCTTGGCATCCACCAGTTTTACGTCGCCAATGAGCCTCTTAGCGTTCCACTGAGTCTAGCGCGGCAAGTTGGTATTTAGCTGAGCCATCCCAAAGGTGGCTGCAATACTCCATGCAAGATCGGACTTGGGATTTATAAAGAGTCAAAAACTGTCCAGGCGTAAATTATCGCATCGCTCTATTTAGGATGCCCAGTTTTTTGGCCGCAGTTTGGGCTTTGTGCTCAATGGTGGCGCCGAAGTTGAGACTGGATATCAACTCCATGCCTAGGAGCTCGAGCTGATCAGTTACAGGAAACGATGTACCCCGAAAAGTAGGAGTCTGGTCAAATTAGAGTCTCCCTGAAAGGCTATCCTGGTTACCCCAGACCACCGAGCCGACAGAGATGTTAGCGCTGGTCAGAAGACTTACTAGTAACAGATGCGGTAACACATCGACAGCAGCTTGTGGCGCGGCGCGGTACAGTGCGGCTGCAGCAGACAGGCAGCGAGGAGCTGCACCGCCCGCACGCTCACCACACTTAGCTGCTAGGGATGTGAGCGCGTTGAACAGCGCTGGTAACAGTTCGTGGCGCTGGAGGGCTTCCTGGGAATACAACAGGTAATTATAAAACACATAACATCACGCCTGTATCCTTCAAAGGTTTGGGCAGAGGTGTATAGTAACACCCTCATTTCGCCGTTATGTTTACGTCCCATGTAATAGGCGGCAAGCCTAGTGCCATCAACCCGGCACAAATACAACCCAACAACACTTTGCCCGACCTGGGGATCGAATCCAGGTCCTCACGATCAGTTAGAGAGAAAAGTTGTTTATTAGCGCCAACATGAAGCACAAAAATAAAATAAAAGTATAAAACAAAACCAAAAAGAAAGTATTGGGAAAATATGCGTCACGTCCGCGTAAAACGTCCATCGCTGAGCGTAATGCTGTGTCCCACGTGCGAGGCAGAGCCACAGCGCTGGTTTCCACGTGTCGCGCTTGCCGCCACTAGACCAATGAGGCAGGTAATTACAATCATTGTATTATTCGTAACGTAAGATAAAATCGGATGCAGAGAATAGAACGCATATTTTGTGCACGTTAAGGCGTCATAGCACCGACCGTCGCTATCCAAGCCTTAGTTAGGCCAGGGGAGCTAATAATGTCACATTTGGTGAATCAAATTTTGATTCATACTCGTAATCACAACTGCAAAGAGACTGCAAATCCAATCGGCAGTTGTCACGGCAAGCTGCTTTTAGCACTTGCAGTTATAATTGAGTCATGTTATGCAATAATGTGTCAACCCACAAAAATATGAATTTTGTGTTAACGTCATCTAGTTCTTGTGGTAGATCTATACTCAACGTTTGAATAAATTGAAGGCACCGACTTTTGAAACTGTTAATTTTATAATATGGTAATTATTTTATTATTTTCGTCGTTTTTGTGAAGTCGGTTTTATTTTTGTTAAAAAGTTTTTTTTTTCGTTTTAGTGGCCTTAATTAAAACATGGTTAGATCTACTAAAGACGCTGCTCGAAACATAATCACATCATGACATTATGCGTACTGTTCGTGATTGAGGAGTTCCATTATCTATCTCCGAAGTTCTTCATCAGATATTCACCAAATTTAAATGGGATCAATCTGGAAGTAAATCCTTTCAAATAAAAAAAAATATCTAAATCGGTTCATAAATGACGGAGTTATGAGGTAACAAACATTAAAAAAAAGACAAAAAAAATACAACCGAATTGAGAACCTCCTCCTTTTCTGGAAATCGAATTAAAAATACCCAGAACTGTAGTAAATTTGATAGAGCGTCTATTAAAAAAGTCTTAATGCAGTTTGCATTTTTTCAAGCGTTGGGTAAACCTACCACACCTACCACTTTAACTAGATGGCGTTAACACAGAAGTAATATTTTTGTAGGTTGACACATTATTGCATAACACAGCTCAATTACGAATACGAAACCAAATATGACCTGGTTAAATTCAATGAAAACCTTGACGTGTGTAAAAATGCGTACTGTTTGGCCTGGCCTCTAGGCCAAGATAATCTTCTCAAGTACGCAGCTACCGTCTCCTTACCTTGTGCACGATGTCCAGACAGTGCAGCGCGTGCAGGCTGACGGGCGCGGAGGCTGCGAGAGAATCTAACGCTGACGCGGCCGCCGACGGCTCCGTGCTGCACACGTGCGACAGGCACGCGCCCAGCTTTGTCACGTCTGCTGGCGTGAAGCTGTTGGATACACGAAAATAATGCAACAATTCGTTGGAGTTTCTTGTCGGCTCTTCTCAAAAGGATTAACTTTTTGGAACCGACAACAAAATCGCTACATTTGTGTAACTATTTATTTGTGTCTATTATTTCCTTTATTCGTTAACTTACATACTAATTACATTTTTAAATATTTCTCTATAAATTATAACAAAAACATTTTAAAATATAAAAAATAGTAGCCCACCAGCATCGGGAACAGGGTCCAAGCTACCGGTGGTCAGGGCCTCAGAGAGAGGAACTTCCTGACAATACGCGCCGTGTCCAGAAGTACCGCTTTCTGTACCAGGCCCTTGACCCAGCTGCCCAACGAGAGCCTCGTCAGATGTTGGTCGAGGCTCTTGGCTATTAAGCCATTGGCCGTCACGACTATCGGCACAACAATTGCTGAGTCAACCTCCCACATGTCGACAACCTCGTGTGCCAAGTCTTGATATTTAATTTCTTTATCTTTCTCGGCTTTCACAAGGTTCTCGTCATGCGGGACAGTGATATCAACAATCATTGAGAGACGCTCTGATCGATCTATCACCACTATGTCAGGCTTATTGGCAACAATAGTCCTGTCGGTGATGATAGATCGATCCCAGTACAATGTGATATGACCATTCTCGAGAACTGGGTCGGGCACCACTCGAGTACGGTACTTCTGCGTCCACAAGGTTGTATTTCAGAGAAAGTTGCTGGTGGATAATCCTAGCCACTAGGTTGTGTCTATGCAAATACTCGCCGTTAGCAAGACGAGAACAACCAGAAATAATATGTCGAATAGATTCACCGGGGCAGTGACATGCCCGACAGATGTCAACCGTGCCATCCTTCACAATATATTTCCGGTAGTTGTTCGTCATCATAACTTCGTCCATAATTGCACAGATAAAACCTTCGGTTTCCCCGAAGACATCACCGAAACGTAGCCAGGCTACGGACGCTAGGTAATCTACATCGGGCCCATGAAGGGCCCGGTAAAAGCGTCCGTGAAGCTCCTTGCTCTGCCATACCTCCCTGCGACCATTAGTATACAATACTACAGGCTTGCGCCAGGTCTCTTTAGCCAAGGAGAGCGGGGTGAATCCTTTGTCCACTGCGACTACATCTCGATGCATTCCCACGTCGGCTTGGAGGAAGTACTCCCTGAGGCTGTACACCTCGCGGTTGTGGAGGGTCTTAGCATTTAGAAAGCCTCGACCCCCACACTTCCTCGGAATGTAGAGCCTCATCACCGATGAAGCTGTACATTTGGCTGCTTGCGTCTATTATTATTATGATTTATACACCGTGGGCGCGACGTACCCCTATATTACTACTTTTTCTTCTCCAAGTAGGCATCGGAATCGATTGTTTAAATCGTTCGGGTACCTCGGACATACGGTGTATTTATATTATGATTCATCAGAGATGTGCGAGGATGCGTAGCGAGGGATGTGTTTGTTAAGAACTAATAGAATCACTTCATTTACCTAGCCTCGCTCAGCGCAGCTCTAGTGGAAACGGCTCAGCAGAGCGAGGTTTTTGTACATACAAAATAAGGGAAGGATGTGTGCAAGGGATGTGTGCTAGGGATGGACGTGAGCGAGAAAATAGCAGTCACTAGACGGTGTTTGTCAGAGCTAAATGTATAGGTATAGACCACTCATATGCGCACCGTTTCACATCATCGCTACGCATCCTCGCACCGCTCAGCAGCCTAGCACATTTCTGGTGGAAACGCTCACACCGTTCCACATCCTCGCTACGCATTCTCGCACCACCCAGCTACCTCGCACATCTCTGGTGGAAACGCAGCCTTACTGTCATCTCAAATTACCACTCGGTATACTCACGTGGGTCGTATATGCTGGAAGATGAGTGGGAAGATCTGTACCAGCGTAGTGAGGAAGTTCAAAGATGGCGCGTACACTTCTATCGGCTTGCCATCCTCTGATGCTGAGGAAAAAAAATAGGTTAGTGTATTCTTATCAGAATGGGTGCCTGAAGATGGACGGCGCCGAGGTCGGCACAGGAAGAGGTGGCAAGGTGACCGGACGTGGTTTCAAGTGGTGCAGGGAAAAAGTACATGGAACAATTTAGGGCTTTTGCCCAACAGTGGGACAGTAAATTAGAGCAAGATGACACAAAAAAAAGTATTTTGTAGCGGGGGAGCCTGGCAAAAGTCGGGATAAATGATGTCCGGCAAAACAAGACTATTTTGTAGCAGTCTTAGTCTTTAGGGCGGTCTCTGTGACAAGACATGATTGTCACGGATTTTGCTCATTTTAATATGTGTCATATCGACGGGTCCTACGTATACTGGTGCAAGTGCAAAATCACAACTTTATAGGAGAGTGGTTTAAACATTCGAAATATAGGTATAATTGTCCTGTATAAAATAATGCTGTTATTTGCATTCGTTTGCAAAGTATCACCGAAACTATTTATACTAAACAAAAGAAATTAGAGCAAGATAACGGTGTTTTGAAGGCGATTGATGTAGAAAAGTGGATTTCACATTTTTGCAGGTTGCATCAGTATACGTAGGACCCGTCGATATGTCATTTTATTGTAGCGCATCACGGAAAAAACATCGACAAAATCCATGTCTTGTAGTTTTTGCTAGGTCTGCTAATATTATTAGAAAAGCCTATCTTTGACTGCCTTGTTGGTCTAGTGGTCGCAAGCGTGACTGCTGAGCATGGGGTCCGGGGTTCGATTCTCAGATCGGGCAGTGTTACTGGGTTTTTCGATTTGGAATTATTCAGTAGCAGCCCGAAATCTGGATTTGTGTCCGGTTAATGCCAATAGGCTCGCCCTCTATTACATGGGACTTAAACATAACTGGCGAAATGACGGTATACTAAAACACCTCTGCCGAACCTTTCGGGGAATACAAGGCGTGATGTTATGTTATGTCTTCTTTCTCTTGCTCTTATCCTTTTCCCAATTATCTTGGGGTCAGCTTCCAGTCTAACCAGATGCGGCTGAATACCAGTATATTACACGGTGCGACTGTCATCAGACCTCCGCAACCCAGTTACTGGGCAATACCGATATCCTAAGGTTAAACCGTTTGTCAGACTTTCGGGCTTCTGACTACCCGTAACGACTGTCATAGATATTCGTATGACACCCGGGACCGACGGCTTAACGTGCTCTCCGAGGCACGGAGGGGTCTCGATGTGTAACAAATGGTCACCCATCCACGGACTGACCGCGGCAAGCGCAGCTTAACCTCGCAAATCGTACGATCGGCGCGGTAGTTATGTTATGTAATACCGTATTATAATAAGTGTGCACTCACGCGGCGGGTCGGAGGGCGAGGCGGCGGCTATGTTGCTCCATGCGGCCCAGGCCGCGCCCCACACGCGCCGCTGCAGTGCGGCCTCCACCTCGGTGGCGCGGCCCGCTGCTGACACCACCTCTTGGAACGACTTCAGGGCGCCCACTGACACCTGCGGATGAAGATCAACAAATTCGTGGAACATCTTCGATAACGACAGAAATAAATCTTTACTATTATAAATGCTAAAGTAACTCTGTCTGTCTGTTTGTTACCTCATCACGACTAAACTACTAAATATCATTTCTTCTCTCAACACGTTTCTAATTACTCATAAATTAGTACCTCATCATCAATCTACCTTGTTTTCCCTATCACATAAATATATTACAATATTTATAAATGTATATATACAAGGTTAGTCAAAAAGGGGGTACTAAGCCGAAAGGGTGTTAAAGTACACATAATAAGGGATAAGTTTTCTTCTACAACTTTCCCCAAAACTTGATAATTTAAGAGAATTAGCTTTTCAAAGATTTCGTAAAAAATATTCTAATATCTATCTGACATAGCTATGATCAGCTGTGTTTACTATTTAGGTCATATTTGGGGTCACGGATTAGAAAAATAATTTTCTGAATTCATAACTAAAGCAAATATGTCTTTTTTTTGCAAAAACTAAAACATAAATCATTTTGAATGCAAATAAAAATTATCGAATTTTGAAATTTTAACACTTGCTTTAAAATAGTCATCAGTGATACTTTAAGTGGCCCGCGGCTTAGTACCCCCTTTCCGACTAACCTTGTATATATACCTATATGTAAGTATTATGTCTATGTATGGTGTGTAGTATATATTTTGCAGCAGTACACCATGGACTACCCCCTCTATCTTATTCATTGACTTCCTGTTCATCCAAAGGTTGTCTGGTAGATATCGCTATCAGCGATAAGACCGCCATTGTACCCTTTAATGTTTGTTATTGTTTAAGAGCTGTGTTACAATTTTGGTGTACAATAAAGTATATTCTATTCTATTCTACTGAACCGATTTTGATGAAACTTAGTACAGAGATACATAGTTGGTCGGTATGACTGGCCTGTTTTTTTTTGCATCTACAAGATAGGTACTAATCCGAAAGGGTGTTAACTTACCTATAATAATAAATAACTTTAGTTCTACAACTTTCCTCAAAAGTCGATAGTTTAACAGAAATACCTGTTTAAAGATTTCATGAAAAATAACGCTAAAATCTATTTGTCCTCAGCTATGATCAGTTGTGTTTACATTTTAGGTCATAATTGAGATGAATAGTTAGAAGCTCCATTTTTTGAATTCGTAACTAAAGCAGGGATGAATAATTGGACCTACTTATGCTAAAAGGAACCAATCCACACACATGCCAAAATCGAGTTGAGTATGTAGAAAGCTTTAGAAATGCACCTTCTATCGACCCTGTAAGGATCAAAATGACCTTAAATTTGAGAAAATATGTGCCAAAGTTGTCAGATCATTTTGATCTTTACAGGGTCGATAGAAGGTGCATTTTGAAAGCTTTCTTCATACTTAGTTCGATTTTGGCATGTGTGTGGATTGGTTCCTTTTTGCATAAGTAGGTCCAATTTATGGAAAAAAAAATTGCATGGACATAAAAATTATCGAATTTTGAAATTTTTCCATTTGCTTTAAAACAGCCATCAGTGGTACTTAATCATCAATGGTAAGTGGTCCGCGGATTAGTACCCAATTTCGGACTAACCTTGTATAAAAGGCGATACATAATAAATTGTCCAATTGATTTCCGAGGGGGTTAAAACCTCTTACCTCATGACTCCTCCTCAGTGCGAAGTCAGTGATGTAATCCAGCAAAGCAGTCCAAGACCTGTTGAAGTCACCCACTGTTGTAAGCAGCTGAAACCGCGAGTGGAATACTCTGGACACGCCTGATAGGGTCAGCACCTGCGGGCGGATAGAATTTTGTTTTAATCACGAATTTCTTGTTGATCTTTACATAGTATAAAACAAAGTCGCTCCCGCTGTCTGTACGCTTAGATCTTTTAAACTACGCAACGGATTTTAATGCAGTTTTCAGCAATAGATACGAGTGATTCAAGAGGAAGGTTTATATGCCCCACATTCGTTTTACATTACACCCGTACGAAGCCGGGGCGGGTCGCTAGTATTATATAAACGTTAGCAAAGCCAATAATGGTTTGGCAGTGAAAAGTGCTCTGCGCTGCACATCGCCAGATCTGCACCGGTTCTAATGTTTTTAATAATTAACAAATCCTTAAAAAAGCATGTACCAAATCAAAGGTAGTTACGTTTTTATTATATAATTCAATCTATATCTATACTAATATTATAAAGAGGAAAGATTTGTATTTTTGTATGTAACGAATAAACTTAAAAACTACTGGACCGATTTCAAAAATTCTTTTGCCGTTAGAAAGCTACATTATCACTGAGAAACAGGCTACGTTCGGAGCCGTGAGGACACAGCTAGTGTTCTATAAACAAGTGTATGTGCGTATTTCAAAATGCAAAAGAAACGCTTATTAAACTCTCCTACAGGTATGACCACCATGAACAACGGTTTTGTTGAGGAAAAGATAGATGAAGCAGTGGTACCCTAGCGGTTGAACGTTGGCCTTCCATGCAGCAGAATCTGAGTTCAACCCCAGCTCGTACCTCTGACTTTTGCGTTAACGGTGAAGGAAAAGCATCGTGACGAAACATGCACACCTAAGAGGGCTCCATAAAGTCACCGATGGTGTGTGTAGTCCACCAATCCGCACCAGGCCAGTGTGGTGGACTAAGGACTAAACTCTTCTCACTCTGAGAAGAGGCTCATGCCCAGCAGTGGGACAGTAATGGGCTGATTACGTCATGTTTATGTCATTTTGTCTATTCTTTCGCGTCATAATTGATTTTGCTGCACTGAAAAATCATTTTGTTGTTTACCTGTGTTTCTGCCCACTGCTTCTGCGCCGTGTTCCTGGTGTGATGTATTAGGATATGTTCTCCTGTGTCCACCTTCTCAGAACTCGCTATAATAGACTGCTTTTGAACCTAGGAATACAAAAAGGGTAATTATACTTCATCATCTTCCTGCCCTGGTCCCAAGTTACTTGGGGTCGGCGCAATATGTTTTTCTCTTCCACTCTTCCCTGTCAGCCGTCTCATTATCATTTACTCCCTTATCTTTCATATCCTCCCTCATACAATCCATCCATCTTTTCTTAGGTCTCCCTCTCCCCCTCCATCCAAAAAGGGTAATTATACATAAATTTTTATAATTTTCGTGCCTAGTCGTTTCCCAACTTTGTTGGGGTCAGCTTCCAGTCTAACCAGATGCGGCTGAATACCAGTATTTTACACGGAGCGACTGCCATCAGACCTCCGTAACGCAGTTAAAGGGCAATGCCTATAACCTAAGGTTAGACCCGTTGTCAGACTTTCGGGCTTCTGATATCCCGTAACGACTGTCATAGGTATTCGTGTGACACCCGGGATCGACTGTTTAAAGTGCTCTCCGAGGCTCGGAGGGATCTCGCTGTGCAACCAACTGTCACCCATCCACGGACTGACGGCGGCAAGCGCAGCTTAACCTCGCAAAACATATGGATCCGCGCGGATGGTAATTAGCCACGAGCCCCAATTTTTTATAATTATAGTATAATATTTATTCAGTTTACTTTCTAAATCCTGGCTAATGCTTAGGTCTAACCGGTGTCTGGAGAGGCCCACCAGAAGAAGCTGGTGGACCAAGACCTGCCGGGGTTGCGGTGCATGCAATAGCGAATCCCGCGACCCCGGCATTAGGTCAGAAGGAGGGACACCGTTGGTTTTTAGCCGGTAAGAGTCCGGCAGACCCCTCGCTTTCCCCAGGCGAGGGACGTCCACGAGGATTTTCCAACGAAAAGAAAATGTCTAACCGGTGTAACATCATGTTAGGCATCAATAATGAATTTTAGTGCAAGCTCCGTATTTTTTACGGGAGTCGAGTATTTTCAGTACAGCTCAGTGGTACCGTCATACTTTTTTTTTTCTACGTGGGGAAATCCTCATGGACTATCGTCCGTCTGGAGAAGACGGGGGGGTGTGCCGGATTCTTACCGGCTAAAACCACCACGGTGTTCCATCTCACACTTGCGCCGGGCGTCGCGGGAATCTACAATAGTTCCGCAACCCCCCTCCCCCCGCTAGTGCCTCCTCAAGGTAGCGGGGGAAGTGAGGTGTTTGACTCCCCCCGCGACGTCTAAGAGCTAAAAGGGGCGCGCGTGGAACACCTCGCGCCGCCGCCTCGGGTCCTGATGTATGTATGGGGGGCGACGGACTTCCCCAAGTCCGTCGCACCTGGACCCATTTAGGGGGGCTGGAAGAGGGCGTTGTCCGCCCTCCGCCGACGCCCGGTGCGTCTGCTGCGGGCCGGGTGAGTGGAGGTGATCTCCCTCTCCGTTTCCGCAGCCTCCTTCTGCGACTCGACACCGCCTACTCCTGAGATGCGGGCACGGCGCGGCACAGTCGGCCAGCGTGTGCCGCGCCGTGTGCTGCCGGCAGTTGACGCAGTGACAGCGGCCGTCCGGCTCCCTGTTTATGGGACACAGGTACTTCCCGAAGCAACCGTGCCGTCATACCTGCTCCAACATCGGGAATAGCACAGCCAGCAGAGCTCTCCAGGCGGGCTTGCTGAGCAGGGTCCCGTGCGCGCCGATGCAGCTGAACAACGTCTGGCTGGCGGCGCGACGGACGGGGGCGCGCGGTTCCGTACATAGTTCACCTGAAAGTAAGATAAATTAGATATCTAAAAAAACACTTCAAGATGAGTGCACCTGTAAAATCTGTTTTTTAATAATTTATTTGATTAAGAAAATAGCAAAATAAATTATTAGAAAATGTATTTTACAGTTGCACGTGGCTTGAGAACTATTATAAAATTGCATCAAGGACAGATTTAAAAAAAACACAGCGGATTTTGCAAGCACAGCGACGATATATGAATTATAATGCTTGCGCTATGCTAACTATAATGATTGATCGAAGATCTCCACTTCGTCAAATAGTATTTGCAGCGGCTCACTTGGACACGCAACCCATTGAGTGCTTTACATACAGGGCGTAGACTAAGATGATGGTACTCACTGAGTCTGATGTACAGACACATCCAGAGCTTGTCGAGCGGCGGCAGTTCAGCGTGGTTGGGTACTTCGGGACACACGGCCGTGTCGCTCGCCAGGGCCGCTACCAGTTTGTCCCGGTTGTGGTACAGGTAGTCTGATATGTTCCACTACGAAAGATGGAATAAGAATTAATATTTAATTTTTAGCTGTGAGTTAGATATAGGAGAGGGTCGTGGCTAATTAACAACCGTATCGATCATACGATTTGCGAGGTTAAGAAGCGCTTGCCGCAGTCGAAGCAGTAGCTTCAGCATAATGCTGAGCAATGACCTAAATTTTCACGCACCATGCGACGCACAAATTCAACATGTTTAAATGTTTGTATTTGTATAGTGTCACTTAGTTTTATGATGCATGAGGATTTAAGGTTATGGTAGCCCGTGCACCATAGACTAAATAATAGTAACCATAGATTATTTTATTTTTTTTGTGTGTTTGGGTTACCGTGTTGTTTAATATACTAGGTTTAAATTTAAGTGTTAATTTTTAAGAAACATTATATTTTTAATTTTAAGTATCCGTATGCGTCCGCGTGGGCGGAAAATAAATACTTTTTCTTTCTTTCAGTCAGTCCGTGGATGGGTGACCATTTGTTACACACCGGTACCCCTCCGTGCCTCGGAGAGCATATTAAGCGGTTGGTCCCGGGTGTCATACGCATACCTATGGCAATCGTTACGGGTAGTCACAAGCTCGAAGGTTTGACAACCGGTCTAAACTTAGGATATCGGCATTGCCCAGTACCTGGGCTGCGGAGGTCTGACGGCAGTAGCTCCGTGTAAAATACTGGTATTCAGTCGCATCTGATTAGACTGGTATCTGACTTCAACATAGTTGGGACAAGGTTCGGCAGAACAGCTGTAAGTTAGATATAATGCCAGTTTGAAATATTTCATTATCGACATTATATAAAAATTAGAGTACACCCGCGGCTTCACCCGCGCATATGTCGTTTATCGCGTGTTTTTTTGAGATAAAAGTAGCTAAAAGTAGCCTATGTCCTTCTCCAGCTTCCAGACTATCTCTGTACCAAGTATAATTAAAATCGGTTCAGTAGTTTAGCCGTGATGAGGTAACAGACAGACAGAGTTTACTTTCGCATTTATAATTAGTAAAGATAATCAATACGATTTCGTTACGCTGCCAAAATGTATGTTTTTCCAGACAAAGAATAAAAATGGAATTGGTAAAATCCTTTCCTAGCGAGGACCCAGAAGCCTAGAGAAACATGCTTAATCTACAAGTTTAAAGGTTTCATATTCCTCAAGGTTGTCAGGCAGTCATCATCTTCCTGCCCTGGTCCCAAGTTACTTGGGGTCGGCGCAATATGTTTTTCTCTTCCACTCTTCCCTGTCAGCCGTCTCATTATCATTTACTCCCTTATCTTTCATATCCTCCCTCACACAATCCATCCATCTTTTCTTAGGTCTCCCTCTCCCCCTCCATCCATCAACATTCATATTCATCACTCTCTTAGTCACATGTGTTTCATCCCTCCTCAGCACATGCCCATACCAAGACAAACGCTTTCCTTTCAAGGTTGTCAGGCAGTGTGACGTGATATTATAGATGACTTCGTGTATCAATGTTGATGATCTTACCATCAGGCCGACAGCTGTGAGACTGATGTTGAGCTCCTTGGTCTGCGTGGCGAAGGCCGCTGCTGCCGCTAGCACCTGTCGCAGACATCGCGGTCCTGCACAGCCCAGCAAGTCACCTGCTACCACTTGAGCGCATTGGAACGCTGACCGGATCAGTTGCTCGCTGTGGTAATAAAATCAACGTTCAACCAACATAATTATGGCAGATGAAGAGTGGTCTGTTGTGCACAAACTAATCTTGATTTAAGCTATTGTCATCTTTTTCACTCTGATAAAATAAGAAAGAGACGGGCGGTAAATAAGAATTGTCAAATTTAGTTAAACTAACATTTCCATACTTTAGACGACACGTCAGATCGTGTCGACTATAAACACAGTGAAGTTCAAGGCGTGAAATAGTTTGACATCTCTAACTTAGTTCTTATCTATCACCGTCCTTTTCTCGCGCTGTTTCTTAGTAAAAGATAGCAATTCTCTAATTTTAGTTTAGTTGGTGATCAAGAGAATCGGCAGCATTGACAGATCTTTCGATATTTCAATTTGGATGCTCACTATGAATCAAACTGTAAGTTAAATTAAGATAGGCCATAACAGATTAGTGCATAACGTTAAGAAGAACGTTGTAGTCAATCCATATGCGCTGATACTCGTAAATGCAAAATGCTCATTGCAAGGAAGATAATGATTATGAACACAAGTTTAATATTAACAAACTGAACTTCTAGTATGGAAATTCTGTACAATGAAAGGCCAGCATAAACTGGAAATGTATACTTTGATATGTCGTTGTACTATAGTCCGCGCGGAACTGGTTGGCCGCGCCTGAGGTATGTGAGCGGCAGGAGGGGTGCGCGCGGTACACAACACAAAGCTAACTGACAGCGCGTCTGTTGTGTCGCACCCCCCTCCTGCCGCTCACATACCTAAGGCGCGGCCAACTAGTTCCGCGCGGACTATAGTGACACTGGTTTAGAACGGTGCGGTGAAAAAAACCGGAACTATAATGGGGTTGGCAACTGTGGAACTAATGGCGCCACTTTCGATTGTTCCACTGCAATCTTATTGGTTGCAATGTGTTTGACATTATTGTTAATATCAACCTGATGGTTCTGATTGGTGGAAATAACTAAGTATGGGGGTGCTGTCATCTGCTTTAGTTTTGCGTTGCCTTCCCCATTAGAGACGGTTTGCAGTACATATCACCATCATCTTAACCGTTTCCCAAGTCATGTGATCCTTCGGCGTCATAATCAAGTGAATACCTGTGGTGCGAGGATATGGCGGAGATTATCTCCATCATGAGGGGCCAGGCTGCCCCTAGCTGGTCTCCTCGTGAATGTAGCAACCTTGCAGCACATTCCAGCTGTCGAGCTCGCACGTCACATTGACGGACTGCACAGAGCTCGGATAGAGGCTCCAGGAGTAGACGCTCGCGAGCCTAAAAACCGTTAGAGGCCATTTAGAATATTTGTAAGAGTGCTAGGTACAGTTTAAGGCTGCCTTTCCACTGAAGCGAAGAGGAGCAGAGAGGTGCGGAACTAACCAATAGAAATGCACAATACTCACAGAGCAGAACAAGCAGCATTATATGCAATTCTATTGGTTAGCTCCGCACCTCTGCGGTCCTCTCCGTTCCAGTGGACAGGCAACCTTAAGCTTCGGTTTATGTGATAGCATTAATGTTACTCAAATCTGATGACTGATCCTATTGGACGATAGAATAATATCAAAATGGAAGTTCAAGCACTTTTAAGAGGCAACGCATGTCTGGTAAGACGCAGTGCAGAGCATTTTTTACTGCCAAACCATTATAGATTTTATTAGCGTTTAAATAATATCGAAAATCACCTAACCCTCTAGTCGCTTCGATGCTTTCAGGATTAGTACTGGTGTTCATTGATCTATACCAATATTATAAAGAGGAAAGATTTGTATCTTTGGATTTTTGTATGTAACGAATAAACTTAAAAACTACTGGACCGATTTCAAAAAATCTTTTGCCGTTAGAAAGCTACATTATCACTGAGTAACATAGGCCACGGGCGGAGCCGTGAGGACACAGCTAGTTTTCTATATTATTCAAACGCATAGGCGTATTCACGGTGTGGCAGATAGGTCCATGCCCCACCCTGGCACAAGAAAGAATAGGTAAATGGTCTGGATTCCATCTGGACACCCATGTCCACAGAACAATTACTCAAAATAGGCAGACCAATGCCAGACTCCGTCTATACTTATTTGGACCTCAAAAATAAGTTCTGGGGCAAAATTGCCACATAATCCCATTCTACACTTAGATTTATTGAGAAGACAAATATTTACTGTTTTTCAGAGTTTGCCCCACTCTGAGCAAAATCCTGGCTACTCCCATCAAACGTTAGCAAAGTTTATAATGGCAGTGAAAAATGCTCTGCGCCTCACCAGATCTACCTAAGATCGCCCTAAGATTCATTTGTTTTCATGTCTTCCATCTAAACACTTACTTCGGTGACGAGAACAGGGTTGTTATGGTGGTACTGGAAGGCGGCTTGCACCAAGTATGTGATCGCTTCTACACCCCACTCTCGCATCCTTATGTGGGGGTGTTGGCATACCTAAGAAAAGATCAATGATTATTAAATAAATAAACGTTTATTGTATTAATTGCCTCGTTGGTCTAGTCGTGGCAAGTGCGACTGCTGATCGTGAGGACCTGGGTTCGATCCCCAGGTTGGGCAAAGTGTGTTATTGGGTTTTTCCGTGTGAAATTCCTCAGTAGCAGCCCGGGGTTTGGATTTGTGCCCCGTGGATGGCAATAAGCTCGCCCCCTATTTCATGGGACTTAAACATAACCGCGAAATGAGGGTGTTACTATCAACCTCTGCCTAACCCTTCAGGGAATACAGGCGTGGTGTTATGTTACCTTTGTTTTGTATTGTATCACCGGTTTTGTATTGTAAATATTTGACGAGGTTTTTATGTATATTTATATTTTTTCTCATTGTGTACAATAAAGTATACTCGATCTCTCTCACCAGTAATCGTTGTGTAAAATTATGACAAGCTTATACATCATGTATAGTTACACTGACGTTAAACAGCGTTATGACGTTAAACAGCGTTACACAGCGATTATTAGTAAGACGGTATCTGTTGAATGTTGAATTCAAAGGTCAAGTTTACTTACCTCCAGAAGATGGTTAGTTATAGGTCTCCACATAACTTCTATCCTGTGCATATTGGCTAAGCCAGTTTCCAGCAGCTTGGCCACCGCAAATAACGATGGCTCCTGAAAAAAAAGTTAACTTTAGTCAAACTAACTTTGGTAAACTCGACTCCCTTTGAAAATAATAGATTTAAATGTTACACCTTATTAAAATTACAGATTTTATGATTATCTTTTTGAATGAATGAACCCGTTTAGAGTTTCCTTTAATGAGACTTCCGAAAGATAAATCTGATTCATGATTTTAAGGAATACACTCCCGAACACCTGAAGCGTGCCACCCTGCATTTGTTCATATAAAGTTCTGTAAAGATCCCACCAAACGGTATCCTCGCGCACTTTTTAATGTCACTGAATAAAGAACTATATCAATATTGCCTTTAAGTATAAAATCCGACGCAGGCTTAAGCATTTATGCGCAAGGAAACGGGTATACATAAATATGCAGGCTGGCTCGATTTAGTCAGGGTTTAGTTCAGTTGGATAAAGGGGGGGAGGGGGAGGAATTAATAATATTCATGCTACAAAAACGATTATTAATGGGAAAAAGGGAGTGTAAAACATGACAAAGCCAATAAATATCTGAATGATTTTAAATGCAAGGTTGCCTAAAATTATTTACTGCTGGGTTTGGGACCACCGTGATTGAGCGCTTTACCAGACCCTGCTAGGGGGGGCGGCTGCCCCACCTTGCCTGTCTGGCTACGAGCTTGGTGATGCTACAAGTATTGTTACTTCTTCTTTTTTTCATGTGGTTAGTAACTAACTTGGTGTCACAGTTTATGTCACCCATGGGCCTCTGACTTGGTTTCACATGCTGTCGAGAAATATCTCTCAGGCATGCCGGTTTCCTCACGATGTTTTCATTTACCGTTTTAAGCAAGTGATAATTATACAATACGCACATGAATCCGAAAAGTCAGAGGTGCGTGCCTTGGGTTCGAACTCGAAACCTATGACTTGGCAGCCCGACGGTCACACCACTAGACTATCACTGCTTAAATTACACTAGTATTGTTACACTAATATTGGACTTACTCTATTAGAATACGCAAGCTCCATGGCCTCGTTAGACAGCTTGCACAGCGCATCAATTAAATGATGCAACGCCACGTCGTCCAAATTCTTAGACGACTCAAATACGCGCGACAACATCGCTGAAAGCGCTGCGAAGTATAAAATTATTATAATGAAACACGTGTAATTAAAAAAAATTCTTTCTTTCTTTTAATTTAATTTTGATATATGAGAGATGATAATATGTCGATGGAGGATCGAGTAATCCGTACTTTCGTGAACACACCCGAAATTTTGCGAAAATTCGAAATATGACGTTTGATATTTCTGAACCAATCAGTATTTTCGGGAAACCTCGAACTGAGTCTTGACTGTTGGAATCCGGAGATATGGTCGGAGCAGGGTTAGTGAATCATTTTTATAAATGATTGGACACATAGAGTTACGCAGGTTATTTTTCAAAAAATAGTAAATGTCTCAGTGGTTAAATTACTCTTTGACATTTAAGATCTGATATGATTTTAATTTAAGATTTATCAACTGTTTACAATGGAGTCAAAAGTGATAGTAGAAGATGACATTGGTTTAAATAAATAAGAACATATGAATTGGTTTAAGAATATTTTTTTAGAAGAAATAAGTTTATAATTGTCAAAATAATGTAACGAAGCGGTTCACAGTGCTTAGCGAGTGTGTATATAGATAATAATTAATAATATAAAAATGATAACTGTACTAAAACTCACACAAGACCTCACATCTAGTTCTGTTAATCAAAAATTTAAGGTGATAATCAAATCAACTGCGTCGTATAACCTTTTGAACACCACAACATAAACGCATCGGCGTACCCCCCATGCCAAGGTAACTGTAACCCCATCGTTGTTGTCACATATTTGTGATGTTGGCGTATAGAGTAAGCTTTCGTTTGTCACAAATATGTGACTATGGCGTCCAGAAGCAACGTGGGTCTCGATTTCTTTGATTCAGAAAGCGGCCCAACAGTCAGTCGTTACGTCACCGCGTAAAAACGGCCACCAAAACCGTAAAAATATTCCTTAAAGCTGGACTTCCACGGTCATGTCATTTGGCGTGACTCCAATCGACTAAAGTCAAATGGATTGACGCCAATAATTTAAGACACTCACGGCTTCACTCACAAATGGATGTGAGTTCACATTCGACATTCATGGGCTGTGCGACGTGACGCTGTGGATAATGGATCAAATTTTGGCGGTATATCACGCCATTTGACGTGATAGAATGACAGTAAATGCCCAGCTTCGTACAGTTGATTTGATTACCGATCCTTTAGAACATGTGCGACAAACATAAAGACACACAAACGGCCAGCAAGCTCCATCCCAGTGCTCCTGTGTACAAGCTTTCAAACCCCTAAATATTCAGTATACATTTGGAACGTTTGTTAGATACTGTGAAATGATTTGAGTAATTATAAAGTCAATAAATTTCTTTAAAGGAAAATTCGAGCCAAGACAAAAAAAAAAAAACTTCTAAGAACCATGAGATTATTAGCATCGCGATAGTGACAATGAGCTCGTCTCTTATGGAAATAGAACAGTTTACTATTTGTAGTTACTGGTTAAGTGGTTTATCTTTACATAGTATAAAACAAAGTCGCTCCCGCAGTCTGTACGCTTAGATCTTTTAAACTACGCAACGGATTTTAATGCAGTTTTCAGCAATAGATAGAGTGATTCAAGAGTAAGGTTTATATGCCCCACATTAGTATCTACAATGCACCCGTGCGAAGCTGAGGCGGGTCGCTAGTAAATGATAAATGAATTTATTTCTGTAAATTAATCTGTTATTATTCTGCTGCGCTCCAAAACTCAAATTGTAGATGTGGCTCAAAAGGCCGTCCAGCTGAAGTGGGACTGGGCAGGACATATCTGCCGTATGCCGAACGAGCTGTGGACCCGTATAGCACAACACTGGAGCCCCGAGACAGCGAGGCGGGGTCGCGGCAGGCGCGGAGGGGTGCGCGGGACGAGTTGGATGCCTTTAATGATAATTAGCATGAAACTGGACAGAATCGTGACAGATGGAAGGAATGGAGGGAGGCCTTTGCCCAGCAGTGGGACAGTACAGGCTAATTATAATTAATAATAATAATAATAATCTGTCGACATGTGGGAGGTTGACTCAGCAGTCATTGTGCCGATAGTCGTTACGACCAATGGCTTAATAGCCAAGAGCCTCGACCAACACCTGATGAGGCTCTCGTTGGGCAGCTGGGTCAAGGGCCTGATACAGAAAGCGGTACTTCTGGACACGGCACGTATTGTCAGGAAGTTCCTCTCTCTGAGGCCCTGACCACCGGTAGCTTGGATCCTGTTCCTGATGCCGGTGGGCTACTATTTTTTATATTTTTAAATGTTTTTTATATTTTTTGTGGAAATATTTAAAAATATAATTTATATGTATATACAATGAATAAACGAAAATAATAATCTGTTAGTAAGTGGTAGTAACTGTTACAGACACAAGTCAGTGTAATGTTTTTTTTAAGACTAGACGTCGCCGGCATTTCCTATCTGACTAACTCTGAGAAGAAAAGCCGAAACAAACTCGGAGATCAACGTCTCTTTTGAAGTCCAGACATTGTAGTGTAAAATCTATGCGAGTGAAACAATGGCGGGCAACGTCTGGAATGGCCTTTTGAGGAAAGTGCCGTAGCAGGTTTGAGTTGACCTGTCCTAATTTGCGGCACACCGGCATCAGTCATCGCGTACCTCAAACCCTATTTTAGGGAGCTCAACAACCCGACTGCCGCAAGACGCTACCGATCAGCCGGATATTATAAAGAGCACAACACTTCGATTTTTTTTTAAATTCCTGTTATTACTGAAGTTATGAGCAAATATATTTTGAAAGCGGCGTATGCTAGCGCATACGTCACGCGACACAACACCTCCATATAATACTCATGTCGGATGACGTCATGTGCTAGTAAATTTAAAAAGTGCTCACTTTGAATGCCAGTAACATCGTCATGTTTTGAGGTATCGATATTTGTTTTTACCACTATTTTTATCTTTTTAAACATGATTGATTTTCATAAAAACCTAAATTTAGGAGACGAGCTCAATAGCCAAGTCTACGGGTTTTGTCCAATGTCTTACGATATATAAGTCCACAATTATTTTTTACATATTTTAGATTTGTTTGTAACACAAAAAGGCTGTAGATACTGCTGCAGTGTACTGTCGCACAAAGTAGCTAGGCTGCTATAGTCAGTGGATTAGCCAATCTGGCAGCCGCAGCCAACAATACGTAATGAATGCAGCGTACACACGAACGAACGCCAAAGAACGTCCGTCATTTGTTGAATTTAAACAAACTTTGTATAAACAAGTCCGGTTGGTTGACTAAGTGATGATTTCCACCAAAGTGCTCGCATCCCGTCGTATCGAAAGGATACGAACGGATGCCGATCGCATCCGGCAGGATTTCGACGCATACGATCGGCTCCGTACAGTCGCTTGCGAACGTATCCGTTTCTGCGCTGTGTTCAAATTTTTGAAAGGATCCGATCGGATACGACGACATGCGAACGGAGCCTCACGCGCCCCGCAGCATACTTTCGGCTACAATCGCGTGTCGCGGAAGACGCCCGCGGTCAAGCTGCTGTGCGCGGTGCGGTAATATAGACTTTAAATACTGTGTACACGATTTAATATCGATTAAAGATTGTAAAATCCGTTCTGATCTGATGTAATGCGAGCCGTTTGGTAGAAATCATCCTTTAGTGTGTACGCTGCACAAGATGAAAAATTATTAAACGACAAAGAACTGATTATTCTGCAAATGAATGCTACAGAACGTTTTTAAATTCAAAAATTCGTTTATATCAATTTGTTTTCCAAATGTATACTTCAAAATGCGAAAGTGCGTAGTTATACCACTCATGACTCCGAGTGACTCGGCCACCGGAACTTGCTGACCTGCGAAACATTGCCGAAATACAAACATAATTATACCTACACATTTATTATATAAGACACATAATTTGGGAATCTGTTTAGGAATATTGTTAGTAAGTGTTACGAGTAAGTTTGCATGTAAAGCTCAGCTTATGTTGGTGTATTAAGAGGAAATGCGGTCAGCGTTTAGTCCATACAAAAGTATTCCTCAGTTTCCTCCTTGGATAATGTCACTAGAGCAAACATTTTTTAACTTATGATATAAAATATATCAACCATCACTATGTCCCTGTGTTTTGTTTTTGTCAATAAATTAATTATTAAAACAACTAGAAACGTTTAAATTTTACAAAGATCGACCGGTTTTACCACCGTTTTCAAACATCTGGCAAACAAATTTGACGAATATAAAAAATAAAAGAAAAACATACAGACATAACCAAAGTAATTTTTAAATGATTACAGAAAAAAATATTAAAATCGGTCCAGATTTGAAGGAAACAGAGAAATACGAAAGTACGACCGCTAATATTGTACAGAAGAAATCAGTCCGAGATGCAGGTGTCTCTTTTGCGCTCAATTGGGAAGGTTTGCGGGAGCGGTGGGACCGAAATAGATCGCTTAAAAACCTATTCAAATTATTAATATTTTGCAGCCCGCGTTTCCTCTTAAGCTCGACCTTGATTTGAGAATATTGATGATGACATCTCATTTTAGTGTAATATCTTGGCAGACAAGCTGACGGTCCACCTGATGGTAAGAGGTTACTTTCGCCTGACAGCACCAAGAGGATTACTGATGCATTGCCAACCTTAGAGATAAAGTTGGAAAATCTCATGTGTCTAATTTCATCAGTTGACGTCACGCAAATTTTGAGTTATACAAAATGTTATAAAATCACACGAGGGTTATCAATGTCATCATATTATAGGATTTGTGTTATAGGGCATTTGTCTAATCTATATCAGACCCTTCCTAAGAGTAATGGCTGAACTCTGCAGTAAGATTTGTCTTAGAGTTTGAGTATAACCAATACTAACCAGGTAGATCCGCCATGACAGCAGAGGTGCTCATGACTGCGTTCGCATCAGCACTGGCACGGCTTGCCTTCATGCTGCCGCCGGTAGACGGCTTCAGACCCAGGATCCACACCTAGACGTCAATCGTATTAAAATAATTATTTATCTCCTTGTAAAACGGTATATTGAATGTGCTGTTTTTCGGAAAAAAGTAACTATAGTCTGCGCACAAGTACTAGTCACCGCTTGAGGTATGAGAGCAGCAGGAGGGGGGTGTGAATCAATGGACGCGCTCTGTCAGTTTGTTTTGTCTCGTCCACCGCGCACCCCCCTCCTGCCGCTCACTTACTTCAGGAGGTGTTTAGCTCTTGCTCGCGGACTATAGAAACCTACGACGAGAAATATTGTAGATGCCAGTGTCGAAGAGATTTTTGAAATCTTTGTTCCTCACTACGTTATTTTCTCTGTCGTGGGTGCGTTTACAGACACAAATCGTCACACGCTCAAACATCCAGACCCGGAACAACTATGTAGGCCATACAAATATTTGTTTCGTGCGGGAATTGAATCCGTGGCCAGTAGCGCCGATTTACAATCGCTCATGCTAAACGTAGCTAGAAGCTGACCCCAACATAGTTGGGAAAAGGCTAGGCATAACGAACTGCGCCAAACGCGTCGTCATTAGCTTCGAATATACAAGGTTAGTCGGAAAGGGGGTAAGTTCGAACCCAAGGCACACACCTCTGACTTTTCGGATTCATGTGCGTATTGTATAATTATCACTTGCTTAAAGACGGCGAAGGAGAACATCGTGAGGAAACCGGCATGCCTGAGAGATATTTCTCGACGGCATGTGAAACCAAGTCAGAGGCCGATCGGAGGCATAAACTCTGACACCAGGTTAGTCACTAACCACACGAAAAGAAGAAGAATTCAAAGGGTCATCGTTTACCTTAACTTACTAAGCCGCGGGCCACCTAAAGTATCACTGATGACAATTTTAAAGCAAGAGTTATAATTTCAAAATTCGATAATTTTTATTTGCATGCAAAACGATTTTTATTTTAGTTTTTTCAAAAAAGAAACATACCTGCTTTAGTTATCAATTCAGAAAATTAATTTTCTAATCCGTGACCCCAAATAGTAAAAATAGCTGATCATAGCTATGGACAGATAGATTTTAGCATTTTTTTTTCGAAATCTTTGAAAAGCTATTTCTCTTAAACTTTCGAGTTTTGGGGAAAGTTGTAGAACAAAAGTTGTCCCTTATTATGGGTACTTTAACACCATTTCGGCTTAGTACCCCCTTTCCGACTAACCTTGTATAATAAGCGAACATACTTAGCCAACGAACGAGTCTCGTTACCGCTAAAAGTTAAATTAAACCGGATTCGTTCTATATAAAGTTTAGCCAAATTCAACTAAGGACTAACACCCGTTGGTCTACGTTGGCTAGCGGGTCATGCTGCAATAATAATAGAAAAATCACGTGGAAAGAAGCGCGCAAAGAAGGTGCCAACTTCCCTTATACATATGCTATGAAATAGAGGCAATCCAAGGCATAATTACTTACAAGATGTTGGAGCGTAGTAAGCACTGGTAACCACGCCTGCTGTATAGTGTCGCCGTCTCGTTGAGCGGCGCACAGTAAAGCTTTCATAGCGGTCACGTGTCGGGAAGTTACCATCACGAACGACTGTTGTTGACCTGAGTAACAAAGGCGTAGATTATTATATAATATATCATATTATAGTGTCCTTGGAGGGACGGATTAAGAATATCATTCCTCTCCGTTGCTGAGCAAGCAAGTCGTCAGAGGCGATAAACCTGACATAATCGTTGTGCCAGAAAAATGGCAATAGGCTCGTCACCTATTACATGGGACGTAATGAAGAGGCGTAACGCGGGTATACAGACTCCTGTATGGGAGGACACCTCTGCTTATCGCTTCGGGGTTTACAGGCGTGAGTTTATGTATGTGTATGTAGATTATTATAATGAAGAATGATTATAATTGAATAATTAATGCATGTTTCAGTAACTGTCATCAAAGGTGGGTTATATCTGGTGAATGCCAAGCAGCCCGCACTTAGCTCTCGAAAAGGAAAGCCAGATCGCAAGTACTTCACTTCACGTATAAACAGATACCTGTTTTAGTCAAAACTGATCTTAGTTGGATGAATTGGCTATGCGTCATCAGCTGTTCACTAGTTTCGTCCTCAGCGGTTTGCACCACGTGAGGACGAGATTGTCGTTTTGGAAAGCAAGGTTAAATGCAGTTCGTTACTTACCTGTGGGCAGTGATGCTGATGGTAGCGGAGTGCCCACCCACACCACCTGGTGCCTGTAGTCAGGGTCGGGAGGCGGGGGAGGCTCTCGTCTCCACGGACAGGGCAGTGCTCCCAGTGCTCCTAGTGCTGGCACCACGTATTGAGCCGGTAGGGCGCAGCGGCAGAGTGCGCTGACGCATGCGTCGCGACCGACTGCGTGACCCACCTGGATAGAAATTACTTAGATTATACGATGTTTCTTAGGGATTACCTATTAGTGGCAGAAACACAGCAAATCTGTTAAAATGTATAAGAAAAAAATTTAGCAAATAAAATGGTTAAACTTCTCCTAGACATTGAAACGTGTTTCAACTTTATGTTCTGCCTAGCATTTTCCCAACTATGTTGGGGTCACCTTCCAGTCTAACCAGATACGACTGAATACCAGTATTTTACACGGAGCGACTGCCATCAGAACACCGCAACCCAGTTACTGGGCAATGCCGACATCCTAAGGTTAGACCGGTTGTCAGACTTTCGAGCTTCTGACTACCCGTAACGACTGTCATAGGTTTTCGTATAACACCTGGGACCGACTGTTTAACGTGCTCTCTGAGGCAAGTTCGTGTTTCAACTTTATAAGTCTATACTCTTTTCTGAACTATTGATTTAGGATTTTAATCCGATTAAATTCGGGACTTTTTAAGGGAAAATCCCTTGAAAAGTGCATAAGAATAGTAAGGCGTTCTGCTGAGAGTCAAATGGAGTTGAGAGTTACTGTAATACTGTCAGAGGCGTCACAATAGACCTGTAGGTTACAGTGAGCAAAAGGCATGAACTCAACCTCATACTGGCCATTCCTGACGTTGCCCTACACTGTTTCACTCGCATAGTTTTTACACCACAATGTCTGGACTTCAAAAGAGACCTTGATCTCTGAGTTTGTTTGGGCTCTTCTTCTCAGACCTAATCAGACAGGAAATGCCGGCGCCATTTAGTCTTCGAAATAAATAAATTACATTGACTTGTAAAAGTGTCTGTAACAGATTTATTTACAGAAATAAAAACCATTCATCATTTATCACTACTGAATCTTGAATACCTATTCTACTTCGTCACTCACCTTCCCGCTAACTCTAGCCAGGGTCTGAATGGCGCGCAGAATGTTCTCCAGTTCACCAATACTCGCTTCAGCAAGCACAGACAAACCCCATACAAGTCCGCACCATGATGATTTGAGCAACTGCAAATTAACAACAGATTAAATGGTTGTAGAACGAATAATAAAAGACTACAAAAGTTCAGAAATTAACACTGGACACTGGCAGCCCGGTGTTTGGATTTGTGCCCGGATGATGGCAATAGGCTCGCCCCTATTACATGGGATTTAAACATAACGGCGAAATGAAGGTTTCTATATCCACCTCTGCTCTACCCTTCGGGGAATACAGCCGTGATGTTATGTTAAGTAATTTATTCGCGCCAACATGACGCACAAAATAAAATAAAAGTTAACAAAACTGAAAAGAAACTTGGGGAAAAATATGTGTCACATCCGCGCAAAACGGCCATCGCTCAGCATAATGCTGTATCTCACGTGCGAGACAGAGCCACAGCGCTGGTTGTCAGCGACAGCCGGCGTTGACATGATGACGTCCACCGGTGCAGCAAGTAAAAAGATATAAATAAACTCAATATATGAACATAGATAAATACGCATTAAATAGAATCATGTGAAACAGTATAATATATAATATTTAAATATAGCAACATTTCGTGGCGTCGACATCGTCGCTCACGCAGACTTTTGTTATCTGTGCGCGCAGCGTTATTTTTTTTTTAAATAAATAATTAAATAAAAGCTGTCAATAGGGTAGTTGACTACTATTAAAAATGTACAACAATTTAGTATTATTTTAAAGAAAGTATAGATACAAAATGATATGTGAAAAAATAAATAAGATCGATGAAAAAATAGAGGAGCTACACGCTTGCGAAGTTTGTGGAGGGGGTATTTTCTGTCCTTGTCGCGCGAAACGGATATTGTACGGAGTGGTGTCAAATAATTATGAAGTTTGCAAGGTATGACGTCATTGTGGCGTCATGTTGTCTCTGTCTAGTGAGCAATTTTCAATCGTTTATAACTTGGGCATTTTATTAAATATTTCAGTAGTTTTTTCACTGTTGCCTACCATATTTGTAATAGTTTCGAAATTTCTAATAAAAAAATTATAGTCACATACCCTATTGTGGACTACATAATTTATTTGTTAAAATTACGCAATAATTAGGAATTTCAAAATGGTGTCTATAACTATGTAATGGATGATTGTTTAGCTAATATTGTGTGTTGTGGTCAGAGCTTGTATAACAATAAGCCAGAAACGCTTACAAAGACGACATTGGTTAATCTTGAATAAAAGTTTTTGTTTTGTTCAAGTAATACGTTTCCCCACTCTAGTATTTCTCCTGTATCGTGGGTGCGTTTACAGACACAAATCATCACATGCACAAACACCCAGACCTGAAACACCTATCTGCAGGCCATACAAATATTTGTTCCGTGCAGGAGTCGAAGCCACGACCCGTAGCGCAAAAAGCCAATCGCTCAGCCACTACGCCAAACGTGTCGTCATTTCGTACTTAACTTGCGTGATTGACCTGATATTTTCCAAGAAGATGCAAAGGGAGACGAAAGTCTGTTCTGGCCTCCTAGGGGTATTTACTGCGGTAAAAATCGCACACTACCCGGCTTTCCCCTAGGAGGCTGGAGGTTATAGAAGGTTTCCACCACAAAACAAAATAAAGAAAATGGTTGTCGTTCTACTTGCCTGTAACCTGCTTTGTTTCTCTTTGTCCTCCACATCATCTTCTATCTTCTGCACCACGTTGGAGTTCTGATCAGCTTCGCCGTTGTGTGTATTGTTTGTGATTATTTTGTCCAACTTTGGGTCTGTATCTGAAGAACGTGGAAAAAATATGTGTCAAAATTGCAATATATAGAACTATCGTGTTTCCAGTTGAGGAAACCTTGAAAACCGAGCAGCATCTATAGGGTCTACAGGGTCATCTTTATTATCAGTGATAGCCTAGTGGTGTGACCGTCGCACTGCCAAGTCCTAGGTCTCGAGTTCGAACCCAAGGTACGCACCTCTGACTTTTCGTTTAATTATCACTTGCTTAAAAACTATGAAGGTAAATATAGTGAGGAAACCGACATGCCTGAGAGATATTTCTCGACGGCATGTGAAGCCAAGTCAGTGGCCCATGGGCGGCATAAAGTTTGACACCAAGTTAGTCACCAACCACACGAAAAGAAGAAGATCTATAGGGTCAGAAGATAATAGCATTTCACTGAAAATACAAACTTGGCAGCTCAAATATCTCATACTGGTGACCTTCAGCAGTATCACCAATTCAGAGAACTGGTTTTGCGGTCAATACCTGCTTGCCGGAATAGTGGAATTATTTCTCCTTTTGGGAGTCCATTTCCATGGTGACTAAGAAGTTGTGTGGAAACCGGTTGTCATGTCATGGTATGGAATGTGATGCGGAGGAATGAGAAACAAGTCGTAAAGAGAGTTTTTAGTATGAATGTGGGCGGTTATAAGAGTAGAGGAAGACCAAAGAAACGATGCATGGATAGTGTGAAAGATGATATGGCTAGAACGGGGGTGACTACTGAGATGACGGCTAATAGAGATGTATGGAGAAGACATACTGCGCCGACCCCAAATATGTTGTGATAAGGGCAGAAGGATGATGATGGGAGTCCATGTCCAGCTGTGAACTGCAATAGGTGGACGAAGGAATATAGCAGTACCTTTATTTCCATTCTTATTAGAATTAACTTCTCTCTCTTCGGTATCGTTTTGTATATCTTCATACATTTCTTGGAGTCTGCAAAAAAATATTTGGGTTATATTATAATGGGTTGGGTAGATGTGTAAAGTAACACCCTCATTTCGCCGTTATGTTTAAGTCCCATGTAATGGGGGGCGAGCCTATTGCTATCAACCATTTTGAATAATACCTTACATATTTAAAAGTGACATTATCAGGCCTATCAGTTCTTAGACCAGGTTTTGGAGTACCTGTTAGGAACACGAATGGTATTTTGTAGTTCTGAAATTTTGAATTTGGTCCGAGCGGGAAGTCTGGATGTCTCTTAAGGTAGCGGTTCGTGTCCGAGACCGGAGATCACGACTGATCCAAGACGTTAGGCTTTAGGACTGTGTTCAGTGTCGCGGTCTCGCTCACAAATTAAACAGTACGAAAGCCAAACGTCATGAAGTTATGTCGGTCTCATATCATGTCTCTATCTCGTATCTAGCTCTTTGTCGTGGAGTCGTGATGTAAACCGCAACCTTTAGAAGCAGCTCGATAATTAACTCTTCCTACAGGAAGAGCTCTTTACCTCTTTCTATATACATATAGAAAAAGGTAAAAAGCCTTTTTTCAAGAGTTAGCTTAATGTATAACATACCTGAAGTACTCGGCCCCCTCCACACTAATGGCAATAGACCGTATGATCTCCATGAGGCAAGCGTACGCAACGGAGATACCATACCCGTCCTGTATTGTCGGGGCTTCGGTGCGGTCCAACATTTCTATGCTAGAAGAGAATAGGTAACATTTTTATAAAGATGGATACAGTTTCATGAGACGGTAGAGGAATAAAGCGAAAATATGATTTTACCAGCAAGTAATGTTATATTTAATATCGGTCTAGATACGTTTATCATAACGTGCTTAATACACTTACTATACTGATTTAGCCGTGCCAGGCTCGAATGTGACGCATAGTGGCAGCCAGACTCCCTTCCAGTAGAACCCTGACTGCTGCGGTATACCTGATGAACCTGAGACAAATACCAATCATGAGAATTTACCAGTTATCTTTATGTAATAGGTTTTCCCAAAGTGTTACCGCCGTCTATATAACCTGAAACACTAAGAGGATTGCTGATGCGTTGCCAACTTTAGAGATAAAGTTGGAAAGTCTCATGTGCTGTAATTTCAACGGCACCCATACTCTTGAAACGGAACAAAGCAATGCTGCTTGGCGGCAGAAATGAGAATGGTGGAAGTACTTCCACGGACGAGCTCTGTCGAAAGGACCTCTACTACTACTCGTTTCAATGGTATAATGGTAATCCATTTAAATATTTGCCTTGTTACAGTAATCGGAACTACATCTTGTGTAGGTTCTACTGCGCGCGGCACAGACCTCTCAGATGGACGTGGGGTAAGGCCCCACAAAAGTAGGGGTCTGCCAAAACTTGCAGGGATTGTGTTGAATTCACTAGCGATTGCCTCAACTCCAGCTCTAGGACCTCGAAGGAACACCGTGGTGATTTTAGTCGGTAAGAGTCCGACATGACTATTCACCTTCCCCAGGGTGGAGGGTATCCAAGATCTCACTAAGAAAAAAATACTCACTAGCAACTTGGGTATTTTTTTTTAAACTTCCCGTTCCATCACTGAGCCATGAAAGTAAAAAATAAATAAATACAAAACCTAACTTTCAAACTAAAATCTAGTAAGCTATGCTTATTTAAAACTGTCACTAAGATTATAAGAGTGTATTAATTAAAAATGTGTACAAAATTGTTTCATATTGCACTACATGCAATATTATTGTCAGTGGTCAGCTTGGCTATTGACTTGTCAGGTGACGATGAAGTTAGAATGTGTGAGTACTTATCAGCCCATTACTGTCACACCGCTGGGCATGGGCCTCTTCTTAGCGTCGCCGTAGATCTGACGGAAGATACGTAGTATTAGTACGCTCAACACACTAACGCATCATCGGTTGAGATTGAATGTTTTATTATCCACGTGTCCGTTCTGGCGTTTTCCGAGTGGAATTTTTCTGTAACAGCCCGGAGCTTGGATTTGTGCCCGATTGATGGCAATAGACACGCCCCCTATTACACGGTACTTAAACATAACGACGAAATGATAGTGTTACTAATGAAAATGAAAATGATAGTGTGAACCTTTCGGTGAATACAAAAGTGCTGTTATGTTATTATTAAATGGTTCATAGAAATATATGGAACTCAGAGTCGTCACTACATTTTGTCGTCTCGTATCGTGCGCACTGGATAAATGATTTTTATTTCTGTAAATAAATCTGTTACAGACACTCTTACAAGTCAATGTAATGTTTTTTTACTAGATGGTGCCGTCATTTCCCATCTGACTAGCTCTGAGAAGAAAAGCCGAAACAAACTCTGAGATCAAGGTCTCAAAGTCCAGACATTGTGGTATAAAAACTATGCGAGTGTTACAATGTAGGACAATGTCTGGAATGGCCTTTTGAAGAAAGTGCCATAGCTTTAGGATAAATTCTTCTTCTTTTCGTGTGGTTAGTGACTAACCTGGTGTCAGAGTTTATGCCGTCCATGGGCCTCTGACTTGGTTTCACATGCCGTCGAGAAATATCTCTCGGGCATGCCGGTTTCCTCACGATGTATTCCTTCACCGTTTTTAAGCAAGTGATATTATACAATAAGCACATGAATCCGAAAAGTTAGAGGTGCGTGCAAGAGTAAAGTAATTATGATTCCGTTTATTTCTGTCGCAGTATACGGAGTACACCATCCAGCAATAGCCAAGCTGACCAAGATGCGGTGCACGCGCCGGTTCTCGCCAGGAGTGTGTGTGGACGAGGTCACACCTGTATGGACCTTCGTGTTTTTAGCGCAGAACTGCACGTAAATTTATTCAATGATGTTTAGTTCCATTTTGATTTGGATCAGTCAGAATAAAGTTTGCCAGTTTGATTTTGGAATAGTTATAATTATTACACTATCACCCATATCCTAAGACGTTCCTCCAAAACTTACTCGACTCGACTCCACCTCGACTCAGTCTTTCTCACTACCATCGGTAGTTATAGTTGACGTAAACATCCTCGACTCGAGATTTTTCCTCAGTCGAGGTAAGGCATCATCTGTTAAACTCAAGGTACCTCGGAACCTACTTTAAGGAAGGAAGTGTCAAAGTTCGTATGTATCAAAAAATAATTTTGAAGACTTTATCGAATATGCGATTGCGATTACGATAATCATTACAACTATTTAACGCGAAGTTATTAGCGCGATGCAGATAATTCGAATTATGACGTAATGACTCCACTCTACCTCGATTCATTTGAGGACCCCTCAGTCGAGGAACCTCAAAGTTCACTCGAAATTGCGACTAAGAATACAATTTTGAAGGTGTTTTCGAGGCCGTCCTGAGTCGAGTATGAGTCGAGTAAGTTTTGGAGGAACGTTTTACACCCATATTCTAAGACGTTCCTCCAAAACTTACTCGACTCAGGACGGCCTCGAAAACACCTTCAAATTTGTATTCTTAGTCGCAATTTCGAGTGAACTTCGAGGTTCTTCGAGAAGTCATTACGTCATAATTTGAATTATCTGCATCGCGCAAATAACGCCGCGATAAATAATTGTAAGGATTATCGTAAGCATATTCGATAGTCTTCAAAATTCATTTTTATTACATACGAACTTTGTCACTTCCTTCCTCAAGGTAGGTTTCGAGGTGAGTTTGACAGATGATTCCTAACCTCGATTGAGGAAAAATCTCGAGTCGAGGACGTTTATGTCAAGTCGAGGTGGAGTCGAGTTGAGTAAGTTTTGGAGAAACATCTTAGAATATGGGTGTATATCCCGGTTCTTAAAAGGATGATCAAAATAATCATCATATAGCACAAACATTCAATCTCTGGTTAAAAATATACTTAAATTATAGGTACAAGTTTGTTCAACCAGAGAATTAATGTGTATTGATATACTAAACAATCAGATAAAACTAAAAATACCATATTTCAGAGAAAGACTTGGCTGCCCCAACAACTACCGCACAAACCGGTTCCGAAGCTACCGGTCCTGTATGAAGAAATGTCGTACCCTCATTGACATGTACCTACAGATGGTGGAGTTTGAGGAGAAGAATGCCGCCAGCGACCGGAATGACACTCTAGGTGATGCGGGGGACAGGAATGATACGGATGACAGTGATGACAGGAATTTGAGACAGGGTTTTGCTAGTAAGCTAACTCATCTACTACATTACTGTCCGCTGTTCTTATTGATATTATTTTCGAGGAAAACCTAAATACCCAAACCAATGTCACTGTTGGGCAAAGATAAATGATAGGATTTCACTCCGATCAACAATATCACTAGATTAAGGATTAGGAACAAAAACACATCACTCAAGTTGCCGCGATTGCGTAGTAGATTATAAACCTTAACACTCAAACATAAAGTTTATTATTGTTTGCAATACACGCTTAAATTTTGATCGTTTTAATCCCTTGGACTGGTGGTTTAACTTACAAAATACTATTCATCAAAAGCTTGCACAGCATTGTAACTCTTAAAACAAAGAAAATAGCAAGTGATAACATAATACTCGCAAAATGCATGAAACCAGCAGTAGCGCCACGAGTTAGTTACCTACGTCGGCGTCGGTCGTTGCGTACCTAACTACCTAACTCCGCCCGATCAAGTTAAGGTTATTGACTCGCGCTCAGCTGATATTCACGTAAACAAATTAAATGATTCCAAATTTTCCTTTTATACTTTTACGGGCTTAGGACCGTCATAATTGCTTTGTGCCTAGGTTTCGGGCCATACCTAATACTATTAAAAGAATTATGCTAAAAGCGGTAGGTACATGTAAAAATAAATCCCTACAGGCCTGCTAGTTATGGCGTATTTAATAATGTGGAATCAAAATTATTTACAATGATTTAAAAAAGAAAAAAGTTCTAATTACTTACACGATTTAAAAAAAGTTCTGTTACATACCTAAATCACCTTTGATTTATTTAACACTAAGCGACACGTAATAATTGTTCATAAAAACGTGTACCTAATCAAATGATTAAAAAAGAATTCTGTTATAAACCTAATAATTAATCACCCCTGAATCATCACTGGCTAATACTTCACGATAGCTTAATAATTGTTCAAAGTGCAAACCATTCCTTTCGAGACATAATTTTGCACGTTTAATTAAATTGTCTTTTAATTTCAATATGTAATGTCTCTCTGTCACTTTATAAAACATCGAACGCGTTTACTATCGCACTTTTCATTTGTACACGAGTTTGATGCTGGTTTCTGTACAAAAGATGGCTTCACAAATAAAAATCCAGCGGGGTAAGGTCCGGGCTCCTTGCTGGCCAAACAACTGGACCAACCCGTCCAATCCAGTGATCTCCAAACACGGAAATCAGGTGATTACGTACATTATGCTCGCTTCGCTGTAGATACCGAGCCGCCTGCGCATCAAAACCCGCGATTGCGTAAAATTGCACCATGGCAAGGAACTCCAGGTTGGAGTACGCGTAATTACGAGACGTCATTACTTTCGCGCGACAAGGATAATCTTAACAACAACACACCGATGACGTCTTAGATAAACTGAATTATTTACATGACGTGGTCATGTACTCCTGTGCTGCCCTTGGCGCGCGGGGTGCGCGGGGCGCGCGCCTATTGCATTGCCAATCAAATAGGGTTTGGGGGCGGGGTTTGGTCTAGGATTGGCTAATTTTTGTGAGTCCACGTTGACTGTGCGTACGCGTCATTGTTGCTAGAACCGAATGGTGCCTACTAATGGTTCGCATAATTTATTCACTCATGCGAAAATTAATTCGAGTTTTTAAAAAAAAAGTACTTTATTTTTTAATTTTATCTTTACAAATCGATAGTGTTTCATGCACCGGATCGACCCTCCACGGGATTAAAACGATCAAAATTTAACCGTGTATACAGGGTGTAAGCGAAATCATGTAATTCCTTCAAACCTCGTGATGTATTGGTGACATAGATTAACCCTGAAAGGGATAATATTGGATTCGATAAAAAAAAAAACAGGAAAAAACATATTATGTTCTTAACGTGAGGCATTTTAGCGCCCCGAGTTAAACGACCGCGCGGCGAGCCATAGCCGCGCAATTCGCTCTAAAATGCCTCACGTCAAGAACACATGTTTACTTCTTGTCATTTTTTTTTATTGAATGCATATGTATCCCGTGCGTGTTTAATCTATGTCAGCAGTACATCACGTGATTTGAAGGAATTACATGATTTCGTTTACACCCTGTATTTACTACTTCGATGGAAAACTAAACGAATTTTTAAAAGAAGAACAAACATATTTATAGCAAAATAAATCATAATAAGGTTGAAAAAACTGTATTGCAAAATAAGACCACAAAATTATTTGTGGTCTTATTGTACCGGCCGTTTTTGGTCATCGGAAATATAGCACTATTGTTGATCGAAGGGATTTCACAGTGGATTTCATTTCTATGAAATTTAAGCATGGCAGTCAGCCACGCAACCAACTGTGCTGACTGGCTAATTGTTGCACTACGGAATGACCTATTTTCGTTTAGCACGAGAGACGAAGATCACATCAGTACAGTTGCTATGAAAAATATAACAGTATTTTGTAATTTCCCATCTCCGTAACCCGACTATAGCCCGCGCGTCACCGCCTGCGGTATGTGAGCGGCGAGAGGAGGGAGCGAAACAACAGACACGCTCTGGCATTTTGCTTTGTCTTGTCTACCGCGCGCACCCCTGCTGCCGTTCGCATACCGCAGGAGGTGACTAGCCCTCGCATGCAGACTAGTATAAAATGTTATGTATCATAAGAGATCCGGGTCACATCGTTAATTCAGCCCTCATCAAGCTGTCTCCCTCCCAGTCCTCCCGCCAGCAACGCCCTAAGTCGAGATCCGAGTCCCATTAGAGGTCGCCCTTACTGCTGTTGTTGCTAGTAGTCATGATGTTAGTAGTAGTAGTTAGCTTAGGTTAAGTATTTTACTCTCGTCCCCATTGATTGGAGACCCTTCAAGTCTACAAGCAGTCGAATAGATAAAAACATTTTTTACAAAAAATTTAAACCGACTTCAAAAAATAATAAAATAATTACCATATAAAATTAACAGTTTCAGAAGTCGGTGCTGATCCACGCTGAACCAAATTGAAGGCACCGACTTCTGAAACTGTTAATTTTATATGGTAATTATTTTATTCTTTTTTGAAGTCGGTTTAAATTTTTTGTAAAAAATGTTTTTATTTTTTTCATTTTAGTGGCCTTAATTAAAACTTGGTTGGACCTACTAAAGACGCTGCTCGTAACATAATCACATCATCACAATATGCGTACTGTTCGTCATTGAGGAGTTCCATTGTCAATCTCCGAAGTTCTTCATCAGATCTTCTCCAAATTTAAATGGGACCAACTTCGAAGTATACCCTATCCATTAAAAAAGGATCATCAACATCAGTACACAATTGGCAAAAATATCGATGAACATTCACAAAAAAAAAAACATACAGACGAACATAGTAACCTCCTCCTTTTTGGAAGTCGGTTAAAAAAAAGAGAACCGGTTATCTTAATATTATGATTTATAAATATATCTATTAATTTAAAGTAATATCATTAAGTACTAGTAGGCTGTGCTGTATATATTTAAGAGTTAACAGTACCATTTAAATCTTGCGACTAAGGAGATCGGTTATTTTTGTATGGGCCGTGGTCCAAGTCACTGAAGAAGACGCGCATAACCAGCGTGAAGTTCGCTTCTTTAGACGAAGCGAAGTTCGCGCGTGGCTTTTATCGTGATGCCTCTGGAGCGTCTAGCTATCTCATTTTCACGCAGTTATAAAAGAAATATCACGTGTTTGAACTGTTCTGACTCAGACGCGTGCAAAAGAACAATATTATACAATAAAAAGTGGCTTTATGTACATAAATATTTGAATATTCATATTTTAATTGAATATTTTTTTTAGGAGTATGCTTAGGTGGTTTGGTCATGTTGAGAGAATGAGTGAACGGCGATTAACAAAAGGAATTTATAAGGCGGATGTCAATGGAAACGCCGGTAGAGGACGTCCTAGAAGGACATACGAAAGGGGTATGTAAGGGTCGTAGCATGTGGCGTTCTATAGTTTCTGCCTACCCCCATGGGAAAAAGGCGTGAGTTTATGTATATATATATTCGAGGTAAGGTACAATGTATACGGACTCAATAATTTATCACTTCATTTGTAATACCTACATACATTTTATGCAAACAAATATTTATATTCTTTGATATATCAACACGACCATTTAACTCCAGATGACCATGGCACAGTAGCAGGCGGCAGAAAAGGAACCACCCTGGAAGATTTAACCCAAGATGTTGAAGATGAGGAGTATAAGGGAGACAATCAGGAGACCCGCTTCATCGTGTACAAAGACACCCACGTGAACGAGGATATCATGCCGCCAGACGTGGACTATGTCAGTGGAGAGATACGTTCTGAGTTGGATCTGCTGCATGGGTGAAAGTATAGGGCTGAAGGCAATTTTTTTACATGTCTAGGTAATTTTTATAAAAAACATAGACAACAGTGAAAAAACCTTAACATAATCAGCCCATTACTGTCACACTGTAGGGCACGGGCCTCTTCTCAGAATGAGAAGATTTTAGGCGTCAGTCCACCACGCTGGCCTGATGCGGATTGGCGGACTGCACACACCATGCAGAACTTTGTAGAAGGGCTCTATAAAGTTATCGATGGTGTGTGTAGTCCGCCAACCCGCATCAGGGGTCTAATCCGAAGATGGAACTACGAAGTTTTGGCTGACGGATCGCATGTTTTCTAACCACGAAAGTGTTTCGGATCCGACGATCGATTCGATTTTCGCGATTTGACAATCTTTCGTTCACTTTACTCCCACTCCCAAATGTAAATTGACATCTTGTAGTTCGTTGTTTGACAATACTTTGATCGTATATTTATAAGTTCAATTGTTTCGTTTTGATCCGAAACTTCGACGTTCGTTTTCCGGAGTAGGTCCCAGGCCAGCATAGTTGACGAAAATCCTTGACAGGGCTGATTGTGATACTATGTGATTTACTTACCGGCTGCTGTGTTGACATTGGAAGCGACGAATAGACTTTGCACATATGCGCCTAGGGCGTTCACTATGTCTTGGAATATGTTGGTTGCGTGTGGCTTCATGTCGTAACACTCGCAAAACGCTTTCAGGAGATCTGTGGAGAAAAACTTGTTTAAAACATTTACCTTGCTGGTGTAGTGGTCACAAGCGCGACTGCTGAGCATGGGGTCCTGGGATCGATCCCCAGGTCGGGCAGTGTTATTGGGTTTTTCCATTAGGAATTTCTCAGTAGCAGCCTGGAGTTTGGATTTGTGCCCGGTTTATGGCTAAAAAGGCTCGCCCTCTATTAAATGGGATTCAAACATAACTGGCGAGACGAGGGTGTACTAAAACACCTTTACAGAACCTTTTGGGAAATACAAGGCGTGATGTTATGTTATTTAATAAAGAGTATGAGATGGTCATGTTTTTTTGATGTAATAATATATGCATGTATTCTTATTTTATTTTCTAATCAATCGGTTACATTGTAAACGACATAAAAAAAAGGTTTCTCAAAGAAAGAACATAATTTTGAAATATTTTTGCCTACTTACTATGATATTCAAACACCCGTCATTTGGGCGGGGTTATGTCAAGTCATGTGACGTCACAAAACTCAGTTTAAACCAATCTCTACGTCATAATAATATGACGTCACAAAAATTTTCGACCAATGTCATTCGTTCCGTCAAGTTTGAATTTTCTTTGAATATTTTTTCGTCTTATAATTATTTTTTTTGGTAAATCTACACTTACTTGGCTGTATCGTCATTTTGTGTAGCACTTCTAAGGCCAAGGCTCTCTGCCACATAGGTTTGTCGGGGTCCAGGAATTTTATTGTGAGCGACAGGAAGATCTCGCACTCTGTTACCTGCAAATTAAACGAATGAGACTTAAAACTGGGGAACTAATGGCGCCACCACCGCAAACCCTAAAGGCAGACACTTCAGACAGAGAGCAGACGCGAAGTTTAGCGTGGTGTGGCAGTCTCCGTGTGTCGTCTTCCAAACATTGTCACAGTAATTCGCACGCCAAGAGCACGCGATCAACACGCCACGTGAATATCACATCCAGCCACGCTCTGTGCCTGAACAGGCGTTAAGGAATTTCATTGGTTAAAATATGTTGATACTGATAATTTAAACTAAAACTCTTTATTGCATTCATGTGTACATTTAGTTGTTACGTAATGTAAGTAAGTTTCAACATGAAACCCGGTTAGGGCACGGCAACATAAAAATTGGACAAAACAAGCAAGAAAGAATGATAGATTGAGAAATGAAGAGATTAGATAAAGTTGCGGTTTAAAAGATGATGTAGTGACAAAAATTGAAAGGAGTATGCTTAGGTGGTAAGGCCATGTTGAGAGAATGAGTGAACGGCAATTAACAAAAGGAATTTATAAGGCGGATGTTAATGGAAACGCCGGTAGAGGACGTCCTAGAAGGACATACATCGATGTTATTGGTGATGTTCTTCACAAAGGTCAGGTGCGTAGTACTCTCAACCGGCGTGCGTGTATGACAAGATGTATGAATGTGGATGAAGCGAAAGGGGTATGTAAGAGTCGTAGCATGTGGCGTTCTATAGTTTCTGCCTACCCCCATGGGAAAAAGGCGTGAGTTTATGTATGTATGTATGTAAAACAAACATTCAGTAGATAGAGTAGGTATACCTTCTGGATTGCAAGTTTGTTAAACTAATATAATTTTATCGATATTATGACTAGTATTAAGTTTATATGTAGTTATCTTAATTAATATCATGAGGTTATTAAATTATTTTATTTATGTCTATTTTCGTTTATTCATTCTATATACATATAAAGTATATTTTTAAATATTTCTACAAAAAATATAAAAAAACATTTAAAAATATAAAAAATAGTAGCCCACCGGCATCGGGAACAGGGTCCAAGCTACCGGTGGTCAGGGCCTCAGAGAGAGGAACTTCCTGACAATACGTGCCGTGTCCAGAAGTACCGCTTTCTGTATCAGGCCCTTGACCCAGCTGCCCAACGAGAGCCTCGTCAGATGTTGGTCGAGGCTCTTGGCTATTAAGCCATTGGCCGTCACGACTATCGGCACAATGACTGCTGAGTCAACCTCCCACATGTCGACAACCTCGTGTGCCAAGTCTTGATACTTAATTTCCTTATCTTTCTCGGCTTTCACAAGGTTCTCGTCATGCGGGACAGTGATATCAACAATCATTGTGAGACGCTCTGTTCGATCTATCACCACTATGTCAGGCTTATTGGCAACAATAGTCCTGTCGGTGATGATAGATCGGTCCCAGTACAATGTGATATGACCATTCTCGAGAACTGGGTCGGGCACATACTTGTAGTATGGTACTTCTGCGTCCACAAGGTTGTATTTCAGAGCAAGTTGCTGGTGGATAATCCTAGCTACTAGGTTGTGTCTGTGTAAATACTCGCCGTTAGCAAGACGAGAACAGCCGGAAATAATATGTCGAATGGATTCACCGGGGCAGTGACATGCCCGACAGATGTCAACCGTGCCGTCCTTCACAATATATTTCCGGTAGTTGTTCGTCATCATAACTTCGTCCATAATTGCACAGACAAAACCTTCGGTTTCCCCAAAGAGATCACCGAAACGTAGCCAGGCTACGGACGCTAGGAAGTCTACATCGGGCCCATGAAGGGCCCGGTAAAAGCGTCCGTGAAGCTCCTTGCTCTGCCATACCTCCCTGCGGCCATTAGTATCCAGTACTACAGGCTTGCGCCAGTTCTCTTTAGCCAAGGAGAGCGGGGTGAATCCTTTGTCCACTGCGACTACATCTCGATGCATCCCCACGTCGGCTTGGAGGAAGTACTCCCTGAGGCTGCACACCTCGCGGTTGTGGAGGGTCTTAGCATTTAAAAATCCTCGACCCCCACACTTCCTCGGAATGTACAGCCTCATCACCGATGAACGTGGGTGATGCATTCGGTATGCAGTCAGCAGCGTACGGACCCTCCTATCCAGGGCGTCAAGTTCAGTCTGAGTCCACTTGAGTATGCCGAAGGAGTACATCAAGACCGGCATGACCCAACCGTTAAAGGCGCGCACCTTATTTCCGCCTGATAAAAGACTTTTAAGTACCTTTTTCAGGCGGCCATAGAAGCGCTCCCGTAACGATTGCTTCATGTCGGTCTCATTGATGCCTAATGCCTCCGACATGCCCAAGTATTTGTAGGTTTCGGTTGACGAGAGGGATCTGAGGTGTATGGAATCCGAGAGTTGTGTTCCCACGGATTCCATAATCCCTCCTCGCTTTACATGCATGACTGCACATTTGTCCACACCAAATTCCATCCTGATGGAATTACTGAAAGTTTCAGTTACTTTCAGTAACTTCATCAGTTGCAAGTTGTTGGGGGCAAAGAGTTTTAGATCGTCCATGTAAAGGAGGTGGGATATTACCTGACCACCTCTTCTCAACCGGTAGCCTAACCCTGAACCCTCAAGCAATGTGCTCAGAGGGTTCAAGGCTAAACAAAACCACAGCGGGCTCAGACTATCGCCCTGGAATATACCTCGCTCAATCCTTATTGGTTCTCCTCTCCCTTGAATTTGCCGACATCCTGGATAGTGAAGGACTGTCCTCCATTGCCCCATACATGACGTCAAGAAGGCGCATAGAGTTGTATTTACTTTATACAACTCCAGCACCCTCATGAGCCATGTATGTGGTACCGAGTCGTAGGCCTTCTTATAATCTATCCAACATGTCGACAGATCCTTTCGGGATCGGCGAACTTGTTGGCTAATGGCCATATCAATGAGGAGTAGCTCCTTAGTACCGCGGGACCCATTCTTACATCCATTATGTGTATTAACTATTATATTTAATTAATTTGTATTAATTATTATCTTCCTCTTAGCCTTTTCCCAATTACCTTGGGGTCAGCTTCCAGTCTAACCAGATGCGGCTGAATACCAGTATTTTACACGGAGCGACTGCCATCAGACCTCCGCAACCCAGTAACTGGGCAATGCCGATATCCTAAGGTTAAACCGTTTGTCAGACTTTCGGGCTTCTGACTACCGTAACGACTGTCATAGGTATTCGTATGACACCCGGGACCGACGGCTTAACGTGCTCTCCGAGGCACGGAGGGGTCTCGATGTGTAACAAATGGTCACCCATCCACGGACTGACCGCGGCAAGCGCAGCTTAACCTCGCAAATCGTACGATCGGCGCGGTTGTTATTTAGCCACGAGCCCCTCAATTTGTATTAATTATTATATGTTATTAATTTATTCTTTTAATTATATTTATTAATTTGTCTTGTTATGTGTAAGTGTTATGTATGTGTGTTTTTTGTGTAATTATTATGTCAATGACTATAAGTAATTATCTATTTATTATCATATTTACTAAATATTTTGTTCTAAATATTCTGCGACCGAGTAAAAGCATTTTTGTGTTAGATATTCTTTTACATACATACATACATAAACTCACGCCTTTTTCCCATGGGGGTAGGCAGAAACTATAGAACGCCACATGCTACGACTCTTACATACCCCTTTCGCTTCATCCACATTCATACATCGTGCATGTACATGCGTGTATATTCTTTTAATTTTGTGTTAAATATATTTAACTCGGTCTGATTGGTTGTGAGAAGGTTTCACGGTGGTGTTATCATCTGCTTTCGTTTTGCGTATTATCTCCAATGAAAGGACGAAGAATGGGGTTCCTACAACGAAAAGGAAGGACCCTCCAACCAGGTGGATCCTATACCTGGCGGGCTACTGCACAACGGTTGATGTTGGGTAGTTGTAAATATAAATACTAGCGACCCGCCCCGGCTTCGCACGGGTGCAATGTAGATACTAATGTGGGGCTTATAAACCTTCCTCTTGAATCACTCTATCTATTGCTGAAAACTGCATTAAAATCCGTTGCGTAGATTAAAAGATCTAAGCGTACAAACAGCGGGAGCTACTTTGTTTTATACTTTGTAAAGAAGGTAAAGAAGATGTATACTATCTGCGTGTCAAATCTTGATATCGCGATGCAGGATTTGTGACGTCAGTTTTGAGAGTTATTATTTGTCGCTGTAGACTGCTAGATCATCTTCGTGCCGCGTAGTTCGCACTTGGCGTGGTAGATGTCGCTACAGGCCTATGCCGACTTGGCCACGTAGGTACGTCCTGCAAAAAGTACGTGTCTACGTCGCGTCTGACCGGCTAACATCCGAACTGCTGACGTGATGAAATTCAGAATAATCTAAGCACCCTACGGGATGTGCAGCGCTTCTTTTTAGCGTGTCGATAGCATTCTAAATTGAGCCGGCCCAGAACTTAGCTACGAGTTTAGCGTTATCAGTAGCGTCCATTAGTTCCTGTAACGTGCAGGTATCAGGGAACGCAGGGCATGATGTCAGGTGTCCCATCGATTGTGGAACAGCACCACTTTTACACTCCAAGCTGGAATGTGTGAGATTACTTACCAACACAGAATGGTACTTGTGCACGATGATAGACACGAGCCGCAGCAGCCGCATGGTGACAGGGAAGTGGGGCCGCTCGGCTGCTGCGGGGCTGGCCGCGCCGCCCGCTGCCGCCGCGCCCGGGATGTGCAGCGCTGTGAAGGCGGCCCTGGGAAATAATACAATATTACTGTTAATAAACATGAACACAATTAGCCCTCAACTAACTGCCTCGTTGGTCAAGTGGTGGCAAGCGCGACGGCTAATCGTGAGGTCCTGGGTTCGATCCCTAGGTCGGGCAAAGTATTATTGGGATTTTCCGTGTGGAATTCCTCAGTAGCAGCCCGGAGTTTGGATTTGTGCTCGTTTGGTACCAATAGGCGCGCCTCCTATTACATGGGACTTAAACATAACTGGCGAAATGAGGGTGTTACTATACACCTCTGCTTAACCTTTAGGGGAATACAAGCGTGATGTTATGATGATGTTTATGTTGCAATTAGCCCATTACTGTCCCACTGCTGGACACGGACCTCTGCTCAGAATGTGAAGGGTTTTAGTCCAACACGCTGGCCTGGTGGAGGTTGGTGGACTACTCACACTATCAAGAACTTTATGTAGCCCTCTCAGGTGTGCTACAGTGGAGAGGTCCACCAGCAATTGGTGGACCGAGACCTGCCGGGGTCGCGGTGCATGCAATAGCGAATCCCGTGACCCCGGCCTTAGGTCAGAAGGAGGGACACCGTGGTGGTTTTAGCCGGTAAGAGTCTGGCACACCCCCCCGTCTCCCCCAGACGGGGGATAGTCCATGAGGATTTGCCCACGATAAAAAAAAAAAGAAAGGTTTCCTCACTATGTTTTTCCTTCACCGTTAACGCAAGTGATAATGAAATTTTGATCCGCACATGAATTCGAAAAGTCAGAGGTGCGGGTCGGGAACCAACTTAGACCCTTCTGCATGGAAGGCAAGCGTTCAATCAGCCTACTATCACCGCTTATTAAACATCAATAATGATCTAATACTAATAAAGATAATTCATATACAGGATGTAAAATAGGTAAGTTTGAGATTTAAAGGATATTGTTTTTTTTTTTTTTTTTAAATCGTTGCCCCACACTAGTATTTCTCCTGTGTCGTGGGTGCGTTTACAAACACAAATCTTCACACGCACAAACATCCAGACCCGGAACAACTATCTGTAGGCCATACAAATATTTGTTCCGTGCGGGAATCGAACCCACGACCCGTAGCGCAGAAGCCGATCGCTCAGCCACTGCACCAAACGTGTCGTCGATTGTAAAATCGATACAGAGTCCCTCACAATACATAGATAAACTCACGCCTTTTTCCCATAGGGGTAGGCGGAAACTATAGAACGCCACATGCTACGATCCTTACATACTCCATTCGCCAACAGTAGTGATAGCCTTGTGGTGTCGGACTGCCAAGTCATAGGTCTCGAGTTCGAACCCAAGGCACGCACCTCTGACTTTTCGGATTCATATGCGTATTGTATAATTGTCACTTGCTCAAAAACGGTGAAGGAAAACATCGTGAGGAAACCGGCATGCCTGAGAGATATTTCTCGACGGCATGTGAAGCCAAATCAGAGGCCCATGGGCGGCAATAAACTGTGACAGCAGGTTAGTCACTAACCACACGAAAAGAAGAAGACTCCATTCGCTTCATCCACATTCATACATCTTGTCATACACGCACGCCGGTTGAGAGTACTATGCACCTGTCCTTTGTGAAGAACATCACGAATACTATCCCTCATAATCAATTCTAAAATACAGAAAAAGATGATAATGGGCGCTTTAAAATACTTTTAAATAAAAATAAATACTTTGTTACACTCTGTATATTCAGTCTAACCTTTTCCCAACTGTCTGACGTTTTTAATATGTTCTTACCTGTACTTAACATTCGGTGAGAACAGTCTAATGATCAGGGCACACACGTGTTCCTTCAACAAGAATCTGAATTCCGCTATCTGAAACAAAATGTTTGTAATGTTTATAATCTTTGATTTCCTGTCTTGAATGTACAGTTCAGGCAATGAGTCGTGGCCGCTATGAACATTGTGCATGTGGTTACGGAATATATTTTTTTGCAACAAAATAGCTTTTACTTAACATTTAATTACTACGTTCATACGATTGGCCATTAGCTAAGTAAAGTGTATTTAATAGTTTTTACAGTAACTGAAAGAAAGAAAGAAAAACCGTTTATTCACGTGAGAGTGACGCACATAACATAGCTTTTTATAAAAATAAAATAACTGGCACAGAAATATATTATGCGCCACTACCGCGCGAAACGGCCGACGCTCAGCATAATGCCGTGGCCCGTGCACGAAGGCACGGAACCACGGCGCTGGTTTTCAGCGTAAGCCGGCGTGTCGCTGTCTCGGAACTACTAATTAAAAAACATCACATAAAGTTCCGAGGCACAGACAGTAGCACTGTTCTGCGGTCGCTGTGCTTTCATCACGAGTGTACATGCGCGAAAGTTCGCAAAGCCCATGTTCAGAGTGACTACGACTTGTCGCCCGAACTGTACTGCACTGTTTCTCGGTTGAAAAAGTAAAAAAAAATAGGTGCAAAAAACGTTGGCTTCAAATTTTAACAATCACATTTTAATAAGTTCAAACGATTTAAATCCTTACTTCTCAAGACTTAAATCTCAATTTTGTTTAAATTAATTATGTTCTTTCATATTCAAATGAATTTAATCCCAATAACACAAAGCATAAGGTTCACTTTTGATAAATTACCTTAAAGAAGACAGGCGAGAAATCGGTAAGGACTGTATCCAGAAGCTCCAGGCCGAAGGTCTTGGGTACGTCAGAGATTCCGACCAGCCAATGGGCTGAGTCACCATTTATAAGCTGGATTATATCCTGAAATTAAGGATACCTGGTCATGACTGCGTTGGTCCACTTCATGAAGTAGGTATTTATAGTTTGGCAAACCAATTTGATAAAACAATAAACTGCCTCTTTGGCCTAGTGAGGTCCTGGGTTCGTTCCCCAGGTCGGGCAAAGTGTTACTGGGTTTTTTCCGTGTGGAATTCCTCAGTACCAGTCCGGAGTTTGGATTTGTGCTCAGTTGATGGCAATACGGTCGCCCCCTATTACATCGGATTTAAACATAACAGCGAAATGAGTCTTACTATACACCTCTGCCCAACCCTTCGGGGAATGTGAGCGTGATGTTATGTAATATTATTAAAAAAAGCCAGGTACAGTGCGCGGCAAATAACTTGAACCAAGATGGCGTCGACTGCTAAACTTGAGGGGTTTACTAGTAGCCACTGAAGAGTACCACTCCATCATCAGACCCTGAACACCAAGTGCAATCTATTGGACTCATCAAAACGAACCATATGACCCGAACCTCACATAGATCACGCAGACGACGCCATCTTGGTTCAAGTTATTTGCCGCGCACTGTACAGGCAAGCAGTACGCCCTTAGTAACAGCTTGTTGGAATTACTTTTGATTTGATTTAAACAATACATTATTTTTTAATAGCAGATAAAAGACTCAAAAAAATTGTTTAACCTTTTATCAAACTGGTTCAGGCCTTGAATTGGCCAGACTTTAGTAGTCAGATTAAGCTTCGATTTTACCTGTAATATAAGATACGCGTCGACAGCGCAAGGTTTGAGGTCCTTCGGCGCCTTGTTATTCGTCTGGGGTCTGACGTCAGCTGGATTAACTTTTAAGGCACCTGTAATAAACAATTATACGCAAAACGTGTTAATGTGCTTTGATGTCAATAAGCCAAGAACTTAGCAAAAGAAGAGGCAAAGTTTTTGAAACATTCTAGAAAGATTATATTATAACGATCTTACCATCAGCTTCAGCAAGACCCCTTTCGAAGACCAGTGCGACGAGTTGACGCACGGTAGCGGCGGCAGCATGACTGGTGCTGACGTCACGGCTCTCCGAAGGCGACACCATGCGCATGCACATCACCATCGTCTGAGGAGACAATGTTGTTTGTTATGAAAAATCTTATGTATTTTCTTATTGGCAATGCACATTTTTTTTACGTGGGGTAATCCTCGTGTTTGGGCCTCCACTCTAGAGAACACGGAAGGTTATGCCGGCTAAAACCAAAACGGTCTTCCACCGAGGACCTATGACCAGGTTCGCAGAATTCGCTAATGCATTTACACAACCTCGGCAAATTAGTTTTATACAATCTGGAGAATATACACACAGACACGTGGAGAATGTCCGTGGCGTGTTTATTGGTTACATATTTTTATCTCGTGAAGCAATGCTCTGCTATGCAATGAGTTAATGAGCTCGTATGGGTCTTTTGCCTTGCCAAAATTTTGTAATAGGAAGAACAAATATAAATGAGCTGGTGGAGTAGTTGGCCTGGATACAGCAGTGATAGCCTAGCGATTGAAAGGTTGTCTTCCATGCAGGAGGGTCAGAGTTGCAACCTGGCTTGCCTCTCTAACTTTTAGAATATATGTGCGGATCAGAATTTGACTATCACTTGCGTTAACGGTGAAGGAAAACATCGTGAGGATACGCACGCATAAGAGGGCTCGCAAAAAGTTCTCGATGGTGTGTGTAGTCCGCCAAACCGCACCAGGCTGGTGTGGTGGACTAAGGCCTAAACCATTCTCATTCTGAGAAACGGACCGTGCCCAGCTGTGGGACAGCAATCGGCTGATTATGTATGTATGATGACCATTGGTCCTTTTATGCAGAGCAGACCAAGACAATTAGGTCCAGAAAAGTATGGATTAAGATTGAAAAACTGGACAACTTTACCCCACAAATCCTGTCTCGTTCACTTCTAGAGAACATATTTAAAAATTCCTTGCTAATATAAAAAAAAAACAACAGAACTCTTCACTTTTTAATAACTTTCACTCTAAGTTTACGAAGTACTTTTGTTAATAATAATTGTGTTAGTTAGCTTATTTAATCTGTAAAATAATCTAATCGTTTAAAAATATTTTAACTGAGTTCTGCACTTTAGAACAATGTTGATCTGACAGATAAACTATATGTCTTTTATTATCTGATTTACTATTCTTCCGGTCTGTGTCATATCTATTATCTGTGGTATTATTGTCTATACAATATTCCACAACGCGAAAGATACATCCGCCCATGATACAATATTTTTTTGGATCGTGCATGCCTACCAAACTATAACTTTTTTTTTGTCGGGGATGGCGAGTGGTTCTGCCGGACTCTTACCGGCTAAAAACCAACGGTGTCCCTCCTTCTGACCTAAGGCCGGGGTCACGGGATTCGCTATTGCATGCACCGCAAACCCGGCAGGTCTCGGTCCACCAGCTTCTTCTGGTGGACCTCTCCAGTGGTGGGGCAATTGTTCCCCTGCTCCACTTTTGAGAGGCGCGCGCGAAACACGGCGCGCCATCCTCCCGAGCCTGTTACTGGTCGGGCGACGGGTCCATTAATCCGCCGTCCGCAGGCTACTCACTAGGGTGGCCGGAGATCGTCACGCGCTCTCCGGCGCCCACCAAACTATGCAGTGTTCAACTTGACTTGAGACAAAGTATAAACAATCTTACTGTGTCCTTTTGTGGTGAAATAATTAATTTTAAGTATCCGTGTGCGTCCGCGTGGGCGGAAAATAAATACTTTTTCTTTCTTTCTTTCTTTCAAATACGAAACTAGGCAATGAAAACTTCGAAACTTACTTCAATAAGAAGTCAAGTAAGAAGATCACATAATTTATTTTTGTGAGAAATGTATGTTTTGATATATCAAACCTGCTATGGCACTTTCCTAAAAAGGCCATTCCAGATGTTGCCCTACATTGTTACACGCACATAGTTTTTATACCACAATGTCTGGACTTTAAAAGAGACCTTGATCTCTGAATTTGTTTCGGCTTTTCTCAGAGCTAGTCAGATAGGAAATGTCGACGTCATCTAGTCTTAAAAAAAGCATTACATAGACTAGTAAAAGTGTCTCTAGCAGATTTATTTACAGAAATAAAAATTATTCATCATTTATTTTACAGAATATCTTTTTATTAAGAGTAGTCAAATGTTGTTTACACTTTGTCTCAAGCCAAGCTGAATAGGTTATAGGGGTGCGTACACAATAGAAATGCGCGTTAGATGCGCGAATTGTGCAAAAACCTAAAGGCTGCTTTATACTGACTGCGGTGCGTGCAGCGTAGCGATGTGAATGAACATGTTCTTATTTCTGTACAAGGTCAGTGTGGCCTGCGATGCTGCACGCGCCGCGGTCACGACCACGCGGGTTACGTCAGGGATTCTAATCACGTAACCAAATAAATATTATACCGTAGCACATACAGATGAATAAATGTAGTTTTTTTTAATGTTATTGCTTTGCAAACAAGCCCATGGCCCACCAGATAGTAAGCGGTTACCGCCGCCTATCTTCTTCTTTTCGCGTGGTTAGTGACTAACCTGGTGTCAGAGTTTATACCGCCCATGGGCCTCTGACTTGGCTTCGCATGCCGTCGAAAAATATCTCTCAGGCATGCCGGTTTCCTCATGACGTTTTCCTTCGCCGTTTTTAAGCAAGTGATAATTATACAATACGCACATGAATCTGAAAAGTCAGAAGTGACTGCCTTGGGTTCGAACTCGAGACCTATGACTTGGCAGTCCGACGGTCACACCACTAGGTTATCACCGCTATTACACTACTATCACCGCCTATATAGACCTACAACCCCATAATTCCGTTAGGAATAGGATTCTGGGTTTTCCATTAGGAATTTCTCAATAGCAGCCCGGTGTCCGGATTTGTGCCCGGTTAATGGCAATACGCTTGCCTCCTATTACATGAGACTTGAACATAACTGGCGAAACGAGGGTGTACTAAAATACCTCTGCCAAAACCTTCGGGGAATACAGGATGTAAACGAAATCATGTATTTCCTTCAAACCTCGTGATGTAATGCTGACATAGATTAACCCTGCACGGGATACATTCGACATACTAGAAGTAAACATGTGTTCTTAACGTGACGCATTTTAGCGCCCCGAGCGAATTGCGCAACTATCGCTCGCCGTGCGGTCATTTAACTCGGGGCGCTAAAATGCCTCACGTTAAGAACACAAGTATACTCCTTGTAATTTTTTTTTATTGAATTCAAAATTATCTTGTGCAGTGCAATCTATGTCAGCAATAGATGACGAGGTTTGAAGAAATTACATGATATGATATCATTTACAGGCTGTATAAGGCGTGATGTTATGTTATGGTGCGTCCAGACCTGACGAACGCGCCGCGAATGCGCCGCTCGCGAGCTGGGCGCGAGCGGCGCGCGGACGGCGCGCGAGCTTTTGTACGAACATGAAATGCACGCGCGCAGCTCGCGATCGGCTCGCGAGCGACGCATTCGCGGCGCGTTCGTCAGGTCTGGACGCACCATTAGGTTAACCCCAAGAGTATTGTTGATGCGTTACAAACCCTAGACAAAGTTGAAAATTGTCATGTGCCAGTGATTTCACCAGCACCCATACTCTTCAAACCGGAACACAGCGATACTGTTTGGCGGTAGAAATATGTACGGTTGTAATACTTAATCACAAGCAGCTGTACTATTACTTACATATGCAAATAACCATGTTAGTGTATCAGTTACAAGTGTGAAAAATGTATAATTATACATGTTACTTGTATGTATAGATACGCTAATTACAATTGTTTCGTAACAATATAACATACACATCGTTGTTTAAGTTCTAACACCGCGTAACTCCAAATAGTTAACTTTTCAGGAGAGCAAAAAGTATATATTTTTCTACTTATCATATAATTGTTTTTAATCTACAATATTTTATTTAAATAATATCTATACAAATCATGATTATTCACGACACGATCCAGTATGGAACTCACGTGACTTACACGCTGTTTTAGCTGTTTACGTAGCTTGATGGAAAATATAGGGCACAACGCGTTGCTATTGGATTTTTGCGTTTTTTGATTCCCTATCGAATGACGTGCGTAACTCAAAAGTACTATTTTTTGAGTTACGTGGTGTTAGAACTTAAGCGACGATATTTTTCAAGAAGTTTTTTACTTTGTTCTGTATATGAGTATTTACTCAACCTCGAGTATTTATCCGAGTTTACCCATTCGTCCTACAGTCTACTCATCTCTAGTCGTGTATATCCACTTACCCTAGCTAACGTATCTCCATGAACCAAGTCAGATGTGGTCATCAACAAGGCGGCAGTCTGCAGCAGCTTCAGCTCTAGGACTCCCCCTTGTCCAAGGTTATAGAGGCAGTCTACCACATGCCTTGCGCCTTTTGCGTCTATGCCTTGCTGGGCGATGAGACGCTGGATAGTTCCGAGGCAGAACTGAAAATGGAATGGATTTTTTTAATATTCTTTACATAGTATAAAACAAAGTTGTTCCCGCTGTCTGTACGCTTAGATCTTTTAAACTACGCAATGGATTTTAATGCAGTTTTCAGCAATAGATAGAGTGATTCAAGAGGAAGGTTTATATGCCCCACATTAGTATCTACATTGCACCCGTGCGAAGCCGGAGCGGGTCGCTAGTTCTATATAAATTGACCGGCCCTTAAGTTTTATTCATACTGTTTGGAGGCTGTAGAAGTGTTGCATCAAATAATTAAACTGCTGTGGACAAGGTGTTGTGTTTTATTATGTTGAGGCCACACTGTCACGTGGACATACGTGGCGTGTTGTCGTGACAACGCGAACATTCGAAGAATCCCGCCAATGTGGCCCCAAGTTTAGAAGCAACAATTCTACAGTCCTTAAGGGTACCAATGGATGGCGAGCAAGGCAATTGCCCGGAGCGTTGCTCTTGCAGGGGCCTCGCGCACTCACGCAATAACCCAAGTAGCAAAATATTAGTTACTAATAGTATATGTCTATTTGAATTTCGCGCCTTACGCATTATAAGACTTTGTATTTCTCGTCAAGCATTGTCATTAAAACTAATTTCACAAAGACAAGGGTCTCGCAAAGATCTACCCGTCCGGAGCCTCGCAATGGCTAAGGCTGTCCCCGCCAATACAACTCAAGTAGTAGAAGTTTTGAATTAAATCTAAACAATCTTGCAACTAGGAAGCAATTAGGAATTGAAATAAGTCATGTTGTTAAAGAATTAACTATCTTTACATAGTATAAAACAAAGTCGCTCCCAATGTCTGTACGCGTAGATATTTTAAACTACGCAACGGATTTTAATGCAGTTTTCAGCAATTGATAGTGATTCATGAGGAAGGTTTATATGCCCCACATTAGTATTTACAGTGCACCCGTGCGAAGACGGTGCGGGTCGCTAGTGATTATATATGTATAAAACAAACTTATGAGTGTTTCAATTTGAACATTGCAGGTGCAGTGCGCGTCAAATAACTAAAACCAAGATGGCGTCGACTGCCAAACTTGAGGGGTTTACTAGTAGCCACTGAAGAGTTCCGCTATCCACCTCCTAACTCCATTATCAGACCCTGAACACCAAGTGCAATCTATTGGACTCATCAAAACGAATCATATGACCCGAACCTCACATAGATCACGCAGTCGACGCCATTTTGGTTCTAGTTATTTGACGCGCAATGTGAAGGAGAACCTGCACCTCTGTACATAAAGGTTTTCTCCAATTTATATAATTAGTTCTTAAGATATTGTCTTGTTTACCACACTCAAATATTTATTTTACTTTTTACAGCAATATAACATACTAAATATTACGTTTGGTTTGCCTCTATGGTCTAGTGGTGGCAATCGCGACTGCTGTTCGTGAGGTCCTGGGTTAGATCCTCAGGTCGGGCAAAGTGTTATTGGGTTTTTCCATTAGGAATTTCTCAGTAGCAGCCCGGAGTCTGCACTTGTGCCCGGTTAACGGCAATAGGCTCGCCCCCTATTACATGGGACTTAAACATAACGGCGAAACGAGGGTGTTACTATACACCTCTGCCCAACCCTTTGGGAATATAGGCGGCATGTTATGTTATGATATTACATACCTTTATAATCTTCAGATCCTTAGATTCGCAGCCTTGTACCAAAGGATATAATATCTGATTGACAACTCCATACAGAGAGGCCTGAGGGTTATTGGCAGCCAGTGACAGCTTCTCTATAGCCTCATCACACGCCTAAAATAATAAAAAAGTATAAAATTAAGTGGTCGGCCAAGAAGGAGGTGGGGACATGACCTGGACGCGTACTGCGAGGGCTGGTAGAGTTGGCGCGGAAAAGAATACATAGAAAGGACTTGGGGGAGGTCTTTGTCCAGCAGTGGGACAGTTATTATTATTATAATTTATTTGAAAAAAACATTGCACCCCACACTATTTCTCCTATATCATGGGTGCGTTTACAGACACAAATCTTCACACGCACAAACACCCAGACCCGGAACAACTATCTGTAGGCCATACAAATATTTGTTTCGTGCGGGAATCGAACCCACGACCCGCAGCGCAGAAGCCAATTGCTTAGCCACTGCACCAAACTTGTCAACAGTATAGGCTGACATAAATAAAAAAAAAAAAAAGTGTTATTTGGTTTCTTTAAGAGGTTTTTGTGAATTCCTCAGTAACAATCCAGGGGCTTCTTATGGAGCTTAGTAAATATCAATAAGTATAGCCTTTATATATGGGAATTTATACTATTATTAACAGCTTTATCAATGACCTTCTCTTTCCAGGCTGTCTCTGTGCCCAGTTTTATCAAAATAGATTGGGTATTTAATTTTTTTTTTATAGTTAACTAAAACGGTACAACACCAATTACATTAATTAACATAGAGACAATAATTATGTATACAATAATATAATTTAAAGCTAACATGGAACAGTGGACTCCCTGGAGTGGTCTTGGAGACGTAAGAAACATTCTAAGCCTAGGTGTATATGGAAGCACAGCCTGCGAATGCAACACAGTTCAGTCTATTTTACAATTCATTGAAATAGTTGAGTAACGCATTTGATGTCAGTGATGCCACCACCCATCTAGGTGTTGCCCAACTATATGGATTGTAAAACTGCGACTGGACTGTGTTGCCTGCACGGCCTGCGTCTCTGTATACACCTAGACTAATATGCTTGTAAATGCCTATATATACTAATATTATAAAGCTGAAGAGTTTGTTTGTTTGAACGCGTTAATCTCAGGAACTACTGGTTGGAATTGAAAAAATATTTTTGGGTTGGATAGTCCATTTATCGAGGAAGGTTATAGGCTAGATAACATCACGCTACGACCAATAGGAGCGGAGCATAAATGAAAAATGTTGCATAAATGGGGAAAATGTCCACCCATGTGAAGCCAGGACGCGCCGCTAGTTTGAAATAAATCACTTTGAACTTGAATATTCTATATCTAAACCATGGTGTTGATTGCAAAATACATCGGTAATACAATCCCTGTGTTACATGTCTCCCAGCATTTGGGCTTACATTATAGTAATATGATGTATTACTCGTTTCAAATGCTGTTAGAATAGGACCTTTTAGAATGGAGCACTAATTGACATCAAGTGACAGCTGTCTGTAACGTCAGCAATGCTATCAAGGTTATTTATTTTGGCATTGTATTTATTTATGGTACTTTGTGATCAAAGAGAGAACTAAAAGACGACATAATATGCTAGACGGTAATGCTCAGGAAACTCTTTTTAGAGTAAATGATTATTTTGAACGAGTAAGTGATGAGTGCAAAATTGTTTAAAAAATGTTCCATGCTTAAATTCACCCGATTGTTTTTCTGACATTACACATCACTGCTGTGTGACTCAGTTCCAAAAGGTCCTATCCTAACAGCACTTGGAATGAATAATAAAGCATGATACATGTTTTTTTTTTAATTTATTGTGTCATTGTCACTAAATAAAGTGGATCCTGGGGATTGGCTACAGGAATACTAGGATTAAGAAGAATTGCTATGACTAAATAAATATTATTTAAAGTATAAATACATCACAGATTTCACTAAAATTATGATGTTTAGATTAGGTGTTTTGTTAATCATGTAGAATTTCAATGGCAGGTGTAGCTTTTATTTTGTACCTAGAGGTTGCCCGCGTGTATGTTGTTTATGGGATAAAGTAGCCTATCTCTTTCTCCGGGTTCCAGACTATCTCTGTACCAAGTTCCATCAAAATCAGTACAGTAGTTTAGTCATGATGAGGTAACAAACAGACAGACGGACAGAGTCTCGCATAATAGTAAAGATGAAATTACTGAGTGCTTTTTAATGATAATTAGATCCTAACTCCACCCATAAATACAGTAATAAAAATGTTCTGAAATGGATTGAAATGGTATCTATCAATTATTTATCTGCGCCCGTGGTTAAATTGTAGATAATAGTCTAAGTACTGGGCTTACAAACACCGGCAAGATAACTAATACTAATAAATTGTAAATAATATAAAATGAAATACATGAGTAAGACATTGGAATTTATTAATGAATTTACTGAAGCTTTAATGCATTTTATTAATTTAAATTGTAGATGTGTGTGTGGTGTTAGGTCTAAATTATGTTTTCCAATTATTAATAACAGTTAAATGATAAAAACCTCTCTTATCTGAGGATATTTCTTCTTGGTTTCCAAACTCAATGTCTTGAAATCATTTTGAAGGACTTCCATGAATTTCTTCGTGGAGTCATCGCCGGTTACAGCGCTTACGAACGCCATTATTTAATTTATTGCTGCTAATTCACTTATTCACATCATAATTCACGTAAAAAATTATAGAAATTGAATTTATGCCATGTACACAATCGACATCACAATTTTCAGTTCGAAAACGGAACCGTATCAAATTATTGTTTTATGCAAACATTTTTGAAAATGTTTTTGTTTATCACACTGTTTTGTGATGTAATTAAAAACATATAATTAAAAGAATTTAGTTACATAGATGCATGCTTCAATGGATGAGTATTATATTAATTTGATTTAAATAATATTAAATATTATGATTTTTTCTGAACGATACTTTTAACCACCGTTCCTTTCTACGATTTGCCATAATATTCCGATTCTGAAGATATTTTGAGGAGTTTTTGTAATTTATTATGCCATAAAAATGATATAAAAATGCAAGTAAATTTTACTGTTTCCAAAATGCAATATTTAAACTTTCGCGAAATGTCTTTTCATAAATATCTTGTTATTAGCATGTTCTTATTTTTTGCTTGTAAAGGAAATTGTAAGTTGCCTTGTGTGACCAGAAAAAATATTTAATTCCACATTCAGTAATTTTCCTGATTTTCCCCACTGTGAATAACCGCACTCAAAGCTAATTAAATTATGTTAGACCTAGTGATTTCAAGGAATATAACAAAGCTTTAATTAGATTTAACGCTGATAGTGACAAACTGCCATTAAACAGATAATGTGGATTTGATTCAAGTATTTTGTTTATTGTATTTTTACTTAATTTAGAGGATTAAGGGTTGTTCAAACATTCAGGTTAGCTAGACATATCAGAATATTAATAATACAGCTCAAGCAGCAGTGTTTGACTTGTAAATAGCTTCTTGAAGTGAAAGTGAAAGAAATGCAAGTGATCGATGATGACCCACTTTTCACGGTAACATTTTTTTCTAGTATAGCAACATCGATTACTGATTGTGCAGAAGAAAAAACAATGGTGTGATTCCAGATTTTTATTTGTAAGTATTTATAGAATCCAATATCAATTTAGCTAAAGTAACGTTTCAGTGTCGTTAAAAACGTGCACCTGCCCCAAGATGCCGATACCGAGGTATAAAACGCATAATATCGACTAGAAATTGGTTTTGTGAGCTTGACGTGCTGTCATTTCAGTTTTTTATTCTATTTATTCAGCTTGATTCAGCTATGCGCCATTTACTGCATTAGAACGGCCGCTGTCTGCGGATTTTAGTACTACTGGTAATAAACCTCCTCGCGACACAGGTGTAGAATGTATGTATAACAGTGTGTGGTATGTGGAGTCGCCGAGTGTCCTATTCATGTTATATCGTGTGTAGTCTTTCATGCCGGCACCTAGTCTTCGTTATTCCAGTGTCGTTTGCATAGTTTTTTTGTCGTCAAGTGCGTCATGAAGTCGTGCGGTGGGTTTAAGCCGGGTGTGCACTCCCACCGTCGCCGGCCGCCCTTGTTTTAACGCCGTCATAAGATCGTTTGATCGTGCAATCGCTGCGCTGTAAACAATGAAGCATGTTCGTGCCCCGTTTTGTAAATAACATAATCGGTGTTACCTGTCATCTTTGCACGCTAATTTTGTCTTTAAGTGAAAGTTTAACTAGCTAAAGAGTTGATTGAATCAAGTAACAAATCACTGCTGAGTGTGACTTAGTATGTATGACATACATAGATGTTGAAAAGTGTATGTATTGTATGATAGTGATATGTTTGATTGAAATCAATATTATAAAATGTTTGTGGCTTCCTGATTGAATGACTTGTCATCTAATCATTGTTGTAGAGCATGTAATATCTTATCCCTATGACCTGGTAATCTAAGGCCCATTTTCCTCCTAAGATAATGAGATTATAAACTCATTGTTGAATGTGTCTTTTACGATTTGTATGTCAAAGTTCGTCATGGGTTAATTAAGAGATAAAAGTAATCGCTTCTCTATGTCATTCTTTATGGAATATTGATTGATAATCTCGATTCCAGAAGTATTCCTGCCTATTGCAATGTTAATTTTAATTTAATACTAGCGGCCCGTCCCAGCTTCGCACGGGTGGACATTTTACCCATTTCTGCAACATTTTTCGTTTATGCTCCACTCTTATTGGTCGTAGCGTGATGTTATATAGCCTATAACCTTCCTCGATAAATGGACTATTCAACTCAAAAATAATTTTTCAATTCCAACCAGTAGTTCCTGAGATTAGCGCGTTCAAACAAACAAACTCTTCTGCTTTATAATATTAGTATAGATTTCTGCTTCTTACCATATAATGACTATCTGTAGCTGCGACTATGACCACATCCACATTCAATAGTGTGATAATTTGTACCCGGTAGGTAACCTGATACAATCTTTAGAAGATATGACTGCCAATTTTTAACTAGATCAGGCTAGTAGCAACTAGCGTGAAACTCGAACATTCAAACCGATAAGCAGATAATAATTATAAAAATGACGGTTTTGGCATCAGTTTCAATCCTAGGATGCGTTGCACTTAATTTTTTTTCAAAGATATTTAATGTACAGTTTTAGCCTTTTTACATTTTTATTATAATATGTAAAGATTATTTAATATGTTGGGGAGATCTTTGCACCGCTTCTTCTGCCTACCTTAGAAAGAGTAGGAAGAGGTGATGAAGGGTGGGCGAATTTGGAGGCTGTATATTGTAATTTTGATGTTTGAAAATTACTAATTTTCGGTTAAAATAAATAAATTTTGATTTTTAATCCTGACTCCCAAACCATACAAGCAGTTCTACTAATAAAAAAACAGATTTTCTAAACTGATAAGACTCCTCTTGTCATAAAATTTCCTTTTCATTCTGAGAAAAGGCCTGTGCCCAGCAGTGGGACAGTAGTGGGCTGACTGCTATTATTACACACACATGCAAATCCGTGGCAGGTTGCATCATTTTAATTTTCATCATTCTCTACTACAGCTTTGTCTTTAGTTCTTACATAATATCCCAGGTGGCGCTAGCAGGCAGTATAACCGTGCTAGTTGTGAAAATATTAACAGACACTTTTAAAATATACACAAGATCTTCTTAAAAGTAGAACTTAGTATAATTACTTATGCAGTCCAGCCATTAAAATTTGTATGAAAGGTAAATAAAACCTTTGATCGTGAAACATTCCTTTTGCTTTAAAAATCCATTTAACAAACATCTAAAGAAAGGTCAGACATTAGTTAAAACCTTGTCTAATTTAAATCTCCATACATGAAAAAGGTTTCTTAATTTAAGTATTCAACGCTAAGCAAGATATAAGTGTGGTTTCAACATTACTATACAAAACAATTCTCAATTGATATACTTCAGAATTTTGTAATCAGGAACAGGCCGTTTGTCTAATCAACTTGGGGCCAATTTTTCAATCGTCATTATAACTTTTATCATCGACTAGCGGCTCGTCTCGGCTTCGCACGGGTGGTCATTTTTCCCGTTTTTGCAACATTTTTCATTTATGCTCCGCTCCTATTGGTCGTAGCGTGATGTTATATAGCCTATAACCTTCCTCGATAAATGGACTATCCAACACAAAAATAATTTTTCAATTCCAACCAGTAATTCCTGAGATTAGCGCGTTCAAACAAACACACTCTTCAGCTTTATAATATTAGTGTAGATTAAATATGGCGGTTTGACAGATTTTGTGGAAAAAATATGTCAATCGGCCATGTTTATTCCTCAGATAAAAGTTATCTGACGATTGATAAATTGACCCTTAGTCTAAACACATGACTTAATTACATACATACATACATACATAAACTCACGCCTTTTTCCCATAGGGGTAGGCAGAAACTATAGAACGCCACATGCTACGACTCTTACATACCCCTTTCGCTTCATCCACATTCATACATCTTGTCATACACGCACGCCGGTTGAGAGTACTACGCACCTGACCTTTGTGAAGAACTTCACCAATAACATCGATGTATGTCCTTCTAGGACGTCCTCTACCGGCGTTCCCATTAACATCCGCCTTATAAATTCCTTTTGTTAATCGCCGTTCACTCATTCTCTCAACATGACCAAACCACCTAAGCATACTCCTGACTTAATTATGGGGAATTATAAAACGATCGAATAAAAAAATACTTAGTGACTGATGATGAGATATTGTTTTAATAACTTGAGCGGTATGAATTTGAATAAGCGAAAAATTTACTAAACTAACGACGAATATTAATTAATAATAAAATCCAAAACGAGCTTACAAAAAGTGGGTTGTGATTAATCCATTTCAGATATTAAAATTCTAGCCGTGCGACTAAATTACTAAGTGAGCGACTCGAAATACAGAGGGCAACCAACTTCAATATTATAAACAGTTTGTCAAATTCGTAACGTCTAGGTTAGGTTAGGTTAGAACTGCGACCACACAACGCGATATTCCCAATATTTCCTCTTTTGCAATGGCAAATATTGAAAAAAAATGCAGGACGTAACGTTGACACTCAAGCAAATATTAGGTCGCTCAAATATTATGAAGCTTCTCATTTTGTATTTCAAGTAACTCAAATTAGTGTTTGTAAGTTGCTGTTCTGTTGATTTCTCGTCACTCACAGTCAGTCGCTCGCTTAGTAATACTAAACGTAAATTAATTATTTTTGTCACTTAAAACTTTAATTTACAGTCACTCGTTTAAATACTACCCCTTAATTATTCAGTCAAAACAGTACTCGAACAAATTACAAGAATTTTACTTAAACGGTGGTTAAACCAGTGTCAATGCTGGCGAAGCCTTATTATTATTATTCAGCCATGATCATCCCACTGCAGGGCAAACGCCTCCCTACCCTTCTTCCACTCCTTTTGGTTTATGGTTCTCTGCGGCCAATCCTTCCAATAAGTGTCTACCGTCCCCCCATCTCCTTCTGGGCCTGCCGCGACGTCGTCTGAGCTCCATTCAGTGATGAGTTTTGCCCACAACCCGTCCGCCGAAGCCTTAGAGAGCCTTTTAGCTTGCACTATTGAATTTCTACTATTTGGAAGTCTTGGAACTATATTATCCACAAGGAAAGATTGTTTGAAAAAGTACAATCTATGATCACATTCTTTAGATAAGACAGAATGAACAATAGAAAATTAATCAGTAACTTCAAATTAATGCTAGTAGGTATTAGTTGCGTCTACCAGTTCTATCACTAATTATAATGCTGCTCCCAGACATTTGCAAGCATTCTCGACTATTACTAGTAAAAGAAAAAGCTGGCAATAGGGTTGACATTTTTTTAAAATTACATACATACATAAACTCACGCCTTTTTCCCATAGGGGTAGGCAGAAACTATAGCCACATGCTACGACTCTTACATACCCCTTTCCCTTCATCCACATTCATACATCTTGTCATACATGCACGCCGGTTGAGAGTACTACGCACCTGACCTTTGTGAAGAACTTCACCAATAACATCGATGTATGTCCTTCTTGGACGTCCTCTACCGGCGTTCCCATTAACATCCGCCTTATAAATTCCTTTTGTTAATCGCCGTTTACTCATTCTCTCAACACGACCAAACCACCTAAGCATACTCCTTTCAATTTTTGTCACTACATCATCTTTTAAACCGCAACTTTGTCTAATCTCTTCATTTCTCAATGTATCATTCAAAGTTACACCGCACATACTTCACAATTCCATACATAAGCAATTCATTTTTTTAAAATTAATTGTCTCGATACTTTTACACAAAACATATGCAACAATGAAAAAGCCAATGAAATATATAATAAAATGCCCAAGTTATAAAAGATTTAAAATTGTTGATTAGATAGAGACCGCACTATTGAACGATGACGTCATACTCCAAAAACTTTATAGTAACTTGACATTACTCCGTACAATGTCCGTTTCGTGCGACAAGGATAAAAAATGCGTCATTAAAAAACTTGAAAACTTGTATTATCTCCTCCATTTTTAGATTTTTTTTTTAACGATCTATTTCTTTCTATACCTTTTTTGATATAATATTAAACATTTCCTAGTTTTTTGAAGTAGTCGACTAGCGAATTTTTCATCCATAATGTTATCATGGCCATCCTTCCAGCTTCTCGTTCGGCCTTTCACATCCTCGGCAATTAGATGGTTGGCTCTCATGTTGGCCCTTATATTATCAAGCTGAAACTTTGCTTGCTTGTTTATAAAACACTAGAATTTCTCCTATATTGCGGGTCAAACAAACACTAATCTCATATATGCACAAACACCTGGATCTGGAATCGAATCTTCGCGTCTTACCGCAAAAAGTCAAGCGGTCAGTCCCCGCGACCAATTAGGTTCTTACTCCAACCGCAAGATGTCATTTCCAATAACCCACGTGTCAAAACATTGGCTAAATATCTTAGCTCGTTACGCACGCATGTTTGGACCCGGCATTATAGTACGAGTAAATAAATAGTTGTTACACAGCAATGATTATCTTGTATGACACTGATTTTACTGATAACACGTGTGATGATCTGATAATGGACACCTGACGTCATCGATGTGTGTATCACTATGATAGTGTTATAGTAGCTTGTTCTAATGACCGAGATGAGTGCATGGATTGGATGGAAAGATGATTAGGAATTGCTGATCGTGAGATCCTGGGTTCGATCCCCCGGTCGGGCAGTGTTATTGGGTTTTTCCGTGTGGAATTCCTCAGTTGTAGCCCGGAGTTTGTATTTGTGCCTGGTTGATGGCAATAGGCTCGCTCCCAATTACATGGGACTTAATCATAACGGCGAAATGAGGGTTTAACTATACACCTCTGCACAACCTTTCGAGGAATACAGGCGTGATGTTATGTTATTTTTAGGAATGAAAAGATGAAGTACTTTTGAATTTAAAGCGCCAAATACACTCTTTCTTTTCGTGTGGTTAGTGACTAACCTGGTGCCAGAGTTTATGCCGTCCATGGGCCTCTGACTTGGCTTCACATGCCGTCGAGAAACATCTCTCGGGCATGCCGGTTTCCTCACGATGTATTCCTTCACCGTTTTTAAGCAAGTGATAATTATACAATACGCACATGAATAGGAAAAGTCAGCGGTGCGTGCCTTGGGTTCGAACTCGAGACCTATGATTTGGCAGTCCGATGGTCACACCACTAGGCTACCACTGCCAAATACGCTAGCAAGTTATATTGGGCTAGCTGACTTTGCAATTGACTTTCAATCTGTTGACAGCGGCAGCAAGTCGAAATAGATCTACAAGTTTTGCGAACTAAGAGTTCACCTACATCTGTCAGCACGGAATCGCTGTTTTCATGCTCTATTCCAGGGCTGGCCAACCAGTCGATCCCGGCTCTTAATCCAGTCGATCATTGCAAGGCAAAGAAAATTATAAGTTTAATATAAGTTGAATGAAGAGGTACTGATTATGTAATTGGTAGATCGCACACAGTCTACTCAGTAAAAATTTGATCTTAGGTCGAATCAAGTTGGCGATCCCAGCTTTCTATTCTGTTAATCAGGAACGTCATTTAATAGAGCGAGAAAGACAGCGTGAGTGCTATCGCGTGAGTGCTATCGCGTGCGGTCTCGTGCTATCGCGTGCTATCCCCTGCGGTTCTTTGTTAGCAACTAGAGCCATTGCATGAAGATCTATCACTATTTTGACGGACACAGTTATCATCGGCGTTTTCTTCCTACTTTCGTTACCTATTGGAAGGTTTTTGGACTGGACAAACCTGCCGTCTAATCCTAATCTTTTGAACTTAGCCAATAAGAAACTGTAGTAGAGAAATGTCGCTTATAATGTATGCTTAAAGTTCTTCTCGTTTGTTACAGATAACATCTAAAAAAATCCTGCAAGAAAACTTTCCAAAATCTTCCTGAAGACTGTTATTTTTTTTATTAGATATATAATTATTTTTCAATTAGTAATAAAAGACAGTTCGGAGCGGTAACTAGAGCAAGATGCCAACCAAGCGAGAGAGAAACAAAAGACGGAATTAGCTATTTATTTATATTAATTAATTAGTGTAATCCATTGTAACTGTTATTTTTTTTCAAGTTTTTACTATTGTACTCTCATAAACGCAAATAACGATATGAATTTATGTTAAACGCTATCGCTGAAGCTTAAATCACTATTTATTCACTTATTTAATCGTTTCATTATTTAATTAATCACAAAAAGTATGATAAACATTACAATAAGGGTTTGATAAGACCGATTTAAGCATTTGATGGATCAATATGGACAATATGGCTTCAAATGTGTCTATGAGAAGCAATAAGCAAAGGAAGGATAACCTTATAACGAGGAAGCAGGATAAGTCCCCGGAGAAGACCATAAGAGGGACGAGGGGGGCGTACAGAGGCATCCCGTCGACTTCTAAAAGACAGCCCGAAGAAGACAATGAGACGGGTTCCACAGAAAGACTGGATAGACCAAAGAAATTCATATCACAGAACAAAAGCAACTATGGCCTGGGGAAAAGGCCCGACTTCTCGCTTAAGAACAGGAACGTGCATTTAGCGTCGTCTCGGTATGGACAGGTGAGTTTGTTTACTTTTCTATAATTCATTGCAGAATATATATAATTAATATAATTAATTGTTCGTGCAGAACGACCGATTTATCTACGTTACCCTGAACACAGCCATTATTTTTGTTTTTGTGTGAAAATCCTCGTGGGTTCCCAAGAGGCAAAGGGGTCTGCCGGACTCATACCAAAACCCACGGTGTTCCCCCCTCTTAACCGCCGGCCGGGGTCGCGGGATTCGCAAAAGCATGCACCGCAACCCCAGCAGGTCTCGGTCCGCAAAGAGATGGCCGACCTCTCCTTATGTGAGGCCTTGCCCCATGTCCTCCTGAGAGGCGCGTGCGGAACACGGCGCGCCGCCTCCTCGGCCCTGTTACTGGTCGGACGACGGGTCCCCAGACCTGCCGCCCGCAGACCACGCCCTGAACATAGCCTTACTTTCGCGCATTTGTGTATTCAGGAAGAAAATTGTTACTGTTTAATCTATTAAATATCGATTATAAGATGATGTTAATTAAAAACCAATTTGTTCTTAAAAAATCTATTGCGCAATCACTTGCACGAAGTTTAAGTATATTTGCAATCTTAACAGTACTTCCTAAGTGTAGCGACACTATGCCGAAATTAGGCAGCCGAACTTCGCCATGATTACATGATTTCCACCAAACGGCTCGCATTGCATCTGATCGGAACGGATTTTACAATCTTTAAACGATATTAAATAGTGTACACAGTATTTAAAGTCTATATTACCAAGCCGCGCACAGCAGCTTGACCGCTGGCGTCTTCCGCGACACGCGATCGGCTCCGTTCGCCTATCGTCGTATCTAACACGGTAGGAATGAAACTATTTGACTAGACAAACGGATACGTTCGCAAGCGACGGTACGGAGCCGATCGTATGCGTCGACATCCTGCCGGACGCGATCGGCTGTCGCCGCATCCGTTCGTATCCTTTCCAATCCGATGCGATGTGAGTCGTTTGGTGGAAATCATGCTTTGGTCCAATTGTTGATATCGAACACTAGTTTGAGGCACTGTGGTAGCTGACATAAGACTAGCCTAACGGCTGGAACCAATAACGCTATCTATCGATAGTTTGCTACTATAGAGAGAAATTTGTTTTTTTTTTGTTTTTTTTTTTTCTTCTATTGAGCTTATGTCAATTTTCTATATATAGTAGGGAAAACCACCGGTAGATAGGTTAGCTTTGAGTTTTAAATCTATGATATCAATCTAGTATTGCATAAAAAAAAGAATAACGAATTTGAGAGTCGCTCGTCTATTATATTCAATTTGTGATAGCCAATTGAAGAAAATCCGTTCAGTCTACAGGCAATAGGCTAACGACCTAGTCCTTGTGCACAATTCTAGACTAGATTCAACACTTTATTCGTCCCCGTTACTACCGTCTTCATCTACCTATATTTGTTAACATTCGCTTGGAGTTCGACCTTAATTTTTACTAGCGACGACGTACACGTTATTTTACGTCATTCAGTTACTCGTTCGAGGACTTTTTTTTCCAGAGTTTTTATACATACATAAACTCACGCCTTTTTGCCATGGGGGTAGGCAGAAACTATAGAACGCCACATGCTACGATCCTTACATATTCCTTTCGCTTCGTCCACATTCATACATCTTGTCTACTACTACGCACCTGTCCTTTGTGAAGAACATTACCAATAACATCGATGTATGTTCTACTAGGACGTCCTCTACCGTTTCCACTGACATCCACCTTATAAATTCCTTTTGTTGATCGCCGTTCACTCAATCTCTCGACATGACCAAACCACCTAAGCATACTCCTATCAATTTTTGTCACTAGGTTCGCCCCCTATTACATGGGACTAAAACATAACGGTGAAATGAGGGTGTTACTATACACCTCTGCCCAACCCTTCGGGGAATACAAGCGTGATGTTATGTTACAACAGAATCTGCATCATTGTCATTTTTAATTATGTCATTTTATCTATTCTGCCGTCGACAAAACCCTTGTCAACGGTAGTCATGCTATGCCTCCTGGACTTGAGGGACCCTATCACAAACACCTGGTTCCCCGCCATCCTCATCCAGTTTCATACTTACGTCTCTGTGTAAAAATTGAAAGGAGTATGCTTTGGTGTTTGGCCATGTTGACGGAATGAGTGAACGGCGATTAACAAAAGGAATTTATAAGGCGGGTGTTAGTGGAAACGGTAGAGGACGCCCTAGAAGATCATACATCGATGTTATTGATGATGTTCTTCATAAAGGACAGGTGCGTAGTACTCTCAACCGGCGTGCATGTATGACAAGATTTATGAATGTCGATGAAGCGAAAGGAGTATGTTAGGATCGTAGCATGTGGCGTTCTATAGTTTCTCCCTACCCTCATGGGAAAAAGGCGTGAGTTTATGTATGTATGTCTCTCTGTAAAGAACTGTAGCCAGTTATAAAAGTAAACTGCAGTGTTGCGACAGGTTACCGACCTATCGCATGTCTGGTACAATAATAACTCTATCCTTCAGTTCATTTCATAACTTCAGGACGATAAGTATCTGATACATTCTTGACTTTTAAATGATTTTAAAATGCAGTTTTTTTAGGAGAACTTTTTTCATAGAACTTGTTTTATGATCATAGCTCAATCGGACTGCCAAGTCATAGGTCTCGAGTTCGAACCCAAGGCACGCACCTCTGACTTTTCAGATTCATGTGCGTATTGTATAATTATCACTTGCTTATAAATGGTGAAGGAAAACAGAGTGAGGAAACCGGCATGCCTGAGAGATATTTCTCGACGGCATGTGAAGCCAAGTCAGAGGCTCATAGGCGGCATAAACTCTGACACCAGGTTATTCACTAACCACACGAAAAGAAGAAGCTCAATCATTGGCGTACATTCAGAGAGTTTCTACTCTTGATGATACTCGAGTACGTCCAGGTGTACCCTGGGTAGTCAGCCCCGCTACCAACCTTTCTGACTGGCAAATAGTTCATGTCGACACAAGAGAAGAAGAATTTGGAACTTAATTCCTGTATTCCCCGAAGAGTTGGGCAGTGGTGTACAGTAACACCCCCATTTCGCCATTATGTGAAGTCCCATGTAATATTGGGCGAGCTTATCGACATCAAATGGGCACAAATACAACTCCGGGCTGCTACTGAGGAGTTCCTCACGGAAAAACCTGACCTGGGGATCGAAACCAGGACCTCACGATTGCCACCACTAGACTATTGAGACAGTTCATTCAATTATTTAATACTCACAGATACTAGAAGAGGATAGTGTTGCAGTTTAAATTTCAAAATCAAAAGTTCGTGCTTATCAAAACCGCATCTCCTTAACAAGACAATGCAGTTCTAATTAAGCATAAACAAAAGCGCGTAGGTGGACCTCTGGTGGGTCAATTGAGTACCACAGGGTCGCGTGTTACCAGTTACGTTAACTGTGATCAGTGCATGACACACACTAGAGTCAAACGACCCACACTTTGTGAAGAAAGAAGTCGGATATTCGTTTTTAAATGTGTTAAGTGCGTATTGTAAAGACCCATATTGGTGTATTGTTGTGTATTCCAATGATAGCCTAGTGGTGTGACCGTCGGACTGCCAAGTCATAGGTCTCCAGTCCGAACCCAAGGCACGCACCTCTGACTTTTCGGATTCATGTGCGTATTGTATAATTATCAAGTGCTTAAAAACGGTGAAGGAATACATTGTGAGGAAACCGGCGTGCCTGAGAGATATTTCTCGACGGCATGTGAAGCCAAGTCAGAGGCCTATTGGCGGCATAAACTCTGACACCAGATTAGTCACTAACCACACGCAAAGAAGTTGTGTATTCCGTTCTGACCGCAGATTAGACACCAGTTGTTCCTTTTGTTAAGCTGCAGCAATCGTTTTGTGCATCCAGCCACCGTCTTCATCGCTCAAACGACTGTCCTGTGGCCGCCTTGAAATTGTGTCCCGAACTAAATTGTGTCTCCCAGAAGTGTTCTATCCACTTAGTGGCCCGTGTACGGTCAGATATACATAAAGCAGTGGACTCGTGGACTGTGTTAAGTTAAATTGATTGATTGAAGTGTATATTGGTGAGGTGTAATGTAGTGAACTTAAGATATGGGGAAAGCTTTTACAACTTTATGTGATTTGTGCAGGGTAAATATGAACATGTAAATAAATTAAAAAAAAATATGCCTGGATAAATACGGCTGCCATGTTGGTCTAGTGGTCGCAAGTTCGAATGCTGATCGTGAGGTCCTGGGTTCGATCCTCAGGTCGGGCAAAATGTTATTGGCTTTTTAACAGACTTCAAAAAGGAGGAGGTTCTATATTCGATAAGTTTTTTTTTAATGTATGTACACCGATTACGCTGAGATTTATGATCCGATTTACGTGATTCTTCTTTAGTTTGATGCGGAATAGTTGCCATTTGGTCCCATAAAAAATTAAAATAGTTTGGCCCAGTAGTTTTCATTTTATGAACATTTTTATTTTTTTATGAACTTTTTAGTTTACTTGGATGATGTAATTATTCTACCTGATGTAATCTAGAAAAATCCTACTGTAGTTTACAGAACAACCTATTACAGACACTAAAAAGGAAAAAATAAAATAAAAACTACGTTTAAAAAAACCAACTTCAAAAACTAAAAAGTATAAAATAACAATATAAAATTAACAGTTTCAGAAGTCGGTGCCTTCAATTTGGTTCAGCGTGGATTAGCACCGACTTCTGAAACTGTTTATTTTATATTGTTATTTTATACTTTTTAGTTTTTGAAGTCGGTTTTTTTAAACGTAGTTTTTATTTTCCCGTGTGGAATTCCACAGTAGCAGCCCGGAATTTGGATGTGTACTCGGTTGATGGCAATAGGCTTGCCCCGTATTACATGGGACTTAAACATAACGGTGAAATGAGGGTGTTACTATACACCTCTGCCCAACTCTTCGGGGAATAATTCGCAGTGCTCGCTCTTCTATGACACTCCATACTTCACAGATTATACGTTAAAAAACGCGCGCTAGCCCATAATTCACTGGAGTAACCTGACCGATGCTAATGTTAAACAACAACGTTAGGACCTGTCAATTTACTTCTTCCTGCCCTTATACCACACTAGGTGGGGTCAGCACAACATGTATTTCATACATCCATGTTGTTAGAGGTTTTGGCTTATTGTTTTATGATCGGCCGCCTGCCTGACATCAATACTCCTTGGGAATACTCGTTGAGCGTTCTTTTTCTTTTCTTTCTTTTTTTAAAAAAAACGTTGCCCCACACTAGGATTTCTCCTGTATCGTGGGTGCGTTTACAAACACAAATCTTCACACGCACAAACATCCAGACCCGGAACAACTATCTGTAGGCCATACAAATATTTGTTCCGTGCGGGAATCGAACCCACGACCCGTAGCGCAGAAGCCGATCGCTCGGCCACTGCACTAAACGTGTCAACGTGTCGTGTTCGCGCGGGTGATCCAATGTGCTTGCTAATATTATGCACTGGGTCCTAAAATGATATGCTTGTCAATCTTATTGCCGACAACTAAGTAGACTATGTTCTTCTTGGTGGGGTATACTTGAAATTCCTCGACCCACTCATTCAGTTTTGCTAGGGACTTTGGTTCTGACTACTAGTATTGAATGTCTTTGGTTCTGACACATCGTAAACTAATATAGCACCGTGAGCGTCTCTGTAAAAACTTGAAACTTCTCGTACTCCGTATTCGACACCGTTTACAATAAAAATAAAACGGCCATTAATAAAAAAAGGGGTGTGGCTGTGTCATGAACACGGCCGTATGTTGTACGTGAATACGTTTATGTAACGGGTTATATTTTTTAAATATTTCATTTGTGTATTTAGGATAAAAGCAAGGAAACAAAATTCGATAGATTTTGACGACAGCTGACGATTAAAACTTAAACGAACATTGTAGCTCCCCCGAGTCAAAAGTTATACTAATAGCTAATCTCGATACGCATCAAAATAACCTCAAAATGGCGGCACTTCTCCCTCCACCGCGCGCGATGCGTCACTGTTCTCGTTTATCGTAATGAATTCTTTGATCCTTTAGCTATCCAGTGGTATAATTTAATTTTGGATGTAGAGGATAGATTCGAAACTACAACGCCAAACTGTATCCCCCGATTTTGTTATCATTAGGTTTTTTGGATTGCCCCCGTATGGTAGCAAATTTAAAGACGTATTCACCTCAAAAAAAAAACCTCTCCATTTGCTCTAGTGGATTATTAATCCTAGTTTATCGTTTGAGTATTTGGCCATTAGAGCCGATCGCTACACAAACACAGATCCGTACATACGACCTAGTACAAATTTATTTACGATTGTGCAAACATTGGCCATGTCTGTCAACTGTTGCGTACATATCGTGGAACTCTTCCCTATTTGCACGGCATGTGTTTGATATAAAATTATAAAGTTTTGATATGACGGTCAACGAGTTGTAAGTGGCGTTAGAATGGTTATCTCGACACTTGAAGATGCAGTCATTGGAAACTGTTTGAAGGAACAGTCAGCAACGTAAATATAAACAGTGCAATTCTTTTATATTGCGTGGTTGACAAATAAAACTATTTACCTTACGATTCTTGATCGACTGTTATTGCTTCAGACCCTGGGCTGTTCTTTTTTCATTTGTACACAATTAATGCGTTTGCAAAATCTTTTTCAAGTATAATAATAAAATAGCACCACGCCTGTATTCCCCGAAGGGTTGGGCAGAGGTGTATAGTAACACCCTCATTTCGCCGTTATGTTTAAGTCCCATGACATAGGGGGCGAGCCTATTGCCATCAACCGGGCACAAATCCAAAGCTCTGGGCTGCTATTGAGGAATTCCATACGGAAAAACCCAATAATATTTTGCCCAACCTGGGGATCGAACCCAGATCCTCACTATCAGCAGTCGCGCTTGCCACCACTAGACCAGAGAGGCAGTATGCACAGTAATATAATTTTAATAGCTTATATGGATGAGTTTTCTTCACATATACCTGCTATGGCACTTTCCTCAAAAAGCCATTCCAGACGTTGCCTTACATTGTTACACTCGCATAGTTTATACTACAATGTCTGGACTTTAAATGAGACCTTGATCTCTGAGTTTGTTTCGGCTTTTCTTTTCAGAGCTAGTCACATAGAAAATGCCGGCGCCATCTAGTCTTAGGGCCGGCGCAGATTTGACGAGGCGTAGCGCAGAGCATTTTTCACCGCCAAATCATTACAGACTTTGCTAGCGTTTATCGAAAATCACCTTTCGCCTCCAGTCGCTTCGATGCTCTCTGGAGCGAGTAGTTGTGTTAATTAATTAATTTTCGATATTATTTAAATGCTAGCAGAGTCAATAATGGTTTGGCAGTTAAAATAATTTGCGCTGCGCTTCGTCAAATCTGCGTCGGCCCTTAAAAAAACAGATGACTTATAAATGTGTCTGTAACAGATTTACTTACAGAAATGAAAATCTTTTACCATTTGTACACTGAAATGCGGCCTCACATACAGAATACTGCTTAGTGCACTTACCATGTTTTTTTGTCTGCACCACCCTAAGGTCGACTGGTAGAAAATGCCTAAGGCATTAAGTCCGCCTTTGTACAAATTTTGTGCGAAAGTATAAATAAATAAAAACATAGAATCACGCCTATTTCCCATTGGGGTAGCCAGAGACTATAGATTTCAACCTGCTACGATCCTGAAACACCCTTTTCGCTTCATCTACATATCTCATACATGCTCGTAGGTTTAGGGTGCTACCAACCTGGCCTTTTTTGAGAACGTCCGCGATTTGTTCGTGGTACGTTCGCCGAGGTCGGCCCCTTCCAACTGTTCCATCCACACTCGCTTTGTACACTTGTTTCGTTAATCTCCTTTCGTCCATCCTCTTTACATGACCAAACCATCTTAACATACCTTTCTCAATCCTTCTCACTACATCTTCTTTGACTCCACAACGTTCCCTTATCACATCATCATCATCATCATCAACCTACATCAGTCCACTGCTGGACATAGGCCTCTCCCAAAGCACGCCACTGAGCCCGATCTTCGGCCCTCCTTTTCCAGTCGCTGCCGGCTACCCTACGTATATCGTCGCTCCACCTAGTAGCAGTACGTCCTACACTACGTTTGCCGATTCGCGGTCTCCATTCTAGAACTCGTCTACCCCAACGGTTATCGGTTCTGCGGCAAATGTGACCAGCCCACTGCCACTTCAGTTTGCTAATCCGCTGAGCTATGTCGGTAACTTTCGTTCTCTGGCGAATGACTTCGTTCCGGATTCGATCTCTCAGAGAAATATCAAGCTCTTTCATATCATAGCTCTTTCCATAGCTCGCTGAGCGACTTTAAATTTGTGGACTAGTCGTACCGTAAGTGTCCACGTCTCGGCTCCGTATGTCATGACTGGTAGGACGCACTGATTGAAGACTTTCGTCTTAAGGCACTGATGTATATCCCTTATCACGCTGTTCCTTATCTTTCAGAGTTACACCACACATACGAGTACAGTCAACAGCAAAAGTCGATGATCATTTTGGAGTTTCAATATTAATTATCTCAGGAGTTAATTGCTTGTCTATATTACCATAATATTATTCTTTGAAGAATTCACTCCTCTATCGTTATTTGTTAACAAAAATAATAATTTGCAAGTTTTCATTCATTCAATAATTTTGAAACATTGAGCAACCATCATCGACTTTTGCTGTTGACTGTACTTCTCAAAGCTATGCTCCTCTCTTATGAAAGATATAATAATTTAGTGTTAAATAAAACTGTTTATTTATTTTTAATGCTTATCCTAATTAAATACTTAATGACGGTGTTATGAGTCGATAATTTGTAAATTAATTTCTCATAAAAATAATCTCTAACACATACATAATGTATTTTAACTACATAACGACATCACGCCTTGAATTCCCCGAAGGGTTCGGCAGAGGTGTTTTTAGTACACCCTCGTTTCACTAAAGTCCCATGTAATAAGGGGCGAGCCTATTGCCATTAACCGGGCATAAATCCAGACTCCGGGCTGCTTCTGAGCAATTCCTAATGGAAAAACCCAATAACACTTTGCCCTTCCTGGGGATCGAACTCAGAACCCCATGCTCAGCAATCCGGCTTGAGACCACTAGACTAACAAGGTAGTCACTAGTTTTACAGCCTATTATGAGTAAAAACACAATCTAACATTTCCTTCTCTAATAGGCTTAGTAAAATTCCAAGCTTTATCAAATATTTAGGTACTAAAATAGTTACAGAATGAACGTTAGCCTTATAGTTCAAGGCTAGGAATAGGTTACCACCCTATAATGCCTGCGGGTGTTGTAGGGTATTAGGTAGATAATATAGGCGGGCATGTAGTGACGTCATACTTCATACTACTGGGTTGCGGTCATCGGACTGGCTAACTGCGGCTATTTTGTTGGCTAGGAAACAATTCTAAAGTTTAATATCACATAACATGTCACCTGTATTCCCCGAAGGGTTGGGCAAAGGTGTATAGAGACACCCTCATTTCTACATTTTGTTTAAGTCTCATGTAATACGGGGCGAGCACAAAAACAACCGGGCACAAATACAAACTCCGGGCTGCTACTGAGAAATTTCACACGGAACAACCCAAAAACACTGCCCGACACGAGGATTCAACTCAGGATCTCACGCTCAGCAGTAGCGCTTGCCACCACTAAACTTACCAGGCAGTCTTTAATATCACATTTGAATTCAAGTTTAGCATTTGACAGTAAAGGTCAGAATAGTCAAAGCTGCTATCAGCAGTAAAAGAAAGTGACGCATCTCACGGTATAACTTGAGCATACCGTGGGATGCTTCGTCGTGGCATGCCGAAGCATCCCGCGGTACGGTAAAATACAGAGTCCTAAGAGCCCGTTCAGCCCGTTTTAACGACTCCGTCGATACTGGATGTGTTGTTCACATCTGTACCGACGGATCAGTTAAACAAATGGCAGCTGCGTCGCATCTGGCAGGCAGGATACGATAAAAATAACTTATCCAGTATTTTTTACTGGATTCGGAATACTGTCGTATATGTGAACTCGCTCATACAACGACAGACGCCATTACCAAAACAAAAACGGATCCGCTAAAGCGGGTCCTGTGAACAGTTTTTGTGAGAAGTAGCTGTAAGGCTGGAATTAGGTGTCCTGCACACGGGCCACTGGCCACAAGCTGCAGGTTTACTTTTCCATACATTTCGCAGGGACTTGTCGCACACGTGTGGTAGCCACTAAATGTATGGAAACAGCTTATGGTCGACCGCTTGAGGCTGTGGCGAGTGCCCCGTGTGTGGGTGGCCTCAATGCTCGACCGGCGATCAGTACTGATCTCGGTCGAGCGTAGCTATATTAATGAAAACACGAACGACTACAATACAGCGCTGGTGAATTGCTACGGGCGTAGGTACTATGTTTTCATTCTTCTTCTTCTTTTCGTGTGGTTAGTGACTAACCTGGTGTCAGAGTTTATGCCGCCCATGGGCCTCTGACTTGCTTCACGTGCCGTCGAGAAATATCTCTCATGCATGCTGGTTTCCTCACGATGTTTTCCTTCACCGTTTTTAAGCAAGTGATAATTATACAATACGCACATGAATCCGAAAAGTCAGGTGCGTGTCTCGGGTTCGAACTCGAGACCTATGACTTGGTAGTCCGACGGTCACACCACTAGGCTATCACACATATTTTTATTGACTGCTACGCTGACCGACGTCAACGCTCACTGTCGGTCGAGAACTAATTCCAGCCTAAGGTCATTAAAATAAAGTTCAAAATTATTTGACCCTAAAAAATCCTTTGCCGTGCTTTCCTGTTTGTGAACGCATCGTATTATTCACTTCCTCGACTTTCTTAGGTCATTTATTGCGCCTTAACTTAATCCATTTCCAAGAAGAAAAAAAATAAAAACAATTATTAATAATTCTTAGGGTAAAAATTATGACGTTGTCTACGCCGTATGATGACGCATGTTATTGACAATGTACCTGACTGCAGTCAGATTGGAGTGATACCTCGCAATAATACGCATATTGCGTTAGCTATTGATTTCTTAGAAACAATATGCGTCAAGTTATTTTTTTACGCCTTTCGCCTATGGGGACTAGGAGTTCTAAAGTTCAACCGGTAAATGTACGGGCTTTTGTGCGTAACTGGGCTTTTTTCGGTACAAATAATCTACATATATACATATACAAGGTTAGTCGGAAAGGGGGTACTATGTCGCGGGCCACTTAACGTATCACTGATGATTGTTGTAAAGAAAGTGTTAAAATTAAAAGAAAAACGATTTTCTTTTTTCATTAAAAATTATTTTTATTTTAGTTTTTTCACTAATTCTTCATTCCTACTTTAGTTATGAATTCAGAAAATGGAGTTTCTAATCCGTGACCCCAAATATGACGTAAAATGTAAACACAGCTGATCATAGCTGAGGATAGATAGAATTTAGCGTATTTTTTATGAAATCTTTGAACAGCTATTTCTCTTGAACAATTGACTTGGGGAAAGTTGTAGAACAAAAGTTATCCATTATTATGTGTACTTTAACACCCTTTCGGCTTAGTACCTCCTTTCCGACTAACCTTGTATAATTACTTGTCCTCACTGACTGAGTCACCAACACAGAGCTTACACCACAAGTTGGAAACATGTAATGTGGACAGTAGGTTCCTTTTGTGACGTAGGCATCCACTAAGAAAGGATTTTTGGAAATTCTACCCCTAAGGGGGTAAAATAGGGGATGGAAGTTTGTATGAAAATTCAGGCGGACGAAGTCGCGGGCTAAGTGCTAGTCCGTTATATAAAATGAGAAACTGACAGACCTTGAAATTTTGACAGTAGGTACCTTTTATAACGTACCCTAGTGTGTGGCCTGCGGGCGGCGGGTTTGGGGACTCGCCGCCCGACCAGTAACAGGCCCGAGAAGGCGGCGCGCCGTGTTCCGTGCGCGCTTCTTAGGAGGACGTGGGGCAAGGCCCCACAGAGGAGAGGTCCGCCATGGGTTGGCGGACCGGGACCTGCCGGGGTTGCGGTGCATGCTTTTGCGAATCCCGCGACCCTGGCCGTACGGTCAGGAGAAGGAACACCGTTGGTTTTTAGCCGGTAAAAGTCCGGCAGACCCCCTCGCCTTCCCCGGGCGAGGGTCATCCATGAGGACTTTCCAACGAGAAAAAAAAAAAAAAGGTACCTTTTATAACGTACTCATTCAATAAGGAAGGATTTTTCAAAATTGCTCCTTTAAGTAGGTAAGTGAAAAAAATCACGCACGCGAAGCTGCGGGCAACAGCTAGTGTGTAATAAATACTAAAAGGAAGAAAGTTGATGAGAAACATTAACTTCTAGGGTAAAGAGATACTACTTGGTAGAATTCCAAAAAAATCCTGAACTATTTACTAGTCTATCCTGGTATATCTCTCCTCTCCGCTCGTCTCCGCTTCAGTGGAAACGCAGCTTTATAATAACGCGACCGTTCGTTCTTCCTAGCCTTTTCCCAACTATGTTGGGGTCAGCTTCCAGTCCAACCAGATGCGGCTGAATACCAGTATATTATTATTATTCATACGTTCGCAAGTGACGGTACGGAGTCGATTGTATGCGTCGACATCCTGTCGGATGCGATCGGCTGTCGCCGCATCCGTACGTATCCTTTCCGATCCGATGCGATGCGAGCCGTTTGGTGGAAATCATCCCTTACTCTATCATTTGATCATTTGGATGGTATTGCGCCCTTGTTATTTACACTACATTGTAAGCAAAACAGGTTTTCAATCTAGTCTAAAAAGTGACGTTACATTAAAGATATCAGTTTTCAAAACAATACTCCACATGTTACGTAACATGTTATGAAGTCATTAAAATAAGAAGATTTTGGTGATATCCATTAGTGTGTTACTAAGGACACCACTTATCTGATCCAGATAATCTAATCTAACGACTTGTTTACCTCTCGAAAGCTTTCAAACTTCTAGAGCAATCGATATTTATTTTATAACTGGCTTTTGAACGTAGTTCTATTCGTTTAGTAATATTAATTAGGAAAAAATCTTTTGTGTTTGGTTCTGGGAGTTCTTCTTCTCTCTTATGCCGTGCTTATTATCATCATCATCAGCCTATAATGTTCCCACTGCTGGGACACAGGCTTCCTCTCTGTGAGAGGGAATGGGCCGTAATCCACCACGAGGGCCCAGTGCGGGTTGGTAGATGTCACATGTCTTCGAATTTGTGGTTCTAGGACATGCCGGTTTCCTCACGATGTTTTCCTTCACCGTTTTGAGAGCAGTGGTGATGAAATAAATTACCCCAAAGTAATGCGCCTGGCTGGGTTCGAACTAACGACATACAACTCGTAAGTCGAGGCCGTTACCACTGGGCCACCACTGCTCACTGCCGTGCTTATGCCGTGGTGAAAAGATTAGCCAGTCAGTAAGGTTGGTAACGGTGTCCAGAGAGCGCCAGACGTGACTCATGGAGGTTCTTTTCATTCCAGATCTGAACGATAAAATCATGTTACTAGAACAGTGTTAAATATGAATGTGGATGGATATATAAATAGAGGTAGACCAAAGAAAAGATGGATGGATTGTGTGAAGGATGATATGGGTAAGAAAGGAGTTAGTACTGAGAGGAATATGTGTTGTGCCGACCCCACCTAATGTAAAAGAAACAAATTTATTTGGCACGAAAGCAGTCGGACACACACAAAAAATTCATAAGAGACAAAACAAAACTAAAAAATAAACAAAAATAAAGTAGCTGTGTGTCTAGCGGCTGCGCCAAATAGGTTCAGTCCAGCATAAATGTCAGACCACTAGTGCCTGACGCTGGTTTTCAACTGAACCTGTGTGGGATAAGGGCAGGGAGATGATGGTCATGAGATCTGGACGTTAAAAATAAATAATTGTCCTGGAAAGTCCCTTAAGAGACTAATCACACTAGATGGCAGCTCGCCATCAACCATCCAATTTAAAAGCGCCCTGATATTAACTTCGCTATTGAATATAAAGGCAATTACATTTCTTGCTCTACCTTGCTTTTCGCCAATGGCGTGAAGAACGATGTTTTTGACAGACAAAAACTGGGATGTTATAAGTTTGAACCCTTTATCCATCTGTGGCACCATACCTCCTAAACGGATGTACCATTTCGATACGGTTTTTGTTGTTTGAAAGCTGGTTTAATCGGGATAGTTCTTAACTGTTAAACTCACGCCTTGTTTACATGGGGGTAGGCAGAAACTATAGAATGCAAGTTTTGTTTAGATAACTATTTGAAATGCGTTACTTTGTCACTTCTTCGGGATTTCCGAGGCATGGGGTTTATTTCGGCATCATCAGATTATTAGATTAGCAGTGATAGCCTAGTGGTGTGACCGTCGGACTCTCAAGTCATAGGTCTCGAGTTAAAACCCAAGGCACGCACTTCTCACTTTTCGTATTCATAATTATACCTTGCTTAAAAATGGTGAAGGAAAACATCATGAGGAAATCGGCATGCCTGAGAGATATTTCTCGACGGCATGTGAAGCCAAGCCAGAGGCCCATGGGCGGCATAACCTCTGACACCAGGTTAGTCACTAACCACACGAAAAGAAGAAGTAGAAGACCAGATTATTCATTTATCACATTCAATCTTGAAAATAATCCAGTTATCCATCTAAAACTTTAATGCTTATGCAACTTATGTAATAACACGAGCTAAACCACGCGTTAAACCAGTCTATACCAATGCATATTTGCATATAAAAATACATTTAAGATGGAAAATAATGTTATCACAGCTAGAAACTACTAGGACGCCATAAATATCGGTTGTACCTAGGATATCATCAAAAAACCAGTAAGCCGTTGATTATCTCTAATTACTGTAAACATTATTAAGTCATAATGACCTTTGCTGTCAGTTCGGTCACTGCTTGTTATAATAGATAGTAGTTAAACAGTGTTCGGCGCTTGTTATTTTTACGGGATGCCGTTGCATTGGTATGCATAGTGTATGTGTGTGTCCAACCGTGTATGTCAACCCTTGGGACAAATTGCGGATCTGAATTTGATTATTACTTGCGTTATGGGGAAGAAAAACATTGTGAGAAAAGCTGCTCACCTGAGAGGACTCCCTAAAAGTTCTCGATGGTGTGTATAGTCCGCCAATCCGCACTAGGCCAGCATAGTGGTTAAGCGTAAGCCTTTGTCCTTCTGAGAAGAGGCCCGTGCCCAGTAGAGGGACAGTAATGGTTACGCTATGGGGTACAGAAGCTTCATGCGAATAGTGCAGTCGTGATCAGTGTTCATGCACACCATCAAAAATGTGAAACGTTTCTTGAATTCGGAGAACACCTATTCCAGTGTTGGCTATGGAAGTTTGTTACTGCATCACTAAAGCCTTAAGAATCTTCAGTAACCACCCACAAGGTATAGAGTAGAAGGTAGAGCTAATAACCATAGGCGTATTTAGGGTGGGTCAGATGGGGAGCTTTCCTCACTCTGGCACATGAAAGAATAGGTTAAATGATCTAGATCCAGTCAACTCGCCACCCATGTCCACAAAACAATTACTCAAAATAGGCAGACCGATGCCCGACTCTGTCTATACTTATTTGGACCTCAAAAATAAGGTTATAGGGCAAAATTGCCCCATAATCTCATTCTGCACTTCCAGATTTATTGTAAAGACAAGTAATTAGCGTCTGATTTTGCTGTTAATCTGACGATGTTTTGAAGTGAAGGTGCGTGTACGCACGCGTGCTTAGGTACAATGTGCATGCGCACGCGCGTGCATGAGCGCGTCAGTGGGCGTATCTGTTATTATTTTGTGGGTCCTTATTTAGAATTTTCGATAAAAATTTCGGTACTTTAGTTACAGTGTTAGAAAAATTGTTTTGGAACACTTCTGTTTGTTTTGTTACTGCCAAAGTGTTTTAGACACCTATGGTTATTTATAACACATGCATTCCTCTCAGATGATATAAATCTCAAGAGTAGGTAACAATAACCCTGGTCTGAAACTCTTACTCCACCTGTGTTTTCTCATTCTGAGAAGAGGCTCGTGTAGTGTTGCAGGTGTCCGGCTTTTTACAGTCGTGTCCGGTCATATACAAGGTTAGTCGGAAAGGGGGTACTAAGCCGAAAGGGTGTTAAAGTACCCATAATAAGGGATAACTTTTGTTCTACAACTTTTTCCAAAACTGGATAGTTTAAGAGAAATAGCTTTTCATAGATTTCGTAAAAAATATGCTAAAATCTATCTGTCCATAGCTATGATCAGCTGTTTTTACAATTTAGGTCATATTTGGGGTCACGGATTAAAAAAATAATTTTCTGAATGCATACCTAAAGCAGATTTATGTTCTTTTTTTTGAAAAAACTAAAATAAAAATCTTTTTTCATGCAAATAAAAATTATCGAATTTTGAAATTTTAACAATTGCTTTATAATAGTCATCAGTGACACTTTAGGTGGCTCGCGGCTTAGTACCCTCTTTCCGACTAACCTTGTATATACAAGTTCGGTCTTTCGGGCTTTTGGTCATCCCCGCCCCGCCAAAAGATGCCGATGATTCAGATAACATAATTACGACAGTAAGAGTAAGTCTCAAAGGAATTATTAAATAAACAAATAAAAGTTTTTTTTAACTACTTTTGCTGTTTCTGTGCAAAATGTTCGGTTAGTTATGAATCTGTGTCCAGCTTATCAATTTTTGGGCCTGGCAACTGGTGACAGCGTTTATGCCGCCCATGGGCCTCTGACTTGCTTCACGTGCCGTCGAGAAATATCTCTCATGCATGCTGGTTTCCTCACGATGTTTTCCTTCACCGTTTTTAAGCAAGTGATAATTATACAATACACACATGAATCCGGAAAGTCAGAAGTGCGTGCCTTGGGTTCAAACTCGAGGCGTATGACTTGGCAGTCCGACGGTCACACCACTAGGCTATCACTACTGCATAACTGTCTTTTGTTTATAGTTAAACTTCTCGTCAAATATTCTACATAGTTATGGAATGTCGTTACATCACTGCATATATGATAAGTCATCACGCCTTATCAACTTCCCATTCAGACGAGATTAGCTCGTCACAATTATCCGCCTAGTATAACTAGATGTACGTCTATCAGGCTCCGTGAGTGATATATTTATTACTCACTCATTCATTGTTGTTTGTTTTCAAACGCATTCGGTACGAGTTGCGCGCGCTTTTCGCTGTATTTTTTTTTTAAATTTAATTTGTTATTTGTGCAAGGAAGTGATGATTGGACCAATGGGTATTGTTAGTGTTCTTTTTGAAGTGAGAGTGAAAATTTTCTGTGTTTGGTAGGGAATTGGTATGTTATTTTTTTGAGTTGTTTTTTTATTTGAGAGGGAACGTTCTGATGCATTTTCCTGAATAGTTTGTGCACAATTAATTTGTTTCATCTAGCATTTTCAATTTAGTGAAATATTTCTTAAGGGGTATTTTATTTATTTGTAATTTTTTTTTATAATTTTTTAATATTTTGGTAAATAGTCTTGAAAAAAATATGTGACAAATAATATGGAAATAGACTTCCTTACATAGTAACTAACAATAAATAAGAGAGGACATTAACTCGAGTACTTCTGGGAAGCTATTTCAATACATTGTATCTTATCAAACGGATAAATATATTTTAGTATTACTTCTATTTTTATTTTGACATACATGAGTATGAGACTTAAGGAAAATTATTTAAGAAAACACAGGAGATAGTAGGTATTTCGTCAATGAAATAAAATAGGAAATGCACAGAATAATACATAGTATTATTGTGACTGCCTTGCTGGTTTAGTGGTCGCAACTGTGACTGCTGAGCATGGGGTCCTGGGTTCGATCCCCTGGCAGGGCAAAGTGTTATTACCTAGTGTGGGATAAGGGCAGGGAGAAGAAGAGATATTCAATAGTTATCCGCACGACCGCACACGACTGATACAAATAAACGACTCCGGATCTAAGATTTTTTCGAACCGGGGTACTTGATGATGGCGCCCCCTCTGTCCGGAATTTGATCATCGCTTGACCGTTCAGGTTTATACGGGTCAACTTGTGTAAAGTGTTGCCAACTCCTATAAATTGGAGTCGCTAGACTCAATATCAACAGTCGTCGGATAAGTCGCTAAAACATTTCTGGCGTCTAATCTTATTTTTTGTCGTTGAGACACCAACGAAAGTCGTTAGTTCTAGCGACAAAGTCGCTAAATTGGCAACACTGCTTGTGTAGCCTCTAGTTTCTAAATGCGACGGGGATTCCCCTGGCAGAGACATCACGTACACTATGCACGCGTTTGAAAATCGACTTAGGTTACGTTCATAAATCAACTTAGACTGTGTTCAAAAACCAACTGGGCGTTTTAAAATCTAATGAATAATCGATAGAACAACGTGCGCCGGATGCTAGGCGCTTTATGGAACAAGTTTTTTTTCAAACATACAACGTGTTACATTATTCCCCATTTAAAAGAAAATTAATCAAGTAGTCTGTTATGGTTGTTGTCATTTACCTCTCAGAGGAAATTAGGTAAGAATGTAAATAACTTTCTGGGTAGTCTACTCTTTAGTTTTGTTTTCAGGGTTGCGTTTCAATGATGATTATTTTATGTTTTAACTATTTTTTTTGGGTCATACTACTGGGTTTTTTTGGGTTTTCAAATATTGCCAATAGACTCTTTACAAGGGACCTTTTAACCCCCTTTCGGCTTTAGGGGTATTTTTGTAACACGTTGTACATTATTATGATTTTGGCGCCCCCTGAAACTTCCGCCCGGGTCAGGTGCCCCGGTTTGCCTCCCCCCTTCCTCCGGGGCTGCAAATAATGCGTAATCTTGCACGAAATGTTACATACAAGCTACAATTTTTTTGACAATTTGAAAATCATGCACACGGTAGCTTGAAGATGTATAGCGGGCCTTTTCTTTTGTTTTTATTTTTGCGTTGGAAAATCCTAATGGATGTCCCTCGCCCGGGGAAGGCGACGGGGTCTGCCGGACTCTTACCGGCTAAAAACCAACGCTGTCCCTCCTTCTGACCTAAGGCCGGGGTCACGGGATTCGCTATTGCATGCACCGCGACCCCGGATGTATAGCGGCCCTAAAGCCGTGTATTTATTAGGAGACCAATGTCCCGCGACATCGTGCGTCGTCGTCACGTTATATTTTTTGATAGGGTTGGAATAAATCAAATTAGGCAGGAAGTATTTTGATTTTTTTCAAGTCTGTTGTTTCATTAGAATTTTGCGTAAATCGGAACGCGGCCTATGGTGACGGACCAAACGGGATTCTCCCGCGGTTTTAGGTACACTTTGCCATACGATTTAGATCTTTCACTCATTCAATTTTCTTTCTTAGAATTCACATCGAGGTTTTCGGTTGTTTTTATTTATTTATATATATAAAAGGAGAAGCTGACTGACTGACTGATCTATCAACGCACAGCCTAAACGGCTGGGGTTAGAAACTTGAAATTTTGACAGTAGGTTCATTTTGTGACGTAAACATCCACTAAGAAGGGATTTCTCGAAATTCAACCCCTAAGGGGGTGAAAAAAAATCACGCAAGCGAAGCTGCGGGCAAAAGCTAGTTTATTTATATATTATTAGCTGTGTCCTCACGGCTCCGCCCGCGTAAGAAGTTTTATTCCAGTAATAAATACAGCCTATGTTACTCAGTGATAATGTAGCTTTTTAACGGCAAAATAATTTTTGAAATCGGTCCAGTAGTTTTTAAGTTTATTCGTTACATACAAAAATACAAATCTTTCCTCTTTATAATATTACTATAGTTAATAATGAATGACAATAATCCAGCACACCTAGAGTTACTTTGTGCTGTACCTACTGTAGTTAATGCCTTAAGTTTTAAGTTACTCTGAAAAAAAAACCCTTTTGATTTAATCATGCCCACCCTGTTTTTTGATTACAATTAATTTATAAGTATTTATTGAGATTATAATAATTAAACCATATCGTCACCGGAAAGCCAACACTACTTAAGCGCCATTTTTGGCCAAAATGAGTTATATATATCGTTGGATTGGATTTAAAAAACCCAATCCAACGATATATAATTATAAAATCTATAAAGTCAAATGCTGTCGGCTGTGATGGAGTAAGCAGAACGATGATATCAATGATTACTGGTGACATTATCTCTATTTTCACCCACATCATAAATTTTTCCCTGTATTCTGGGGTTTACCCTACTTTGTGGCGAAAAGCATTCATTATCCCACTTCCTAAAATTTCCAACCCCAGTTCAGCTCATCACTTCAGGCCGATTTCCATTCTCCCGTTCCAGTCCAAGGTCCTAGAAGCAGTAGTCCACAAACAAATTTCCTCCTACATTTTCAAAAATAGCCTCCTGTCTCGATTTCAATCCGGTTTTCGGCCTGGACACAGTACATCCACTGCATTGCTTAAAGTCACTGAAGACATAAGATCCGGCATGGAGGATTCGAAGTTAACGGTGCTAGTCTTGATTGATTTTTCTAATGCTTTTAACACCGTTGACCACGACATTTTCCTAGCCATCTTATCACAAATAGGGGTCTCGTCGTCTTCACGTAATTGGTTTTCATCATATCTTCGTGGTCGCCAACAGGCTGTACGCGTTGATCAGAAACTCTCTGATTGGTGTAACTTGGTAACTGGCGTGCCACAAGGCGGTATACTCTCTCCTCTCTTATTTTCTTTATTTATAAATTCTATCACTAACGTTCTCAAATGCTCTTACCATCTGTATGCTGATGATCTGCAATTATACGCTCAATCTGGCATTGCTGATTTAAATGCTTGCATTTCAAATCTCAATGCTGACCTATTTGCCATCGCAGACTGGTCTTGCAAGTTCGGTGTTGCTGTTAATGTCAGCAAATGTCAGGCTATCCTTATAGGCAGTTCGTTTTACCTGAAAACCGTCAATATCAGCAACCTTATGCCGATTGTATTTAATAACACCATTATCTCACTGTCGCCACACGTAAAGGATTTGGGCTTGCATATTGATAATAGCCTAAGTTGGAACAAGCAGATGAATCATGTAAGTCAGAGTGTCTCATTCATGTTGCGATCTCTCTATAGATTCAAACATTTCCTTCCATCTAGCACTAAATCACTCCTGGTCCAGTCCCTTGTGCTTCCTGTGATTGATTATGCGGATGTCTGTTGCTCTGATCTGTCTCAGGACCTTCTAAACAAACTGGATCGGCTTCTCAACAATTGTATTCGCTTCATTTTTGGGTTGCGAAAATACGACCACATTTCTTTTTATCGTTCTAAGCTTAAATGGCTTCCTATCCGCCAGAGAAGATCCCTCAGGTCTCTCTGTTCACTCTTCACCATTATTAACGATCCTAGTGCTCCAGATTATCTAAAAACATATTTTCAACTTTTGGGTGGCTCTCACAGTCGTAGCCTTCGTGCCTCTGAAAATCTAATTCTACTCATTCCTTCTCACCGCACAGGTTTCATGACCAATTCGTTCGCTGTCTCAGCAATCAAACTCTGGAACGCGCTACCCCTTGATATGAAAAAAGCTCCGAGTAAATTCATTTTCAAACGTAAAGTTCGGGAATATTACCTAAAATCGCTGCAACCTTAGTCTGAATGAACTGTCCATCATAGTTATAAATATTTATGTGTATGTATGTATGTATAGATATATAGGTTTAATATGTATTTTTATTGTATATAGATATATATAAAGTATATATTTTGTTAGTACTTATGTATTATTTTGTTTTTAATAATTTTTATTTACCTTTTCAATATTTGTTTTAAATTCTTTTTTTGTACCTTTTTCGAAGTGCTTAATTTTTGACCCAAAGGTTGACTGGTAGAGAATGCCATTGGCATTAAGTCCGCCTTATGTACCACCAATTGTACATGAAGTTTAAATAAATAAATAAATGAATATATATAACTCATTTTGGCCAAAAATGGCGCTTAAGTAGTATTGGCTTTCCGGTGACGATATAATGTTCTGTTTCGCAGATGACATCAGGGCTGCACAGCCACGGCCACCAGATCTCGCAGCCGACGGCACATCACCTAGAACCAGGCTCTGTTCTACCTGCCAAGGAGAAGACAGTTCACGGGAAGGAAAAGACATTCAAGGTAGATCTTCCTCATCATAGCATTGATAGCCTAGAGGTGGAACGCTTGCCTTCCATGCAGGAGGGTCAGAGTTCGATCCCAGGCCACATTTCATTATCACTTGCGTTAACATTAAAGGAGGATCGTCGTGAGGAAACCTGCACACCTGAGAGGGCTGCAAACAATGAGTTCTCGATGGTGTGTGTAGTCCGCCAACCGGCACCAGGCCAGCGTGGTGGGCTAAGGCTTAAAACCGTCTCATTTTGAGAAGAGGCCCGTGCCCAGCAATGGGACAGTATAAGCTGATTATGCTCGCTCATCGTGGTGGCTTTTTAGGGCCTTTCAATTAAAATTCTTTGACATTGCCTCGTTGGACTAGTGGTGGCAAGCGCGACTTCTGATCGTGAGATCCTGGGTTCGATCCCCAGGTTGGGCACAGTGTTATTTGGTTTTTCCGAGTGGAATTCCTCAGTAGCATCCCTGTGCTCCGTTTATGGCAATAAGCTCGCCCCCTATTACATGGAACTTAAACATAACGGCGAAATGCGGGTGTTACTATACACCTCTGCCCAACCCTTCAGGGAATACAGGCGTGATGTTATGTTATGTTCTTTAACATTTTCTAGTCCAACTTAGAGTCCTTAGGTTATAGTTTTGTTTTAACATACCCCCCCACCCTCCTTCCCTCTGTAATGAGTAACCAAACTTAAAATGTCAGTGTATAGTAGAAGAGTGATAACTGTAAAGTAATTAATCAGATGACGTCACGATTGGGGCATTGGCTGAGCGGCTGGCTGCTGCGCAACGACACACAGGTTCGATTCCCGCACGGAACAAGTATTTGTAATACCTACAGATAATTGTTCCGGGTCTGGGTGTTTGTGCATGTGAAGATTTGTGTCTGTGAACGCAGCCACGATACAAGAGTATACCTACCGCCTTACTTATAATCGCTGTGCAAAGTTATAACGCTGTTTAACGTCAGTGTTACCCAGTGGCAGTCCGAGGGGGGAGGGGGTCGTAAAGGGTCACGACCCCCCCCCCCCCAAATCGTACGCGTCAAATTGACAAACCTCCTAAAAATAGATAATTTCCAAAAAAATAAGTGCAGTAAATTCTAATTTTCTCAACTTATTTACTTATTTTACCGTTAATATAACCCCCCCCTAAAGTCTTTGGCTGCGACTGTGCCGGCTGTAACTATACATTTGTTGATGTATAAACTTCTCATATCTTAACACAACGATTATTGGTAAGGGGGAGAGAGTGGGGCAACGTTTGAATAAACGATAAATTATTAGAAAAGAAAATAATATGAGTACAAAAGTATCATGTAATCCCCCACACTAGGGTCCTCGATGTCGTGGTTCACGCACTCTAATGTAAATAAATGCACATATATTAATAACATAACATCACGCCTATATTCCCCGAAAGGTTAGGCAGAGGTGTATAGTAACACTCATTTCGCCGTTATGTTAAGTTCCATGTAATAGGGGGCGAGCCTTTTGCCGTCAACCGGGTGCAAATCCAAACTTTGGGCTGCTACTGAGGGATTTCACACGGAAGAACCTAATGACACTGCCCGACCTGGGGATCGAACCCTCACGATCAGCAGTCGCGCTTGCCACCACTAGTTAGCGAGGGTGTTACAAATATTAATCTTTACATAGTATAAAACAAAGTCGCTCCCGCTGTCTGTCTGTCCCTATGTATGCTTAGATCTTTAAAACTACGCAACGGATTTTAATGCAGTTTTCAGCAATAGATAGAGTGATTCAAGAGGAAGGTTTATATGCACCACATTATTATCTACATTGCACCCGTGCGACGCCGGGGCGGGTCGCTAGTATTGTATAAAAAGCAACCCTCAGCATAGTCCTAGACGCTTCAAAGTGGTTTTTACATAGCAAGCATAATCAGCCCATTACTGTCCCACGACTGGGCTTTGGCCTCTTCTCAGAATGAGAATGATTTAGTTCTTAATCCACCACGCTGGCCTGGTGCTGGTTGGTGGACTACACACACCATCGAGAACATTATAGAACTCTCTCAGGTGTGCAGGTTTCCTCACGATCTTTTCCGTCGCCTTTAACGCAAGTGATGATAACATTCTGATCAGCACATGAATAAAGGCTCATTTACATGGAGCAAGTTTCTTGAAGCGCGTCTCATGCTATCTCTGTTTTTGTTGAAGAGAAAGACAAAGGCAGAACGAGTCTTGCTTTTACCAGGTTCACACGATTCGATTCTAGTTGATCATATGACTTGATCAACAAAATTTGAAACGTTTTTGTTGCTTCAATTTGATTGAAAGTCTGTTCAGACGATTCAAATCGCATGCGATTTAGCAGTTGATCAACTGGAATCGAATCGTGTGAACCTGGTATTTGAGATACTATCCTCGTGTAAATCAGCCCTGAGAAAAGTCCGAGGTGTGGGCCGGGATTGAACTCCGACCTCCCATCATACTATTCTCTCACGGTAACGCAAGTTGGAGCGACACGCGTCAGAATGATTTTAGTACCGCAGCGAATTGTAAGGAGTCGCACACAGCTGTCGTATAGACGTAGGTCTCTGTAGTACGCACGCGGTTATTGTCGCTCCGTTCTGCGTCATCGTGAGGGAACTGCCTTAGGGTGCAGGCCCGGTATATACGGAATATAACTTAATAATAGTATAACAATAAAATTGAAATTTCAATGAAAATCATCGTAGATTTGTTTTTGTACCTACGATGAGTAACATTGAAATTTCAATTTTATTGTCGTACTATTAAGGTATATTCTTATTCGTCGCAAAAGGATTGACCCACATCAAGGTTTGATTTTTCATGCGCTATCCTTTTCTGTCACTCAGGAACGTCATTTAATAGAGCGAGAAAGACAGCGTGAGACTGCACGCGATAGCACTCAAGCTGTCTTTCTCGTTCTAATAAATGACGTGCCTGAACAACAGAAAAGGATAGAGTATGAAAAAACGTGATTCCGTGCTGACAGATGTAGGTCAACCCTAAAAGCCCTTGTCGTGCCTCCAGTGGGTGCAGGCTCTTATTCTTGAGTAGTAAACAAAAAAATAATGACGTATTTGACAAAATTACATAGATCTACTAATTCCAGAAATATTTTCTAGTATCTTTATTTGTCTATTTGTTTCGGCCATATGCAAAGTCTACATAATTTGACGTAAGTGTGTTTTATACACATTCACGGAAACAATGTGTTTTTCAAGTTAGTTCAACATTTGTTGACGTCATATTGTATTTATCCTGTGTTATGGACTTACGTGGATCAGAACTTTGTTGCCAAAATTTAAGAGGAAATGCATTTAGTCCATACAAACGTATTCCTCAGTTTTCTCCTTGGATAACGTCACTAGATCAAATATTTTTTACCATATGATATACAAGGTTAGTCAGAACGGGGGTACTAAGCCGCGGGCCTCTTAAAGTATCACTGATGACTGTTTAAAAGCAAGTGTTACAATTTCAAAATTCGATTTGCATGCAAAAAGATTATTATTTTAGTTTTTTCAAAAATAAATACCACCCCTGCTTTAGTTATGAATTCAGAAAATTAAGTTTCTAATCCGTGACCCCAAATATGACCTAAATAGTAAACACAGCTGATCATAGCTATGGACAAATAGATTTTAGCATATTTTTTACGAAATCTTTGAAAAGCTATTTCTATTAAACTATCGAGTTTTGGAGAAAGTTGTAAAACAAAAGTTATCCCTTATTATGGGTACTTAAACACCCTTTCGGCTTAGTACCCCCTTTCTGACTAACTTTGTATATCTACCACCACTATGTCCCTATGTTTTGTTTATGTCAATAAATTAATTATGAAAAGAACTAGACTCGTTAAAATTTTACAAAAATCTATCGGTTTTACCACCGTTTTCAAACATCTGGCAAACAAATTTGACGAACATAAAAAATAAAACATATAGACATAACCAAAGTCTTTCTTAAATTATTACAGACAAAAATATTTAAATCGGTCCAGATTTGAAGAGGGAAGGTTTGCGTGAGGGGTGGGACGGAAATAGATCGCTTAAAAACCTATTCAAATTATTAATATTTTGCAGCCCGCGTTTTTTCTTAAGGTCACTTAGTCCAGCTGTGGACTTCGCGCTGCTAATGATAATGAACTTACTAATAACCATATACACATACGAAAATTCATGTCATTAGGCTTTGACTATAATAGCATGATTATAATGAGTTACAATAATAAAAAATATCTGTAACATTTCTATTTCTTAGCAACTGTTAATGGTTATTGTTTTATTGGGCATTAACAGGGGTCTTATTCATAATAACATATCAAAACGTAACACGCAAATAACACGTCTTTACCATCAAAATGTACGGTCATGTACAGTAAGGAAATGAAAGGGTCCATCAGTTTTGAAATTCATTCCTTTCCAGGACTTCCCAGAACAGATCGATGCATGGAAAATTATGTTTAATTATTTGGTAACAAAGATCAAAATTTGCTTTGCCACCATATGACGTAGTATAGTTTTTGATTTGATTTAAGGATATTTCTTGTAAAAACCAAGACATCAATTAATACGATGATTAAATAAATTGATATGACACTAGTCTGTCATTATGTTGTCACCAATATATTTTTAATATCCTGTCAAAAAATACTTGTATTTTTATTTCTATAGTGTTGGCAACACGTAGTCGGTAAAATAGTCCGTTTCTTGCACTGTGCAAGCAAAAATAGACCTTATGGTGCATTACGTTTTCATTTCCCTGTTGTACATCGAATGTTGAGCCAGTGACCACAATTCGTAATTTGGCCGTGTTTTGCAACTGTTTTATCGACTCGACAGGGATAGCAAATCGAAGTTTTTTACTGGTGCCTTTGTCATTAACTAGTTTCAATTTGATTTGATTGTGTGGCGACTTCCACGCGACATGCGAACTACGCAGAACGACGGTTGTCTGGCAAACTACGACAACTCTCAAATAATAATAACGTCACTGAATCCTGCATCGCGATATCAAGATTTGACACACAGATAGTATATAATACAACTTCCCAACTTCAACCGTTGGGCAGTAGCCCGCCAGGCATAAGACCCGCCAGGTTAGAGGATCTTCCCTTTTCGTTGGAGGAACACTATACCTCCTTTCTCCACAATTGGATGGAATTCAAAATTGAAACACTGTAAAATGTACAGAATTTGACATATTATTGTCAAATGGCCTTTGCAAGCAGCCCCACCGTTAACTTTAGTGACGATACTCAACTACGTCAGATGCACCCTGGGCAGTCAGCCTCGCTACCAACTTGCTGACTGGCTAATCTTGTCACCACGGCTTGAGCTATTCTCGTATAGCTCATGCAGACATGAGAGAAGACCATTAACTGAAAAAATACTAGGTTAGTCGGAAAGGGGTACTAAGCCGCGGGCCACTTAATGTATCACTGATGATTGTTTTAATGAAAGTGTTAAAATTTCATAATTCGGTAAAAAAAAACCATGCAAATCGATTTTTATTTTAGATTTTTCAAAAATTCTTCATCCCTGCTTTAGTTACGAATTCAGAAAATGGAGCTTCTAATCCGTGACCCCAAATATGACCTAAAATGTAAACAGCTGATCATAGCTGAGGATAGATAGAAGTTGGCGTATTTTTTATGAAATCTTTGAATAGCTATTTCTCTTGAATTAATGTATTTTGGGGAAAGTTGTAGAACAAAAGTTATCCATTATTATGGGTACTTTAACGCCCTTCCGGCTTAGTACCCCCTTTCCGACTAACCTTGTATAACTGTAACGATGTCGCGTTTCCTGTTTTTACCCAACTGTGCGACAGCAAAGGCGGGGTTATGTTTTCTCAAATATCACGAAAAACAAGAGGCCAGTGCGTGGATAGCTTTGCGTTACCTTCGACTTAAATTTCTTAGTGTTTTTCAGGAATTTCTGGCAAGGATTTACTGAACATAATTCTTGTTCACAGGTGGTAGTCGGCAGCGAAGTGGGGGTTATGAAAGCACCGCTGGTTGGCCCGCGGCCGTACAACGCGCTCGCCATCATCCACACGCAGCAGAGCAACACCTTCGACATGCTCAACTCGCTCACCACCAGCGTTGTGAGTACCATACCATATACACAGTTGGTCCGGGTGTCATACGAATACCTATGACAGTCGTTACGCGAAGTAAAAAGCCCGAAAGTCAGACAACCGGTCTAACCTTAGAATATGGTTATTGCCCAGTAACTGGGTTGCGGAGTTCTGATGGCAGTCGCTTCGTGTAAAATACCGGTATTCAGCCGCATCTGGTTAGACTGGAATTTGAGCTCAACATAGTTGGGGAAAGGCTTGGTAGAACTTATGTAACTATTCTAGAAACATAACATAAAACATAAATAGCCCATTCTCAGAATGAGAAGGGTTTAGGCTTTAGTCCACCACGCTGGCCTGGTGAGGGTTGGCAGACTACACACACCATCGAGAACTTTTTGGAGCCCCCTCAGGTATGCAGGTTTCCTCACCATGTTTTTCCTCCACTGTTGACGCATTCTAGAAACATGTACAATAAAATATACATCAATAGTTTATCTTAATGCGGGAATTGTTAAAGTTAACTGAAGTAAATCGGTTATTTTATGATGTTAGTGTGCGCTGGAGTATCTTGTTAACATTGTAGGAATCTTTTTAACTTTTATTGTATTTGCTACACGTGGCTACAAGTGGTACTTAAACATTGAATGTGGGAAAATAGTGGACTACTATTGCAAACTGTGGGGACTATGCTCCGGTGGCATACCGATTCGAATTGGTTAGGGCGCGTTCCCACTATGTCGTGACGATTAATTTATCGTTGGACCACTGTCGTTTCTAGCTGTTCCCATTGGATCGCGCCGACATTTTATCGTTTCACGGCAGTCGCTTTGTCGTTTGCACATCAGTAACAAGCTACGACGACACGATATTTTTATCGTAGCCACAACAGATAATCGTAACAACGACACATGATTTGCCGTCACGATGTCGTGACGTTTTCTTATCGTTTTACGACTGTCGTGCTAGCCGTTCCCATTGACTTGACAATCTTTCGTCACTGTAAATACAAGTCATGAACGATAGTTAATCGTGTCGTCTTATATGTGAACACCTCCATTTAAATATATAAGCCACGACACTTAAAACTACACGACTATCTCGACGGTCCCTACGTATACTATCGAAACTACAAAATCTCAGTTTTTATTTTATCTGCTTGAAATGTGTGAAATTATGTTATCTTAAAGGTTATAAAATAGTATTTTTTTATGGGACCAAATGGCAACTATTCCGCATCAAACTAAAGATGAATCACGTAAATCGGATTATAAATCTCAGCGTAATCGGTGTACATGCATAATAAAATAAAAACTGAGATTTTGTAGTTTCGATAGTATACGTAGGGACCGTCGGTCTGTCGTCACGACAAAGTGGAAACGCGGCCTTACTCGCAATCCGTGGTATAAGTGAAGTTACTAGCACGGCTGTTGGTTATTCGCTAGTTGTCGTTACTGATGACGTACATAAACCTCTCTCCCAAATTAATGAGTCAAATATCTTGGAGAATGTGCTTTGTGCATGCGAAATTGATATTTAATGTGAAGCAAGAGCACTCCTATTCTTATGTGCGTTTGGGCTCGTATTATACAAGGTTAGTCGGAAAGGGGGTACTAAGCCGCGAGCCACGTAAAGTATCACTGATGACTATTTTAAAGCAAGTGTTGAAATTTCAAAATTCGTTCATTTTTTTTGCTTTCAAAAAGATATAAATATTTAGTTTTTTCGAAACAAAAAACATACCAGCTTTAGTTAAAGAGTTCAGAAAATTAAGTTTCTAATCCGTGACCCCAAATATGACCTAAACAGTAAACACAGCTGATCATAGCTATGGACAGATAGATTTTAGCATATTTTTTACGATATCTTTGAAAAGCTATTTCTCTTAAACTATCGAGTTTTGGGGAAAGTTGTAGAACAAAAGTTATCCCTTATTATGGGTACTTTAACACCCTTTCGGCTTAGTACCCCCTTTCCGACTAACCTTGTATTTAGGTTCGTTCACCCACAAGTTGGTAGCGGGGCTGACTAGCCAGTGCTACATTTTACTGATTTTGATCCAATTCTTCGTTATTATTTGTGAGATTATTAAGAAAATAATAATCTCATAAGGCTAGGCGTATGCTGAGATGCAGGTGACGCTGCGCAGCACAGTACAGATTTAGCAGCGCAGGGCAAGCGAGACAGACATAGTCCATGAGCGTATGCTGTGACGCAGTTAACATACGCACGCATTCGCGTTCTAATCTGTCAGTAATAAGTTCTAATCGTTTAAATGTCTTTTTCGAATAGTCTGGATGATTAGTATCATACAAACAAGGTTCACAACGAACTAATTCTATTAAATGTTCTGTCATTGCAACAAAATTATGTATTTTAACGTAAAAAACACGTCGTGACTCGCACGCGTCGCGCAGCAATCTGTGCCGGCACTACAACGAAGCGCAGAGCAGGGCAGACACATATCTGCGTCGCACGTGCCTGCACCGCAACGTACGGAGCACTTGGTACTTTCATGCATTACAAAATCTGCTCTGCTCTGCGCTGCGTGGATCTGCGTCGCCTGCGTCCCAGCATACGCCTAGCCTAAGTCATTGACGTAGATCTTGATATTATAGATAACAGATTATATCTAAATACACGTTATCGAGATCAGACATCTTCGTTTCCCCAAAATATATGCCAATGTGGGAGAATTGTAAAGATCAATCGCTTTGAGACGATTAGGTTTTTGAACGATAGCAATGTTTTGTATTTGATGGTTATCTACGATATGACGAAGATATGGGACACGTGTATCAATGTCTATTGGCCGATTCCTATATTTTACCGAGCGTTATTAGTAAAATTTGTTGTGCCTCGGAGAGTACGTTAAACTGTCTGTCCCGGGTGTCATACGAATACCTATGATAGTCGTTACGGGTAGTCAGAAGCCCGAAAGTCTGACAAACTTTCTAATCTAAGTATATTGACATTGCTTAGTATCTGGATTGCGGAGGTCTGATGGCGCAATCGTTTCGTGTAAAATAATACTGGTATTCAGCCGCGTCTGGTTACACTGGATGCAGACCCCAACATTTTTGGGAAAAGGCTAGGTACAACGATTAGTTAAAATCAAGACTCTTGTATAAAGATATAGGTATAATGAATGTTTCATTATTGATAAAGATCAGTCATGAAACTAAGACTGAGCAGAGAACTTTGCATAGTAGATCCCCTCCCGTATACGTTAGTAGCTGTAATATAACATCACGCCTGCATTCCCCGAAGGGTTGGGCAGAGGTGTATAGTAACGCCCACATTTCGCCTCGTTGGTCTAGTGATGGCAAGCGCGACTGCTGATCGTGAGGTCCTGGGTTCGATCTCCAGGTCAGGCAGTGTTATTGGGTTTTTTCAAGTGAAATTCTTCAGTAACAACCCGAAGTTTGGATTCGTGCTCGGTTGATGGCAATAGGCTCGCCCCCTATTACATGGGACTTAAACATAATAGTGGAATGAGGGTGTTACTATACACCTCTGCCTAACCCTTCGAGGAATACAGGCGTGACGTTATGTTGTGCGAGTAATCATTTACGTGTCAGATTGCACACAATAAATATTAGTGGAGTTAGACAAGTTTTTGACTGCTTAGCTAATCGATAAAATAGTATGCGTCATAGTGCATTTAAATGTAGGTATGTTGACGCACCTTCTATTACACATAATTTCAAATAGTCATCATATAAGATAACTAATATCTATCTGTTTCTAAGGAACGCTGCATATTGATAAATGAGGTTTTCAAGTTGACTCATATTTTCGTCACCAAAAAGATAAACGCTTACTGTCTTTTTGCCGCTCCTCTCCACTACTCAAGCACAAAATAGATAGGTACAGAAGTCAATCTACATACAAGTGCGCTCGAGCAACGCACACATAGACACGCTCACGGACACGATATCTCGGACTGTTTGGGACTAGAGTGCGAGTGAGGGTGATCACGAGTGCCATGCGCTTGAGAGAGATAGATATATAGATAGAGCGACCGCCGAGCGTAGGTATGAAAAGTGAATTACATACATGTGATTGACTTCTGTACCTGTCTGTTTTGTGACTCAAGTTAACGTCACCTGCCACCTGATCAGAGCGATTTGATAAGACACTTGTCGAATGATTCGGTTTATTATCTCTTTTCTTACCGAATCGGTTCCCCACTGCGTATCGAAAAGGTTCGAAGGAGTGCTGATCCGCTAGGTTTTTTCTATACATTTCATAGTGGAGCAAACTCAAAATCGCATTGACTTAAAATTGACTAATTGCTAATGCACACAGAGAGGACGAGACGCGAACAGGACGCACATTTGTATGAAATATCATGTCCAATGCTTGTCCTTCTCATACAAATATGCGTCCTGTCCACGTCCCGTCCTTTCTGAGTGCATTGTGCCTTAAATGGTGACCTTTCAACGTCAATAATACAAAAGACAGCTCCCAAAAACGTTTACCCTTCTCCTCTTGTGTTTAGGTTGGGAGGAAGACATTTCTATCCATGGCGATCCGAGATAGTCCTATTTTGAGAAGGTTTTGGACCCGTCCACTGCCAAATTTTGCGACCAACGATCTCACCTTTCTGATAAATTAATATAAGTTATAATAATATTGACAAAATTTTCTATTTTTCCAGGCTAGTCAGCCCGTGGTGGGCGTAGGAGTGGGCGTGGCTGGCTACCGACGGCGGAGCTCCGGTCAGGGCGCGCTATGTGACCCAGAGCTGGACGACAGCGGCAACAAGCTCGTCGCCAGGCTGGAAGATGATGCGTTCATCTCTGAGCAGGACTTGGTACGTGTACTGCTTATCGCAGGATATCCTGCAAAGGGAGATTAAGTGTTTCCATCTTGCTCAACATGAGGGGTTGATGTGAGAGCATAGATCGTCCTCTTGCATCAGTTATCCCGCTGCCTCTCCAGAAACGGAATAGAATGTCTTCGCAGCGTCAGAAACAGCCCTCTCGCACTGACTATGTACTGACAAAATCCAGCAGATGTTGGTAATCATCCTGGAGTATTTGGAGGGTAAGCCCTCGTTCGCACGAACACTTTTTTAATGCGCGTTGAAAAATCGTCTAACGCGCGCAATAGATAAGCTGCGTTATAAAAGCGCTATCATGTGAACACAATATACGGCTTGCAAATTTGTTGTATTAGAACGCTTTTTTAACGCGCGTTGAAAAAGCTCTCGTGCGAACGAGGGCTTATGCGAGTTATTTGTGTGACGTCAGAGACTACCCAAGTCATGGCAGGGTGTTCCTTGTAGATGCAACGTTTCTCTGGAATCTGAATTTCGTCTGACTTCTTCTTGCACTCTGGTTTGTATTCGGTATTCTTACTGTTTTTATATAAAAATATTGATTTACATTTTTACGATTTACAGGAGGAGAACATCGAGATTGCAACAGCGACGGAGAAGCGAATATCGAAGACTGACGCGTCTGGTGAAGATCAACCACAGGAACCACAGAATGGTATTGTTTTTACATATTTTGAAACATCGAATCAGAAGTTTCCTTAAATTTCTAAGTCTAGTCTAGTTCTAGGGTATTCCAAATATAAATTTTATGTCCGGTGGATTGGTAACGTCATGTGTTGGGTTGTTGAGCTCCCTAAAATAAGGTTTGAGCTACGCGATAGCTGATGCATGCGTGCCGTCAGTTGGACAGGTCAACTCGAACCTGCTGTGGCACTTTGATCGTATTAATACCACAGTGTCTGGACTTAAAAAGAGAACTTGATCTCTGAGTTTGTTTCGGCTTTTCTTCTCAGAGCTAGTCAGATAGGAAATTCCGGCGCCATAAAAAAATAACATTACATTGACGTGTAAAAGTGTCTGTAACAAATTTATTTACAGAAATAAAATCATTTATCATTTAAACTATAACTTCTTAAAGATATTATCTGTATCTTGTAATAACCACGACATTTGGTCATTTCAGGGTTGGTGTACGGTCCTATTTATGAGCTGGAGAAGTTAGAAGAGAAGGACAAGCAGAAAGATGACAAGGAGGATGAAGAGGAGCCCATCGGAGTATCACCTTGTGGAAGGTGTGTATTGTACACCTTATGGTTAGGTGTTATGGTTTATATTGGTTTGGCAATATTTGTGCTGACTGAAAAGCAACAGGTACCTAATGCAGGTGGCGGTAGAAAGCAGTTATTGTAAGCTTATTGAAACCTTCATGGATAAAATCCACCATGGCTTATATCGATGTGAAATTGTCAGATAATTGCTTAGGAACGTTAAGGGCCGGCGCAATGCAGAGCGCTTTTTACAGCCAAACCACTATCGACTTTGATAGCGTTTAAATAATATCAAAAATCATTTAACTACTAGTCCCTGTGTCTCCAAGAGCATTGAAGTGAAGAAGCGAAAGGGAAATACTGTTTAAGAATTTCATAATTTAATACGAATTTAACCTGCTTTAGTACTAAAACAATGCTGATATCAGCTTTAGTACCTTGTAATAAGGGTCATAATAGTACCATACTAAAATCCGTTGCATGATATCCCCAGGTTCTTCAAGTACGACAAGGAGGTGGGTCGCGGCTCGTTCAAGACGGTGTACCACGGGCTGGACACGCAGACTGGGGTCGCTGTCGCCTGGTGCGAGCTCTTGGTGAGCATTGTTATTTATTTGTGGCTTTCTGATCTTGACCCAATCCGGTCAAAGAAACTCCGGTTAATGGTCAAAGCAGACATATCTACTCGGAAAGGGATCGTCACCGTATCGCCTTTCGCCTCGCCGTCAAACAGGCGTCAACCTAACGTAAGCTCGTAACCAAAGCGGATCAGCAGCTCCGATACGTCGACTCTGCTACGGCTAGGTGACGCCGCGCTTACGGCTCGCAGTAACATTAGTGTGCTGCAGGCAGGCCGAAGAGAGACGTAAGCTCAGGTACGGAGAGACGTAAGCGCCGGGAACCAAGTTGACCACACACCGCACCGCGGTTCGTGAGCTTGTCCCGAGGCGAGGCGATTACATTACGATTCCGATTAGTGTGCGTTGCAGTAGGGAGTTTCATACAAAGAATACTGAACGGCTCGAGTCGATACGGTGACGATCCCTTTCCGATTTGATACGTGTGCTTTGACCTTAGTTAACGATAGCTAGTCCATTGGCTATTGCGTTATTCCGAGGTCATCCAGCCAGCATTTCTAGAGGCTTTATAAGCTTTTATTCTAGTGACGAATTTAATAGTTCAAGCAACTTTTGGTTTCGATCATGAAAATGTATAGGTAAAAATGGAGACCATACTACGAACTAACGTTGTAAGTAACGTTGATAAATTCTATCTCTTTCTAAATACCCTATTTAGAAAAAGACAGAATATTTAGTTTAGACCTCCAAACTAAATATTATGGCTCAATTTTTTTGACTTCAGTTAGGTATTCGTAGTGTGTTCTGGTTCGGTTGACAATTAATTAACAATTAATGAAGACATTTTGTCGTTCTACCAGGAGTTAGACCATAATCTAACATAGGTATCATTGTTTATATGTTAAAAGTCAATTCAGATAATAATCAGAAAATAACTTAGCGACATTCAACTTTTTGATAAATTATTCCAAAAAATACCCTTACTCTTCCAGGAGAAAAAGCTGAACAAGACGGAGCGCCTCCGGTTCCGGGAGGAGGCTGACATGCTGAAGAAGCTGCAGCACCCCAACATCGTTCGCTTCTACAACTACTGGGAAGGCACCGTCGCTAAGAAGAAGAACATCGTGCTGATCACTGAGCTCATGCTTAGCGGGACCCTGAAGGCGTAAGTACATCTACTTATACTTTGGGAAATGGACAACAAAGCTTGGAGTGCTCCACCGTGGAGTTACGACCTGTGCAAGGTGGCTGGTAGCAGTTGAATGAGAGGGAGTGGATCAAGATCAGTGACGTGCTATTTGTAATATCTTTAGTACGGGATGGGGCTCAAAATAACAACACAGCTGATTCGTAGCAGGGTTTAATCCGAACTCCCGTGGTTACAGAGTTTTATAATTACCCACTACTATAGTAATAACCTATCTCTAAGTACAATCGCGGACATTTGCGGTGAATCACTTTTCAAACCTTATTGCCTTAGTAATAAGGTCGAAAAGTGGTTCAAATGTCCGCGATGGTACCTATACTACACTATTGGAGAGGCCTATGTTCAGCAGTGGATGTGCTAGTGATGATGATACCAAGGTAGTAGTAGAACTCCTTGTGAATGTGAAGTACTACCACCATACTTATTTCTGCTGCTAAGCAGTACTTCGGTGTTCCGGTTTGAAGGGTATGGATGACTGTCAAATTACAGGCACATGAGACTTCAACTTTGTCTGTAACATTGGCAACGCATCAGCAATCCTCTTGGGGTTTGTAGGTGTATATAGACGGCGGGTAACCACTTACTACCAGGTGGACTGTAACACCTGCCGGGGCTGCGGTGCATGCTGACGCGAATCCCGCGACCCCGGCCGAACGGTCAGGAGGAGGAACACCGTTGGTTTTTAGCCGGTAACAGTCCGGCAGACCCCCTCGCCTTCCCCGGGCGAGGGATATCCATGAGGATTTTTTTTCCAATGATAAAAAAAGGTTTACTGTAAGATAGTTTGCCAACCAATAACATAAAAAACAACTTTTTCATGGAAAGAAGAATGTGTCATTAAGGTATTCAGTGTTATATTGTTTTTACTGTTGGTTCCAGGTATCTCCGAAGGTTCAAGCGTATCAACCCCAAAGTGTTGAAGTCGTGGTGTCGCCAAATCCTGAAGGGATTGAATTTTCTACATTCAAGAACTCCGCCTATTATACACAGGTGCGTAAGAGTTTCGCAGTTTCCTTAATTTACAAACTTGATTGACTTTGCTTTTTTATTATTGACTTGGTCGCGATTGACCTTAGGGCGCGTTCCCACTGTCGTGACGATAAATTTATCGTTGGACGACTGTCGTCTCTAGCTGTTCCCGTTATAACGACTGTTTGTCGTCAATTTTTTTATCGTTTAACGACTATCGTATCTAGCTGTTCCCATTGGATCGCGACGACATTTTATCGTTTCACAGCAGTCGCTTTGGCGTTTGCACATCAGTAGCAAGCTACAAGACGAGACGATATTTTTATCGTGGCCACGACAGATAGTCGTAACAACGACACATGATTTGCCGTCACGATGTCGTGTCGTTTTCTTATCGTTTTACGACTGTCGTGCTAGTCGTTCCCATTGACTTGAAAATCTGTCGTCACTGCAAAAACAAGTCGTGAACGACAGTTAATCGTGTCGTCTTATATGTGAACACCTCCACTTAAATATATGTATAAGCCACGACACTTAAAACTACACGACTATCTGTCGTCACGACAAAGTGGGAACGCGGCTTGAGTCTCACCTAATGGTTAGTGCAGACAGGTCTAAGATGGAGATATAGAGGGATTCCCCTATACTCCTCTGGCTCTCACATACACACTCGGGAACGCTTTAATGTTCAGGTGGTAGCTAGCCAGGCTCACCTTATAGATCCTACCACGTCACATGCTGGGTTTTGTTGAATCTTACAACACGCGAAACCGCTCACCTTAGCAGTGTTGTACCGACTACTAAAACTTTTAACCCTTCACTGCGTGACTGAGTAACAAACTTCAAATAACTAATCAATATATGGGTACTTCCAGAGATCTGAAGTGCGACAACATCTTCATCACGGGCACGACGGGCAGCGTCAAGATAGGAGACCTGGGACTTGCTACACTCAAGAATAGGAGCTTCGCCAAGTCCGTTATAGGTAACTCATGATTATTTGTATTTATATATCATCATTCATCTCCCTGCCCTTAACCCACATTGGGTAGGGTCGGCATAATATGTATTCCTCTTCCATTCTCTTCTATCAGCCGTCATCGTAGTACTCACTCCTTTCTTACCCATATTATCCTTCACACTTTTCTTTGGCCTACCTCTACTTATATATCTATCCACATTCATATTTATCACTCTTCTAACAAAATCACTTTCTTACCTCCTCATAACATGTCCATACCACGCTTACCTATTACTCCTCAACTCTTCAGTCACTGGCGCTACTTTTAAACTTCCTCTGACATACTCATTCCTTATCTTATCCATTCTTGTCGCTCCCCACATCCATCTCAACATTCCTATCTCCGCTGCATGCACTCTCCTTTCATCCGTCCCTTTGGTGGCCCAACACTCAGACCTATACATATGTTTGTATTTCTATATAAACCCTTCTAATTGCAGGATATAAATATATTATGTATGTGTTTCTTTGTGTGTCCTTACGCTGGACGAGTTCTTTCATCCACTATTCATGGCGTGTTGTCGGTATAAACCGATTCTCCTGAAACTTCGCACGCAAATTATATAATTTGCGTGAGAATATTCTCATGACAATACAACATTATTATAATTTTAACCTTCAATCTTCAAATCCTGATGCTGCAGGGGTACTGCAAGATAAAAGCGTTTAACTTAAAAACTTAAACGTTGGATTATTTGAAACCACATGCACATCTCGTCGTCGTCATATCCAGGACTAGCTGTGTCCTCACGGCTCTGCCCGCGTAAGAAGTTTTATTCCAGAACTTTACAAAAATACAAATCTTTCCTCTTTATAATATTAGTATTGATGGAGATGATGGCAATTTAACATCATACCACAAGCATCTATGACTACATCGATAATCTGCGTTTCCCTGCTTTTCATCACCGTTTTTCATGGTCCCCAGGTACCCCAGAATTCATGGCGCCGGAGATGTACGAGGAGCACTACGACGAGTCAGTGGACGTGTACGCGTTCGGCATGTGCATGCTGGAGATGGCCACCGGAGAGTACCCCTACAGCGAGTGCAGCGGGCCCGCGCAGATATACAAGAAAGTTGTGTCGGTGAGATGTGAACTTGTTACTATACACATAAGATACACTTTACAGTGGGTGTAGTAGCGTCGCGTAGGTATACAATAAAGTTTGTCGGTGAGATGTAAACCTTATAACTCCTCTCCTCTCTCGTGTCGGCAAAGGCTGCACAAGATGGCTCATGACGTAGCGAAAATATTACGACGGTCGGCAGTGTAAAATACGAATTTTTACAAGAGATTGAAACAAACGAATGAAACACTCATGGAGTTGATTATACACTATTTATTTATGTCAATAATTGGACGGAGTTTTGGCTTATACTGTAGTGTACAGATAGAATTAACCATAAAATGAGCTTCCCAGACTATATCGCATCTTCAAATCAAATCAAATCAAAAAAATGTATTTCACATAAACCAATACAGGTGCTTATGAAACGTCGAATTTAGGTGCACGGTTCCAATTAGTTGTTTCCTATGGAGAAGAGCCGGCAAGAAACTCCATGGTTACTCTTTTAAAAATAATACCTTTAACAATTTCAGTGGATACAGTACTTTAACAATTTCAGTGGATACAGTACAATGATTTAGGATAGTGAGAGAACAATGAGGTCCTGACCACAGACCAATGAGTAATATAGTACTAAAAGACTTGAGTACAAAAACTAACAAACAAAATAAAATTTAAAAAAAAGTAATATGAATAATATTGTAGTAATTTACAAATTTATAGATGCAGGTCCACAAAGTTCTCACATTTACAAAAGTGAAAAGGAAGCTAAACTATATAAAACAATTGACATAATTAAATGTCATCAAATAATCGGTGGAATAAAGTCACAATAGTTCATTTTGTAATTTTACAGGAGAGGACTTTTAAGATTTTTTTCGCATTTATTTAAATATTACTGGATTACTATCTTAATATTTTTAACCTACTACAGATAGTAATTAATCCAGTAATATGGAAGTAAATGCGAAAAAAATCTTGAAATTCCTCTCCTGTAAAATCACAAAATGAGCCATGATTGTGACTTTGTTCCACCGAAGGTGCGGTATAATCATAATCCCCCACCCTAAATCAGGCGATATGGCGATGGTAAGCCGGTTGCCGATGGTAAGCCGTCACTACCAATCAACTACAGGTTAGACGTAATAATCTTGACGCATCTTCCTGTCGCGGCTCGGCTGGCATATAGGCGTTACAAGATAGAAACAACTGTCTCCTGAAAAAAAAATGGCTGATCTAATGTTTATACAAATTTGTCATCGTACGTCCATAGATGGCTTAGAAGCATTTGAATTGAAAGTTTGTTGAACTAGTACGTGTATGACGAGTTTATCAATCTAAAGAACAAATAAAATGCCTTTGAAGAAAATTGAAATTTACGAGGTTTTCACTGCCGAGCGTCGATTAGCCAGTCAGCAAACGTTGATAACGAGGCTTATGGCCCAGGGTGCGCTGAACGTACTTAAGTATCTCGTGGAGGCTCTTAATGCACCTTACTATAATTATAAGATTCGAGATCGCACATCATTCGCTTTTTCCGAGCGTCAACCTTTTTTACACGTGATTCACCGTGTCGCTGAGCATAGCCGCTCCGGACGGATATTAGTGTCACTGGCGCTGGGGATTGGCTGTCAGGGGAACTGTCGGTGCGACACGTAACAGTTGGACACAGCGTCGGGCTGTCTCCCGTGGTGTAGCCCAACGCCTAGGTCGTGACGGGCGACTGTGACCTTTGTCCACTACTGTACACGACGGTGATTACCATGTTATTTGAGATACATTGTGCGGCAATAGTGAACTGTTATTGACTATTTGTCGGAGCTGCGGTGAGGTACAGCTCGATGATAGTGTTGGCCTTGGGTCTCTTCAATTAAAGCAGCGTTTTGGGTATAATTATATAATGTTATCTTAAGGACGTTACAAGTTTGATACTATGGTCTTATGTTACGGCGGGACGCGGACTTAAATTAGACGTGGTGTCCCGTTGGTGGCTGTAGCGCAGTGTGTCGCTCTCGTCGCTGCTCCCGCTGACTGCTCCGGTTGCGATGCGTTCATCGCGGCGCGTTCACTATTGATAATTAATCGATTATATTTTAATATCATTTTTGTTCCACAGGGTGTAAAACCACAAAGTTTGGAGAAGGTTACCATACCGGAGGTCAGAGACATCATCGAATCGTGTATCAAGCCTAATAAAACTGACAGGTTTGTTTAACTATATTGAGTACGTAATGAACACCGACATGGTTGACTATAACATGCTCAGGCATCTTCTACCCCACAAAATTCTACATAGTTGTGGCGTTAGGCTAGGGTTATGTTTATTACGTGTTTTGAAATCTAAATGTCCTAGGGACCATCTTCAATGGCGAGAAACGCGACGACTGCAAAAACTTACACTTGGTTATTGGCAGGGGTCTGCGATTCATTTGTCAATGGAGATGGTCGCTAAAAGCAGATGCGTCTTTAAATATTCGATTTAGACTCATTTGTTATAGTGAGTAAATGCGACAACGCCTTCTATGCAATTATTGTTACACTACAAAAGTAATTCGCTCTGAGACCAACAAGTAACCGATATAACGTATCTGTTTTACTCTAAAAATGTTCTTGGTCCGCGACATCTGAGATATATTTGTTTTCTTATTCATCGTCAATAGCATAGCCAGGTAGGGACAAGGGTGGGCAGCAGCTCCCCATTATACTAATGTTGAATCCCTGCTTGAATCAAATACGTTGCTTATTTCTATACATTTCCTTGCTAAAATGGGTCTTTGTTGTCTAATGTTGTATTAAATTTAGTATAAAAAGTTAAGATATCCATAAAATGGGCACAATTTCAATTATAATCATCTCCCCATAGTGCCACGTGGGCTAAACAGAGGTAATATAATACATTTAACTAACTGTTGATCTTTGTGAATGCTTTATACTTGGCATACTTGGCTAAATTGCGCCAGATACCAATTTATTCGTGTTTAGATAATATTATGAGCTTAGCTTATACAGTGCGTAAATGTGGCGTATATTCGTATAATACGACAAATAACAATTTTGTTCTCGTTTACAAAATTAACCTCCGCACTTAGAAGGAAGTTAATGAAACATTAACTAACTTTTGCTTAATAGGTATTATACTGGCCACTGTTAAAGCCTGGTCAGACAGCGTGGCTCTGTGTGATATTCATGTCGCGTGTTGATCGCGTGCTTTTGGCGTGCGAATTACTGTGACAATGTATGGAAGACGACACACTGAGACTACATGCGAAGCCTGGCGTGGTATGGCAGTCTCTGTGTGGCGTCTTCCATACATTGTCTCACCCAGCCACGCTCTCTGACCAGGCCTTTAAGCAAACGTTAGTTAATGTTTCATTAACCTTCATGAGTGCGGCTGTTAGAAGGTTTTTTTGATATTATCTTATGTGGAATTGCTTTCGTGTTCTCTATTCTACTAACTTTGTTAGTAGCTTTATGTGTAAAACCATAATATGATTTGTGCACTACTTTATAATATAGTCAACTAAAGTATACATTAATAAGACAAGACATAGAGCGCTAGTGTAATCGTTGGTTTTTAGCTACTCCTTTAGATTTTTTATAACAACATTTAGTACTCATTTTCATGTAATTTATTTAATGTAGGGGAATTAATTGTTCCAAATTAGCTTTGTGTTAGTTTATTTACTTTTTGGCGCGCTCTACAGCTTGTCATATAGCTTGAGCACAAACGCTGCGTTCTGCGAACTGCGTTCCATGTCTTTGACGGCCATGACGCTGATCAGAACGCGCTACGCAGTTCTCAGAACGCAGCCTGTGTTGACCAGCTACGATTTATACTCTTACCCCGGGGCCACACTATCATACCAACATTCGTGGCGCGTTGTTGCGATTACGCGAACATTCATCTAACCCCCGCAAACAGCAAAACACGATTTAACGAATTCCTTAGCCGGGCATGTCGCGACAACGGAAACATATTTTGTTGAATCCCGCCAATGTGGACCAATGTGCTCGATACAACAATATCTCTCCGCCCGTGTCGCCAACATCTGTCAAATGTACTGCGGTAGTCGCCAAGGGTCTTAAATCGCCAAGTATAGGTCCTAAGATAATATGTGTTGTGTGTCAATGCAGGCCGAAAGTAAAAGATCTGTTGAACCACGAGTTCTTCGGCGAGGACATCGGTCTGCGGCTGGAGATCGTGGGCAGAGACCTCGTCACCTCTTCCGACATCACCAAGATACAGTTCCGGTTGAAGATCATCGATCCTAAGAAAAGGTAAGAGTCATAACTTTATAAGCGAAATAAATAATATAAAACACGTAACAGGAATAACGCTAACACTCAAACACGCCAATTAGATTATTCAATTAAATACTCACAGTGAAATTTAACTTTTATGTGCTTAAATGTTATATAGGAAAATAGTAATCCTTTTATATTGTAAGCTGCATTTATAATTTTATCTTATGATGTCGATATAAGGCTCAATATTTTATATTTAAAAAGACTAGAAAAGCATAATTATAAAAAAAACATACTACTTAAAATGGCTGAAATAGATCCAGCCCCGATTCTTAACAAACTACTATCAGGGTTTTCGTTTATTATGGTATACGTTGTTGTAAATACGATGAACTTTTAGTTATCAAAATCGATCAACGCACTGTCGAGATCAAACTCGTACTTTTCTGTGTTGACGACATCATTATACTCAGGTGGGTGACGTTTTTTGATAAATAACAAGTCCAGAAAGAATTTAAATAATAAATATGAGGGACCATCTCAGAACCAAGCTTAATATAATACAGTTTAAATTAATTAGTTAAGACACCTTCAAGTAACTGTCATACAATAAAACATGCGTCGAACTGAAATCTTCCTGCGGTGTATTTAGAAGTCTGTTATTTATTTTCTATGCCTAATAAACTGTTATCATGCTATCATGCTTATCATAAATGTAAAAATATCGCTGCTTTTGCCTGCTACCAAAATCTGGATAAATTTTGATTTTTTTATATACCAGATTGCATAACAGTAGCAGACGAAGTGAGTTTACTTCTCAACATTGGCAATTTTTCGTATCAATCGTAGGTCCAATGGGTTGACTATTCGTTTTTTATTAGAAATCTTCGAAACTTTCAAAAATGACAAAGCAACTGAAAAAAAGCAATGAAATATTTAATAAAATGCCAAAGTTATAAACGATTTAAAGTTAATTAGACAGAGACAACACTACTACCACAGTGACGTCATACTTCAAAAATTTCGTAGTAACTTGTTTCGCACGAAAAATACAGAAAATGCCTCCTCCACAAACTTCAAAATCGTTATTTTTTCACATATCATGTTCTATCTATACTTTCTTTAAAATAATACTAGTTAGTTGTAAATTTTTAATAGTAGTCAAATACCCTATTCTTCTCCACTAGATCTTACACACACAAGGAGAACGAAGCGATCCAATTCGAATTCGACATGGAAAACGACGACTGCGAAGAAGTAGCCAACGACATGGCGAAGGCTGGCCTCATCATGGAGGAAGACGCCAGGATCGTGTTCAAACTGCTCAAGTCGCAGCTCATCAGTCTTAACAGGTCAGTGAGCTACAGCACCGTTATATTACCTGCCGAAGAGGATGCTACTGCCTCACAGAATTCCAGGATTTTCCCATAAATCTATCTCCAAATTTTTAAAGAGCCCCGCAGTGACTTACGCCAACTTGCAGCTTTTACTTAAATCTTGATTTAAACTCGACTTAGGCTTACAAATTAATATAACGACTTTCATGTCATCGACTTAGCTTAAATCTCGATTTAAATATACGTCAAAGTTAAACCTGCTCCTAAGTCGGTTTGAAGTTGTTAAATCTCGATGGCAAATCAAATTATTTTTTTCTATATGCAGAACTATAGGAGACATACAACAGAATCTTATAGGGGTGAATCTATCATTACAGTTATAGCTACTATCGGTATGTCAGGATTGGGAGCATGGTAAATAAAGTAAATTAAACCAACATAGACTCTCCACCACTGAGAGTACTTTTAATTAGATTAGTGATTCGTTACAGAAGCTAGTTTACAATATATCACAATATAATAATAATTAACACAAATCTTTAATTAACACAAGATCAGAAAATAAGGACAAGCAAACCAGATATAAAAGGTCAGACTTCTTCGGCTGTTCGACATGGAATTCCCTGCTCCGTGGAATGACCAGTGTTTTTATAACTTCGGGTACGTTGATTAATCTTGACGGTTACCCTCCTGTGTCAACATTGTCCAGTGTTACCAGCTACCGATAATAGAACTGAGTTGTAATCTATTTTTATTTGAAAACTGAACGTAAAGAATGAATGGTGAATGAATTATTGACTTAATCTCAGTTTAGTTAAGTCGAATGTGAAATGTGACTGCAGGATATGCTTAATAAGATTTAAGTTAAGTCGAGTTTAAGGCAATAAACTATATTTAATTAAACCGAGATTTGTATAATTTTGCTGCAAGTCGCCCTAAAACCCGAAAATTAAGATGCCTTTTAAATACGGTATGACGTCATACCCGTTCAATTCAATAACAATTTACATTGTGTCTGAAATCATTCTAAAATAAAAAATAACACACAAATCCTCTAAAATTACAAAACAAATAAAAAATAACATAACAACTTCTATTTGAACATATTTTCAACAATAATTCGATAATTCTAATAATTCGTTAATTCTGGTTACCGGAATATTTCGCTACTCAAATACCTAAAAACCTTTATAAATAAGAGTTTTCTTTGTTGAACCGGCGCGCCACCCTGTCCTTCGCTATGAAGCCGAGATAGCATCAATGTTTCAATAGTACGGTTCATTCATCACTTGATGGTTTTCGGTACCGATGTCGTAAAAAGGTTAAATAAAGGTATGGCCTGACCTTTATAAGAAAACGGTATCTTTATACAGTGTGTCCCTGGTTAATGTGCACAAATGATTATGGGTGAAACTGGACCACAATTTATCGACAAAAAAAAAATAGAAAAAAATTACATAAGTTTCTTATTTTTGTAAAAATACTATTCAAAAATCACAAAAAAAGAAAAATTTCTTCAAAGAAACGCGTTTTTTAACTTGATGACTGATTTTTAAGGGTCGCTTTCTATTTGCTATGCAACGTCAGCTCCTTGCCATCATTATTGTTTTTATTTAAACGAAATACATCCAAAGATAAAAAAAATATAAAAAAAAACTAAAACATCGATTTAATTTTTATTTTCGTTTTTTTTGTCGATATATTGTCGACTTGTTTCACCCATTTTCATTTGTGCACATTATCTAGGGCACTGTATTGTAAAGGTATCGTAACCTCGTACCGTAACAGCTTTTAGTGCTTGGGGTCTCGTCGGTCATTAAAAATCTCCTGAAATATGAAACGCGTGACAAATCATAGTAAGTATAGCGGCCGATCGCAATGATGCTGTCGCATGGCGCCGGCGCACAGAAATCGCTCGACCATACTAAAATGTTGTTCGCCAAGGCTTTTAAATATAAGGAGATACATATAACGTTATTTATTTATCAGTTTTTTTGTCGAAAATATATTCTGGTATAGCGATTTTTGGACATGTATAGGGTTATTTCTCAAGATATAGAATTAAATAGATAACGCCAATTGACCTACTTCACGTGCCGTTCGGTAGGAGTAATCCTCCTACATGTTACGCTGCTAAGTCACATCCCTCTCGACCGTTTCCGTTAATGCAAGTGCGACCTCTCACTGCAAAATCGCGCGTGCTAAAAAGGCCATTTACATTGTTATAGTGACATCTTTTTTATACCACAATGTCCGGATTCTTCTCAGAGCTAATCAGATAGAAAATGCCAGCGCCATCTAGCCTTAAAAAAACATTACATTGAGTTGAAAAACGATCAGGTTCAGAATGTATCTTTCCCAAAAAAGCGTCTGTAACAGATTTATTTACAGAAATAAAAATCATTTATCACAATACTTCCATAAAACATAACATACTTCCCATAAACAAGGTTTTCGGTCGGTTATTTAGTAAAAAAATAACCCTACATATAATTAATTTTGCAGCCAAGACATTGCAGCCACGGCTAATGACATATACCCGCCGGCTATGAAAAACAGCGATTTGAATGTCGCGGTGGAAAACATGACCAAACAATGTGGATTACAATATGGGCTAGTCTAACTATATTTTAAAGTATGAAATATTAGACGTCACCCCCTAATTAACTTGATTTGGGATTAGAAACCGTAATTCCATTGTACATAGTTCAATTTTCATAGCAACTAAAAAACATTATAACCTTTTCAGTAGTCTGTTATTCTGAAATCGACCTAGTTTACATGTAGTTAGAGTTGACATTTGTTTAATATTATTTTCATATGGGCTTCAGTATAGCTAGTCTTATATACCAATGAACTATGTACAACTGTCTCGTTGTTCTAGTGCTGACAAGCGCGACTGCTGATCGTGAGGTCCTGGGTTCGATACCAAGGTCGGGCAAAATTGTTATTGGGTTTTTCCGTGTGGAACTTCTCAGTAGCAGCCCGGATTTATGTGTGCCCGGTTGATGGCAATAGGCTTGCGCTCTATTACATGGGACTTAAACGTAACGACGAAATGAGATTGTTACTATACACCTCTGCCCAACCCTTCGGGGAATACAGGCGTGATGTTATGTTATATTTTATTTTTTGGGATACAGTTGACAGCGGGACAGTACAGTACGCGATAGAATACGCGTCTCTATAAAAGGCCTACCTAAGAATATACCCACGGTCGCGTTACCATCGCGACTAGACACCAGATGTAGATGAATATAGCGTTCTTTTTGTCTATACATATACATACATAAATAAAATTTAAGTGTCTGTAATGTCAAAATAACAACTTTTTACTAAAAGCATACGAAAGTACAAACGGAACCAATAAAAGAAAAATTGTTGTCTGACTGTTTGTTCCGGCTAATCTCCGAAACGGCTGGACCGATTTGGACGGAACTTTCACTGGCAGATAGCTGATGTTATAAGGAGTAACTTAGGCTACTTTTAATTTAGAAAACGATTTAGGGTTCCGCGCAATCAAATCAAAACCCATCCGACGTCTACGCAGACGAAGTCGTGGGCACAGTTAGTGTCTAATAAAACTATATGACATTGCACGTGTTGAATAATTCGCGATTCATTGCTCCCAGACAATGGACAAAATTGTCGTTAATAGGTTCCTTTGTTATAACGCTCCATTTGATGGTAGACGTGGTGATAACTGATATCTCAATCTGGATCAATATCTTGATTGATCTGAAATATTCTGGGCCCGATCCCACTGGCGTCTGCCGGGCGTGCACGTTCCTCTAACATTTTACCAGCGCCGATGTTTCGCGCCTGCTGAACGCGGCGTTTTTTGTCTACTTAAGAGGTCTCGCCGCGTCACTGCGACGCGAGGGCGGCATTCAGTGGCACGCGGGGCGAGCGCCGCGTGCGCGCAACGTCGGCGTTGGTCAAACGTTAGAGGAACACACACGCACGCCTGACAGACGCCAGTGGGATCAGGCCCTTATAACTACAGTTTTGGTCCCGAAAGGAAGGTTACAAAAGAAATTCACCAGATATGGCGTAAGATTAAAGTTGGTTATTGTTGAAGAGGTCAGATGCAGTCGCTTCGTGTAATTTACTCAAATTTTGGCGCATCTAGTAAGACTGGCAGCAAATTCCAGAATTTTTGAAAAAAGGCTAGACTGATGAAGATCTTCCGGGGTTGCGGTGAGTGCAATAGCGAATCAAGCGACCCCAGCTATAGGTCCTCGGTGGGACACCGTGGAGGTTTTACTCGGTAAGAGTACTACATGGTGGAGGGCATCCATTCCCCACGGCTGATGAAGATAATGGCGGTTAGAAAACACTACTTTGTAGCCTCTTATGCTTCGAGCTACTACGAACTGCAGAAGCTAAATTAGCAGTTTTTTTTTTCTAACATTGTGTAACACTTTAGGGTGGCTTTAGGAGTCAACCCTCGACTAGCATGTGCACATAAAATTTTGCAGGAGTGTACTTACGGGAGGATAAAGAATAACACTTGTGACCGTACACTATTTATATATTTAATTAAGAATTTACAAAGAGTACAAAGAGAACAACAGGGCGTGGTTCGTACAATGTGAGGAGTCCAGGTCTTCTTCAGCAGGTGGGGCACTTAACTGGGGAACTGCAGCGGCGCGAGAGAGGGGCGATCTGCAGTGCGCCCGACCTTCTATAGCCCTGGACCCTCGCCAGTCAGCCACCACCCGTCACAATTGAGAATAGCCATTTATCAGTATAGGGTCTCCTAGGGTCCGTAGCCCTTTCTAACCCGACGCAGCTGAATATATCTATATCTGCCTAGCCTTTTCCCAACTATGTTGGACTCAACTTCCAGTCTAACCAGATGCGGCTGAATACCAGTATTTTACACGGAGCGATTGCCATCAGACCTCCGCAACCCAGTAACTGGGCAATGCCGATACTCTAAAGTTAGACCGGTTGTCACAGTTTCGGGCTTCTGTCTTCCCGTAACGACTGTCATTGGTATTCGTATGACTCTCGGGACTGTTTCACGTGCTCTCCGAGGTACGAGGGTCTCGATGTGTAACGAATGGTCACTCATCCACGGATTGACCGCGGCAGCTTAACCTCGCAAATCCATAAACCCCGATTAATATCAGTTTTTTTTTTTAATAGTTTAAAAAACTAAAAACACTCACTATAAATTATAAAATAATTCTTTTATATCAAATGGTTAATTCAAAAAGCGTCGAGCGCTTTGTTTAAATTAATTAAAAGTACACACAACCAAAAAGCTTTGTGTGCTACTAGTAAACCCCTCGAGTTTAGAATCATATGACTCAAAACTCGAGGGGTTACTAGTAGCCACTGAAAAGTTCTACTACTCATCTCCTGGCTCCATCATCAGATCAGCTCCAAGATACCAAATTATAGTATTGTCATCCGAACTACATATACATGTAGTTTCATTTCGATACGACAATTAGAAGTAGGTTAAGATTGACTTCCAAGATTTTTTTACATAGTTACAAGTGAAGCCAATATTAAACGTGTAAAAATAACCATATTTTATACTACTATTTATACAGCTAAAGTAGTTGTTAGAAAATCAGGATGTTCATATATTATGTAAATATGAACTGCCCTACATTCCAATCAAAGGCTCGCATGCACATGAAATCACGTTAAGAACTTTATAAACAGCTGTACGCACGCAATGTGTGAGATTCCATCACGCTTGAGATCCTCGCACAGACAAGCGAACGGAATAAAAAACACAATTAAACTTCTTGATTTTTAGATCTGTACTTTTAATAAACAACTCTCATTTGAGAGATCGCCCAAGATGATCTACCATAGAATAGAATAGCAAAATCTAATACCTTTAAACGAGTAATTCTTGTATATATATACACTCTTTTGCAAAAAAAAACGGGCACCTAACCAAAGAATCAATTTTATTGTTACTATCAGTTTGTTTGATAATTTTAGGTAGTTTTATCTTCAGAGCTTTGTAAATTAATTAGCAAGGAATGTGTATCGTCAGTTTTATCATAAAATGTTGGTTAAATTAATGAGAAATAATGTTAAAGACCAAGCGCTAGTAGTGTACCTGCTCGCTAAGTAAAAATGAAACATGTTTTTTTTGTATGTTTTTTCTTTAATAAAGTAAAAGCAGATAAAAGTTTAGTATGGAGTGTGACCTCCTCTTGCTGAAATAACAGCTTGCATTCGTCTGGACATGCTAACGAGTATATCTCTTATGGTTTCTTGCGGAATACGTTGCCACTCTGCGGTAATCACATTCCTTAGCTCTCTGATGGTCTGCGGAGCCGGCTGCACTGATCTCACTCGTCGCTTCAGAACGTCCCAGACATGCTCTATGGGATTGAGGTCGGGACTTCGAGCTGGTCAATCCAAACGACGAATCCCGACCTCTAGCATATACGCTTCCACATCGCCAGAGCGATGGGCGCGAGCGTTGTCGTCCATAAAAATTGAGTTTTCTCCAAGAGCGGCCAATGCGGGTTGTGCATGAGGAATTAGAACTTCCGTTATGTATCGGTGTGCAGTCAGTGTGCCGTTTTCGATGAAGACTAACTCCGTACGATCTAACGAATTTATTCCTGCCCAAAACATAACAGAGCCTCCATCATAAGGTGTGATTTCTTCAAAACATGCCTCTGCAAAGCGTTCTCCTCGTCTTCGTAGCACACGCCGACGTCGGTCTTCATCGTACAGAGATATCCTGGCTTCATCGGAGAACAATACCCTATCCCAGTCGTCTTGAGTCCATAACACACAATTTCGAGCGAAGCTAAGCCTAGCAACTCGGTGCTCACGGAGTAATTTAGGACCGCGGGCCGGGCGACGACTGCATATATTGGCAGCGAGTAGCCTCCTCCTGACCGTCCATAGACTAATTTGCACATTTCTTACCTCTTCGAGGTGGTTTTTGAGGTCCACATACGAAGATTTGCGATTTCTCAACGCTTGACTCACCAGAAAAAGATCATCCCGTGGTTCGGTACATGGCTTTCTTCCAGAACCAGACCTTCTCTTGACGGAACCGGTCTCTTGATAGCGCTGCCAGGTCCTTTGGAGTGTCGAGCGACTCACATTTAACCTCTGAGCCACGAAGCATTGGCTGCAACCCTCATCAAGCAGCGCAATAATTTTGCTGGCTTTTATCACTTTATCTACCATTTTCGAGACAGCTAAACAAAAATTACAATAATTTAAAATGTCAAGGAAATTAGATAAATCAATACAAATTGAGTTAAAGTTATTTAGAGTCGATATTAACTTTCGGAAATTCGCGCCACAAATGTACGCAAAAGTGGTTTTCCTTAAAAACCAGCCTCAGTCAAAAAATTGAATTTGGAACGTACTTTTTTAAATATCATGGCACTTTTATAACTGGCCAGTAACATGTTCAAATGATTTAAACCTTTTAGGTATTGTATTTTTTTCAGGCAGAAAAAAAATCATAACCGCCCGTTTTTTTTGCAAATTAGTGTATATATATATATATAATTTGAATTTCGGAAACGGCTCCAACGATTTTCATGAAATTTAGTATGCAGGGGGTTTCGGGGGCGATAAATCGATCTAGCTAGGTTTCACTTTTAGAAAACGTCGTTTTATCCGTGTTTTCAGGCAATGAAAAACTGCTACAATAATATTAGAATATGAAAGTAAATTTCGCTGCGATCCTACAAGGTTAAAATAGCTCAGGTGGGAAATCGGGCGGTCCCGAAATCAGAAGACTCGGTTCGAGTCCAGGTGGTTATATTTTTCCCCTTTTTTCAAGTTCCGTCATTTTCTCTTTGTTTTTTCTTTCCAAAAAACACGATTTACCAAAAAAAAAACCGAGCAAAGCTCGGTCATCCAGGTACTATTTATTAAAGTGACCAGGACTGAATAGGTTAGCGATACTTAAAAACTATGTTAGTAAGGGATATACATGATCATGACTCACCGCTGCCTCTTCCCATGAGAGATGGCGCAACAGCGACCCACATTTATACGCAATCCAATCTGCTTGCGATCATGTTTAGGGTACTGTTAGAGCTGGCCCGCACCCTGCTCACCAAGGAAGCGCACCTCTTACGCATCGTTGCGTAGAAGTAACACACATGTGCGTCTGCGATCATTCCCGATGTGCTACAGAAGCGGGGCAGCCCAACTAGCACCCTAAACGCACTATTAAACTGAACTCGGACCAACCACAGAGTAGAACTCAAAACATTTGTCAATAAAAAAATATGTTTCCACTGCCTCGTTTGTCTAGTCGTGGCAAGCGCGACTGCTGATCCTGAGGTCCTTAGGTCCTGAGTTCAAAGTCAAAGTCAAAGTATTTATTTCAATTAGGCACATAAAAGGCACTTTTGAACGTTAAAGTTACAAAGAAAATAGAATTGATTCTAGTTGCCCCTTCCAAAAGGTAGTTCGATCCCCAGGTCGGACAGTGTTTTTGGGTTTTTCCGCTTGGAATTCCTCAGTAGCAGCTCGGAGTTTGGATTCGTGACCGGTTGTTGGCAATAGACTCGCCCCCTAGTACATGGGACTTGAACATAATGGCAAAATGAGGGTGTTACTATACGCCTCTGCCCAACCCTTCGGGGAATACAGGCGTGATGTTATGTTATTAATCTCTTTTCATGTCAAAGTGACACAAGAGGGATCTCTCGAATTACATACATAATCAGCACATTGCTGTCCTGGGTAGGGCTACACACACCTTGGAGAATTATGGAGCCTATGATTTCCTTCACCGTTAATGCAAGTGATAATCAAATTCTGATTCCGATCTCTCAAATGAGAGCTATTGTTAATAAGAGGCTTTAGTTTATCCTGTCAGTTTTACATAAAATAACTTAAATTATCTATAATAATAATTTAAATAACAATTTGATATCATATCATAGTTTATAACAATCCACCTGGCAGAAATCTTCTCATAAAACCAACGATTCTTTAAAAGAAAATACTTCGTCCAAATCAATAAATTACCACTATTATTCAAAGCAATTTTTCACTAAATATTTTCAGTTAAAATAATCGCGTGCGAACCTCTACTTTATAATAATGACACCCGAAATCTCACAGCTAAAAACAGTACGAAAGATCGATATAAAAACAGAAGTATGTAAATAAGAAAAATACGATTGTAACTATAATTCTTTAGTCGGCGAAGAAACGGCATTGAAAGCAAGCGATTATTCGGAGACATCGGCTCGGAGACCAACGAATTCTCGTCACGCGATTGTAGGAATCCAGCTGGCTGTAATTTGAATGTATTTGGTAAAGTTTTGCATAAAAATGTGAAAGCTTTACCGTACCAGACTGTATTATTTGTGAGAGGGGCTCGTGGCGAGGTTAAGCTGTGGATGGGTGACCATTCGTCACACATCGAGACCCCTCCGTTCCTCGGAGAGCACGTTAAACAGTCTCGGGTGTCATTCGGATACCTATGACAGTCGTTACAGGCAGTCAGAAGCCCGAAACTCTGACAACCAGTCTAACCTTAGGATATCGGCATTGCCCAGTAACTGGGTTGCGGAGGTCTGTTGGCTGTCGCTACGTGTAAAATACTGATCTTCAGCCGCATCTGGTTAGACTGGAAGCTGATCCTAACATAGTTTGTAAAGGTTAGGCAGAACTGTGATTAAGGAACGAACGCATTATTTGTGTGAAGGATGACATGGTTAAGAAAGGAGTGAGTACTGAGATGACGGCTGATAGAGGAGAATGGAAGAGGAATACGTGTTGTGCCGACCACACCTAGTGTGGGATAAGGGCAGGGAGATGAGGATGATAACTGTATTTTTAGGTCGAAAAGACGTCTTGTCTATGGCAGGGCCCTTCTCTATGACATTTCGAAAAACGCACCAAAATCACTATCATATTTTTGCATTTCATGGTGGCACTGCTTGCAAATGTAATTTTGTTTTTATTCTTGACTTTTTCGCCTTTGACCCCAGTCTCACCTCGTGGTAAGCGCAGACAAGGTTTAAGCACACGAATCCAAAGAACAGAGATATAGAGGGATTCCCCATAGACAGACTGCAATCTGTAACTGGGGAAGTTTATTTTCTACGATTTAATCTAGAACGACGTATAATAAACAATCTATGGAAATCCCTATATAATTTTACCTCAATAACTCACTCTCTAAATAATGGTAACATGAAGATTTTTTTATTCTTAACCAGCTGCCCGGACAGATTTCGTTGTGTCAAAAGTTATTGGCCTGTAGTGGGAAAAGAAAAGTGTTGTTTTTACAATTTGCCGCGCAATTTTTATGTTTTTTCTCTCCATAAGAACCTTCCTTAAGCTTAAAAAAATGCCGAAGATGATGAGTTAGATGATGCAGTGACAAAAATTGAAAGGAGTATGCTTAGGTGGTTTGGTCATGTTGAGAGAATGAGTGAACGGCGATTAACAAAAGGAATTTATAAGGCGGGTGTCAATGGAAACGCCGGTAGAGGACGTCCTAGAAGGACATACATCGATGTTATTGGTGATGTTCTTCACAAAGGTCAGGTGCGTAGTACTCTCAACCGGCGTGCGTGTATGACAAAATGTATGAATGTGGATGAAGTGAAAGGGGTATGTAAGGGTCGCAGCATGTGGCGTTCTATAGTTTCTGCCTACCCCCATGGGAAAAAGGCGTGAGTTTATGTATGTATGTATGTGTAAATAGCCGAATTGGTCGAGCCGTTCTCAAGTTTTGCGCTTAGCAACACATTTGGCGATTCATTTTTATTTATATAGATAACATAACATCACGCCTTATATTCCCCGAAGGATATGGCAGACGTGTTTTTAGTACACCCTCGTTTCGCCAGTTATGTTTAAGTTCCATGTAGTAGGGGGCGAGCCTATTGCCATTAACCGGGCACACATCGAAATTCCTAATGGAAAAACTTAATAACATTTTCGCAAGCTGGGGATCGAACCAAGGACTCCATGCTCAGCAGCATGCACCAACAAGACAGTCAAGGAAGTTTATCCTTAATTGCGGTCATTTAATTCCGTACGTTATCAATTCCCATATTTAGACATCAATATTTTCTTGAAAATACTTCTTTGCTTAATTAATTTATAAGTTAAATACTTGAACATGCGTGATTAACTCCCGAACGACGCACACAAGGCGCACGATCACGTCGCACGCCCGATCGCGCCGTCTAATGATTCTGACGCAATATTGCAGTGCGTTTGTGTACAGTCGCCAGACGCGAGTAGTCTGGCATTTTTGCTGAACTAAGCCTATTTGGTGCAGCCGTGAGGCACACAATGATACTTTAGGATTAAGTTGTACATACATACATACATAAACTCACGCCTTTTTCCCATGGGGGTAGGCAGAAACTATAGAACGCCACATGCTACGACTCTTACATACCCCTTTCGCTTCATCCACATTCATACATCTTGTCATACACGTACGCCAGTTGAGAGTACTACGCACCTGACCTTTGTGAAGAACATCATCAATAACATCGATGTATGTCCTTCTAGGACGTCCTCTACCGGCGTTCCCATTAACATCCGCCTTATAAATTTCTTTTGTTAATCGCCGTTCACTCATTCTCTCAACATGGCCAAACCACCTAAGCATACTCCTTTCAATTTTTGTCACTACATCATCTTTTAAACCGCAACTTTGTCTAATCTCTTCATTTCTCAATCTATCATTCAAAGTTACACCGCACAAAAAAAATAATTATATATTACCTTTATTCATTTATAAAACACTAGCTGTGTCCTCACGGCTCCGCCCGTGGCCTATGTTACTCAGTGATAATGTAGCTTTCTAATGGCAAAAGAATTTTTGAAATCGGTCCAGTAGTTTTTAGTTTATTCGTTAGGTACATACAAAAATCCAAAAATACAAATCTTTCCTCTTTATAATATTAGTAATACATAATTGATTACATTATTAAATAATTCTATAAAAAATTAAAAACATTTAGAAATATAAAAAATAGTAGCCCACCGGCATCGGGAACAGGGTCCAGGCTACCGGTGGTCAGGGCCTTAGAGAGAGGAACCTCCTGACAATACGTGCCGTGTCCAGAAGTACCGCTTTCTGTATCAAATTGTATATTATTGTTATTGTGTGCCTCTGACTGTGGTCAATAAATCATTTTTCTTTCTCTCTTTCTTTCTTCAGTTCACAATGCCTATATGTGTAGTTATTAATGTCTTCGAAAAAAATGGGAGAACAAAAATGCACACAAGTTCAGGCTAGAAGATTATATCATTAAAATTTACTTTTCGTAGTACGAAAATTCCCTATAAAACCGGTAATTTATGGGCCAAACACATTACAGGAATGATGTAAATTAAAAAAAAAACATGTTATAATTTGTTGATTGCTTGATTTTCTTCCAGATTGGCATTTGTAATAAAAAAATCAAAAATAGTACCTATTTGGTCCCAACATTCCTGCCTGACTTCCATAAAAACGAAGATTTCTCCATAAACAAAACCCAGCACGCGTGGTGGTAGCATCTATACCGTCCACCTGGCTACCACCCTCACATTAAAGTCCGGCGCCAAGCAGTTTACTGTGTTCCGTCGTGTGTAAGTGAGAGCTAGAGAGGTATACGGGAACCCCTCTACATCTCTGTTCCGTGGATTCGTGTGCTCCATTTTAGACCCTGTCTGCGCTTACCACCAGGTGAGACTAGAGACAAACGCGACCAATTTAAAATTAAAAAAAAACCCAACGTTATGGTCGTCTGACATTCATTCTCTTATGCTATGCGTTCTTATAAAAAATAAAATGCAATTAATTTATCTTTGAACTAAGCTCATCCCGAGGTCTCCTCGCTGAGGTCATTGTATCATAATCTCTGTATATTTAACTATAAAAAAAACATGTTCGCTAAATTAAAATAGAAAATGTCTGCAATTAAAAGATAACGGTTTCGTTCAAGGCTGAGATTATGTTTATCAGTTTATTTATGCAAAGGTCACAGTGAGTATTGTTGGAATATCATTATGTATTCCAAGTCTTAAACTGTATATTAGTTAAGCATTATACAAGGTTTGTCGGAAAAGGGGGTACTAAGCCGAAAGGGTGTTAAAGTACCCATAATAATGGATAACTTTTGTTCTACAACTTTCCCCAAAAGTCATTAGTTTAAGAGAAGTAGCTTTTCAAAGTTTTCATAAAAAAAAATACGCTATATTCTATCTATCCTCAGCTATGATCAGCTGTGTTTACATTTCAGGTGATATTTGGGGTCACAAACAATCATCAGTGATACATTAAGTGGCCCGCGGCTTAGTACCACCTTTCCGACTAACCTTGTATATAACTAGGGTTATGGTAAAAAGGTAACAGCTTCGGTTTACTCCAGCGCTAAATCTTCTAGCAAGTTATATTTGTGCAAGTTGATTTTTACACATCCTCAAGAAGTCGTCTTGGCCTGCCTTGCCGCAAGGAACCCGTGAAGGTTTTTACAAAACTTGCTTTCAGTGTAAGCAGGCACGCAATCACTTGCTTCAGTTACTTGCGAAATTTAGCTTGCAAGTGGACTTTTCGTTTTATTTGGTTTGCAAAACGAGATTGCGGTAGACCACGCGTAAGATGGCAAGAAGAACTTGACTTTTTAGATGGACTCATAGTTGGCAGTAGCAGACATAGCCTTAGCATCACGGCTCGACTTTGTGACATCATATAATAGCGTAATCAGCCTATTACTGCCGCACTGCTGGGCATAGGCCTCTTCTCATTATGAGAAGGGTTGTAGGCTTTAGTACACAACGCTCGCCTGACGACATTAAATGCTAAATGATAATACAGATATCGTGCGTTATTTTACCTCTAACTAAATCAGTAACGGTCGGTAAATTATAGGAATCGCGTATTTGTTGTTAATTTCAGACGAGTAATTACTATTAAATAGATATATATATATTCATATTCTAAGACCTCCCTCCAAAACTTACTCGGCTCAGAACGGCCTCAAAAACACCTTCAAAATTGTATTCTTAGTCGCAATTTCGATTGAACTTTTAGGTTCCTCGACGGAGTCATTTCGTCATAATTTGAATTATCTGCATCGCGCAAATAACACCGCGACAAATAAATGTAAGGATTATCGTGAGCATATTCGATAAAGTCTTCAAAATTCATTTTTATTACATACGAACTTTGACACTTCCTTCCTTAAGGTAGGTTTCCAGGTACCTTGAGTTTGACAGACGATTCCTTACCTCGACTGAGGAAAAATCTCGAGTCGAGGACGTTTATGTCAACTATTACTACCGATGGTTGTGAGTCGAGGTGGAGTCGAGTCGAGTAAGTTTTGGAGGAACATCTTGGAATATGGGTGTTAATGTCGTCTTTCAAAGGGCACGCCGCGCCATCCTTGCTAGCGAGGCGGGTAGAGGCGATGGTTAATGTCAGAGGTAAAATAACTGTGAATGTAATGTTGTTGCTATTTAATTTACATATTTATTAACAAAGTTGCATCAAGTCAGTTTTGAAAGAAAGAAAAACAAAACATGTTCGTACGGTGAGAATACCAATGAGCACCCTTCACGTTGCGATTGAGAATGACTGGCATTTAATTAAGGGTGTCTCCATGTAGCCGACGTACCGGTAAACGTTGACGCAAAATAAAAGGCAATGCACTATTGAAAGAAACCGGTTTTACGAGTTACGACGCAGTATATAATTTTTAATGATCCGCCTAAAGTTGTTGTGGCTTGTATTTCTCTCCTGCTTCCAAAATCAGTCGCGAACATACGTTCGTATTACCGAAAGCGGAGCGCACACGCTCGCGAATATTCGGCAACTTCCGTATAGAACAGCTGTTCCGAATTCAAGTGTCAAAATTGATAAGAGCTTACGGAATTCGGGTTCCGTTTCGTACAAACGTGTTATCACTGCCCTAATTCCGTAAAACCGGATGTGTATTGAAAGCTTAACATGTATCGTCACACGCTCAATTCTAATCAGTTCGATAATAAATAATAATACTTGTTACTTATTTGTTTATATTTATAATAATTTCTTTATTTGTTTCGCGGGCACTGTTGTGCGTCATGCTACTTGCAAGTATCGTGTAGGCACATCGCGTTTTATTATCATTGTTTTGCCAATGCTATCGACGATAAGTTTGGATTTTAGACTGAGTTTTATTAAATAAATGTTTTTTTTATATGTTTGTAATATTTTTTGTGAATAAATCAGTGTTAGTGTGTATCGAAAATTGAAATGTTTGTAGTGAAAGTTTAAAATAGTGTTTTGGTGCTTCGGGGCCTTGAGGAAGTGACTCATCTCCTATAAAATGAAATAGTGAGTTGATATGGTTATCTATATACGTGCGTTTTTTTTGTCTTTTATTATCATTTGACTTGGGAAATTCTGAGGATTTTTTCGGTCTCTGTAAACACTCATTTATACAGTACGTGACACAACGTCGAGCAAACCTTGTAGCTGGTTGATGGGTAGGTTAAGTGTAATACAATCGTACACTTTTTGTCACTATCCACGCTATCCACTTATTACACAGCGTGAAAACGCGGGCGTAGTTCAAGCTATGATATTCCGGGTTATTGTTGATTTCTTACTTGTTTACATTTTGCAGCTGATCTTGTAGGATGATGTTAGCTATGTTGACCGAAGCTGGGGCATTCTTCGAAAAATATTAACAAAATTTGAGAACGTCATTAGCATCATCCCAAAGTTAAGAATGTAGATGTTTAATGCTATAATTATGATAATGAAAACTGAAACTATACCGCTGCCCTCAAGCAATAAGACAAGAATAAAAACAATCTGACAATACTATAACGTTAACAACCCGGGAGAAGAATGATTTGTTAAAATAATGTTAAAAAATTTCGAATATTCACCCTACAAAACTTGGTGAATAGCGTGGATAGTGACAAAAAGTGTATGATTGTGCTATACTTTACCTACCCATCAACCAGTTACAAGGTTTATTCTTTGTTGTGTTACGTACTGTATGTTGAAATTGAGAAATGCAACAATAATCAGACAAATCTTGAATCATGTTTAAGTATTTTAATTAGACCAGTTACGCTCATAAAGTCACAAAACAAGATCTTTCAATCTAACCCTTCGTTTACACCTAAAAACAAGTTGTAAACAAATTGTGTAAAAGTCTTTTTAACCGACTTTCAAAAAAGGAGGTTCTCAATTCGATTATATGTTGTTTTTTTGTATGTTTGTTCCGCGATAACTTTGCTAATTGTGAACCGATTTTAATGATTCTTTTTTGGTTTGAAAGAGTTTTCTTTCGAAGTGGTCCCATTTAAATTTGGTGAACATCTGATGAAGAACTTCGGAGATAGACAATTTGAAGTCGGTTTTATTTTTTGTTAAAAAGTGATTATCAGAAGTAGTTACTTGTTTTAACACTTAATGGACATCTGTAAAAGAATTATAACAAGTATTTTAAAGATTCATGGACATGCGAATGTTGAGATGGATGTGTGGAGTGACAAGAATGGATAAGATGAGAAATGAGTATCTCAGAGGAAGTTTGGAAGTAGCGCCAGTGACTGAAGAGTTGAGGAGTAATAGGTTAGCGTGGTATGGACATGTTACGAGGAGGGAAGAAAGTCAAGTCGTTAGTGGAGTGTTAAATATGAATGTGGATGGATATACAAATAGAGGTAGACCAAAGAAAAGATAGATGGATTGTGTGGAGGATGATATGGGTAAGAAAGGAGTGAGTACTGAGATGACGGCTGATAGAGGAGAATGGAAGAGGAATACATGTTGTGTCGACCACGCCTAGTGTGGGATAAGGGCAGGGAGATGATGATGATGATTATAAAGATCTACATACAAGTTTGTTGCTTAAAGTATGTTGTCTGATACACTTATGTCCAAATACTTAAACGCTACTTAATTTTTAGGTTGCCGTTAATGTCGTGTTGTCACTGTCACTTCGCCTTATAGTGACAGTGACAGCACGAGACTTACACCTATATTCTAAGACGTTCCTCCAAAAGTTACTCGACTCAGGACGGCCTCGAAAACACCTTCAAAATTGTATTCTTAGTCGCAATTTCGAGTGAACTTTGAGGTTCCTCGACGGCGTCATTACCTGAATTATCTGCATCGCGCTAATAACGCCGCGATAAATAGTTGTAAGGATTATCGTAAACATATTCGATAAAGTCTTCAAAATTAATTTTTGTTATATACGAACTTTGACACTTCCTTCTTTAATGTAAGTTCCGAGGTACCTTGAGTTTGACAGATGATTCCTTACCTCGACTGAGGAAAAATCTCGAGTCGAGAACGTTTATGTCAACTTGGTAGTGAGTCGAGGTGGAGTCGAGTCGAGTAAGTTTCGGAGGAACGTCTTAGAATATGGGTGTTAACAGCAACCTAACATTGAGTAGCGTTTCAGTATTTGGACATTAGAATACATGTTTTTTTATCTAGGTGTAAACGAGACTTAAAAGATCATAAGCAATGTGTACATATTAACATACATAACATAATCAGGCCATCACTGTCCCACAGCTGGGCACAGGCTTCTTCTCAGAATGAGAAGGGTTTAGGCCTTAGTCCACAACGCTGGCCTGGTCTACTGGACTACACACACCATCGAGAACTTTATGGCGCCCTCTCAGGTGTGTAGGTGTCCTCACGATGTTATTCCTTCACCGTTAACGCAAGTGATAATCAAATTTTGATCTGCACATGAATTCAAAAAGTTAGAGATACGGGCCGGGATCAAATTCAGACTCTCCTGCAAGGAAGGGAAGCGTTCAACCGCTTGCCTATTACTGCTTGTGCACATATTACGTCATTTATTAGACGATACCGATGCGCCAATAAATGGAATACCTAGTACCTAAGTACTAGGCTTTAGACCTAAATAATACGAACCTAACCTTTTCCGTCTGGCTTCCACAAATCCTAGAATTTAGTCCCACCCGCTATCTGCAATACCATCGGCATGTAAAAATGTTACCCCCGTAACCATGGCAACGGTAACCAAGTAAAGTGAGCTTAGTTCGGCTGAATGACCTCGCGTGCACCTATTTCAGTCTTAATACAGCTCCGTTCAATTTAATTGGGCGCGTTTCCTTTTACGAAGGTTGTTTTATTAAAATTTATTGATGTTTATGCCCTTTTAATTATACTAATGTGATTTTGAATATTTTTTTGTTGGTAGTGCAGTATTTGTTGTGAAATAAATAAAATAATGACTCAAATCCATTTTTTTTGTAAGTGTAAGTGTTAGAAATGCACGCAGTTTTTTTTAAATAAGTTCTAGTGACAGCCACTTTTGTTTGATAATATTTTGTGATGAGGTTGATAACAATTTTTATCAAAAGGTGAATAAACATTTTAATTGTTTTAAATAAGTGTTAATGATCACGTCTCTTAGGTTTGTCACGATAGATTATTCGTTATTTATTATAATTTTTACCGTCCTCCCGCTCGAGGAACTTAAAATATAATCCACCAAGAAGAACATAGTCTACTTAGTTGTCGGCAATAAGATTGACAAGCATATCATTTTGGGACTCAGTGCATAATATCAGCAAGCACATGGGGTCACCAGGTGGTCAGGCAGGCGGCCGGTCATAAAGCAATAAGCCAAAACCTCTAATAAGATGGATTTATGAAATACATGTTGTGCCGACCCCACTTAGTGAGGGATAAGGGCAGGAAGAAGAAGAAAACCGTCCCCCTACGGACAGTAAAAATCTCATTCGGACGCGTATTGACGAGTTCGGTACAGTACTTGCTCAATTAGGTTCACTAATATCCGGTTCCTATGGCCAAAAACAAATCGTTTTGCTTACTAATAGTAGCATTTTTCATCAGCAAACTTGGCATGTAAATAGAGTCGTAAGCAAATTTTACCTGTGATATCTACTAACGTATGGGAGGGTCTACTATGCAAAGCTATGGGGTCTTTGCTTCATTATTGGTAAAGATAGAAGAGTCTTATTTTTAACCGACTTCCAAAAAGGAGGAGGTTACTATGTTCGTCTGTATGTATGTGTTTTTTTGTTTTTTTTTTTTTGTGTATTTTCATCGATATTTTCGCGAATTGTGAACCGATTTTCATGATTCTTTTTTTAATGGATAGGGTATACTTCGAAGTTGGTCCCATTTAAATTTGGTGAAGATCTGATGAAGAACTTCGGAGATAGACAATGGAACTCCTCAATGACGAACAGTACGCATATTGTGATGATGTGATTATGTTACGAGCAGCGTCTTTAGTAGGTCCAACTAAGTTTTAATTAAGGCCACTAAAATGAAAAAAATAAAAACATTAAAAAAAAAAATTAACCGACTTCAAAAAAGAATAAAATAATTACCATATAAAATTAACAGTTTCAGAAGTCGGTGCCTTCAATTTGGTTCAGCGTGGATCAGCACCGACTTCTGAAACTGTTAATTTTATATGGTAATTATTTTATTCTTTTTTGAAGTCGGTTTAAATTTTTTGTAAAAAATGTTTTTACTAACTAATAACGCTCGGTTATGGGAATCGGCCATAAATCGACAAGTTAACTCACTACTTGACTCGTGAATATGTAAATCGACAAGTTAACTCACTACTTGACTCATGAATATGTAAATCGCTTGTGGCGTAATATGTCACTCGCACAATTCAGTCTGAGACAAACGAAATTAGTCAAAACACAAAAAAAAAACTGTATTTCCGAACCATTAATACGTCCTGAAAAGAGGAGGAAAGGAAAGGAGTATGCTTAGGTGGTTTGGTCATGTTGAGAGAATGAGTGAACGGCGATTAACAAAAGAAATTTATAAGGCGGATGTCAGTGGAAACGGTAAAGGACGGCCTAAACGGACATACATCGATATTATTGGTGATGATCTTCACAAAGGACAGGTGTATAGTAACTCTCAACTGGCGTGCGTGTATGACAAGATGTATGAATGTAGATGAACCGAAAGGGGAATGTTAGGATCGTAGTATGTGGCGTTCTATAGATTCTGCCTACCCCCATGGGAAAAAGGCGTGAGTTTATGTATGAATGTAATACGTCATTTAGTCGCACGATCAGTCTGAGGTCATTGGAATGACCTGATATCCACCGGAACGTGTAAGAAACGTCGTATATGCTAGAGTATGGGCTTTAGTATCCTGCGTCCAGTACGAATTCGAGCTGTCATCATAGTATTTCCCGCTGAAATAAGCCAAAATCCTGATTCTTCTTTGCAAGTTATCTTATCAGTCCATAAGATTCATCACACACTAAGGTACTCAAACTAAATCAATTAACATAACATCACGCCTATATTCCCCGAAGGGTTGGGCAGAAGTGTATATTAACACCCTCAATTCGCTGTTATGTTTAAGTCCCATGTAATTGGGGGCGAGCCTATTGCCATCAACCGGGAACAAATCCAAACTCCGGACTGCTACTGAAGAATTCCACATGGAAAAATTCAATAACAGTTTGTACGACCTGGGGATCGAATCCAGGACCTCACGATCAGCAGTCGCGCTTGCCACCATTAGACCAACGAAACAATCAATTACTAATCAGTTACTATAGTCTGCGCGCAAGTGCTAGTCATCGTCTGAGGTATGAGAGCGGCAGGAGGGGGGAGCGAAAGTCGCGCTCTGTCAGTTTGCTTTGTCTTGTCTACCGAGCGCACGCCCCTCCTGCTGCTCACATACCTCAGGAGATTACTAGCACTTGCGCGCAGACTATAGCACTAGTATTTCAATGTAGGTCCGCACACAGCGCTGTTATTTGGTATAGGTCTACCAGAATCTGATGGCAAATAGGGAAATTAAATGTTTTTGTGGGTAACACAAGGGTAATTTGAATAAAAAGTCTTGATACTTGTAATTTTTTTTCTTTAATTTCTTCTCGATCTTCTTCCTGCCCTTATCCCACACTAGATGGGGTCGGCACAACATGTATTTCATAAATCCATGTTGTTAGAGGTTTTGGCTTATTGTTTTATGTGACCCAATGTGCTTGCTGATATTATGCACTGGGTCCCAAAATGATATGCTGATATATAGTTTTTTGCAATTTTATTGTAATGGAAAAGGAAACCTTGTTAAAATAAGTATGTTTATTAAAAATGTTTGAACAAGAAAACATTAATTAGAACTGGAAAATGTATCAACTACAGTCATACTGGTTTTGACAAGTGACATGTTGACATTGTCATATGAAAACCACTGTTTGTTATTAATTTTTAATGCCATGAGATTCTGGTTGACCTATAACGCGTTAGTAACCAATTTCAAGCGACGCGACGTAGCGTACATGTAGCCGCGCTACTAGTCCTTACTATCCTTACTTATTAATATTATAAACGCGAAAGTTTGTATGTATGTATGGATGTTTGTTAATCTTTCACGCATTAACGGCTAAACAGATTTGGATGAAACATGGCACAAAGATAGACAATATCCTGGATTAATACATAGGTTACTTTTCATCCGGGTGCATGAAGTATTTCCTCTAGGATGCGTGTGAAACCGCAGGCAACTGCTAGTTACCAATAAAACTCCAAAATGGCGGATCAAATAAATTAAATAACGCTTATTTGGGTATTCCATAGAATGTAAAAAAAAAACTATATCAGTTTCCTGTAACTATTTGATAGCGACGAATGCTCTACAGTTTAAATTAGGTTTTTTTTTTGTTTTATTTTTGACTTGGTCGCGTTTGGCCCTAGTCTCACCTGATGGTAAGCGCAGACAGGGTCTAAGATGGAGCACACGAATACAAGCAACAGAGATTCCCCTATACCCCTCTGGCTCTCACATACATACGACGGAACACAGTAAACTGGTTGGCACCGGACTTTAATGTTCAGGTGGTAGCTAGCCAGGCGGACCGTATATATCCTACCACGTCGCGTGCTGGGTTTTGTTGAATCTTACAACACGCGTGTATTCCCAGTATGCGGTGAGAAAGTTTTATATTCTAACCCGTCGACACGGTAAATTATATTAATTAATTAAATGATCTATACTTAATATTATAAAGAGGAAAGATTTGTATTTTTGTATGTAACGAATAAACTTAAAAACTACTGGACCGATTTCAAAAATTCTTTTACCGTTAGAAAGCTACATTATCACTGAGTAACATAGGCTACGGGCGGAGCCGTGAGGACACAGCTAGTATTTAATGTAAGGAAATAAAATAATAATATGCTTATTACTCGCAGTTTCCTTTTTTGATTATCGTTTTATAAAATAATATCCTCATCACACACATCAGTAGACATCATGGCAGTCAGGAACAAACAAATTTTGTGGACAAAAATTACAGTGATCGGGTAGCATCGTGTGTGCAGTTTAATTACTAACTAGAGTCTAGTTTCGTTTGATTAACTACACGTGAGAAGGGTCTAAACTTTAACGAACACGAGCTTCCAGCTGACCAAATGATCAAATGGGTAATTGTCATAGCATAAATGCAGTTCTCCAATTGCTACCGTGTGTCTGTGACGTCCCGCTGCTAATAATAACCGCCCAACATCAACCGTTGAACAGTAGCTCGCCAGGCATACTACAGCCAGGCATAAGACCCGCCAGGCATACGACCCGCCTGGCTGGATCCTCCTTCTTCATTGGAGAAACACCACACCTCGTTCATCCACTTTACATTCACGTGTCCCGCTTGTTCTCAGGGAGAGGAGCGAGAAGAAAGCGCAGATGCTGTTCAACCAGGAGGTCATCATCGAGCAGAACAGACAGCAACTGTACGAGCAGCAGTTAAGGCAGGTCTGTGACGTTTTTGAGGTGGATCATGGTTAAGGATAATGTTTGCCCCAAGATAGATAATGGAAACAGGCGTTACTTTGTGGAAATCCATGACATACAAAGGCCTTAGGCCCCAATAGGGTAGTTGACTACTATTAAAAATGTACAACAATTTAGTATTATTTTAAAGAAAGTATGGATACAAACTGATATGTGAAAAAATAAATAACATCGATGAAATAATAGAGGAGCTACACGCTTGCGAAGTTTGTGGAGGGGGCATTTTCTGTCCTTGTCGCGCGAAACGGATATTGTACGGAGTGGTGTCAAATAATTATGAAGTTTGCAAGGTATGACGTCATTGTGGCGTCATGTTGTCTCCGTCTAGTGAGCAATTTTCAATCGTTTATAACTTGGGCATTTTATTAAATATTTCATTAGTTTTTTCACTGTTTCCTATCATTTTTGTAATAGTTTCGAGATTTCTAATAAAAAAAATATAGTCACATACCCTATTACTCTATTATATAAGGTCCAACCAAAATACCTGGACAAACTTTTACACAGTGTTCAATACGTTTAACTAATCACATCTATGTAAAAAAAAAACGAGATCCAAGTGTTTTTTTCTACCAAAAAAATTATTATGTTTTAAATTGCCTGTACTCTCTAGGAATAAACTCATCCATTTCTTATGCATCGACCGCCATTGGGGTGCGTGCTAAATCCGTGCCGTGTTTTACCTAAACAGCGAAGTGAAAAATGTAAAAAAAAATAATAATTAAAGTAAAATTAAAGTTGAAAAATACATTTTGGTTAGAAAAAAAAACACTTGGATCTCGTTTTTTTTTGCATAGATTAGTCAGTTACACTTACTGAACACTGTGTAAAAGTTTGTCCAGGTATTTTGGTTGGACCTTATATATTAGGTCCCCACCTATGAAATCAGCGTTTTGTATGGAGAATTTTAAAGAAGTTGCATTGTTCATACTAACATTTTCTTAATTTATTTAACAACTATGAACACTAATGTTTTAAAACTTTTATGCACTAATGTTTAAAAACTAAGATAACGTATGCCACTTAGATTATGCGACAAAAATAAGTTTTGGCTAAGTTACAACAAAAATAGTGGTCAATTCTGCTAACAAAAAGAGGATTCATTTTTAAGGTATTTTTTATGTTTAGAAAACTATAAGTAATAAGGTTTTTTTACTATTGGTAGTTGTCTATTATGGTCATTATTTGATATAATATCAAGCAATTGATGAATATTTTAAATAACAGAAGTGACAAGGTTCTATATTTGTGAGAAAAAAACGCCAATTTCATAGGTGGGGACCTAATATTTATCATACAAATATGATTTCATATCTGTCAAATTCTATGATCTTAGTTAAATGGTACTGTTCTTCATTATTACGTATTACACTATGATCATATAAACGTCATACTTAATTAAGATGGATAACGATTTAGCTGTGTTTTCCGTTGTCATTCTGACGTCATTTTTAAGGTTAGACAGATATGATCATATTTGTATGCTTGCTGTCAAATAGGATCCCATATCTATGATCATAGATATATGAATCATATGTAGTTATTATACCGTCATAGGTTCTTCATATAAAAATGACTCGTACATCTATGATCATATTTCTATGATAGTCTAACATGGCCCTTTACGGACAGTGTTTGACAGTTTTGTATTTGCATTGTATTTTTTTAAATAATATTGGTGTTAAATTACTGCAGTCTCTAGACTCCTTATAATCTTAAAAACCTTTCCAATTAATTGTGTACAGATGAAGATGATACAAAACCAGCAGCAGTCAGGGCCCGTGGACCAGGTCACCGCAGGGCTGCTCAACGGCGTCGGACCGCAGCCCCTATCAGGCGTACAGTGAGTCAACATTTATACATACCTTTCGGAGTGTGCAGTGGCAAAGTCTGCACAAAAAATATTAAAAAAATAAATAACAATCAAATAATATTTTTGAGTATACTTATCTCTTCTTCTTCTTCTTCCTGCCCTTATCCCACACTCGGTGGGGTCGGTACAACATGTATTTCATCAATCCATGACCCTCCTTGGGAATACTGAATAAATAATTTTGAGTATACTTATCTAAAACTGGTATAAAAAAAAATTGGTATTATTTAAATGAAATCTTTATTTCCAGTATTTGTAGTTTTTTTATGACTTAAAGTACTTATTTTTTTAAATAAATCTTTAAAAGATTGTTTACCTTTTTATCCAGTTAGTCTATTTTCAAATTCAGCGAATTCCGAAATCTTCTTTTGTGCGTATGATGAAGGAAAACTTCGAAAAAAATCCTGAACTGTCTAGAACAAGAAATGTCGGCAACGCATCGTCAATCCTCTTGGTGTAACGGATGTCCGGCGGTAACCACTTTCCAACATTCAGGTGGCTGAACGACGGGTTTCAAAAATTATATAAAGAAATCGCGCCCCTTCATTGTTCTCTTCTGTTCCTCTCCAGGCTAGACCCTCAATCACAACTACTCCAATGTCAGCAACAGCTTCTCCAGCAGCAGTTCCAGCAGCTGAACAACGAGGACGCCGCCATGAAACTCCTACAACAGAACTTTATGCAGGCCAGGATATCACCGTCCATGGCCGCAGACCAACAGCTGCTGCAGAATAAGGCTTTACTTGAGCAGAATTTCAAGCAGCAGGTGAGGCGGAACGTGGCGGTGCCCTAGGCTATATTTGCTTTAAATTGGTCGCGTTTGACCCTAGAAGTACCTGATGGTAAGACCAGATAGGGTCTAAGATGTAGCTCACGAATCCAAGTAACAGAGATATAGATGGTTTCCCAGTAAACACAGTAAACTGCTTGATTTTAATGTTCAGGTGGAAGCTAGCCAGGCGGACCGTAGGTATTGATTCTACCACATCGCGTGCTGAGTTTTGTAGAATGTTACAACACGCGTCTATTCCCAGCGTACGGTGAGGAAGTTTTATATTCTAGGGAAATCCCTCTATATCTCTGTTACTTGGATTCGTGTGCTCCATTTAAAGCCTCGTCTGCGCTTACCATTAGGTGATACTAGGGACAAACACGACTAAGTAAAAAATAAAAAAATACCAATTGAATTGAGAACTCCTCCATTTTGAAGTCGGTTAAAAAAAGACTACAATCCCATAAATAGTACTAATGGTGGGATCCTTCAATATTAATATGTTTATTCTGTCATGTTCTTGTTCCAGGTAATGATGGAGCAGAATCTCATCAACCAGCAAATGCTGGAACAATCAGTCCAAGGTCAGGTTCTAATGGAGCAACAGGTCCAACAAAACATGCTAGAACAAAACCAATCACAAACCCAACTGCAACCAACCTTTTTAAACCAGCAGCTTACAGCAGAAATCAATAACCAGAACCAGGTGTTACAACAACAGATAATTCAACAACAACAGAATATAATAGCTCAACAAGCCGCCGCTATACAACAGAAACAGTTTGAAGAACAACTAACAGCTCAGGAGAACATTATATCAGGTCCTCAGAATCTCGTCACCGGTCAAATGCTGGATCCTTCTCTGCAAAACCTTCAGAACATCCTCGCTCAAATCATACAAAGGCCGGACACGTTACAGTCTAGAAAAGAATCGGAATCTGAAAGTCAGTCGCAGCAACCGCAACAACAACAGCAACAACAACAGCAGCAGCAGCAACAACAACAAATGCCCCAGCAACAACTAGAGAATGTTGATATGCAACAAAATCAAGATCAGGAGCCGTTACAGCAACAGATGCAGAATCTAATAGGTTCTCAAATGCAACAACAAAATGTGAACTACCAGCAAAGTCAACAGTTCACGCAACCGACGTTGCAACAGTTTGATCCAACCTTCCTCGCCCAACAACAACAAGTTGCGCAGGCGCAACAACAAGTCGCTCAAGCACAACAACAGCTTGACATGCAGAAGCAGGTGTTAGCGCAACAACAGCTAGTCTTACAACAACAGATTCTCAGTCAGCAACAATATCAAATGCCCGGGCAAACTCTTTCCCCACACCATTTTAGGCATTTCCAACAACAACAACAGTATTTGGCTCAACAAGAGTTACAACTTCAAACACAACAAAACATCATCACACAGAACTGGGCAATGTTGTTACAGAAACAACAATTAATGGATCAACAACAGCAGAAGGTGGAAGAGATTCTTCGATCACAGAGGCCTATGTACCAGCGTCAGGGTTCAGAGCAGAGCCAGATTAGTTCTGCAGATGTACATGACCAGCAACAAGTAATGATGCCTGACCAATATGGTCAGAAACCTCAGTTACAACAACAAATGTCAGTCGACCAGATGCATTACACGAAGCAGAGATCTGATGACCATTACCACCAGCTCCCAACAATGCAGGGCCAATCCTTGCCACATAATATGATGCAGCAGAACTTCAGTGTGGTACAGCAAAACGAGAGGCAGATTTCTAGTCATGAAGGCACCCCCGTCCAGAATTACACTACGAATCCCTTGCAAATGTACCAGCAAGGTCAAAGTCAGCCCGTGCAGATGATGCAGAACGTGTACCAGTCAAATCAGATGGAGTCTTCAATGCCGTCGTCTGTGCCTCAAAGCATGGCACAATCAGTACAGGACGCGATGCCGCAGCAGATGACAGTTCCTCAGTCCATTCCTCAATCAATGACGTCAGTTCCTCATACGATGCAGTCTATACCTCAATCGGTACCCCAGGCAGTGCATTCAGTGCCCCAGACGATGCATTCGGTCCCACAACAGGTGCAGTCCCTACCGCAGTCTGTGCAGTCAGTCCCGCAGCCGTCAACGCTGCCGCAGTCGATTCAGTCGGTCCCACAGCCAGTGCAGTCTCTCCAACAGCCTGTGCAGTCAGCGCAGGTGCAATCAGCGCAAGTGCAACAACAGTTACAGCCGATGCAGCAACCAGTACAGTCGATGCCGCCTTCTCAAGTTCAACAGATGTCTCAGACTATTCAGTCTCTACCTCCTCATTCGCAACCTATACAACAGCATCCTCAAGTCCAACAGCAAGCCCAGCTGCCTCAGGATATAGTTCCTCAGCAGTTGAACTTGCCGCCGGAACAAGTGGAGAATGGGTACCAGAGTAACGGTTGCCAGAAGGAGCAGTTCCTGACTCCGTTGACAGAATTTCCCAATAACCATGGGGAGGCTATCAGACATCCTGAGCTTAGTTCCGTTGAGGAGAAGCAGGTGGAGACCCAGCAACAAGAAGGTTTGTTGTTATTTTAATTATTAAAAGTTAAGTGTTATATTGAAAGATCATACCCAGTCTATACGTCTTTTTGATGTGCGTATGAGTGTAATTAAGGTGTGTATGATGTGTGTGTATTAACTGCCTCGATGGTCGAGTGGTGGCAAGCGCGGCTGCTGATCGTGAGGTCCTGGTTTCGATCCCCAGGTCGGGCAAAGTGTTATTGGGTTTTTTTGTGTGGAATTCCTCAGTAGTAGCCCGGAGTTTGGATTTGTGCCCGGTTGATGGCAATAGGCCCGCCCCCAATTACATGGGACTTATACATAACGGTGAAATGAGGGTGTTACTGTTCACCTCTGCCCAATTTCTCCGGGGAATACAACCGGGATGTTATGTGACCTAGGTTGCGTTTTATCACCCTATCATACAAAATAATCCTTGTTGTCACACACAGTTTTCGTTTCCAACAATTACTTGCCCAACGAATTTTACTGTGTTCTACTGTAACCGGTAATTTAACACATCTATACTAATATTATAAAGCTGAAGAGTTTGTTTGTTTGTTTGAACGCGCTAATCTCAGGAACTACTGGTTGGAATTGAAAAAATATTTTTGTGTTTGATAGTCCATTTATCGAGGAAGGTTATAGGATACCTAACATCACGATACGACCAATAGGAGCGGAGCATAAATGAAAAATGTAGCAAAAACGGGAAAAATGTCCACCCGTGCGAAGCCGGGACGGGCCGCTAGTCTTAAATATATCCCAATAATACCAAAACTTTATCTTCTCAGCGGGTACAGCAATATCTTCTCCAATAACCGGCGAAAAGAAATCATCCAGAGGTTCCAAGAAACGTTCCCGAGAGAAGGACAAGCTGCCCAAACTGACGGTGTTGGAGGTCAACGACGCGGCCACCGTGGTGGAGTGTCAGCTGGAGTCCAAGTCCAAGACTGTCACCTTCAAGTTTGACGTCACAGATGTCAATCCTGAGGAGATCGCTAGTAATCTTGTGAGTTTTGTGTGAATATTACTGAAAATCTCGATATTCATAGAAATAAGTTTGTTTCTTCAAATTTCTTTTGTTGTTTGATAGAAATACAGTGGTATGTGTTGCTTTATAAGGTAAACACAACACGTAAATAAGATTAAGTCTTAAAGACGACACGTTTGGTGCAGTGGCTGAGCGATCGGCTTCTGCGCAACGGGTCGTGGTTTCGATTCCCGCACGGAACAAATATTTGTATGGCCTACAGATAATTGTTCCGGGTCTGGATGTTTGTGCGTGTGAAGATTTGTGTCTGCAAACGCACCCACGGTACAGGAGAAATCCTAGTGTGGGGCAACGTTTTAAAAAAAAAAAAACAAATATTAAGAAAATAAAATCAAATAAAAATAATAAAAACTGTCCGTTCGTTCACTTCTATCTTATAAGGAATAATAGATTGGTTACCTTGAAATATTTTCTTAAATTCTATGATCTTCCTTTTTTTGTTGTCAAGATTAAAAGCAGAGACTTACGGCCTTACTAATAATTGCTTTGTAAAGGTATAACGCTGTTCAACATCAGTATAACCATACATTTTTTATGTATGAGCTTGTCATAATTTTACACAACGATTAATGGGGTACCTATGTGTAAAAGCACAAACAAGAAAGTCTAAGTTACTTGTATTTTTGTGTTGTGTACACACTCTTTTGCAATTCTTCTAAAAATGCCAACCCGATAAATGAAAGATAAGTTGCCTAATTAAGACGATTTTAAAGTTACTTAATAATTGTTTCAGGTATCCAACAACTTGCTCCCAGAATGGCAGAGCGCCACCTTCATGGAGCTTATCAAGGACATTGTGAACCAGCTCGTCACCAACCCTGGGATAACACCGGTGCTCAACCCTGCACACCACTCGGCGCTGAGGCTCAATATTGACAAGGTATCATGTTTGCATACCAGCTGGACTAGTAAAAGGGGAAAGTGTACACCTTCCAGTTTCCAACTATTGACCTGATGCTGAGAGGTCAAGCTATAGTTGGTTGATATAAATATCAGGAATAAAATATGTTTAATTAGTTATTTATACAACAGTGATAGCTTAGCGGATAAACGCTTGCCTTCCAAGCAGGAGGTTCTGAATTCGATCCCGGCCTATACCTCTGACTTTTCGTATTCACGTGCGGATCAGAATTTGAATATCACTTGCATTAACGGTGAAGAAAAAACATCGTGAGGAAACCTGCAACCTGTGAGAGCTCCGTAAGTTCTCGATGGTATGTGTAGTCCGCGAACCTACACCAGGTCAGCGTGGTGGACTAAGGCCCAAACCCTTCTCATTCTGATAAGAGGCCTGTGCCCAGCAGTGGGACAGTAATGGGCTAGTTATGTAGTTATTTTAGGCAGCCAACACAAAGGCAACAACAAAATTGAAAACACATGAAATTCTAAGAAAATATATCATTTCAGACTGACTACGATTCCGAAACGACTGAGCGGGAAGAGAACCTAACAGACTCTAACCAGGACAACTCCGAGTGCACCACCCCCACTGCCAGCCACGACAACATCGCGGCCGAGCTGGCCTACGACCAGCCCGAGCCCCCCCCGCCCGCCCCCGAGCCCCCGCAGGAGCCCAGCATGCCCAAGCCCACACACATCGATACGGTCGCCCGGAAGATTAGCACGGCCTCGTCTATAGGTGAGTGGTGTCACATGCACTGGGTGTGCCTCTGTGAGAGATAAGCAGACGACGTTAACCTGACTTTCAAGCGGATATGCTGTCGCTGACCGCTGACTGACGAAGCAACGATACTAAAATGGCGATTACTAAACATTTTCCGGGTTAGGTTCAGTTTCCACCAAACTGAAAAATCCTCGCGCAATTTTTTAATGACACTGAATAAAGAACCGTTTTAGTATTGCCTTTAAATACAAAATTCAACGCTCAGGTATGCATGCGCAAGGAAGCGCTTGATGTCTACATTGAATTTTACACTTAACGTCAATATTGATACAGTTACTTATTCAGTGTAATTTTAAAAGTGCTCGAGCATCCGCGAGCTTTTTTCCGTTTGGTTGAAACTGACCGTTAGGCGTCAACAAACAATTGGAAGCACATGAAACATTTCAACCTTCTTTCTAAGCTCGAAAACGCGTCGGCAATCCCCTTGGTGTTGCAGTTCTTCATAGGCGGTGGTAATCTTTCCCCACCAGGTGTCCCGTCGGCTTGTTTGCCAACCCATAAAAAGGTCTGCTACCAGTTAAAGTTACAATAATATGGCATATTCCCAACGTCTTCAATTGTTCCATAACCTGTGCAGTTTGTTATTCCTTTGTGTTATAATGCAGTCATAAACAATTATTTGTTTAATTAGGTTCCAATCAATCCGACGGCGGGTCGATGGCGCCCGAGCGCTCTGGCAGCACAGAATCACAAAACGGCGAGAAGAAACAACAGAAACCAACGCGAAAGATATCCAGATTTCTAGTCAGCCCCGTCGTGGACCGCGGCGAAAACGTACCCGAGGAGAAACCTATTCCCGAACCCACTGAGACCAAGGAACCGCCCCGGGAACCCCAAGTCAACGGTCTGCCCGAGAAGGAAGTTCCTCCCCAGCTCCCCCCACAAGAATATGTTCCTACACATCAGTATTCAGTACCAACGCAGATTCCGCAGCCCCCCATAGACCTAAGGCCCGAGATGCCGGTTGAGAGACCCATAGAACAGCAGCCACTGCAGCAGGAGGTTCCTGTGACCGTCACCATGCCAATGACTGCTCCCATAGTGTCAAAAATACAAACTATGCCTCAAGTACCCGTTCAAAACATAATGAACCCTATGCTCAACGCTTCAAATCTCCAACCTAGCCTGACTACTCCACTCCAAATAGCGACTGATACACCATTATTAGGGTTGAGTCAAGTGGGGACCCCCATGGGGGTGGGCGGCGAGCTGGGCTTGAATATGGGGCTGCAGGGGCTCGGGCTGGGCGTGGGCGGGCAGCACACACTCACACCCACACCGGCCGTCAGCGACCCGATGCCCAACGCTGAGAATATACAGAGGATGTTATTGAAACAAAATATTATGAAGTGAGTACACTTGTCATTGTTTGAAAATCGATATTCTGAATACATTTTACAGATTTGTTCACTAGCGAAGTATAGCAGTGATAGACTAGTGGTGTGATCGTCGGACTGCCAAGTCACAGGTCTCGAGTTCGAATCCGAGGCACGCACCTCTGACTTTTAGAATTCATGTGCGTATTGTATAATTATCACTTGCTTAAAAACGGTGAAGGAAAACATCGTGAGGAAACCGGCATGTCTGAGAGATATTTTTCGACGGCATGTGAAGCCAAATCAGAGGCCCATGAGCGGCATAAACTCTGACACCAGATTAGTCACTAACCACACGTAAAGAAGAAGCCTAGCGAAGTTGCGCCCCTCCACAGTAAATTATCGGTGATCATGCATACGCGTAAACCTCGTGTTTACAAAATGTCTTAGTGCGCACGACTTTTCTTTTGTTGAATGGGTCGCGTTTGACCCTAGTCTCAATTGATGGTTAGCGCAGACAGGGTCTAAGATGGAGCACACGAATACAAGCAACAGAGATATAACGGGATTACCCTATACCCCTCTGGCTCTCACATAAACACGACGGAACACAGGAAACTGCTTGGCGTCGGACTTTAATATTCAGGTGGTAGCTAGCCAGGCGGACCGTATAGATTCTACCGCCAGGCGGACCGTATAGATCCTACCGCCAAGCGTTTTAATGGAGATTTCTTCGTTTTTATGGAAGTGAGACTATGTAGAGAAAAAAAACTACGGTACCATATCTTTTTTGTCTGTACAGTCAGCAACAAAAAAAAACTACGGTACCATATCTTTTTTTTGTCTGTACAGTCAGTAACAAAAAAAACTACGGTACCATATCTTTTTTGTCTGTACAGTCAGCAACAAAAAAAACTACGGTACCATATCTTTTTTTGTCTGTACAGTCAGCAACAAAACCTGTCGGGGCCTAACCTGCTGGGGTTGTTGAACCAGCAGTCGTACCCACAACCAGACCTTGGTCTTCACAACACGATACTCAACAACACACAGCCCGGTAAGTTTAGTTAAATACACTTATATTTAAAACGTTTTCTTTTTCATAATAACCGTTTATTTTTTGCTATTAATATTTGTTACACTCTGTGTTCAAAAGTACACTCTTTTGTGTTGTTTATGTTTACTATTTTTGCATCAAACAGAAAAAAAAACGAAATTTTAATTTTATTTCGCATTTTTCCCAAGGAAGGTTGATGTCAGGCAGGCGGCCGGTCATAAAACAATAAGCCAAAACCTCTAACAACATGGATTTACGAAATACATGTTGTGCCGACCCCACCTAGTGTGGGTTAAGGGCAGGAAGATGATGATGCAATATTTCCATGCCTTCTCCTGTATTCAAAATTCTATGGGATATAGATGACTTAATATCAATATTAGTTAAGTTTTATTGAGATATCGTTTTTTTTTCTGATTTTGATACAAAATGTATTGTTCTTTAAAATCTAAACTCTATTTAATATAACATCAGACAAAAAAGACCCATTTTTTGCAAGGAAATGTATAGAAATAAACAACATGTTCGCTTCCAGCAGAGATTCAACACAATTTTATGCCTTTATGAACCTTAACGGTCAATCAAGATGAGCTGAAATTCCTTGAAGTAGTGGTTCAAAAGATATTCGTGCTTTGATGGGACACTTCTGTCTAATGTTATACGAAATGGGAGTATAGGTACACATATTCGTCAATAAGTAACACTATGCATTTCTTTCTGTATTTTTTTCTCTGAATGTGCTGTTTTTTTTTTACTGAATCTCCCTTATTATTTGACGTAAGAGGGTCGATTTATAAGCGCTTTATTTAAAATGCTTCAGCTGTGCTACAGATATTATAATACTATACTCTGTGCAAATGTTCGGAGTTTACTCGCACAGTCTGATATTCAAAAATCACATATAATGCCTTTCAATAGAATCCGGTAATAATGTAAACAAACCAATTTAAACACGATTACTCCGTAATTACTTACATTTGAATATCAATCCTGATCATATTCACAATTCAAGGAACCATACATTGTTCGTACAATCATTTCGACGCCAAATAACTTCTTTATGATAGTTATTTTAAAAAAAAAATACTCAGACGACCAAAATTTCAATAATTTGTCAAACTGACATATCGTCGCTTAGGTAACAATACCGCCTAAGTCGAAAATTGGTCATTTGACGTTTTATACGTCATTGGATAGATATTTTCGGCGCGCATCGAATGATGTTAGAAAAAAATTAAAATTATCCAATCACAGCGAGTTATTCAAACAGTTCTGGCACCGCGCAACTCGTTTGTTGTGTAATTTTAAAGATAATAAAGTCTCATTTACACGGTGTAAGTTTCTTGAAACAAGTCTCATGCTATCTTCGTCTTTCTCTCCGACAAAAACAGAGATAGCATGAGGCTTGCTTGAAGAAACTTGCACCGTATAAATCAACATTAATCAGTTTTATGTCTCTCCTGAAAACTTGTCAAATTTTACTTGAGCGGTATTGTTACCTAAACTGACATACACATTATTTACTCATCAAAGTTTTGTTTGTCTTTGGAAATTTACTGTTGTTCATCGTTGTCACTCACTACTTGATTTTAAAAAGATTTAATAAAATCAAAAATAACTTTAATAATTATGGCTAAACTCGAAGTTGCGGATTGCGTGATTTTTTTAACGGCAAAAGGGTTGTATAAAGAGAGAGAGAGAGCCACAAATGGCATAATATTAAAAAAAGTTTGTTATTTCAGTCACTGTCCTGCCTGTGTGAGTGGGTATTGTTCTATATTATGGATGAAGCAATGAACAGTGAGTGAACTCTATCTCAATGATCAATCACTCACTATCACATCAGTATAGGTACAACACTATGATCATACACAACTGTCAGAATATTATCTTGTTTACATTATTGCCGGATTCTATTGAAAGACACTATACATATAGAGGTGAGTATAGATTTGAGCATTTACTTGTAACAAACCTGCAAGTGTCGTGCTCATGTCCGGTTTGTGAAAGGGTGACACAATAGAGCGGTTCGATGTTTTGTTTCAAGTAAATACTCTAGTCCAGGGATGCACAGACTTAGGGCATGCGCAGACGAGGGACAATGGTGGACCGCGGTGCGCTCTTATTAGTACTGCAATAAGGTTGCACTTTGTCCGCGCCAATACCTCATGTCGCCATGAGGTATTTCGCGGATGCAGTACTAAGAGTGCACCGCGGACTTTTTGTTCACAATCATCCCTCGTCTGCGTAGGCTCTTATAAGGACTATAGTCCGCGCGGAACTAGTTATTGGTTGGAGACCCTTCTGGTCTCACCAATAACTGCCCGGTTTCGTAGAAAAGGTCCGCAGGACCATCTACAAGCAGTCGATTAGAAAAAAAAACAAAAAGCGTAACTAGTTGGCCGCGCCTTAGGTATGTGAGGGGCAGGAGGGGGGGTGTGCACAGTAGACAAGAGAAAGCTAACTGACAGCGCGTCTATTGTTTCGCACCCCCCTCCTGCCGCTCACATACCTAAGGTGCGGCCAACTAGTTCCGCGCGGACTGTATGGGCCACTCGGGCAGACTATGAGCTAAAAGCGGGCCAACATAATTAAAAGCAACTTTAATCATTTATTTGGTGATCTTAAGTTGGCCTCTGTTGTTAAAATATTGCAGTATTTTCATACAAACGCATAAGAGTTTCATTCGCGGGCGGGTCGCACCTATATTGACGAAGGGTTGCATGCGGCCTGTGGGCCGCGCTCTGTGCATGCCTGCTCTAATCTATACTCACCATAAGGCAAGCCTATTATAAAACGAATGGTCCAGCTACACTCTTAATCTTGTTTGCGCAAAACTAAGACTTAAGACTTTAAAATGGTATACCACGCAGTGCAATTATTACCGACAATACCGTTTGCGCAAACGTTTGCACAACTTACTTTGGTTAATTACATCGTCCGACTAGTGGTGGCAAGCTTGACTGCTGATCGTGAGTTCCTGGGTTCGATCCCCAGGTCGAGCAGTGTTATTGGGTTTTTCTGTGTGGAATTCCTCAGTAGCAGCCCGGAGTTTGGACTTGTGCCCGGTTGATGGCAAATAGGTTCGCCGCCTATTACAGGGGACTTAAACATAACAGCGAAATGAGGGTGTTACTATACACCTCTGCCCAATCCTTTGGGGAATACAAACGTGCTGTTATGTTTACGCATGCAAGTTGCTGCGTGTAGCCAGACCATAATTCTTACTTTGCCTCTCCAATTATATAATTTGTACATTTCATGCAGTGTAGCAGAAATAACTTAGTCGACCCTATTACGTAAAATACTTCCCAGAATCAGTGTTCTTGTAAATAATCCTCTAAAATATCGATTTTAAATAATAAACTGATCCTTAAAAGCGAGAGTAGAACACTTATTCTGCATACTATACGCACAGTCTATCTAAATCTAATTCTATGCAGTCGGTCATCATGTACGTTTCCAGAACAATCGAACAGTACTTTCAATGAGTAGGCGGCCAATTCAACTATAGTCCGCTCGCAAGTGCTAGTCACCTCCTGAGGTATGAGAGCGGTAGGAGGGGGGTGCGCGCAGTAGACATGACAAAGCTAACTGACCGAGCGCGACTATTGTTTCGCACCCCCCTTTCGCCGTTCACATACCGCAGGCGGCGTATAGCACTCGCGCGAGGACTATAACAAACACGTTCATCAATCGCAACGGAATAACAACTAATGACCGGTTCCTATACACAAAAACGGATCGTTTTGCTTGCTAATGGTATTGCATATAACTCGTAAGTTAACTTCACCTGTAATAGCTACTTCCATATGGGAGGGTATACTATGGAAAGTTATGAGGTCTTTGCTTCATTATTGGTCAAGATAGAAGAGTCGCGATTATAACCCATAGCGCTCCGTAAATTATAGGAATCGTACATTAACCGTTAATTCAGACACTTCTATCAAAATGTCTAAGTGTTCGGCCAGACTGGCAGCGCGGTGCGGGGAGCGGCGCGGGTGCGGGAACGCGCGCGATTTACCTGTCCGCAGTGGAGCGTGGCTTCGTTCTGAGTTGTCAAAATATCATATGGATGAAGAAGTCTTATTTTTACTGGAAAATTCTTACTAAAAAACGATGTTTCGACATCCACAGTGCAGATCGTGCTTGAATAGCACTTATTAATTCTTCAACATTTAATTTTGAAGACGCCATCACAACAACGCGCGTGGTCAGCTCAAACTAGTTTGAGATCCCCCGCTCTCACTGCGGCCACTTGTATGAACGACCTATGGCGTGAGCTACCCGCGCGCTCCCCGCGCCCGCGTGCCCGCGCCGCTCCCCGCGCCCGCGTGCCCGCGCCCGCGTGCCCACTATGGACACTCAAATGAAGTTCTTCTGTTTGAACTCGCCGCACCGCGCCCGCGTTTGCAGTCTGGCCAAAGGCTAAATATTTAAAAACAAAACCAAAGTTTTTGACAGTTTGATGTCTGAATGAACGGTTAATGGACGATACCTATAATATACGGAGCGTTATTGGTTAAAATTGCGACTCTTGTATCTTCACCAATAATGAAACAAAGACCACAGTGGTAGACACATAGTACACGCGTAAATAAAAATTTACTGACGTTTGTGATTCTTTTGCCATTTGGCAATAATTTTGTAAGTCGCATTGGTCTTCAGGATTTTCGTCCCAACCTGTCTTACCACAGCTCGGGACACAACGTTCTGGCTAGCACATACTTTGTTTAAAATATTTATTTCATTATTATTTGTATGAGAATATCAATATTTAAAGCATCGACCCACTGTATAGAGTAGTTTCACTGTGTATATACTACCTGCACATAACTGTGTCCGTGCATCCTGTGTGACTAACGCGTGTGTGTGACGTCAGCGCCCATGATGGCCGCCCGTCTGCCGCCGCAGTACCCGCAACAGAAGTACTACCAGCCGATGCTCACCAACGAATTTATTGGTAACACCTTCTTCTCTTATTCTTCTATGAATGATTTTTGTGTGGCTTTAACGTGAGAAGGGAGTCGATATCACTATTATAAGAGGCATATTGATTACCCTGTTGCATGTTGGGGTTGGGCAAAGATGAACTGTTTTTAGGTACATAGGGCGTACAGTCATCTCAAAATCAAAAACAAATTCATAGTTCACCAACTGAACTTAAATTAGAGAATTGCTATCCGTTACTAACAGACAGCGTGAGAAAAGGACGGTGATAGATAAGAACTAGTTTATGCCTTGAATTTCACCGTGATTTTGTCGACACGTACTAACGAGTCATCTAAATTTGTATGAATATCTAAATTTGACAGCTCTTATTTACATCTCTTTCTTGTCAGAATGAAAAAGATGGCAATACCTTAAATTAAATTTAGTTTGTGCACAACAATGGACATTAATGTTACAAAAGACAGCCCTAAAAACGTCCTCTCGTCACTGCTACCTAGATACGTGTATGCTGAGACAGCTATTTAGCCGACAAACTGCTTTGCAGTTTGGCAGGTGTAATGTAAGATAAAACACCGTAACATTTCGGATTAAATAAAAAAATACCGTTAAGCCGTCTTTCCTGCCGGGATTGCGGTGCATGCTTTTGCGAATCCCGCGACCCTGGCCGTACGGTCAGGAGAAGGAACACCGTTGGTTTTTAGCCGGTAACAGTCCGGCAGACCCCCTCGCCTTCCCCGGGCGAGGGACATCCACGAGAATATTCCAACGAGAAAAAAAAAAAAAAATAGCCGTCTTAATAAATATTCTAGTACATTGAAATAGTTTTCTAATGACATGTGTGGTCAGTATTAGTCTCGAGGACCACTTTGTCCAGACCTATGTTATTAACTATTCTTCCCAATAGTGCGATTGACTTCTTTCTCAATCACTGTTTATAAACGTGTTTTTGTAGCCATTATCATCTGAGTCGTCCCGTTATAAACGTGCGAGCGAGACAGAATTATGGTGCTCCCTAAGCCCAATGAGTGCGAGCGAGACAGATTGATGAATAGACGACTCTGATGATAATGGCAGTATAGTACGACACAGCTTAGAAGTCGCATCGGCAAACTACGTAAAACCAATCACTTGCGAGCTGAGTGCGACTTCAAGACCTCAAATGTTTATTAGTACTGCAGTAAAAAATGATATTTACGCTGACGTAATAAGATTGAATGGCGCGATAATGAGCGCCTACCATTGGTTGTTCGATCAAGTTTGCCAATGCGACTTCGAAGTTATGTCGTACTACAGGGTGTAAACGAAATCATGTAACCTTCAAACCTTGTTAAGAACATTGTGTTTACTTATTGTATTTTTTTTTTTTATTTAATCTAATAGTATCCCGTTTAGTGTTAATCTATGTCAGCATTACATCACGAGGTTTGAAGGAAATACATGATTTCGTTTACTTCCTGTATACTATATTTAATAAATGTTACTGCACTATTTAATTTGGCTATTATTATTTCATCTGTTACTATTTCTGTTTCACAGCACAATTTTTATTTTTTCCTTAGATCAATGACACTATGTTAGTAATATTTTTGAACATGAACGAATAAGTGGGTGTTAAAGTATGTATCTTACTTTTATAGAGACGTACACGTAAAGTAAGATTGTTTTTTTTTATTAACTTTGATGTTCCATTATCTATTTTAATGTGGCTTTGATTGTACCCATCCAAAAAGCTTTTATGTTTAGCCGACTTCAAGAATTGACTAAAGAAGGAGGCTTTGAATCCTCGCTTATTTTTTTTTAAGTATATGAGGGTTTTTTTCAGAATGGTTTTGAATTGCAGGGTTGACAAACCTTGCTGTCATTGGAAATATTGGGTGGATGTTACATAAATATGACTGAAAAAACACCTTCAGTTTTTAGTAGAGTGCGTGTTGATGGTTACTTGAATTATAGTCCGCGCCTTGGGTATGTGAGCGGCAGGAGGGGGGTGTGCGCGGTACAAAAGACAAAGCAAACTGACAGCGCGTCTATTGTTCCCCCCCCCCCCCGCCGCTCACATACCTAAGGCGCGGCCAACTAGTTCCGTGCAGACTATAAGTGGGACATTACACAGTTCGAAATAAAGTAAGTTGAACCGTGTAAACAAAGTCACTAATTACTGAACTGATTGTTTATGTAAACATATCGGTCGTTGACTACTTCAAAAACATAGGAAGAATTTAATTGAATTTTTATTATATCAAAAAAGGAAAGAAAACAGTGGTTGTAAATATTAATAAAAACAATCTATAAATGGCGGTGGCTTTTTCAAGTTTTTGAATGGAGTATTTTCTGTCCTTGTCGCACGAAACGGACATTGTACGAAGTAATGTCACGTTACTATGTAGTTTTTGAACAATGACGTCATCGTTCTACAGTGCAGTCTCTGTCTATTAATAATTTTAAACGCCTATAACTTGGACATTCTATATTTCATTGGTTTTTTTTCATTGTTGCCTATGAATTTTGTAAAAATTTCGAGACAGTAAAATAAATATTGTGAACTACCCAATTCGTTAAGTAATTTAGTCAGAGCCACTAAATTTACATACATACATACATAAACTCACGCCTTTTTCCCATGAGGGTAGGCAGAAACTGTAGAACGCCACTAAATTTAAGTTACTAAAGATTCGTAGTCTTGCTAAATACTGAAGTGATGTAAATCAGTCTGGACAGTTATTATTCACAAATCAAGTGCTGAAACAGACGTGAACAGAAAAAAAAGCATATTCAAAACCCTAAACCCAATAATGAAGTTTAATTTCTCGCCGCCGCAGGCCTCAATCCCCTCTTTCCGTCATCAGCTCAGCAACAGGCCCTGCAGTCGTCGGTGAACCAGTTGGCCAGCCAGCAGATCAACCAGCTGGGCATCATGGGGCTGGCGGCGCCGCTGCCGCAGGCCAGGGCCTTTCAGCAACAGGCGATGGCGAACAACCTCGCGCTCAACCAGAATCTTATGGGACAGAATCTTGGACAAAACTTAGGTATACCTTTATTCCAGCCTTTTTAAATTTACAATTAACACGCTTCGGTATTCCTCTTCCTCCTAGCCTTTTCCCAACTATGTTGGGGTCAGCTTCCAGTCTAACCAGATGCGGCTGAATACCAGTATTTTTACGAAGCGAATGCCATCAGACCTCCGCAACCCAGTTACTGGGCAATGCTGATAGCCAAGGTTAGACTAGTTGTCTGACTTTTGGGCTTCTGAGTACCCGTAACGACTGTCATAGGTATTCTTATGTCACCCGGTACCGACGGTTTAATGCGCTTTGGTATTATAAAGCTTAATTCCATTAGACGTAGTTCTTTTTCTAGAGTGCGCGCAAGATAACTCTGCGAGCGCCGGAGGGCGTGCTAAATGTTGCCATGATCGCAAAAATATAAAGTCCTACTTTTCAAGGAAAAGTAGTATATCGTGAGCATTAAAATTGGGCAGCCCTCTTGCTGTTTATTATATTTTAATTGAGCTAAGTTATGTACGTTTAAATTTACTACCTATCAATTAAATTAATTCGTATTTTTACGTAATTTGCAAAGGAAAAGAACTAAGGTTATAAATGTGCCGTGAGTGAATAAGAATGCAGTATGATTATTATCGACTGATGAGGTCTATTATAATCTTTATTATTATATTCTCTTTTATTCCTAAAATCAGTAGATGTAGTGACAAAGTTAATAAAACGGCAACATTATGGCGGAACGTGATTAGTTCCGATTTTGGCCGCGCGCAGAGTTATCTTGCGCGCACTCTATTGCCACTACAATATGTCATTTATTTGTTCATATTTGCTTACTATATATATAGATATTCAGTTAGGTACGTCTGATTAGACTAAAAACTTGGCGAAATATCTTAAAATCTGAAAATCTTGGCGAAATATCTTAAAATCTGAAAATCTTGGCTGAGACTAAGCCATATTGTCACAAAGCTTAAATCTGAAAATAAATACGTAAATACAAAAAGACTATAATTAATTAAATTAAATTTGTTCCAGGTCTATCAAGTCAGAATTTAGGATTAGGCGGTCAGAATCTCATAGGCGGGCAGAACCTCGCCCTAGGCGGTCAAAACTTGGCTCTAGGAGGCCAGAATCTGGGCCTGATCAACCAGAACTTGGGCCAACTGGTAGCACATCGGGCGGTGCATCATGCGCTGGCCAGAAGAGCTGTCGACATGGATATGGCAGGTATACTAGTGACCCTGGTCTTCTTTCGTATTGGTATGAGTGTGGCGACATCTGTCGCTACACATGCGAACTATGCAGCACTGCGACTATGTAACAGACTACAGCGACAATAATGACAACTCAAAGATGACGTCATACACCCACACCATTCTAAGACGTTCCTCCAAAACTTACTTGACTCATACTCGACTCAGACCGGCCTCGAAAACACCTTCAAAATTGTATTCTTAGTCGCAATTTCGAGTGAACTTTGAGGTTCCTCGACGGATTCATTACGTCATAATTTGAATTAACTGCATCGCGCAAATAACGCCGCGATAAATAATTATAAGGATTATCGTAAGCATATTCGATAGTCTTTAAAATGCATTTTTGTTACATACTAACTTTGACACTTCCTTCCTTAAAGTAGGTTCCGAGGTACCTTGAGTTTGACAGATGATTCCTTACCTCGACTGAGGAAAAATCTAGAGTCGAGGACGTTTATGTCAACTATAACTACCAATGGTAGTGAGTCGAGTCGAGTAAGTTTTGGATGAGCGTCTTAGAATATGGGTGATAGAATCCTGCATCGCGTTATCAAGATGTGACACGCCCCAACATCAACCGTTGGACAGTAGCCCGCCAGGCATAAGACTCGCCTGGTAGGAGGATCCTCCCGCCTCGTTGGAGGAACACCATACCTCGTTCCTCCATACAAGCTATGCGAGAATAGCTCACGCTATGGTGAAAGGATCACCCGGTCAGCAATGTTGAACCCGTATCAATAAATAGCTTCAGATGAGAGGTGGATCTTAAGTGTAGTATTAAAATCACTTGAGATGTTGATAAAATAGAAAAGAAACACTTTTTAACGAAATTAAAACCGACTTCAAATTGTCTATCTCCGAAGTTCTTCATCAGATCTTCAACAAATTTAAATGGGACCACTTCGAAAGAATACTCTTTCAAACAAAAAAATAATCATTAAAATCGGTTCACAATTAGCAAAGATATCGCGGAGTAAACATACAAAAAAAAACATACAGTCGAATTGAGAACCTCCTCCTTTTTGGAAGTCGGTTAAAAAAAACAAATGTCCAATATTCATAATGTGTGTATATTTTATTGTTACGGTATCGTTCTGCCTAGCCTTTTCCCGACTATGTTGGGGTCACCATCCCAAATGCGGCTGAATACCAGTATTTTACACAGAGCGACTACCATCAGACATCCGCAACCCAGTTACTGGACAATGCCCATATCCTAAGTTTAGACCGGTTGTCAGACTTTCGGGCTTCTGACCACCCGTTACGACCGTCATAGGTATTCGTATGACTCCCGGGGCCGACAGTTCAACATGCTCTCCGAGGCACGGAACGGTCTTGATGTGTAACGAACGGTCACACATCCATGGACTGACAGGGGCAAGTGCAGCTTAACCTCAAAAAACGTATGATACGCACGGTTGGTAATTAACCACGAGTCTCCTATAGATCTTTACATAGTATAAAACAAAGTCGTTCCCGCTGTCTGTACGCTTAGATCTTTTAAACTACGCAACGGATTTTAATGCAGTTTTCAGCAATAGATAGAGTGATTCAAGAGGAAGGTTTATATGCCCCACATTAGTATCTACATTGCATCCGTGCGAAGTCGGGGCGGGTCGCTAGTACAGTATAAACGTTAATTTTATTCTGCAGGCATGGCGAACGTGAACTCGACGGGCTCCTCTCAGCCCAACACGCCGAACAAGGGTCACACTTATAACGAGTACATGCTTACCTTACAACACAAGCTGGCCTCTATATCTAATAGCGTGAGTATACTCATTTTTAGACTATCATATTCCAATGACAACAAATATTTCTTTTTCCCTTCTAATTAAATCCTGTATGCTGGAAATAGACGCGTGTTGTAAGATTCAACAAAACCCAGCTCACGACGTGGTAGGATCTATACGGTCCGCCTGGTTAGCTACCACCAAACATATAAGTGTTTTCGGGTGTGTGTGAGAGCCGGTGGGGGTTATAAGAGATAGTCTCTATATCTCTTCCTTCGTGTGTTCCATCTTAGATCCTGTCTGCGCTTATCATCAGGGGGTTACTCCGAAAATAGAACTACGAAGTTTTGTCTGGCGGATTGCACGTATTCCAACCACGAAAGTGTTTCGGATCTGACGATGGATTCGATGTTCGCTATTTCACATTTGCTCTTTAATTTCACCCTACTCCCAAATGTTAATTTACATCTATAATAATAGTTCGTTGTTTGACAATACTTTGATCGTCTATACTAATATTATAAAGAGGGAAGATTTGTATTTTTGTATGTAATGAATAAACTTAAAAACTACTGGACCCATTTCAAAAATTCTTTTGCCGTTAGAAAGCTACATTATCACTGAGTAACATAGGCTACGGGTGGAGCCGTGAGGACACAGCTAGTATAATTATAAGTTCGATGTTCGTCGTTGTTTCGTTTTGATCTGAAACTTCGACGTTCGTTTTTTGGAGTAGGCTTTTCCAGGTGCGACTCCGGTTCAGAGCCACCAAATCAAAAGGATTAAAAATAAAATATACGTTTGTGTTGTAGGGTCCTGTATCGCCGCAGTCTCCGCTGGAGTACAGCCCCGCATTATCGCCCACACATAGGCCGCCTCTACATAACATGCCCAAGGTTTGTTGTACTTTAATGTTGAAATACGCATTAAAAGTCCACGCGCAAGTGCTAGTCAACGCCCGAGGTATGAGAGCGGCAGGAGTGGCTTCGAAGCAATACACGCGCTCTGTCAGTTTGCTTTGTGTTGTCTAATCGCGCGCACCCCCCTTCTGCCGCTCAGATACTGCAGTCCAGGAGGTGACTAGCACTTGCGCGCGGATTATAATAAAATGTAAATGTTTTCACTCCATATTTGTCGAAATACATTTTTCACAAAGTAAAGCCGGGTCTAATGCGATATTTATGTTAGAAATAGCCCCTAAACAGTTTTTCTAACAAAATTGGGGCGTGGCCTAACTGTTTACTGTATTGTAATTGGTCTGTGTAGATTCGGATTTGGCACAAATCATAAGCGCTCTTAAGACCGTATTAATAAATAACTTTCATTTGAAAGCTATCTCAAGAGTAATTTCGATATGACTTCAGAGGCAGACAAAAAAAATTGGCAAATTTATGAAATTGTAGTCTCAGGTCAGTGCCATTTGGGAGCTGTCTCACAGTCCACGGCTTATAGCCACAATACAGTATCACCTTTTTCAGACGGAAGGCGTGGAGGTGCCAGAAGGTGGGGCTGCCATGGCTCACAAGACGAGGCACGCGGCGCAGCTGGCCGAGCTCGACCACGAGCTCAGCAAGATCAGCCTGCACTACAAACACCCGCCCCCCAAGGTACACAAACAGCGAAACAATACCTATCTGCGAACACATACCCTCTTATTACAAGAGAGATGATCGAAGTAAAACCTAATTTTAAAAAGATTTATATATTAGGTCCCCACCTATGAAATCAGCGTTTTGTATGGAGAATTTTAAAGAAGTTTCATTTTTCATACTAACATTTTCTTAATTTATTTAACAACTATGAACACTAATGTTTTAAAACTTTTATGCACTAATGTTTAAAAACTAAGACAACGTATGCCACTTAGATTATGCGACAAAAATAAGTTTTGACTAAGTTAAAAACAAAAACAGTGGTCATTTCTGCTAACAAAAAGAGGAGTCATGTTTAAGGTATTTTTTATGTTTAGAAAACTATAACTAATAAGGTTTTTTTACTATTGGTAGTTGGCTATGATGGTCATTATTCGATATAATATCAAGCAATTGATGAATATTTTAAATCATAGAAGTGACGAGGTTCTCTATTTGTGAGAAAAAAACGCCAATTTCATAGGTGGGGACCTAATATTTTACGTAAAATATTTATGTAAGTGTCGCAGATACGGTTATAGAATTGGATAGAAGTGTATATAGCATTAGCGACCCGTTCCGGCTTCGCATGGGTGCAATGTAGATACTAATGTGGGGCATATAAACCTTCCTCTTGAATCACTAATATTGCTGAAAACTGCATTAAAATCTGTTGCGTAGATTAAAAAATCTAAGCGTACAGACAGCGGGAGCGACTTTGTTTTATACTACGTAAAGATTACATTTCAGACCAGTGTTTGCTATCAGAAGCAAGCGGGTATTTTGTAAATAAAATCAACGTAGACTCCACTACTGAGAGTACTTGTATTTGTGTTAGTTGTTAGTTACATGAGCTAAATCACAATATAATTCACACAAGATCAGAATATTAGAAGGACAAGCTAGTCAGATTCAGACTTCTACGGCGGTTCAACATAGAATCTCCCGCTCCGTCGAATGACAACTGCTTTTATAACGTCCGTCGGGTACGTTGATTCATCTTGTCGACTCTCCTTTATCTTTTTATGATTTATTCCCCGACATATACAAGGTTAACCGGTAAGGTGGTACTAAGCCGCGGGCCACTTAATGTATCACTGATGATTGTTTTAAAGAAAGTGTTAAAATTTCAAATTTCGATTAAAAAAGAACTAAGCAAAATGATTTTTATTTGTTTTTTTCAAAAATTCTTCATCCTTGCTCTTGTTACAAATTCAGAAAATGGAGCTTCTAATCCGTGACCCCAAATATGACCTAAAATGTAAACACAGCTGATCATAGCTGAGGATAGATAGAATTTAGCGTATGTCTTATGAAATCTTTGAACAGCTATTTCACTTAAACTAATGACTTTTGGGGAAAGTTGTAGAATAAAAGTTATCCATTACTATGGGCACTTTAACACCCTTTCGGCTTAGTACCCCCTTTCCGACTAACCTTGTATATTTATTTATTTTAAAACAATACGTGTTACAGGATGGTTACAAAACAATAGTTATCGCTTTAAACACAAAAAAATACTGGCTTACCACCAAGGGATGAGCTTAATATAAGAGAAATTTGTTGCAGGATGTGTTCATAGAGCACAACGTGGAAGAGCATGAAATGCTCGCGGCGACCATCGAAGACAGTGCAGTCAACACATACGAAGGTCAGTCAAAACCTCCTACCATGATTATCGACTGCTGATCGTGAGGTCGTGGATTCGATCCCCAGGTCGGGCAAAGTGTTATTAGGTTTTTCGTGTGGAATTCGTCAGTAGCAGCCCGGAGTTTGGATTTGTGCCCGGTTGGGGGCAATAGGCTCGTTCGCTATTAGATGGGACTTAAACATAACGGCGGAATGAGGGTTTAACTAAACACCTCTGCCCAACCCTTCGGGGAGTACAGGCGTGATGTTATGTTATCATTGTCAACTGCTAACCAGCACCCTAATTGCGAAACACACTCGTATAGTACGACATAACTATAAGAAGTCGCATCGGCAAACTTCGTAAAACCGATCACTTCCGAACTAAACAAGACTTCATGACTACGAATGTTTATTAGTCATGATCTTCCTGCCCTGGTCCCAAGTTATTTGGGGTCGGTGCAATATGTTATTCTCTTCCATTCTTCCCTGTCAGCCGTCTCATTAACATTTACTCCCTTATCTTTCATATCCTCCCTCACACAATCCATCCATCTTTTCTTTGATCTCCCTCTCCCCCTCCATCCATCAGCAGTCGTATTCATCACTCTCTTAGTCACATGTGTTTCATCCCTCCTCATCACATGCCCATACCAAGACAAATGATTTCCTTTCAACTTTTCTGTCACTGGTGCCACTTTCAAACTCCGTCTAATATACTTATTTCTTACTTTATCCATTCGCGTCACTCCACACATCCATCTCAATATTCCATTCACCTTAGCAATATGAACGAATGTTTATTAGTACTGCAGTAAAAAAAATCTTTACGCCGACGTCATAAGTGTGAATGGCGCGAAAATGATCGACTGTCATTGGTTGTTAGATCACGTTTGCCGATGCGACTTCGATGTGTTGTACTGTAATCGTAAAAGGTTTGTGTTATAGCGGTGTATACAGTGTCGTTATGTCGACAGAGCTGGCCCCGGAGTGGGAGTCCCGGTCAGCCCGATTCCGCGTGTCTCGGGCAGCGCCCTGCCGCGGGTACGAGCTGTGCCGGCTCCTGCCCAGCGACCACGGTGAGTACTGACCTGCTGACCGCTTACAGCATAGGCATGGATATCAACAGTTCAAACATTTCAAGGAATATGTGAATCACTTTTTTTTATACAAGGTTAGTCGGAAAGGAGGTACTAAGCCGAAAGGGTGTTAAAGTACTTATAACAAGGGATAACTTTTGTTTTACAACTTTCTCCAAAACTCGATAGTTTAAAAGAAATAGCTTTTCAAAGATTTCGTAAAAAATAGGCTAAAATCTATTTGTCCATAGCTATGATCAGCTGTGTTTACAATTTAGGTCATATTTGGGGTCATGGATTAGAAACTTAATTTTCTAATTTCATAACTAAAGCAAGTATGTTTTTTTTAAATAGCTAAAATAAAAACCATTTTGCATGCAAATAAAAATTATCGAATTTTGAAATTTTAACACTTGCTTTTAAACAGTCATCAGTGATACTTTAAGAGGCCCGCGGCTTAGTACCCCCGTTCTGACTAACCTTGTATACTGGGCTTTCAAACAAGCCTACGGCCCACCTGACGGTAAGTGGTTATCGCCGCTTACAACACTAAGAGGATTGCTGATGCGTTGACAACCTTAGAGACTGCTTCGAAGTCTCATGTGCCTCTAATTTCTCCGGCACCCTTTAAACTTGAACAGAGCAATGTTGCTTACTGGCAGAAATAAGTATGGCGATAGTACTTCCCTAGACGCACTGTGAACAAAAGGAGCTCAACTACAATTAAATTTGTAATTTGTATCACATCAAAATTACTTTCCATTTTAATTTCAAGCTTACTCGTTTAATGAACGATATCGCTGCGGTCGTTATTGTCTCCTTTTTTTCTAATTACTTCATCAATTCTACAGGCAAAGAAAAGCTGGATCTTCTACAAAGCCATCCTTACACAGAGGGTGGCTTAGACGAAGTGTCCTGCGCAGACAACAATTCCTCATACGAGGAGGCGGCAGCAGGAGACACCTACGTCATCACTGACACCAGGGCTCATACCTACCTGGTGCATGACGCGCTGGCTGATGCTGTGGCCACCATCATAGACCCTGGCCGCGCCACGCACGAGGTAAGACGACATGATAGAGAAAACTACGTCAACACTGACATCAAAACAACTTCCAACAAAAATCACAACAACAAGACAATTTTAAGAGATACTACTATCATAAACTGGTTACCCATACTAAATGTATTAACTGACGGCTCAAGTTAAACTGGTTTCTCTTGCAAGTATTTTTTGTTGATGGCTTGAGCCTGCAGTGGGACTCCATATATTGACACGTTCCTTGTTCTTCACCCAGAGCTCTCCCCAGCCGTCGTCCCCCCCGTCGCCGTCGTCTCCGGCGCAGAGCTACCTGATAGTGGACCCGTGGCGGTCGCTGACGTGTGCGGTGATCGACCGCGCGCTGCGGCTGCACCAGGACCACGCCTTCACGCCCTTCCACGAGGGCAAGTATGCGGACAGCGAACAGAATATAGAGGTGACACTGATTAATACATAAAACTACTAAGGATCAACAGCAGAGTCGAAGCGCATCGAAGCGTCAATCTGAAACTTAGCATAGCATATTCACCCTTATCTCCACAACATAATACACATATTTCTTATAAGATAAAAAAAGACGTGCGAATTCGCGCGCATTCCACAGAGTTCGCGCGTCGGAGCGCAACCAACGCTGATTGGTTCTTCGCTTTACTTGTGAAGAATTTGACGCTTCGATGCGCTTCGACTCTGCTTTAGTATGAATTGACCCTTACTATTAATAGAAAAAAAAATGTTTCTTTGTTATAAAAAATACGTGTTCCCCACTCTACGATTTCTCCTGTATCGTGGATGCATTTACAGACACAAATCTTCACATGCACATACACCCAGACCCGGAACAACTATCTGTAGGTCATAGAAATATTTTTTGCGTGCGGAAATTAATCCCATGACCCGTAGCGCAGAAACCAACTGCTCAGCCTCTGCACCAAACATGTCGTCAAATTAGATAAAAGTTTTTAAACTGTCATGGTCACTAACACTATCTCGACTTTAGCATTTAAGGACGGCATTTGCAGAAAGCGTAGGTAATAAAAAGTCTAATTATGATAAGCGGACGGTCTACATACACACAGTACCTTCATCTTCTAGTTGGGTCAATCCAAGTCTTTGTGAACGTGCACGGATCTATTTGACTGCTTATTTCTGCTGTCAAGCGACTCTAGTCTTCTCACGATGATAGTCAACAGTACAAATGCAGCCTGAAACCGGCTTATAGACATTTATACAACCTTATTTTTTGTATAGCTTAAACCCGAAAAGGAATCATTTACTATGGAACCACGCCGAAATCGTGAAAAAAAACTGTTTTTTCATACATTTTGTCGAGTTATTTGAACATAAATGATGGTGTACCTCCATTTTTTATAAAAAAACAGCGCAGATAGCATTTGCATCCCGCTTCACATAGTTTTTAATAATTGCCTACGTGAAGGTACATTCCCTGTTATCTGGAAGCGCGCATACATCACGCCCATACACAAAAATGGAGACATAAACAATATACAGAATTACCGTCCCATCTCCTTGTTGCCCGCCTTGTCGAAGCTCTTTGAGAGACTAGTGCACGGCAAGTTATACTCTCACATTCACCACCTCATAATACCCGAACAACACGGATTCGTAAAACGCCGCTCTACTACTACTAACCTTATGTTATTTACAAACCACTTATTCGAAAATATGGATAACGAAACCCAAGTTGACGCTGTGTACACCGACTTTCAAAAAGCATTTGACAAGGTGGACCACAAGCTACTTCTGGATAAGATTGCCTATAATGGCATCCGGGGTAATTTGTTGCGGTGGTTCATGTCCTATATTTACAATAGAACACAGAAAGTGGCTATCAACGGCTTTGATTCGGACTCCGTTGTCGTTACTTCTGGGGTGCCTCAGGGCTTCATTTTGGGCCCTGTGCTTTTCGTTCTGTTCGTGAACGACATAAAACGCTGCTTTATTAACTCCCATTTCCTAATGTATGCCGACGACATTAAAATCTAAAAGTCGTGCAAAAACAACAAGACTGCTTGCTGCTTCAAGAAGACCTCAACAGACTTTCCAATTATTGTTCACACAGTAAACTTCATCTTAGCTTACCTAAGTGCAATGTAATATCATTCACAAAAAACAAAAATCAATCAAATACTGTTACACTTTACAAGGCACTACTCTTAAAGAAGTTGACCATATTCGTGATTTAGGAGTTACACTTGACTCAAAATTGCATTTCGACCTCCACATTAACAAAGCCTATATAGTATGTATGGTTTCGTTATGCGTTATGTTTATAATCTTGTATAAAACCTTAATACGCTCCCAATTGGAATACGCAGCCTCAATATGGTGTCCTCTATATGATAGATACAAGCAAAGGCTTGAAAAGGTCCAAAAAGTTTTTTTACGCTCAATTCACTATAAATGCTACCGTTCAAAACTATCGTACGCACAACTGCTAAAACAATACAAACACCTGGGTCTGAAGTCCAGACGCACCCTACTTATGGCTGTGATGCTGCATGGCATATGTAACAACCACTTTGACTGCTCTGATATCATCAATAAACTTTGTTATATTGTACGTAGAACTGTATTACGGCGAGGGGCGCGCGTGCCCCGGTTGTTCCACACTGTAAAGAGTAGAACCAATGCCGGCGTAAGGGCGCTCCTCCGTCGTCTCTTAGAAACATATAACACACACTTTTCCGATCTTGATATATTTTCACTATCTCAAACAAAATTTAAAAGATTGGCTATTCAATTGCTTGCACAATAATTTTTGAATTCTTCCTTACCTAAATCGCCTCCTGCAGATGCGCGGTTTTGTTTTATCTCTCCATGACAGTTTATTCCGCGGACATTGGTGTGGGTTACATGTTTACCTCTATTACCTTAGTTTGTTGTTTACTAAAATTGTAACTTGTAACTGTTTAATGTCCCAATAAATAAATAATAATATATATATATATATACAAGGTTAGTCGGAAAGGGGGTACTAAGCCGCGGGCCACTTAATGTATCACTGATGACAGTTTTAAAGAAAGTGTTAAAATTTTAAAACTCGATAAATGTTTTTTCCACCAAAAATTATTTTTATTTTAGTTCTTACAAATATTCTTCAACCCTGCTTTAGTTATGAATTCAGAAAATGGAGTTTCTAATCCGTGGCCCCAAATATGACCTAAATTGTAAAAACAGCTGGTCATAGCTATGGACAGTTAGATTTTAGCATATTTTTTACGAAATCTAAGAAAACCTATTTCTCTTAAACTATCGAGTTTTGGGGAAAGTTGTAGAACAAAAGTTATCCTTTATTATAGGTACTTTAACACTCTTTCGGTTTAGTACCCCCTTTCCGACTAACCTTGTATATGGAACAATGGAACAACTGTTATTTTTCTCGACTTCAGGGTTGATCAGTAAAAGGTGTCCCTGATGATTACAATAAAACCTTTTCGGGTTTAAGCTACACTTAAAAAATGAGGTTGTATATCGTCGCTGCGCCTACAAAATCCACTGTTTTTGTTTTTGAAAATCTGTCTTTGATGCTATTTTATAATAGTTCTCAAGCCACGTGCAACTATAAAATACGTTTTTTAATAATTTATTTTGCTATGTTCTTAACCAAATAAATTATTAAAAAACAGATTTTACAGGTGCACGTGACCCGAGAACCATTATAAAAAAGCATCAAAGACAGATTAAAAAAAAAAAACAGCGAATTTTGCAGGCGCAGCGACGATATGAGACACGCGTTAGAAACCATGAGTCAATAAGACATGTAGAAGTCGAGTATTCGTCGATAGCGACAGAATTACGACAGTAACAGGTTGGTGAATTTAACACTGCTGAAATCGACCGAAACTATTTATAAGCATAAAACATACAATTGTCCCACTGCTGGGCACAGGCTTCTTCTCAGAATGCCCGGGTGCTCAGGGTGCCGTAGTCCACCCGGCTGGTCTGGTGCGTGTTGGCAGACTTCGCCGCCTGATGCGTTATCTGCATATACGGGTTTAATTTGTCCTGCTTGAGGATGTAAACGGTTTAATTCACGTGCATATTTCGGGAAGGCCCGGTTAGTTTTAATTACTCCGAGAGTATAATAATATTGACGCTTTTATGTGTGTGTGTAGCTGGGCGCGGTCGGTACAGGCAGCGCGGTGTCGGCCCGCTCGGAGCTGGCCCGCTGGCGCCTGCTGCAGCCGGGCGGGCTCGGCTGGCGCGAGGCGCAGGACGCGGGCGAGCCGCAGCCGCCCACGCAGCTGACCACGCAGCTGAGTGCGCCGGGCGACCCCGACCTCACTGCCAGACTCGTGCTGCAAGAGACGCTCACCGACAGAGGTACCTCACCATCATCATATTAACCTTTTTCCGTCCACTGCTGAACATAGGCCATCCCACTTCGATAAAATTTGAAGCGTGACCTTCACTTGGTCATCGGTTCATCTAATTGGGTGTCGTCCCACCCTGTACGCGTTACTAACGCGCTCCAGGGCAAATGGCTCTTCTCATACAGATAAGGAATAAACATTTACTACACTTGCTCATTAAATGTAATTTCAGACCATTAAATCCAGTTTATTAAGGTTAGCCTTACAATGTTTTCCTTCACGATAAAAGCAACCAATTAATTGCAGATCAAGAAGGGTTGACCCACATCTGTCAGCACGAAATCGCGTTTTTTCATGCTCTATCCTTTCCTGTCGTTCAGGAACGTCATTTAATAGAGCTAGAACGACAGCGTGAGGAGCCATTCAAGTATTACGTAAGCACCAAAGGGGGGTGGGGGGGGGGTCTTTGGTTAGCTTATTTTTGATGACATGAGAGACGAGGGGGTCTGGATGGTGATTACGTCAGCAATATTTATTTACTTATTTTTTTAGACTTGAAAACTTCTAACCATGAATAACAATAAAGAAATCTGAACAGATTTAAAAAAAAAATATACCAATGTTTACGTAAGCATAGGAGGGGGGTAAGAGCTGAGCTTACTTTTGCTGACAAGGGGGAGGTTTGTCAGCAAAAGTAAGCTCAGCTCTTACCCCCCTCCTATGGAGGGTCAAAAATTACTAAAATTCTGCTTACGTAATACTTGAATGGCCCCTGAGTGCTGTCGCGTGCGGTCTCGTGCTATCGCATACGGTCTCACGCTGTCTTTCTCGCTCTATTAAATGAAGTTCCTGAGCGACAGAAATGGATAGAACAAAAAAAAACTCGTTTCCGTGCTGACAGTTGTGGGCTCCTTGAGTACGCCTAGCACGTACATTTGACGTATAGTATCGTAAAATTATCTCAAAGGTAAACGAATTTTGAATCGAAAATACAACTGTCCATATTTTAGTTTATTTTTTTGCGACATTTACAATTTACATACATAAACTCACGCCTTTTTCCCATGGGGGTAGGCAGAAACTATAGAACGCCACATACTACGACCCCTACATACCCCTTTCGCTTCATCCACATTCATACATCTTGTCATACACGCACCCCGGTTGAGAGTACTACGCACCTGACCTTTGTGAAGAACATCACCAATAACACCGATGTATGTCCTTCTAGGACGTCCTCTACCGGCGTTCCCATTGAGATCCGCCTTATAAATTCCTTTTGTTAATCGCCGTTCACTCATTCTCTCAACATGACCAAACCACCTAAGCATACTCCTTTCAATTTTTGTCACTACATCATCTTTCAAACCGCAACTTTGTCTAATCTTTTCATCTATAAATATACAATAAAATATTTAGTGTTAATTCCGCGAAAAACAGTTGATCAAGCCTGAATGCAGTATGCAGCACCGCCCTCCCGCCCGCAAATATATGCAAATGCAGAAGGTGCGATTAATAACATGCAACACACAAGCAAAACAAACCGATACGACACGTGTTTCGCCCCTCCACGGGGCATCCTCAGGTGATGTTGACTCGTCGACCGCTTGGACGCGAATGGCACGACTGCGTAGCGCGCGCCCCTTTATACATCGCCTCGACCTGTTGTTTGTGTCGAACTACCCACACAAATACGTAATAATGGGGATGAAACTAAATTAGTTTGGTCATTCAACAGTGTATATCTATCTGTATTATGTTTTAATATTTCCAACTGTTCCAACACACACAACCGGAAACTTTTATCACATACATGCAAAATACTATAACTATTATTGTCGCTTAAGGAATGGCCGGTGTCAAGTAAATGTTTGGCAAAAAGAGATCTTAATCTCTTCATTTCTCAATCTATCATTCAAAGTTACACCGCACATACTTCGCAAGGAATCATACATAAATATGAATAAAGTTTTCAATTAAATTAAATAGTATATGCGAAACGAGTATTTCCGATTCAAAATTCACTCACATTAATGTTACGTTTATATCTAATGTCACAACATTCGTACTAGGCCTACTGTATTCAACGAAGGGCGTTCAAGTACACTGTTTGTAAAGCCTTGGTCAGACAGAGAGCGTAGCTGTGTGCGATATTCACGTTGTATGTTGATCGCGTGCTCTTGACGTGCGAATAACTATGACAATGTATGGAAGACGCCACACAGATACTGCCATGAGAAGCTTGGCGTGGTGACGCGAAGCTTGGCGTGGTGACGCGAAGCTTGGCGTGGTGACGTGAAGCTTGGCGTGGTGTGGCAGTCTTTGTGTGGCGTCTTCCATACAATTGTCATAATACTTTGCACGCCAAGAGCACGCGATCAACGCGATCAATATCACACCCAGCCACGCTCTCTGTCTGACCAGGCTAAGGCCGTGCGGAGCGGAGAGATGTGTCGTAAACAACCAATAGATTTTGTTATTTACACATCTCCTCTAAATAAAGAAATCCTATTGGTTGTTTACGTCACATCTCCTCTCCTCTCCGCACATCTCCGCTATGGTGGAGTCCGGGCTTAGGGGTGTTGGTTGTGGTGCTGCATGCTTTTGTGAATCCCGCAACCCCGGCCGAACGGTTAAGAGGAGGAACACTGTTGGTTTTTAGACGGTAAGAGTCCGGCAGACCCCCTTTCCAACGATTAAAAAAAAAGCTAAGGGGTTGTCAGTCGTGGTTTACAATGTATTGTTTGTTGCAGCGCTGTGTCGGCAGGTGGTGCTCGTGTCGGTGCAGCCGGCCCAGTTATGACGAGTGTAGCGGATCACCTTGTACCTTATATTTATTGTAACATGTAATATATCTATATCACTACTCGTAAATAAAATATTCATATGTGATATCTAGATATGAGACTTTTATTTCAATACATACCTAAGTAAAGAATTTCTTGTTCTCATCATATTGGTCTCGTGATAAAGGCGTCGCGTCGATTTTGCCTTAAAACTAATTTTAGGCAGTCAGAATTAGTCTGATAACAACATACCGGGTGTAAAAATACCCCTAACGAAGCTGAGAGCCACGTATTCTTCCCATCATTACAAAGTATTTTTGGTATCGATCGAACCGAATATGGAGGTATTGAAGTTCAAAGTCACCATATTTTTGTACGTTTTTCACAAAAATTAAGTTTTAATGTTATTACTAAACATTCTTCTATAGAAACATTAACATTTTTTTTTGTTTTTTCTTTTTTTTTTAAATGTAGGCACAGTCTGCTGCGCGCGCATGCTTCCATTGCGCGTTACAATTAAAAGCTGTTTTTTAATACCGAAAAATAAAATTCGTTTCCCAGCAATCATTTTTGCTGTATGTTACTTAGTTTTATGTACAGTATGCGTAGACTTCGGCTTCATTAAGGCTATTTTTACACCCAGTAGATAGCTAGGGAGAGACTACCCTTAATGACTGTCATAGGTATTATTCTCTCGTGTCTGCCCACTATGAGAATATATCATGCCGTGGTGATAAGATTAACCAGTCAGCATAGGCGTATTCAGGGTGGGGCAGGTGGGGCGCTTGTCCCCCCTTGCCACAGGAAAGAACAGGTAAATGGTCTAGATCCAGTCAACTCGCCACCCATGTCCACAGAACAATTACCCAAAATAGGCAAAGCAATGCCCGACTCTGTCTATACTTATTTGGACCTCAAAAATAAGGTTATGGGGCAAAATTGCCCCATAATCCCATTCTGCACTTCCAGATTTATTGAAAGGACAAATATTTACTGTCTGACTGAGTTTGCCCCATGCTGGACAAAATCCTGGCTGCGCCAATGCCAGTCAGCAATGTTGGTAGCGGGGCTGACTGCGCAAAGTGCGCCGGACGTATTTAATTATCGTCAGGAGTTGAATCTGTTTCAATGCTCGTGGCTAATTTTGCGAGGTTAAGCTGCGCTTGCCGCGGTCAGTCAGTGGATGGGTGACCGTTCGTTAAACATTGATTGAGACCCCTCCGTGCCTCGGAGAGTACGTTAAACAATCGGTCCCGGGTGTCATACGAATACCTATGACAGTCGTTACGGGAAGTCAGAAGCCCGAAAGTTTGACAACTGGTCTAACTTTAGGATATTGGCATTGCCCAGTAATTGGGTTGAGGAGATCTGATGGCAGTTGCTCCGTGTAAAATACTGGTATTCAGCCGCATCTGGTTAGACTGGAAGCTGACCCCAACATAGTTGGGAAAATGCTAGACAGAACATAATGCAACCTGGGCAGATATTTATTCACCCTTTAACCTTTTAGACGCCATTGTCACACATATGTGACAAACGAAAGTTTACCCTGTACGCCAACGTCACAAATATGTGACAAAAACGATGGGATTACAGTTACCTTGGCGTGGGGGGTACGACACGCTCTGGCGTTCAAAAGGTTAATTGTAGCGGTAAAAAAGGACGAAATACATACCTACATCAAAATTAAAAACATTTATTTTATCCAAAATTAAAAACGTTTATTTTATCCAAGAATTAAAAACGTCAAATTTAATTTTATCCAAAATATTTACAATTCTTTATATAATACGAAGTAACAAAAGGAACCACAGTACAATTCCTTTGTGGTTGCCATACAATGGTGTCGATTCTGTAGAACACTTTGATAGGACTAAACTAAGGTCCATGTTACAGAACATTCCTCAAGTCTAGTTTGATCTGTAATCAGTTGATCACTGTTTAAGTATAGAATCAGTACTTGAGGAACGGCCTTATTCCAGAACGGCAATCAATCTATACTCAGATGAAACGAGACTCAAATCGAGCCAATCGATTGGTTGATTACAGATCAAATCACTGCTTAGAGTCGAATCTACGAACTGAGTAACGATCTAGAATAAAGCCAAACTCAGCTGAACTATGATCAATGAATCTATGTTTGAGGAATGTTCTAGAATTAAAAGTCAACTCAAAACTAGTTTTACACCGAGATTAATGCTTGTAATACGGACATTGGGGTGTTTGTCTCTTTCTTTCAATAGAAAAAGAAAGTGATAATTGCGTTTAGTCTAGTTTAGTAGTGTCAAAATGTGTAACAAAATCGACACCAATAATAATAATTTGCTAAAAAACCAGCCTTAAAACAAAACATCACATCACATCATGCCCTTTGAATGGCTTATAAAGAACTTTCAGGGGTACTATGAATAATTTACAAACATCTTTTGTTTTACAATATTGAAGAAAGAAAAATGAGTGGGTCGAGGAACTTCAAGTATACCCCACCAAGAAGAACATAGTCTACTTAGTTGGCGGCAATAAGATTGACAAGCATATCGTTTTGGGACCAAGTGCATAATATCAGCAAGCACATTGGGCACCCGCGCGACAGCGCAACGAGTATTCCCAAGGAGGGTTGATATTAGGCAGGCGGCCGGTCATTTATGAGAGCTTTTATGTAGAAGCATGAACACGCGGGGTTCGCAGCGGAGGACGCGACGGCGGCTGCCGCGTGCTCTGCTACGAGTAGGTAACGCTCAATATCAAACAAAACGCGCGTGATCACGCTTCTATATGAACGCTCTCATGAATTATCATAATATGTTTGATTAGACCGCGAGACGCGCCGCGCAACGCCCCACGTCTCCCTGAACGAGGCCACAGTTGTATATTCTAAGGGCGATGAATCGTTAGTGCGTTGCGTTGTGTCGTCGCAACGGATCAACGCATTGTATACCACACGCACGACGTCGCAGCGCAAGAGGATGACGCAGGCACCTCTAGCAGTGGAACACTGTCCGTCGTAGCATCGGAGCTCCGACAGCGCAGCGCATCACCCTCCCCCCGCTACGTCTCTCGTCCGCCGATCCGTTGAAACGTCGCGTGCGACGACGCAACGCTTTAATGTGGCATGTCATTTAAAATGTATGGAAAACGACACAGCGTTGACGCTGCGACAACGCAACGCAACGCACTAATGAGGCAGAGCTCTTATACTTGATTTTGTCCCAACAGAATCAGACTCGCGACCCGAAAGTCAGAACGCCGGTATCATTCTGATATCGACCATTGAGTTATAAGATCTAAACGCCGAGTATTAAGTACAGGAGGGGGGTAAGCAGCGTAACAGCTCCAACCCTGTTGTTTAGAGAGCCGGAAGTGTACCTCGTCACCTGTAACCAAGACGAGTAAACCTGTAAAAAAATCACAAGTTTCAGGATCGCAGGATGTTATTATTAAAGACAGTTTATTATTTGTTTTTTTATAAACAGCAGTGATAGCCTAGTGGTGTGACCATTTGACTGCCAAGACATACCTAAGTCTCGAGTTCGAACCCAAGGCACGCACCTCTGACTTTTCGGATTCATGTGCTTATTTTATTGTTATCACTTGCTTAAAAACGGTGAAGGAAAACATCGTGAGGAAAATCGGCATGCCTGAGAGATATTTCTCGACGGCATTTGAGGCCAAGTCAGAGGCCCGTGGGCGACATAAACTCTGACACCAGGTTAGTCACTAACCAGACGAAAAGAAGAAAGAAGAAGATTATTGAAGACAGGACTCTTGACATATTCTCTGTTAAAATACAGGGTGTAAACAAAATCATGTAATTCCTTCAAACCTCGTGATGTACTGCTGACATAGATTAACCCTGCACGGAATACTTTTGGATTCAATAATAATATAACTTTTTAACAAAAATAAAACAGACTTCAAATTGTCTATCTCCGAAGTTCTTCATCAGATCTTCACCAAATTTAAATGGGACCACTTCGAAAGAATACTCTTTCAAACAAAAAAAGAATCATTAAAATCGGTTCACAATTAGCAAAGATATCGCGGAACAAACATATAAAAAAAATACATACAGTCGAATCGAGAACCTCCTCCTTTTTTGAAAGTCGGTTAAAAAGAAAATTACAAGAAGTAGACCTGTGTTCATTTAAGCGCCCCGAGTTAATGGTGCGGCTATCGCTCGCCATGCGGTCATTTAAGCTGGACCGCTAAAATGTATCACGTTAAGAACACATGTTTACTTCTTGTATTTTTTTTTGTTATTGTATCCAAAAGTATCACATGCAAGATAATCTACGTCAGCGGTACATCATGAGGTTTGAAGGAATAACATGATTCCAATCACAGCCTGTAGATAAAGATGGACACCACACTGCGAACACCTACTGAAAATCTAAACATTTGACTTTGAATATGTACAAGTAAGGTATTTAGAAAGAGACAGATTCCAAAGTAAATATTCAATGACAAATATTTTGACTTTCAGTAGGTAGATGTTCGTAGTGTCCTCTACATTTTTACCAACATCTTCATAGTTCATGGTCAGTACTTAGTACTTATATCGTAACTAGCTGTGCCCTCGACTTACGGCTAAAATAAACATAGCCTAAGTTACTCCTTGTAACATCAGCTATCTGCCAGTGAAAGTCCCGTCAAAATCGGTCCAGTCATTTCGGAGATTAGCCGGAACATACAGACAGACAAAAATAAAAAAAATAAAAATATTATCAGTACCGTATATACTTACTTTCATATGCATTTAGTAAAAAGCTGTTATTTTTGACAGTACAAACAGACACTTAAATTTTATTTATTTGTATGTATAGATACACGTATAGATGTGGGTACCTAAGTAGTAGGTATTTATTTGATTTTATTTTTTCAAAATCTACCCGCAAAATGATTTGATTAGTTTGTACGGCCTAATTATGCATCGCCGATCATTAGTATTGGAATCAAGTCGTGTACGGACGAACGCTTTCGTTCTATGAGCCAAGGTGTGTTACGGTTTCTTTGGTGATTGCGCCCGCGCCATTTATAGACGTTTTTACGCGAATTTTTCGATTGCGCATAACCTGTGGTGTTATTGTGCCAGAATGTACCCAGTATTCCTGAATTTACACAGACTTGGTAAGTACCTCTTTAAATATTGTTTGTAGTTCGTATCGTCGGAGCACCGCCAGTTGGCACAGTACAATTCCTTGGTCCCTACATATAAGGTTGCTATCCGTCCGGGTTTCCCCAGATTTGTCCTAGTACGGGATGGCGTCCGCCGGGGGGGGGGGGGGGGTACCCAAAAAGTCACCGGATGAAACCCGGACGACGGTCGCGTTGACATTGTCGTCATCAAATATACATATAAAATGAAAATTTCTTCGGAAAAGTTTCTATTTTGAAGTACGTCCGGGGATGAATCCCAATTTTGACCAAATGTCCGTTTATTTTAATCTTTGTCCGGTGTCGGCAATTTAAGTGATGGCAACCCTACCTACATAACATCACATCACGCCTTGTATTCCCCGAAAGGGTTGGGCAGATGTGTATAGTAACACCCTCATTTCGACGTTACGTTTAAGTCCCATGTAATACGGGGCGAGCCTATTGGCATTAGCCGGGCACAAATCCAGACACCGAGCTGCTATTGAATTCCTAATGGAATAACACAATAACTAAGCCCGATCTGGGGATCGAACCCAGGACCTCACGATCATCAGTCGCGCTTGCCAGCACTAAACCAAAGAGGCAGTCTCTACATAACATATTGCAATTAGAAAATGCATATTTCATTCACAGATATAAAGCTGGAAACAAACTATCGGAGGCGGGTGATAGTCGCGACTTAATAGGTATCTGGATAATGAATATAGGTACACTAAACTGTGCAAACTATCGGACGTCAGTCGCGGACGTAACCTTGGGCCGTCCTTAAGAGGAAACGCGGGTTGCAAAATATTGATAATTTGAATAGGTTTTTGCGATCTATTTCCGTCCCACCCCTTCCCAATTGAGCGCGAAAGAGACACCTGCATCTCGGACTGATTTCTCCTGTGCAATATTAGCGAAATCGTACGTTCGTATTTCCCTGTTTCCTCCTTCAAATCTGGACCGATTTTAATATTTTTTTCTGTAATAATTTAAGAAAGACTTTGGTTATGTCTATGTTTTCTTTTATTTTTTATATTCGTCAAATTTGTTTGCCAGATGTTTGAAAACGGTGGTAAAACCGTGTAACGTTGTACATTTATTTCCAACGTTCCATAACATACAACAAAGAAATTGCATTAAAATCTTATATTTAAAATCATTTAACTTAGCCTAAAACTTAAAAGTAATATTAAACCTAGCATCTTAATCTACTTAACTAACTACTTAACTAAAAGGTAAACAAAACACTTAAACGCCTTGTCATTGTAATATCGTTCCAACTCGTTCACCTAGCTACTGTGTCTATGAATTGTCTCACTCATTCACGTTATTAAAAACGTGACCTTTTCCCACTCCATACAAGCCGTGCGCCAGCGCAGCGCCTCGGGGGCTCCGACCGCGACCTCATACGACAGTCCGATTCCACTCTCAGCTGAGACACCCGTTCACGCGTTCTTTGTACACTAAATTACACAGCGCGTGTCAAAGTCAAAGTTTTTTATTTCAAATAGACCAGATTTCAGGCACTTTTAAAACGTCACGACTAGGTGCACGGTTCCAAAAGGTAGGTTCTATGGAGAAGAGCCGGCAAGAAACTCCATGAATACTCTTTTTAAAATAGTACCTAGTTCATTACAATTCCATTACAGTAGTGTGAGAAATAGAATGAGAATAATGCAGGTGTCTTCGTACGAGTCGTCTCGATTTGTACCTGAGACCTTTGAATTATAGGATTAGATATTAATACTTGCCGCTTAGCAAGTAACTTATTGTGTCGTGTTAACCCCGTATTGGGTAAGTGTTGACAATTTCATCTTTTTTTTGCTAACTCATGTTGGGTGTGGTCAATGACTGGCAAATTTTTGTTCTTCATGTATTTTTTTTAGGTTCACCTTCTGTAAACTTATTCTATTTCTTTCTTTTTTGTGTAATCATTCATGCTTACCATTTGCTTTTAAGCATGAATAGATAATTATAGTTTCAGCGCTTCTCACTCTTTTCTTTCTTTTGTAAACTCCGATTCTGACTGTGACATACCACACATTCGAATTAAGCGCAATAGTACTTTCTGCTTCCTGCTTACGCTGCCGTGGTCACAGTTAGGAGAGGATAAGCAGAAGATCTGTTATTAATTATTGGACATCGATTACAGGGTCCAAAGTCCCGGGTTCCATTACCGGTGAATAAATCTGAACACCTGGCGGTCTGCACACGTGACATACTTCACGTCGTAGTACATACAGCTCTGCGGATCATCTACCTGTAGCGCGCCATCTCCTCGGCCTACGTGCTACCACCACCTTCGCGCGAAGCCAGGACAGTACTTAGCGCGCCTACCTTCATAGAAAAATAATATTTAATGACGGGCTAATTTATCTACGACCCAATAAATAATTGTCAACTGTGTTGGGTGTTTGTTTTCAACCCTTTGTGTAGTCTACAACACCTACAAACGTTATAACCGGTCGATTTTTGTAAAGTTTAAACGTTTCTAGTTCTTTTAATAATTAATTTATTGACAAAAACAAAACATAGGGACGTAGTGGTGGTAGATATAAATATCATATGGTGAAAAATATTTGCTCTAGTGATATTATCCAAGGAGGAAACTGAGGAATACGTTTGTGTGGACTAAATGCCGACCGCATTTGCTCTTAAGCGTTCGGACGTCCGATAGACATTTAGCCAGCCGCGTCCCCAACGATTGTGCACACTTATAAGTCGCGGCTGTCAGCCGCGTCCGTCAGCTGCTTCCGACAGTTTGTTTTCAGCTTTAGTTCCATCACGGTGACACAAGTCGGAGCGAACGATTTTAGGATCGCACTGAATTGTACGGCGCGGCGTCGCACACAGCTGTCGCATAGACGCGCGTCTCTGTTGTACGCAAGCGGTTGTTGTCGCTCCGACATGCATCACTGTGGGGGAACCGCCTTTGTTCTAATTACCTCTATCGATAACAAGCACTTAAATATCGATAATATTCTAACAACATTTATTCCAGCCAAAACAATCAATAATAATTGTGGTTTATCTCATATATTTAGGTTTTACAGCCGGTATTACAAAAACATTAGCGATATCTAGCGATAACAAATTGTCTGTTGCCTTTTAGCCATATAACTGGTTTTCCCCACTAGATATACTAATTTGATTATGAAGCTTGTTAAATTACTATCTCTAGGTTTCTTTTTTTTTTAAAAAAAAACCTTACCCCACACTAGGATTTCTCCTGTATCGTGGGTGCGTTTACAGACACAAATCTTCACATGCACAAACATCCAGACCCGGATCTGTAGGCCATACAAATATTTGTTCCGTGCGGGAATCGAACCCACGACCCTTAGCGCAAAAGCCGATCGCTCAGCCACTGCACCAAACGTGTTGTTTTGGAAACCGATAACGAAATCTTACTACAGGATGTAAATGAAATCATGTAATTTCTTCAACTCTTCACATTACAGGATGTAAATGAAATCATGTAATTTCTTCTAACCCTGCACGGGGAACTTTCGGATTCAATAAAAAAAATACAAAAAGTAAACATGTGTTCTTAACATGAGGCATTTTAGCGCCTCGACCGAATTCCGTGGCTATCGCTCGCCGCGCGGTCATTTAACTCGGGGTGCTTTGTAGATATCATTCGTATATCGTCATTGTTGCCACCTATGAGTTTAAAAGCGCTAAACGCTGCGCGCCATATTTGAATATAGCTCGAAAAAGCGCGAGATTTCCCTAGAGGATATTGACTACATGACGAAAACCTAAGCTCCCCTCCGCCCTTGTGACTAAACGTGATATTTCGAAGAGCCTCCTCCCCCACTTGAACGGGTCACGGAGTATGGGTCCGTTCCCTTACGGCAATACCCAGATCAGTCAATGGTACGCCCATGTCCAGCAGTGGACATAACACGTCGGCTTACCGTTGAATTGATCCATTCGGTGTAGCTGGCGACGCGGGTGGAGACCCCCGGGTACTCGGGCAGCGCGCAGCCGTTCCCCCACGACGTGATGCCCACCACCACCTCATTGTAGATGAGCGGCCCGCCGGAGTCGCCCTGACACGCGTCCTTCCCTGAAACCAACCGGGCTCATATTAGAGTCAATATTCTAAAGTAGTTAGTTTAGCATTGACAGCTTAGCGGTACGCTTGCCTACCATGCAAACGGGTCCGAGCTCAAACCCGGCCTGCACCTCTGACTTTTCAAATTCATGTGCGGATAGGGTTATCATATGGCAGACATTTTAAGGTTTAGACAGGCGTGCGGCCGGCATTACTCTGAGACAGGCATAAGGGTGCATTCAAAAAGCCTCTATGAGTGACGATACTTAAGTAGGTACGTACGGAGCACACTGTGTAGTCAGCCCCGCTACTAACCTTGCTAACTGCCTAATCATTTCACGACACGGCAAGAGCTATTCTCTTGCCGACATGAGAGAGAGATCTACAGGCATTTTTCTGTAAAATTAGGCATTTAGGCCACTCTAGACAGACATTCCTCCATTTTGAAATGGTAACCCTATGTGCGGATCAGAATTTTATTTCACTTGCGTTTGTAGCGACATCTATCACGCCACATGCGAACTATCCTGCATCGCGGTATCAAGATTTGACACGGAGTTAGTATATATACAAGTTCCCAACATCAACCGTTGGGCAGTGGCCCACCAGGCACAAGACTCCGCCTGGTAGGAGGATCCTCCTTTTCGTAGGCGGAACACAATATCTCGTTCCCCTACACGTTAACGGTGAAGGAAAATATCTTGCGGAAATCTGCACACCTGAGAGGACTCCATAAAGTTCTCGATGGTGTGTGTAGTCTGCCAACCCCTCACCAGGCCAGCGCGGTGGACTAAGGCCTAAACCCTTCTCATTCTGAGAAGAGGTGCGTGCCCAACAGTGGGATAATAGTAATGGGCTGATTAGAACGTTAGATTATAGTATACATATACAAGGTAAGTCGGAAAGGGGGTACTAACCCGAAAGGGTGTTAAGTAACCATAATTAGGGATAAATAACTTTTGTTCTACAACTTTCCCCAAAACTAGATAGTTTAAGAGAAATAGCTTTTCAAAGATTTTGTAAAACATATGCTAAAATCTATCTATCTGTCCATAGCTATGATCAGCTGTGTTTGCAATATACGTCATATTTGGGGTCACGGATTAGAAATTTAATATTCTGAATTCATAACTAAAGCAGGAATGATGTTTTTTTGAAAAATCTAAAATAAAAATCGTTTTGCATGCAAATAAAAATTATCGAATTTTAAAATTTTAACACTTGCTTTAAAATAGTCATTAGTGATGCAGAGGCCCGCGGCCCCTTTCCGACTAACCTTGTATAGATATAGATTCTTAACTTGATACGGATAATTACCAAACAGTAACCATTTTTAAATACCTACTAGTCTATTAATGTGATTGTTATAAATAACGATTTATTATAATAATAAATCGATCAGTGTTTTAGTCATATAGGTACATAAAAGCACTCGACATTAAAGATAATTCATTATCAAAGCCACTCAACTACTGGGAAATGAGGGTCACTAATAAAGACATACTTATAAGAATTAGGAAATTCTAAAAAGTATGACAAAGAAGACTTAATGATGATCTATCTTTCACGTATTCCTCGTCCTTCCAAAGGCTGTCTGTTGTCTGGAAGATATCGCTAGTAGTGATAGGACCGCCATTGTACCATCACATCATTGTTCATCATGAATCGTTTAATATTGAATATGTCTAAAACTTACATCAAGGCAAAGATTTTGCATTGAGTTCGGATATCTGCCGTTACAGCTGGTTCACACAGAAAATGTGTACAGAATCCGTTTTAGCGGATCCGTTTTTATTTTGATGATGACGCCTTTAGTTGTATGAGCAAGTTCACAATGCACGACAGTATTCCGAAACCAGTAAAAAATACTGGATCCGTTATTTTTATCGTATCCTGTCTACCGTCTGCGTCGACGCAGCTGCCATTTGTTTAACTGATCCGTCGGTACAGATGTGAACAACACATCCAGTACCGACGGATCCGTTGAAACGGATCCGCTGTGTGAACGGGCTCTTAGTCGCCTTTTATTATGGGAATGGATGTCTATGGACGGGGAATGGTTAGCCTTCTTTATCGGTAACTAAAAACCGCGGCAAATCTTGCGTAAGGACGCCAATACACACGTAAGTTGCTTCCGTAAAATTTATATAAGTGACTTATGACAATTAATAAAATTGGACTTGACAAATCAGTCGATAAGCTACTTACAAGAGAGTTTACATTTGCAAATGTATCGCAACGTAAGTTAATTACGTCGGGCTTTACTTGAGGAAAACTTACAGGTGTAAAGCCGGCTTTATAGAATCTACTTACAGTGGAAACTCGATTACTAATTGTTGTCGTTAGGCATTCGGATAATCGAAAATCCGGATAATCGAATGTATGAAGAAAAGCGGGTTTTGTGCATATGTAGTACACAATATTGTGTTTAAAATACATATCAACGAAAATCAATGTTTATTAAGAGATTATTAAGAGATACATTTTCCAACATACTATACTGGCCTGCAAAAATAAGTATCACACTTTTAAAATTGCAATAACTTTTTAGGTACACAAGATATATTTTCGAAACAAAAAGGACTCAAAAAAGAGTTTAACTTTGTTACTATAGTTTCAAAGAAAGCTGATAAAAATTGCTATAAAAAGTTTTTTATTTTAAATCTCTAACTTCTATAGTTTAGAAAAAATTGATATTTTAAAAGTGTGATACTTATTTTTGCAGGCCAGTGTATGTATGCACTTATTTATGTACATATTTTCTTAGATTACATCCATGTACATACATACATAATATGTACTAAAATACTGCAGCCTTAATCATGAAATAAAATATTTAGGTACGTATGTACGTATAATTTGTTTACAATATGTATTTGGTAATTTGCATGTGGTAATCATGAAATAAACCAAATGAATCATGAAATGACCGCCCGCGCTACGCGAGCGCATCAAATTTTGCCGCGCAACCGCCACCGTCCGGATAATAGCGAATCCGTATAACTGAGGGCCGGATAACCGAGTTTCTACTGTATTATAATTATTACTAATAGCACTTAGCCCGTGACTTCGTCCGCGTAATTTTCATACAAACTTCCATCCCCTATTTTACCCCCTTATGGGCAGAATTTACAAAAACCCTTTCTTAGTGGATGCCTACGTCAGAAAAAGAACCTATCTACTGTCCAAATTTCATGTTTTCAGATTCAGTGGTTTAGGGTCTGCGTTGATGAATCAGTCAGTCAGTCAGGAATATATATAGATATCAGGTCTATAGATATATTGAAGAAGGAAGGTACTGAATCAATTGTAGGTAGGCGTGCGTCAATGTTTTATCATATTAGGTATTATTGGTAATTACCGGTGGTTGGGAGCCGGTGAATTACCTACTAGGTAGGTGACCAATGTCGAACTAGTATAATATACTTAATCATTAATAATCATTAAATCATTTTATTGCAACAATACCTAAAGCATCGAGACGGCATTTTCTAAAAATAAGTAATGAAATCATTCGTTACTTTACGGAAATTCACGACATACAAATATACAATAACAATATTTAGTGCTAATCCCGCCGAACAGTTGATCAAGCTTGGATGCAGTATGCAGCACCGCCCTTCCGCCCGCAAATACAAGGTTAGTCGGAAAGGGGGTACTAAGCCGAAAGGGTGTTAAAGTACCCATAATAAGGGATAACTTTTGTTCTACAACTTTCCCCAAAACTCGATAGTTTAAGAGAAATAGATTTTCAAAGATTTCGTACAAAATATGGTAATATCTATCTGTCCATAGCTATGGTCAGATGTTTTTACAATTTAGGTCATATTTGGGGTCATGGATTAGAAAAATCATTTTCTGAATTCATAACTATAGCAGGTATGTTTTTTTTTTGAAAAAACTAAAATAAAAATCTTTTTGCATACAAATAAAAATTACCAAATTTTGCTATTTTAACACTTGCTTTAAAATAGTCATCAGTGATACTTTAGGTGGGCCGCGGCTTAGTACCCCCTTTCCGACTAACCTTGTATATGCAAATGCAGAAGGTGCGATTAATATAATGCAACAAACAACCCAAAGCGATACGACACGTGTTTCGTCCCTCCACAGGGCATCCTCAGGAGAGATGTGCCGTGGAGGGGCGAAACACGTGTCGTGCACATATTTGCGGACGCAGACGGGAGGGCGATATTGTATCTACTTGTATATTTCTATGGCATTTTTTTACAAAACCACCATAATCAAGTACTTAAATAACCACACATTCCCTTTGAAGTTTTTTCTAGTAGAAAATACTATTCAACATGCTACTTGAATTAATGTTCTCAATCCGGTAGATTATTTCGCTAAATAAGCTTTTGTTTTTGGAACCTGCATGGATCCATGTTGTTGGGCCTACACGAACGCAACTGGACTAACGAAGTCAACACCTTCTCTCGATGATAATGAGGTTCGTCGTACCAATTATGCCGAAGATCCGACAACAAATAGAAAAGTAATTGAGTGGCGATCTACTTGGTCGTAGGAACGTGATAACAGGCCACGCGCACGGTAGACAGATGACCTGGTCAAGATAGTGGGGAAGACCTGGATACGGACGGCCCAAGACCGAGGGGCATGGCGTGCAATGGAGGAGATTCAGCATCGGGTGGATACGGGTTGAGGAAGAGACAGAGAGAAGTTTAACGTTAATTACGGGACGGGTTAGAATATAAAACTTCCTCACCACACGCTGGGAATTGGCGCGTGTTGTAAGGTCCAACAAAACCCAGCACGTTTAGTGGTAGGGTCTATACGGTCCGCCTGGCTGGTTATCACCTGAACATTAAAGTTTGGCAAGACAGTTTATTGTGTTCCGTCGTGTGAATTCGAGAGCCAGAGGGAAATCCCTCTATATGTCTGATCCTTGCATTCTAGTGCTCCATCTTAGACCCTATCTGCGCTTACCATCAGGTGATCTAGGGCCAAAAGCGACGAAGTATAAAGAAAAACATATTAAAACAAGCACTGACCTCCTACGTCGAGAATTCCCGCGCAGATCATGTTGGTGGTGACAGGGTACGGGATACCGCTCATGATCTGCAGCCTCAGGTATCGAGCAAAGCAGGTTACCCGATTCACTGTCCGGATGGCTACCTCGTTCAGTACCTGCGACGCCGACGCAACGTTCGCCTACGGAATTTGTAAATAGAGATGAACCGTCATTTTGGTTTCGTGTGGTAGCGAATAGGCCACCCCTGCTTCAGCCGTGTGTAGAAAAGACTACTCAGAGACAGTGGCGTAACTTTAGGGTGTCAGGGCTGGCAAAATGCCACGGGCCCCCGATCCAAGGGGCCGCGAGCTCAGAAGTAACCTAACATTTTTAACAAAATTAAGTAAAAATTATAAATTTGTAATTCTGTTGGGTAACTACTTCAGTGATATATTGGCTTAACACGATTCCGGGTCTCATACGAATACCTATGACAGTCATTACGGAAAGTCAGAAGCTCGAAAGTCTGACAACTGGTCTAACCTTAGGATATCGTCAATGCCCAGTAACTGGGTTGCGGAGGTCTGACGGCAGTCACTCTGCGTAAAATACTGGTATTCAGTCGCATGTGGTTAAACTGGAAGCTGACCACAACATAGTTGGGAAGAGACTAGGCAGAATATAAGGCAGTGGCGTAACTATAGAGTGGCAGGGCTGGCAAAATGCCACGGGCCCCCGGCCCCACGGGGCCCCTGGTCCGAGAGGCCGCGAGCTCAGAAGTAACCTAACATTTTTAACAAAATTAAGTAAAAATTATAAATTTATTTTTTAATTTAATTTACTTCAGTGATTTATTAAAATTTAATTACAACGTGACCATTTTTACTGGGGCCCCATCCGATGAATTTGCCACGGGCCTCTGATAGTACACCTAGGCCATTGATATATGTGGTGGTTTAAAAATACTCACATCAGTCCTGCCCCAACCAATTGCGACCACAGTGCTGTTATCAGGCACCTCGGACCCTTGTAATGGGATGGAGGCCCTGGCGACGCTGGTAGACAGGACGGCAGGCGAGCTCATGAGGACCACCGCCACATCATTATCACGGATCGGAAGGTTGTACGACTCATGGACTATGATTACTGACACCTGGTGCAATGAGCCACCTGTGGAAGAATACATACATAACATCACGCCTGTATTCCCCGAAGGGTTGGGCAGAGGTGTATAGTAACACCCGCATTTCGTCGTTACGTTTAAGTCCCATGTAATAGAGAGCAAGCCTATTGCCATCAACCGGGCACACATAAATCCGGGCTGTTACTGAAGAATCCCACACGGAAAATCCCAATAACACTTTGCCCGACCTGGGGATCGAACCCAGGACCTCACGGTTAGCAGTCGCGCTTGCCACCACTAGACCAAAGAGGCAGTTACTATGAGAATAATATTGGTACATACGTATACTTACGCCTGTAATCCCTGAAGGGGTAAGCAGAGGTGTTCTCCTATTACAGGACTCTGTACACCCACGTTTCGTCTCTGGTATTAAGCACCACGTTATTGGTGGGAGCTATTTTCCAGACACAATTTATAAAGCCATGATCTTCATAGGTTCAGCAAGCACGTGACACTTTCGGATTCAATAAAAAGAAATACAAGAAGTAAACATGTGTTCTTAACGAGAGGCATTTTAGCGCCCCGGGTTAAATGACGAGCGATAGCCGCACAATTCGCTCGGGACGCTAAAATGCCTCACGTTAAGAACACATGTTTACTTCTTTTTTTTTATTGAATTCAATTGTATCCCTTGCAGGGTTAATCTATGTCAGCAGTACATCACGAGGTTTGAAGGAATTACATGATTTCGTTTACACTCTGTATTATTAACCCGTCTCTCCACAGACTAATAATTACTTACGGAATAATCTTATTTTAAGAGATTAATAGCTGATTTCTGTACTTTACCGAGCGTTATCAGTTTAAATATTACTAAACTAGCGGCCCGCCCCGTATTCGCACGGGTGGGCATTTTTCCCGTTTTAGCAACATTTTTCATTTATGCTCCGCTCCTATTGGTTGTAGCGTGATGTTATTTAGCCTATAACCTTCCCCGATAAATGGACTATCCAACACAAAAATAATTTTTCAATGCCAATCAGTAGTTCCTGAGATTAGCGCGTTCAAACAAACAAACAAACAAACTCTTCAGCTTTATAATATTAGTAGGTATAGGTAGTATAGATATATTCAATTATTAAATATATTCAATTAAAATTAACAGTTTCAGAAGTCGGTGCCTTCAATTTGGTTCAGCGAGCCTTAGCTTCGACTTCTGAAACTGTCAATTTTATAATATGGAAATTATAATTATTATTCCTTTTTTAATCTTTTTGTATTTTTAGCGGCCTTAATTAAAACATGGTTATTTTTATCGTATCCTGTCTGATAGATGCGACGCAGCTGCCATTTGTTTAACTGATCCGTCGGCACAGATGTGAACAACACACCCAGTACCGACGGATCCGTTAAATCGGATCTCCTGTGTGAACAGGCGCTGACAGCACACGATTTCACATGATGTAATGCTGATAAGTCTAGGTACTGATCAATGACCATCCAGCTTTTTGCTGATTAATACTGAGAAATTCGTATAGTATTTAAAGTTTCAAGTTCCGTGCAGTCACATAACGCAGTTAAGCGCAGGCCACACTGCCAGCTGGGGGGCGGGCGAGCCTCGTTTCACCTCTTTTCATACTTGGGTTCACGCCGCGAACTACAGCGATAAGCTACGTCAGCGATACAAACGATGCGAACGAAATATCCGACGATACCAGTGATGCTATTGTTCACCTCGTTAGCGTAGCTTAGCTCTGTATGAAAAGAGGTGAAACAATGCTTGCCCGGCTCGCTCGCTCGCTCGTGCGCTATACAATTGCGCGCGAGTGACAAAGACGGAACGCTCGCTCGCCCGCCCGTAGTTTTTGGTGTGAACCCAAATAGTTTTAGCTCGCTTAGTTTATATAGTTTCCGCCCGCCAGCTGGTGGTGTGGCCTGCGCTTGAGACATCAATTAAGCACAAGACTTAACTAATCTATTACCTGCTAAGATTTGTGTAATTAATCTTATTATTGTTGTTACTTACCATAATTCAAGAGATGTGTGCCCAAACAAATAGAATAGTAGCTTGGGTTGAGAACATAACCGTTCCTGCAAATATTAAGAACATTATTACAGGCAATTATTCAAAACTAGCGACCCGCCCCGGCTTCGCACGGGTGCAATGTAGATACTAATGTGGGGCATATAAACCTTCCTCTTGAATCACTCTATCTATTGCTGAAAGCTGCATTAAAATCCATTGCGTAGTTTAAAAGATCTAAGCGTACAGACAGCGGGAGCGACTTTGTTTTATACTATGTAAAGATTATTATAAGTAGTGAAACAATGATAGCCTAGCGGTTGAACGCTTGCCTTCCATGCAGGAGGGTCTGAGTTCGATCCCAGCCCGTACCTCTGACATCGAATATGAGAAGTACTCAGATTATCACTTGCGTTAACGGTGAAGGAAAAACATCGTGAGGAAACTTGCACACCTGAGACGGCTCCATAAAGTTCTCGATGGTGTGTGTATTCTACCAACCTGCACCAGGCCAGCGTGGTGGACTAAGGCCGAAACCCTTCTCATTCTGAGAAGAGGCCCGTGCCCAGCAGTGGGACAGTAATGGGCTAGTTATGTTTATGTATGTATTCAAAATTATTATAATCACTCCCGACTCTATGAGTATTCGTGCTTTTTGATTTACGTACTAAAAGAGTTAATACAAATTCATGTAAATACAGGTACTTTGGGTCAGTACAGGTAGTTCGCGTAAATTCACTTTGTGGCTCTGAAACCAGGTTTTCAGCGTTCTGTTCCTCACTTCAGATGGGCAAAGTTATTTTATTCGTAGGTACTGTATAGTTTGAAGTTTCTATTACATAACATAATTAGCCCATTATTGTCCCACTGCTGAGCACGGGCCTCTTCTCAGAATGAGAAGGGTTTAGGCCTAATCCAACACGCTGGCCTGGTGCGAGTTGGCAGACTACACACACCATCGAGAACTTTATGCAGCCCTCTCAGGTCAGGTGAGGTAGGCGAGGTTTCTTGATCGTATGTTTAGATTTGATGGATACTTACGCATCAACGAAACAGTGTGCAGCTGAGAGGACATGCCGCCTCGTGATCAGGGAGCCTCCACAGATGAACTGTGAGTTGTACAACACCTGGGGACGAACATCAAATGAAATAATAATAATAGTAATTTATTTCTCTGAAAAAGGTACAATTTGTTACATAGTATGTAGGTTACAAATAGATTCAAACCTTTGTGAGAGCTGGAGTCTATACTGGGTTCGGTACCTGTATGACAGATCTCCAGGCTCACACCTTTAAAATTACAATATTAAATTGCACTTACGTACTACAACATTGTAAGAGCTTTAAGTACTGAGAGGAAGAGAATTAATATACAAAACAAGAGATGTGGTATGTGTGTCTTTGGAAAGTGTTGTGTGTCCGTGAGTGCAACATAAGTCCTCACTCTCAGCGCCCGAGGAAGGCATTGAGCGTGAGCACCTACTTGCCCGAGAGCAGGCCCACCGCTATTTGTATCGTCGACCCGCGTGCAATACCGAATGAAAAAATTACAATGACTTGAATTACGTGATGAGCAGTGCATTGCCCGCTTGTTTTTGAATAATTCCCAAGCAATACGTGTACGACCTTTTTTTTTGACGCTCCCCTCACTCTATTGATTTCTCCTGTATCTTGTATGCATATTTGCGAACGCAAAAAATTTGGAGCTTGCTGGACGACCTTTTTTTTTAGACGTTCCCCTCACTCTTTCGATTACTCCTGTATCTTGAGTGACACAAAACCGAAAAAATTGAAATTGGTCTCAATTCCCCGATTTCTCTCATTCCCCGCACTTTCCCCGCACGGACCCCTAATTCCCCGCAAACCGGGGATTTTCCCCGCGATTGGCAGCGCTGGTGATGAGTCGCTCGATTTGCCGCACCCTGGGTGTGCCGCTCGCACACTCGGTGCACGCTTTGCACGCTCGCTTACGGCGGCCCTGCCCGAGAGTGTGTGTGTGTGTGTGAATTATTTGCGAAATATGGGTAATATTACATTAGATGTTAAAAATAAAATTGTATCACCATATTCAACCTTACGGTATGTAAGTTTACAGGTACATTATACAAGTCAAAAAAAAGAAAAGTTAGGTAATTAGGTATACAAGGGGTCGATTCTGTAGCGCACTTTGACAGGACTAAACTAAGGGCGTTTGTCTCTTTCTGTTTCAATAGAAAATGAAAGTGACAGTTGTGTTCAGTCTAGTTTAGTATTGTCAAAATGTGCTACAGAATCAACATCAATATTACATTACTATGTCCAAGTCCAGTACAAAAATAATATGTCAGTTATATGTAAGCCTTTGGCCAGACTGCAAACGCGGGCGCGGGAAGCGGCGCGGGCTACTAGGCGCGGGGAGCGCGCGGGTAGCACACGCCATAGGTCGTTCATAGAAGTGGCCGCAGTGAGAGCGCGGGCGGCAAGCGACAACCCGCGCGGGAGCGGGGGATCTCAAACTAGTTCGAGCTGACCACGCGCGTTGTTGTGATGGCGTCTTCAAAATTAAATGTTGAAGAATTAATAAGTGCTATTCAAGCACGATCTGCACTGTGGATGTCGAAACATCGTTTTTTAGTAAGAATTTTCCAGTAAAAATAAGACTTCTTCATCCATATGATATTTTGACAAACACTGGACACGACAACGCTCAGAACGAAGCCACGCTCCATTGCGGACAGGTAAATCGCGCGCGTTTCTCGCACCGCGCTGCCAGTCTGGCCAAACACTAACTAGCGACTCGCCCCGGCTTCGCACGGGTGCAATGTAGATACTAATGTGGGGCATACCTATAGGTATAAGCCTTCGTCTTGAATCACTCTATCTATTAAAAAGAACCGCATCAAAATCCGTTGCATAGTTTTAAATATCTAAGCATACATAGGGACAGACAGACAGCGGGAGCGACTTTGTTTTATGCTATGTAAAAATAATGCTAGAATGTGTAATGTAATGTAGCCAGAGCAAAAAACAATTCCTTGGTTTAGTAGTAATTTAGTAGTAATTCGTAATTTTCGGTATATTCTTTGGAATTTTCGGCTTTAATTTAAGAACTGTATTTACTACCTATGTTACACAAATAAAAAAATGATTATAATTATATTCCCATGTTCGTATTTACCCTCAAACACTCTACAACTTTTTGAAAACCTGTCGTCTAGAAGACAAAACCATAAAATATCTTTTCCATCAAGCAGTACGGCTCTACTGAACAATGGTGTATTTTGTATGGCTCCTCAAGTATACATATAAACATTTACCTAGAGCGATGATATTAAAACTAGGTAGGCTAAATAGCTTGACGGCTGGGGCGCGAGGTTCTGGAGCTGGCGACGTGAAAAGAGGCACAAATATATGGTGCAATGGGCCCGTCCTATGGTCAAGAGCAAACCCTCCCCCGACCCAGTATTTCAACATAACATGCGGAGTTTATCTTAACACACACTCGGGAGTAATGAATCCGGGTCACCAATATAAGCAAAACAATGTTAAAATGTTAAACACTGTTTTCCGAGATATTAAGAGGAAATGCGGTCGGCATTTAGTCCATACAAACGTATTCATCAGTTTCCTCCTTGGATAATGTCACTAGAGCAAATATTTTTTACCATATGATCTACCACCACTATGTCCCTATGTTTTGTTTTTGTCAATAAATTAATTATAAAATAAAAGAACTAGAAACGTTTAGATTTCACAAAAGTCGACCGCTTTTACCACCGTTTTCAACATCTGGCAAATAATTTTGACGAATATAAAAAATAAAAGAAAAACATACAGACACAACCAAAGTCGTTCTTAAATTAATACAGAAAAAAAATCGGTCCAGATTTGAAGAAGGAAACAGGGAAATACGAGAGTACAATTTCGCTAATATTGCACAAGAGAAATCAGTCCGAGATGCAGGTGTCTCTTTCGCGCTCAATTTGGGAAGGTTTGCGGGAGGGGCTGGAGGGAAATAGATCGCAAAAACCTATTCAAATTATTAACATTTTGCAGCCCGCGTTTCCTCTTAAGGTTTGTGTTGATGACCCGAATTCATTGGTGTATTAGATCATATTAGGCCAGGGGCGACTCGTACCCTTAATCAGGCCCTGACTCATACCTTGAATCATAACGTCAGCCTGAAGAAAAACAAGAACAATAGATACTAACAAGGATTTTGTTCTAACTTGTATAATTGATTTTTGAGTATAAGTACCTACTTGACTATTTGTGTTATCAAATGGCAAAGAATTGTACGACTTAATTGTGAGTCACGGCGTAGGTAGTCATACTTGACAAGCTCGTGATCACACCGCGAAACAATTAGTACTTACCTACGTTTACAACTAGTTCACACAGAAACTGTTTACAGGACCCGTTTTAGCGGATCCGTTTTTATTTTGGTGATGACGCCTGTAGTTGTATGAGCGAGTTAACATACATGACAGTATTCCGTATCCAGTGAATAATACTGCCTCCGTTATATTTATCGTATCCAGAGGTTTTCTTTTATCGTGGGAATATCCTCTTGGATGTCCCTCGCCCGGGGTAAACGTGGGGGTCTGCCGGACTTTTACCGGCTAAAAACCCACGGTGTTCCTCATTCTGACCGTCGGCTAAGCCTGCACCGCAACCCCGGCTGGTCGTGATCCACCCACTGCTGGTGGACCTCTCCTCAGTGGGGCCCCACTCCACGACCTCCTGAGAGGAGCGGGGAGCATTCCACATCATCGGCGCACGTATCCTGCCTGCCAGATGCGACGCAGCTCCCATTTGTTTAACTGATCCGTCGGTGCAGATGTGAACAACACATCCAGTACCGACGGATCCGTTAAAACGGATCCGCTGTGTGAACGGGCTGTTAGGTGATGTTTTAGGACGCGGACACTTACGTATTAATTATTCTATTCTATGTTACCCGCTTTACAGGGTGTAAACGAAATCATGTAATTCCTTCTAACCTCGTGATGTACTGCTGACATAGATTAACACTGAACGGGATACCTTTGGATTCAATAAAAAAAAAACAAGTAAACATTTGTGTTTTTAACGTGAGACATTTTAGCGCCTTGAGTTAAATGATCGCGCGGCGAGCGATAGCCGCGCAATTCGCTGGGGGCGCTAAAATGCCTCACGTTAAGAACACATGTTTATTTCTAGTAATATTTTAAAAATTGAATCCAAAAGTATCCCGTGCAAGGTTAATCTATGTCAGCAGTACATCACGAGGTTTAAAGAAATTAGGTACATGCTTTCGTTTACACCCTGTATAAAGGGATAATGCTTACTGGTTTATTTTTTCCGGTATCAAATTATCTCGTGGGGACGGACTAGAATATAAACTTTTATTTTGTTATTCTCGACTTGTTCGCGTTTGGCCCTAGTCACACCAGATGGTAAGCGCAGACAGGGTCTAAGATGAAGCACACGAATCCAAGGAACAGAGATATAGAGGGATTCCCCTATACCCCTCTGGCTCTCACAAACACACGACGGAACACAATCTGCTAGGCCCCAGACTTTAATGTGAGGGTGCTAGCTACAGGCGGACCGTATAGATCCTACGGTCTAAGATACGGTTCGCCTGGCTAGATACAACCCTCACATAAAAATTCGGTGTTCCGTCGTGTATGTGAGAGCCAGAGGGGTATAGGGGAGTCCTTCATATCTTACTTGGATTCGTTGTGCTCCAACTTAAACCCTGTCTCCTATACATCTGCTGCGACTGGGGTCAATCGCGACCAAATCAAATATTATTATTTGACTTAGTGGTTTTTATATAAACATACATTTTAATATCGACAACGGGTATTATAGGAATATCTTCCTTTTTTAGTTTAAATAGCCATAATCAGTAGTCGGCTATGATTGACAATGGTAGAGTAGACTAGAGGTGACATTATTGGTTGAAATTATTTAGCTGTTAACTGGTAATTGTAAACATTTTTATCGATAACTACCGGCCCGTCCCGGCTTCGCACGAGTGGTCATTGTTCCCGTTTTTGCAACATTTTTCATTTCCGCTCCGCTCCTATTGGTCGTAGCGTGATGTTATATAACCTTCCTCGATAAATGGACTATCCAACACAAAAATATTTTTTCAATTCCAACCAGTAGTTCCTGAGATTAGCGCGTTCAAACAAACAAACTCTTCAGCTTTATTAACTAGTATAGATTTTGTTGGTTGAAAATATAAAAAGTAAATTTATTCGTTGAAAAATAAATTTCGCTAATGTTAATCACGAATGGAATAAACTACCAACAGTAGTAGGTACTAACACTACCAACCGTGAATTGTTAAATGATATTTTTATTCGATACCGGTAATTTTATTTATCGAATAGAAGTGTTCATTTTTTTATCGATAAATTTATTGGTTAATGTTTATATTTGCCAATACTAGAGTAGACTTATAAACCTGGACATTGGTGTCGATTCTTTTACACACTGTGACACTACTAAACTAGACTAAACGCAACTGTTGCTTTCTTTTACTATTGAAACAGAAACAGTGTCCCCCTATATGATTTACCTACTGTCTATTGATATTCCCCGTCCTATTAATATTTCGTTTATGTTAACCTTGGCTCATTCCCCCTTAATTAAAATTCTATATAAATTTATTAGGACTAATAATATACGATTGTAATATAACTCCTCTTTATTTATATTCCTTCTCTCACAACCCAATCATTTATCTTCCCTTTTTCTTCTTTTAACTCTAAATGTAATTTGTGTTGTCTTGCGATTGTTTATTAACATATTGTAATGTCCTTTTTCAGCATGCTCATCTGATTTCAACGCTACAAACACCGGTCAGTAGTTTTTGTTTATTGTAATACTTTACGTACTAATCGCAATGTCTTTTCCAACCTTGACGTTGGCAGAATCATCGAATAACGATGGCGCCATAAAAAAATAAATTTGAATTGAATTGAAACAGAAAGAGACAAGCACCCTTAGTTTAGTTTAGTCCTGTCAAAGTGTGCAACAGAATCGACACCAGTGTGTTAGCTAGTTATGGTGCACTTACCTGCGAGGCGAAAGGGTACTGCTGTATGGTGGCGGGGGAGCCGCCGATAATCCGGTTGTCAGGCTTCGTCGGCAGCTCCACCGCTGATATAGTGAAGTCTTCTGCATTACCTAAACGACAATAGATTTAGTAAAAAAAATGATTTTAGGATCGGATTAGATCGGGTAGGATTTTAAGTAGGAATAAGCTACAATAGATACTGGTGTCAATTCTGTTGCGTTCCTTGATAGGACTAAACTAAACTAAGGGTGTTTGTCTCTTTCTGTTTCAATAGAAAAAGAAAGTGACAGTTGCGTTTAGTCTAGTTTAGTACTGTCAAAATTTGCTACAGAATCGACACTACTTTCACACCTTCTGACTGTATTTCTTCATTGGTTCTTTGATTTAAATTTCTTAGTTTTATTGTAATTAAGGGACAAATGTATAATATTTTACTTGTTAAAATATTATTATGTGTAGTTTGGCTTAAGAAGTCTAAGGAGTATTTTGATATAAATAATTCATTTTCGATAATTTTGTGGGTTGGATCCTTTTCGCTTATCTACGTCAAATTATTCAGCATCAATTGAGGCCACCGGAGGGGCCAAACGAATTTTTGTGGGATTCTATAAGTTTTCAATACATAGCACCACATTTATGCAATTATTACCAAAGGAAGATTATTTTTAGTTTGTTTAACTTTTTATTAAAGAGATAGGTATTTAAAATGTAAGTTGTATTTTATTGAAAATTCTAATAATCCTGAGATTTCATGAGATTTGCAATATCCAACCGTAATCCTGAGAAGAGACCAAAAATCCTGATATTTCATGACAAATCCTAATATATGGTAACCCTAGATGCATGGCATCAATTTGCATTTCACTTAAAGAAAATGGGCGTGTTGTATAAACATGCGTACTTGAGCACGCTTTCACCCATTCGCATCGATTCAGTTCTCGCGCTTACGCATTCCATAAAATATTCTCGCAGCACACGATTTCACAACAAGTGATTTAGATCGCTTTTTCGCTCAGTGGTCGTGTTTCCTCGGATTCAGATTGGACAAGCAGCGCAATAGCGCTCTAAGTACACTTAATAACCTTGTAATTAAAAAGTACTTGTGATATAATGTAGTACGTAACTAATTAAATCAAAAGAGCATTGTGTATTTTCCTTGTTAGTCATAGACAAATCGTGCAGAAATACACAGGGACCGAATAACCCGAAAATTAAGATAGGTAGGTACCTTTAAAATACGGTATGACGTCAAACCACCAAATTCTGGTTACCTACCTGAATATTTTGGTACCGAAAAATAGAGTCAAAAAATGCGAAACTGCATATTCCGGTATCGGTACATAAACTTTTATAAGAAGGCTTTATAAATAACCGCCGCGCCAGCCTGTCCTTCGCTATGAAGCCCCAGATGGCATTACTACGTCGCTTAAATTCTAACACCACGTAACTCAAAAAATAATAGTTTTGAGTTACGCACGTCATTCTATCGAATGACGAAAATCAAAAAACCTCATCGTTAGACCAATCAAAATCAATGGTTAAATCCAATAGCAACGCATTTTTAAATTAAAAAAATAACCGCGTATGCCGTATTTTTTCCATCAAGCTACGTAAACAGCTAAAACAGCGCGTATGTCAGCTGAGTTCCATACTGGATCGTTTCGCGAATAATTATGATTAGTATAGATATTATTTAAATGAAATATTGTAGATTAAAAACAATTATATCTTCTTCTTCTTCCTGCCCTTATCCCACACTAGGTGGGGTCGGCACAACATGTATTTCATAAATCCATGTTGTTAGAGGTTTTTATTAAAAACAATTATATTATAAGTAGAAAAATATTTTTTTTTCTCTCCTTAAAAGTTAACTATTTTGAGTTAGGTACGTGGTGTTAGAACTTAAGCGACGCAAAGTGCCTATGATTCATTCATCATTCGATGAAATCACATGTACATGAAAAATTAATAATGGTAAATAAAATGGTAATTACCATTTAATGGTTAATTGTAAAAAGGTTAAATAAAGGTATGGACCAACCTTTATAAGAAAACGATATCCTTATATATTAAATGTATCGTAACCGATTTCAGTCCCTGGAAACACAGTCTTAAAAATTGAATTTCAGTTATAGTGAAAACTATAAAATTAATTAAGAAAAATCTAAAATAACACTGTTCAAAGTACCCAAGTGCGATGTAACTTTGAATGATAGATTGAGGAATGATGAGATTAGACAAAGTTGCGGTTTAAAAGATGATGTAGTGACAAAAATTGAAAGGAGTATGCTTTGGTGGTTTTGTCATAAGTGAACGGTGATTAACAAACGGAATTTATAAGGCGGATGTCAATGGAAACGCCGGTAGAGAACGTCCTAGAAGTACATACATCGATGTTATTGGTGATGTTCTTCACAAAGGTCAGGTGCGTAGTACCCTCAACCGGCGTGCATGTATAACAAGATGAATGAATGTGGATGAAGCGAAAGGAGTATGTAAGGGTCGTAGCATGTGGCGTTCTATAGTTTCTGCCTACCCCATAGGAAAAAGGCGTGAGTATAAACAATGTTTCCGTGTGAATCATGGCAAGGAGTTGGTCACCCCTTCTTCGCCAGTGGATGTCGTAATAGGCGACTTAGGGATTTGTAAAGAGGGATGTGCACTAGCGTCCGTTTTTCTGCTAATAAGAACAAACTTTGATCACTTAAACATCAATCGTGGTTATTATCAGCCAAAACTAATAACCTACTTACTGGCTTACCGGTTTTCACTACAATTAGAGATAAAAATATGACATTACTTCTATGGAGCCTAAGATGTCAATTTACTATCTCTATTAGGTAAAACCTCGGAGAGCACGTTAAACAGTCTGTCCCGGGTATCATTCGAATACCTATGACAATCGTTATGGGAAGTCAGAAGCCCGAAAGTCAGACAACTGGTCTAACCTTAGGATATCGGTATTGCCCAGTAATTGGTTTGCGGAGGTCTGATGGCAGTCGCTCCGTGTAAAATACTGGTAGATCGCATCTGGTTAGACTGGAAGCTGACCCCAACAAAGTTGGGAAAAGGCTAGGCAAGAACACGATAGTAGGTAGAACCGCCGGTAAATAGGTTATTGATTTCGTATGTCAGTTTCTTCTTTGACCGATTATTGGGTGGTCCATAATACAACCAGATGGTGAGGAAACACGTTTTCACAATTAGCTACAAATTGTTAATATTTTCAATTAAAACATTTTGCACTCGTCAGCCTAGTTTTTAATTACTACATACTTAAACACTTAAAAACACACAAAAAGTTTTATAACACCTCATATAAAAATTCAACAACAAACAATATAAAAACACGTTGATAAAAAAATATTATTTAAAATCTATTTTTCACTTACAGCTCACAACTGCGACTAATAATAATGTGACGCACCACATGTCTGTCTGATTGTCCTATTCTGTGTGATTTGCCCTACATGTCGATACAAGCGTTATCATATTGATAAACTATATTATCGGAATCTTTTACCGTTTGCGAGAAATCTTATTAAAAATGTATGACTTGTAAAGTGCTAATTCCACTATCCAGTTAACTTGCGCAAGTTATCTTCTGCAATCGACTTTCATTGTCGACATAACCGCCGCAAGCCAATGGTTTTTTTTTATTCTTGTCTTGTTCGCGTTTGGCCCTAGTCTCACCTGATGGTAAGCGCAGGCAGGGTCTAAGATGGGGCACACGAATCCAAGAAACAGAGATATAGAGGGATTCCCCTATACCCCTCTGGCTCTCACATACACACGACAGAACACGGTAAACTGATTGGCGCTGGGCTTTAATGTGAGGGTGGTAGCTAGTCAGGCGGATCGTATAGATCCTGCCACATCGCATGCTGATTTTTATTGAATCTTACAATACGCGTCTATTCCTAGCGTACTGTGAGGAAGTTTTATATTCTAACCCGTCCCCAAAAAGATCGTACAGATCTTACCACCAAGTAATTTCTTTTTCTTAAATTTTTACCGACTTACTGTCTGCTTCGTGAAGTATTTAACAAAAATTACTTTTAGAGTAAAGACTGAGTTATATGAAGATAGTATAACGAAGCGAGCCTCGTTCTCACTTCGTCTTTCTCGGCGACGAAAACAGAGACAACATGAGACTCTTAACAGCAGTGATAACCTAGTGGTGTGATCGTCGGACTGCCAAGTCATAGGTCTCGTATTCGAACGCAAGGCAAGCACCTCTGACTTTTCAGATTCATGTGTATTGTTTAATCATCACTTGCTTAAAAACGGTTAAGGAAAACATCGTGAGGAAACCGGCATGCCTGAGAGATATTTATTGTTTCTTGAAGCCAAGTCAGAGGCCCATGGGCGACATAAACTCTGATACCAGGTTATTCAATAACCACACGAAAAGAAGAGGAAACTCCACATAAAGCTACCCTCGTGTATATCGGCCTTAATCAGGTAAGCAATCACTTGCTTCAGTAACTTGCGCAATATATATTACTTGTGGACTCAGTGCTTGGTTCTTTCTCGTTGTTTTCTGTTTGTGTCATCATTATTACTAGGCCGTAAACGTCCACTGCTGAACATAGCCTTGCCAAGGATAACTACAATGAACACTCAAAGAGGAAATTGTCACATTTTATCACGCCTAGAGTTACCATATGACAGGCATTTGTCGTATTTGACAGGCATTTTAAGGTTTAGACAGGCGTGAGGCCGGCATTACTCTGAGACAGGCATAAGGGTGCATTCAAAAAGCCTCTATTTATTTATTTATTTAAACTTCTATGCACTATGGTGGTACATAAGGCGGACTTAATGCCATAAGGCATTCTCTACCAGTCAACCTTAGGGTTAAAAAGAAAAGCATCGAAATAGGTACAGGAAAAAGATGAGTTGACAATTTTGGACTGAATATATCAGGAAATCAAAAGTTAAATATAAATTACATAAAATACATATATACAAATAATAAAATATATAGATATTATAATATATATATATATATATATATATCAATTACAAAACGTTATGAAAAACTTAATGCAATTATGACTCTATGAGTGACGATGCTTAAGTAGGACCGTACGGAGCACACTGTGTAGTCAGCCCCGCTACCAACCTTGCTAACAGCTTAATCTTTTCACGACACAGCATGAGCTGTTCTCTTGCCGACATGAGAGAGAGATCTACAGGCATTTTTCTGTAAAATCAAGCATTTATGGCACTCTATACAAGCATTCCTCCATTTTGAAATGATAACCCTAATCATGCTTGACTTGTTAGACAGATTGATGATGACATCCCATCTACCTAAGTCAGGGCCGCCGTAAGCGAGCGTGCAAAGCGTGCACCGCACACGGGCGGCACACCCAGGAGGCGGCAAATCGAGCGACTCATCACCAGCGCAGCCAATCGCGGGTTTTATGTCACTCAAGATACAGGAGTAACCGAAAGAGTGAAAAAGAAAAGGTCGTCCAGCAAGCTACAAATTGTTTGCATCCGCAAATATGCATACAAGAGACAGGAGAAATCGAAAGAGTGAGGGGAGCGTCTAAAAAAAAAGGCTTGACATTTTTTCATTCGGTATTGCACTAGCGGCGGGCCTGATCTAAGTGACCTTCCAGGATTACTTATAAGTGGTCATGTTTTGTACAAGTCTCATATGTTTGTTTTAAAGTCAGAGTAATAACTACGTTCATAGAATGCATCAGCTGTCTTATCTTCGTTGTTGAATGTACCTACTTATTAGTTGATAAGCTATGGGATAGCCACAATTACGACATAGTGCAATTTCATTGCCTTTTATCTCGCCATATCTTTACCAATAGTGGTTTTAAGTAGGTAGATCAATAACGGTTTTAACTTTGATGGTAATTATAATTGTTTGTAATGAAATTTTAAAAATCATTGCCGTTGTATGGTATGCAGGCCCGGCGGTTTATAGACCCGCTTCTTATGCACCAGATTTCAGGTTCAAACCTCTGATTGGATGTGACGTTTTCAATATCATATAATGTAGGTACTTTCTGAGAAAAAAATCACTGACTTGTGGTGAATATGTGTGGTAACCTGTGGGCATAGCACCAATGCTGTCCAGTTGCTAACGTATAACCACTGGTTCACACAGGAACTGTTTACAGGATCCGTTTTTGTTTTGGTGATGGCGCTTGTAGTTGTATGAGCGAGTTCACATACACGATAGTATTCCGAATCTTGTAAAAAATACTGGATCCGTTATTTTTATCGTATCCTATCTGCCAGATGTGATGCAGCCGCCATTTAAAACGCCGTTAAAACGGATCCGCAGCCGCTGTGTAAACGGGCGGTAAGCAAACATTCGTAAAACGTTATCCATAATCTCACTCAAGATCTTAGGCCGTAGGTACGTTAAACTCTAAACTCAGCACACCCCAAACACTCCATACAACCATGGACCATGATTATTGGTTTGGTTTTTACCCGATACATTTTGATATAGGGCCCGTCTAGGACAAGCAACGCCACTGAATGTAAGTGAATTTTAAAAGGGAAAATACCTATACTCATTTCGCACATTCTATTTAATTAAATTGAAAACTTTATTCATATCTAGGGATGTATTATGATACAAAATGTGCATGTCGCAAAATAATAAACCAAAATGTTATAGGATAGTTGTATTTTCGATTCAAAATTAGCTTATGTTAGCGATACGTTTACGATAGGTACTATACGTCATCAAACGTTCGTACTAGGCTTACTGGATACGTCAAACTTTCGTGCTAGGCCTACAGTTACTGTAGTTAGATATCTGGTTGATTTTTTTGGCACACTTCCAATATCGCCACAGTCTTATATTGGGCACATCTTAACAATCGAAAGATAGATTATAAATATGAAAACTCGTTCGAGTCCTTTAGTAATCCAAAATGCATGGTCAGTAGACCACCAGGTGACGAGGGATCTGATAGTTTGTAGTTATCAGCGGTTTGCAAAACTAGAAATAGTAATTTAACAAGCTTTATAATCAAATTATAGTATCTTTAATAGGGAAAACCTTAATTAACAAATTATAGGTTTAAAATCGCCAGCACGCAGTCACCAAGCGTGGTGGTCAATGCTCGTTTCTTCTCTGTACCAGAAGAGGCCTTTGCCCTACAGTGGGACAGTAACAGGTTGGTATTATAATGAAGTACTTAACTACCTACACTGCTCAAGCAGATGCTTGTTCGTCGGTGACGCGGCCTACTTCTTAGATAATGTTTTTGAAGAAGATAGATAATAATAAATAATAGATAATTCGTGGAAATAATGATTGTATCGATAATATTTTACGTTAGTTTGGGAAATTCCCGTATTTTCCCCGTGCTGCCCGCGTAAAGGCGCGTTCGGTCAAATTTTAGATGGGTGACCGTACTTTACATATACAGCGCTCCCAATCGTACTTCATACCTATGAATTAGGGCAGTCGTTACCTATAGGAAATAAATATGCCTAATAGTCTGAGCCAGCCGGTCAGACTATTTGGTGTTAGGATATCGATATCACCCAGAAAGTGGGTTCCGGTGGTCAGGCGGCATTTGCTATAATAATATACAAGGTTAGTCGGAAAGGGGGTACTGAGCCGAAAGGGTGCTAAAGTTACCCATAATAATGGATAACTTTTGTTCTACTACTTTCTCCAAAAGTCAATAAGTTCAAAAGAAATAGCTATTCAAAGATTTCATTTAAAAATATGCTAAATTCTATCTATCCTCAGCTATGATCAGACGTGTTTACATTTTACGTCATATTTGGGGTCACGGATTATAAACTTCATTATCTGAATTCATAACTAAAGCAGGGATGAAGAATTTTTGAAAAAACAAAAATACTTAAAAATATTTTTTCATGGATTTTTCGTTTATCGAATTTTTAAATTTTAACACTTTCTTTAAAACAATCATCAGTGATACATTAACCCGTCAAGTGTCGGGCGCACATACGGGTGTGCGTAAGAAATTCGGGCGCGAAGTGTCGGAGGCACACACGGGTGTGCGTAAGGAACGCGCTCCTATAAATTCGGTTCGTGTAAACAGTAAAATAAAACGTACAAAATCCGCTACCATAGGAGCGCGTTCCTTACGCACACCCGTGTGTGCCTCCGACACTTCGCGCCCGAATTTTTTACGCACACCCGTATGTGCGCCCGACACTTGACGGGTTAAGCGGCCCGCGGCTTAGTACCCCCCTTTCCGACTAACCTTGTATAATATTCAGCAGCGTTTCTCTGATGTGTCACACAACTCTTCATAGATTAGATTGTCTATAAAATAGTACCTATCTATGAGTTATCTATATTCGTATTAGGTTGAAGAATTCAAAACAATCGTGCTGGACACCTAAACACCTTTCCAGGTCGTCATTTAAGGGCTAGATAGAATTTAAAATAAATTGTAATGCGAATTGTTAAGTTGCTGATAAGTTTGTTTAGTCCCTAACACGGCCACTCGCCACAAAATGGAATACGTATGGAAACAGCTTGTGGTCGGCCTCTTGTGGCTGTGGCGGGTGGCCTTAGTGTGTTTCTGCATTGCATTGCAGAAGCTATGTTTGAAGAGATGTTAACCTTACGATATCGGCATTACCCAATTACTGGGTTGCGGAGGACTGATGGCAGTCTTTCCGTGTAAAATACTGGTATTCAGCCACACCCGGTTAGACTGGAAGCTGACCCCAATATACGAGTAGTTGGGAAAAGGCTAGGAGGTAGAAACGTCTGCAAAGATATGAATAAAACCAAAAACAATTTTGTGCCATAACTTTATTCTTCTTAAAAACAAAAAAACACGTTATTGCAGGCATCACAACGAACCGAGTCGATCGCTAGTTCTTACACTTTACATTAGTACGCGAATGTTTAGACAAGATTATTACTAGAATATTCTTCATTGAAAAACAAATGTTCATGCAGGTAAAGAACAGAAGTTTCAGTGCAATAAATTTTTGTTTTATATTGAATTTAAAAACGGAACAATATTACGTTACTTATACATTACATATTTTTTAGAAAATAAGTAATAGTGAGATAATTTTAAAACATTTTTTCCTTGATATTAACAATTAAAAGATAGTATTGGATCAAACTTCTGTCTTTTACCGGCATTGTTGAAAGATTAAGATCTAAATACAATGGAATATAGTATATGTAATAAATTATATAAAAAATACACTCGGAATGTACTATGTGCAATAAATACAGTATATAAAAACATTTTAAATAGACGATTTAAAAATATACATCTCTAGAGAGAAACATTGAACTAGCTACGTAAAGTTGGTCAAGAGTTTAAGGGTGGTGTAGTATCCGACAGTGAAACAGGAGTACGTATTATCACGACAGCTTGCAGGGTAGTCAGAGATTTGAGTTAATTCACGATGAATGTGAATACATAATATCTACTTAAGTTTTAAATATTAACTGGACAATATCTTTAATTAATTTATATTTTGTATTTTGAATGTGCAGCGTCATTTTTTATAGATTCTTATTCACAGTATAAGCTACAAATTTAGATAAAACCTTTTTTAATAAATATTATTTTAAAAAATATGTCGCTACTTACTTTTTTTTTAAATATTCCGTTATTGATTTTTGGATCAAAACGCTCTAATTATGTTGATCATTAAATAAAAGTGCCTGTAAACCCAATCACTGTGACAAAGAAATTAAAACAGAAAATTAAAGCAATTTAGCAACAATATGTTTAAATAAGGAATGTTAGTTCGAAGAATGTTAAAGTCTAAACGATTAATGAAACAGAAAATTTTAAGTACAAAATTATAGAAATAACAAAAACATCAACTATAAATAAACCTTTTGGAAATTGGTAGTTTCGATAATAAACGTCATTTACACTACTTTTAAAAAGACAAAGAATCAATCACAATTGTAATATTCGCCAAAATCACCAACATTGAAAAGGTTTAACATTTTCTAATATTTGGCATAGAATATATCTATACATAGCATATTATTTATCCAGCCATCTCACTATGGACCTTATGGCACGGCGTGTTTCGTAAAATAACTCAAGACGACATAAAAATACGCAAAAACCAATCCAATTTACAGAAACAAACTTTAAAATTACAATAAACTATTGCATTGTGTTATTTTAGGTAGTTTCTTCTATAGGATTATCAGATCTTCGTGTACATTCTTAGTCTCGTATTTCATCGTACATTATTTATAATAAAAATTTATAGATACTATATTTTACTAGACGTTGAAACTGTATAAACTTAACAATATACCAATAACATAAGTTATCTTCACGTAATTTTAGTTTTAAGTAATTTAACTTAGAAATAGATTTTCCAAAAGGACTAATATAAGAAATTCGAATATTTTTTTAATACTTTTGTATTTTTTTTACACTTGGTGTCTAGATTTGTCGTAGTTTCCTTGGATAAAAATTACTCGCAAGTGGAAGCGAGATGATAAACATTAGAAGCTATCCCTTTCTTACATGGAACATGGACATCTGGACATTTACGACCGAAAATTGTAGAATGATGTAATTTCTTCTACTTATTATTTCTTACAAAATTGATTAATGTGTTCTGTTCTACAGATTTATTCTGATTTTTTTGAATATACTTTTTTTAAAATCCTCTCTATCATGTATAGTTTCTTATAATTCGAGATTTTATTTCCAAAACGATTGCTATTTTAAAATCGCGTCGAACAACCTTCGTTTAGACGTCGGATTATATAATAATATATAATAATTTTACAATATATTTGCGGGAGGCTTAATACAGATGTGCGATTTAATTAATTAAATATTTTGGCATTTCGGTTGAGCATTTCTTATATATTTAGGATTTTCGTTGCCGTTGTATATTTGACATTTTTTATGAGCTTTAATACAAGTAGCTAGGTGTATAAACTAAAATGTAACACTATTAGATTTTTGAGCATATATTAACTGCCTTGTTAGTGTAGTGGTGGCAAGCGCGACTGCTGATCGTGAGGTTCCTGGGTTTAATCCCCAGGTCGGGCAAAGTGTTATTGGGTTTGTGTCCGGTTAATGGCAATAGACTCGCCTCCTATTACATGGGACTTAAACATAACGGCGAAATGAGAGTGTCACTATACAGCTCTGCCCAACCCTTTTATCCAACATGCGTTAGGCGGTAATGGATACCAAAAAACCCATTTCTAAAGTTCCTTCTACAATAATCTATCGACATCAATATTAAACCTCATCCGCTCTAGACTATATCTAGACATTCGAAGACTTAATCCTAGACATTATGTAACAAACGCTATCATCACCTTCAAACAGTAAACACAACGAAACATATTCAATCACACATCTACTCCAAATACATAATATTCAGATCTTATTCAAGACTATTTTATATATGAAGCTGTTAGAACAAAATTCCTACGACAAATAAAAATACACGTTAACTAAAAAACAAAGGGAGGGGCTCGTGGCTAAATAACAACCGCGCCGATTGTAAGATTTGCGAGGTTAAGCTGCGCTTGCCGCGGTCAGTCCGTGGATGGGTGACCATTTGTTACACATCGAGACCCCTCCGTGCCTCGGAGAGCACGATAAGCCGTCGGTCCCGGGTGTCATACGAATACCTATGACAGTCGTTACGGGTAGTCAGAAGCCCGAAAGTCTGACAAACGGTTTAACCTTAGGATATCGGCATTGCCCAGTAACTGGGTTGCGGAGGTCTGATGGCAGTCGCTCCGTGTAAAATACTGGTATTCAGCCGCATCTGGTTAGACTGGAAGCTGACCCCAAGGTAATTGGGAAAAGGCTAAGAGGAAGTTAACTAAAAAAAAAAAACAACGTAGGCAAGTATAAAAAATGTAACATTAACCTATCAACGTTATTTTTTATTTAAATGATAGTAAGCCAATAGTATAACCAAAATTTAGATAAAAAATGTACTATTTTTTTTAAAGTTTCAGTGTCTAAAAATTTGTTTTACCTGGCTATTTTGAATATCTAAAGACATTTATAATAGTCAGGTAAACCATTATTTATCACGCTATTATCATGTTGTTAGGAAAATTATATTATCGAAATTACGTTGGCGTTTTGATAGCAAAGGATATTATTTTCAAACTTGGTACACTGCGCGTCAAATATCGAGAAACAAGATGGCGTCGACTGCGTGTTCTATGTGAGGTTCGGGTCATATGATTCGTTTTGACGGGTCCAATAGATTGCACTTGGTGTTCAGGGTCTGATGATGGAGGTAGGAGATGAATAGTCTAACTCTTCAGTGGCTACTAGTGAACCCTTCAAGTTTGGCAGTCGATGCGATCTTGATTCTAGTTATTTAACGCGCACATTATTGGCCCACATACATACATACATACATAAACTCACGCCTTTTTCCCATGGGGGTAGGCAGAAACTATAGAACGCCACATGCTACGACTCTTACATACCCCTTTCGCTTCATCCACATTCATACATCTTGTCATACACGCACGCCGGTTGAGAGTACTACGCACCTGACCTTTGTGAAGAACATCACCAATAACATCGATGTATGTCCTTCTAGGACGTCCTGTACCGGCGTTCCCATTAACATCCGCCTTATAAATTTCTTTTGTTAATCGCCGTTCACTCATTCTCTCAACATGGCCAAACCACCTAAGCATACTCCTTTCAATTTTTGTCACTACATCATCTTTTAAACCGCAACTTTGTCTAATCTCTTCATTTCTCAATCTATCATTCAAAGTTACACCGCACATACTTCGCAAGGAACGCATTTCCACGGCATTTATTCTACTTTCATGCCTCTTCTGCCACGACCAACATTCACATTCATTCATTCAGTTAAATATTTTAGCTATAAAAATATCGCAAAGAAATATTATGTACATGTAATATTTTTATTACTCTTTCACTACTTACGGGTATTTTTGTTCTAATAGCTTCATATATATTTTTACAAATAAAATTTGTTGACTAACTACAGTATATAGGTAACATGTTTGAGCAGTATTGCACGTCCAAACTTCTAAAGTGGGGAGATTGTTCGAAAAATCAGACAGAGAAAATTAGTACAGTCCGGCACGTAACTTGGCAAGGTTTTGGCGTAGTGGGAGTAAAGAACGTCGGCCACGGTCCATACATGCTATGACCTGACTATAAAGTATCGCGACCTTTGATGGGATATGGTTTAATTGGTTCACCTACTTATAATAATCCATGCTTTAAAGAAAATATTTTTTTAAGAAGCGGAAGAAAATATTTTTTTATATTTATTTGTTCTTGTGGAGGTTGGAATTTGACAAGTCGAAAACTAGACAACCACAACTACAATCATGCTAATCACTGTTAGTTACGTGTCCTGTGCCACCCACAGTCTCACTTCTGTGCGAAAATAATAAACATTGACAGTTTTTCTTGATGAAAAGAATTATTTCAGACTTAGTGTTTGGCCATACCTATTCAATTTACTGCGCGGGAGAAGCTTTGACAGCTACCGGGATGACAATATGTCATACGTTTCGTTCCATATATTGGAAGCATTAAATGTATTTGATAATTTGGCCCAGTAATTGATCTAATTGTTACTAACCATTAAATAACAATATTGTAAGAATAAAAACGACACAATCAACATAATCTATAATGTTTAAAAAAAACTGGTATTTTAAAAATCGTAAACGCTTGAATGCTGGTGCTAAAACCAAACGTGTACCCAGTACACGATGAAACGTACTAAGGTGCGTTCAAAATTAATAAAAAAGTCGTAAAAAAGTAAGGTTTTTTAAAAAATATCAATATTTTATTCCGGCTTTTAATAAATAATTGAATAATTGTAAATTAATGCTCCTTTAATTGACTATTTTTTGACGTATAACTCGTAACGGGTCTCATGCAAATTTGGTCAGGTCAATTATGGCCGTTGTTCTTTGCGCATGTACCATCGCGGACATTTGCGGTGAACCACTTTTCGACCTTATTACTAAGGCAATAAGGTTGAAAAGTGATTCACCGCAAATGTCCGCGGTTGTACACTTAGTGCAACAAAAAATAGTCACTTTTATTGCTTGTTATTATTTTATGGTTATTGCAATAATTTATTATTAAACATGCCTGTTTAGAAGAAAGAACGGAGGGGTTTTTTTTTTTAATTCTCTTCTCTATTCTTGCCAAATACGTGCCGGCGACTATACTAAAGATTAAATCATTGCTTCTCGCTATGTAATTAAGTTGCAGTTATTTTGCTAGAGAATAGAACATATTATTTAAAAAATTGAGATAATACCTCATTCTTTTTTATTTCAGCAATACTCATCAGATCTAGGATTTTATGAAAAAATTCCTTAAATCAAACTTCGATTTAAAAATCTAAATCTCTTAATTCGATTTGTTTTGTTTTTAAAATAAGTGCTATTAAATAGAATTTATAGTCTAAAACTGGTATAGAGATACATGTTTTTTTTTTGGTAAGAAATAACTGGAGATAGATAAAAGATTCCTAAAATTAATACCTAGTAAAAAAAACAATAATAGTGATGAAAAAGAAAAACAATAATAGTAAAATCATATAAAAAACATTACAAAGATAAAGTTTATAATATATTGGAATAATAGATGAAAAAAACAACACTTAGCCCAGCCGTATACGGAGTACACGCCTAGGCTTACACTACTTTATTCCTCACTAAAAGGTCATCTCCCCCTTTAAAATCCACTACGAACAAAACTACATTTGTTCAGAAATTTCATAATAGAAATATAATTTTGTATGTATAAGATAAATTCCGATTTTATTTAGAAACTCGGGCTTAGCCCGGGTATAAAGTCATGGCCGAAAACCAGCAGAAGTACGCTTAAAAAACGACCAATTTATTTTGTATGAAGCAGGACTTTATGTATCTTCCCTGCTGTTATACAAAGTTGATACGACAGAGGGGCTTACCTCTAGACTGCCTATACTAGGTACCATTTTCAAGCTCTGTACCAAAAATCAATTAAATAGGATCAGTAGTTTAGTCACAAATGATTTTTGAAGTTTTCGGCCCGTTTGAACACGATGTATCTTTCCTAACAGCTGATGATGTCTACGCATAGGTCATGCACCTTAAAACGATAAATCTGAGTATAACCTACGATGCGTTGTTGCCGCTCTGACGCAAGTCACAAGTACAACCAAATATTTTCGCTAAAAAGATGAAACAAGGAAACAAGTTAAGTTAAATTTATTTACAAAGGGTGGTTGCTTGTTACTCTGATTTGTAAGCTAATTAGTTTGTTTGAAAAAAAAATACTCATTTTTGGTGCTTTTTATTTTTATACCGTATCGAACTAATACTAAACACGTATATAAATATACAATAAAATATTTAGTGTTAATTCCGCGAAAAAACAGTTGATCAAGCCTGAATGCAGTATGCAGCACCGCCCTCCCGCCCGCAAATATATGCAAATGCAGAAGGTGCGATTAATAACACGTGTTTCGCCCCTCCACGGGGCATCCTCAGGTGATGTTGACTCGTCGACCGCTTGGACGCGAATAACGAGTCAACACCACCTGAGGATGCCCCGTGGCCCTCCACGGGGCATCCCGTGGAGGCCTCCCGGGGCATCATCGGGGCGAAACACGTGTCGTATCGGTTTGTTTTGCTTGTGTGTTGCATGTTATTAATCGCACCTTCTGCATTTGCATATATTTGCGGGCGGGAGGGCGGTGCTGCATACTGCATTCAGGCTTGATCAACTGTTTTTTCGCGGAATTAACACTAAATATTTTATTGTATATTTATAGATCATGGATTTCCGCAAAGTAACGCCTGATTCCATCATATAATTAAACACGTATAGTATACGTAGTGTAATTTAATGCCCTTCTGTCATATCAACTCTGTATATATACATATTTTTTCAATTATACAATGTGTAACAGAAATGCGTGGTCATATTTAAGTGGGTTATTAGGACTCTTAAGCCGGGTACAGACTTACGAAATGTAACACGCAATGAAAGAACTTACCGTCCACATTGTCGCAATCTATCATGCAATGTAATAGAACTCCCATAGTGCGGACGTCTTGCGCGCACGAACCGTGCACACTACGCGTGCGTATTACGTACCTTTCATGTTACATTACAGCAGTCTGTACCCGCCTTTATTCAAAGCAAGATTTGATAGGTCACAAAAAATCGGCGAATACATATTCGACTTTCCATACGAATTGACCCGATAAGCCATTTGTACAGTCAAAAAAGTCTGAATATTTTTGTTCGACCTATCAAAACTTGCTCTGAATAAGAGTCCAAAATCCTTCAATATGATCACGGATTTCTGGTACACTGTATATATTTGATCCTTGCCTACACCTGATTCGGCCATGACCTTACTAGTAAGCTCAGAAAGTGACATCGACGTCGATTCAATATTAATAAAGGTCAATATTAAGATATTAAAAATCTATATAACAGTAATAACTACCCGTTGCACTGATAACGAATTGTGAGAAAAGAAAAAGTGATTTTGGATAAGAAATCGTAATTCCATTAAACAAAGTTCAGTTTTCACTGTAGTCTCGAAAAACGTCACACATTGGTTGCAGAGACTAACTCGAGTACGCCGATTTCGGCGTAGTATTAGTTCGCGCGCAAATGCTAGTCACCTGAGGTATGTGAGCGGTAGGAGGGGGAAGCGCGCTGTAGACAAGACAAAGCAAACTGACAGCGCGTCTATCGTTTCACACCCTCCTCCTGCCGCTCTCCTACCTCCGGAGGTGACTATAGCATTTCCACGCAGACTATAGTACGCCAGCGGCATCTAGTTGTAGCGTAGTGGTGACCAATAACAAGACTATTTATTTTTACTTAACAAAAAGAAACGCCGGTAGAGGACGTCCTAGAAGGACATACATCGATGTTATTGGTGATGATCTTCACAAAGGACAGGTGCGTAGTATTCTCGACCGGCGTGCGTGCATGAATGTGGATGAAGCGAAAGGAGTATGTAAGGGTTGTAGCATGTAGCGTTCAGTTTCTGCCTACCCCAAAAAGGCGTTATGTATGTTTTTACTTAACAAATTCCGTATCAGTGCAACCGAGCTAAGTATCCGCTAGCCTAATATTCTATCTAATCAAATATCATAACAAGATATGTTTCAACTACGACTACTCACTCTTGTCACACACTTTGGGCGTTACCTTAATAATATGAAAACTTAATTACGTATTTTTTTTAAACAGGTTGAGTGCAGGAATCCATTGTTTGTTGAGCGGTCGAGTGTGTCAAGAAAAATATACGAATAAGAGCAATTTTTTTTTAAATTCTTTATTTATTCGCGTAGACAGGGTCTAAGATGGAGCACACGAATCCAAGGAACTGAGATATAGAGGGATTCTATACCCCTCTGGCTCTCACATACACACGACGGAACACAGTAAACTGCAATATAATGCAATTGTAAATATGTGAGCACCATGTACCTATCACATAATTAATATGTCATTTATCATTTTTTATTTTTTTTTACCTTTTGTGGTATAGTAATTTTATTCTAGGTGCATCGTTTTCACATATAATTGTATAATTAATGTACCTATACAAAATATTGTAAGACATTTTAAAAGAGTAACGGTGGAGTTTCTTGCCCATTCTTCTCCATACGAAACCACCTTTTGGAAGGGGCAACTAGAATCAATTCTATTTTCTTTGTAACTTTAACGTTCAAAAGTGCCTTTTATGTGCCTAATTGAAATAAATACTTTGACTTTGCTTGATAACGTGAGGGTGCTTTTATTGTATTCAAAATTAGGGATATTTTTATTTTATATAAACTGTTGTATTAGCAAATTATCTTTGTTACACTAGCCAATATTTTGATAATTTGGGTTCAGCTGTATAAACGATATTTGATTTGATTTGCTGATTTTCTTTGCAGTTGAAAATCTTTTTTTTAATAGGGCGTATTTCTTCTAACCTCCGTAACACAAGTGTGAAATACAAGCAAAAGCCGTCAAGTGTGATTGCTGGTTTGGTCACGAACATGCAGCTGGATTGTATGATATGTTAACATCTATCTAATAACCCAGTAATGCTTTATGTAAAAGTGAACCATTTCAGAGTTCTTTTATGTCGAGAATGGTTCACTTTTGTATAAAGATCTATTGATCTTGGCGTGACATTTGATTGCAAATTGACTTTCCATGCACACATGTCTGCCCTAGCTTCAGAATCTTACAGACGCCTAGGTTTTGTCCTACGCAATGCCCGTGATTTCAATAATCCTATTGTCATCAAATTATTATTTAACTGTCTAGTTAGAAGTAAGTTAGAATTTGCTGCAGCCGTCTGGAATCCCCATGAATCCACATATGAATTATTGATTGAAAAAGTTCAGAAAGCCTTCCTGCGTTTTTTTATATAAAAAGATTTACGGATATTATCCATTTATGTATCCTACTCATTTCCTGCTGGGAATGTTAGGATATAATTCCCTTTCAGTGCGTAGAGCCAGAGATCAGATACTAATAACCATAAAAATTTTAAGGAGCATGGTAGATTCCCCAGAGCTACACAATACCTTGTGTACACTTTATGTAGGTACCTGATAACTACCTGCGTCATAGGCCTACTCGACGACACCGACTGTTCGCCACATCCCATTGCCGCACTGTGTCGCGCGCGCAATCCCCGTTGTGTCGCATGCATAGTGCTATAAACTCTTTTATGGAGACTGTCCCGGAATGTGACATTTTTAATGACACACTCAGGGTGATAATGTCAAATTATCTTATGTTTTGTGAAAGTTATGTTTGTTAGGTAAATAAGTTATATGTTGTTGTTATCACTTTACTCGATTTTTTTTTCTCTTCTTAAAGTTGTTTTTAAGTATGTTTGATCTCTGACTTGTTATTTGTTTCTGAATTATGTTAATTGTGTAATATGTTTAGTTTTACGTTTGTGTAGTGTTACCAGTTAATTACTGTTATTGGCGCAAGCCGTTGTAATTAATCATGAATAAATAAATAAATAAAGCGCTTTGCCAGTGACTTCGTCCACGTGAATTTCGTAACAAACTTCCACCCCCTATTTTACCCCTTACAGGTAGAATTTCCAAAAACCCTTTCCTAGTGGACGTGTACGTCACAAAAGGAACCTACTGTCCAAATTGCATGTTTTCAGCTTCAATGGTTTAGGCTCTGCGTTGATGAATCAGTCAGTCAAGACATTTCTCTGTATAAGTATAGATTACAAAGTTATTAGATAATTGATAACATGTCCTATAATCTTGCCACGGGATCTTGACCAATAACCAGCTACCTACTATACAGGGTGTAAACGAAATCATGTAATTCCTTCAAACTTCGTGATGTACTACTGACATAGATTAGCCATGCACGGGATACATTTGGATTCAATAAAAAAAAAGAAGTAGACGTGTGTTCTTAACGTGAGGCATTTTAGCGCCCCGAGAGAACCACGCGGCTATCGCTCGTCGCGCGGTCATTTAACTCGGGGCGCTAAAATGCCTCACGTTAAGAACACATGTTTACTTCTTGTTTTTTTTTATTGTATTCAAAAGTATCACGTGCAGTGTTAATCTATGTCAGCAGTACATCACGAGGGTTGAAGGAATTACATGATTTCGTTTACACCCTGTATAAAATATTTTAATTTTTTAATATTGTTTTGAACGAACTCTGTGATATACATAGGTATATCACAGAGTTCGTAAATCCTCTACCGCTCTAAAACAGGTTATGTATTCCATGCACTAAGATTCTATATCTTATATACTTAAATATATTCTTCGATAATGTCGACGTCAGCGTATGTCAGAGGAAATCTAAAGAATATAAATTGTTATATATCTTAGATATATTATATTGAGACTGTTATTTTTATTGTGCGGTGTTGAGGTACCTGTAAATGAAGTGTACATGTCGTGGGCATATAACACACGCCTAAAGTTATATACAATATAGAGTTATGTAAATATTATCTACTATTTTTTCATGTGTATTTATGTATGGAAGATTTTTTAATATTTGGATGAGATTTTGAAATTATGAATTTTGTCTTGTAATTTTGATATATAATTTACAACTACTGGGTGTCTACTTCGAAAAACGAATGTCGAAGTTTCGAATCGAATCGAACGAAGAACATCAAACACGTTTTGACACTACTAACTAGACTAAACGCAACTGTCACTTTCTTTTTCTATTGAAACAGAAAGAGACAAACACCATTAGTTTAGTCCTGTATAAGTGCGCAAGAGCATCGACACCACTGTCAAATAAAGAACTACTAGATGTCAACTAACATTATTTTAATAGACCCGTTTTGACAGCTGTCAAATTAGAACATGTTATGTCAATTTCAACATAAAATGTACTGATCTGACAGCTGTCAAAACGGGCCTATTATATTTTAGACGCTATAGTAGGGTGAACGAAAGACATAATGTCAAATCGCGAAAATCGTTTTGATCGTCGAATCCAAAACACTCGTGGTTGGAAAACTTGTGATTCTTCAGCCGAAACTGCGTAGTTCGATTTTCGGAGTCCCTCTGAATTGTGTCAATCAAAAATTTGAATGATTTAATGAGACATTACCCACCTGTAATCTTCGATATTTCTTTTATCAAGTAAGAATATCCATACAAATACAAAATAAATATATGATATTGACCGTTCAGACATCTTAAATATCCTAAAAAAATTACTCTAATCAAATTCCTTCGTGTCGGCCATTTTATTGTCAGTATTTATGGCATACATACATAAATACACATATATTGCATGCGTGTGTGTGTGAGCGGGTCTTGTTCACGGCGGCAAGTTCATTTGCAAGTTCTGCAAGTATGCCGAGGTAGAGTTTAGTAAGCCGATGCGTTGTTTCTGCTTCCGCTGTTCTGTCATCTGTGGACAATCATATAGGATTTATATTCTTTCATTTTATATGCAGGGTTACTTCGAATTAAATGGAGAAACTTCACAAGATTACTAGGTATCATTAATAGAATACATTCAAATAAAAAAAATCTAAACTTCTGTTTATTAGATAACAACTAACTTATACAGTAGCGAAGAGCGTGCACGTAACTGGTATCTTTTTTATTTATTCTTGACTTGGTCTCATTTGGCCCCAGTCTCACCTGATGGTAAGCGCAGACAGGCTCTAAGATGGAGCACACGAATCCAAGGAACAGAGATATAGAGGGATTCCCCTATACCCCTCTGGCTCTCACATACACACGACGGAACACAGTAAAGTGCTTGGCGCCGGACTTTAATGTTCAGGTGGTAGCTAGCCAGGCGGACCGTGATCCTACCACATCGCATGCTGATTTTTGTTGAATCTTACAATACGCGTCTATTCCTAGCGTACTGTGAGGAAGTTTTATATTCTAACCCGTCCCCAAACGGGGTAAATTCTTGTTATCTTATTAATTTATGTTTAGGTATTTTTATTTTATGATACATAGTAAGTAACCCTGTGAAGTTTTCGCAAGTTCGTTTCAAGTAACTCTACGTAATCATAAAAAAATTCAAGTAACTCTAAGTAATATTCAGTTATAATCATAATACATACACTGAAATTTTATTTTTATGTGCTCAAGTTATTGTCTATTTAAGAACAAAATAGTCTTATTTTTAATTGTTAACTGTATTAAATTTAGTGTTATGGCATAAGACATAAGGTAGCCAATTCTTATTAAATTACTTCCAGGGTTTGCGTTTATTACGTTGCACGTTGTATGTAATTTACAAGTTACACTTACATTAGGGAACGTATCCATACTAAGTGACCCGTTCGGGGGTGGTGGGGGGTGGGGGGCTTAGGTTTTCGTCACGTGGTCAATATCCTCTAGGGAAATCTCGCGCTTTTTCGAGCTATATTCAAATATGGCGCGCAGCGTTCAGCACTTTTTAAACTCACATGTGGCAACATTGACGCACATTGAGAAAAATAATTATATTTTTACAAAAAAAAATTAAAACCATATTTATGTATTACTACGTGAAAATTAGAGGGGGAGGGGGAGGGGGGTATTGGTATATACTACGGGTGGTCACCGAGGGGGGGGAGCGGGGTAAAAAGTAGTGATAAATGGGTCACGTAGCACGTTCCCTTACTTACGGTTGTAGCATGGTGCGGGTGACAGCTGTCAGTATTTGATTTTATTTGTACACAATAACATTTTGGCACGGTACATTTATTTAATTTACTACAGTCATTACTGATTCCAGTTTTACAGAGACGCTCTCGGTGCTATTACGATGTGTCAGAACGAAAGTCTCTAGCAAAACTGAATGAGAGGGTCGAGGAATTTCAAGTATACCTCACCAAGAAGAACATAGCATAACATAGCTTAGTTGTCGGCAATAAGATTGATAAACATATAATTTTGGGACCCAGTGTATAATATCAGCAAGCACTTTGGGTCACCCGCGCGACGGCGCAACGAGTATTCCCAAGGAGGGTTGATGTCAGGCAGGCGGCCGGTCATAAAACAATAAGCCAAAACCTCTAACAACATGGAATTACGAAATACATGTTGTGCCGACCCCACCTAGTGTGTGATAAGGGCAGGAAGAAGAAGTTATTACTGATTCCGTATTTTACGATTGTAAAGTTCATCTGTCATCCGCACCATGCTACATCGCAAATAGTGTAGTTTGGCAAAGTCCAAAAGTGGTCAAGGTTTTTGTTAAGGATGATTTCCACCAAACGGCTCGCATCGCATCGGATTGGAAAGTACACGAATGGATGCGGCGACAGCCGTACGCGTCCGGCAGGATGTCGACGTATACGGTCGGCTCCGTACCGTCGCGGTAACTTACGAACGTATCCGTTTCTGCGACTAGTCAAATAGTATCATTCCTACCGTGTTGAGAGCCGAAAGGATTCGATCGGATACGACGAAAGGCGAACGGAGCCGTACGCATCTGATCGCGCGTCACAGCATACTTTCGGCTACGGTCGCGTGTCGCGGAAGACGCCCGCGGTCAAGCTGCTGTGCGCGGCTTGGTAATAATATCATCATCATCATCATCAGCCTATGTTCCCACTGCTGGGACACAGGCCTCCTCTCTGTGAGAGGGAATGGGCCGTAATCCACCATGCGGGTCAGTAGATGTCACATGTCTTCGAATTTTTGGTTCTAGGACATGCCGGTTTCCTCACATGTTTTCCTTCACCGTTTTGAATATAGACTTTAAATAGTGTGTACACAATTTAATATCGTTTAAAGATTGTAAAATCCGTTCCGATCCGATCCGATCCGATGCGAGCTGTTTGGTGGAAATCATCCTTAAGTCGACTGTACTCGGAAGTTGGGCAACAGATATAGTAAGTGACGTACCTGGTCCCTGAGCTCAGTGAGCAGGTCGGTGAGCGTGTGTACGGCGAGCTGAGCCCGGTCCAGCTGCGCCTGGAGCGCCCGCAGCTCCAGCTCGCCGCCCTCGCCCTCGCCGCCGCCCATCAACGACAGCGCGCGCAGGCGGGGGAACCAGTCCAGGTTGTTGGACTGGAATATTTAAAATACCTGTTAATCTATATCTATACTAATATTATAAAGAGGAAAGATTTGTATTTTTGGATTTTTGTATGTAACGAATAAACTTAAAAACTACTGGACCGATTTCAAAAATTCTTTTGCCGTTAGAAAGCTACATTATCACTGAGTAACATTGGCTACGGGCGGAGCCGTGAGGACACAGCTAGTGGTTCTATAACTTGGCAAATAAGTCCAAAACGTATATAAAAATATAATTACACGGTGACTGTTTTTAAAATTAATAATGATCTAAATTAGCTTCAATATTTCCATTTCCATAATCTGAGAACTTAACCAAATTCAAAGACCTTTGAAAAATGATTTAAAATTCTGGAAAGTAGACACTTTGCAGTAACAACAATGTCGTCACCGACTGTAAACGGCCATTTTTTATTAGCTTAAATTCATAGATAGATAGATATACTTTATTGCACACTAAAAGAAATAAAACAAGGAATACACATAATTAACAGTACAAATGGCGGTCTTATCGCTTAAAGCAATTTCTTCCAGACAACCATTCATATATTATCCTCTTAGCCTTTTCCCAATTATCTTGGGGTCAGCTTCCAGTCTAACCAGATGCGGCTGAATACCAGTATTTTACACGGAGCGACTGCCATCAGACCTCCGCAACCCAGTTACTGGGCAATGCCGATATCCTAAGGTTAAACCGTTTGTCAGACTTTCGGGCTTCTGACTACCCGTAACCACTGTCATAGATATTCGTATGACACCCGGGACCGACGGCTTAACGTGCTCTCCGAGGCACGGAGGGGTCTCGATGTGTAACAAATGGTCACCCATCCACGGACTGACCGCGGCAAGCGCAGCTTAACCTCGCAAATCTTACGATCGGCGCGGTTGTTATTTAGCCACGAGCCCCTCAACCATTCATATATTATATTCATTTATAAATAAATAAAATAAAATAAAATAATCTTTATTTCGGATATTTATATTCATTTCATATTGGTTCAGGTCAATCGCTCTTCAAAGTTATCAAATGTATGGAAATTGTGAAAACAGATTTGTATTTCTAACGAATACAGATGTTTTTTCCCAATAACATATTTTAAAACAAATCAAATCGGAGCCGGACTCCTTAGGACCTTTCCTTGTTTGCCGGGGTTGCGGTGCATGCTGACGCGAATCCCGCGACCCCGGCCGAACGGTCAGGAGGAGGAACACCGTTGGTTATTAGCCGGTAACAGTCCGGCAGACCCCCTCGCCTTCCCCGGGCGAGGGACATCCATGAGGATTTTCCAACGAGAAAAAAAAAAGAAAAAAAAGGACCTTTCCTTGTTGTGAAATCGAAAACTAAAAAATAAAAAAATATTTACCTTGATCATAGAGTGCACATAACTCTCTGGACCGGTGAACTCAGTGGGATCTTTGACCCTTACCAGCACCATGAAGTAAAGGTAGTGCCACATATTATGCTCGCTCTTTATGTGTTCCTCGAACGAGACTGTCTTATTGTCAAAGGCTGACCTGTTCAATCCTGTAGAAATAAAAAGAAAACATTCAAAATGGGAACACAGTCTCGTGGCTAATTACCAACCGCGAGGTTAAGCTACGCTTGCCGCGGTCAGTCTGTGGATGGGTGACCGTTCGTTACACAACGAGACCTCCTCGTTGCCTTGGAGAGCATGTTAAACAGTCGGTCCCGGGTGCCATATGAATAACTATGACAGTCGTTAAGGGAAGAAAGAAACCCGAAAGTTTGACAACCGGTCTAACCTTAGGATATCGGCATTGCCCTGTAATGGGGTTGCGGCGGAGGTCTGATGGCAGTCGCTCCGTGTAAAATACTGGTATTTAGCCACATCTGGTTAGACTGGAAGCTAACCCCAATAAATTTGGGAAAAAGCTTGAGAGAGCATTAAAAATAGTAACACACATAGTTACCAAGCTGTGATTAGTTTAAATAACAATGAAACTAATGGTACAATACCGGTGCCGATCGGTACTGAAGAACATTAGCCCAAAAATATAGCACTCGAATGAACTGAGGAGTCATGCGGAGATATTGACATAACCACGCTTGGCAAATTGATTGGTGATCGGCTTTATATTGTTAGCTGACAGAAGCTCTTGCCAAAATCTTCTGAGTCACCGTTTATGGTACCCACGGCTGGGCAACAGGAGCGTGGCTAACTTTTTGCCATAATATTGTCGTTGAGCTAAATTGCATGTTGAAAAGTTTTAATATTGTTTGCTAACACAAAAATATAAAAATAATTATATTCAAGTCTTTCGTGAAGGTGAAGTAAGAATTGTGATTAATTTGCATTTTTCAAAGTATATTATTAGATTTTTTGGTCTACGAAAGATAATCTCACCACAAACAAAACATGTGTTTTTCAGAATGAGTTCTTTTTGCTGCTTCTCGCTCCTCAGGTCGGCGAAGGTGTCGATGATCACACCAAAGATGAGGTTCAACACTATGATGATCACCACGAAGAAGAACAGCAGGTCATACACCACGCGGGCTACGAACAGCGGCTCCTGGAGAGACGGAAGGAAAACGACAATGGAATATAATGACAATATTTCATCGACGGACAGACTTTCAGAGCACACACATTGTTTTTTTATTTTATGTAAAGAAAGGGTTGCATTTGGATTTAAATTTTACTCGGAGTTTTCCGAGTTGTTGTCTGATGTAAAATAATAAAACAACGCGTTTTGCAAAAATGGTTTTTTTAGGTTGGAAAATTCGGGAACTTTCCACTCATTTTTATTACAAAATAAAAAAACGGTTAATGAAATGTTTCAGTTCACTACGTCTCTTACGAGGATACGAGAGCTCATACCATGGTGAAAAGATTAGCCAGTCAGCAAGGTTGGTATCGGGGCTGACTGCACAGGGGGGCGCCAGAAGTACTTGAGTATCGTCACTCACTTTGAATGCAGCCCGGTACAAGAACTAAATACTTACGAAGCTAGCGGGGGCTCTCAATATATCCCCGATGCCGCCCCCGTTGCGCAGCCCCTGGTTGAGCGTGGTGACGATGCACATGATGAGCGAGTCGCAGCTGCGCTCTCTGAGCTCGCCGCCGACGGACACGAAGCGCGATGAGCGACGGCATTGGTCGGTTTCCTTTAAGTACTTGGAAGAGCCGTCATCTGCGCAGCCGTCAGGCTCGTAGCGTAGGTCGTCGTCATCTGAGTGGGGGAAGTATGTTGTAGTTATATTAAAAGTAATTTTGAACAGAAAAACAGATGTAATAAGTGTGAAATACTTTCCAAATAACAATTGGTATGTTAAAAAAACGAGAGTAAAATTGATCCTTACTATTATAAATGCGAAAGTAACTCTGCCTGTCTGTTTGCTTCGTCATTACGACTAAACTACTGAACCGATTTTGATGAAACTTGGTATAGAGATAGTCTGGAACCCGGAGAAGGATATAATCTACATTTATCCCGAAAAACGCGGAATAATATAAGCTTCGGGTGACATCTAGTGTCTAAACAATTACAGCAGAATATAGGAAATGATAAAGTAAAGTTATTTTCTTTTTTATTTCAATATTATTTTCTCTTAATTGACTTTTACTACTGGTTTTATTAAATAACCAGCGGCCCGTCCCGGCTTCGCACGGGTGGACACTTTTCCCGTTTTTGCAACATTTTTCGTTAACGCTCCGCTCCAATTGGTCGTAGCGTGATGTTACATAATAGCCTATAACCTTCCTCGATAAATGGACTATCCAACACAAAAATATTTTTTCAATTCCAACCAGTAAGTTCCTGAGATTAGCGCATTCAAACAAACAAACAAACTCTTCAGCTTTATAATATTAGTATAGATAAAACAGCATAATTTTATTTTCTAAATCTTTGATTGTAGTTTTTAAAATATTATATTTACTAAAATGAACTAATATTTTATTGAAAAAATCTGAGATTAAGTTAAAAAATCTAAGATTTAAGTACTCACCGTCAAGCCGATCGACGTTGACGAGGAAATGGTCTCGGAAGAACATGTAGCCTACGATGGAGAACATATAGACCAGGACCAGCGCCAGCACGGCCGTCAGTAGGATGGACCGGCCGTTGCGAGTCACTGAGCGCATCACGTTTAAGAGAGTCTCTTCGCGGTACACTATGTCTAGGAGCTGAGAGAAACAAACTTCTGATATAACCGTATATGTAGTATGAAATAAATAACAGCTATACAGGTAGGTAGGTGGAGGGTTAGCCAAATTAGGAAGGTTCGTAGGTAGACCCCATTTAGGAAATACATATTTAGTTTAAAGACCCTATATGTAAATTCAAATTTTTTTAATATAATTTTTTTGTAGTTCTTTCAAGGATTTCCAAAATTTTAGCTTTTTGCACCTGTAATATGTTTTTGGGGTATGATGCATCCTCGGTCTAGCAAAGACAATGGTAGATGCAAATAAGAACTATAGTCCGCGCGGAACTAGTTGGCCGCATCTTAGGTATGTGAGCGGCAGGAGGGGGGTGCGACACAATAGACACGCTGTCAGTTTGCTTTGTATTGTGTAGGTACCGCGCACACCCCCCTCCTGCCGCTCACATACCTAAGGCGCGCCCAACTAGTTCCCGCAGACTATAAATAATTAATTCTGTGCTCTAAAAGTAAAAATAACGAGAAAAAAACTCAATAAGCCCAACTAAGAGGGAGATAGGAGTTCAAATGTATTTCCTAAATGGGTCAACCTACAAACCCCCCTAGTTTGGCTAACCCTTCGGCTAACATCCTGTATAGACCAGGACTACCGACAGAACGGCTATCAGAAGGATGGACCGTCCGTTGTGAGTCACTAATGACCGGTTCCTATGGCCAAAACGAATCGTTTTGCTTACCAATGGTAGCATTTTTTATTGCGAAACTGAGCATATAAATAGACTTGTAAGCTAATTTTACGTGTGATATCTACTATCGTTGGGTCTACTATGAAAAGTTTCATGAGGTCTTTGCTTCATTATTGGTAAAGATACAAGAGTTTAAATTTTAACCAATAACGCTTAGTATAGTGCTTTACGGAAATTACGAACATGGGAATATTCCGAAAATTACGAATTTCTACTAAACCAGGCAATATGTTTTGCTCTGGCAACGTAATAATGCTAGAATGTGTAATGCGATGTAATGTAATGTTACCATAGCAAAAAATATTCCCTGGTTTAGTAGTAATTCGTAGTTTTCTGAATATTCCCATACATACATAAAGGACTATATACCATAGGAATTGGCTATTAGAGCATCACGTTTAAGGGTAATCTCATTCTAAAATCTATGGATTGACGTAGGTTTTTGATTGGAATTCAATATAAGTATCAACGCAGACATTTTGGATTGATGTCGGTTAATATATCGGCCATTAGAGAGTCGAACGCCAATTTAGGCCAAGGAACAGGTCTCGATACCGCTTAAATCCAAATGAAACCGGATTCGTTCTTTACAAAGGTTGATCAAATTCGTCAAATGACGAACATTCGTTGACTTGGTATAGACGCTCCAAGTAGTTTCAGGTTTAACCAGATGCAGCTGAATATCAATATTTTACAGATATATTTTTCTAAAATAATCTTCTTTTAAACTCACCAGGACAGAAAAGAAGAATGGGTGCCAGCAGATCCCGCAGAAGCAGAAGACGAGGTAGACGCTGTGGTATAGCAGTTCTGGGTCGGTGAGCACCTTCCCCGGGGACTTGGATAGAGTGCCCTGGTTGCCCATTATGCTCACCAAGTGAATTCCTTTCACCACTATCTGTAAAAGTAGGGTTATTTTGGACGTTGTACCTGAATCTATGGTTCATACGCGGCTTTTACATTCAAAGTATTTATTTTCATTTAATTATTATATACCTTTAAAAACACTTTTAAGTTAACCGGTTTTATCTTGCAGTATCCCCGCAGCATCAGGATTTGAGGATTGAAGGTTTAACTTATTCTAATGTTGTATTGTTATTGGAATTCAATTTGTGTGCGAAGTTTCATGAGAATCGGTTAAGCAGAAGTAGTTGAAAAATCTGTCGCAAGATTTGAATCAAACAAATATACGAAGTGAAGATTTATTGCTTCATATAGGCACTTGTGACATGTCAAAACCTAGGAGAGGAACGGCAATAAACTTAATGGTTATACCATGTTTATTTAGTCACATATTTTTTGTATGGACTCATGCAGAGCACTTTGAAAGCCTTGTGTACTTAGAAGAATGTTTTAGTAACTGAGCATTTAGTGCGATTCATAATCAGACACATTGATGCCAGATGCTTACGCAAAATGCACGCGTTAGACAAAGACTGACGTTCACGCCATCCTGTTGTAAGCGACTGAAGGAAGATTATTGTAGACTTGGGATAGATTTATATTTTATAGATTAGTTAGTAAGTATCAAGACTTGGCACACGAGGTTGTCGACACGTGGGGGGTTGACTCAGCAGTCGTCTGATTTCGTCGATTCTCGTTGGGCAGCTAGATTATAATAGAGTTGGGATAAATTTACATTTATAGATTTATTATTATAAAATTCGGAGTAGAAAGTGATGAATAGATTATGTCCACAATGTTATACTCACAGTGAGCATGGCGAGCGCCCAGAGCGTGGGCTCGGGCCCGGCGGAGTACATGAAGCGCACGGCCGCACTGGCCAGCAGGGCGCGCGCGCCCCCCCCCCGGGGCAGCCACGTCACCAGCGCGCCCGCCACCCCCGACACGCACCACACCACCAGCGACAGGTGCTCGCCCAGCTCTGCGCATGTAAATACCGTACAACCAACATATAGAAGGGCGTCACAGTTACCGCGACACATAACTAGCGCGCCCGCCACCCCCGACACGCACCACACCACCAGCGACAGGTGCTCGCCCAGCTCTGCGCATGTAAATACCGTACAACCAACATATAGAAGGGCGTCACAGTTACCGCGACACATAACTAGCGCGCCCGCCACCCCCGACACGCACCACACCACCAGCGACAGGTGCTCGCCCAGCTCTGCGCATGTAAATACCGTACAACCAACATATAGAAGGGCGTCACAGTTACCGCGACACATAACTAGCGCGCCCGCCACCCCCGACACGCACCACACCACCAGCGACAGGTGCTCGCCCAGCTCTGCGCATGTAAATACCGTACAACCAACATATAGAAGGGCGTCACAGTTACCGCGACACATAACTAGCGCGCCCGCCACCCCCGACACGCACCACACCACCAGCGACAGGTGCTCGCCCAGCTCTGCGCATGTAAATACCGTACAACCAACATATACCTTCTTGCCATAAATATTGTCACGAAGAAAAAATTTTTTTTATTGCAAATAATTTTTATCACTTTTACAGTGTGTTAGTTTTATACATAAATATAAAACAATTTAAAATATAAAAAGCTTATTCGAAGTGGTTTCCATTGACTGCAATACAGTCCTTTAAACGTTGAGGCCAGTTATCAATAGAAGCACGCACTCTTTCCATGGGAAAATTCTTCACTGCCAATCGTATGGATTGTTTTAGGGACTCCAAATTATCATGGCGTTTAGAGCAAGCCGTACTCTCTAAAATTGACTATAAATCATAATCCAGCGGATTAAGATCGGGACTAGACGACGGCCAGTCTTCAGCTCTGATGAAGTCCGAAACGTTCACTTCCAACCAAGACTGCGTGGACCGAGCTTTATGACCCGGCGCCGAGTCTTGTTGAAAGGACCATACTTGGTTATTGAACATGGTGTTGTTAAGGGGCTTAACTACCTTCTCAAGAATGGTATCTTTATACACTTGTGCCGATGTTTTGATACCTTTTTCACAAAAATATGGCTCAGTCACTCCTTCATAGCTAACACCCCACCAAACCATCACTGAAGTCGGATAATGCCCACGTTGCACTCTGTCGACTAATTGGGAAGCTTCCTTAGAGCTTTGAGCATAAATACGGTAATTTTGTTTGTAAAATGTTGCTCAATTGTAAAGATTTTCTCATCCGTAAACAAAATTTTTCTGTGACCTCCCTTTGCGTGCCGCTTCAGTAGTTGTTTCGATTTTACCACCCTATTCTTTTTTAAATTATCAGTTAAAAAATGACCAGTGCGTCTCTTATAGGCTGCAAGTCATAAGTCATCTTTTAAAATACGCGACATGGTTCTGGGTGCTATCTTTATCTCCCGAGATAAAATCTTTTGCTTTCGGACAGGATTTCTTCTAATTCTTTCCCTTACTGTTTTGACCACCTTTTTCGTACGAACACTACGTGGACGGCCAGATCTTTTTCTGTCACAAACAGAGGAGGTCTCATTTTACCTATTAATAGCCCGGTACACAAACATTTGACTAATACCAAGCGTATGGAGAGTTTTAAAAATTGCATTTGGCTCCATACCAACTTTGTGTAATGCAATCACAGCGATTCGGTTCTCTTTATCACCCCACTCCATTTTAATATCGCAAAATATTGTACAATGTATTGGCGCCAAAATTAGAAAACTCAATGAACAATCGTATAAAAATGACAGATTCCAAATTCAAATGTAATATCTTTCTTATTTTTAATTGTAACAGTATTTATGGCCAGACTAGGTAGAAGGGCGTCACAAATATCACGACACATCAACAACACTATAGAACAACGTCACAGTATTTATTTTATTAGCGGTGGGGAACAGTTCCTTCTGTTTTAGTAGAGTCTATGTCCAGCTGTGAGCGACTTAGGATATTCCCACACTGATCGACGCAGGGTCCGCTTAAGTCGGTCAAAAAAAACTATGCATCCCTAGGGGCCCTATACCACTGACGTCTGTCGGGCGTGCGCGTTGCTCTAACGTTTGACCAGCGCCGACGTCGAGCGCACTAGGTGCGAGACGCCAGCGCCGCGTGCGTGCGACGTCGACGTTGGTCAACCATTAGAGGAACGAGCACGCCTGACAGACGCCAGTGGGATAGGGCTCTAAAGGAGATAAGAGCGAAGTAGCAAGTGTCATTTATAAGTCAGAAGTAACTGGAGTGCTAAAGATACTGGTGGTACTGTCATGAGGACGGCAAAATCACATAAATATCAACGAGTACGTAGTTATCGGGTAAGAACATCCCTAACACATGAAACAGCTGACTGGTGGTAGTAGCTCAATTATTTATTCAAACGCGTCTTGCCCACGCTTCAGAGCGTATTCTTTTGATATACAATTTAAACCTGTATTTTATTCCTTTTACGGGCAGTGGAGGCATCGCTAAAAAACATAATATAAACATATTTCGAGGAAGCATGGTACATAACATAACAATACGCCTGTATTCCCTGAAGGGTTGGGCAGAGGTGTATAGTAACACCCTCATTTTGTCGTTATGTTTAAGTCCCATGTAATAGGGGCGCGAGCCTTTTGCCATCAACCAGGCACAAATCCAAACTCCGGGCTGGTACTGAGGAATTCCACTTTGCCTGAGCTGGGGATACGACTGGGGAATCCAGAACCTCACAATCAGCAGTCGCAGTTACCTGCTGCTGGTCGTTAGTAAACCTGGTTATTGTCTGAAATCGTCAACATGCAACGAGCGAGCATACTGATCAATGCTCTTTCTTTCTCTGTCTTCGAAGAGGCCTTTGCCCTGCAATGGGCAATTACAGGCGAGTATTACAAAGCTCATATCAGCATGCATTAACAACGTGTTAGAGACTTACTTGGATTCTCCTCTTGGAAGGGATAGAAGAAAGCCACGATAACGTTGATTAGAACAGCGAAGTTGAACAGTATGTTGCTCCAGAGAGACATGTAGGACGAAACCCAGAACAGGAGACGTTGTCCTGCACACATACAGAAGAAAATGTTAAGTATACACAGTGAGATGAGAAAAAAAAATACATTTTATACGAACTCGTCAAGCTGTTTTGTAACTTTACAAGAAAATTATATTTTTTTTCAATACTTCTACCGTCGTATTAATCTACAGGGTGTAAACGAAATCATGTAATTCCTTCAAATCTCGTGATGTACTGCTGACACAGATTAATCCTGAACGGGATACTTTTAGATACAATAAAAAAAATACAAGAAGTAAACATGTGTTCTTAACGTGAGGCATTTTAGCGCCCCAAGTTAAATGACCGCGCGGCGAGCGATAGCCGAGCAATTTGATCGGGGTGCTAAAATGCCTCACGTTAAAAACACATGTTTACTTCATGTATTTTTTTTATTGAACCCAAATCTATGTCAGCAGTACATCACGAGGTTTGAAGGAATTACGTGATTTCGTTTATACCCTGTATAGAGTAGCTGTCAATAGATACGTCGTGGAAGAAATCACAATAAAATTAGAAAGTAATAAAAAAATTAAGTCTGCTTCTATCACCACCAGATCACTCCAATCCAAATGTAACGTCCCGAGCTGCAGTAAGTGAGTTGCAGTGAGCTGCAGTTCGGGACCAAACCAGCTGACAACGTGTGCCTGCCCCTTAATTTCTTATCTCGCGGAAGAGTTTGGCCAACCCTGAGGAGTCTGACACTTTGCTACCTTACCCTTCACTCTAGACCCTGGTTCCTGTTCATCAGACTCACCTCTTAGCTTTTTTTGCCACTTCATCTCGTGGAACAGGTTGTCCAACCTTGAGAAGAAGTCTGCCACCTTGCTACCCTGGTCGTCTCGCTCGGCGCTCTGCAGTACGCGATGCTTACTGTCTGCCGGCAGATATTCGCAGATCTCCGGTATAGGGAACACTATCTGTTCCATACTCCGGTCGGTGCGTACTATCTGTGACAAAAAGGAAATTTTGGAAATTTTAATGAAGCTCATACAAGGTGGTCCATCACTAATGCCAATTTTATTTTTAGACAATGTCGCGTTTTCCTCTCGCAAAAAGTAATGCCACCCTAGTGTCGCCTGCGAGCGGCGGGTTGGGGGTCTCGCCGCCCGACCAGTACCAGGCCCGAGAAGGCGGCGCGCCCCTCAGGAGGACAGAGGAGAGGTGCGCCGAGGGTTGGCGGGCCGGGACCTGCCGGGGTTGCGGTGCATGCTGACGCGAATCCCGCGACCCCGGCCGAACGGTCAGGAGGAGGAACACCGTTGGTAAGAGTAAGCCGTAAGACCGTTGGTAAGTAGCCGGTAAGAGTCCGGGGGGACATCCATGAGGATTTCCCAACGTTAAAAAAAGGGTGGTTCATGGCCGTTCGTTCTGGCTACGTTTTTCCCAATTGTGTTGGGGTCAGCTTCCAGTCTAACTAGATGCGGCCGTTGTCACCGTACAGAAAATAGTTAGTACTGCACGTTAGTGTTATACAGGGTGTAATATTTTCACAGGATGTAACGTTGTGTTAGATGCACGTACCTCTATCTGCGCCGTATGAGTACGGTAGTAGCGCAGCGCGTCGGCGTTGGCGCCATGCGGCGAGGCCCTCACTAGCGCTGCTAGTTCTTTGTTGTGAGCTGCCAGCTGGTGACATAGGATGTAGATGTTGTGTCCCACCTGTATAACAGCAAATGGCGTCGTATAGCGTGTCGTCGGTTCAATACCGGAAGCACAATTACATCATCAAAAAATTATTAGAGCGCAAGAAATCAATATGTATAACAGGTTTATGTTAAAGAATTAGCCGGTCCAATATTGTCAAGGAAAATAAATACATGCTGTATAACGTGTCGTGGGTACAGAATGAATTGTAGAATTAGTTAGTTCAATATTGCCTAAGTTTAAAAAACTACCCTGTATTGTGTGTTGTGGGTTTAAAATATACACACTTGACGCATCTGTGGCAACATTGTAACTCGTGAGTCCGGCCCAACGGGGGTGCACGCGGAGTGAAGGAGCGGCGGGGCGGCGGACACCGCTATCGAGGGCAGGCGACACCGCGCCAGTCGCCCAGAACCGTCTTAGGGAACATTGTAACTCGTGAGTCCGGCCCAACGGGGGCGCGCGGAGTGAAGGAGCGGCGGGGCGGCGGACACCGCTATCGAGGGCAGGCGACACCGCGCCAGTCGCCCAGAACCGTCTTAGGGAACATTGTAACTCGTGAGTCCGGCCCAACGGGGGCGCGCGGAGTGAAGGAGCGGCGGGGCGGCGGACACCGCTATCGAGGGCAGGCGACACCGCGCCAGTCGCCCAAAACCGTCTTAGGGAACATTGTAACTCGTGAGTCCGGCCCAACGGGGGCGCGCGGAGTGAAGGAGCGGCGGGGCGGCGGACACCGCTATCGAGGGCAGGCGACACCGCGCCAGTCGCCCAGAACCGTCTTAGGGAACATTGTAACTCGTGAGTCCGGCCCAACGGGGGCGCGCGGAGTGAAGGAGCGGCGGGGCGGCGGACACCGCTATCGAGGGCAGGCGACACCGCGCCAGTCGCCCAGAACCGTCTTAGGGAACATTGTAACTCGTGAGTCCGGCCCAACGGGGGCGCGCGGAGTGAAGGAGCGGCGGGGCGGCGGACACCGCTATCGAGGGCAGGCGACACCGCGCCAGTCGCCCAGAACCGTCTTAGGGAACATTGTAACTCGTGAGTCCGGCCCAACGGGGGCGCGCGGAGTGAAGGAGCGGCGGGGCGGCGGACACCGCTATCGAGGGCAGGCGACACCGCGCCAGTCGCCCAGAACCGTCTTAGGGAACATTGTAACTCGTGAGTCCGGCCCAACGGGGGCGCGCGGAGTGAAGGAGCGGCGGGGCGGCGGACACCGCTATCGAGGGCAGGCGACACCGCGCCAGTCGCCCAGAACCGTCTTAGGGAACATTGTAACTCGTGAGTCCGGCCCAACGGGGGCGCGCGGAGTGAAGGAGCGGCGGGGCGGCGGACACCGCTATCGAGGGCAGGCGACACCGCGCCAGTCGCCCAGAACCGTCTTAGGGAACATTGTAACTCGTGAGTCCGGCCCAACGGGGGCGCGCGGAGTGAAGGAGCGGCGGGGCGGCGGACACCGCTATCGAGGGCAGGCGACACCGCGCCAGTCGCCCAGAACCGTCTTAGGGAACATTGTAACTCGTGAGTCCGGCCCAACGGGGGCGCGCGGAGTGAAGGAGCGGCGGGGCGGCGGACACCGCTATCGAGGGCAGGCGACACCGCGCCAGTCGCCCAGAACCGTCTTAGGGAACATTGTAACTCGTGAGTCCGGCCCAACGGGGGCGCGCGGAGTGAAGGAGCGGCGGGGCGGCGGACACCGCTATCGAGGGCAGGCGACACCGCGCCAGTCGCCCAGAACCGTCTTAGGGAACATTGTAACTCGTGAGTCCGGCCCAACGGGGGCGCGCGGAGTGAAGGAGCGGCGGGGCGGCGGACACCGCTATCGAGGGCAGGCGACACCGCGCCAGTCGCCCAGAACCGTCTTAGGGAACATTGTAACTCGTGAGTCCGGCCCAACGGGGGCGCGCGGAGTGAAGGAGCGGCGGGGCGGCGGACACCGCTATCGAGGGCAGGCGACACCGCGCCAGTCGCCCAGAACCGTCTTAGGGAACGCACCTATTTTAGCCACCGGCGCTTATAAATTAATTCGCTTAAATATCCGCTATATTACTGTTCCTCATCTTCATAATTATTTCTACCATTTTGTATAGTTTCTTTCTACCTTCTTACTTCTGTATCTATTGTCTATTTTTATTAAACTCAAATTCATCTTTCTTATTAGTTTCTACTTATCATCGCCTGCTGCACCTAACGGCTATTGCAATATACACAACCTTAACTATCTCCATACATCCATCATCCCTTCTGCATGGATGTATTTAATTAAGGTTGTCAATCCAAAAAAAGGCTAAATATGATAAACTAGCGACCCACCCCGGCTTCGCACGGGTGCAATGTAGATACTAATGTGGGGCTTATAAACCTTCCTCTCACTCTATCTATTGCTGAAAACTGTATAAAAACCCGTTGCGTAGTTTAAAATATCTAAATGTATAGACAGCGGGAGCGACTTTGTTTTATAATATCTTTACATAGTATAAAACAAAGTCGCTCCCGCTGTCTGTCTGTCCCTATGTATGCTTAAACCTTTAAAACTACACAACGGATTTTGATGCGGTTTTTTGTAATAGATAAAGTGATTCAAGAGGAAGGTTTATATGCCCCACATTAGTATCTACATTGCATCCGTGCAAAGCCGGGGCGGGTCGCTAGGGCAAAGATAAAGAAGATGAAAAGAAAAAGAAACATCATAATACATTAGCACCAATAATATAACAGCAGTGTGTCTAACCTCTTTGGGTGACACTCCCTGTACGATGGCGTCGTCCTCCGAGTCGGAGTCAGCGTCCATGGCGTGCTCTTGGTGGAAAGCGGAGCAGGCAACATCAACCTGCGATACAACATATCATAATTAACATAGCACACAACAACTTTGGAGATTAACCAGTGTGCTAACAGAATTTACATACCTTGACAACCTTATTACAAAAAATGGTTTGAGCTAAAACTAAGGTAAACTAATTGTTAACTGGTTGATTTAAAACACCACTAGTCGCCACAGTCACAAGTGGTCGGTCAAAAGCTGCAGGTTAACTGTTCTATACATTTGGCAGGGATGCGGTGGCCACTCCAAAGGCCTGGTCACACAAAGAGCGTGGCTGGGTGTGATATTCACGTCGCGTGTTGATCACGTGCTTTTGGAGTGCGAATTACTGTGATAAGACGTAACGCCACGCGAAGCTTGGCGTGACGTCACACCCAGCCACGCTCTTTGTCTGAGCAGGCCTTTACTGTATAACACATGGAGTGTTGCAACAGTCGTCTCAGTTCCAAATGATATTATTAAATACTAGCTTTTCCCAGCAGCTTGCTTGCCTGATTTTTTTTTTCACCCTCTTACGAGAGGGATTTTGATAAATGCTTCCTTAGTGGATGCCTACGTTATAAAAGTAACCTACTGTCAAAATTTCAAGTTCCTAACCCCAGCGGTTAGTGCGTTGATAGATCAGTCAGTCAGTCAGTCACTTTCTCCTTTTATATATACAGATTCAGGTTAATTATGTAACACAGGTAAAACTAAAATTTTGTTACGGCGCGTGCGACGACCACTATTAAGATATGTCTCTTATTTTTAACAATCTGCCCAAAAGACTAAATTGCTACAAATTGACTCACCAGCTGCTTCGGATTCATGTTATACAAGATCCTCTCGGCATTATTCTCGGAGTCGTTCCTTGACTCCATGATGGCCAGCAGCAGCTTGGAGGCGTTGTTCTTCAGCTCCAGGACCAGGTCCATGCGTGTCTTGCCGAGTGGGTTGATGTCGTTTAGTATTAGAGCGGTTATTATGTCGAGGCCGTTGCTCTCGTGTGTCGCTATGCAGTTCTGGTTTTCGTGGCATGGTCCTGGGGGAAGAATGGTGGATTGAAGTAAACTATACTATTATATACTATACTATTTATTGCTTTTATTTAGTAGTATTCTAATTTAATATTGTAAGTAACATGTTTATTTATTGATTTGTGTTGTTGTTGCCCGTGGCATCACTATGGTTCTATCAGAAAACTAACGTTGCGACATTTTGTTTTTTTAAATGTCGCAGCATTATGCTGAGATAAGAGCCCTTTTTGGCCTCGTGCAGGTAGTATAAATTCTTATCCTTTATTTTTTTTTGTAAATATTGTTTTTGTTTCTGTAACTGCCCGTGTGAGTCCAAAATAAATAATTTTCTTTCTTTCTTTCTTTTTCTTTCTTTCTTTCAACTAAGGCCCGTATTAATAAACTACTTTCAAAATGGCGCCTAAGAGTAAAATAACAGAAGGAGCTATCAAAATGTAACGTTGTAGAGAAACGAGGTATGGTGTTCCTCCAACGAAAAGGTAGAATCTTCCAAACAGGCCGGTCTTATGCCTGGCGGGCTACTGCGCAATGGTTGATGTTGGGAAGTTGAATATAATATCTGCGTGTCAAATCTTGATATCGCAATGCAGGATGTGTGACGTCATTTTTGAGAATTAATGTTGTAGTACTTGTAGTCCGCAAGTGGCGTAGTAGATATCGCTACAAAGTATTCACACACAAAGAATTTCATACATTTTGATAGCATAATTTTTATTTATTTAACATCGATAGTAACATACAAGGTGTAAAAAGACCCTTCACGAAGCCGTCAACCATGCATTCAGTACATCAAACTAAGTAACCCTACGCAAAAATTGTCGCTGGGAAACGACTTTTTTGGGTGTAAAATTTCGTCTTACTGCTAATTGTAACGCACTCAAAACGCTGTGCTGATAGATGCAATGAGTAGCAAACGGGTAATGTAGGTAAAAAAAAAAAAAAAAGTTGGAACTTTGACCTCCAATATTTCCGTAACTAGAAGGTTCCCAGGCATAGTCCAGAATAAGTTAAAATAAGTACCTTTCGGCATCGTTAAGGGTCTTTGTTAAAACGTAAACCATAATATTGTAAATAATATGAGATGTATTTGACCCTTGCCTCGATAGATGGTGTTGGGATCAAATTGAATCGCGCTATGGTTACGTTACACGTAATAACGTAAATAGTGAACGCCCTAATTTTGATATTGGAACAAATTACAGTACTAGTCTTGCCATCTAGTGGTTTTATTTTCAAACCTTAATTGTTGTGTAGTGGTATACAAGTGTAGTGCGTGGTGAACAGTCTTTTTACACCGTTTATACATCAATGTTTAACAGAGTAGAACACTAAGAGGAAGCTCTCAAATGAGAGCTATTTATTGTTTTAGTTAGTAATTTGATTTATAAATGCTCGTTTTATTTGAAGATAAACTAATCTTCTATTAATTATTTAAGTTACCTTGGCAGTACTCTGTGAGTGTCTCAAGAGTCTGATTGATGAGCGCCACGTTGCCCTCGTTGATGTAAAGGCCCAGCAGCCCCAGTCCACCAGTGGTGGACCCGCAGATACAGTCCAGGAACATGAGGGTTTCCGATACCAGGTTGTAGTTGGACTTGTTGTTTTGGTTGCGGAGTAGGTTCTAAGGAGAAATAATGAAGAACTGTAGCTCTATATGAAGAGTTTCTGGCGTGGGTGTTATAATAATAAACGCTAAAGTTTGAAGCTTCTATGATCCTTAAAAAGACAATATAATCAGCCCATTACAGTTCCACTGCTGGGGAGAGGGATTTCTCTCAGAGCGAGAAGGGTTTTGGACTTAGTCTATCATGCTAACTAGGTGCGCCTTGGCAGACTACACATCCTTAAAGCCTTTGATTTTTGTAGGTCTTTTTGCGCAGATTTCGTTGATTGCAGATATTTTCCTTCACCGTTAACGCAAATGATAATAAAATTCACTGATCATTAAATACAAAACATCATTAAACAGCAGTGATAGCCTAGTGGTGTGACTGTTGGACTGCCGAGGCACGCACCTCTGACTTTTCAGATTCATGTGCGTATTGTATAATTATCACTTGCTTAAAAACGGTGAAGGAAAACATCGTGAGGAAACCGGCATGCCTGAGAGATATTTCTCGACGGCATGTGAAGCCAAGTCAGAGGCCCATGGGCGGCATAAACTCTGACACCAGGTTAGTAAACCACACTAAAAGAAGATCATTAAAAATACAAAATATCTATATTCCTCCATCATTACTATGAAATTCAGTTTTACCTGCAAATCGGGGTTGTGGTTCTCACAGAGCAGCTGCAGGAACCTGAGGATGGGTCTCATGATGGCCACTTTAGGAGGCAGCACGTCCGAGTTGCCGGCCTCTTTCTTCTCTGCCATTATCTCTTCCAGAGCTGTTGTACCTGTGACATAAATATTTAAAGCAATTGAAGGAATTTTACTGTAGAATTAGATACTTCTGGGCTTTGGACTTTTTAGACTGTCTTGTTGGTCTAGTAGTTGCAAGCGCGACTGCTAAGTATGGGGTCCTGAGTTCGATCCCCAGGTCGGGTAAAGTGTTATTGGGTTTTTACATTAGGATTTTTTCAGTAACAGCGTAGAGTCTGGATTTGTGCAAGGTTAATGGCAATAGGCTCGCCACATCTTACATGGGACTTAATACAAGAGAGGCGAAACGTGGGAGTACAGACTTCTGTAATAGAAGAACACGCCTGCTTACCCCTTCGGAGATTACAGATGTGAGTATATATAAGGTCTAACCAAAATACCTGGACAAACTTTTACACAGTGTTCAATACGTTTAACTAAACACATCTATGCAAAAAAAAAAACGAGATCCAAGTGTTTTCTTTCTAACCAAAAAATAGTTACGTTTGAAATTGCCTGTACTCTTTAATTTAAGAATAAACTCATTCATTTTTTATGCATCGACCGCCAACGGGCCGCGCGCTAATTCCGTGCCGTGTTTTACCTAAACAGCGAAGTGAAAAATGTTAAAAAAAAAAAAAAAAAAGTAAAATTAAATTTGAAAAATAATTTTTGGTTAGAAAAAAAAAAAACACTTGGATCTCGTTTTTTTTTGCTTAGATATGTTCATTTACACGTACTGAACACTGTGTAAAAGTTTGTCCAGGTATTTTAGTTGGACCTTATATATGTGTTTGAGAAACTACTTCTCATTCTCGTTTGAAATAATCGTGGTAGAATTGTGTAATAAGTGGGCTGGTAAACAAAAAATATCCTACCATGCGACATGGTGTGTATATCCGAGTACGCGTGGACAGCGGAGGCGCACGCGCTGCTCACTTCATCATCCATCTCCTCACCGACGACTAACACGCTGGGGGATTTAATAACTGCAAAGTAACAAATTTAGAGTGTATTTTACGATAGATTTCTGCAAAGTGCACCCAGAGAAGGGTAGTGTATAACTTATTGAACAAAGAGAAGAAAAATTATATGTCGTAGGATAATCGGCAAAATCGGATTTTTGCGATAATCCTAGGACGATTGCAAAGGACCGGATATTTGGACTGTAAGACAGATTGTCCTAATCATCCGAGCTAGTTTTAGGATCATTGCAAAAATCCGGCTTATCTTAGGTAAGTCTCGAATACCGCTCACGTTATTATTATTATTTTTTTATTTAGATAACCAACAGCGATACATATAATAAATTACAGAATATGTGTATAGGGTATGTGACTATAATTTTTTTATTAGAAATCTCGAAACTATTACAAAAATGGTAGGCAACAGTGAAAAAACTACTGAGATATTTAATAAAATGCCCAAGTTATAAACGATTGAAAATTGCTCACTAGACAGAGACAACATGACGCCACAATGACGTCATACCTTGCAAACTTCATAATTATTTGACACCACTCCATACAATATCCGTTTCGCGCGACAAGGACAGAAAATGCCCCCTCCAAAAACTTCACAAGCGTGTAGCTCCTCTATTTTTTCATCGATTTTATTTATTTTTTCCCATATCAATTTGTATCTATACTTTCTTTAAAATAATACTAAATTGTTGTACATTTTTAATAGTAGTCAACTACCCCATTACAGTATTGTATGGCTAATAATAGGTTTCCCTGAATAACTAGGATAAGTATAAAACACGCGAACAGACAGAAAAGTTCGATTTACTTAAATTTAAATTAAAAAAAACCTTATAGAAAATATTATGAGCTTAATTGCGTGTCAGTTTGCTTTCTTTTATGGCTTTTATAATCTGTGCCTTGAAGGTAGGTTTAGTACAGTTAAATATATCTACTCGAGAGAAATTTGTGTTATATATTCGAGCAATACGGGTCAAAACATAATTAGTGGCGTAATTAGTCGAGTGCCGAGGCACGTATAACATTGGTGTGTGACGAGTACGCCGCAGAGGAGTACAAAATCTTATCTGTGCGACCAACTCCGGGCAGTCCAGGCGTCCATTGAGTATATCATATAGCAAACACATATCCAGAACCTTACGCCTTTCATCGAGTGTCAACAGATCATGTGTCCGCAGGTGTTGTCATAGGACATCGGAGGTTTACGGAGGCGATAGTTAAGGTGGTTAATAAATTTCCTTTGAACCCGTTCTAGTTGATTCTTATATATAATGTATTGGGGGGACCAGATTGGACACGCATATTCTAAAACGCTGCGCACATATGCAAAATATACCGATTTAAGAGCCTCAATGTTTTTAAAAAAGAAACGCTGATTGGCTGATACGATCGTTATCACCTTTCTATGTCTATAGATCTTTGTGAAGAGCCATGTTCTGACCAACCAGAATAAAGATGATATAAATCGACTCTTAGATAAGCCAATCAGCGTTTATGTTTCCAATCCTGCTGAACAAACTGGGATTTTTGCATTGATTCTGAAAATAGCGCGAATAATTACAAAAATCTGTCTGTCTAAGATTCCAAATATCCGATCCTTTGCAATCGTCCTAGGATTATCGCAAAGTTCCGGTTTTTCCGATTATCCTACGACATAATGTAAAAATTAAAAGAACACAATTGGCTGTCTTGTCACTAAATGTGATTTTAACATTACTGACAACGCGGAAGTCGATCTAGCATCGAATATTCGATATTAATGGATTCAGTTCTCAATCGACGCCACCTGACGGTCGAAGAGAAGACCAGAAAACCTCTTACGATCGGGTGTGGGTTGCTTTTGTTTCTCAGAGTAGCTGGAGCGCTGTTTATCGCTACTGGCAGCAGAGGTACTGCTCGCTGCCAGCGACCTGATCTCCTGCTGAGCCTCACGCATTTTGTCGTAAAATACCTGCAGGACAAACATTGAAACATAATAAAAAAATGTTTTTTTTTACCTACTTACATACTATCACGCCTGTTTCCATTTGGGGTAGGCAGAGACTATAGATTTCCACCTGCTACGATCCCGACACACCCTTTTCGCTTCATCTACATTCATTAACCTTCTCATGCATGCTCGTCGGTTAAGAGAGCTACCAACCTTTTTGAGAACGTCCGCGATTTGTTCGTGGTACGTTACGTTCGCCGAGGTCGGCCCCTTCCAACTATTCCATTCACACTCGCCTTGTACACTTGTTTCGTTAATCTCCTTTCGTCCATCCTCTCTACATGACCAAACTATCTTAACATACCTTTCTCAAACTTTCTCACTACATTTTTCTTTCACTCCATAACGTTCCCTTATCACGCTGTTCCTTACTTTATCTTTCAAAGCTTTCATTGGTACTGCATCAATCCTACTTTCAACTTTTTTTTAAATATTTCAATATTCTTAACATAACAACACATAATATAACATGACGCCTGTATTCCCCGAAGGATTGGGCAGAGGTGTATAGTAACACCCTCATTTCACCGTTTGTTCAAGTCCCATGTAATAGGCGGCTATCCTGTTCCCATCAACCGGGCACAAATCCAAACTCCGGACTGCTACTGAGGAATTCCACACGGAAAAAACCAATAACATTTTGTCTGACCTGGGGATCGAACCCAGAACCTCACGATCAGCAGTTGCACTTGCCACCGCAGTTTAATATTCTTCTAGACAGATTATGGTACATCAAAAATTTCACACTTTCAATTGCTGTTGTGTAGTCTCAGTGGGTCAAATAGGGGTCATCCATCCAAGGCATATGCAACTTCACGAATCTCCATTTTTCCATTAGATACATAGTGTAATAATGGTGCGTGTATGACAAGATGTATGAATGTGGATGAAGCGAAAGGAGTAAGGATCGTAGCATGTGGCGTTCTATAGTTTCTGCCTGCTCTCATAAGAAAAAGGTGGAGTTTATGTACGTATGTTATAAATATTGAAAAAAAAAGTTCCTACCTTCAAAAAGGCCTGTGATATTTCACCATTTTGCAGTTTGGTGAATATGCTGTGTTGAATGATTGGGTTACCACCTTCCAGGAGTGCAATACCTGTTAAGGAAAGAATACATGAAATAGTTACATTATTTGCAGAATTTCCCTAGCCAATTGCCATCCAAACGCGATGCAAACATAATCATAATCAGCCCATTACTGTCCCACTGCTGGGGACGGGCTCCTTCCCAGAATGAGAAGGGTTGTGGCTTTAGTCTACCACGCTGGCCTGGTACAGGTTGGCGGAGGTCTTGCGAACTCCAGTATAAGGGTACACTCATACATATAAGTCATGTCGACCACAAGTCACCGATTTATAACAAAAACTTTGGAAATAAATATTTGATCATTTGAATTTCGTCCAATAAATGAATGTTTTCGTTTGCTCAGCGTTAGGCGTAATGCACACAGAGGACGAGCCGTGGACGGGACGCATATTTGTATTTTCGGCGTTTGTCGAAATATGCTTCCCGTCTACTCTGTGTGCATTGCGCCTAAAAATCCACTGAAATATACTTCTAGGGAACAATTCGAGTTTGATATGGAACTTCTTTCTTCAGGGTATCAAAACAAATTCAAAATAGATGTTCTAATACTCACCAAGCTGTATAGCTTCCAGAAAGATGGCCTGTCTGTTGGTGCTCTTGATGACCAGGTCCACCACGAGGTCCGAAGCCCCCTCCTTATCCAGGTGAGCCTGCACTTGGGCCAGCGTCTGTCCAGTGCGAAGCAGGACTTTTGCTGCATAAGCGATGAATATTGTTAGTTTTATAGCATCTTGATAATGGAATTGTAAAGTTAGCAAAGGTGGTAAAAGCATTGCTAAATAAAATAGGGGGAAAAGTGGGGAACAGCTTGCATTTAAAAAAAAACTTCGCTTGGTCGCGTTTGACCCTAGTCTCACCTGATGGTAAGCGCAGACAGGGTCTAAGATGGAGCACACGAATCAAAGGAACGGAGATATAGAGGGATTCCCCTCTACCTCTCTGGCTCTCACATACACACCCGAGAACACTTTAATGTTCAGGTGGTAGCTATCCAGGCGGACCGTATAGATCTTACCACCAAGCAAAATAAGTTAAATAAATAAATAAATAATATTGTTAAAAATGGGGTGGATTTTAGTGTTTCCAGGGTTCCATACGAAAGGATCGGAACGGAACACTATTGCTGTTTCAAAGCAGTTCGTCCGTCTGGCTGTCAGAAATATTTTGTTACAACAGACATACCGTAAAATGGGGTGAATAGGGATGCAGGGGTGAATCGGGACGAAACATTAAAAGGGATTTTAACATTGAAATAATATAGTTTGTTACCAAAAGGACTAATGTATTTACTGTATTATAATTAACGATAGTGTCCTTGTTGGCAAGAAACTATATTATTTCAACAATAGAATCCTTTTTAAAGTTTCGTCCCGGTTCACTTCTGCATCCCTATTCACCCCGTTATATGGTAATGGTATTTATTAAATAAACATGGGAAAAGCCACAAAGCAATTGAGTAGGTGGGCTTTAAGAACGTATAAGGTGAATTTTGGTTAAGGAATTCATGCACACATTGCGTGTTTAATTGCTCAAGCTATCATTAGTTAAAATTTTAATTTACAGACTGCTGCATTAATTTGGTGCCGTCCAGGTTGCTTTGGAGGCTCTAGTAATGTACCCTGGTACTTGTAGTTCTAGGAATACAATAGAGATTAATGTAGGTCTCTACAGGGTATAAACGAAATCATGTAACTCCTTCAAACCTCGTGATGTACTGCTGACATAGATAAACGCTGAACGGGATACTTATGGATTTTATAAAAAAAATTACAAGTAGTAAACACGTGTTCTTAATGTGAGGCATTTTAGCGCCCCGAGCGAATTGCGTGGCTTTCGCTCGCTGCGCGGTCATTTAACTCAGGACGCTAAAATGCTTCACGTTTAGAACACATGTTTACTTCTTGTAATTTTTTTTATTGAATCCAAAAGTATACCGTTCAGTGTTAATCTATGTCAGCAGTACATTACGAGGTTTAAAGCAATTACATGATTTCATTTACGCCCTTTATAACAATACCTGCACAAATATTTATCTACTAGAAGTACTTCTTCTTAGCGTGTCGATGGCAATCTAAATTGAGTCGGTCTAGAACTTAGCTACGAGTTTAGCGTTATCAGTAGCGTCCATTAGTTTCTGCAACGTGCAGGTATCAGGGCACTTAGGGCGTGATGTCAAGCGTCCAATCGTTTGTGGAACAGCACCACATTTACACTCCAGACCCAGGTTGTTCGACGCAAGGAAAACCTGCTCAGGTGGAGATTCATAGACTATTCCAGCTTGGGGTGTAAATGTGGTGCTGTTCCACAAACTAGAAGCACTAGGGTGCATGAAAAGAGCTTCCAGAAGTGACCAGGGAGATACAAAATTGATGCACTTGTCTGTACTTTGGCTAAGTTTAACTCAGTGTTGCAAAAGTTTATACTAAATATCGCCTGGCATATTTAGTGCAGCATACATTGTTATATACTCGTAAATAATTATATATTATACAGCTAGGCTTTAAGGTTAAAATTAATATAAAATTGAAACAATTTTATTGGAGTATGGCAAGCCATAGTCCGTGCGCAAGTGCTACTCACCGCCTGAGGTATGAGGGCAGCAGGAGGGGGGTGCGAAACAATAGACGCGGTGTGTCAGTTTGCTTTGTGTTGTCTGCCGCGCGCACCCCCCTCCTGCCGCTCACATACCTCAAGAGGTGACTAGCACTTGCGCGCGGACTATATCTAGTTTATTTTTCTTTATTATAGGCCGTCTTTACAGTTTTATACTAAACATAAGACTGTTTCTTCTACAACCCACGACAAGACATTGCTATGTGGTCGCTTAACCGCTCCTGAAGTGGAGGAGTTCTTAGAATCTAAATCAGTCTCTAACTTAGTCATAACAGCTTGCCTTTGTTGTGACGACCTTGGGCCTGACCTGGAGGTCGGCTTTGGTTTGGATGGCGTGGAACTTTCTTCGTTTTGATTACCGATTAAAGCTTTAACTTGAAGCTGTTCCGCGATACTAATAAACGATACTAGTGTCGTAGTAAACGTTTCATAGTAATATATGGCGCTGTGAGTCTTCAAATTTTGTCGTGTCGTAAGCCGTGGAAAACCAGCCTAACCGGTGAAGTGATTAATTTTAAAATATGCCAAGCGATATACCAAACACTGTGCAACATAAAACACTTGCGTATGTGTAAGTAGGTGGCACTCTTAGTACCGTCTAGTGGCATGGACCCACCTGTCTTCAGCTGAGGCGGATGACTTTCTGCGTCGCATGCGGTGAGAAATAAAGAAACAGATTGCTACACTATACTATTAAGTGTTAAGTTTTTAAGATGCCTTTGCTCCACGATACGCTAAAAATTCATCGTACTATTTTTACGGCTGTAGACGTCGTTGGCGGCCCCAGCACATTTGTTTGACGTCTATGGCCGTCGATGGCGTTCAAAAGTTTAATATGCTTAATTCTTAATTTTCTTTTACTTTTTTCCTCACAAAGGCATCTTTGTTTCACTATACGTACGCACTAAATCCTATCACCATTAACTAACAAGTTTAGTGTCATATTAAATTAGAGTATAAATATTTTCAAAGGGAAAGAGAACCAAGAATGGAATTAGACTTTTTTAAGACAAAAACAAGAAGGCACTTATTTTATTAATATCAATTTTTGCCGCATTTTATAGGACAGGGTGCCGATCCCAAGATAGTTTAGAAAAACTAGAATGATGATGAGTTTTTAAAACTATTGGTACATAATGAAAGCTTTAATTGGATTTTTTTGTCAAATATTTACTTGAACAACATGTTAGCGTCAAGGAAAAATAATCAACCCATTACTGTCCCACTGCTGGACACGGGGCTCTTATCAGAATGAGAAGGGTTTAGGCCTTAGTCCACCACGTTGGCCTGGTGCGGGTTTCCAGACTACACACACCATCGATAACATTATGTAGATACCGATAACAAGTGTAAGTTCTAAATATTTTTACTTAAAAATAGTAATCTTTCCCTTTGAAAAATATACGTTATGTTGAAGTTTTCTAATCAAGTTATTACCAGTGCTTATAAGTATCTACCGCTAATTGTGTGCACACTAGTTTGACACTATCCTTGGGAAACTGTTAAGAAGTTTGTTAATTTAGCACTGTTACTGCTAGATGGAAGATTGGTTCACCATTTTTGTTTAGATAGAAAGAAGAATACAATAGGGTACTTAGCTACTATTGATTTATTAGAAATCTTGAAATTATTGTTTTCAAACTTTCGCGATTTGTACACATTATAAAAATTCTAGTTCGGGTCTAATCGCGTAGAAAATTTATAAGGCAGAAAAATACCTTATTTATCCCGACAAACAATCAACATCATGGAATCCGGTCATCAGTAAGTGTTATCGTTGACGGGACGATTTAGGCGAGTGTAAAGACGTCGTTAGTGTGGTGTGTCGAAGAACCGACGATAATGGCGCTTATTACAAAAAGTGGTTTAAACCAAGACTAAGGTAAATCCAGATTTATAATATACCCATCATTTGCTAACGTCATATAACAAAAAGAGATGGAGCAATTTTAAAACCGAGGTTTTTCTTAGTCCATCTTTCGTAATAAGAGGGCCTATGTTTAAAAATCAAGATCAAGTGATGGTAGATGAAAATACCCTTGCTTCACGAAGATGACAATTGTTCCGCCACTTTCAGTCTACCCGTGACCACGGCCGGTGAAATTCGGTCGAAACGTCGGGATAAATAAGGTATTTTTCTCTTGAAATTATTACAAAAAATATAAACGACACCGAAAAAGCTAATGAAATCTATAAAAATAAATTAAATTTATGTGTCCGTTTGTAATATCAAATAATAGCTTTTTACTAAATGCATATGAAAGTATATACGGTACTCATAGTAAAAAAAACTGTCCGCCTGTTTCTTTGGACTAATCTCTGAAACGGCTGGACTGATTTTGACGGGACTTTCATTGACAGATAGCTGATGTTATAAGGAGTGACTTAAGCTACTTTTATTTTAGAAAAATAATTAAGGTTCCGCGAAAAAAAATTAAAACTCATCCGACTTCTACGCAGGTGAAGTCGCGGGCACAGCTAGTATTTAATAAAAGTTATAAACGACTCAAAATTGTTCACTAGACAGAGACGACTACTACCACAATGACGTCATACTTTAAAAACTTCATAGTAATTTGACATCACTCTGTAGTCTCCGTTCAATACCCGTTTTGCGCGACAAGGACAGAAAGTTCCCTTCCACAAACGTCAAAAGCATGCAGCTCCTCCTCTATTGTTTCATTGATTTCATTTATTATTTCACTTATCAAGTTCTTTTTATTCTTTCTTTAAAATAGTAGTAGTAGTAGCACTTTTAAATAGTAGTCAAATACCCTATTTTGGTGTACTTGTTTGTACCTTTAAACTTTCAAATATTATATTGCACGTCAAATAACTGGAACCAAGATGGCGTCGACTGTCAAACTTGAATGGCTTACTAATAGCCACTGAATAGTTCCACTATGCACCAACTAGTTCCATCATCAGACCCTGAACACCAACTGCAATTTACCTGAACCTCACATAGATTACGCAGTCGACGCCATTTTGGTTCTAGTTATTTCACGCGCATTGTACCAACAACAAAGTAGGGAGTTATTTTATACATTATATTATAACATTCCCATAGTATGGTCACAGTAAAACTAACCTACTCCATACAGTGGTTCATCTAGAGTTTGATATTGACAGTTATTAAAGGCAGTTCGGGAGATGACGTCACTGTGATGGACGACTGTATGGAATGGCTAGACTGTGGTATGGTATGACCAATGGTGAACCCAGTCTTTGATATTCTACTTCACACCTCAGTAATAATATTGAAGCATGGTTCTGATTATGTTTACTGTAATTGAGTGATGAGTATAAAAGCAATAATTTTGGAAAAATTACAGGTCTACATTCGCAGTACCGCCATCTAGTGTCGATTTTGGAACTACTCAAAAACTGCTATTGATTTTTCGAAAAATTCTAAATCCGAGAGCAGAACGGCAACAAAACAAGAACACTGCGACTTTTGATATACGACCTGGCCTACTAGGCCTGCTTTCTCTCACCTCATCACCCAACTAACTCAGCATAACCAGAACCTCATTAAATTAAAGTTGTATGTGACAGTACGTACCACCGGGCCCGTGCGTGACGGTGACGGAGGATGGCGGCAGCATGATCTTGGGCTCAGACTTGCGGTTTATGAAGTACTGAGATAACAGCTTGGAACGGAGTTGGTTGCCCTGGAGACGAAATTTAAACAAAGTGAATAAACATAGTCAGATATTGGCGCCGATTCTCTTGTTCACCGACATAATCATAGCATAATGAGCCCATTACTGTCCCACTGCTTGTTTTGACGACACGTTTGGTGCAGTGGCTAAGCGATTGGCTTCTGCGCTGCGGGTCGTGGGTTCGATTCCCGCACGGAACAAATATTTGTATGGCCTACAGATAGTTGTTCCGGGTCTGGGTGTTTGTGCATGTGAAGATTTGTGTCTGTAAACGCACCCACGATACAGGAGAAATCCTAGTGTGGGGCAACGTTTTTAAAAAAAAAAAAAAACTGCTGGGAACGGGCTTCTTCTCAGAATGAGAAGGGTTTAGGCCTTAGTCCACCACGCTGGCCTGGTGCGGGTTGGCAGATTACACACATCATCGAGAACTTTATAGAGCAGGTTTCCTCCTGATGTTGTTCCTTCACCGTTAACGCAAGTGATATGACTGATACCCACAAGAATTCGAAAAGTCGGAAGTACGGGCCGGGATCGAACCCAGACTCTCCTGCATGGAAGGCAACCGTTCAACCGGTAGGCTATTACTACGTGTTGGAAATATCAGAAGTAAATTGTATACCTTTTCTCCATATTCAGGGTCGACAGCCATCATCTCCCGCAGAGTACGCAACACTTTGACGCACAGCTTCTCTTCTTTCTCTTCTAGAAGCTTTTCCGTATGACGGATTAGCCTGAGAAGGAAAAACATTATTATCTGTTATTTTTAACCTTAATAACAACCGTCTTAGATCCACAATGGAATGACAGTAAAATAGACAAATTCAATGTAAGCTATCGTTTATGGAGATAGAATAGAATATACTTTATTGTACACCAAAATTGTAACACAGATCTTATACAATAACAAACATTAAAGGGTACAATGGCGGTCTTATCGCTGATAGCGATATCTACCAGACAACCTTTGGATGAACAGGAAGTCAATGAATAAGATAGAGGGGGTAGTCCATGGTGTACTGCTGCAAAATATATACTACACATCATACATAGACATAATACTGAGATACTGCATTAACAAGGTGTCCTGCGAACGCGACAAACGCGATCAAAACAATGGCTTTCACTGCTGGATGTATGTTATCTGTCTGTCTGTTTTTGATCCGTGTGAGAATTGCACTACGACCCGTAGCACAGAAGCCAATAGCTCAGCCACTGCACCAAACGTGTCGTCAAATCGTCGTCTATGTCTGCGGCGAGACGCGACGTAACGCGTACTTTTCACCGCGTAGCATCGTGTCGCGTTTGTCGCCTACGTAGGAGACCCCGTTAGCGTTAAGCGTGATTCGGAGCGTAGTGCAGACAATTCAAATACACTTTCATTCGGGTAGGGTCATTTTGGGTACGAGAAAAGCGAGATAACGAACTGAATCGATCGACAACTGACTCATTGAAAAGGTTCAAAGACCTTACCTGAGTTTACATCGTCACACGATGTATTAGAGCGATTATGAAGGAGGTTTTTTTTTTTTTGTAATTGTATGTATGACAGGCTCGTGAGCTCGTGAGAGGGGCTCGTGGCTAATTACCAACCGCGCGGATCATACGATTTGCGAGGTTAAGCTGCGCTTGCCACGGTCAGTCCGTGGATGGGTGACCGTTCGTTACACAACGAATCCCCTCCACACCTCGGAGAGCACGTTAAACCGACGGTTCCGGGTGTCATACGAATACCTATGACAGTCGTTACCAGAAGTCAGAAGCCCGAAAGTCTGACAACCGGTCTAACCTTATGATATCGGCATTGCCCTGTAACTGGGTTGCGAAAGTCTGATGGCAGTCGCTACGTGTAAAATACTGGCATTCATCCGCAGATGCGAACCAGATGGTTAGACTGGAAGCTGACCCCAACTAAGTTGGGAAAAGGCTAGGTAGAACATGTGTGACAGTTCGCGGCAGAGACCACGGCGAATCCCGACACTTTTTGTACAGAAATTCAGCCAATCGTCTAACTTATTCCTCAGACAAAATTTATCCGACGTTGGCTAAAATCGGGTCCAAGTCCAATAATGGATGCTGTTACCTGGATATAAAGATCCCGCTGGTGTCAGAATGCGAGACCTCGCCAGTACTGGTGAACAGCAGTTGTGGCTTGTACAGGATGTCCACGAGGAGTGACTGCTCCGCTTGCAGGAGAGGACGTAACTGCTCCTCCAGTAACGCCACTATCTCTTGAAGGCCTTCCATTACTGATCTGTCGTTTTGAAGGTTCGCCTAATGAAAAAAAACATGAAAAGGTCATGAAGTGTGGAACTGTGGCCGAGGGTCTTTTGTAAAGAAGTTCAGAGGAAAACCAGTAGTTTGGAAGATGTTTAGGGAAAAAAATCCAGCGGTTCGGAAAAAATACTGTCGACATGGCAATTTCCTAGTCACTTTCAATACACATCTACAAGCAACAACATGAGCGAGATCGAAATCGATAAACGCGCTCGATGCGCACTTGTGAAGCGCTAACACTAAGGTGGCGGGCGTGTGCGGGTGTTTGGGGCATGTGGGACACGACGAGCCTCATACACGATTGCCATGTCGACCTGTCACAGGTTTTGGTCAGCAAAAATAAATTGATTAGCGATGAATGCTCAGTCAGCGGAGAAAATGGTGCCAAAATCTCGACACCTTTACTGCGTTATTTAAAAAAATACCACGAAGTGGAAAGTGTGAACTTGTCACTTTTAACGTAACCTAACCACGTCGGACTGCTCAGACTATATAGCAGATGATGTCATTTTTCTACCTGTAAAATGTGACTAAAATTAATTTCTGAAGTAAAACACTGTTTACCTGTGAAGCCATTTTCTCAAGTTTGGAAGACTTGGATGCTAGTAGCCACTTGCTGGTCTGTCGGGAGAGAGCGGCTGCTTTTTCGAATACCGTTTGTATCTTGGCTTCTAGTTCCAGAGGAATGGCTATACTACGAGACTTAGCTGGGGACAAAAACGATGTACTTATAATGATAGCTCACCTGGACCTCTTAATGAAGAAGAAGAAGCAGAAGAGAAGATTAAACATTTATTGACACACAAACAATACAAATGAAAATAAGGCGGTACTTCTGGACACGGCGCGTATTGTTAGGATGTTCCTCTCTCTTAGGCCCTGACCACCAGCTTGGACCCTGTTCCCGATACCGGTTGGTTATTGTCTGCGTAGCCTTTTCCCAAGAATGTTGGGGTCAGCTTCCAGTCTAACCAGATGCGGCTGAATACCAGTATTTTACACGGAGCGACTGCCATCAGACCTCCGCAACCCAGTTACCGGGCATTGCCGATATCCTAAGGTTAGTTACCATTTTTTTATATTTATAGATACTTGTTTATTTTTTTGCTTTGTTGGTCTAGTGGTCGCAAGTACGACTGTTGACCATGGGGTCCTGGGTTTGATTCCCAGGTCGGGCAAAGTATTACTGGGTTTTTCCTTTAGAAATTTCTCAGGTAGATGGCAAAAGGCTCGCCCCCTATTACACGTGACCTAAACATAACTGGCGAAACGAGGGTGTCCTAAAACACCTCTGACGAATCCTTTGGGGAATACAAGGCGTGATGTTATGTATATGTAGTATTTTTATTAAATTTTGATAGATGAATAAATCAACGTAAGAGGCTGTGCAGAGTCTAGAGATATTATAATAATGATAACTAACACTCACCAACATCGCTAAGTGTCCGGATACACTTCTCCACATTCAGTTTCTGCGGCGGCGTGAGCCACGGACACTGGTAGATGCTGAAGGTAGTCTGGAGCAGCTTCACGAATATCGACTGGCGAGTCTGTGGGGGTGAGACAGGGTGTAAGCATAATTGAATTTCGAAAAGATAAGTATATGACGCTGTGTCGCTGTTGGGATGTTGTCGGACATCGCTGGCGTCACGTGTCGCGGGACGAATATCACCTAATGTAAACGCAGCTTAATATTGCTTGAACGTTCTGTTCTGCGTTGCCTTTTCCCAACTATGTTGAGGTCAGCTTCCAGTCTAACCAGATGCGGCTGAATGCCATTATTTTACACGGAGCGACTGCCATCAGACCTCCAAAACCCAGTTACTGGACAATGCCGATATCCTAAAGTTAGACCGATTGTCAGACTTTCGGGCTTTTGACTTCCCGTAACGACTGTCATAGGACTGTCTTAACATGCGCTCCGAAGCACGGAGGGGTTTCGATGTGTAACGAACGGTCACCCATCCACAGACTGACCGCGGCAAGCGCAGCTTAACCTCGCAAATCGTATGACCCGCGCGGTTGGTATTAGCCACGAGCCCCTCAATATTGCATGACTGTCAATGCTATTATTACTTACGTAAAGATGCAGTAAAATTCCGAGCAGCGATAAAATATAAACACGATTAATTACATAGGTAATAAATAAAAATAATAGATTTATTATTAATTTAATGCTTGTTTAAATAAATAATCCTTGCATTATGATAAAATTAATGACTTAAACTGCATTATTGTGCGTCTATCGTGTGTTGAAGAGTGCAATTTATCGTTTACGAAATAAGTTTTCTCTGATAGTAAATACTACTAATGCTTCCGACTTTCACGAATGAACCACGGGATTGACGAAAAGTTTATTAGCTATCGTCCAAAAAATGACGTGATTTTGATGTAAATGGGATCTATAGCGTTAACGAAGCCTAAAAACCTCGAATAAAAATCTGTTTGTTTTTCTATCGCTTTAATATCACGAACTACCCTCTTTTTTACATGCACATATATGGCCATCTAAAGGATGTCGATGTTGTGCGAAAAGACAGCCCATTGTATGTATGTCATTGTTTTTATAATCTTGCTTGTTTTGTGTACAATAAAGAGTATTGTATTTTCTCACCTGCACTGTAGTGCTCTGATCGCTGAAGGGCGAGTTGAAGAACGTGCATATAGTGTGCATGAGCACGTCTGTCACGTAGTTGACCCAGGCCTTCTGCGTGCCCACCTGAGGTGGCTTGCGGGACGTCGAAGGAACCTCTGTGGATGGACCTGGTGAAAAATTGTTATAGGATCGTTGAAAATCTGTAAGAACACCTCCCGACTCTCACCGAGGCAGAAACTTAGATGCTATCCTTTACTATTTGATGTTAAAAATTAAGATAGGAGATAATGTCTTGGGATGTCTCGGCAAGAATGTTGCTGGCTTTGAAAACCAGTAACAATTGTCAATGAGGAATGAATAAGTCATCGGCTTTTGTGGGTTTCATCCGATGACGTCGAAGTTAGGGCGTGGGATAGTTCGTCACATGCATGCGCCGCGGATACGGTGTACGCTAGGGAGAGATAATCTCATGTTCACCTTGTTATGCTTATTAGCTAGAGGGAACAGTTCCCGCGCGTAGCAAACATATCATAACAAATATAGTTGGTGCCCTCACCTTTTTTTCAGCAAGATAATTTAATATACTTTTTGTGGCCAGAATTTCAGCTTCGTATCTTATGGTACTCACCAGGAACTTGATGCGGCGCGTCGCTGTGCAGGATAGCCTGCATGTCCTGCAGGAAGGAGCGCTCGAACAGGTCCCACATGTAGTTGCTGGAGTAGATCTCTTTCATCTCGACCTCCGTGTCGATGTAGCAGTGGTTTAGAAATCCCACGTATGCTTCTTTTACCTGTAATGGCAAATAATTCAGACGGTTCGTGAGCCAAGTGATGAAAATGACAAGCAATCCCGAAAAAAGTACATAAATAGCAATGTGTCTCATGACAATTATAATTTTAAAGTCTTTCTCGTTCTTATAAATGCTACCAATTACTCTAAATTCTGATGACTATTTATCAAATCCATGTTCTACAAATATAGCGAAAGCAGATTCTGACAACTTGCATGGCAAATTATCATCATCCTCCTGCCCTTATCCCAACTTATTTGTGGTCGCCGCAGTATGTCTTCTTCTTCCATACATCTCTATTAGCCGTCATCTCAGTAGTCACGCCCTTTTTTTTTTTTTTTTACTAGGCCTGCCTTTCGTCGCCGTCTCCCCTAATGTTAAGCGATGATGCGGTCTACGATGGAGCACGCTTGCCCAGAAGAAACCGATTCACTCGTGACTTGAAGACACCCAGATTGTAACTGTCGGGGAACACCCACTCGGGCAGCGCATTCCACTGTTTGGCGGTTTTCACAATGAAAGTGGAATCAAAACGCTTCGTTCGGGTTTTTGGTATATCAACCATGAACCGATGGCGCTTTTTCGTGCTTCTGGCCGTCCGATAGAAAAAAGGGCAGGGGGGTATTAGATCATGCAGATCTGAAGCACACTCTCCGAAATGTGTCCGATAAAAAACCGATAGACTAGCAACTTTGCGCCGATGCTCAAGACTTTGGAGCTTGGTCTGAACAAGGGAGTCGTTGTTGATGAGCTTCTTGGCACGCTTCTCAATGGACTCCAACGCCTCAAGCTGGTATTTGGCTGAGCCAACCCAAAGGTGCGAGCAGTACTCCATGCACGAACGAACCTGGGCTTTGTATAGTTGAAGCAACTGTTTCGACGTGAAGTACCGCCGCACCTTCGAGAGGACACCTAGCTTTTTAGCAGCCTATTGAGCTTTGGACTCAATATAGGAGCCAAAGTTGAGGGTCAACGTCAGAGTAACGCCCAAGAGCTGAAGATGGTCAGTTATCTATATATCCTTTCTAGCCATATCATCTTTTACACTATCTGAGCATCGTTTCTTTGGCATGGCAAATAGATACACTTGATGGCACAAAAATACTGAAGTATCCTGGGATGCAGTTATCATTATCACACATGAACATCAAAAATTGTCGTACTTTTTTTTGTATCTTTATTATCTTTACATAGTATAAAACAAAGTCGCTCCGGCTGTCTTTACGCTTAGATCTTTTAAACTACGCAACGGATTTTAATGCAGTTTTCAGCAATAGATAAAGTGATTCAAGAGGAAGGTTTATGTGCCCCACATTAGTATCTAAATTGCACTCGGGCGAAGCCGGGGCGGGTCGCTAGTTTATTATAAAAGGAGGGGAATGAAATGTATATCATTCGAAAGGTACTGTGACAGAGATGTACACAAAACAATCATGTGTGCATGTTGCTGCTAAGGCAGGTAAAATAATGGTCGAATTTCGTCCATAAGCGATATGAAAAGCTTATTATATCTTGATCTACTCTACACTTACCTCAGGTATACAGTCAAGGTGCGTGATCATAGACACGATGTCATCCAGTGGCAGTAAAGAATGACACTTTATCTCTGTGTATACATTCTTGCCCATCGTGCAGCATGTTAGCAGCTTTACCAGCTGGATGTGGTACCTGCGCGAAAGGAATTACTGGTAAATATTCAAGGTCATGTAGAAAGAAAACTTGCGGAGAAATATTGAGATTTATGACTCTATACGTGGCTATAATCTTCAAAGCCATTATTTCTATGGTGCATGTAACTTTTTTAAGAATTCCAATCTAAAATAGGCACTACAACGCCGAAGACGTATTTGAAAAAAAAAAGAATTCGCGGCGCGCCTGTCTGATGTGAAACATCGAAACTCATTTTTTTTAAAAAAACTTGTCGAATCAAACCGAAGAGAGCCGACGAGTTACGAAGGTCTGCCGTCGTGTGTCTGCCATAGCGAGCGTCGCCACGCAACAGCCGCTCTCACATCCGTACCACCGCATTATATGTTTCACATCAAAAAAAATTACAGTATTTCATGTGTTATGAATAGGGCAGTTGGAGCGCAGCGGAGACCAATTATTAATTTAACGATACATATTTGGACCCGTCTTTACGTATTCAACGTAGTAGATCAGGTTATGTGATCGTCTCTAACTAGACAAGCAAGCAGTAGTAGTAGTGGTGGCAAGCGCAACTGCTGATCGTGACATCCTGGGTTCGATCCCCAGGTCGGGCAGTGTTATTCGGTTTTTCCGTGTTGGAATTCCTTAGTAGCAGTCCGGAGTTTGGATTTGTGTCCGATTGATGGCAATAGGCTCGCCCCCTATTACATGGGACTTAAACATAACGGCGAAATGAGGGTGTTACTATACACCCGTAATGGGCTGATTGTGATGATGAACAGTTACCTGAGCGCTTCCGGCATGTCGTTGGTCTGTCGGAACTGTCGCATCATCTGAATGAAGTAGTTGAACGACACTTTATCGTTGTAGAATACTAGGACATCTTCACCTGCGTTCACCATCTGAGGAAATTAAAAGATGAAGATAGAAGGCAATGGACTCCCCCTATTACATGGGACTTAAACATAACGACGAAATAAGGGTGCTACTATACACCTCTGCCCAACCCTTCGGGGTACACAGGCGTCATGTTATGTTATAGTCATATACAGTTGATTACGTTAAAAAAAACAACGCGTCCAAGTAACCAAATCCTTCTTTTCTCTGCGTAACGAACGACAGCACTGCGGCAACTTGTGTGTTTACCAGAGGTGTTGGCCAATTGAGTAAAGTTAGATATAGTAACTGTATATTTGTAGGCGGTGCACCCCACTGCTGGACAACGAGGCTCTGACAACAACTATTAGCTAGCGAGATAATCGCTTTAACGCATTGGTAAAACAGTGGGCTATGAAAATCAAAACATAACCAACTAACCTCCTGCATAACTAGGTCCTGACTCCTGCGAATGTACTGCGTGTCTGCGTGTACTATAGTCTGCAGGAAGTGCAGGTACTCCGGCCTCCTCCCTCTGGACTCGATGCAGTGCACGAAGTGGGCCACCACCTTCTCGTTACCCTCGTGGCCGCAGAGGGCTGTATTGTCTTTGAAGATCGCGCAGACTGTTTGGGCTTCGCGGATCTGGAAAGAAGTTAGGTGAATATAGAGTACGTATACCTTATTTTATTAATAATCTGGCATTTTCTTAAATTAAATGTTAAATATGAATGTGGATGGATATATAAGTAGAGGTAGGCCGAAGAAAAGATGGATGGATTGTGTGAAGGATGATATGGGTAAGAAAGGAGTGAGTACTGAGATGACGGCCGATAGAGGAGAATGGAAGAGGAATACGTGTTGTGCCGACCACACCTAGTGTGGGATAAGGGCTGGAAGATGATGATGATTTTCTTATCTATGATTGTGTTTGCTTTTTGTTTTCGATAAGTCCATTTTCAAACGATTCAACTTATCCATAGAAAAGATCTATCGTCCTGTACGGACTGATATGTTGGACCGTGAAGAAGACGGGTGAAAGAAGATTACACGTAGCGGAGATGATAATGTTGAGATGGGTATGTAGAGTGACGCGAATGGATAAAGTGAGAAATGAGTATATTAGAGGGAACAGGACAGGAAGATGATGATTACTCTCGTTACGAGAATCGTAGACAAAACGAGATAATAAATCGAATTGGCCGATAATTAATTGACTTGTCGAAACTTTTTGAATCAGGGGGCTGAATCTTTTCGATAAGTCAGTATTCAACCGTTTCGGTTTGGTATCTGAAAAGAAAGAAAGAAAAGGCGTGTGCGTTTTGAGAAGCAGCCTACAACTGTCTAATCGAAAAGATTCTGAACTAAGGGGCTGATGTGTCTTAATAACATTATTTAAACGAGCAACTATCAAGTGAACTTCACACTCCAATTATTGGAGGAAACTGATATCATAAGGTTGCCACCAGCTCTCAGATTTTTAGGCTGCCTGTGAAGGCGGTGGGTTGGGGGACCCGCCGCCCGACCAGTAACAGGCCCGAGAAGGCGGCGCGCAGTGTTCCGTGCGCGCTTCTCAGGAGGAGAGGTCCGCCGAGGGTTGGCGGACCGGGACCTGCCGGGGTTGCGGTGCATGCTTTGCGAATCCCGCGACCCTGGCCGAACGGTCAGGAGAAGGAGCACCGTTGGTTTTTAGCCGGTAAGAGTCCGGCAGACCCCCTCGCCTTCACCGGGCGAGGGACAAAAAAAAAAAAAAAAAAAGGCTGCCTGTGAAGAAGCCGCGGAGAACTAATCAATAGAATTGCATAAAATTCACGTCTACACTATGCTCTGTAAATATTGTGCATTTCTATTGGATACCCCTCCATTCCTCTGCGGTCCAGTGGACAGGCAGCCTTCATCCTCTTATCGCCCGTAACAAGTGTTATAGAAAAACTCTTATCAAAAGAAATAATTTTAGTAGTTTCGATGTTTGTTTTAACTAAAATCAATCAATCAATATATCAACTCTCGCATCCTCTCAGTTTGTTTGGTTACTGAAAAAAGTTGGTGCTATTCTAAAACTTACGCCAGCATTGAGGAAGAGGTCCAGGTGTTTGTGGAGAATAGCCTGGTTCTGCTGGTTCCCGTGGCAGAAGTGTTGTAGGAACTCATGAGCTAGGGCCAGGAGTTCGTCCATTGCCAAGTCATCTTCATCGTGAGGGACCTGTTTAAACATTGAAATACGTAATTGGATATAAGGGAACCCCTCTCTATCTCTGTTACTTGGACTCGCAGTGCTCCATCTTAGACTCTGTCTGCACTTACCATCAGGTGAGACTAGGGTGAAACGCGACCAAGTCGAATAAAGAAGTAAAGAGTTCCATTAAATAGTGTGTTAGGAGTTTCGAAAGTGCTTGCATAATTAAATCTTCGAAATTCTTAAGTTGACAAGGGTGTTTTAGGCTGCGTTCAGACGACACGCGCCCGCTAAGCGCACGCCACGCGCGTCGACACCCGCGTCTAACTCGCTTTGAAATTTTTTGTATATAATTTGAGTCTTATGACACATCAATAGATCTCAAATTGCATTTATCAAAGCATGGCTTGAAGCGGGCGCGATCCGGGCGCTTGGCGTGTCCAGTTGGACTTCGATAAATGCAATTTGAGATTTATTGATGTGTCATAAGACACATAAATATACAAAAAAATTCAAAGCAAGTTAGACGCGGGCGATGTCGCGCGTGGCGTGCGCTTAGCGGGCGCATGTCGTCTGAACGCAGCCTTAAGGTTTATTAACACGTCAGTCTAAAAGCTCCTACACACTATGCTGTCGGTATGGCCGCTGGGGTTTGCCGGCGGGTGTCTAACCAGACCGCCGGGTATGACGCCTATTGATTTACACCTGCGCGGCATGGTGTGCAGGAGCCTTTAAGTGCAGTCTTTTGAAGAATGGGTGTATAAGGTCACTAAAATATCGTGTCTCGAACCGTGTAAATCACTATTCTGGTAACTATTTGTTATAGTCCGTGCGCAAGTGCTAGTCCCTTCTGAGGTATGTGAGCGGCAGGAGGGGGGTGCGCGCGGTAGACAACACAAAACAAACTGACACACCGCGTCTATTGTTCCGCACCCCCCTCCTGCTGTTCTCATACCTCAGGCGGTGACTAGCACTTGCGCGAAAACTACGGTCGTACACGTTTGGAGTCACGAAAATTTTTGTAACAAAAATCTCACACTTCTGTCAATACTGAAAAAGTGCAAATGAGCCTTTACGCATAGATTATAATTTACTTGTGTTTTAGCCGCTCGGAGTGTCTTTTAGTAGATTTAAGGATTTTTCAAACTTGGGTTTGTGTCTAATAGTGTCAAGATTCTATCGCCATTCGTTTGAAATGATAATAGTGTGCGTTTTGAGGATGGAGGTCTTCCAACATGCACGCATTTAGAAATTAATAAGCACTCACACTTGGCCGCCAGGCCGATGGCTGGATATTCAGAGGCATAAATATATAAGACGACATAGAAAATAATAATTTATAAACAAAGAAAAAACAACTAAGTACCTATACTTCTATTTACGTGACGTATCGTTTTTTCTATGCAATCTGCAGTCTCTTTGACGCGTACTATCAACACTAATATAATAAATACGAAAGTGAGTCGGTCTGTCTGTCCGTTTGTTATTTCTTCAAGACTCAACTACTGAGGTCAGATTTTACCAACGTCAGATAACGTTTATCTTTGATTTAAATTTGACGTGTTGACAGATTTTCTCTACAGAACCTGTCAAAACTTCAAACTTATTCCTCGGATAAAAGTTATCTGACGTTGGTAAAATCTGCCCTGAACCAAATGTAATTTGACACAAACTTGGCACAAATATAACCTAAAACCTGGAGAAGGGCGTATGATACTTTCTATCGATATTTCACGTGGACGTGTTTTTATATATTTCAATAAACCAAGGTTAAGATAACGACATACCTGTAGCAGATCCAGTACAATATTATGTACTCCAATGTTCCTCAGCAGTCGTTGTTCGTGTCTTCGCGGGCGGCCACTCTCACCGGCCCCGCTGTTCCCGTGCGTGCAGTATTTTATCATGCGTTGAAGTATCTGTAGGTAATTTGAATCATGAAGACATGAATGCAGTATGACATTGTATCTCCTGCCCTGGTCCCAACTTACTTGGGGTCGGCGCAATATGTTTTTCTCTTCCACTCTTCCCTGTCAGCCGTCTCATTATCATTTACTCCCTTATCTTTCATATCCTCCCTCACACAATCCATCCATCTTTTCTTAGGTCTCCCTCTCCCCCTCCATCCATCAACATTCATATTCATTACTCTCTTAGTCACATGTGTTTCATCCCTCCTCATCACATGCCCATACCAAGACAAACGCTTTCCTTTCAACTTTTCTGTCACTGGTGCCACTTTCAAACTTCCTCTAATATACTTATTTCTTACTCATGAATGCAGTATGACATTGTAGGTTTAAAAGGAGTTGGTATTTGTCCTACCCGAGATAAAAATAATAACATGGCTGGTATTACTGTGGCAATAATTACAGGTATTCGGCGAAGATTTGTGCTTGATTGATAACGATGGCTAACGTATATGTAACTGCCTCGTTGGTCTAGTGGTGGCAAGCGTGACTGCTGATCGTGAGGTTCGATCCTCAGGTCGGGCACTGTTATTGGGTTTTTCAGAGTGGAATTCCTCAGTAGCAGCCCGGAGTTTGGATTTGTGATCGGTTGATGGAAATAGGCTCGCCTCCTATTGCATGGGAATGAAACATAACGGCGAAATGAGGGTGTTACTATACACCTCTACCCAACTCTACATTTCTTATATGAGAGTTATCACGTATTCACAATAACATGCTTATTTGGCAAATAACTTGATAAGGGAGGTACTGTGTGTAATCCTAGATGGCTTTAGGAACACAATTTCAGATCAAAAATTCTAGTTCATAAATCAGAACAATCGATTGCGCTGAGCTCACCATCATAACAATTACAATTGTGTTGCAATTTCTGATAAGATTCATGATGTAAGTATCTTCTTCACCAAGTCGATCGTGCACCCGTCCACTGTTGATTAAACTCAATCTCTAGATACGCCATAAAAGTACTAACCTCTTTAATCTTCTTATACTCGTTGTGGTCGTGTTTAGCCGTTCTAGAAGTGTCGAGAACATTATCTAGCGACGCGTTGCGCTCCAGCACCGCGCCACCTGGACCAACTGTACCCGTTAGACCTGACACAAATACAGTTTTACGTTAAAATTCAAGATTCCCGTAAATGAATAGGTCAGCTCTGTTGATGGGTTTTTGCCTAACCATTTTGAGGGTATTGGGTTACTTCTCAAAGTAAAAGCCTGAAACGCCTGAGGCTTTATTCTTTATTGGCCGGTTCCTATAAATTACCGAGCGTTGTTGGTTAAAATTACGACTCTTGTATCTTTACCAATAATAAAGCAAAGACCCTACAGCTTTGCATGGAAGATACTCCCATATTGTTAGTAGCTATCACACTTGAAATTAACCTACGAGTTAATTTATATGCCAAGTTAAGCAATGAAAAATTCTACTATTGGTAGTAGCATAGGAACCGGACATAAGACACATCGAAACGTAACACGCAAATAACACACCGCGTTACCATCCGAATGAGCAATCGGAAAAATAGAGTATTCATTTTGAATGTACCGAATTTGACATTAATTGTCAAAATGGCCTTTGCAAGCAGCGACACTATGAACTGCAAGGATATAAAACGAATGTGGTCGTGTTTTTCTTAAATGTTACTGAGAATCAGGGTCTTTGTCAAAAATCCATCACTACCCACCCTTTTTCGCGGAGGGGATTGAAAAGGTAATTAAGGAAACATATCAGGGGCCTTCCATTTAATAGTTTTTTATGTAGCAGTACCTTTTTGGTTCCATGTGGTTCCCGGCAACGAATATGGCTATCATTTTCCAATATACCATTATCCAAGGAGTGCTCACATCTCCTATACGACGTATTAAATACGAAAAGCCATACGCATCCCCGCAAAAAGTAGACCACATCCCCAAGAACGTTTGTACGTAGTTTCCATACAGCTTTAGCTTATATATTTACTGTGTCCATAGTCAGCAGTAGACTTCACGGCCTGAAAATATTTAACTCACTTATGTGCTCGTCAATTAGAACCGCTCGTCCTTTATTGAAGACCCAAAGCTCAGACTTTTCGACGCTCTGACGCAGAAGGTCGAGGTCCGCCTTGATCTGCTTGTAGGACTCCACGTCTGCGTCTGAGACGAGTAGTTGGACCTGATGGTGGTAAAATGGAATCAAAATGTTAGTTTAGAAACATTTTATTCATTCAGATTTCTTTGTTTGCATTAAAACTTAACACCCATTTTTTAAGACGTTCCCTCCAAAATTTTCTCCTCTTGGTTACCCCTCGACTCAGTCTTCCTCAATAACATTGGTAGTTATAGTTGGAATAAACGTACTCAACTCGATATTTTTCCTCGGTCGAAGTAAGGAATCATCTGCCAAACTCAAGGTACGTCGGGACTTACCTTAAGGAACACGATTACAATTTTGAAGGTGTTTTTGAGGCCGTCGTCAAGGCTTCCTGAGTCGAGTAAGTTTTGAAGAAATGTCTTAGAATATGGGTGTACTCCAAAAACAAGAGCAATAATGACAAAGCTTCATAAATTCTTTATATCTGTTTTTCCGGTTTACGCAAAGTAGCAAAACTACACTTATGTGTTTAAATTTTCAACGTACAGAAATTCTTTGCTTCTTATGGTGTCAATGGTTCATCAAATAGGTTGTGGCTACCTCAACAACGTTAGGAGTAGCCGCGAAGTGATCGTCCCAACAAAAGTGACATGGATTGCTCTAGACCACCACAGTCACATTAGGAAGATCGGTATAAAGCAAAGCTCGGCACACACGATTATACTCCCTATTTGTCGGAAAGTACGGTCGAATTTCGTTTTTTTGGTACATCCTTCAATGCTATCAAAGAAAGCAACGGATGAAAGTATGTACAAACCTGCTTAAACGCGGCCAGAACCTCCTGCCTTTGACTGAAGTGTCTAAACAGCAAAGCCAGGGCTCCCGACACAAGAGCTGCAGAGGCTCCTTGAGAGCATAATTGTAGAAGCACGCGGAGCACCATACGGCCTCCACATTCATCCAGATCCAGACCATCCCTGGACAGATAAATCTTTATATGAAATACAGATATATGGAGATTTATGTTTCAAGCGGAGGTTTGAAGCTCTTGGAAAGACTTTACAGTCTTCTGGATGTATCCGGGGAGGGGTAAGAACGGACGTAACGTAAAATAACATATTATTATGTAGATATAAGAAGATTAAGGTTGGGAACTATTCTAGAGGGCTTTTGAAGAGCATATCATTTAAAAAATATTTTAATTTAAAAAAGACAAAAGAAACGGTTATTAATAAATCTTAGAGATTGTTTGGACATTTATAAGATCAAAAACGACGATAAATATTAACCAAGATCAAACTGAATAATATATTCCCCAGATTATTATCAATGAATCTTGAAGAGGGTTTTTAAGAATACAGAGATTAAGAAAAAAGATATCCAAAATCCCCAAAATTATCTTAAAAAAAGTCTGAGAATTTAATTAGTAAGGGCACTGGTCTTCAAAATAATCTTCAACTCGAAATTCGCTAACATTGGCACAAATTTAACTCTCGCCGAAGCCATTGTACTGACACAGAAGCCAGGGTATTAGAAAACATATCCTCCGCACCCAACAAGCAATATTGTTAATGGCAAATTCCTCACACATGCACCTTTAGGGATCACGGGGCACAATCATTCTTGAAACTAAACATTTATTGGAAAATGCAGGTCCTCAATGCAGCTCCCTGATTCAGAACATATCGATAAGTCAGTCGTCAAACGATTCGATTTATTATTTTGTTTCCTCTCGTTACGAGAATCGTAGACAAAACAAGATATAGATATTTCACCTCATGAAGACGAGTAAATTATTGCAATTTGAACCTTATATCAAAGACATGAAAGTCACAACACTCAACTTCGTGAGATAAAATATCTATAACAAATCGAATTGGTCGATGACTTTGCCGCATTCAGGAAGAACACACCCTGCCTATCTATCACCGCTTATCGGAATCGTCAAGCGCAGGTAGTCAGTGCAGGCTCCATAGTTCTGGCCGAACCAGCGTCGATAAAGGCCTGGTCAGACAGATATAGTGGCTGGATGTGATATTCACGTCGCGTGCTGATGACGTGCGAATTATTGTGACAATGTATGGAAGATGACACACAGAGACTGCCACGTTAAGCTTACTGTGGTGTGGCAGTCTCTGTGTGGCGTCTCTGGCCTCTCTGTCTGAGCAGGCTTTAAGCGCCGGGGCAAGGCCCCACAGAGGAGAGGTCCGCCGAGGGATGGCGGACCGGGACCTGCCGGGGTTGCAGTGCATTCTTTTGCAAATCCTGCGACCCCGGTCGAACGGTCAGGAGAAGGAACACTGTTGGCTTTCAGCCGGTAAGAGTCCGGCAGACCCCCTCGCTTGCACAGGCGAGGGACATCCATGAGGATTTTCCAACGAAAAAAAAAGGCTTTAAGCGCCGACCAGTTCCGACAAGTTCCGACAAGTTCCGATCTGCTCCGATCTGCACGGGTAGCAGTAGCTCGTCATTTTGCACACTACTCAGACAGATTTCCCTGCGTATACCAGCTTGTTTTACGTAGCGCCTAGCTGCGCAGATCGGTTCCAATAAGCACTGGTAGGGCGGCGTGGGCTGCCTGCTTTCTAACTGAACGCGGCCACGATCTGAGTCAGGTGACACTGTGGCAGGTCTTAAAACAAAAGCATTGTTATTTTCGATAGCCACGAGAAAGCTGTGTGTGTTTTCTGGATATAAGATAAGGCTATGATGCATTTTTGCACATACTTTAGACTAAAATATTGTGGCAGAAAGATGGCCGCTTATCGCCACCACACATCGATCATTTAGTTTTTCTTAAAATCTTAAAAGCGAGGCAACAATCACTCTGTCTTAATATAGAATATATTCTTCACATACGTGTTATAGAAATAACGCAAAACCTTTGAACGGCTCTTTGTACTCACCATTTTGAACAACTTCAACTATATACATCTTTCAAAATATATTGTATGTTAGAAAAAATTTGCATTTGTTTAATGTCAGGAGCGATTTTCATGATAAAAACACACGGCATAAATATAAAATTGTGGTACCTAAATTTAGATTAAGTAAAACTAGCAAGTCATTTTTAGGAAATGGCGTACGTTTTTATAATAAGCTGCCGAAATCTGTAACTGATCTTACCGAGGGAAAATTCAAAACCTATATTAAACGTGTCCTCACTCAAAAAGCATATTACAAGACTAAGGACTACGTTGACGACAGGGATGTTTGGCATTAGTTCTTGCACATGTGGCTTCCCTGGAACCTCATTAAAAACATATGTGTACGTCTACTAACTATCCTCAATTAAGATTATATATTTTTTATTTTTTTTTATTGCTATCATTACTCTCAAGATATCTTTATCTTATTTTACAATGATTTTTTAGCTAAGTTTTGATGACATTTAATTATGTCAATTGTTTTATATAGTTAAGCTTCCTTTTCACTTTTGTAAATGTGAGAACTTTGTGGACCTGCATCTATAAATTTGTAAATTACTACAATATTATTCATATTACTTTTTTTTTAAATTTTATTTTTGTTTGTTAGTTTTTGTACTCAAGTCTTTTAGTACTATATTACTCATTGGTCTGTGGTCAGGACCTCATTGTTCTCTCACTATCCTAAATCATTGTACTGTATCCACTGAAATTGTTAAAGGTATTATTTTTAAAAGAGTAACCATGGAGTTTCTTGCCGGCTCTTCTCCATAGGAAACAACTAATTGGAACCGTGCACCTAAATTCGACGTTTCATAAGCACCTGTATTGGTTTATGTGAAATAAAAATTTTTGATTTTGATTTTATAAAAAAACAGCTGTTGCCTACATTTTGTCGAGTTATGCGAACATAAATGTATGGAGCAGCAGTTTTTCTTTTCGCGGTTTCAGGGTTGGTCCCTAGTAAAAGTTGTTCATAATGATGAGTACAAAGAGCCCGTAAGAGGTTTTGCGTTATTTCAATTTAGTACACTTTGTATATCATAATCAGCCCATTACTGTCCCACTGCTGGAAACGAGCCGCTTCTCAGAATGAGAATGGTTTAGGCCTAAATCCACCACGCTGGCTTGGTGCTGGTCGGCGGAGTACACATAGCATCGACTGATTTTTTACCCCTTTCTACATTAGTTCGGCTAATCTTCAATACGAAAATTATTCCTTCGCTGTCGTCTACAAGACCAAGAGTATTGCTGAAGCATTGCTAACCCAGAGACAAAGTTGAAAAGTCTCATGTGCCTGTAATTTCCTTAAATTAATTGTAATACCTTTTAGGCTGCCTGTCCACTGGAGCTGAAAGGAGCGGAGTGGTGCAAAGCTAACCAATAGAGTTGCATAAAATTCACGTCTCCACTCCAGTGGACAGGTTTACAGCATTGCTGCTTGGCAGCAGAAAATGGTGGTAGCTAGTTTCCCAGATGAACACTTACATAAGGAGCTCTACTACTACTACTAACTTTTGCATAACTTCTAAGTGAAGGGCTATATTATAAGGTTAGTATTTTCATTCTGCAAGTAATTTCCACAAGACCAGTATATCATGCAAGGTTATGGGTTGGCATTTCCTTAAGAAGTCGTCTTTTTGGTCCTCTTATATTAATTGAACTATAAAAAAACTGACGGTTACTTCAAACTATCATGATGGAAGTCGACTCAAACAGTCACATCGTGGACTACAAACAGTCGACAGTATTCGACAGTGCAAAAGTAACTTAATCGGTTGATAAACTCGCTTGGAAAACCGTTTAGTCTTTGGAGGAACGGATTAAGAATACAATTGCGAGTCGTAACGGGCGATAAACCTGGCACCATAATTGTGCCTGGTAAATAGCAATAGGCTCGCCATCTATTACATGGAACTTGAGGCGAATCTGGATGTACAGACTCCTGTAATAGGAGAACACCTCTGCTAACCCGTTCGAGGATTACAGGTTTTTATGTATGTTGTTGCTTATTCACCAAGGGAATTTAATATAATTGTTATGATTAAAAGTTCATCAGCTGTATTTGGAGATACGACCATCAGTCACGACGGCACGACTCGTTCGAAACTATCAGCAGTGTTGCAGTTACTGAGGCACAAAAGACCAAAAAGACCGAAGCCAAAAGGTTCAAAGCTGATTAGTCACAGTCCTCAACCACATGCGATGTTAATCATTCCATGCATATACTATATCTTACTAACAAATCTACATTTTTGGGCAGACAGCTGTCAGGCACAGTTTGTATTGCTCTGAAAAACATTTGACATTAGTACCATTACATGGATCCCAGACCTAGAACATTTAATTAACAATCATTTTATTTTTTATTATTAATACAGTTACCGTTTTGGTCATTACATATTAAATGATGAATTATTTTTAAATGAAACCGTCGCGGGTCGCATTGCGGATGTGAAACAACGAAATTAATTTTGTAAAAAAAAAAACTGGCCGAATCAAAACCGGAGGGACCCGACAGGTTACGAAGGTCTGCCATCGCGAGCATCGCCACGCAATAGCCGCTCATCAACAGTATTTAGGCACTATTTGTTGAGCCTAAGTCCTTTGTCAAGACTGTCGTAGTTTCTGAGTTACAAGATGGAGACGCTAGCTAGACGTCAACCTAGCGTCCCCCACTAATAGCTGCTCATATCTCGAAAATTATTGACTCACTAATTATTTCGTCTTAGTCACTATTTAGGCACAATTTATTGGATATAACAAAAATTCTGGAATCGTTGGTGGGGACGCTGCCTTGACGCCAACAAAAAATAGAGGTGCGTTAAAAGAGTATCCACAAGTGACGATACTCAAGTATGTCCAGCGCACCCTGAGCAGTCAGCGGCTATCAACCTTGCTGACTGGCTAATATTTTTACCACGGCATGAGCTATTTTGAGAGAAGAAGAATGAAAAAATACAAAAAATCTGGGCTTTCAGGTTCCTTTGAAAAATTATCGTTTCAGAGTCGTCATCGTATATGAATATAGACGAGCGAATGAAATATATTTGAATGATATTGCGATCAAGATATCACGTGTCTTCAATAGCTTTTTGTAATTCCATACTACAGATAGTGCCATTCACGAATACGGGCACCACTCTTTGCCTACACGCTTTTTTTCCTATTCGACTGCTTGTAGATGGTCTTGCGGACCGTTTCTACGTAACCGGGCAGTTATTGGTGAGACCTGAAGGGTCTCCAACCAATCCCGACGAGAGTAAAATACTTAACCTAAGCTAACTACTATTACTACGTCTACTATACTAACATCATGACTACAGTTGATAGCAACAACACCACTAAGGGCGTTCCCTAGGGGGGACTCGAACCTTGGCTTAGGGCGTTGCTTGCGAGAGGACTGGGAGGGAGACAGCTTGATGAGGGCTGAATTAACGGTGTGACTGCGGAGTCAGAAAAGACGACCGGCTCCGTGGCTGCGGCGGGTGAGCACGGTGGATCAGGGTTTCGCCTACACGCATGTTCTCTCTCCCTTTTACCATAGAGTGAGAGAAAACACGCGATTTAGACGAAGAGTGGGGCTCGTCTTCGTGGATAGCACTATCTGTATACCGGGTGTTTCAAAACACATCGTTATGGAGGGAGAGCACTTTAAATATTAAAAATAACAAATTGTACCTAAAGGAGCTTTACTTTTGAAAGTAAGAAAATTTGAACGCGTCCTTACAAGTTACTTGACGCAATCGGCACGAGCGAATCGCAGCCGCACCCCGCGCGATTTATTGTATTTTTTTTTCGCAATTTGAGTGATGTTTTTGTTTTAAACAAATTCCATATGTAATGACCATATTTTTAATGACCCATCACCAGTTAGCATGCGTTAGTCACTGATAGTGATAACCAGTAAAGAAGATGAAACATATCTATTTATGCAATAAGGTAATTGAAATTATTGAATGTATAAGAAGTAAGAAGTATCTAACAGAGATTAAATGAATCTTGGAGAAATACAATAGTCTTTTAAATGATGCATTTTTTAAAATATTAGTAATCGTGCATTTTATTTCGTCATCCACATTTTTGTTACAGTTAAACATTACATATACCCCCTTACTACAGAAGATGGTCTAACTAAAACCCAGATTTTAAAATAGCCCCGTTCCTTTTTGTTATATGAAGGTAGAAAGTGATGGGTATATTTTAAACCTGGGTTTATCTTGGTTTTGGTTTAAACCATATTTTATATCAAGGGGGAGATAGTTTTCAATGTATTAATCACCAAAATTACAGCTTAGCATGCACTTTTTGCATTTGCAAAAATATTAAAGATTCATTTAAACTCAGTTTATTTTTTTACAATTAATACTGATGACACTAATTACATTTTAAAATTGTGTTATGAAGAGATTTTTGTTTTACAATTTACACAATTATCTAAAATGAAAATAAGAGTTCAATTTAAAGTAACATTATTTTCTAATTTAACTAGAAGTTTGTATAAAAGACGAAAAGAAAAATATTGAGAAAAATGTTATATTGAAGCGATTTTGAAGAAGAAATCTATGGACTGAATGATGATTGTAAAATAGTTTGATTGATAAAATTATTTTACAGAAGAAATCAGTTTCTCTATATAATATAGTGCTGTAGGGTAATTACGAACAGTGGAATATTCCAAAAATTACGAATTTCTACTAAATCAGGCAATTTTTTTTGCTATGGTAACATTACATTACATCGCATTACACATTCTAGCATTATTACGTTGCCAGAGCAAAAAATCTTGTCTGGTTTAGTAGTAATTCGTAATTTTCGGAATATTCCCATGTTCGTAGTTACCTTAAGCAATATCTCAATTAACGATCAATAAATCAAATAAAATGTTTTAATTACTTGTCTTATCGACGGGTCCTACGTATAATGGTGCAAGTGAAAAAACACAATTTTATAGAAGAGCGGTTTAAAGATGTTAAATATTTATTATATCCCGTATAAAATAGTACTGTTATTTCCATTCGTTTGCAAAATTTGTAACCACGAAACTATCTACATTTAAAAAAAAATTAGTAAACTATCGGCGATTTAAAGGTGATTGATGTAGAAAAGTGGATTTCGCATTTTTGCGGGTTATACCAGTATACGTAGGACCCGTCGTTATGATGACGAAATACTCAAACGCTAGAGTGCGCGCAAGATGCGCGCGCCTAAAACAGGAACTAATCATGGTCCACCACAATGTTGCCGTTTTATTAACTTTGTCACTAGATCTATCGCGCAGTTTTCTTGCGCGCACTTTACTAAATTGTAAGTTGCCGTTAACTCTTGTGCTGTCACTGTCACTTCGCCTTAGAGTGAAAGCGATAGCACGAAATTAACGGAACATTAAAGTTAAGTAGCATTTGAATATTCAGTCATTAGTTACATTAAAGTTTGAGTATTTTTTTCGTCTTTCTAATATAATGTAAAATTGATCTAAATACGTTTAAAAGATATTTTTGCTTGATTTATCGATCGTTGATACTACAAAACTCCCCCTCTCATATTTTACCCCCCACGTTCCCCTTACTCACCGACAGCTGAATATCCCCTCGGCCTGGAGCCCTATAGCTTCCACATCAGCTCTCCCGATGGTGTCGGCGGAGCGTTCTCCAGCCTGCTCGAACTCCTTCTTGAAGATGGATAGGAGGCAGCTGATGCGGTAGTCCAGTCGTACGTCTAGGATGAACTGGAGATACGACAATGGTCAGAGTGTGGGAGTCAGGAAGACTTCCATGTTTAAATAAAATTCAGAAGCCACCCGAATTTCATGTCCCAATACCACAACTCAGGACAAACATTAGTGTCAGTCATGTTTCTCCACTGACCCCCATTGAGCGAGTGACTTGGTGACCGCTAAACAAGTGGTTAAACTGGTGGAGTTCACCAGCCTGAAGCATTTAAGCTAGCAAGTTAGCTGGTCATCTGCAAGTTACTTTTTTGGTTAATGTCAGCGTGCAGATGACGGTATTACTCTGAATCTTATAGCGATGACCACCTCACCTGCAATATCTCTATAATCTTGAGCTTGGTGTCCATGACGAGGGGGTGTTCTCTGGCCAGTAGTAACGCGGATGCACTACGCTGTAACCCCCCTCCGCCACTGCTGGTGCCGCCGCTGGATGTGCTGCCACCCGCCTGAACAGTCGTGCACATTATTTGTCAATATTCTGGTCAGTTGAAGCCTCAAAATCAATACTATAATAGATAATCTGTATTGTACACGGAGCAACTGCCGTGCGATTTTAACGGAGCAATAATGTATGCTTTCAAATAAATAAATCGATATTTTTTTAAACGTTAAAAAAATAGTTTTTTTTATAACTAATCTATCTATTTCCATTTATGCCATGGAACAAGAATTTTCAAATTAGACCTGGTAGCAAAATGAAAGAAAGTACGAGTTCCTTAAAAAAATTACAAATATATTATTTGCTTACATTTCTGGCAACAGAACCCAGAGTGATTGACGTCATCACGGCGCCCATATCACCGATACTACGCAACACACCGCCCTCAGCTGAAAATAACAAACACTTCAATAACTAAACATTAAAACATGACAACGGGCATAACGCACAAGGAAATTTAGTGTTCAGGAATTTACAAGGTTAGTCGGAAAGGGGGTACTAAGCCGCGGGCCACCTAAAGTATCACTGATGACTATTTTAAAGCAAGTGTTAACATTTCAAAATTCGATAATTTTTATTTACATGCCAAAAGATTTTATTTTTGGTTTTTCAAAAAAAAAAACATTCCTGCTTTAGTTATGAATTCAGATAATTAATTTTCTAATCCGTGACCCCAACTATGACCTAAATTGTAAAAACAGTTGATCATAGCTATGGACAGATAGATTTTAGCATATTTTTTATGAAATCTTTGAAAAGCTATTTCTTTTAAACTATCGAGTTTTGGGGAAAGTTGTAGAACAAAAGTTATCCCTTATTATGGGTACTTTAACACCCTTTCGGCTTAGTATTAGGTCCCCACCTATGAAATCAGCGTTTTGTATGGAGAATTTTAAAGAAGTTGCATTTTTCATACTAACATTTTTTTAATTTATTTAACAACTATGAACACTAATGTTTTAAAACTTTTATGCACTAATGTTTAAAAACTAAGATAACGTATGCCACTTAGATTATGCGACAAAAATAAGTTTTGGCTAAGTTAAAACAAAAATAGTGGTCATTTCTGCTAACAAAAAGAGGAGTCATTTTTAAGGTATATTTTTTGGGTAGAAAACTATAAGTAATAAGGTTTTTTTACTATTGGTAGTTGTCTATGATGGTCATTATTCGATATAATGTCAAGCAATTGATATATATTTTAAATCATAGAAGTGACGAGGTTCTCTATTTGTGAGAAAAAAACGCCAATTTCATAGGTAAGGACCTAATACTACCTTTCCGACTAACCTTGTATATCTAGGCATCAATGTTACCCCTCTTTTTCTCCTCTTATGAAGTTGGACAAGTCAGTAAATCTCCCAGAAGTTTACTTGCAGTGAGCGTGTTTACACTGCAAGTTAGTTAAGCGAGTCGTCTTGCTAAATTTATCGCAATCGTCGCTTAACTCTTAACTGAGAGATAAATACAGCACCATGACAGTTTCTTCATAGAAAACCTATTAATCTTTTGAGGAGATCACCACGATCATTAGGCTTGGTCAGACAGAGCGTGGCTGCGTGTAATATTCACGTCGTTTGTTGATCGCGGAATGTATGGAAGACGACAGACAGACTGCAACGTGAAGATTGCCGTGGTGTGGTAGTCTTCCATACATTGTCCTAGTAATTCGCACGCCAAGACCACGCTCTCTGTTTGACCAGGCTTTTAGACTGATTGGGGATCAAAGTATGCTTAACATATACAGTGGAGTCCAGTTATAACGACAGCAAAGGGACGGCGATATTTGGTCGTACTAAACGGACGTCGTTATAAGCGTCAGTAAATACCAGATAAGAAAACCTAACTAAAGGCTGATCTTAAGTCGCTATAAGCGGCTGGTCGTTATAAGCGAAGTCGCATTAAATGGATTCCACTGTAGATACATATCAATCAATTTCATTTCGATTATCTTGTCTGATTGTCTATCAAATCAATACTTACGTTTCTTTATCTCCTTTTCTTGAGCTGCTTGCGTAATAGAATATAAATATATTTAGCAGTAATTAGACCAGTTAGACACTACCAAATACTACAGGAGTCGAGCAGTAAAGATAAACAGGTATAGGACGACTAGTTACAATAAAATAGTTAATTATTAAGGTTCATACTAACATTCTACCTCTCCAGAGAGTGCGTTGGTTTCATTGAGCAAGTCCATAGCGGTGACGCAATCCAGAATGCTGAGCAACGTCTTAGTTAAGCGGAGGAGGTCGCTGAAGCTGGTGAAAAGAGAAAAAAGATTTAAATACCAGCCTGTGATGGTCCCAACGAGGGGCTCGTGGTTAATTACCAACTGCGCGGATCATACGATGAGTTAAGTTTAGCTGCGCTTGCCGCGGTCAGTCTGTGGATGGGTGACCTTTCGTTACACATCGAGACCCCTCAATGCCTCGGAGAGCACGTTAAACAGTCGAACCCGAGTGTCATACGATTACCCATGACAGTCGTTACGGGAAGTCAGAAGCCCAAAAGTCTGACGACCGTTCTAACCTTAGGATATCGGCATTGCCCTGTAACTGGCTTTAAAAAATACTGGTATTCAGCTGCATCTGGTTAGACTGGCAGCTGAACCCAACATAGTTGGGAAAAGGCTAGGCAGTATGAACGATTGTCCCAACGTAGGGCAGAGACCTCTTCTCGTACAAAGTACGAACGAGCATTGATCACCAATTAATGCTGAATCCTTAGCCTTTATGAATAGATTGTGAGAGGATGGTACCATAATTGACTATCATTATCATCAAAACCACTAGGCAACATTGTCAGTGAACTTGCTTAATTAATTATCTATTAACACTTAGTGATGTCTTTTTATAGTCCTTGCGCAAGTGCTAGTCAGCTGAGGTATGTGAGCGGCAGGAGGGGGGGTGCGCGCGGTACACAACACAAAGCAAACTGACAGAGCGCGTCTATTGATTCGCACCCCCCTCCTGCCGCTCTCATTCCTCAAGCGGTGAGTAACACTTGCGCGCAGACTATAGTCACAATACAACAATAATATACAATATTAAAGTGTTTTGCAGCAATCATAGATAAACACTTGCAAAATAAATAAAAATGGGATAAAATGTATTTTTGTCTGATAACAAATAATATTACTGGTTGGTTCGAATATGGTACCTGCAAGAAAACAGGAAGCTGACCCCAACATAGTTGGAAAAAAGGCTAGGCAGAATAACCTCCAAGAATAGACGGAAATTGTTGAAGCATGGAATTGAAGAGGCATGGAATTAGTCAATCTGGCGCGCTAGAGCTTAGAGATAAAAATCATGTTTACTTACCTATAAAACCCAAAGTAAATCAGCTCCCTCGCCAGCTTCACGACTTCGAAGGTCAGTTTATTCTGGTCATGGTCGCTGAAGTACCAGGTCTTGGTGACCACATTGCACAGGTAGTTCTCCACAAAGCGGATGGTCGACGCGAACTGTTCCTTGACCTTCTCCCGGTTGGCATCCGGACCGCCTTTTACGCATTGGTAGCTGTGGAAATAAAAATCTTTTAGTCAAGTTATAACGTGTTATTAACTATTAAACCGTGGGGGAGGGGGAGACAGACTATCTCTTAGTCACACGTTTCATTCCTCCTCATCACATGCCCATACCAGGACAAACGATTTCCTTTCAACTTTTCTGTCACTGGTGCCACATTCAAACTCCCTCTAATATACTTATTTCTTACTTTATCCATTCGCGTCACTCTACACATCCATGAATATATGAATGTATATGTACGGTAGAACGGGGTGATTTTGATCAATTTCAAAATTGAAATAGATATTTCTCTTGACATTTGAGAGCAAAAAAAAATGGTATGTTATTTTCAGTTCATGTTATTTTGCAACAAATATAATTAATTATTTTTCTTCAAAAATATATTTAAAATATGAATATCTAAGCTTTATCTTGATCTTAGTCTTGATCACGTGAAGATACAGCATCAGACAGGCTGATGCTGTATCTTGCCATAGTAATACTTACTCATGTATATGTATGCGGTCACACACTTCGGTCCATAGTCGCGCATATTTTACCGGCGTGACCGGCTCCTGTGGGTCACGGTCAGCGTGCAGATGCAGCATCAGACGACAAAAAGATGCGCGAACTTCGTACGATAGAGAAGCGTTTGACATGCATCTGTGGAATAGTTAATGTTACTCAATGGCAGCATTGAATGACACTGTTATGTAGACCTACAAATGTCAAATACTCAATCAAAATGTCAATGTCTAATACATTAGCCAGTAATTTATTGTAATTAAACTACAATATACTTAATATTGTAATTAAATTGTGTTCTTTCAGCGACTCCTGCTGCTGACCGTATAAAACAGAGATTTATTAGGTCTACATTCGTAGTGGCGCCAACTGGTGTCGATTTTAGAACTACTCAAAAAATTATGCCATTACTTCGCTGGTTGAGGTCGGTAGCCAGGATGCCCAGCGGTGGGCTTACACACATACTTACTTCAGTATAAGATGTATGTGCAGCTGAGGCGATAGCGTGTTGAGTGCTAAATACTGTCTGTTCAGGCACATGTTTGAGAACAGGTCTAGTTGGTGTCGGTAGTAGTCCAGGATGGCTGCTGATTGGCAGTTCGGGTCTATCCTGGCTTCGGATGCCAGTTCAGAGAGTAGACGGGAACACTGGGAAATAAAATAGTTAATGTATAAGACGTAGCGCGTTTCAAATACAAGATGGTGGTCGTAACTACCTCGTTGGTCTAGGGTTGGATCCCCAGGTCGGGCAAAGTATTATTGGGTTTTTCCGTGTGGAATTCCTCAGTGGCAGCCCGGAGTTTGGATCAGTGCCTGGTTCATGGCAATAGGCTCGCCCCCTATTACATGGGATTTAAACATAACGGCGAAATGAGGGTGTTACTATTCACCTCTGCTCAAGCTTTCGGGGAATACAGGCGTCACGTTCTTTATCTCATTTATTTTCAAAGTTACCACAACAATAGGGTTTTAGACGGTATGGAGCCCTAAAAATAAAAAAATCTTACCTTCTTATTGTTCCATAACAGCATAATTTCCTCCTCTACAGTGTATTTATTGTTTTCCGGGTCTAGCGTCTTGCTTTTTTCGTATTTGGTTGAGACCAATCTGTAAAAGTGAAAAGATTTAATCTTTTATTTATAGTTTCTGTGCTACTTGAAGCAGGTTCGTGGCCTACAGATAGTTATTTCCGTCCTAGGTGTTTGTATCTATAACTGTAATTCATTATTTTTTCTAATCGACTAAATTGTAAAATTAAATACATTGATTACATTATAATTAAAATAAATTGTAATTATTGTAGATTGTCTTGCGGACCGTTTCTACGTAACCGGGCAGTTATTGGCGAGACCTGAAGGGACTCCAACCAATGGGGACGAGTAAAATACTTAACCTAAGCTAACTACTACTACTACTAACATCATGACTAACAACAACAGCACTAAGGGCGACCCCTAATGGGAGTCAGACTTCGGCTTAGGGCGTTGCTGGCGGGAGGACTGGGAGGGAGTCAGCTTGATGAGGGCTGAATTATCGGCTCCGCGGCGGCAGGTGAGCACGGTGGATCAAGGATGGAGAAGGAAATTCTCTGTATAGGAGGCCTTTGCCCTCTAGTGGGATAATTATAGACAATTTTTTTCTAAGATGGAGCACACGAATCTATGGAACATAGATATCGAGAGATTCTCCTATGCCCCTCTGGCACTCACATAAACACTACGAAACACAGTAAACTGCTTGGCGCCGAACTTTAATGTTCAGGTGGTAGCTAGCCAGGCGGACCGTATACATCCTACCACGTCGCGCGCTGGATTTTGTTGAATCTTACAACACGTGTCTATTCCCAGCGTGAAGTGAGGAAGTTTTATATTCTAACCCTTCCCCACACGGGGTAATAATAAGTATTTATAGTTAGTTCTGGATAGTATGTGTAGTCCGCCAGCCCTCGACAGGCTAGCGAGATAGACTAAGGGATGATTTCCACTAAACGTCTCGCATCGCATCGGATCGGAACGGGTTTTATAATCTTTACATACATACATACATAAACTCACGCCTTTTTCCCATGGGGGTAGGCAGAAACTATAGAACGCCACATGCTACGACTCTTACATACCCCTTTCGCTTCATCCACATTCATACATCTTGTCATACACGCACGCCGGTTGAGAGTACTACGCACCTGACCTTTGTGAAGAACATCACCAATAACATCGATGTATGTCCTTCTAGGACGTCCTCTACCGGCGTTCCCATTAACATCCGCCTTATAATCTTTAAACGATATTAAATCGTGTACACAGTATTTAAAGTGTATATTACCGCACCGCGCACAGCAGCTTGACCGCGGGCGTCTTCCGCGACACGCGATTGTAGCCGAAAGTATGCTGCGGGGCGCGTGAGGCTCCGTTCGCATGTCGTCGTATCCGATCGGATCCTTTCGGATGTCAACACGGTAGGAATGAAACTATTTGACTAGGCGCAGATACGTTCGCAAGCGACGGTACGGAGCCGATCGTATGCGTCAACATCCTGCCGGACGTGATAGGCTGTCGCCGCATCCGTCCGTATCCTTTCCGATCCGATGCGATGCGAGCCGTTTGTTGGAAATCGGCCTTAAGGCTCAAACCATTCTCATTCTGAAGAGAGGCCCGTGCCCGCAGTGGAACAGTAATGAGCTGATTAAGTATTATATGCCAGGCAGATAATGAGTTACCTAGTCTCGATAAGTATGTCAGAGTTATTGGCACACAGCACACTCTTGCAGATGAGTTCCTGCGTGACAGCAATAGCCTTCTTGTTGGAGATGCACAGATCACTCAGATAGTCCAGGAAGCGGGACTGCCAGGTCTTCATGTTCTTGCGGACCAGACCTGGGGGACAAGGAACATAATGAGGTTGTATCAAGTTGCATCAAGGTAAAGCCCAAGCCACATCTGACGGAAGATACGTCGCCGATCTTCCGTCGCGTAATTCCCTCGAGGAATTTTAGTAACGCATATTCGGTCAAATGTGTACGGTGTGAGATTGGCGACGTATCTACCGTCAGACGTTGCTTGGCCTTGAGAGAAACGCTTTAACCCATCCTCTTAAAATATGTATTGTTCTTAAGTCACCTTTTAAGAAATACACAGAATAAGATAACGTGGCTAATCCGTTCCTATCATTAGAACCGTCACTGTCACGATAACATCACGATTGGTCATTGGACTGATGAGTCTCTCACTATAAATAAATAGCAGGACAGCTGACCTGGTTTGCTTAAATACTTGTCTTTAGACGGGGATAACTACAAGAGTACTAAGGATATTATAAAAATACTGATTGGGGTCTAATCGTGTAACAGACCCGAATCAGTATTTTTATAATGTGTACAAATCTCGAAAGTTTGAAAACGTTTACTAAGGATATGTTTATATGACAGCGGTACGTGCAGTGTGCGGCTCGACGTTGTCTATCATGCTCACAGATTTGGGTGTACCACTCCACGCTGCACACAGCACACATACACAGCCTGACTCAGCAGACTTCACACTGCTGGCTTAGCGTACTCAGATATGTTAACATCACGCCTGAATTCCCCGAAGGGTTGGGCAGAGGCGTATAGTAACACACCCACATTTCACCGTTATGTTTAGGTATCATGGGATAGAGGGCGAGCCTATTGCCATCAACCGATCACAAATACAAACTCCGGTTGGGTACCGAGGAATTCCACACAGAAAAATACAATAACACTTAGCCTGACCTGGGGATCGAACCCATTACCTCACGATCAGCAGTCGCGCTTGCCACCACTAGACCAACGAGGCAGTTAGCGTACTTACTACTGGCATCATTAAGACAGACTTATGCCCAACAGTGGAAAGTTATAGGTCGAGTTTATACTAACCCACGAACGTCTCAATCTCGGAGGCGGTGATATGCTTCTCCAAAAGCTTCCTATTGTTGTGTAGCAGTGCTGTGATAGTGTCCTCTGCTAGTATGTCGTAGCCGATTTGTTTTTGCATAAAGCCGAAGTGTTTTGCTATGTATTCCTGTAATATAAAAAGGAGGTTATCAATTGAAATAAAGTAAAGTCCCAATAGACTAGTGTATACAAGCATAAAGGTACCCTATAGGAGTATTGGTAAACCAAGCGGAAGTATGCTGCGGAGGAACGAGATGTGGTGTTTCTCAAACCAGGCGGGCGCTATGCCTGGCGGGTTACTGCCCAACGGTTGCTTTTTTGTTCCTCCTCTACTGCTTGTAGATGGTCTTGCGGACCGTTTCTACGTAACCGGGCAGTTATTGGCGAGAACTGAAGGGTCTCCAACCAATGGGGACGAGAGTAAAATGCTTAACCTAAGCTAACTACTATTACTACTACTAACATCATGACTACTAGCAACAACAGCACTAAGGGCGACCCGTAATGAGACTCGGAGCTTTGCTTAAGGCGTTGCTGTCAGGAGGACTGGGAGGGCGACAGCTTGATGAGGGGTGGATTAACGGTGTCCCAACGGTTGATGTTGGGAAGTTGTATAATACTATCTGCGTGTCAAATGTTCATATCGTGATGCATGTGTCATTTTTGAGACTTGTTATTATTTATCGCTGTAGACTGTTAGATCATCGTGCTGCGTGGTTCGCATGTGGCGTGGTAGATGTCGCCACAATGCAAACCATCCAATGTTTTGCTGAGATGTAAAGATTTTATAGGGAGACACTCTATAAAAGACCAGTCATGTGATTGGTAAAAAGGCGTGTTCTTCGTATATGGCACCAAAATGTGAAGTTTTTTTTTTAACTCCTTAAACATTATATGTACACACGGGTGTACGCTAAAATATTCGGGCGTACAAATTGGTGTACGTAAGAACACACTCCTATTGGTGATGGATGTTGTATTGTATGATATGGCTTATATTGTATGCTTCCGACAGACGCGTCGTTTTTAGGTAAGCGAAATGGGAACGCGTCACGGGTGTAATAGCGGTCGGAAAAAGGGTATCCGGAAAGGTACAGCTTTATTTTATTTCGGTCCGATATTTTAATCGACGATTAAGTTCTAACAGAATTGAATATTGACGATTTATTAGCTTGTCGTTATAAAGTCACAAACCTGGTTCTTTCTATAGTCCTGTTGACTGAGCCTCAGGATCCGGTAGCAGAGGCGGAAGATGTACTTATAGGCGGCGTACCGAGGGTCGGACAGCTCCTCGATCTTCAGGAACGCCTCCCCTTCTGCTGTTTCTTGGAATGGACCCTGGATGAAAAAGATAAATAGAATTTAACTAAATAAATAACATAACATCACGCCTGTATTCCCCGAAGGGTTGGGCAGAGGTGTACAGTAATACTCTCGTTTCAACGTTATATTTAAGTCCCATGTAATAGGGGGCTAGCCTATTGCCATCAACCGGGCACAAATGCAAACTCCGGGCTACTACTGAGTAATTCCACACGGAAAAACCCAATATCACTTTACCTCACAATCAGCAAACGCGACAAATAAATAACGTCAGATATTAATAATCAGCGCATTACTGTCCCACTGCTGGACACGGGCCTCTTCACAGACTAAGAATGGCTTAGGTCTTAATCCACCACGCTGGCCTGATGCCGGTTGGCGGATTATACACACAATCGATAACATTTGGAAGTTTTTCAGGTGTGCAGGATCTCTCACGATGTTTTTCTTCACCGTTAACGCAAGTGATAATCAAATTTTGATATGCACATGAATTCGAAAGGGCAGAGTTGCGGGCCAGGATTTAACTCAGACCCTCCCTTGCATGGAAGGCAAGCATTCAACTACTAGGCTCTCACCAGCTTCTCATTGCCATAATGGGCGTAGCCAGGAGGTGGGGCAAACTCAGTCAGACAGTAAATATTTGTCTTTTCAATAAATCTGGAAGTGCAGAATGGGATTATGGGGCAAATTTGACCCAACACCTTATTTTTCAGGTCCAAATAAGTATAGACAGAGTCGGGCGGCATCGGTCTGCCTATTGTAGAGACACATGTAAGTATGTATGGCAGAGTGTAAGGGTAGCAAACACGTATGTGAGCGTGATGTATGCATTGAACGGACAGTTACTGCGCACTGGTCCGAGCGAACGGTTCTCGTTGGGTTCGCGTGAAATATATTCGGTTATCTGACCTCCGACTTTCAATTACCCCGAGATACCCACCAGACGAAGCAGTACTCAAAATAGGGACTATCAACACGAACTAAGCGTTGTATCCTAGTCCCTAAACTATTTTGGGTAATTGTTCTGTAGGCACGGGTGGCGAGTTGATTGAATCTAGACAATTTACCTATTCTTTTCTGTGCCAGGGTGGGGCGAGCGATCCATCTGCCCCACCCTGGATACGCCTATGGCCATAACATTAATGGCACAAGACCTGTCAGCTTATCAACAATCACGACCATTTTCTGCGCAAAACAATCCCGAATTATAGGTCAAAAGCTCTTGCAAAAAGTTTACCTGTAGTATCTTAAAAAGCTGTCTCAGTATATACTGTTCTCTCAGCAGCTTTTGTCGGTCTCTGATAGGGTTTTCCACGACCAGGTCCAGTGCTTCAGACTTGTTGGGCTCGTTCTCGAAGCCGGCTATGAAGTACACTATGTCTTGGAGGAGGCAGGTCAGTGCCCTGAAACAAAAAGGTAAAATATGTATAGTTTCTCGAAGAGAATCTCATTCTATCTCTGTTTTCATTGTAGAGAAAGATAAAGACGGCAAATCTCGCTCCGAGAAACTGTCTTCAAGTAAATCAGCCTTTAGTCTTCTTCTTTACGTTAGTGACTAACCTAGTGTCAGAGTTTATGCCACCCATGCGCCTCTGACTTGGCTTCACACTTTCCTTCACCGTTTTTAAGCAAGTGATAATTATACATTACGCACATGAATCCGAAAAGTCAAAGGTGCGTGCCTTGGGTTCGAACTAGAGACCACTACGCTATCACTGCTGCAACTTTTAGTCATAAAAAATTAATAGTGATTCTAAAAAGCTTCTTTTAACGTCCATGCCACTAAATAGATATCATTCAGTCGGTCTTCCACAAACCGAAGATGGTTCAACGAATCATGGATGGCGGGATACCCGAAGACGACCAAATCTGGACTTTTAGAGTCCTGTGTTAAGCAGAGGACTGTGAATCTGTTGCTGATATGAAGAACAGATCCGTAACAAGTGGTTTTTGTCAGTAAACGGTGTAGCGATAAACAACAGCGATGTAACCGAGAAGAACATAGTATGCTTAATTGTCGGCAATAAGATTGACAAGCATATCATTTTGGAACCCAGTGCATAATATCAGCAAGCACTTTGGGTCACCCGCGCGACAGCGCAACGAGTATTCCCAAGGAGGGTTGATGTCAGGCAGGCGGCCGGTTATAAAATAATAAGCCAAAAATTGAACAAAATTGGATTTACGAATTACATGTTGTGCCGACTCCACCTAGTGTGGGATAAGGGCAAGGAGAAGAAGAATAAGCTTCCTCAAATTCTAAAAGCACCTCTCAGAAACGATCACACAAAACATAACTTGCCAAACAGAACTAAGACTTACTTCCTCTCGTTATGTTCTATATTCCCTTGCTGCAGCTTGGTCGACAAGGCCGAGAGCACTTTGCACGCGTCGTTGGCAAAGTCCAGGTCTCGTACTTCGCTGGGTGACACTGATATTAAGGCAAAAGCTTCCTTATCTTCTTTTACTAGGGAGCAGCCCACCTGAGGAATTTATAACAGGAAAATAATTACTTTTTGTCTATGCATTTTGTTCGAATGATGTCCAAAATTCTGAAAAATGAAGAACGTGGGAAATGGGAGTGGGGTTCCATCACAGAAGTCACTTCTGCGCTATGTTGATACGACTAACAATTAATTGTTTTGAACGCTTTTATAATGAAACATCAGTGGTGCCAACATAACGCCGAAGGGACTTCTCTCGTGGAACGCACTCTAGAAATGTGCGAGGAGTCAAAAATACGTCTCATCCGTACTTATTACAGACGAATGTGAAGTAATCTCGGACAAGCTATTAATGAAAATGAGCTTACATTTACCATCATATCAGGAGTTACTATAAAACGTAGACAGAGAAACTTATTCACACTAGAATCTATAGAACAACTTACGCATTATGTCTTATAAAGAAATAAGGCATAAAGATATGGTATTTGCTGTTTTTTTTACACGCTTTATAGTAGCTTCACTTGTAACTATCTAACAATGTAATAACATCTTGGAGGTAAATTTTAACCTACTTCTAATTATCGTATCGAAATGAAACTTTGTATGTATGTGTAGTTCGGATGACAATACTATAATTTGGTATCTTGGAGCTGATCTGATGATGGAGCCAGGGGGTGGTGTTCAGTTATAATTTATAGTGCGTGATAAAAGCGTGTTTTTTAATTTATAAACTACATTACATACATTCTAGATCAGTACTTAACAGCGCTCAACAATTTTGACAACTCGTCATTGTTTTGTATGCTTTGTGTGAATAAAAATCTTTGAAAATATATTGTGAGCACGGAAGTAGACGCGGTATTAGATGAAAATTGTGAATAACGAACTACAAAGAACTTCCTTGAGATAATGGTTTGATGTAATGTGTTAGGTTAGGTTCCATAATTATGATATTGTCTAACTCATGTGGTCACGTCTAGCTGGGGTGTATGGTATTATATGTCTACGTTATAAAATTATATCGATGTGTCACATAACCTCACCTTGGACATGACAGGTTTCTCCTCGTCTTTGTCTATGGGTATGGAAGTAGAGTGCACCCAAGTATGCGTGCATAAGTGCTGGAGCCTGCAAATTGAAAACATGCGGTTATATTAGGTACAACTCGATTACTTAAGGAACGGGCTTGAAAATGGCGGCGATTCTATTGTTGTCGATATTTGCATCTCGCTCACGCGCGGTGTCAGTGAGTGAAAGGTGTAATCGTGTTGTAAGGAAAAATACTAAATATTGGTGCTTGGTAAATTAATATCAACCTTTTGGGTTAGACTAGTGAGTTGATAATAACCACTGGCTCGCTCAGGCAAATAGCAAATTACACTAGAGATTGTATTAACTATTTTTGATGGGGGGGTGCTTCATTTTAGTGATCATAAATCAGTGCTCGTGGCTAATTAACAACCTCGGGGGTCATACGATTTGCAAGGTTAAGCTTCGCTTGCCGCGGTCAGTCCGTGGATGGGTGACCGTTCTTTACACATCGAGACCTCGGAGTTCGGTCTCGGGTTTCATACGAATACCTCTGACAGTCGTTACGGGTACGGAAACCCGACAGTCTGACCACCGGTCTAACCTTGGAGTGTCGGCATTGCCCAGTAACTGGGTTGCGGAAGTATGTTGGTAGTCGCTCCGTGTAAAATAGTGGTATTTAGCCGCATCTGGTTAGACTGGAAGCTGACCCTAACGTAGTTTGGAAAAGGCTAGACAGAACAAATCATAGTTCTAAGTAATGAGAACAATTTTTAATTATTTAGTCTTTGTCCAGCACTGAACGTCTTCCAGCTTATATGATGATGATGATTAGTATTTCCGAGGAGTGAGGTCCGGAGCTGTATGCTGTACATCATACATACCTGACGTAGCTGCTCTGGGGTACCGGCGCATCCGAGTGCGTCATGGTGGTAGGGTCTAGCTCGAACAGCGTCGCGATCTCCGAGGAGTGGGGGACGGAGACCAGCTGGTATGCTGGCTCGCCTGGCTCCACTGGTGCGTCACTGCAAATATTCAAGGTAAAGGTTCAAAATATTTTATAAAAAAATCATCAAATAAGAAAGTTCTAAAACTCTGATACCCGATTCCTAACAACAAAAACGAATCGTTTTGCTTACCAATGGTAAACAATGTTAGCATTACTTATTTCCTAACTTGGCTTATAAATAGACTCGTACTTTAATTTTACCTATGTTAGCTACTTTCTTATGGGAGGATCTATTATGCAAAGCTATAAGGTATTTGCTTCATTATTGGTAAAGATAAGTCTCAAGTTTAACTGTTAATACATACATACATAAACCCACGCCATGGGGGTAGGCAGAAACTATAGAACGCCACAAGCTACGTACGACCCTTACATACCCCTTTCGCTTCATCCACATTCATACATCTTGTCACACACGCACGCCGGTTGAGAGTACTACGCACCTGACCTTTGTGAAGAACATCACCAATAACATCGATGTCCTTCTAGGACTCCTCTACCGGCGTTTCCATTGACATCCGCCTTATAAATTCCTTTTGTTAATCGCCGTTTACTCATTTTCAATTTTAACTGATAACGTTCTGTTAATTATAGGAATCGGCCATGACTCTTCTGACTTGACATCAATTTCCCATCAATAATAAAAATATCACAGTTATCACCTTCATCAATTCCATAACTTTGATCCCTATACATACATACATAGACTCACGCTTGTAATCCCAGAAGGGGTAAGCCGAACTGTTCTCCTATTAGAGAAGTCTTTAACCTAAGTCACATGTAATAGGTAGCGAGTTCTTCGCCATTTTCCGGGCACAGTATGGGCGATGCCTCTTTAGTGCGTTGCGTTGCGTCGTCGCAACGGATCAACGCATTGTATGCCACACCTGCGTTGCGACGACGCACGACGTCGCAGCGCAAGAGGACGACGCACGCACCTCAGTCAGTCTCGTTTGCCCCTCTAGCAGTGGAACACTGTCCGTCGTCGCACCGGAGCTCCGACAGCGCAGCGCATCGCCCTCCCCCCGCTTCATCTATCGTCCGCCAATCCGTTGAAACGTCGCGTGCAACGACGCAACGCTTTAATATGGTGCCAAATGTGTCGACTCTTACAACTCGCTTGCCCGGTGACTGGGGGGTATTCTTAATCCATCCCCCCACAGACGATTTGATCCCTACATAACTACCAAACACTTACGGCGGTCTGTTACACGCCTCAGCAGCCAGATAATGTCCGGTGGCGAGGTGTTTAAACCTGAAGATGGAGTTCCAGTGGCCGGCGCCGCCGCGACAGGGATCGTGTTGGACCACCTGTAAAACAAAGGTAGGTTGAAACTATTGGAAATAAAAACGCATTTCTGCGATTATATCAGGACCAGAGACAGCGTTACGCCGGTCGCTCTATCTATATATCTATCTTTCTCAAGCACATGGTATTCGCGATCGCACTCATTCGCACTCTGGTCCCAAACGGTCCGAGATATCGTGTCCGTGAGCAGTGTCTATGTGTGCGTTGCTCGATCGCACTTGTATGCAGATTGACTTCTGTACCTATCTATTTTGTGTTAGCGTGTCGATGCCAATCTAAATTAAGTCGGCCCAGAACTTAGCTACGAGTTTAGCATTATCAGTAGCGTCCATTAGTTCCTGTAACGTGCAGGTATCAGGGCACGCAGGGCATGATATCAGGAGTTCCATCGTTTGTGGAACAGCACTACATTTACACTCCAAGCTGGAATCGTCTATGAATCTCCACCAGGTTTTCCTTGCTTCGATCAACCTGGGTCTGGAGTCTGTTTAAAGACTTCCAAGTTAGCCAAGGCGACTCATGTCCAGGTGGGAGATTTTCAGCAGGTAGGATAAATGGGATGGGTATGGAAGCACTATCACACACAATACCTGTTCATAAGACTCTTGTCGTACGTTATGTCAAGCGGCAACGTCGCACGATATCGCTGGCGACAAGTGTCAGGGGGCATTTATCCTCTATTGAATACGCGGCTTTAGTTAACAACGTAAATAATTAACAACTGTGCCGATCATATGATTTGCGAGGTTAACCTGCGCTTGCCGCGGACAGTTCGTGGATGGGTCACCGTTTGCTAAACATCGACTCACCTCAGAGAGCATGTTAAACCGTCGGTCCCGGGTGTCATAAGAATACCTATGACAATCGTTACGGGAAATCAGAAGCCCGAAAGTCTGTCAACTGGTCTAATATTTTAGAATATCGGCATTGCCCAGTTACTGGATTGCGGAGGTCTGATGGCAGTCGCTCCGTGTAAAATACTGGTATTCAGCCGAACCTGGTTAGACTGGAAGCTGACCCCAATATTATTGGGAAAAGGCCAGGAGGTAGAGAACACGCGGCTTTAGTTGCCACACTTGTCGCGACTTCACGAATAAACGCAAAAGCCCTGTAAGTACGACTCAGGGGTGGTTTTACATCCTGATAGGTTGCTGACGTACCTCGATCTCCCACAGCGCCTTACTGCTAGTAGCAGCAGTAGCACTGGACCGTCCAGTGGTCCTAAGGAACACGTGCTGCCGCTTCTGGTACTCGTCCATCGTCAAGAACTTCTCCTGTTCAGCGTGGAACAGCCTCACCACGTCACCTCCCTTGAGGATCTCCTCTTGATTCTCTTTGTGTTCGAGGAAGAGTGTCACCTTCCACGACGTTGAGGAGTTTACTACGTTGACCTGGTAGGGAATAAATAGTGTCATGATTAAGTACTCTGATCGGTTTAGTGGAGATTCAATCCGAAATACTACATTTAACGGCATTCAGTAATAAACCCTTAAAATAAGTTTCATTGGAGCATCAGGTCAGGTTTTGAGGGTTGAAGGTTGAAATTATTATAATGTTGTATTGTCTTGGGAGTTGAATTTGTGTACGAAGTTTCAGGAGAATCGGTAAAGCAGAAGTAGTTGAAAAATCTGTCGCAAGATTTGAATCAAACAAACAAATACAGGGTGTAAACAAAATCATGTAATTCCTTTAAAACTCGAGATGATTGCTGACATAGATTAACCCTGAATGGGATCATTTTGGAAACTATAAAAAAATAATTACAAGAAGGAAATATGTGTTCTCAACTTGAGGCATTTAAGCGCCCCGAGTTAAATTACCGCGCGGCGAGCGATAGCCGCGCAATTCACTCGGGGCGCTAAAATGCCTCACGATAAGAACACATGTTTACTTTTTGTAAAAAAATAAAATTGTTTCCAAAATTATCCCCTGCAGGGTTAATCTATGTCAGCATATCACGAGGTTTGAATGAATTACATGAATTCGTTTACACCCTGTATACAAAGTGAAGCTAATTAAAACCGTTTAAAAATAAGGTGGGTTTAAGCTGTCCATTAGATTCTTGCCAAAGAACAAACCACTCTTTTCGTCTCCTGGGTATAAAGGACGTTAATAGTTGGCAATTGTATCATGTAGTATCTGGTTGCCATCTTATTGCCTTTCCAAAGGGGGAGGTAGTTCTATCCAATTCTATAACCGTGTCTCCGACATAAAATTATTCTTACCTCCATGCAGCCAACATTGTCAGGCAGTTCGTGATTAGAGGATACGTGTAGGACCTGTTGACCCGCGTTCACGGGGTTCATTATGACTTTGTCGCCTACCACTACGTTGTCACCTGCGAAGATACGAGATAATCAGTAATAATGTTGAAACAGCACTGCACCAGGCAGAGAACAGTTAGAAATGTAGGAAATCCAATTAAATAAGTAGATTGACGCGCCAAAAGTGACGGTTCAAATACTGGACAATTGGCTACTGCCATCAACCGGGCACAAATCCAAACTCCGGGCTGCTACTGAGAAGTTCCACACGGACAAACTCAATAACACTTGCCCGACCTGGGAATCGAACCCAGGACCTCGCGATCAGCAGTCGTGCCTACCACCTCTTGACCAACGAATAATTAGTATTAGTTGGAATATTCAGTTTGGAAACCTATCTCTTTTTAAATATGGTCGTACGGGTGGTGCTGCCATCTGCTTCCGTTGAGCGTGTTATCTGCTATTGTTTGACTTACCCGTGGATCTCAGTTTGTAGAAGGGCATGACATAGAACCAGGAGCCCTCGTTGCCGTTGGCGTCTAGGTGAACGCGCATTGCGTTCTTCTCCAGCAACGCGGGCAGTCTTTTGTTTACCTGCACATTAAAATCGGTATTTATTTTAGGAAATATCTTGGGAGGCGATTATGTAATGGTTTTCATTTAGTTATTTTTGCATGTAAAGTTACCAAAACGTTTTTTAATCTTGGCTTGGTTGCGTTTGTTCCTAGTCTCACCTGATGGTAACCGGAGACAGAGTCTAAGATGGAGCACACGAATCCAAAGAGCAGAGATACAGAGAGTTTCCATATATGCCTCTGGCTCTCACATACACACGACGGAACACAGTAAACTGCTTGGACTTTAATGTTCAGGTGGTAGCTAGCCAGGTGGATTGTATAGATCATACCACGTCGCGTGCTGGGTTTTGTTGAATCTTACAACACGTGTGTATTATCAGTTAGGACGTTTTATATTCCAGCCCGTCCCTATATGGGGTAAAACTAAGCTTCCTCAATTGTTAATCTCAACTGCACGTACTAACCGATGAGGCTCTGAAGACACATAGTGGAGCAACCATTTGACTGACTAGTTTAAATACTCCAAGCTGGCAAGGGTCAGCAGCGACCACGGTTTCTGTTGCCTAATCCGCTCGGTAGTAGTAAGGAATAATTTTTATAAGAACCCCTTATCGTCGCTGCGCAGTGAAAAACTCGTAATTGCAATGAACGTAATTTTACAAGAGGAGATTATAACTGCCTGTTAAAAAAAAGCATGAAGTGTAGATGCAAGGTTCTTCTGTTTTATTATCTATTCATCAATCTATTTCATCTTAGAGCTGTGCACGTTCGTTCTAAATATGCATTACAAGGTTTTTGACCCAACAAATGAATAACAAAAAATAAAAATGAATTTTTGCTTTACGAGGTTTTCACTGCCCAGCGACGATATCCAGCAGTTGTTTATTTACAGAGCGAAGAACATCAACATCTTTTCTCGTGTCGGTAAAAACTATGAGAGAATAGCTCATGCCGTGGTGAAAGGTTAGCCAATCGGCAAGATTGGTAGCGGGGCTGGACTGTCCAGAGTGCGCCAGACATACAATACGCGCGCGAACTGGATGCATTCGGAACTTGATGTTCGCTCCCCCGCTGTTCGCACGCCTCGCCTCACACGCCCACAAATGTAGTGCTGTCCTTGTCAGCTAACAGCACTAGCGCATTCACACACACATTCCTTAGCTCTGCATTCAGTTAGCGCGCGTACTGTACTTATGGAAGCTTTTTATTGGTGTACTTACAGTGAGGTATTTGTTAGACTTGACGTGCAACAGTTGTAAGACACTGCCGTACTGCACGACAGTGCCCAACAACTTCTTATTCTCCAACTCATTTTGTTTCTTTTCTATCTCAGCGGCATGCTGTGGAAGAAAGTTTTTTATTAAATATTTTTTTTAGTAGAACTTTGGCCCTCTCTAGTGTTCCTTCTGTATCGTGGCGCAATTACAGACACAAATCTTCACATGCAGAAACGCCCAGACCCGGAAAAGCTATCTGTAGGTCATACAAATATTTGTTCCGTGCGGGAATCGAACCCACGACCCGTAGCGCAGAAGCTGATCGCTCAGCCACTGCACCAAACGTGTCGTCTTCTTCTAGATCTTTTAATCTTTCCAGAATTTGATTATCACTTGCGTTAATGGTGAATGTAAACATAGTGAGGAAACCTGCACACCTGAGAGGGCTCATAAAAAAAACGTTCTCGAATGTGTATGTAGTCTGTAAACCCGCACCATCGGCCTACTCCGAAAATCGAACTACAAAGTTTCGGCTTAGGGATCGCAGTTTTCCAACCTCAAAAGTATTTCGGATCCGACGATAGATTGATTTTCCCGATTCCACATTTTGTATTTCGTTCACCCTACTCCTAAATGAGTAGTTCGTTGTTTGACTATACTTCGATCGTCTTTACATAGTATAAAACAAAGTCGCTCCCGCTGTCTGTCTGTCCCTATGTATGCTTAGATCTTTAAAACTACGTAACGGATTTTGATGCGGTTTTTTTTTGTGATTTAAGAGGAAGGTTTATATGCCCCACATTAGTATCTACATTGCACCCGTGCGAAGCCGGGGCGGGTCGCTAGTATATTTATAAGTTCGATGTCCGTCGTTGTTTCGTTTTGATCTGAAACTTTGACGTTCGTTTTTCGGAGTAGGCCCCCAGGACATTGTGATGGACCGTTCTTAATTATGTGTATTCATTGTTTTTTTTCTTTTATTATAAAACTAGCGACCCTCCCCGGCTTCGCACGGGTGCAATGTAGATACTAATGTGGGGCATATAAACCTTCCTCTTGAATCACTTTATCTATTGCTGAAAACTGCATTAAAATCCGTAATGGTGTGCTGGTACCTACGCTTATGTATGGAAGTGAATGTTGGTCGTGGCAGAAGAGGCATGAAAGTAGAATAAATGCCGTGGAACTGCGTTCTTTGCGAAGTATGTGCGGTGTAACTTTGAATGATAGATTGAGAAATGAAGAGATTAGACAAAGTTGCGGTTTAAAAGATGATGTAGTGACAAAAATTGAAAGGAGTATGCTTAGGTGGTTTGGTCATGTTGAGAGAATGAGTGAACGGCGATTAACAAAAGGAATTTATAAGGCGGATGTCAATGGGAACGCCGGTAGAGGACGTCCTAGAAGGACATACATCGGTGTTATTGGTGATGTTCTTCACAAAGGTCAGGTGCCTAGTACTCTCAACCGGCGTGCGTGTATGACAAGATGTATGAATGTGGATGAAGCGAAAGGGGTATGTAAGGGTCGTAGCATGTGGCGTTCTATAGTTTCTGCCTACCCCCATGGGAAAAAGGCGTGAGTTTATGTATGTATGTATGCATTAAAATCCGTTTCGTAGTTTAAAAGGTCTAAGCGTACGGACAGCGGGAGCGACTTTGTTTTATACTATGTATAGATAAAGTATATCTAAGGCCGAAACCCTGGAGTGGGCCAGTGATGAGTTATGCTACATAAATTCTGGTTTACAGCTAGTTCACACAGAAACTGTTTACTGGACCCATTTTAGCGGATCCGTTTTTATTTTGGTGATGGCGTCTGTAGTCATATGAGCGTGTTCACATACATAACAGTATTCCGAATCCAGTAAAAAATACTGGATCCGTTATTTTTATCGTATCCTGTCTGCCAGATGCGACACAGCTGCCATTTGTTTAACGGATCCGTCGGTACAGATGTGAATAACACATCCAGTACCGACGGATCCGTTGTGTGAACGGGCTCTTACATTACAAATATCAACAAATATTTCTTCAATGAAGCTAACTTTTAAAGTTATCACAAAAACAATAGCGTCAGCAATACAAAATTATTAATCTGCAGACCAAAGACAAATAAAGCCAACCCGGACTATATTTTTCTTACCACATTTATAGTAGCGGAGCCCAAGAGGCTAAATGGGGACTTACTCGAGCGTCGCGGGAACCTTTTGGATTGTGAAGATTATATGCAAAAAAAAACCGACCGACTTCTGAAACTGTAAAGGTATTAGGTTTGCATAAGAGGTGTATTAAATTAAATCTTTATTAAGTTATTTTATACTTTTTAGTTTTTTTAGTCGGTTTTTTTAAACGTAGTTTCTTTTTATTTTTTACTTTTTAGTGTATGTAATAGATTGTTCTGTAAACCACAGTAGGATTCTAGATTACATCAGGTAGAATAATTACATCATCCACGTAAACTAAAATGTTCATAATAAAAATGCTCATAAAATGAAAGCTACTGGGCCAAAGTATATAAAATTTTTATGGGACCAAATGGCAACTATTCCGCATCAAACTAAAGAAGAATCACGTAAATCGGATCATAAATCTCAGCGTAATCGGTGTACATACATAAAAAAAACAATCGAATATAGAACCTCCTCCTTTTTGAAGTCGGTTAAAAAGAAAAAAGTTATATGATGCATGCCCTTTCACTGGTGGGGGGAGCGTGTACAGGTTTTCTAAAATGTAAAAAAAAAGTCACTCAGAAATATTTGAGCGCCTCGATATTTTTTTACTATTCTGATCGGCTGCCCTAAACGCACACCCCTATATGAAGGGTTCATGTATGGTGGGGGTACTTAATAGGGTGCAAGGTTTCCCTCCTTATGTTATTCTGCCACGCTTGAGTAAATCCCAAAATCCCCGCTTGGGCTCCCCTACTATTAATATCACCGTGGAAACAAGAACACCTGACAAAACCTTTAGTGCATGGCCAGACTGCAAACGCGGGCGCGGGAAGCGGCGCGGGCTACTTGGCGCGGGTAGCTCACGCCATAGCTCGTTCATACAAGTGGCCGCAGTGAGTGCGAGGGCAGCAAGCGACAACCCGCGCGGTAACGGGGGATCTCAAACTAGTTCGAGCTCACCACGCGCGTTGTTGTGATGGCGTCTTCAAAATTAAATGTTGAAGAATTAATAAGTGCTATTCAAGCACGATCTGCACTGTGGATGTCGAAACATCGTTTTTTAGTAAGAATTTTCCAGTAACAATGAGTCTTCTTCATCCATATTACATTTTGACAAACACTGGACATGACAACGCTCAGAACGAAGGCGCGCTCGACTGCGGACAGGCAAATCGCGCGCGTTCCCGCACCCGCGCCGCTCCCCGCACCGCGCTGCCAGTCTGGCCGAACACTTACAGTCAGAAATTCGTAAGGATATTAATTAAGTTCCCATATAATTAACCCTTAATTTGTGAAAGCAATCTCGTCGGACTCAGGAATTGGGTCAGGCAGGCCAATTTATGTGCGGGCGGCGTATTGTATGTCTTGTTGAGAGATGGGAGGCTGAATATTATGTTATTATACAGGGTGTAAACGAAATCATGTAATTCCTTCAAACCTCGTGATGTACTGCTGACACATATTAGCACGAGATACATTTGGATTCAATAATAACAAAATTACAAGAAGTGAACACGTGTTCTTAACGTGAGGCATTTTAGCGCCCCGAGTTAAATGACCGCGCTGCGAGCGATAGTCGCGCAATTCGCTCGGGGTGCTAAAATCTTGCAGGGTTAATCTATGTCAGCAGTTCATCACGAGGTTTGAAGGCATTACATGATTTCGTTTACAGCCTGTATATGGAGTTCAAATATGAAGGTCATTGTTTTCATTCACAATTGACTGCTGAATGTTTGAGGTCGGCAGAAAAGAAAAAGGTTTCTGATGTGTTATTCATAAGCAGTGATAGCCTAACGGTTGAAAGCTTGGCTTCCATGCAGGGGGTCTGAGTTCGAGCACGGCTCACCTCTGACTTTTCGAATTCATGTGCGAATCAGAATTTGATTATCGCTTGCGTTAACGGTGAAGGAAAAACATCGTGAGGAAACCTGCACACCTGAGAGGGCTCCATAAAGTTCTTGGTGGTGTGTGTAGTCTGCCAACCCGCACCAGGCCAGCGTGGTGGACTAAGACCTAAACCCTCCTTATTCTAATAGGCCCCTGCCCAGCAGTGGGACAGTAATGGGCTGATATAGAACATGTTTTGCAGGAACACCTGCTACGGCACTTTCCTCAAAAAGCCATTCCAGACGTTGCCCTACATTGTTACACTCGCATAGTTTTTATACCACAATATCTGGTCTTTAAAAGAGACCTTGATCTCAACTTTGTTTCGACTTTTCTTCTCAGAGCTAGTCAGATAGGAAACACCTTTTGACGACACGTTTGGTGCAGTGGCTGAGCGACCGGCTTGTGCGCAACGGGTCGTGGGTTCGATTCCCGCACGGAACAAATATTTGTATGGCCTACAGATAGTTGTTCCGGGTCTGGATGTTTGTGCATGTGAAGATTTGTGTCTGTAAACGCACCCACGATACAGGAGAAATCCTAGTGTGGGGCAATGTTTTTTTTCTTTAAAAAAAAAGAAAAAAAAAACCTTATAAAAACATTACATTGACTTGTAAAAGTGTCTGTAACAGATTTATTTACGGAAATAAAAATAATGTATTATTCAACGGGCCCGGTAACAGACTGGATTAAAGGCTTTGTAGAAGGTAGATTTATTCAAATCTAGGATGTCCTTGGCTGGGACTACGCCGATACAGTTATGTAAGAAGTTAAAAGTAAATGCTGCAATCTCTAAAGATGTCTTTTGTTTCTTCAACTTTTTATTAGAGTGCGCGCAAGATAACTCTGCGCGCGGTCAAAATCGGAACTAATCGTGGTCCACCACAATGTTGCCGTTTTATTAACTTTGTCACTAGATCTACCTGATTTTAGGAATAAAAGAAAATATAACAATAAATAAAGAATAAAGTAGACCTCATCAAACGATAATAATCATAATGCATTCTTATTCATTCACAGCACTATTGTAAGCTAAGATCTTTTCCTTTGCAAATTACTTAAAAATACTAATTAGCTTAATTGGTAGGTAGTAAATAACGTACATAACTTAGCTCAATTAAAATATAATAAACAGCAAATATAATAAACAGCAAATATAATAACCACAAAACCACCCAATTTTAATGCTCACGAATATATTACTTTTCCTTAAAAAGTTGTACTATGTATTTTTGCGACCATCGCAACATTTAGCACGCCCTCCATCGCGCGCAGACTTATCTTGCGCGCACTCTAGAACAATATTTGGAACTGTCGCAAAAATGCTCGAGGCCAAAAAGTAGGTCAGTTATGACTATATTATTAACGAAAGAGTTCTTTAAAGACATACACCCATATTCTAAGACGTTCCTCCAAAACTTACTCGACTCAGGACGACCTCGAAAACACCTTCAAAATTGTATCCTTAGTCGCAATTTCGAGTGAACTTTGAGGTTCCTCGACTGAGGGGTCCTCAAATGAGTCGAGGTAGAGTGGAGTCATTAATTACGTCATAATTTGAATTATCTGCATCGCGCAAATAATGCCGCTATAAATAGTTGTAAGGATCGAGGTAGTGAGAAAGACTGAGTCGAGGTGGAGTCGAGTACGTTTTGGAGGAACGTCTTAGAATATGCGTGATGATATATCTCTATTAAACAGGTCAAACAATAGTTGAGATGGATGTGGGGAGTGACAAGAATGGATAAGATAAGGAATGAGTATGTCAGAGAAAGTTTAAAAGTAGCGCCAGTGACTGAAGAGTTGAGGAGTAATAGGTAAGCGTGGTATGGACATGTTATGAGGAGGTAAGAAAGTTATGTCGTTAGAAGAGTGTTAAATATGAATGTGGATGGATATATAAGTAGAGGTAGGCCAAAGAAAAGATAGATGGATTGTGTGAAGGATGATATGGGTAAGAAAGGATGATAGAGGAGAATGGAAGAGGAATACGTGTTGTGCCGACCACACCTAGTCTATACTAATATTATAAAGCTGAAGAGTTTGTTTGTTTGTTTGAACGCGCTAATCTCAGGAACTACTGGTTGGAATTGAAAAACTCTTTTTTGTGTTGGATAGTCCATTTATCGAGGAAGGTTATAGGCTATATAACATCACGCTACGACCAATAGGAGCGGTGCATAAATTAAAAATGTTGCAAAAACGGGAAAAATGTCCACCCGTGCGAAGCCGGGACGGGCCGCTAGTGTGGGATAAGGGCAGGGAGATGATGATGATGATGATGAAACAAGTCAAACAATAAGATAAAGAAAGATTTTTTCTATTTCAACAGATTGAACTACTTATCATTCTAACTACCAAATCTACGACAAGTTTAACCATAAGAGATAACTAATTACATGATATAACAAAATAACATAATATTAAATAAATCCTCCTATCACATTATATAGAATAGATTATCTAATTAAATGCATCAAGTTCCTTGAATATTCTGGAAACATCCAACGATTCCTGTTCCCGTTTAATGATTATATGCCTTATCATAACGACTTATAGTCCATATTATTGTCTATAAAAAACCCATTCGTCTTTATAATGATGATATTTATTAACTGGATAGCCCGTTTATGGAAGGTAGGAATTATTACGTGATTGTGATATATTGGTAGTTTGGTCATTTCTGGGTTTAATAAATGGACATTTATCGACCTATTATTACAGAACATCACGCCTGTATTCCCCGAAGGGTTGGGCAGAGGTGTATAGTAACACCTTCATTTCGCCATTATTTTTGAGTCCCATGTAATAGGGGGCGAGCCTATTGCCATCAAACTTTGGGCTGCTACTGAGGAATTCCACACGGAAAACCCAATAACACTTTGTCAGACTTGGGGATCGAACCCAGGACTTCACGATCAGCAGTCGCGTTTGCCACCACTAGATCAACGAGGCAATTATTTTAGAGCAAGTATTAAATTAATTAAGAAAGGGACAACATAACTGACAAATACTTTTTTGTATTTCAAATTGTAGCCACGAAAGACGTGGAAAATCTCTTTGTCGGTGACGGACCTGCCTCAATCTCTACTACTTCAAAATGGCTGTCGTAAACATAAAACAACGAATGCCCAGTACTTTTGCCAAAAACGAATCGTTTTGCTAACCAATGGTAGCATTTTTATTGCCAAAATAAGAATCGTAAGCTAATTTTACACCTGTGATAGCTATAACGTATGGTAGGGTCTACTATGCAAACCTATGATGTCTTTGCTTCATTATTGGTAAAGATACAGGGGTCTAATTTTAACCGATAACGCTCGGTATATCGTAGGAATCGGTCAGAATGCTTTGAACAGTATTTATTATAGTTACTCAATATTAAAACTACTAAGAGAAACACAGGTGTTTCTTAATAAACTTAAAAAAATAATAGCTGTTTTCTTAAAAACTAATCAAAGACAAGAGATTTGGGTCAATTAACTTTTTTATACTGTTATGGTGACAGATAAATGAGCTTCTTACAGGAAGTGAAGTCATTAACCTATTAGAATTTCGTTTCAATTTATTTATGTTCTTTTTTCTTGATTTAACGGGTCTCTATAAAGAACTGTTTGAAGGCGGACTCCAATATAGTCTGCAAAAATACCTGCCTAAACTTTAAGAAGTGGTTTAGAATGTAGGTTTAACTTTTACGACCTGTAGACATTTTGCGAAGTAGACGTTTTGCGAATAAGCCAAATAATGATGTCTATTAAAAAATAATTCCTTAATTATTTTTTTTAAACAAGACGGATTAACCTTGCGGTACGCTGCAGCATCAGGATTTGAGGATTGAAGGTTGAACATATTATAATGTATTGTCATGGGAATTAAATTTGTTTGCGAAGTTTCAGAAGAAACGGTAAAGCAGGAGTAGTTGAAAAACGGGCGATGGCCGTCATGGTGATAAGGGGATACCGTACGATCTCCTTCGAGGCGGCGAGCGTCTTAGCCGGATCCGTACCCTGGGATCTGGAGGCAAGAGCCCTCGCGCTGAGATATCGTCAGCGCGAGGAGACGCCTGAGCATAGCGAGCTCCGCCAGATCCTAGTGACTAAGTGGGGGGAACGACTTGCGCAACCCAGCGCAGGGCACGCCACAATAGCGGCGGTAAGACCCGTCATGGAGGAGTGGCAGGAGAGGCGGCATGGCGCCCTCAGCTTTCGGCTGACGCAGGTACTCTCGGGACACGGTTGTTTCGGGAAGTACCTGTGTCGCATAGGCCGGGAGCAGACGCCCGGATGTCACCATTGCGACTGCCCCGAGGACACGGCACTGCACACGCTGCAGGCGTGTCCAGCTTGGGGATCGCAGCGCCGCGAACTAGTCGCGGTGGTCGGCGGTGACCTCTCGCTTCCGGCCGTGGTTGTGTCCATGGTCGGGAGCAAGAGTGCGTGGGAAGCCATCGCCTCCTTTTGCGAGGGGGTGATGGCGACTAAGGAGGAAGCGGAGAGGGAGAGGGAGCGGTGTGCTCTCCTCCCTTCCCGCGCCAGACGCACCGGGCGCCGGAGGGCGCGCGTACGCGACGATCTCCAGCCACCCTAGTGTGTGGCCTACGGGCGGTGGGTTAGGGGACCCGCCGCCTGACCAGTAACAGGCCCGAGAAGGCGGCGCGCTGTGTTCCGTGCGCGCTTCTCAGGAGGAGAGGTCCGCCGAGGGTTGGCGGACCGGGACCTGCCGGGGTTGCGGTGCATGCTTTGCGAATCCCGCGACCCTGGCCGAACGGTCAGGAGAAGGAGCACCGTTGGTTTTTAGCCGGTAAGAGTCCGGCAGACCCCCTCGCCTTCACCGGGCGAGGGACATCCATGAGGATTTTCCAACGAAAAAAAAAAAAAAAAAAAAAGGAGTAGTTGAAAAATCTATTCTAAGATTTGTATCAAACAAACAAATATACGAAGTAGAGCTAATTAAAACCATTTAATAAAAACTTTTTTACAAAAAATTTAAACCGACTTCAAAAAAGAATAAAATAATTACCATATAAAATTAACAGTTTCAGAAGTCGGTGCTGATCCACGCTGAACCAAATTGAAGGCACCGACTTCTGAAACTGTTAATTTTATATGGTAATTATTTTATTCTTTTTTGAAGTCTGTTTAAATTTTTTGTAAAAAGTTTTTATTTTTTTCATTTTAGTGGCCTTAATTAAAACTTAGTTGGACCTACTAAAGACGCTGCTCGTAACATAATCACATCATCACAATATGCGTACTGTTCGTCATTGAGGAGTTCCATTGTCTATCTCCGAAGTTCTTCATCATATCTTCACCAAATTTAAATGGGACCAACTTCGAAGTATACCCTATCCATTAAAAAAATAATCATTAAAATCGGTTCACAATTGGCGAAAATATCGATGAACATACACAAAAAAAAAAAAAAACATACATACAGACGAACATAGTAACCTCCACCTTTTTGGAAGTCGGTTAAAAACAAACACAGTTAACTACTTAACGCGACTTAATACGGACAAATTATTACTAATACTACATCAATACTCAATCATTTATTGCATTCCACAATGTATATGCTTAGGTGGTAAGTAAATATTTGTTGTAATAAACGTGAACCCTGTCGGACACGGGAAAAGAAAAATTTGAAGGAAGAGGACTTATTTATACATGCAAACTAACATAATCTAAGTTAAGGTAACATTTTATTAATCCATACTAATATTATAAATGCGAAAGTTTGTTTGTTTGTCCTTCCTTCACGCCCTAACTAAGCAACCAATCGACTTGATTTTCGGCATAGAGTTAGTTGAAAGGATGGAGAGTAACATAGGCTACTTTTGGTCCTGGAAAAACATCATGTTCCCAAAGAAGGTTAACAGGAATATTCGTTAATTATGTCTTAGCAGTTAATGGAAAGACACAACATTGTTTACACTAGCGTCCTTAAATAGTGCTCTGTTCTATATACATGATCGGTGTCTTTTTCCTCCTGGAAAAGATTTTCAAATTCCACGCGAGCGAAGCCGCGGGTAAAAGCTAGTTATTAATTAAATCTAAAAAATATTATTTATTTATTTAAACTTTATGCAACAAAAAAAAAGTACAAAGGCGGACTTAATGCCTTACGCATTCTCTACCAGTCGACCAAAGGTGGTGAAGAGAACATGGCAGGTGCAAATTATTGTTCAAGAATAAAATAAGAAAAATTTGAGGTTAAAAAAAGAAAAAAAAGAACTCAAGGCGTAAATAAAACTATAAATGTACACATTATTCATTTATATTATTATGTTAGTTCTATGGACGGTACGGTACGGTAGTTTCCAAAAAAGTAATAACACTGCTCAACCTAAGAGAACTCGGAATTTCACGCTTGGTTAACTTGCGACCACTTGACGGAGTAAAACAGGAGGCCTACTTTGAAAAACGAACGTCGAACGCAATAACGATGAACATCAAACTTATAAATATACGATCAAAGTGTTGTCCAACATGTCAACTAACATTTGGGAGTAGGATGAACGAAAGACAAAATGTGAAATCGCGAAAATCGAATCGATCGTTGGATCCGAAACACTTTCGTGGTTGGAAAACGTGCGACCCGTCGGCCGCAACTTCGTAGTTCGATTTTCGGAGTACGCAACCAGTATATTTTCTCAATTCGTTTCTTGAAGGAAGGTTTCCGGTTATAAAACTTTACGATAAGATCTACAGGATTCAAGAAGTACCTAAAAGACGCAAACGCTATTTCTTGAGAGCTTTTTTACAACTTTCAAATGCTTTAAAACTTTTATTTGTTTTTCTAAGTTCAACTGATAATCAGAATCGTAAAACGTGTTTTTCTGTTCATCCTGCGCAATTTGCCTAATGCAGCGTACACACCTTGCCAACGAACGCCGACGAACGGGGCTTGGTATCACTAAAAACTGAATGAAACCGGATTTAATCTATGTTTGTTAAAATTCAACAAATGACGAACTTTAGTCGGTGTTCGTTGGACTTCGTTGGCTAGCGTCGCTCCCGGCCAACGGTCAGGAGGAGGAACACCGTGGGTTTTTACCCGGTAAGAGGCCGACCGAACCCTTCGACTTGCCCGGGCGAAAAGTATCCATGAGGATATTAGCAGGTAAAAAAAATGGTATGTATGCTGCGAGACTTTTGTAGGACCCATAATAGTCGTCATTCAGCGCGTATCCTTATACATAAACTACCTACCATGTCCTAGGTCGCGCCGATTCATGCTTATAGTTCATGAAGAACCTGTGTTGTAGTAATGGATCTTTTTACCTTTTTTCACCACCAAAAGATCGGCTACCCATTGTCGGTCGCCTTTTTGGCCCATCGAGGGTCTTACGCACGATTTTTATAACATCACGCCTTATACTTTCCGAAGGGTTTGGCAGAGGTGTTTTAGGATATCCTCGTTTCGCCAGTTATGTTTAAGTTCCACGTGGGGCGAGCCTATTGCCATCAACCGGGCACAAATCCAAAATCTGGGCTGCTACTGAGAAATTCCTAATGGATAAACCCAATACCACATTGCCGGACCTGGATATCGAACTCAGGACCCCATGCTCAGTAGGAGCACTTGCAACCACTAGAGTAACAGTCAGTCTTTACATAGTATAAAACAAAGTCGCTCCCGCTGTCTGTCTGTCCCTATGTATGCTTAGATCTTTAAAACTACGCAACGGATTTTGATGCGGTTTTTTTAATAGATAGAGTGATTCAAGAGGAACGTTTATAAGCCCCACATTAGTATCTACATTGCACCCGTGCGAAGCCGGGGCGGGTCGCTAGTAAGAGATAAAGATATGTACTCACGTGTAACCTCTTTAGCAGTCCTGTATCGGTGTTGGAATTTGCCGACTGCTTGGCAGTATTCCAGAACTGCTTTTGAGCAGAGTAGCGGTTCATAGGACATATTTTGAACAGGCAATCTGGAATTAAAGAGACAATTGTAATCATTCAGATAGAAGAGGGTAGGCAAGCGAATCATGTGGCCTGCGGGCGGCGGGTTAGGCGACCCGCCGCCCGACCAGTAACAGACCCGAGAAGGCGGCGCGCAGTGTTCCGTCGTGCCGGTAAGAGTCCGGCAGACCCCCTCGCCGTCCCCGGGTGAGGGTCATCCATGAGGATTTTCCAACGATTAAAAAAAAGCGAATCATAAGCCCATACATAAACAACCAGCCCACTATCGTCCCACTGTTGGGCATGGGCCTCTTCTCAGAATAAGAAGAGGACCGCTATCCCATCCATATTTTTTATTTGATGGCTTATTGACGTTTTGGTTTATCGATTGACTTCTGCGGTACAGGTCGGTGGCAAATCCCGTTACATAATCAACCCATTACTGTCCCACTGCTGGGCACGGGCCTCTTCTCATAATGAGAAGGATTTACGCCTTAGTCCATCACGCCAGTCTGGTGCGGGTTGGCAGACTACACACACCATCGAGAACTTTATGGAGCCACTCTCAGGTGTGCAGGTTTCCTCACGATGTTTTTCCTTCACCGTTAACGCAAGTGATAATAAAATTCTGATCCGCACATGAATTAGAAAAGTCAGAGGTACGAGCCGGGATCGAACTCAGACCCTCCTGCATGGAAGGCAAGCGTTCAACCGCTAGGCTATCACTGCTAAGATTCCTTTAAGAAATAAATATTAGTTTGCCTATGGATGGTTGTTACGGGTGTAGGAGTTTGTGCATTTGAGATTTTTGTCTGTAAACGCACCCACGATACAGGAGAAATTCCTAGTGTGGGGCAACGCTTTCTTCAATTCGAGAATATTCTCTAGCAGTCTAAGATCCCAGTATAGAACGACCTTCACCGAGCTGGTTAATGGATGAAAAGTATTTAAATTTAATTAAATATGTCAATCAATATTGCAAATGGTTTGACAAAAAAATTTTAGTCCAGAATATGTATTTTTTTTAAACATTTTACTGGTTTGGTTAATAGACAAATTCCATACCAATCGTAAGTATGAACCCTATAGAATATGCATACGTTAGGTTGACTATTTTTTTCCCGTCACAACTCTTGGATAGGCAGGTATAAACAGCATTATTATAAAAAAATCTATACTAATATTATAAAAAACCTGGACCGATTTCAAAAATTCTTTTGCCGTTAGAAAGCTACATTATCACTGAGTAACATAGGCTACGGGCGGAGCCGTGAGGACACAGCTAGTTAGATATAAAATACGTTTCATCCATTAACCAACTCGGTGAAGATCGTTCTATACTGGGATCCTATACTATAGCGAAATATTTTGAAAGATTCCTTCAACACATTGTCTTACATTAACCTAATTTTCCGGTATTGAGTTATGAAGACGAACTCATGGTAAATCTGATATGTGTCCCCTGAAGGTGCTAGATTTCATCAAAATCTTTCAGCCGTAATTTTATTGCTTATAGAGACGCGGGATCTACCGCGCACTTCACAGCGTACAACGCAAAAAAATACGCGCGGTATAACGCATCTCCATAACCACTCTAATACATCGTTATCTTGGGGGCTAGTGGCTAAATAACAACCGCGCGATCATATGATTTGCAAGGTTAAGCTGCGGTTGCCGCAGTCAGTCCGCGGATGGGTGATAGTTCGTTACACATCAAGACCTCTCCGGCCTCTGAGAGCACGTTAAACCGTCGGTCCCGGGTGTCATACGAATATGACAGTCGTTACGGGTAGTCAGAAGCCCGAAACTCTGACAACCGGTCTAACCTTAGGGTATCGGCATTACGGAGGTCTGAAGGTAGTCGCTCCGTGTAAAATACTGGTATTCAGCCGCATCTGGTTAGACTGGAAGCTGACCCTAACATAGTTGGGAAAAGGCTAGGAGGAAGATATTTATGGAGTATAATATCCAACAGTGGGGGTTTACGAACTCATGTTGTCTACCTTGTTGGTCTAGTGATCGCAAGCGCGACTGCTGAGCATAAGGTCCTGGGTTCGATCCCTAGGTCGGGCAAAGTGATATTGGGTTTTCCATTAAGAATTTCTCAGTAGCAGCGCGGAGTCTGGAAATGTGCTCGGTTGATGGCAATAGGCTCACCCCTATTACATGGGACTTAAACATAACGGTGAAATGAGGGTGTTACTAAACACCTCTGCCAAACCCTTCGTGGAATACAGGCGTGATGTTATGTTACAATGAGTAGCAGAATTTTGCGAGCCGAGATTTTTTAATAAGCATCAGAGTAAATATTCAATGTGTGGTTCCCGGATAAGGCCACCTGCAGTTCCCGTGGGTACCATATTAGTACCTGTGCTGATAATATCATATTGTGACCACCTGATTTCCCTAAGGGCAGAGGCGAGATCACAATTCCGAAAAACGGGACGCCCCATACGTATCCCACTTATTATAAATGCGGAAGTGTGTAAAGCCTCGTTTATGGAGATGTGGAGCTTAGAGCGAAGCGTGTCACGGGGCGTATAGCGGATAATTTATTATGTATTTTATTATGCTTACCTACAATGCTGAAAATACTAACAAAAGACGGAAAGATATAATATGCATATCGATTGCAACCTCAAAACATGTCTTTGTAAAACGATTTTTTACATTCTTAGGTCCATTTCTGTACAATAGATTAAATAGAAAACTAAGTATCTACCAATTAAATTACTTTAGCTGTAAAAAAAATATACTTGATTATTTACTAACCATAGATTATGCAAAGACAGAAGAACTACTTGTTGTCTGCAAATAGTAACTACCATTAACATGCTATGTTATTTTTATTTACCTAAGTTTTAATTAAGCTTTTACTTTATACTCACTGTTAATTTATTACATTAAATATTTAGGCACTTTCTAGCCTGAAGCACAGGTTTAACCTAGTTCAGGCAAATAAGCAACCGTGCTGTATTTTAATTGTTAAGGTATTTATTGTAAATGTGCCCATTGTATAAATAAATGATTTAATTCCAAAGATTACGATGTTTTGTCTAGCATTTCCCAACTATGTTAGGGTCAGCCTCCAATCTAACCAGATGTGGCTGAATACCAGTATTTTACACGGGGCGACTACCTTCAGGCTTCCGCAACCCAGTTACAGGCAATACCGATATCCTAAGGTGAGACCGGTTGTCTGACTTTCGGCCTTCTGACTTCCCGTAACGACTGTCATAGGTATTCGCATGACACCCGGGACCATCAGTTTAACGTGCTCTCCGAGGGACGGAGTGGTCTTGATGTGTAACGAACGGCCGCCCATCCACGGACTGACCGCGGCAATGGTAACTTAACCTCGCAAAGTTTATGATCCGCGCGGTTGTTAATTAGCCACAACATTATATGCTTATCCTTATCTTATCATTCTATCTTATCATCTTTATTTAAGTATTGATAGCCTAGTAGTGTGACCGACGGACTGTCAAGTCAAAGGTCTCTAGTTCGAACCCAAAGCACGCAACTTTGAGTTTTCGGATTCATGTGCGTATTGTATAATATTATCACTTGCTTAAAAAATGATGAAGGCAAACATCGTGAGGAAACCGGCATGCCTGAGAGATATTTCTCGACGGCATGTGAAGCTAAGTCAGAGGCCCATGGGCGGCATAAACTTTGACACCAGGTTAGTCACTAACCACATGAAAAGAAGAGATTTTATCATTCCACTCATAATATACTCATAATGAAGGGTAATAAAGGCAATATAACCATAATCACCATGCTTGGCAAACAGCTTGGCAAACAGCTTAGTGATCACGTTATAAGCATACAGAAAGATGTATTCAAAAGAGCCTCCACGACGATAGTATGTTGTAACACTTTAGGGTGGCTTTAGGAGTCAACCCTCAACTAGCATGTGCACATAAAATTTTGCAGGCGTGTACTTACGGGAGGATAAAGAATAACACTTGTAACCGTATGGATTTCAAAGGGCTCAGAATAATCCGGACAAGATAGACCAGAAGAAGAGACCAAACAATCCTTCAGCTTATTAAAAACTACATCATTAATAATAATCTACGCTTATCGAGCGACGATCTCGCAGTGTGCCCGACCTTTTATAAGCCCGGACCCCTGCCAGTCAGCCACCACCCGTCACAATGTACCTCTGACGCACCCTGGGCAGTCAGCCCCAGTACCTTGCTGACTGGCCACGGCATGAGCTGTTCACATATAGCTCATGGCCGACACAAGAGAAGAACTGAATGGTATTTGAAGAGTACTTACCCCGGAACTTTTTGGGTGGATCAGTCAGGTCACCTGCTTCCGGACACACCACACACCTGTCATCTACCAACCTGCGGACAATAAACCAGTATTAATTAAAGAAGATAAACTTTACACACTTGTGGCGACATCTATCGCGCCACATGCGAACTAAGTAGCACGACGATTGTCTAACAGACTTCAGCGACAATAATGCCAACTCACAAATATGACGTCATAGAATCCTGCATCACGATATAAAGATTTGACACGCAGATAGTATATATTACAACTTCCCAACATCAACCGTTGGGCTCATACCGATAGTTCAGATCTCATCAAGCTGTCTCCCTCCCAGTCCTCCCGCCAGCAACGTCCTAAGCCGAGGTCCGAGTCCCATTAGGGGTCGCCCTTAGTGCTATTGCTCATAGTCATGATGTTAAATAATTGACCGCTTACGTAGAAACGGTCCGCAAGACCATCCAAGCAGTCGAACAGGAAAAAAAAAACAGTCGTTGGGCAGTAGCCCACCAGGCATAAGGCTCGCCTGGTTAGAGGATCCTACCTCTTCTTGGGAGGAACACCATACCTTGTTCCTCCAGAAGCTATTTTGTTTAGTATCGTCAGTTCACAAGTAGCATTCCCGCGTGTTGCGAACTGAGTATATCTATGGTTCAAATTCTAGGCTTCAGCTGGTGCATGGAATTCTTCAACAGAACATTTAAACTTTGTGCGACCCAGAGGTCAAACCCAGGAGATCAAACAGTTATAATCCTATTGTAATCGTGACAGGTAAATAGCAATATTTCCCTCGTATTATACAAGTTTAGTCGGAAAGGGGGTACTAATACGCGGGCCACTTAAAGTATCACTGATGACTGTTTTAAAACAAGTGTTAAAATTGTTTGTGCCCGCTTGATGGCAACAGACTCGTCCCCTATTTTATGGGACTTAAACATAACGGCGAAATGAGGGTGTTACTATACACCACTGCCTAACCCATCGGGGAATATAGGCGTGATGTTATGTTATGTTGATTATAATATTCATATTATGAATCGCGACTAACAACTAACAGTAGCATTGTTAAACAAAAATTAGGCCACCAGAACGACACCACTCGAAGGTCGCGCTCCGATGCAAATGTTACGCATTAGTTTACATTAGAGTGCCGAGTGGTCGTAGCATAAACAACTTTGTAATATTATGATACAAGTAATATGTGAACAGTGTTATGTGACACAATTAGAGGTCTGCCTCATTAGTGCGTTGCGTTGCGTCGTCGCAGCGTCAACGCTGCGTCGTTTCATATATTTTAAATGACATGCCACATTAAAGCGTTGCGTCGGCGCACGCGACGTTTCAACGGATCGGCGGACGAGAGACGAAGCGGGGGGAGGGTGATGCGCTGCGCTGTCGGAGCTCCAGTGCGACGACGGACAGTAGTCTTGCGCATAGTAGTTCGCGACAGAGATCGTTCAGTTTAGTTCGCCACTCCTAAATGAACTAGTTCGCTCTTCTAGTTTGTCAGCTCCCAGCTCGAATCAGAGGAAGGCAGATAGTTAGCTCGTTTTGATACTGCTCCTGCACGGGCACGTGACAAGATTATGGATTGCTGTACTTTTACCTACAATTTTTACACTATAAACAGCAAAAATCTCTGAATGAATATTCTTAAAAAGTATATCATTATTGTTAATAATACCTAGGCTTATTGGTGCAATAAATAAATACACTCCTTAGTTTAGTTAGTGAATAAAAGGTTTCGTTTCTTTTAAGATTTTTATTAAGTTTTAAAAATAATCAACAAATACATAAACATATTATTCTGTTCCTTGACAGATTAACATATTACAAAAGCAAAACAAGCTATAAATAACTAATAATCAAAAAAATTATATCGGTCACGAACTAACGAACTATGGAGCGGGGAATGTCGGAACTAATTCGCGAAGTTCATCTGTCGAACTAGTTCGTTCGCGAACTACACAAGACTAACGGACAGTATTCCACTGCTAGAGGGGCAAACGAAACTGACTGAGATGCGTGCGTCGTCCTCTTGCGCTGCGTCGTCGTGCGTCGTCGCAACTTAGGCGTGGCATACAATGCGTTGATCCGTTGCGACGACGCAACGCACTAATGAGGCATCGGCCTAATGTGAATGAATGTACAGCAGTGATAGCCGGTGTGACCGTCGGACTGCCAAGTCATAGGTCTCGAGTTCGAACCCAAGGCACGTGCACCTGACTTTTCAGATTCATACATACATACATAAACTCACGCCTTTTTCCCATGGGGGTAGGCAGAAACTATAGAACGCCACATGCTACGACTCTTACATACCCCTTTCGCTTCATCCACATTCATACATCTTGTCATACACGCACGCCGGTTGAGAGTACTACGCACCTGACCTTCAGATTCATTTGCGTATTATATTATATAATTATCACTTGCTTAAAAACGGTGAAGGAAAACATCGTAGGGAAACCGGCATGCCTGAGGCATATTTCTTGGCGGCCTGTGAAGTCAGGTCAGAGGCCCATGATCGGCATAAACTCTGACACCAGGTTAGTCACTAACCACACGAAAAGAAGAAGACTGTGATACAACGGCAGAATTTTTTGAGTAGATCTAAAATCGACACCAGTTGGCGCCATTGCGAATGTAGACCTGTTAAAACTTTGTTTTGTACCGACAGCAACACAAGCAGCTGAATGAACACAATTAAATTACAGTATTAGGTATATTGTAATTTAATTAGCTTTACAACATACCATAAATTACTGGCTAATGTATTAGACATTGACATTTTGATTGAGTAGTTGACATTGATAGGTCTACATAACAACGGCGCCATTGAATGCTGCAGGACACACATGCTGCTAAATTGGCATGCTGATGCTAGAATAATGTAAGATCTACATTTTAGTTCTATACGCGTTTAGTCGTTCTGAGTAGAATAGAATAGAATATACTTTATTGTACACCAAAATTGTAACACAGATCTTATACAATAACAAACATTAAAGGGTACAATGGCGGTCTTATCGCTGATAGCGATATCTACCAGACAACCTTTGGACGAACAGGAAGTCAATGAATAAGATAGAGGGGGTAGTCCATGGTGTACCGCTGCAAAATATATACTACACACCATACATAGACATAATACTTACATATAGTAGTTCTAATTACCAACGCTTAAAAATGCTTGTCGTGTGTTATCAACGCGAGCTGAGTAACATTAAAACGTCTACCATCCAGAGAGCTTCCTGTTTTACCAGATGCGACTTAATATCAGGATAGTACCCGGAGCGAATGCAATGTAACCACCGGAACCAATTGTATCACTGGCGGAAACCACAAGCCGTTTGCCAGACTTTCGGGGCTTTAACTGGATTTAAATAATACATTTTTAATAAAACTTGAGCGACTTCAAAACTTTTGTACTAGGTTCATATTTGGTTTACGCAAATATGATCATGTGTCAGAATTTCGTGCTAAACTCAAGTGGTTTCCAATACGTCATCGTCGGAATGCTCATATTCTTTCCCTACTATACAGTATTCTGTTCAATCCCGCTACCCCTTCTTATCTTAAAGAGCGTTTTGAGTTCATGCGTGATTCACATTCACAATCCTTGAGATCATCGGAGAACTTGAAACTGAAGATGCCTATGCATTCCACAAGATTCTTTGACCATTCCTTCACTGTTCAGGCCATACGCTTGTGGAATGCACTACCTGTACCTGTAAGGCGTGCTCAGTCGTTGGTTTCTTTCAAAAGAATGGTTAAAGAACATTATCTTGCTCTATAGTGGTTTATATAAGTAAATTATCTGTATATATAATTAATTATGTATGTATCCTATTTGAGTGTGTGTATATATATACCTATATATATATATATATTTAAAATATATATTGTGATTATACCTATTATTTAGTTGATTCCCGGTTTTTAGTAGGTTGCATATGTGTACGCTGCAAACTGCCCTTTATATTTTTTCTTAACTATTCTTGCCATCCAATGGTTGTCTGGAAGAAATTACTTTAAGCGATAAGACCGCCATTTGTACTGTTAATTATGTGTATTCCTTGTTTTATTTCTTTTAGTGTGCAATAAAGTATATCTATCTATCTATCTATTTTTACTCGCTACAGAACGAATAAAAGCGTTCGAATGTTCTGTCTACCCTTTTCCCAACTATGTTGGGGTCAGCTCCCAGTCTAACCGGATGCAGATTAATACCGGTATTTTACACGGAACGACTGCCATCAGACCTCCGCAAACGAGTTACTGGGCAATGCCGATATCCTAAGGTTAGATCAGTTGTCAGACTTTCGGGCTTCTGACTAGTAATGACTATCATAGGTATATATGACACCCGGGACCGACGGTTTAACTTAGTTCTAGTAGTTCTTGAATACTATAATGGTTAGTGGTTTGAATGAACGTCTTTAACCGGAACGGTGAACACATTCAAAGGTCTACCTATTGATCAGTCTGATTAAATATTATTGCCCAACATATAGATCGCGTTCGTGTGTTCGTTTTCTTGAGCAAACATTACAAAGAATTTTGAAACAACTCGAAGAAAAATATGATGAATTTTAACATATCGCACCTTCGGTGGAACAGAGTCACAATAGCTCACTTTGTAATTTTACAGCAGAGGACTTTTAAGACTTTGTTCGCATTTATTTCCATATTACTGGATTACTATCTGCAGTAGGTTAAAAATATTTGGATGGTAATCCAGTAATATGGAAATAAATGCGAACAAAATCTTAAAAGTCCCCTCCTGTAAAATTACAAAATGAGCTATTGTGACTTTGTTCCACCGAAGGTGCGATACATAACATCACGCCGTGTACTACCCGAAGGGTTCGGCAGAGGTGTTTTTAGTTACCCTCGTTTCGCCACTTATGTTTATGTCCCATGTAATAGGGAATGATGAATTTTTGTTTGATATTATCATGGTAATCTTTAAGCGAATAGATGGATACAATATGTCAAAGATGATATGGTTAGGAAGGTGGTGAATACTCAGGATGATGTCAGATAAAAGATAAATGATTAATTAATAATAAATCCCTAATAAAAAGAGTTAAGTTTAGCGGTTTTCATCTTGCAGTTACCCTGCAGCCTCAGGATTTGAGGATTGAAGGTTGAAATTATTATAACGTTGTATTGTCATCGGAATTGAATTTGTGTGCGAAGTTTCAAGAGAATCAGTTAAGCAGAAGTGGTTGAAAAATCTGTCGGATATGAAACAAATGTACGACGTGAAGCTAATTAAAACCCGTTTAAAAACAGCAGAGTGAGCTGATCTTCTGGTAAAAGAGGATGAAGGCATTACAATGATGATAGGCGCAAAGACCAAGAAAACCACGCATGTGCAAAATACAATTTGTTAAAAGAGATAGAAATAACTGTATCCTGCAATAAAAATGGCCGATCAAATGTTAATACAAGTTTGTCATCGTACGTCATAGATAGCTTAGAAGTATTTGAATTGAAAGTTTGTTGAACTAGTACGTGTATGAAGAGTTTATCAATGTAAAGAACAAATAAAACGCTTTTGAAGAATTTTTTACTGACGAGGTTTTCACTGCCGAGCGTCGATATAGGATGTGAGATGGGGTAGTAAGGGCCTTAACCGTTTTAGCACCAGGAAAACAATCGTAGGAGACTGTCCATGATTTATGAATATATTTAGAACTGCAATTACAGGTTTTGAAAATTTGGTAGTCAGCGAGACAAATTGAGTTGTCACAAAACAGGATTGTATGATGTCAATAAATCCTATTTCTCATTAAAAGACTCTTCCGGACCAACTGAGCCCGAAATCTAGATCCGTTGTTTGGTATTAGTCGGAAGATGCACCGGATCTACGCGTAGTTATGTGGTTTCAGCACAATAGTGCATTCACTAAAATACTCTAACTTCAGGGAGAAAGGGGATCAAACATTTTTTCTATGGAAGCTGACATAGCTACCCTTTTTTTATCGTTGAAATATCCTCATGGATGTCCCTCGCCCGGGGAAGGCGACGGTGTCCCTCCTTCTAACCTAATGCCGGGGTCACGGGATTCGCTATTGCATGCACCGCAACCCCGGCAGGTCTCGGTCCACCAGCTTCTTCTGGTGGACCTCTCCAGTGGTGGGGCAATTTCTCTCCTGCCCCACTTCCTTCTTAGAGGCGCGCGCGGAACACGGCGCGCCATCCTCCTGGGCCTATTACTGGTTGGGCGACGGGTCTGACATAGATACTCTGCCGCTATTTTAATTACTATTCAAAGTTGTTGTTTCAAACTGTTAAAGGGTAGAGGACAAATGAAAAATGTTAGCAATATAGTGCCCTAAACCGTCACGTTGCCGAGATATTTGGATTTACGTACGTAATAAGTTCATTTTTAACAGACTTTCAAAAAAGGAGGAGGTTCTCAATTCGATTATGTTTTTTTTTTTGTATGTTTGTTCCGCGATATCTTTGCTAATTGTGAACCGATTTTAATGATTATTTTTTTGTTTGAAAGAGTATTCTTTGAAGTGGTCCCATTGTGAAGATCTGATGAAGAACTTCGGAGATAGACAATTTGAAGTCGGTTTTATTTTTGTTAAAATTTTATCGTCATTGCTTCTTTATGGCGATCTTTACCTCCAAATATCTCGGGAATGACTGCTTCTCTGTAGCAGTCCGGAGTCTGGATTTGTGCCCGTTTATTGGCAATAGGCTCGCCTCCTATTACATGGGACTTAACATAACTGGCGAAACGAGGGTGTATTAAAAACACCTCTGCCGAACCCTTCGGGGAATACTAGGCGTGATGTTATGTTTATCTCGGTAATGTAACACTTAAGGGCACCATATTCTTGACATTTTTCGTTTGTTTAAGTGTCTTCTACCCATATATACCAGTTTCAAAGAGTGAAGCAACGTTGAAAAACAAAATGGCGGCATATTGGCTATGCCACAAAGGTTCTACCCCTTTTGTCATATGCATTTTAGCGTAAAGCCTCTTGCTGCTTATTTAATCTGAACTGAATCTAATCAAAACAGAAGTCCCAGGGGTAAGGAAGTTTTCGTACAAGAAAAATTGAAACAGGCGAAGTTTGGAAGACCTCTTCGCCTTATTTTTGTTTGGACAAAACTTTTAACTGCTTTCTTGGTTTTAACTTGATCAGGGTAAACAAGGGTTTTTCTGCTATTTCCCTGTCATTGTTATTTCCGGTAAATATGCAACGAAAACCTTGACTGTTAAATTAAAACATAAACGTCGGAGTCTCCCTGTAACAGCTAAAAGTTTTGGATGTTTGGTACTTTTTGTGTAGGTACTTACGTAAGTACGTTTTTCAGCAAAGAATAAGTTCCTATTGTATAATACACCAGACTACTTTTCTACGTGCAGATGACGGGCATTTCAAGAATGCGCGTCATCTGCGCTGTCTAGTTTAAAAAAAGCAGTGGTAAACTATCTAGGCTGCGACTGCATCGCGTTTCCAACGTCGTCAGCGCATGTAAAAGACATCAAGTGTATACGCCTTAAGGCTGGATTTAGTGCTCGAGCGACGGTGAGTGCCGACATCGGTCGAATGTAGCTATAAAACGACAACTACAGCAATGACAACAACACTACAGAGCAACGCGCATACAGCTGTTTTCATTTCATTTTGCCACGGTTTGAACAATCCTCATGAAGCTCGTGCTAACACGAATGGATAAGGAAACGTTATACTTGGAAATCAAACGAACTTACCAAGTGAAGTTCGATGATAATTATGTGAACAGCTTCATTCGAAGCGATTTGTTAACGTATTGTAGTAGCGCCCCCATGTACCAGCCTTGCACGGATTTTTAGAGGGAAAGGATTTTTTTTTTTACCGTCTTTTATGACATCCATTTACCCTCACCACACTATATCGCTTCAACGGTGCGGTGACCATTTTTATCTCAATTTGTTTAAAGCTAGTATTATTTCACATTTTATTTTATAGGGTAGGGACATAACACTTTCTAGGGAGGGTAAGCATAAATCGCTTCGAATGAAGCTGTTCAATCATTTTTAAACCTATAATAACATTAACATAATATTATGTTCTCATTTTTATTTTGTTTGTTACAGGCTACCATTATGGCCAGTTAGTACAGTCGTGGCAAACTGATTAGGATCAGTGACAATTTGTTTATTATAAAACTTAGCGAAGACAGAGGAGGATTCGCTCCAGCCTGCAGTCTTTCTAATTTGAGGATGTGGCTGCGTGCCGAGTGCTATGTGCACTAAATATGGAAGTGTCTATACCGCTACTGTGAAGTGTATCTTTTATCCAACGGCTAAGTGTTTGTGATGATACTTTTGAGTGTGGTTTTTTGTGGCTATTAAATAAATAATCATTACTACGGTATGTTTGTGTTTTATTTATATATGCCTCTAAGCATGTAGCGGGTCAAATCTGAGGACGAGCACTGAAAAAAGGTAATCTTAAAACTGGTTGAACAGAATTATGTTTAGAAGTTTTTATGAAATCAGGTATCGTAATTGTAATATCGATCAGAGAATATACTTTAATGTTGCTTAATTTTATTAATGCAAAAGTCTGAACGCGATGCGCAGTTACCAGAGCCAACAGAGTAATAACCTTTTTGGAAAGAGTTTCTAAATCCAGGTCCGTATTTGGCCATTTTTGAGCTAAATAGGTAAGAACAGTGGTTGGATCCAAAGTCAAATTATACTTTGGATTGCTGGGCCTCAATCTGTAAACTCCTTTCATAAACCGTTTAATTCTATCATCATTAGCAACATTATTTAGTAATAAGGATAATGCAGATTTATAAGAATTAATGGTACCATATTTGGCACCCTTATCAAAAATTGTGGTAAGGAAATGAATGACTACAGGTACTGAAACGGCAGCATAATCATAACCATGTGTATTACAATAATTTAACCAAGATTTAATGCAAACATCATATTGTCTATATGTACAATCAGATAGTGATGATAACATTATTTCAATAGACTTTGGAGATAAATGTCTCTTCAGTAATGTTTGCCTGAAAGCTTCGCGGCAGCCAATCTCAGGTTGCGGTGCAGATTGTGAGTTATTCTGAAAGGGGACGTTAACAAGTTTATGTTAGGCTCAAAATAAATTGGTTCAGAACAAATCATTTTTTGGTAAACTGGGAACCGGGGCTGTGTTGGCCAATATGGTACCACTACAATGCCATCTGCTTTGTCATTGATTATTTTTTGCATGGTCTTTGTGATAAGCGAGAATGGTGGAAATGCGTAGAACAACTTATTTTTCCAAGAAATGGTAAAAGCATCTATTGCCCATGCGTCAGGATCATTTTTCCAGGTTACGTACCTGGAACACTTTGTATTACATATTCTCGCAAAAAAGTCAATTTCAGGGGATCCAAAATAATGTGTTATTTTGCTAAATGCATCATCATTCAACTCCCATTCTGTGTCCTGAAACTTCTTGCGTGATAATTGATCTGCTTCAATGTTATCTTTTGTATTTATATAAGACGCAAATATAGTTATTCTACGCGTTTCACACCATTGCCATATTTCTTTAGAAATACAATGTAAGTGTTCAAACTGTATACTGCCCATTCGATTTATACAGGATATGGCAGTAATGTTATCAATTCTTAATAATATGTTTGAAGAATTTAAATCATTAGCAAAACTTTTAAGTGCAAGAAAAGCTGTTTTTAGTTCCAACTCATTAATATGCAAGGATCTTTCAGTATCCTTCCAGTAACCGTGGCATTCATCTGTATGGCAATAAGCACCCCAACCTGTAGATGATGCGTCAGAAAATATTTCTAAATCATAACGATCACAAGTTAGAGAGGAAAAACCATGATCAATGTGATCTAGCCACCACAACACATCACTATGTAAGCTATAGGGAAGTTGTACTACTTGTTCGTAGCTAGGGTTGGTGAGTAAGCAGGAATATTTAAATTGTTCAAAATGTTTCGTGTAGAGCCATGAATACTCAATTGCAGGGCAAGCAGAAACTAATAGACCTATTAAACGAGCAAATTCACGAAGTTTACATTTACGCTTTTTCAGGAAACTAGAAACATATTCTTTGATTTTTGACCTTTTAATATGAGGCAATTTTAACAGCATATTTTTAGAGTCAAATTCGAAACCCAAAAACTTGCAACGAGTTTGAGGTTGTAAACAACTTTTCTCTGAATTTATTATGAAACCCAAGTTTCTAAGTAAAGGACGATGGGAAGAAACGTCCCCACCATCCAACAGATTTGAAATAAGTGTCATTTGAAGCGTCTAGTAGGATAGATAATTTTTTACTATGGCGACGTCCTTCAAATATGTGGGGTTTAGGTTTTATGAGAAGAAATGTCCTCACCATCCAACAAATTTGAAATAAGTGTCATTTGAAGTGTCTAGTAGGATAGATATTTTTTTACTATGGCGACGTCCTTCAAATACGTGGGGTTTAGGTTTTAATGAGAAGAAATGACCTCACCATCTAACAGATTTGAAATAAGTGTCATTTGAAGCGTCTAGTAGGATAGATAATTTTATTATTATTATTTATTCATCTTTTATTCTTAATTTTTTTTTCTTTTTTACTAACACATTTACTTAGTGGAACTCTTATGAAACTCTTAATAATGAAGCACCGACAAACATCGTAGCCAGTAATTGGTCGTCACGATCCATACTCTTCGCGTATTCTCGGCAAACTGAGCTATGGTTGACGCGCGCGAAACAGATGAAAAAAAAAAACAAAACATAAATACATATACAAAAAAATACGAAAAAATTCTTGTGCCGTTAGAAAGCTACATTATCACTGAGTAACATAGGCTACGGGCGGAGCCGTGGAGACGCGACTAGTAATAAAAATGAATAAAGTAAAAAAAAAAAAATGAAGAATGAAAAAACGTAAATACATATATTTTTTTGTTTAAAATAAATACATTTTTGCCGAAAAGTATTTTTTTTATTATAAATAAACCCAATAGCTTTTGGAACTAATACAGGAACTTTAGGCTTTTTTGGGTCCCAATGAACAAATTGACACGTATACCATGACTGTTGTAGGGTGGGGACGGGGTTCATACAAAATCCCCCATGGTCCTTTCTAGTATTGTTGACGTTATTTTTGCATTCACGAAATGTTGTTCCAATGCAAAAAATATCGTCAATCTAAATAACTGATATCATGCCAATAGTTCTTAAGGATTCAATCACTGGTTTCAATAATTTTGTAAAAACGTATGGTGCTGTGCATAAACCAAACGGTAGACAGTTGAATTCGTAGAGAACATCATTGTACTTAAAACGGAGATATTTTCTGTGAGATTTATGTACGGGAATCAAGAAATATGCATCTTTTAAATCTATAGATGCCATATAACAGTTTTTCGTTACAAGCTTTGATGCCGTACGATAATCCTCCATTTTAAAATGTCTCGTTTCAACAAATTTGTTCAAACATTTAAGATTCAATATGAATCTCTTGTCTCCGTTTGGTTTTGGTACTAAAAACACGGAGGATAAAAATTCTCCATTTTCATGATTACAATGAGAAATTGCATTAATATCAAGTAAAGTTTTGATTGATTTATCAAAATCTTGGGCTTCTTGAGTAGTTTTTGGATAAATACTAGGATTATCGGTACGATATGGGTAACACTTAAAAGGTATTTTGTAACCTTTTACCCAGGATAGGACAGTATTGTCGGCAGTAATTTCAGTCCATTTATTGAAAAAATACTGGAGTCTGCCAGCGGTAAGTACCTGATCAGCTATCTCCGATGCGTTACTCTCGGCGGAGGCGAGGAATGGCGTGCGCTGCTGCTGTTGTGTTGCGCCCGCTGTGCTGTTCGAGGAGCTCGCTTTGCGTTGCTCATCTTGTTGTCCGTCTTGCGGTGTTGAGGTGTGTAGTTTAAATTACCCTTATTCGGGGCTTTAGGGAAAACTTTAGGTCTGTTGACCTTTGGCCTTTGAACTTGTTTTAAGGCATCTCCTGATTGCTGTATCGTTTTTGCGGCTTTAAGCTTGTCTGTTACATTCTCGCCAAATAAAAGATTTCCTCTTTTTGTTTCTAGTAACGCATCCTTCAAATTTGTATTAATTGACGATATAACAAAATTACGTCGAGTCTTTGTCTCTGAAAAATGACTATCACCAAGAATGCGACAAGCGTCACTTAACGGCTTCAACAGTTTTTGTTTGGACGTTTCATTTGATATTATCATATCAATTACAAGTGCTAAAGCTGACCGTGCTACTCCGAGCTGATTTTGCTTGTACATGAGGGACGAATCCCTCTTAGCTAAAGTATCCTGCAACGCTACCTTTACTTCCAGGTTGAGAGCTGGCGCTAGCAGGAGTTCGCAGTTACTAGGGACGAGATAACTTTTTATAAGTTTCTCTTTTATGTCCTTAGACAAGCCCTTGACGAGAATGTCTTGCCCGCGATTTGCAACATCCTTATGGATAGACGGACCCATAGGGGTTTCCGTCTTGGGAGCATCGCCAAGCAACTGCAAGATATCTTCATCCAACTCCTGTTCCTCCAACGTTTCTGGCTGCTTTGTTTCTGCTGAGATGCCGGGTATGGGCGACGGTGGTGCGATGCACAACGGCGAAGCTGGCGGCGATGAAGTAGGACGTGGAGAACAACGATGCGGTGAAGCAGGAAGTGGCGAAGGTTGAAAAAACTGATCCTCTTCATTCTCGACCAATTCTAGATGAGGTGACACAGCGTGGTCCGGATCTGGTTGATACAGCGGCAAGCCTGTGACAAACGGTTCATTTTTGAACACGTTGGGTAAAAAACGTGACAGTATCTGCCCAGAGATAGCAGTACGCATCACTTTTTACGTGACAGAGGAAACCCGAATTCAGTAGCCTCGCATCACTAAATTAGAAAAATAGTACGTGACAGTATCTGCCCAGGTATAGCAGTACGCATCACATGTGTAACAAGACAGAGGGGACCCAAACTTGGTAACCTCGTATCACTAAAGTTTTTACTTACAGTTTAAATCTTCCTCCGACATACGATGACTAGTCGTTATATTTAATTGGTCTTGCAGCTTTTTAATTTTACGGCGTATTTCTTCTTCACTTTTCTCGGTCTTCCTTTTCTTTCCCATTTTTTAAAGGTATTGACGTACGAGTTTAGGGGACGTGCGAAGGCTTGAGCACGGAACCGCATAATGAGATAGAAATGGTCACCGCACCGTTGAAGCGATATTGTGTGGTGAGGGTAAATGGACGTCATAAAAGACAAAAAGACAAAAAAAAAAAGAAAAAAAAGAAAACATCCCGTACCTCTAAAAATCCGTGCAAGGCTGGTACATGGGGGCGCTACTACAATACGTTAACAAATCGCTTCGAATGAAGCTGTGAAACATAAATACATAATTTCACGCCTTTTTCCCATGGGGGTAGCCAGAAAGAATAAAAAGCCTTCTTTTTTTTTCTATTCGACTGCTTGTCTTGCGGACCGTTTCTACGTAACCGGGCAGTTACTGGCTCCAACGAAAGCTATAGAACGCCACACAATACGATCCTTACATACTCCTTTCGCTTGGTCCACATTCATACATCTTGTTATACACGCACGCCAGTTGAGAGTACTACGCACCTGTCCTTGTGAAGAACATCACCAATAACAACATCGATGTATGTCCTACTAGGGCGTTATCTACCGGCGTTTCCACTGACATCCGTCTTATAAATTCCTAGACGCTAAGACGCTATATTTATTATAGCTGTGTCCTCACGACTCCGCCCGCGTAAGAAGTTTTATTCCAGTAATAAATATAGCCTATGTTATTCAGTGATAATGTAGCTTTCTAACGGTAAAACAATTTTTGAAACCGGTCCAGTAGTTTTTAAGTTTATTCGTTACATACAAAAATAAAAATATCCAAAAATACAAATCTTTTCTCTTTATAATATTAGTATAGATATGGATTAAATATAAACTTACCCTAAGGTACTGAGGAATCCTGATACAGTACCCTCCGCGTGCAGGGAGACAATGTCCCCCAGGTGCAAGAAACTGTCTCCCATCTTGGCACCTTCTCCTTACCCACACCATGCAAGAACACCTGTTTAACAAAAGAAATAAATAGTTTTAGAACTCAAATGGGATTGGGTGGGTCACGTCAGCTGCATGCATAACGACTGCTGGGCAAGTCTCCACACAATAGGTGCCTGAAGACAGACGTTGTCGCCGAGGTCGGGACAGAGAGAGTTGGCGAGATGACCTGGACGCGTACCGTGAGGGCTGGTTTGAGGTGGTACAGGAAAAGAATACATAGTAGGACTTGGGGAGGCCTTCGCCCAGGAGTGGGACAGCATAGCTGATCTAAAAAATAAAAATAAATAAATTGGTATGCTAGCTGGACCCTGGCGGAAGCTGGAAGTAACAACTCCAGGCAGAAGAAAATTATATTACTGCTAAGAAATCTAAACTTATGAAAACATAGCAGATAAGAATGTCGTACATTAACTTTTTATAAAATCTTTAAATAGATATTTCTGTAAAACTATTTACTTTTGAAGAAAGTTGTAGAACAAAAGGTAGGTATTTTAATATATTTTCCGGCTAACATTTTAGAAAGGAGAGATTATAATGAGAAAATCTCCTTAAAAGATTCTCCTTTTTTCTCAATTCTTTATTCGTTTTCCCTTCATGTTGAGAGCCCCCTTTGTTTGAAATATCATGTTGTATGCTCATTAGCTACCATTAATTCGTGTTAAGACGCGATCCTTCCTCCCTAGTATATCGAAGAGAAAAATCAAGGTCTGGATACTATGATATTGTATCAAGTAATTGCTTCCCATATCTCCGATATCAAGGGCGGATATAGGAGAAGCAGTAATAGCCTAGTGGTGTGACCGTCGGACTGCCAAGTCATAGGTCTCGACTTCGAACCCAAGGCACGCACCTCTGACTTTTCGGATTCATGTGCGTATTGTATAATTATCACTTGCTTAAAACCGGTGAAGGAATACATCGTGAAGAAACCGTCATGCCTGAGAGATATTTCTCGACGGCATGTGAAGCCAAGTCAGAGGCTCATGGGAGGAATAAACTCTGACACCAGGTTGTCACTAACCACACGAAAAGAAGAAGATAAGCTACTTGGACCTCATCTCACCGCGCATGGTCGATGTTGACCATCTGGTCTAGGGAGGGGGTAGCCATTCCTATTCTCTCAGCCAGGATTCAGATCGTAACATCACGCCTGTATTCCCCGAAGGGAGGGGCAGAGGTGTATAGTAACACCCGCATTTCGCCGTTATGTTTAAGTCCCATGTCATAGGGCGCGAGCCTATTGCCATCAACCGGGCACAAATCTGCTACTAAGGAATTCCAAACGGAAAAACCCAATAACAGTGCCCGACCCGGGGATCGACGCCAAGACCTCACAATCAGCAGTAGCGCTTGCTACCACTAGACCAACATATCAGATTCAGATCATGCGGCAGGAAATTCGGTGCGTCATGGGTTTTTTATATCAATGTACGTACATACTGCAGAGATTACGATGACTTAAATCTAAATCTGTAACTAATTGGGTCCGGAAATCCATAATTAACATGGTACCTATCAATTAAATAAGTACTTATCGACAATAATATTTTTATCTATAGAAACATAAAAATAAAATAAAATCGTATCATAATATAAATTATGATCTTCGTCCGGTGTGTTACAAAACAACAACATTATTATTGCCAATAATATTTATTACTTTTACAGTGTGTTAGTTTAATACATAAATATAAAACAATTTAAAATATAAAGAGCTTATTCGAATTGGTATCCATTGGCTGCAATACAGTCCTTTAAACGTTGAGGCCAGTTATCAATAGAAGCACGCACTCTTTCCATGGGAAAATTCTTCACTGCCAATCGTATGGATTTTTTTAGGGACTCCAAATTATCATGGTGTTTAGAGCAAGCCGTCCTTTCTAAAACTGACCATAAATCATAATCCAGCGGATTAAGATCGGGACTAGACGACGGTCTTCAGCTCTGATGAAGTCCGAAACGTTCACTTCCAACCAAGACTGCGTGGACCGAGCTTTATGACCCGGCGCCGAGTCTTGTTGGAAGGACCATACTTCGTTATTGAACATGGTGTTGTTAAGGGGCTTAACTACCTTCTCAAGAATGGTATCTTGATACACTTGTGCCGATGTTTTGATACCTTTTTCACAAAAATATGGCTCAGTCACTCCTTCATAGCTAACACCCCACCAAACCATCACTGAAGTCGGATAATGCCCACGTTGCACTCTGTCGACTAATTGGGAAGCTTCTTTAGAGCTTTGAGCATAAATACTGTCATTTTAAACTTTGTAAACAAAAATTTTCTGTGACCTCCCTTTGCTACCGCTTCAGTAGTTGTTTCGATTTTACCACCCTATTCTTTTTTAAATTATCAGTTAAAAAATGACCAGTGCGTCTCTTATAGGCTGCAAGTCCTAAGTCATCTTTTAAAATACGCGACATGATTCTGGGTGCTATCTTCATCTCCCGAGATAAAATCTTTTGGTTTCGGACAGGATTTCTTCGAATTCTTTCCCTTACTGTTTTAACCACCTTTTTCGTACGAACACTACGTGGACGGCCAGATCTTTTTCTGTCACAAACAGAGGAGGTCTCATTATACCTATTAATAACCCGGTACACAAACATTTGACTAATACCAAGCGTATGGAGAGTTTTAAAAATTGCATTTGGCTCCATACCAACTTTGTGTAATGCAATCACAGCGATTCGGTTCTCTTTATCACCCCACTTCATTTTAATATCACAAAATATTGTACAATGTATTGGCGCCAAAATTAGAAAACTCAATGAACAATCGTATAGAAATGACAGATTCCAAATTCAAATGTAATATCTTTCTTATTTTTAATTGTAACAGTATTTATGGCCAGACTAGGTATATCCCGAAGGGTAAGGCAGAGGTGTATAGTAACACCCTCATTTCGCCGTTATGTTTAAGTCCCAATTAATAGGGGGCGAACCTATTGCCATTAGACGGGCACAAATCCACCCTCAGGGATGCTACTGAGAAATTTCTAATGGAAAAATACAATAACTTTTTGGCCGATCTGGGGATCGAACCCAGGACCCCATGCTTAGCAGTCGCACCTGCGACCACTACACTAACATGGCAATTCATAAGTATATAAAATCAATTTGTTAATTTTTTATTATTTCTTAACTCTTGCATTGCGGTTTCGGTTTCGACGGGACGCGTAACGTAGGGTGCTCATTTTTTATTGGACTATAATTCGCAATTATTCCTTACTGCTAGTTATCAAAAACATAAAAAAATCCTTTCTTTATAAAATCAAATCGTTACAGTATCAAGCTTCAGTCATTTATTAAAGGCAATATCACACAGCCCGGGAGCGACATGAAACTGGCTTTAACTTTCTATGAAGTTTGCCGAGCACAAAGATTGCCCCCGGCAGAGAGTGATAGCAAAAAATTGCCTTTGTTACTTTGTTACACACACTCTTTGTTAGATAGGGTGGAAAATGGTCTTGTTCATTTTCTTTGTACCATTAATAGTTTTTGCAGTGTTTCTACGCTGAAGTTAGAAAACATTTACGGTGTTTTATTTTTTCGAGTAGCAAAATAATTTTTACAACTGATATTTTGTCGAGATTTGAAATAGGTACAACGTTGTTAGTAGAAATAGTTGAAACAATGTTAATTGTGGTGTTGTTTAAAATTGTTACTGGCAAATGAAATACGTTTCGTTGTATTCTTTTTTTTTTAGCCGCACGGATTTTAAATTCGATAACAGACAAGTGTTGTTTTCTAGGTTTGCGACATTTCAACAATTTTGTTTGCAGAATTGACCTCCGTTAAATAAGGTACTTATTAAACGGTTTTAATTAGCTTGACTTCGTATATTTGTTTGTTTGTTTCATTCAATCTTGTGACAGTTTTTTAAGTACCTAATAAAAAAGGACGTACAGTTGAACGCCAGTTATCCGAACGCCGATTAACCGAATCGCCAATTATCCGAATCGGTCCTAAGCGTAATATAAAAAATTAAAACCAAGTACATATGTAATTTTTGTTTTGTTTTGTTGTAACAAGTTGGAACTCGCTGGAGTCCAGATATATTTCAACTGTTATGGTCGAAAGCTAGAGGCAAGACACTACATGTTTTGCGTCGCAAATTTAATAAAGTTTATTCTATATGTGACAGTTCGCTTTTCTTTATTACCAGTATATGCCCGATTATCCGAATTTTCGATTATCCGAATCGACCCCGGTCCCAATTAATTCGGATAATCGGCGTTCTACTGTACCTATGAGGCTTGCATAGTCGCGGAAAAGTGAACAATGCCTCGAAAAATTTGAAAAAAAAATACTTCTACTTAACCGATTCTCCTGAAACTTCGCACACAATTTCAGTTCCCATGACAATACAATATTATAATAATTTCAACCATCTATCCTTAAATCCTGATGCTGTAGGGATACTACCAGATAAAACCGTTTAACTTGAAAGTTTTTTTAAGGGTTTATTTAAGTTCAGATCTAGCATCAAACACTCAACCACAAGCTTACTTACGCCCAAATCTACTAAAGATTACGAAAGTAAGTCATTTCGTGTTTCATCACGTACTCCCATTACCAATATTGTATCATAAACACAAAAATTGCCAACGGGAACGGTTCACGTCTAGAAAAACATTATAAGCAGCATCCCCATATCAAAGTCACGTAATATTTCCTTCATAAGGCGACTTAATGAAGTGCTGGGGAGTATATACGAAGTAAAAGCCACTCAACCGTTATTAAACTTGGCTTTATAATATTGACTAGCGACCCGCTCCGGCTTCGCACGGGTGCAATGTAGATACTAATGTGGGGCATATAAACCTTCCTCTTGAATCACTCTATCTATTGCTGAAAACTGCATTAAAATCCGTTGCGTAGTTTAAAAGATCTAAGCGTACAGACAGCGGGAGCGACTTTGTTTTATACTATGTAAAGGTGGTACAAATTGTGCATGTCGCAAAAAATAAACCTAAATGTTATAGGACAGTCGTGTTTCCGACTCAAAATTCGCTTACATTAGCGATAAGGTCACACGTTCGTACTAGGCCTAGCTGAAAAAACATTGACAGAATACTTAACAGATCATCTACAGCTTCCTGCACTCAATCACTACTACGAATTTCGTCGACAGACAGCTGTTTCAAAAAACACTTTAAAAAAATCCACGGTTTCCCCTAATTCTTAGAGATAGACGCTCGTTTATTTGTACGAACTACGTTCCGTTAGCAACGTATGGACAGTGTTACGCTGTGCACAATGTTTTCATCAACTGTTATTTAGGTTAGAAATAATCTAGACTGACTGAACAGTGCGCTCATAACGTGTTTGGTTTGATTTTGAAAAATGTGTGTAAATATTATGCGTTCTTGTTTATGGTTGGTGAGGTAAGAGTTTATTATATGATTTTTTCATGCATTTGCTTTTTAACCGACTTCAAAAAGGAGGAGGTTCTCAATTCGATTGGTATATTTTTTTATGTATGTACACTGATTACGCTGAGATTTATGATACGATTTACGTGATTCTTCTTTAGTTTGATGCGGAATAGTTGCCATTTCGTCCCATAAAAATTTAACATAGTTTGGCCCAGAAGTTTTCATTTTATGATAATTTGTTTATGAACATTTTAGTTTACGTGGACGATGTAATTATGCTACCTGATGTAATCTAGAAAAATCCTACTGTAGTTTACAGAACAACAGTTTCAGAAGTCGGTGCCTTCAATTTGGTTCAGCGTGGATTAGCACCGACTTCTGAAACTGTTAATTTTATATTATGGTAAAGGTATTAGGTTTGCATAAGAGGTGTATTAAATTAAATCTTTATTACCTAAGTTATTTTATACTTTTTAGTTTTTGAAGTCGGTTTCTTTCAACGTAGTTTTTTTTGTTATTAGAAAGATTTTTTAGCGTGGTATTCAGTGAAGCAACTAATTGAATAGCTTCTAAAAGCGTCAAATTGCACACGTTATTGACCGCAAGTTCACTCAGAAGGTTCCTCTAGTACGAGTGTGCACAAAGAAAACGGCAATAGTGTTTGTAAGCTCGCTAAACTGAATAATACATTTTTCTCTTTTTTTGCGGGTGTGTAAGAGAGAGACAGAGTTTAGCGAGCTCAAATTACTAAACTCTGTCTCTCTCTTACACACCCGCTCAGCTCATGAAAACTATCGCCATTTTCTTTGTGGAAACTTGTAGTGGTCGGTTAGTTCCTAAAACTTGAGAAGTCGGCTTGCTGCGAGTGTGTCCTTTTAAAGTTTGTTGCAGAAGCCGACTTGTGCAGTAAATCATGCTAGTGGATTTCATCCATCCATAAGAAGAGGAGCAGGTGGTCTACTTTCTGCCGGGGTTGCGGTGCATGCTTAGGCGAATCCTACGACCCCGGCCGACGGTCAAAAGGAGGAACACCGTGGGTTTTTAGCCGGTAAGAGTCCGGCAGACGCCTACCCCGGGCGAGGGGCATCCATGAGGATGTAAACACGATAAATGAGGATGTAAACACGATAAATGAGGATGTAAACACGATAAAAAAAAAATGGTGTTCTACCTTTTGTCGGGTTCCCTGATGTTGTTTATTTTTTTATGCATGTTATTTTTAGGTTATAAAATAGGACGTACGGACGTTTGCATAGTCGATGCCTCAAAAAGAATAAAAAAAAAACTTAAGAGTCGCAATTACGAAGCGGTTATGTCATCAAATCCGTGCAAATTGTTTAGATTGCATCATGTTAATACATTGGCCTTGGTCAGGTATGATATCACGGGATGCTGAACAATTATATAATTGCCAGTGTACATCCAGACACATGGCCGTAAACTGAAGTTGATTGTAAGACTGAACACGTAGAATACGTGGATTAATGATGTATATCTAGGACACTCCTTAATAGGAAATGCGGTCGGCATTTAGTCCATACAAACGTACCTATTCCTCAGTTTCCTCCTTGGATAATGTCACTAGAGCAAATATTTTTTACCATATGATATATAGGTATATCTACCACCACTATGTCCCTACGTTTAGTTTTTGTCAATAAATTAATTATTAAAAGAACTAGAAACGTTTAAACTTTACAAAAATCGACCGGTTTTACCACCGTTTTCAAACATCTGGCAAACAAAGACGAATATAATAAAAAATAAAAGAATAACGTACAGACATAACCAAAGTCTTTCTTAAATTATAACAGAGTAAATATTAAAATCGGTTCAGATTTGAAGAAGGAAACAGGGAAATACGAAAGTACGATTTCGCTAATATTGCACAGGAGAAATCAGTCCGAGATGCAGGTTCAATTGGGAAAGTTTGCGTGAGGGGTGGGACGGAAATAGATCGCACAAACCTATTCAAATTATTAATATTTTGCAGCCCGCCTTTTGCTCTTAACTGTCTCAATTAATAAGCATATTTAGACCATTACTGTCCCACTCCTGGGCTGCAATGTGGGTTGTAGTGGTATTAATAAATGTATATAATATATATAAATACACGTCTGTTATTGGTTGCAAGAGCTATAATACAACGCTTTTTTTCTGCTTGTAGATGGTCTTGTGGACCGTTTCTACGTAACCGGGCAGTTATTGGCGAGACCTGAAAGATCTCCAACCATTAGGGACGAAATAACATCATGACTACTAGTAATAACAGCACTAAGGGCGCTATGGGACTTGGACTTCGGCTTAAGGCGTTGCTGGCGGGAGGACTGGGAGGGAGACAGCTTGACGACGGCTTAATTATCGGTGTGACTGATAATATAATACTAAATATTACACTAAGCTTATACCTAAATACATTATAACAGTTAAGGAGAGTCCCACAGAACACCTACCCAGTATTTTAGAAAGAAAAAAGAAACATTTTTTTACCTAATTAAAATAATATAAACATCACGCCTTAGACTTCCCGAAGGGTTAGGCAGAGGTGTATAGTGACCTGCACATTATCTCGCCTAAGCACGAGATAATGCGACGACAAAATTTTCTCGCGTTGCGCATGTTAGCACGGCCAACCTAAATAACAATAACTAATCTGTTTGTGCAGTGTTGAATATGGCAATATTTCTTCATAACTATTTATTGGAGTAGTCTATTTGTAATAAGTAGGTCGTATCGTTGTGTGAAGTTTTACGAGCTGATACGATACAATATATTGACTGTATGACATATGCTCATTATCTAGCAGAAATTCGTAGAAATACCAGCTGGAATGGGTTGGAACGTTTCCCGGGAGCGCATATCATGTACTGCTTTATTAAATTTTAACACATTTTATGTCAAACGTAGTTCAAAATAGTGTTCTGGATCTAATTGTATGTCAGTGTGTGTATACATATAATAAACCCAAGAAGAGTAATACCATTGTGGAAAGCAAATAAAAGTTTGAGTTTGAGTAGGAAATAATTAAACAACTGCTCACTGCAATTGCTTCCTCCGCAGGAGAGGAACGAATATTTTCAGCGTTCAACTTAGTTCACAGTAAAATAAGAAACAAATAAGGCACAGAGAAGGCTGCCAAATTGGTATTTCTTCTAAAAATCTCAAGTCATATAAATCTAATAAGATATAAAAATTAAGTACTTCTAAGTTCTACTGTGGTGAAACGGAAACCCAATCTTTTACGTAGATTGTTTGTTAATTATTACTAAATAATTATGTGTTTTTTCTTAAGCTGTATATCTAAAAACTGAATACCAAATTAAAAAACGTTTAAATTATTATTAATAGCTGTGTCCTCACGGCTCCGCCCGTAGCCTATGTTACTCAGTGATAATGTAGCTTTCTAACGGCGAAAGATTTTTTGAAATCGGCCCAGTAGTTTTTAAGTTTATTCGTTACATACAATAATCCAAAAATACAAATCTTTCCTCTTTATAATATTAGTATAGATATCAAAAAAGTCCGATTTAAGTGAAAAAAAATCCGAAATCTTCGTTTTTTTTTATGTTTTGATTTTTATCAACCCTGCCGATAAACGGTCCTATCAAATAATTGACCACATCAATGCCACCCAATCTCGCAGATCTATCAATCTTGCGATCACCACTAGCTGGTTCCTAATTCTTCATTTAAGTACATAAATACCAATAAAAACGATATTTACAATTTTGTATATAATTAAGGAATTAGATCTGAACGCGAAACCTGTTAACCAGCTCATGGGCTATCAAACTATCAACACGATGGACTGTTACGGTATATAAAAATAACATCTATAATATAATATTATAAAGCTGAAGAGTTTGTCTGTTTGAACGCGCTAATCTCAGGAACTACTGGTTGGAATTGAAACAATATTTTTGTGTTGAATAGTCCATTTATCAAGGAAGGTTATAGGCTATATAACATCACGCTACGACTAATAGGAGCGGAGCATAAATGAAAAATGTTGCAAAAACGGGAATAATGTCCACCCGTGCGAAGCCGGGACGAGCCGCTAGTATTATATAAAGTGTTGGATTTGGGATTTTCTGTTAGAACAATCACAGTTTCTTCTCATACTCTATTCACTTATTGATTCATGAAGTTTACAAATAAATAATAGCAAGAATGACGCATTGCTTCAGGGACTTCATTCGAAATTCGGAATAAAGTAGGTATGTTTCAGTAAAAAAACATCCAAGATTTTTATCTACCAAATCCTAAATAGATATAAAATTCTAAATCTGCCTCGTTGATCTAGTGGTAGCAAGCTGATCGTGAGGTCCTGGTTTCAATCCCTAGGTCGGTAAGCATTATTGGGTTTTTTCGTGTGGATTTCCTTTGTACCACCCAGAATTTGGATTTGTGCCCCATTGATGGCCATAGGCTCGCCCTCTATTACATGGGATTCAAACATACCTTTTTTTTTTTTGCGTGGAGAAATCCTCATGGACTATCCCCCGTCTGGGGAAGACGGGGGGGTGTGCCAGACTCTTACTGGCTAAAACCACCACGGTGTCCCTCCTTCTGACCTAAGGCCGGGGTCACGGGATTCGCTGTTGCAAGCACCGCGACCCCGGAAAATACCTAGCTGGCAAAACAAGGATGTACTTTAACACCTCTGCCGAACCCTTCGGGGAATACAGGCGTGAGGTTATGTTATGTAAAATTCTCTCAAAACTTCCTCATAGCCAAGTAATGGAAGTAACTCCAAATTCCTTAAAATGTTTCTGCAATTTTTTCCTAATGTAGTGTTCGCCTCATTTATTTAATATTTTGTTACTCATGACAATAACAACTACCACTAAAGACTTCTTTATAAAAAAACTAGCGACCCGCCCCGGCTTCGCATGGGTGCAATGTAGATACTAATGTGGGGCTTATAAACCTTCCTCTTGAATCACTCTATCATTGCTGAAAACTGCATTAAAATCCGTTGCGTAGTTTAAAAGATCTAAGCGTACAGACAGCGGGAGCGACTTTGTTTTATACTATGTGAAGAAGATAGAGATATATTATGAACTTGTTTTGCTAGCCATCTATAACTTCTAATTTTAAATAATTATTTAAATTTTATTCTGCGCAGTCGCAGTTCCACTGACTTATCAGTGAAATTCATGAAGGTAGGTATACTTCGATCAACAATAGCATTAGATTTTTAGAAAAACGGCCGGAAAAATAAAACCACAAATAATGATGTGGTCTTATTTTGCAACATAGTTTTTTCTCAAATCAAATCAAATCAAAAATTTTTATTTCACATAAACCAATACAGGTGCTTATGAAACGTCGAATTTAGGTGCACGGTTCCAATTAGTCGTTTCCTATGGAGAAGAGCCGGCAAGAAACTCCATGGTTACTCTTTTTAAAAATAATACCTTTAACAATTTCAGTGGATACAGTACAATGATTTATGATAGTGAGAGAACAATGAGGTCCTGACCACAGACCAATGAGTAATATAGTTCTAAAAGACTTGAGTACAAAAACTAACAAACAAAAATAAAATTAAAAAAAAAGTAATATGAATAATATTGTAGTAATTTACAAATTTATAGATGCAGGTCCACAAAGTTCTCACATTTACAAAAGTGAAAAGGAAGCTAAACTATATAAAACAATTGACATAGTTAAATGTCATCAAAACTTAGCTAAAAAATCATTGTAAAATAAGATAAAGATATCTTGAGAGTAATGATAGTAATAAAAAAAATATATAATCTTAATTGAGGATAGTTAGTAGACGTACACATATGTTTTTAATGAGGTTCCAGGGAAGCCACATGTGCAAGAACTAATGCCAAACATCCCTGTCGTCAACGTAGTCCTTAGTCTTGTAATATGCTTTTTGAGTGAGGACACGTTTAATATAGGTTTTGAATTTTCCCTCGGTAAGATCAGTTACAGATTTCGGCAGCTTATTATAAAAACGTACGCCATTTCCTAAAAATGACTTTTCAACCTTATTGCTTAGAAATTATGCTTTATTATGTGATAAATATTTTTGTTCTTATTTTAAAAATACGTTTGCTTTTCAATCGAAGTAGTAAATATATTGCAAACGATAATTAACTTTATGTTGGAGTATTAAGGTTTATAATCAACTTACATGCAATCGCGGCCACTTGAGCGATGTGTTTTTGTTCCTAATCCTTAATCTAGTGCTATTGTTGATCGAAGTAGGTATAGGTAAAGATGGAGAGCATACTACGTACACTTACTGAAAATCGAAACATTCGGCCTTCAATATTTACTTTGTAATTCTATCTCTTTCTAAATACTTTAAGTACTTAGAAATAGATAGAACATTTCGTTTGGAAATCTATCTTTTTTAATACCTAGTGTATTAATAGAAAGAGACAAAAGTAAATATTCAAAGCCAACTGTTTTGACTCTCAGTAGATGTTCCTAATGTCCTCTCCATTTTTACTTATACATACCATCATAGTGAAATTGTAGGTGACGGGTGACGCCACTGTCGCCTAGATGTTATAGTACAACCGATACAACAATAATATTATGGCTTATTTCGTCTCGGCAAAAGAATAAGATAATTCAACGACAAAATTATGTCGCATTGTGCATGTTAGATCTCCTGGTCGAGGTGGAATATAACATGAGCTGCAAATCGAACAAGTTCTCTGTTATTGTCCCACGCTCATAAGTTACAACAACTTGTAACAATAACAACTGGTTTTGTTTTCAGATAAGGGACGTTTTGACAAGACAGGCATTGATATGGCCGCCTTGGAGCCAAACGGTGCAACATAACATCACGCCTGAATTTCCTGAACAGTTGGGCAGAGGTGTATAGTAACACCCTCATTCCGCCGTTATGTTTAAGTCCCATGTAATAGAGGCGAACCTATTGCAATTAACCGGACACAAATCCAAACTCCGGGCTGTTATATTTTCACACAGAAAAACCCAAAGACACTGCCCGACCTGGAGATCGAACCGAGGACCTCACTATCAGCAGACGCGCTTGCCACTTACTAGACTAACGGGGCAATTTGCAATATATCATAACTCCTCATAAGCGCACATTTGGATGCTGCTATTCATCTTTATATCATCATATATATATCGTCATACAAAGAGACAAGAGATAAAAGTGTGATATAAAAAAAAAAAAAAAAGTCTTGGGTACGTGTCTCACGGCTGGACCAAAAAGGTGTCCAGATCAGCTTAATGTCAAGCAGTATAGGTACTTGACGCTGGTTTTCATCTGGAACCTTTGTGCTCCACGGATGGCAGTCAGTGGTCATTCCTGTTCACTTAAACCAACATATGTGTGTATACGAGTCGATTGAAAAGAGTGTCTGAATTATACCGCCCATGATGTTTCATGTACCAATCAACATTTATTTGATTATGACATCGTGAAGAAACCGTCACAACAGAGAGGGAACAAGAAAAAGTTCTCGATTGTGTGTGTAGTCTGCCAACCCGCACTAGGCCAGCGTTGTGGATAATGCCTAAACCCTTCTTATACTGAGAAGCGGCCCGTGCCCAACAGTGGGACAGTAATGGGCTAATTATGTTATGTGTGATCAGTTTCAATCATAATACTGTCATTCTTATATTAACAGTAGTGATAGCCTAGTAGTGTGACTGTCGGACTGCTAAGTCATAGGTCTCAGTTCGAACCCAAGGTACGCACCTCTGACTTTTCGGAATCATGTGCGTATTGTATAATTATCAATTGCTTAAAAACGGTGATGGAAAACATCGTGAGCAAACCGGCATGCCTGAGAGATATTTCTCGACGGCATGTGAAGCCAAGTCAAAGGCCCATGGGCGGCATAAACTCTGACACCAGGTTGGTCACTAAACACACGAAAAGAAGATGCTTTTATTTCGCAGATTTCTATACTAATATTATAAAGCTGAAGAATTTGTTTGTTTGAAAGCGCTAATCTCAGGAACTACTGGTTGGAATAAAAAAAATATTTTTGTGTTGAATAGTCCATTTATCGAGGAAGGTTATAAGCTATATAATATCACGCTACGACCAATAGGAACTGAGCATAAGTAAATGATAAATGTTGCAAAAACGGGAAAAATATCCACCCGTGCGAAGCCGGGACGGGCCGCTAGTCTTTGATAAAAAACAAAGACGAGAATACTATCACGTATCGTGAACTTAACAGAAGTTTCCACAGCTTTCAAAGCTCTTTGTCTGTAAGTCTGACCCCGTTTAGCCTCGTATTATTCTTCAAAGCTTCCATTTTACTAGAGTTATGGAAAGAAAAGTTTAATTCGTGAGTTTAACGGAAAGACGGAGTACGAACTTGGTGATAGAACCCTAGAATCGTTTTATACTGTACTAGCGACCCGCCCCGGCTTCGCACGGGTGCAATGTAGATACTAACGTGGGGCATATAAACCTTCCTCTTGAGTCACTCTATCTATTGCTGAAAACTGCATTAAAATCCGTTGCGTAGTTTAAAAGATCTAAGCGTACAGACAGCGGGAGCGACTTTGTTTTATACTATGTAAAGAAGATAGTTATATCGAGTCTGGGCGTTTTTGTATGAGAAGGTTTGTGTCTGTAAACGCTCCCACGATACAGGAGAAATCATAGTGTGGGGCAACGTTTTAAAAAACCACAAAAATAAACGTAGCCGAGCCATTGGATTTCTGTGCTACTGTTAGCGGGTTCGATTCCTGCACGAAAAAAATAATTGTATGGCCTACAGATAATTGACAAGTCTTTCCCTTCATTGTTACACTCGCATAGTTTTTATGCCACGATGTCTGGACTTTAAGAGATCTTGATCTCTTAGTTTGTTTCGGCTTTTCTTCCAAAGCTAGTCAGATAGGAAATGCCAGCGCCATCTAGTCTTAAAGAAACATTACATTGACTTGTAAAAGTGTCTGTAACAGATTTATTTAAAGAAATAAAAATCATTTATTATTTATCCACTAGCCACGCCGTGGAAGTGGCCAAAATTTGACATGCAACAAGAAGAATTCTAAATATATTTTAACATTAATATATCGTCTCAAAAAACGATCCGAAAACGCCAGCTTTTTTTTTGAATAAGAGAAAATGCACGCATGCTAGTTCCAGATCTCCGAAGCCTAGGTTAAGGCGAAACACACACTGCCCCGCGTTACGCTGCGGGGTGCGTGGCGGCGGAGTATGTTATATTGTGGTAATTATTTTGTTTATATTAGTAGTGTCTCATTTTATTATTGTAAATATATATTTTAATAGTTAATAAGTTTAGTAAGAACTGGCAATATTTTAATAAAAATTTAGATCGTAACTGTCGCATTAGGGTAAGACCTGTAATGATAGTTTAAGTTGTACAAAAATAAATAAATAATAAATAAATAACACTGCGCGTGAATGCGTTTCCTGTGTGTTGTACACTTGTACTACGCGTGTTTTCTATACAAACACAGATACTTGCAAACAACGTAAGAACACGCACTCCCGCGCTACGCTGCGTGATGCGGTGCAGTATGCGAGTCGCCTAAGTCGTGCAACCATCAAACTTCAGGTTTATAGCTAGTTTCAGCCTGATGGATCGATAGCGAGGAAATTTCAGCGGAATAATGAGATAAGCCTTTTTGATATTAAATCGTAATAACGATAGATAATAATTTTGGTGCTGATAACTTGATAACTCTCAAATGGATGGCTGATAGAGTTTGGAGTACGCACAGAAATATAAATAATAGATTTCTGTGGTAGTACGTGACGTTGAGACGTGAACTTTATTAGAGACTAGTCACATTACATTTATTTATTTATTCTGATTTTTGTAGACGTAAGAGCCCATCCACACAGCCGATCCGTTTTAACGTATCCGCCGATACTGGATGTCTTGTTCACATCTGCACCGGCGGATCAGTTAAACAAACGGCAGCTGCGTCACATCTGGCAGGCAGGATACGATAAAAATAACAAATCCAGTATTTTTTACGGGATTTGGAATTATGTCGTGTATGTGAACTCGCTCATACAACTACGGGCGCTATCACCAAAATGAAAATGGATTCGCTAAAACGGGTCCTGCAAACAGTTTCTGTGTGAACTAGTTGTAACTTGTAACAGGTAAACGCAAAGCATCTACAAACAAGTTACAATTTACTTAACATACACAAGTAGAACACATACTAGATTTTGAATGATACAATATCCATAATATAATATAATAACCATTACATAATTAAGATCAGCTAAATATGTTATTGACTTGTGTACTATGAATGGCTAGTAATTATGGTAGAATGTGAGGTGGACATAGAAATATTTAGCATATCACTGTCCCACTGCTGCGCACGGGCTTTTTCTGAGAATGAGAAGGGTGTTTACTAGGGTGGATCACGCTTGTATGGAAAAAAATAATTTGTTTTCTTTCGACTTGTTATAGCGGTAAAAACGAGCCAATTGCTTATACGAATTATAATAAATAGTTTCATAGCAATCGGAGATTGTCTTCTGCCTCCGGATTGACCTTGAATTTCTGAAAACAACCAAAAAATCTAGGATCCTGAAAACTCAAACAACTTCTTTCTGTTTATCATAAATACTTATCACCAAATGTAGGACATTTCCAAGCACTTCGGATACGATCCATGGCAAAAATCACAATAACACAAGCTTTGGTCTAGTTAGACGCAGTAAAAAAATATGACTAAAGCGACTGAGTTTCGGTATAACTTCAATAATTATTTACACTTACGATTGTTTTATTTACTATTTCGATGTTAAATTGTAGATATGCTAATAATATAAATATACACGAAATATAAAGCTTTAAGTGTGTTTTGAGTATAGAAAAACCTGTTTGAAAAAACCCAAAATTAATTGATGTTTTTTAAACTTTGAAGCTAATCCGAAGGCAATTGCATTAAACTGATTGCAATAATATTTTACACACGTCATGACGGTCTCAAATGGGCATAATTCGAAAAAAAGTATTTTTGACCCACCATAGTGTTCACGCTGGGAGGGGCTCGTGGCTAAATAACAACCGCGCCGATCGTACGATTTGCGAGGTTAAGCTGCGCTTGCCGCGGTCAGTCCGTGGATGGGTGACCATTTGTTACACATCGAGACCCCTCCGTGCCTCGGAGAGCACGTAGAGCCGTCGGTCCCGGGTGTCATACGAATACCTATGACAGTCGTTACGGGTAGTCTGAAGCCCGAAAGTCTGACAAACGGTTTAACCTTAGGATATCGGCATTGCCCAGTAACTGGGTTGCGGAGGTCTGATGGCAGTCGCTCCGTGTAAAATACTGGTATTCAGCCGCATCTGGTTAGACTGGAAGCTGATCCCAAAATAATTGGGAAAAGGCTAAGAGGAAGAAGAAGTGTTCACGCTGGCCTGGGCGTGTTGGCGGATTACACAAACAACCGAGAACTTTTTGAAGCCATCTGAAGTGTGCAGGTGTTCTTACGATGTTTTCCTTCACCGTTAACGCAAGTGATAATCAAATTCTGATCCGCACGTGAATTCGAAAAGTCCGAGGTCGAACTCAAGCATCCTTCGCGTGGAATGGATTATCATTGCTTTTCTCAACGACGTTAAAATAATTAGACGCACTATCTCGTACAGACAGCATGGGCCAAACCGCTTGACACCTGTCAAGTTCTATGGCACTGTGGTTCCGGAACCACAACTTGTTGATACCATGTTGTTCTTCTAAACAGCGCATCTTGTACTAGTTTAATAGCAGTGATAGCCTAGTGGTGTAACCGTCGGACTGCCATGTCATAGGTTTCCAGTTGAACCCAAGGTACGCACCTCTGACTTTTCGGATTCATGTACGTATTGTATAATTATCACTTGCTGAAAAACGGTGAAGGAAAACATCGTGAGGACACCGATACCTGAGAGATATTTCTCGACGGCATTTGAAGCCAAGGACCATGGGCGGCATAAACTCTGACACCAGGTTAGTCACTAACCACACGAAAAGAAGAAGACTGTAGATGTAGATAATCAAATTGTGATCCGCACATGAATTCGAAAAGTCACGAGGTGCGTGCCGAGATCGACCTCAGACCCTCCTATAGGGAAGGCAAGCGTTCAACCGCTAAGCTATCACTACTTCTCATTAATTGATAGTATCTGTTTCTCTTTCATTCCTAGCCGAGAATCGGTTTCTGAAGCTGATAAAAATAACATAAACACGTTTAGAAATAGCTTAACAAGTTATTTATGCTACTATTATAGTGGTTGCTAATTTCTTACCGCAGTTTCGTCCACATAGAAGATGAAACGAATGCAATGGCATTCATACGTAACGCAACTCTTTAGTATTCAAAAAATCTTAGTTATCTATAAACTAGCGACCCGCCCCGGCTTTGCACGGGTGCAATGTAGATACTAATGTGGGTATATAAACCTTCCTCTTGAATCACTCTATCGAATGCTGAAAACTGCATTAAAATCCGTTGCGTAGTTTAAAAGATCTAAGCGTACAGACAGCGGGAGCGACTTTGTTTTATACTGTGTGAAGATATAATAAAATCAGGGGCTCCTGGCTAATTACCAACCGCGCGGATCATACGATTTGCGAGGTTAAGCTGCGCTTGCCGCGGTCAGTCTGTGGATGGGTGACCGCTCGTTACACATCAAGATCCTTCCGTGCCTCGGAGAGCACGTTAAATAGTCGGTCCCTGGTGTCATACGAATGGTGTTACGAGAAGTCAGAAGCCCGAAAGTCTGAATACCGGTCTAACTTTAGTATATCGGCATTGCCCGGTAACTGGGTTGCGGAGGTCTGATGGCAGTACCTACGTGTAAAATACTGGTATTCAGCCGCATCTGGTTAGACTGGAAGCTGACCCCAACGTAGTTGGGAAAAGACTAGACAAAACTACTATAATAAAATCGTTACATTCAATATTTTTGGAAAAAATAAGTGCTACGCATCCTAGGAAGGATACTGATACCAAATAATGTGTGTCTGTTTGTCCGTTTGTATGTTTGAGCTTCACGCCATTGCTACTGGATAGATCCAGTTGAAATTTGGCAGCCACATCCGCTAAAGAGAAAAAGAAAGAAAATAATTTATTTGAGTCTCGTTACAGACATACAGACATACAAACATAAAATAAAAAATCAACAATATACACAAGTTATATGCCTCTATGAGACAAGAAAAAGAGCCCATATCTCAGCATAATGCTGCTACACCGAAGTATAGCAGCGCTGGTTTTCGGATGGGTCCTGTAGTGAAGCCACGGGCAGCCACGTGCAAATACAAAAATTAATAAATTAATTACATAAATAAAATAAATTAATGAATTAAAATAAATACATAGATATTTGTACGTAAATGAGTGAATATTTAAAGTGTGCCTACGTGTGCATCCGCCTTGACGTTTGACGTTTCACATGTGTCAGTGTCAATACTGTCAAACTGCCATGTGGTTGACTTTATAAAATTATAACCTATCAACCAATTAACAAAAAACGAGCAGATGAATAAAGCTGCAAAAAACAATATCATTATAATAAAACAAATTAGAAAGCAAAGTGTATGTATAGTGTTTCTTAAAAGTATAATATAGTAGATGTAATAAAAAGACAAGATTCAAGAGCGGGTCAGGTTTTAGGGTACAAATTATCACGCTATTGAATGTGGGTGATGAGCAGTCTTTCGTTTTCGTGTGGTTAGTGACTAACCTGGTGTCAGAGTTTATGCCGCCCATGGGCCTCTCTGCCTTGGCTTCACATGCCGTCGAGAAATATCTCTCAGGCATGCCGGTTTCCTCACGATGTTTTCCTTCACCGTTTTTAAGCAAGTGATAATTATACAATACGCACATGAATCCGAAAAGTCAGAGGTGCGTGCCTTGGGTTCGAACTCGAGACCTATGACTTGGCAGTTCGACGGTCACACCACTACGCTATTACTGCTATAAAGAAGAGCAGTAACCTTATGATTCCGGAGGCAAAGCAGCGGATACAGTTAGTTAAAAATATATGCAAGTACGATCAGTTGAAAGAGAAGCTAATGTATTAATTTGTAAACATTTTTTATAAACACTGTCAGAAACAAGAATGTTTCTAAAACATTGATACATGTTGCGTAAACACTACTGACAGATTTTGATGGCAATAGCTCCGAAATATTGTTTCTTAAAATATTGCGTGGTGTTTCAGAAAGTGTTGGGAACATGAATCTGAAACAATGTTTACAAGTGAATTTATACCTATTAAAAAGTGGGAGGACGGATTAAATGGGACCCACTTGGGAGAATACTTTTCAAACAAAATAACAATCATTAAAATCGGTTCACAATTGGCAATGAATCCACTGAACAAACATATAAAAAAAAATACAGTTGAATTGAGAACCTCCTCCTTTATTTGGAAGTCGGTTAAAAATAAAGAAGCCGATATATATCAGAATAGCTGCTGCAGCCAATCCAATTTCAGCTCTAAGTGAGCCAGGATTTCAAACCGGCGACGATCAATGAAAACACAAAACAACGACGTCCAACGTGTTCCAAAGAGCTCATTAAACTGTCATAAAACCTGCATCGCAACGAATCAGAAAAGCGTACAGGTGATTTGTACGTATGCACCTTCTAGTAGCTGCCTAGAATAGTTCACTGTTATGCGCCTAATACACTTCTTCCTAGCCATTTCCTAACTATGTTGGGGTCAGCTTCCAGTCTAACCAGATGCAGCTGAATACCAGTATTTTAAATGGAGCGACTGCCATGTAACTGGGCAATGCCGATATCCTATAGACCGGTTGTCAAGACTTTCGGGCTTCTGACTACCCGTAACGACTGTCATAGGTATTCTTATGACACCCGAGACTGACGGTTTAACGTGCTCTCCGAGGCACGGTGGGGTCAAATGCGTCATTACTGTCCCATTGCTGGGCACGGGCCTCTTCTCAGAATCAGAAGGGTTTAAACCTTAGTCCACCACTCTGGCCTGGTGCCGGTTGGGAGACTACACACACCATGAGAACTTGATAGAGCCGTCTCAGGTGTGCAGGTTCCCTCACGATGTTTTTCCTTCACCTTTAACGTAAGTGATAATCAAATTTTGATCCGCAAATGAATTCGAAAAGTCAAATCCACAAGCAAATATAATTGCGCAAGTTATTGAAGCAAGTGCTCGCTTAGTTCGTAAAACTTCCAGAAAACGACTAGCTGCGGGTGTGTCTACAAATGGAAGTGGGTTGCAGAAGTGAAATTCTACAATTCTTGATAGTGGATTTGACGCTAAACTTTCAAATATTTGCACACATCACTTTTGTCATGGCAGAAGAAGCATGAACCTATATCTATACATTTAATATAAAACCGATTTCAAAAAAACGAAGAACAGAATAAAATAATTACCATATTGTAAAATTAACAGTTTCAGAAGTCGGTGCCTTCAATTTGGTTCAGCGTGGATTAGCACCGACTTCTGAAACTGTTAATTTTATAATATGGTAATTATTTTATTCTGTTCTTCGTTTTTTTGAAGTCGGTTTTATTCTTGTTAAAATGTTTTTTTTTCCATTTTAGTGGCTTTAATTAAGACATGGTTGGACCTACTAAAGACGCTGCTCGTAACATAACCACAGAGTTCCATTGTCTATCTCCGAACCGAACTTCTTCATCAGATCTTCACCAAATTTAAATGGGACCATTTTGAAAGAATACAGTTACAAACAAAAAAATTGTTTCAAATCGGTTCATAAATGAGGGTGTAGCGAGGTAACAAACATTACAAAAAAAAAAACTGCCGAATTGAGAACCTCCTCCTTTTTTTGGAAGTCGGTTAAAAAGTGTAACTGATCGCTGCCTGTACATGGAAGATATTTGTGGAAAACTATTATAATCTTTATTAACGCAATATAACCCAAAACAATAAATTTTAGAATTTTTGTCGGTTTGTCTGTGCGTTTGTGAGCGCTAATCTCAGAAACGGCTTAACCGATTTGTATTGTGGTAAGCTTCAGTTAACGTTTAGTGTTTGCTTTATTTCAATCGGTTAATTAATAAGAAATTTATGTCAATTTATAGAATTACGTCACACGTTTATTGGAAAAATGGAAATAAATGCTATATACCGATCCTCAATGCAGAGCCTAAACCACTGAAGTTAGAAATTACGCCGGCCTAGCAGGACATACATCGATGTTATGGGTGATGTTCTTCACAAAGGACAAGTGCGTAGTACTGTCAACCGGCGTGCGTGTATGAATGTATGAACCTGGTCGAAGCGAGAGGAGTATGTAAGGATCGTAGCATGTGGCGTTCTACAGGATGTAAACGAAATCATGTAATTCCTTTAAACCTCGTGATGTACTGCTGACATAGATTAACACAGCACGGGATACTTTTGGATTCATTAAAAAAAATACAAGTAAACATGTGTTATTAACGTAAGGTATTTTAGGGCTCCGAGCGAATTGCGCGGCTATCGCTCACCGCGCGGTCATTTAACTCGGGGCGGTAAAATGCCTCACTTTAAGAACACATGTTTACTTCTTATATTTCTTTTATTATTGAGTCCAAAAGTATCCCGTTCTTGTTTAATCTATGTCAGCAGTACATCACGAGGTTTGAAGGAATTACATGATTTCGTTTACAGCCTGTATAGTTTCTGCCCACCACCATGGGAAAAAGGCATAAGTTTATGTATGTGTGCGTATATACTTACCGGAACAAATCATTTCATCTTCAGTTCATATCAAGTTCAACTAATTTCATTAGAAGCTTCAGCAGATCGCACACAATGTAGAACGTGTGCAACATAAGCTTATACCACGCGCGTTTTAAGTCTATGTAGTAATAACAGATCACTATGGCGAACAAACTGATTACACTGTAGCATATTATCTTCCAATTTTGACTTATGACCATCTGAAACGCCGGCACTGAGTTCAAGACGCTACTCGATTTTGAACCTTATGTTGGGACCTTTAGATGCAGTATCGGTTTTGAAGACTCCTTGTACATTTTTTAAATGGTTATTTCTTATGTTAAGACAGTTATAGAAGGATTGTCGGTTTGGTATGTGAAAAAGTTTTGGGAGAATTGAAGGGTCTTGTGTTTGGAAAGAAAATTGACGGTAGTTCGATATTTTTGGTACAACAAAACTGAGTCTATACGTCTAAACAAATAAATAAATTGTAGTCTGTTTATAGTGTCAAAATAACAGCATAATAATATGAAGGTATATAAGGTAACAAAAAGAAAACAATTTTTTTTAAATTTTTATCTGTCTGTCTCTTTGTTTTTTCCGGCCAATCTCCGAAACGGCTGGACCGATTTTAACGGGACTTTCACTCGCAGATAGCTGATGTTATAAGGAGTACCTTAGGCTAATTTTATTTTAGAAAAAGAATTAGGCATCCGAATCCTACGCAGACGAAACCGCGGGCACAGCTTGTATACAATAAAGGAATTCCTTCAGAAAAAGTAAAAGTGTTAACACGAATAAAATTGTTAAACAATGCTACTTTGAAGTGTTGCGTGTTCGGGCAAGGTTAGAGGCCACCTGTTGCCAAATGTAACCCTGCTTTTATAGGCACTTGTAGCTTCTTATAGCTACGGAACGGGTCTTATATTTTTGGGCTCGTTTTATTTCTGCGATAAAATATTCAAGATCTTTTGATATAACCACAAACATGTACCGAAACGAAAATTCTTATGGTCAGATTAAAACAGGAGTGGAAGTAGTTTAAATCAAGATGGAACGACAGAATTAAGGACCAATGAAGCTATTCCTTCCCAAAACAATGGAAAGTTTACCAACATACCCATGATTTACTAAAACATGATACAAAAACAATGACAAATGATCTCCTGAAGGTAACATCTCAATCACAGCACTAAATGAGTCCACAACCACAAATGAACAAGAAAAGGGGTCTTCAAAACACAACCACTAAATAATTAAGCTTTTTTCGAAAATCCAAACGTGAAACCGGCCATCAGTTAACGAATATTATCATGAACTAGCAGTTAACACCTAACGGCTTGCGGAGATAATGCCAATCAATATATGGGCATGAGTGGGTGCGTATTGTGGTTAATCAACCGTCTAGTAGGGGACAGAAGGTTATAAATAGGGTACCTTTGGTGATATTTCTGCTTTTTAGCAAGCAGCCAAGTGACCTGAATTCGGATTCCTTTGGCCGTGTAATCCTGTCACAGGGTTGGTTCCCGCAGAACATATTAAAAGATAACAGTGCCTCTTCTGTTATATTGCTATCCTTTACTCGCAGATAGAACAAGAAAGAGACGGGAAATATTTACAGCTGTCAAATTGGTTTACTTGTTGAACATCACCGTCTAATGGCCGGTTCCTATTGCCAAAAACGGGACGTTTAGCATACCAATGGTAGTATTTTTTTATTGGTAAACTGGGCATATAAATAGACTCTTCAGCTAATTTTACTAGTCTTCTTCTTTTCGTGTGGTTAGTGACTGACCTGGTGTTAGAGTTTATGCCATGGGCCTCTGATTTGGCTTCACATGCCGTCGAGAGATATCTCTCAGGCATACCGGTTTCATCACGATCTTTTCCTTCAAAGTTTCCAAGCAGGTGCGTGCCTTGGGTTCGAACTCGAGACCTATGACTTGGCAGTCCGACTGTCACACCACTAGGCTATCACTGCTGTTAAATTTTACTAGTGATAGCTAGTAACGTATGGGAGGGTCTACTATGCAAAGCTATGGGGTCTTTGCTCCATCTATACTAATATTATAAAGAGGAAAGATTTCTATTTTTGTATGTAACGAATAAACTTAAAAACTACTGGACCGATTTCAAAAATTATTTTGCCGTTACAAAGCTACATTATCACTAAGTAACGTAGGCTATATTTACTACTGGAATAAAACTTCTTACGCGGGCGGAGCCGTGAGGACGCAGCTAGTTATTGATAAAGAAACAAGAGTCTAAATATTTAACCGATAACGTTCGGTATCATTATATTATGCTGAGATGTCGTCTAAATCTGAGAATTTTAATTCAACCTAATTTGACAGATCTGATACTCTTCCATCTCTTTCTTGTTTCATCTGCAAGTAAGGGACAGCACTATGGTTTTAGAAGACGTTTGAAGCATTAAGACACGGAAACGTTGTTTTTAACCGAATGTGGAGAGAATGGGGAAGGCAACGCAAAACTAAAGCAGATGGCAGCACCTCCATACTTAGTTATTTCCACCAATCAGAACCATCGGGTTGATATTAAGAATAATGTCAAACATATTGCAACCAATAAGATTGCAGTGGAACAATCGAAAGTGGCGCCATTAGTTCCACAGTTGCCTACCCCATTGGTAGACGAAATAACGATAATATTTATTGGAAGTCGCGAAGTTACTTTCACTGAACTTTTGATAGATATTTTCAGATCGAAACACACGATAAAGTCTGACGGTAATATCACAACTTTTCCGATAGGGTCGTCCTTTAAAAATATTACAGTTGGAGAAATAGTTAATTAGACACACAGCACACAAGTTTCACTAAACAATGAGCACATGAAACAGAACTGAAGAAGAAAATAAGTATCAACAGTCTCCCTACAAAGATTCGTAAAAATATCAACGTTTATTTGTTTGTACGTAAAATGATTGATGTTCAATGAGACCTTGTCTCTAAAAGTGTTTATGTAAGACCCCGGTCACACCGTCCGTTTTAACGGACTCGTCGATACTGGATGTGTTATTCACATCTGTACCGACGGATCAGTTAAACAAATAGCAGCTGCGTCGCATTGCAGGCAGCATACGATAAAAATAACGGATCGTGTGTGAAGGCACCCATACTTCTCCATACATCTTTATAATCCGTTTTTATACTATTCCAGCATTTAGTTTTTGATGGCAAAACGGAACCTGTAAAAATGTCGGACCAATATTTTTTACTGGATTCGGAATAATGTCGTGTATGTGAACTCGCTCATAAACTACAGGCGCCATCACTAATAAAAATCGGATCCGCTAAAACGGTTCCTGTAAACAGTTTCTGTGTGAACTAGCTGTAACATCTTTTCAGAATTTTCATCAGCGATGTTTTCAGCTTTAATAGACCGGGAGCTAGGCAGCCAAACTGAATAATTTCCTAGAATAATATAAACGAATTCGATGGAATGCTAAAAAGTTTTCACTGTATGTAATTTTATTGGAATACTATAGATTTTGTTAAGATGTTTAAACGTGAATTTATTTGGAATTCATGTAGATTTAAAATCAATGTGAATTAGACGGAATGTGCGTTCTTTTATTGCTACAGCTGCTAATATAACAAAATAGGTTTCTGTACGTTTGTATTTTTAACGTTTTCAGTATTTTAGTATAATTATTCTATCATAGTAAGTTGTGCTATAGTCAGTCTCAGAAATTGTTTGAAATATGAATTCTACTCAATAAGAAATATCATTGACTGTTCGCCTATTTTTTTTTTATTAAACATTCCCCACACTAGGATTTCTCCTGTATCGTGGGTGCGTTTACAGACACAAATCTTCACATGCACAAACATCCAGACCCGGAACAACTATCTGTAGGCCGTACAAATATTTGTTCCGTGCGGGAATCGATACCACGACCCGTAGCACAGAAGCCGATCGCTCAGCCACTGAACAAAACATGTCGTCAATTATCCCTATCTATAATTGTTGCCTATTATTTACAAATTGTTTCTATTGTTTTGAAACATCCCCGTTACTCTAGAAAACTAAAAGATAAACAGCGGCTAATGCAATATTAAAAAAAATGCATATTTAGTGCAAATAAGAGACGCCCCGAGACAGTGAGACGGAGTCGCGGCAGACCACGGAGAAGATGGCGGGACGAGTTGGATGTCTTTCTCGACAGCTGGCATGAAGTCTGCACAAAACCGTGACATATGGAAGGAACGGAGGGCGGTCATTACCCAGCAGTGGGAAAGTACAGGCTACTTATAAACATAACATACAGCCTATTACTGTCCCACAGCAGGGCGCGGGCCTCTTCTCAGAAAGGGTTTATTCTTAGGCCTTAGGCCTTAGTCCATCACGCGGACCTAGTGTAGGTTGGCGGACTACACGCCATCGAGAACTTTATGGACACCTCTCAGGTGTACAGGTTTCCTCACGATGTTTTTCCTTCACCGTTAACGCAAGTGGTAATAAAATTCTGATCCGCACATGAATTCGAAACGTCAGATGTAGGTACGTGCCGGGATCGAACCCAAACCCTTCTACATGGAAGGCAAGTGTTCAACTGCTATGCTATCACTGTTTCACTACTTATAATAATCTTTACATAGTATACAACAAAGTCGCTCCCGCTGTCTGTACGCTTAGATCTTTTAAACTACGCAACGGATTTTAATGCAGTTTTCAGCAATAGATAAGAGTGATTCAAGAGGAAGGTTTATATGCCCCACATTAGTACCTACATTGCACCCGTGTGAAGCCGGGGAGGGTCGCTAGTATAATATAAATAGAGGTTGCGATGTAATTCGACTTAAGAATCGGGATGAAGAAAATTCGACACGGTCGTAGATATTTTGATGATCTCTTTGAACTCGATAATAACTACAAAACCTGAAGTAAATTTTCTTATATCTAACTGCCTCTGGTCTACTGGTGGCAAGCGCGACTGCTGATCGTGAGGTCCTGGGTTCGCCACGTCGGGCAGTGTTATTAGGTTTTTCCACGTGGAATTCCTCAGCAGCAGCCCGGAGTTTGGATTTGTGCCCGGTTATTACATGGGACTTAAACATAACGGCGAAATGAGGGTGTTAATGTACACCTCTGCCCAAGCTATCCGGGAATACAGGCGTGATGTTATGTACCTACATATGTTATTTTATTATGCAACAGGAAGGTCTGTATCAAAAGACCATCTAAATAAAAACTCTTCACTTTATAACATTACTGGTATGGTTACATAAACGTAAACCCGCCTTCATTAAACTGAAGTACGTAACGTAGGTAAAAGCGACGTAATGTTAGCTATAAAATATAACAGTCATATAATATTATATGTATGGGCACTATCTCCGAGCTTACAGAGGGGGCGTACACGTAGGGCTGCCACCTAAACTGCCGACACCGGACAACGATTTCATAAACGCCGGACATTTGGTCAAAATAGGAATTATTCCTCAATATCACGCCTGTATTCCCCGAAGGGTTGGCAGAGGTGTAATGTAACACCCTCATTTCATGTTTAAGTCCCATGTATTAGGGGGCGAGCATATTGCCATCAACCGGGCACAAATCCAAACTCCGAGCTAGTACTGAGGTATTTCACAGGAAAAACCCAATAACACTTTGCCCGACCTGGGGATCGAACCCAGGATCTCACGATCAGCAGTCGCGCTTGTCACCACTAGACCAACGAGGCAGTGAACTAATTGGTGGAATAGAAAACGAACGAAACTATCAACGCGACGGCCGTCCGGGTTTCACCAGGACACTTTTGAGAACTCCCCCGGACACCCTCCCAAACTAGAACAAATCCGGGGAAATCCAAAAGGATGGCAGCCCTACGTACACGTCAAGAACACTTCATCCTAGCTCCCACATCTTGAGATATAGTATTGACGATTTCGTTACTAATCGTATTAGCTGAGATGGAATATAATCTTTTTCGTACAGACCTTCCAGAAACAATTGCCTACGTCATTACAGACGCAAATCCCCCACACACACACATACAGAGAAAAAAAAACTGTAGTCCATACAAATATTTGTTCCATGGAAGAATCAAATCCGTGACCTATGGATCAGGAAGCCAAGAGGTCAGTCAGTAAGAGCCCCCGCTAACTACAGACTTTTTATCGGTCGATAGTTTAGTCTGTTTCCCATCCGACTTGCGATCTTATATACCCCAGGGGGGGGTAACGGGTACCTGCTACCCGATCAGTAACATGCCCGTGAAGGCGGCGCGCTGTGTTCCGTGCACGCTTCTCAGGAGGATGTGGGGCAAGGCCCCACAGAGGAGAGGTCCGCCAAGGGTTGGCGGACCGGGACCTGCCGGGGTTGCTGTGCATGCTTTTGCGAATCCCGCGACCCCGGCCGAACGGTGAGGCGGAGGAACATCGTTGGTTTTTAGCCGGTAAGAGTCCGGCAGACCCCCTCGCCTTCCCCGGGCGAGGGACATCCATGACGATTTTCCGACGATAAAAAAAGAGGGTAACTGGTAAAACTAACACTGATTGCCGGTCAACAACCTCATTTTCCAGCCTAGTAATAGGTATTGATTCTTCTTCAGGAGAGGCCTATATCCAGCAATTCAGTATAAAGACGTATACAAGTGCGCACATTATAAGGATTCGGTTTCCCTTACCAAAAAGAATCGGCCAACTATCGGGCGATAGTGTAGTCTGCTGTCTGCGTGGGCTCTAAGAGTTAAATTTCCTTAATCTAGTAACCAGATGGGTGGGTGGACGTCGCAGGAAAGATTTGAATACGATGTGTAATGACTAGGGAAGCATAGTGTGAAAGAGAACACCTTTATCCAATAGTTGATAGAAACAGATTTCAATAATGATGCCTTTCTTGCATCGAAATATAACTGGGTTGTTTAATTCACTTTACCAGCGAAGCTGCTTAACTGTTCGTTCTGCTTAGCCATTTTCCATCTATGTTGGGGTCAGCTCCCAGTCTAACCAGATGCGGGTGGATACCAGTATTTTACACGGAGTGACTGCCTTGAAACTCTTTTTTTTTTCTTTCTTTTTCGTGTGGTTAGTGACTAAGCTGGTGTCAGAGTTCATGCCGTCCATGGGCCTCTGATTTGGCTTCACTTGCCGTCGAGAAATATCTCACAGGCATGCCGGTTTCCTCCCGATGTTTTCCTTTACCGCAACTGATAATTATACAATACGCATATGCATACGAAAAGTCAGCCTTGGGTTCGAACTCGAGACCTATGATTTGGCAGTCCGACGGTCACACCATTAGGTTATAATCAAACCTCCGCAACCCAGTTACAGGGCAATGCTGACATTGTATCGGGCTTCTGACTACCCGTAACGACTGTCATAAATATCCATATGACAGAAACTGCTCTACTGATTTTCATGAAATTTTCCAAACTTTTTGTGAAGATGAATATGAGATAATCTTAAGCCCGGTATCCTCTTAGCCTTTTCCCAATTATCTTGGGGTCAGCTTCCAGTCTAACCAGATGCGGCTGAATACCAGTATTTTACACGGAGCGACTGCCATCAGACCTCCGCAACCCAGTAACTGGGCAATGCCGATATCCTAAGGTTAAACCATTTGTCAGACTTTCGGGCTTCTGACTACCCGTAACGACTGTCATAGGTATTCGTATGACACCCGGGACCGACGGCTTAACGTGCTCTCCGAGGCACGAAGGGGTCTCGATGTGTAACAAATGGTCACCCATCCACGGACTGACCGCGGCAAGCGCAGCTTAACCTCGCAAATCGTACGATCGGTGCGGTTGTTATTTAGCCACGAGCCCCTCAATCAATCTCAATCTTAAGCCCGGTAATTCAAGTAATATCCCACGGATGAAACTTATTCACAAAAGGCAGCAAAGGTAATATTGTTATGGCGGCTATTTCGAGCCCGGCGGAAGGGGTAGGGTAGACGTCGAGAACACTCCATCTCAAGCTATTGTTATCGTTGGCTTTTTAGGTATAAAAGCCTTTAGTCTTAGGTATTCTGCTGGGGTGGGTTTTAAAGAAAAAACTAGTTCTAGTGACGCATTAGCTTAGAGTGTGGAAATTTTAAGAGGTCGTTCCAGTTTCACAGTCGTCTCACTCTAACGACACGTTTGGTGCAGTGGCTGAGCGATTGGCTTCTGTGCTACGGGTTGTTGGTTCGATTCCCGCACGGATCAAATATTTGTATGGCCTACAGATAGTTGTTCTGGGTCTGGATGTTTGTGTGTGTGAAGATTTGTGTACGTAAACGCACCCACCATACAGTGGAATTCCTAGCGTGGGACAAAGTTTTAAAAAGAAAAAAAAAAGCTTACGGTCTTTTATAAAGATATTAAAGAGATTTTAGGCGATATTATCAGGATAACGTTATAAATATTTGAAACATATTTTCGTCTTGATTTGTTGCTCGAGAAAGAGGATGAGAAAGAAAATTTGTTTTTTGTTATTTCTATATAAATCTTGTAAGGAAATAAAACTATTGTTTAAATATTTGTGACGACACTCAGAAGGTGAACACACACTCCACACTGAACTTCTATAGATTAGATTATTCAATATCACCAAAAATCTCTTTAAAAAAAAGGCTTTAAGTTTTGAAAGAAGCTTTTGCATTACGACGTAAGTTATGCGCTTCGCGCTTCGGGCTGCTACTGAGAAATTTCTAATGGAAAAACCCAATAACACTGCCCGACCTGGGGATCGAACCCAGGACCCCATACTCAGCAGTCGCGCTTGCGTCCGCTAGACCAACAAGGCAGTCAAAGATGATGTTACTTATGTTAATTAACAAACTACAAAACTTAAAGAGGTTATGAAAAATGAGAAAAATAAAAAGTCGTGAATAGTGTGGATAGTGATAAAAAGTGTATGATTGCGCTATACTTAACCTACCCATCAACCAGTTTTAAGGTTTGCTCTTCGTTATGTTACGTACTGTATAGTTCCAGCTTTGTCCCTTTTGGATCAATTCCGGATAGGTCACCTAATTGGTCGAATAATTCGTACAAATCCGGAAACACGAAGATTTCCGAAGCGCATAACTAACGTCTTAATACTACTGTACCTTTTACAACACTTTTATTACCTTTTTAACAGCAGTGATAGCCTAGTGGTGCGACCGTCGGACTGCCAAGACAGGTCTCGAGTTCGAACCCAAGGTACGCACCTCTGACTTTTCGGATTCATGTGCGTATTGTATAATTATCACTTGCTTAAAAACGGTGAAGTAAAACATCGTGAGGAATGCCTGAGACATACAAGATTAGTCGGAAAGGGGGTACTATGCCGCGGGCCATCTAAAGTATCACTGATGACTATTTTAAAGCAAGTGTTAAAATTTCAAAATTCGATAATTTTTATTTCCATGCAAAAAGATTTTTATTTTTGTTTTTTCAAAAAAAATGTTACCTGCTTTAGTTATGAATTCAGAAAATTAATTTTCTAATCCATGGCCCCAAATATGACCTCAATTGTAAAAACAGCTGATCATAGCTATGGACAGATAGATTTTAGCATATTTTTTACGAAATCTTTGAAAAGCTATTTCTCTTAAACTATCGAGTTTTGGGGAAAGTTGTAGAACAAAAGTTATCCATTATTATGGGTACTTTAACACCCTTTCGGCTTAGTACCCCCTTTCCGGCTAACCTTGTATTTCTCGACGACATGTGAAGCCAAGTCAGAGGCCCATGGACGGCATAAACTCTGACACAAGTTCACTAACCACACGAAAAGAAGAAGACCTTTTACAAGTTTATGTTTTATTATTCAGGAATCCCACTACTATCTCTCATCTCCATCTATCTTTCTAGGTATTTCCAACCATGTATTCAGCTTCCAGTCTAACCAGATGCAACTGAATATCAATATTTAAAACGGAGCGGCAGCCATCCGACCAAATCACTAGGGGATATCGATATCCTAAGTTTAAACCGCATGGCAGACGTTCGGGCTTCGAACTGGTAAATATTGATGAACATTCGTGTGTTCAAGTACAGCAGTATTTTCTTTTTATTCTTGCCTTGTTCGTGTTTGACTGGTAGGCGCAGACAGGGTGTAAGATGGAGCACACGAATCCAAGGAACAGAGATACAGAGGGATTTTAAACCCCTTTGGCACTCACATACACACGACGGTTCTCAGTTAAACTGCTTGAGGACTTTGTTCAGGTGGTAGCTAGCCAGGCGGACCGTATAGATCCTACCACCAAGCGTGCTGGCTTTTGTTGAATCTTACATTCTAGTCTCTACTTCGTTGGTCTAACGGCGGCAAGCGCGACTACTGATCGTGAGTTCCTGAGTTCAATCCACAGGTCGGGCAAAGTGTTTTTGGGTTTTTCTATGTGGAATTCCTCAGTAGCAGCTTGGAGTTTGGATTTGTACCCGGTGGATGGAAATAGACTCGCCCCCTATTACATGGGGCGTTACTGAATGAGGGTTACGAAATGAGGGTGTTACTATACACCACTGCCCAACCCTTCGGGGAATACAGGCGTGATGTTATGTTTTTTACAATTTAGTCTATTCCCAGCGTGCGGTGAGGAAGTTTTTTATTCTAGCCCGTCCCCACACGGGGTAAGTTCAAATACACAATTTCACTTCATACCAAAAGCTGCCGACCAAAACTAACAAGATAACTAATAACAAAAACTCTCACAAACGGCTGAACGTGACTGGAACATAAATAAGTCCAATTAGACGAAATAATATAGAGTGACGGATGTTACGAAGCGGCGGTCTCGCATTTACCCGTTCCTCAAATTCTTTATCATGTAGAACTTTTCTTTGAAGAAACACGTAATGATTTATAGCAATGACGTTTTAAGAGTAGGGTTGCCAGGCCCAAAAGTACAAAAGGATACATATTTAACCGGACACTTTGCCCTAAAAGCCTGACACAAAAATTTAAAAGAAAGAAAAAAAGTACTGTTATTTGTGTATTTATTACTATAAATATACAATAAAATATTTAGTGTTAATTCCGCGAAAAAACAGTTGATCAAGCCTGAATGCAGTATGCAGCACCGCCCTCCCGCCCGCAAATATATGCAAATGCAGAAGGTGCGATTAATAACATGCAACACACAAGCAAAACAAACCGATACGACACGTGTTTCGCCCCTCCACGGGGCATCCTCAGGTGATGTTGACTCGTCGACCGCTTGGACGCGAATGAATTCTTGAATGAATGATTCGCGTCCAAGCGGTCGACGAGTCAACATCACCTGAGGATGCCCCGTGGAGGGGCGAAACACGTGTCGTATCGGTTTGTTTTGCTTGTGTGTTGCATGTTATTAATCGCACCTTCTGCATTTGCATATATTTGCGGGCGGGAGGGCGGTGCTGCATACTGCATTCAGGCTTGATCAACTGTTTATTCGCGGAATTAACACTAAATATTTTATTGTATATTTATAGATCATGGATTTCCGCAAAGTAACGCCTGATTCCATCATATATTTATTACTGTTATACATTTGAGATTTAGTCTGCTCTTAATTATATGTGTGACTAGCGGCCCGTCCCGGCTACGCACGGGTGGACATTTTTCCCGTTTTTGCAACATTTTTCATTTATGCTCCGCTCCTATTGGTCGTAACGTGATTTTATATAGCCTATACTATAACCTTCCTCGATAAATGGACTATCCAACACAAAAATAATTTTTCAATTACAACCAGTAGTAGTTCCTGAGATTAGCGCGTTCAAACAAAAAAACTCTTCTGCTTTATAATATTAGTATAGATAATGCGCGAGTCGCTCGCAAGCTTTCGTTCAGCATCTTTTGGCGGGGCGGGTTTGACCAAACGCCTAACAAAAGCCGGACGCGCCGGACCTGTATATATTTGGCCGGACACGACTGTAAAAAATCGGACACCTAGCAACCCTATTTAAGAGGCACACCGGCTGTCTTCCGTTACCAGAATTTTAACTCGATTTTCTTCCACGGATCTGGATGATTACTCATGTGGTTTGGGGAAGCTATGGCACGATGGAGTCAACATACTAAAACTTATAGTGCCTGACGTCAGCAGGCGTAGCATGACCACCGTAGACAGGGGTTTTGTCAACGGAATATTATCGGTAGCTGGTAACACTGGACAATGTTGACATAGGAGGGTAACCGTCAAGATTAATCAACGCACCCGAAGTTATAAAAACAGTGGTCATTCGACGGAGCAAAGAATTCCATGTCGAACAGCCGAAGAAGTGTAGACCTTTTATATCTGGTTTGCATGTTCTCATTTTCTGATCTTGTGTTAATGATTATATTGTGAACTAGCTTCTGTAACTAATCACTAACCTAATAAAAAGTACTATCATTGGTGGATAGTCTATGTTGGTTTCTTTTACTTTATTTACCATGCTCCCAATCCTGACATACTGATATTAGCTATAACTGTAATGATAGATTCACCCCTACAAGATTCTGTTGTATGTATTTTACAGGAAGAATATCGTCGCTGGTCAGTGAAAACCTCGTAAAGCTCAAATTCATTTTCTATTTTTTGTTATTCATTTGTTGGGTAAAAAACCTTGTAATGCATATTTGGAACGAACGTGAACAGCTCTAAGATGAAATAGATTGATGAATCTATACTAATATTATAAAGCTGAAGAGTTTGTTTGTTTGAACGCGCTAATCTCAGGAACTACTGGTTGGAATTGAAAAATTAGTTTTGTGTTGGATAGTCCATTTATCGAGGAAGGTTATAGGCTATATACCATCACGCTACGACCAATAGGAGCGGAGCATAAATGAAAAATGTTGCAAAAACGGGAAAAATGTCCACCCGTGCGAACTTGCGAAGCCGGGACGCGCCCGCTAGTAGATAATAAAACAGAAGAATCTACATCTTACACTTCATACTTTTTTTTAACAGACATTTATTATCTTCTCCTGTAAAATTACGTTCATTGCAATTACGAGGTTTCCACTGCCCAGCGACGTTATACAAAATGCCAATTACAATGACAATGGTGTCGATTCTATAAAGCACTTTGACAGGACTAAACTAAGGGTACCTATTTGTCTCTTTCTGTTTCAATAGAAAAAGAAACTGACAGTTGCGTTTAGTCAGTCAGTTTAGAATCGACACCAATCTGTCATTTTGTCTATATTTCCGTCGTCAAAACCCCTGTCCTACGGTGGTCATGCTACGCTTGCAGACGGCGAGCGCTAAAATTGACGTATATTGTTGACTCCATTTTGCCATAACTTCCACAAATCACACGAGTAATTACTCAGATTACTCGATCCAGATTTGGAGAAGAAAATCGATTCAAGATTATTTTTAATCCAAAGAGATTAAATACAAGATTAGTCGGAAAAGGCCTACTAAGCCACTTAATGTATCACTGATGCTTGTTCTAAAGAAACTGTTAAAATTTCAAAATTCGATGAAAAATAAAACCATGCAGTGTTTTTAATTTAGTTTTTTCAAAAATTCTTCATCCCTACTTTAGTTACGAATTCAGAAAATGGAGCTTCTAATCCGTGACCCCAAATATGACCTAAAATGTAAACACAGCTGATCATAGCTCAGGTTAGATAGAATTTAGCGTATTTTTTAAGAAATCATTGAACTTTAGATTCGAAACTGCAGTGGGGCCCACATATAGATAAATTGTCGAAAAGACTCAGTTCTGCAGCTTACGCGGTCTATAAGATACGCCAGCTAACCGATGTAGAGACAGCCAGATTGGTATATTTTAGTTACTTCCATAGTGTTATGTCGTACGGCATTTTGTTGTGGGGAAATGCTGCCGACATCCAAACTATCTTTGTTTTGCAGAAGAGAGCTATTCGAGCAATTTATAACCTTAGTTTTAAGCATTCACTGAGGGATAAATTTAAAGAAATTAATATAATGACGGTCGCATCACAATATATTTATGAAAATTTGATTTATATAAAGAAAAATATCAGTTTGTTCTCTAAGAACAGCGACATCCATAACGTCAATACTAGAAATAAAAATAAACTCATCCTACCAATGACTAGGCTCCAGAAAATCAGTAACTCCTTTAGGTGCCAAAGTATACGCTTCTACAACAAAATTCCAGGCAATATTCAAGACTTAAGTCTTAATAAATTTAAGTCCTATGTAAAGCAGAAACTATGCAAAAAGGGTTTCTATAACGTTAAAGATTATATGGACGATAAAAATGCCTGGAATTGAGCCGCTCGCTGTTATCACAGACACATCATTGTAATTATTGAAATTTTTTCATAACATTATTATTTTATATCCTTTTGACATTTATAATTGAATTATTTTTTTCAATGATTATTATTATTTTACCATCGCCTTATTTGTTATTTTACTTTTTTAATAAATTGTGAATGTGAGTACCATGTAGGGTAGCTTTATACACGAATTTTGTAAACGTTTGGCGGTTCTTGAGTTTTTTTTTGTGACCCACACAAATGTCCAGCTGAATGATAGCGTCGTGCAGCGGTCGGGTTGTTGAGCTCCCTAAAATATGGTTTGAGCTCCGCGATGACTGATGCAGATGTGCCGTCAGTTAGGACAGGTCAACTCGAACCTGCTATGGCACTTTCCTCAAAAGGCCATTCCAGACGTTGCCCTACATCGTTTCACTCGCATAGTTTGTATACTACAATGTCTGGACTTTAAGAGAGACTTTGACCTCTGAGTTTGTTTCGGCTTTTCTTCTCAGAGCTAGTCAGATAGGAAATGCCGGCACCAACTAGTCTTAAAAAAAAAACATTACATTGACTTGTAAAAGTGTCTGTAACAGATTTATTTACAGAAATAAAAATCATTTATCATTATCATTTATCAGCTATTTCTCTTAAACTAATGACTTTTGGGGAAAGTTGTACAACAAAAGTTATCCATTATTATGGGTACTTTAACACCCTTTGAAGAAAGAAGAAAGAAAGAAAAAGTATTTATTTTCCGCCCACGCGGACGCATACGGATACTAAAAATTAAAAATATAATGTTCCTTAAAAATTAACACTTAAATTTAAACCTAGTATACTAAACAACACGGTAACCCAAACCCTTTCGGCTTAGTACCCCCTTTCCGACTAACCTTGTATAGTATTGGATGTCTTTGTTTTAATCTATTCTTTATACATTCTTTTTTGAAAAGGGTGTCGTGATTAATGATTTATATTAGGCTGTACATTATTACAACTAAACTTGATTATCCTGCGTAACCATGTGGAACACAAGGGGTGTGGGTGGCCCCACTGAAATCTTTTGTTTCATTCTCCATCAGCGGGGCTATGGTAGTGGGGCCAATGGGAATACATCGGACAAACTCGATGAGTCGTCAGACGTGTGTAAATTCTATCCAAAACTATGATTTGCTATAAAAATAATCCCTTAAAAAACCTTTTCGCGCTTATTACAAAAAGTGGTTTAAACCAAGACTAAGGTAAACCCAGATTTATAATATAGGTACCCATCACTTGCTAACGTCATATAACAAAAAGAGATGGAGCTATTTTAAAACCGAGGTTTTTCTTAGTCCATCTTTCGGAATAAGGAAAGAAAGAAAGAAAGAAAGAAAAGTTATTTATTCGCGCCAACATGACGCACAAAATAAAATAAAAGTAACAAAACTGAATAGAAGCTTGGGGAAAAATATGCGTCACATCCGCGCAAAACGGCCATCGCTCAGCATAATGCAGTGTCTCACGTGCGAGACAGAGCCTCAGCGCTGATTTTCAGCGACAGCCGGCGTTGACATGATGACGTCCACCGGTGCAGCAAGTAAAAAGATATAAATAAACTCAATATATGAAAATAGATAAAATACGCATTAAATAGAATCATGTGAAAGTGTATGATATATAATATTTAAATATAGCAACATTTCGTGGCGTCAGCATCGTCGCTCACGCAGACTTTCGTTATCTGTGCATGCAGCTGTCAATTATGGACTACATAATTTATTTGCTAAAATTACGCAATAAATGGGAATTTCAAAATGGTGTCTGTGATTGTGTAATAATGGATGATTGTTTAGTTAAGGCGGAGATGTCTTGAAAACGGTCAAAAAGGTGGTTTTTTAAAGCAGTGTATCTCTTAAACCGTAAATAATTTTGACAAGTAAAAAAAATATGATATTTTCAAGTCCTTTTTGCATAGAGTGATGGAACTCAAAACATAATTTAACATACTTTAATGCATCAAAAAAATCTTCAAACATACCTCTTAATTATCTTTAAAAGCAGTTTATCCCTTCATTGACAATTATAATTAAAAATATACCATAAAATTTCAAATGATAAACTGCATCGAGTGATGGATTATTTTTTATTAAATAGTTAATTTCTAATTTTATACGATTTTATTTGTATTTTTACGACATACGCTTGCTGATTTCCCTGTCGCCCGCACCGCACCAGTGTTCTCCGGAACGTTATTGAGGACGGACCTGTGTCGCTTTGCTCCGCAGTGGAATTATACCTAATTTTGTACCGCGAAAATTAAAATGGGAAATAAAAATAATAATGGGAAGAGATGGAAAGCTGTTACATTGATAATATTTTCTGGTTTATTAATATTACAACGAGTTCTTTGTTTGTAAAAAAATACATTTTATAAAGACATACTTAATAGTGGGTCAATTATATATAATTTACAAACAATTTATTATTATTGTATTTGTTTGTCTACAACATACAATGTTTTACCTAAAAACATTCTGAACCACTACTCTGAAATATGCTACTGGCTACCTACTTTTATGCGAGCGTCGCACAGTGTTTTATGAAGCCCGTTTTTCGGACATCCCATTTTTATTGAAAAAGCTGACATAAATAACCATTTAAATGCAAGATTTTGTATCTCCATTTAGCTACAAAGTCTAGTTTTTGAGTTATATTTTTTTGAAAATCGATAATTTTCTATCTCGAGATATAGTTTTTTTTTTTAAAAACTTTGCCGCACACTAGGATTTCACCTGTATCGTGGGTGCGTTTACAGACACAAATCTTCACATGCACAAACATCCAGACCCGGAACAACTATCTGTAGGCCATACAAATATTTGTTCCGTGCGGGAATCGAACCCACGACCCGCAGCGCAGATGCCAATTGCTTAGCCACTGCACCAAACTAAGCATGATACGAAATAATGATGTTAGGTACATTGATGGCGTATCATATACCGAGTGGTTTAGTCCACAAATGAACCTTTCGAGGTTTTTTTTTTTGTTTGGTTTCTTTGTTAGATCTAGATTTATACGAGTTTTTTGGTTTTTAGGTTTTCTCTTTTTTCTCGCAAATTCCGCGATTTCGGGAAAAGTTAATTATACAGAAATAATTCTATTTACTTCCCCAACACACCACATAAATTTCACATCCCAATTCCATGGAACTTAGAAACCACAACGATTTTAAGTTTGATCCGGATTTTGCGTCGTTAGGGTTGTCAAGATCTCAGATAATGATTTATATCCGGATTTTATATAACTTTATATACCTAGTCTGGCCATAAATACTGTTACAATTAAAAATAAGAAAAATATTACATTTGAATTTGAAATCTGTCATTTTTATACGATCGTTCTTGAGTTTTCTAATTTTGGCGCTAATACATTGTACAATATTTTGCGATATTAAAATGGAGTGGGGTGATAAAGAGAACCGAATCGCTGTGATTGCATTACACAAAGTTGGTATGGAGCCAAATGCAATTTTTAAAACTCTCTATACGCTTGGTATTAGTCAAATGTTTGTGTACCGGGCTATTAATAGGTACAATGAGACCTCCTCTGTTTGTGACAGAAAAAAATCTGGCCGTCCACGTAGTGTTCGTACGAAAAAGGTGGTCAAAGCAGTAAGGGAAAGAATTCGAAGAAATCCTGTCCGAAAGCAAAAGATTTTATGTCGGGAGATGAAGATAGCACCCAGAACCATGTCGCGTATTTTAAAAGATGACTTAGGACTTGCAGCCTATAAGAGACGCACTGGTCATTTTTTAACTGATAATTTAAAACAGAATAGGGTGGTAAAATCGAAACAACTACTGAAGCGGTACGCAAACGGAGGTCACAGAATTTTTTTGTTTACGGATGAGAAAATCTTTACAATTGAGCAACATTTTATCAAACAAAATGACCGTATTTATGCTCAAAGCTCTAAGGAAGCTTCCCAATTAGTCGACAGAGTGCAACGTGGGCATTATCCGACTTCAGTGATGGTTTGGTGGGGTGTTAGCTATGAAGGAGTGACTGAGCCATATTTTTGTGAAAAAGGTATCAAAACATCGGCACAAGTGTATCAAGATACCATTCTTGAGAAGGTAGTTAAGCCCCTTAACAACACCATGTTCAATAACCAAGTATGGTCCTTCCAACAAGACTCGGCGCCGGGTCACAAAGCTCGGTCCACGCAGTCTTGGTTGGAAGTGAACGTTTCGGACTTCATCAGAGCTGACGACTGGCCGTCGTCCAGTCCCGATCTTAATCAGCTGGATTATGATTTATGGTCAGTTATAGAGAGTACGGTTGCTCTAAACGCCATGATAATTTGGAGTCCCTAAAACAATCCATACGAATGGCAGTGAAGAATTTATGAAAGTACATAAAATATGGAGCTTTCGTATATTCTTTTTCTTTTTTAAAAGCACCCTTCTATTGTTTTTTATTTATTTTAATAATTAGAATTAAAAAGAATAAAGTTGCAACCCAAACTAATTATTAATTCTGGCAACACTTCCATTGGATGACATTTATTGTCGTTGTCAAAAATGTCAAATTCAATTCAACTTATTCAACTGTTGTATTATGGCGTTTCTGCGTAAATTACCACAATTTCGCGAATAGCAAGTAAAACAAAAATTACAAATTCAGTAAACAATCACAATAGATAGCGATTTTGTTTGACAACTTTGATATGACCAGACATTGATGAAATTACTGACAATGACTACCTTGCTGTCAGACGGTAACTCTTTTCATTTATTCTATTGCGACAACGGAATCAATGCCATACATCCATATCTGTGTCTGTAAAAGCACCCACGATACAGGAGAAATCCTAGTGTGGGGCAATGTTTTTATAAAAAGAGAAAAGAGAAAGATATCATTGAGTTAATTCATTGATTTTATTTTAATTTAAGACGTTTAATATTATTTTAATATTAGGATAAATATTATGCTTTCAAAAATGATATATATCAGTTTTTTTTCTAAGTTTTTTATCAGGTTTTTAACAAAAAAAAACAGGATTTTAAATATTTTTTAATTAAATAATGGTGCTTTTTAAAAAAATGTTTTTGTAAGCACATCCTAGACAGTTTTCCCTATCAGAAAAACTGCACGTGTAAGTGGTTCAGAAATAAAAATATTTTAAGCCCATTTCATAACATGTCCTTTGACCAACAAAATACGGAAAAAAATTGACAACCCTAACAAAAATAGTTAAATTGGAACAACTTCTAAGTTCCATGGAATTGGGTGTGTTGTTATGTGGTGTGTTGGGGAAGTAAATAGAATTATTTCTGTATAAATAACTTTTCCCGAAATGGCGGAATTTTCGAGAAAAAATAGAAAACCTAAAAACCAAAAATACTCGTATAAATCTGGATCTAACAAAGTTGCGAGGTTCATTTGTGGACTAAAGTACTCGGCATAAGATACGCCATCAATGTACCTAAAATCATTATTTCGTATCATGCTTAGTTTAAGCGATTTATTTTTTATTATATTTTTTTTTTATCAAATAAATATTACTCAAAAACTACATATGTTAGCTACACGGGGATACGAAATCTTGTGTATAAATTATTATTTCTATCAGCTTCTTTAATAAAAATGTGATGTCCGAAAAATGGGCTTCATAAAACACTGTGCGTCGCGCGTCATGGCACTATGGCAGCCAGCCCTACAAAATAGAAACTTCGAGCGACCGCTTCGCGCGTAGTTATGATAAGGGGGTGCGCGGGGCATTCTCAGCGGTAACGCCCACTTGAGCAAGGTCAACGGCGTAATACTGGGCCTTAATATTGTGTGTTGTGGTCAGAGCTTGTGAAATCCTTGTGCTATGAGATGAATATGACAGACTCTGCGGCTTCCAGGAAATTAGTCACCGCCTCACCGGCCGAGACTCCAAAGTAACAGCTATGGTAAGGGCCAAAAGAAAAAATATATTTAATGCAATTAATTAATTCAGTATTAACACTATTTGAACATTGAAATTAGATATGGTAGGAAATTAAATATATATTATTAGGGTAAATCGTATTAAATTGCATTAAATAGTCAAAAAGATATTAGCAAACTGAAATTAAATTGAAATTAAATTAAATTAATTGGGATTATTCGAAATTTACAGAAATAAATAAATAAAGATGGCGTACATAAGTAACATAAGTGGCGAGAGAAACACATCCAGCAATGCACACATCCAGCAATGCAGCCCCACATTAGGGAACCGAGGTGCAAGCAGCCCACACTGTTGGAGATCCCAAGCCAAAGCCTGAAGGCCATGACCCTTGAGGTACAGTGAACCAACTGCTATATACCTGGTGTAGAAATTACTGTTGTAGCAATACTTGTTCATTCAAAAGCATCTTCTTGTGTTGGTATTTAAAAATTTGTATTGCTTTCAGGCATCTCATTGGTGGTGGAAGATCATTCCAACAGTGCGAGGCTGCACGTTTGAAACAACCCCTGAGGGGGTTTAAGTTTAACTTTCTTTTTTCATTTCTTTTATAAAAAAACCTTGCCCCACACTAGAATTTCTCCTGTATCGTGGGTGCGTTTACAGACACAAATCTTCACATGCACAAACACCCAGACCTGGAACAACTATCTGGAGGCCATACAAATATTTGTTCCGTGCGGGAATCGAACCCACGACCCGCAGCGCAGAAGCCAATCGCTTAGCCACTGCACCAAACGTGTCGTCAAACGGTTTTATGTTGCATTTCGCAGCATCAGGATTTGAGGATTGAAGGTTGAAATTGTTATAATGTTAGATTGTCATGGAAAATGAATTTGTGTGCGAAGTTTCAGGAGAATCAGTTAAGCAGAAGTAGTTGAAAAATCGCAAGATTTGATTCAAATAAACGAATATACTAATGCCTGGTTCCTATAAACAAAAACGAATCGTTTTACTTACCAACTGTGGTATTTTTATTGCCAAATAAATAGACGCATAAACTAATTTTACCTGAAAGAAGAGAGAAAGAAAAGTTCTTTATTCGCGCCAACATAACGCACAAAAATAAAATCTATACTAATATTATAAAGCAGAAGAGTTTGTTTGTTTGAACGCGCTAATCTCAGGAACTACTGGATGGAATTAAAAAAAATATTTTTGTGTTGGATAGTCCATTTATCGAGGAAGGTTATAGGCTATATAACATCACGCTACTACCAATAGGAGCGGAGCATAAATCAAAAATGTTGCAAAAACGGGAAAAATGTCCACCCGTGCGAAGCCGGGACGGGCCGCTAGTAAAAGTATAAAACAAAACCAAAAAGAAACTATTGGGAAAAATATGCGTCACATCCGCGCAAAACGGCCATCGCTCAGCATAATGCTGTGTCCCACGTGCAAAACGGAGCCACAGCGCTGGTTTTCAGCGACAGTCGGCATACCTGTGATAACTATTTCCATATGGGAAGGTTTACTATACAAAGCTACGAGGCCTTTGCTTCATTTCGTCAAAATATAAGTCACAATTTTAACCAATAACGCTTCGTAAATTATAGGAATCGGGCATAAGAGAAGCTAATTAAAACCGTTTGAAAACTGTTTCATGAACAGGTTTTTATGCTTTCCTTAGAATCTTTTCTAATAGTACGTACGAATAGCATTTACAATGATAAATAATAGCAGTAACACGGCCAATATCGTGTTTACAGCTGTCTGCCGGGTCTCCATAAAAATGTACATATAAACGAATAATGCGGGCATAGGAACTTTTACAACGCAGGAAAATGAATCGCGTATCTCTAATTCAAAGAAAAATATTATAGCCGGAGAGTCTTAGATTTAGGGGAAATATTGCAATGGCCAACTGCATGGTAGCAAGCGTGACTGCTGATCGTGAGGTCTTGGCTTCGATCCCCAGGTCGGGCAGTGTTATTAGGTTTTCCGTGTGGAATTCCTCAGTAGGCGATTCGTGCCCAGGTGATGGCTAGGCTCGCCTCCTAATACTCTGGCAAAATAGGTTTTTGTCTTATAATTATTATTTTAATAATATAGCTTTACTGCATTCCAAACTGTAAAGTATGAGCATCATGCAACTATTGATGATACACCTAAATCATATCATATTACTGCCTATTGTCTGGTAGTATGAGTCTGTCATGCTCAATTAAATGTCTTGCTGATGGTGGCGTTGTTTATCCGGTCGTTGGGTTCCCTACAATATGGTTGAGCTGACCGATGCGGATGTGCACGTCATGCTCGTGAACGGGTGCCGTCTATCGGGACTGGTCAGCCCTTAACTGCTATGGCAATCCTAGAAGGCATATTTTTCTATTTGTTACTCCTAAGTGAGTTTATTTGTTACATTAACCTGCATTATTCTCATTCTATTTCTCACACTACTGTAATGGAATTGTCCTATATTACTATTTTGAAAAGAGTATTCATGGAGTTTCTTGCCGGCTCTTCTCCATAGAACCTACCTTTTGGAACCGTGCACCTAGTTTTGACGTTTTAAAAGTGCCTGAAATCTGGTCTATTTGAAATAAAAAGCTTTGACTTTGAGCTATTAGATGGGACTTAGATATAACGGCGAAATGAGGGTGTTACTATACACCTCTGCCCAACACTTAAGTAGGGGAATACATGCGTGATGTTATGTTATTGCAATGACGACTGCTGACTATTGCCCGGTTCCTGTAAACAAAAACGAATCGTTTTGCTTACCAATGGTAGCATTTTTTATTGCCCAAACTGGGCATATAAATAGACTCGTAAGCTAATTTTACCTGTGATACCTACTTTCATATGTGAGGCTACTTTCTACTACTATGCAACGCCTTGAGGTCTTTGCTTCGTTATTGGTTAACATACAAGTCTTAATTTTAACCAATAACGCTCCGTAAATTATAGGAATCGGCCATATATCTTGTAAGCCGCAAAAGCCTGCCCAGATTTTATGTAGGTTTTCTTTAAAAGTACCGCGCATTGTTTGAATTTCTGTTACACTACGGGGAACGATTGACCCGGTTTCAACAAAAGGCGAGCTGAATTCGCCTTTGTGACTACTCAAAGCCTACTTAAAATTCTGCAAATCAAATGTGATGGATCTAGCGCCGAAATCAATGTTTTTGAGTGCCTTTCAGTTGTAGGAATTTTTAATTTTAGTTGTAGATGTGGCTCAAAAGGCCGCCTAGCTGAAGTGGGACTGGGCAGGACACATCTGCCATATGCCGAATGAGCTGTAGCCCCGAATAGCACAAGACTGGAGCCCCGAGACAGCGAGACGGGGTCGCGGCAGACCGCGGTGAAAATGGCAGGACGAGTTGGCTCCCTTTCATGACAATTGGCATGAAACTGCACAGAATCGTGACAGATGGAGGGAATGGAGGGTGGCCTCAGCAGTGGGACAGTACGGGCTAATAATATTATAAAGCAGTTGTTCCTTTAGGGAATATGTTCCTTTAGGGAAGTGCTACGACCATACCTATTTCTACTGCTAAACAGCATGGATGTTCCGGTTGGAAGGGTATGGGTGCCGGTGAAATTACAGGCACATGAGACTTTTCAACTGTGCCTCTAGAATTGGCAACGCATTGGCAATTCTGTTGGGGCTGTAGGTGTATGCTATAAGCAGTAACCACTTACCATCAGGTGGGCCGGGTTTGCCAAATTGATACATTAAAAATAAACTTTTGGGTGATTTAGGAGTTAAATTCTTCGGCTCCGCTAAATATAGCTACATCAGTCTCAAATGTGCACCCAATTTCCAACAACAATTGGGTTGGTTAACGGATCAGAGTCCAGACTCGATTTCCCGATATAAAGTCATTCTAAGTTAAGATGAAGCTTAGAAGTCGTGCCTTTTGTCCAAATTGGATGAGAATTGAGGCTTCATTGAGCACTAAGGAAGTATCAGAAACTGAGATGATTGGACACTGTCCCTAGCAAAAATAGCTGGTAAATGTAAAAAGTTTTCTAAGCCGCTAAATAATTTGAAAATCTAATTTAATTTTAAAGTAGGTAAAGGCTCAGGCTCTTCCCTCATCGTTTACGACTACCGCAAAAGCCAATTTCCGTCGGTAATCTAGGGCGGGAATTACAAGCCGAGGTTGGGAGCCTCTTGATAACCCTACTAATATTGTAAAAGCGAAAGTTTGAATGGACTGGCTCGTTGGTCTAGTGGTGGCAAGCGCCACTGCTGATCGTGAGGTTCTGGGTTCGATCCCTAGGTCGGGCAAAGTGTTATTGGGTTTTTCCGTGTGGAATTCCTCATTAGCAGCCCGGAGTTTGGATTTGTGCACAATTGATGGCAATAGGCTCGCTCCCTATAACATGGGACTTAAATATAACGGTGGGGGTGTTACTATACACCTCTACCTAACCCTTATGGGAATACAGGCGTGATGATATGTGAATGGACATTTGCCACTCCTGGAATGCCAGAACGAATCTGATTTGGACCTTTAGGACTGATGTATATGATCAAATATGACAAGGGCATCCCGGACAGTAGACGACGCAAACAAAATGCCATACAAAATTAAAAGAAAAATACCTTGTTAGAAGATTTTTCGGAACCCTATTCTAAAACAAAACCCACCAAAATAATTCGGAATAAGAGAAATGTGGGAGATATATCCACCAGGTGAGAAGCCTGTGTCAAGTATGGTATCTGGAACTCTTGGCTCCAGAAATTCTGTTTGTCTGCTGCAGGCGTGGTCGCAGCTAGACTTGGGGGGGGGGGTCGGTCGGTCATATTAGCAGTAAAATAAGTTGATCACAATAGAATTTATAGTAATTTTTTTTTAAATTATCTATTTTTAGGAGGTTTGTCAATTTGACATGTACGCTTTGGGGGTTATGACGTCTACGACCCCCCCCCCCCCTCCCTCAGACCGCCACTGGTCTGTTGTCAGAAAACATGGCAGTCTAATATTGAACACAAAGTCCCGTGAGCAATAAAATAGTATCAACTGGTTATCGTCCCGCTCGTGTTGTAAAAGTCGGGAAAAGATGTATTATATGGTTGCAAGCAAACGATGGGATATCACTCTGTTATACACCATAATTCTGCATTTATGGTGTATGTATCCCTTTTTCAAAAGGAATTTATAAGGCAGATGTCAATGGAAACGCCGGTAGAGGACGTCCTATTAGAACATACATCGATGTTATTGGTGATGTTCTTCACAAAGGACAGGTGCGTAGTACTCCCCACCGTCGTGCGTGTATGACAAGATGTATGAATGTGGATGAAGCGAAAGGAGTATGTAAGGGTCGTAGTATGTGGCGTTCTATAGTTTCTGTCTAGGGAAAAAGGCATGAGTTTATGTATGTAACTATGTACTGCGTTTTATGGGTACCTACACCGTTCCAACATTACCGCACAGGAGACATTTTTATTATAAAACAGTTTCAATTACCTTCACTTCGTATATTATTTTGTTTGATTCAAATCTTGCGACAGAATTTTCAACTACTTCTGCTTAACTGATTCTCCTGAAACTTCGCACACAAATTCAATTCCCGTGACAATACAACATAATAATTTCAACCTTCAATCCTCAAATTTTGATGCTGTAGGGGTACTGCAAGATAGAACTGTTTAACTTAAAAGTTTTTTTTATGGGATTATTTCTGTCACACTTTCGAGGGGCTCGTGGCTAAATAACAACCGCGCCGATCGTACGATTTATGAGGTTAAGCTGCACTTGCCGCGGTCAGTCCGTGGATGGGTGACCATTTGTTACACATCGAGACTCCTCCGTGCCTCGGAGAGCACGTTAAGCCGTCGGTCCCGGGTGTCATACGAATACCTATGACAGTCGTTACGGGTAGTCAGAAGCCCGAAAGTCTGACAAACGGTTTAACCTTAGGATATCGGCATTGCCCAGTAACTGGGTTGCGGAGGTCTGATGGCAGTCGCTGCGTGTAAAATACTGGTATTCAGCCGCATCTGGTTAGACTGGAAGCTGACCCCAAGATAATTGGGAAAAGGCTAAGAGGAAGGAAGATTTCTGTCACACTTTCACCGCTATTGGCGAACAGCTGGTTTCTTTGATGTTTTCTAAGAACGTTTACTACGAAGTGTGGTGTCGTTTCGTGAAAAAATTTTCAAAGAAACACTCATATCATAATGCAAAATGTTTTGGCTAAGTTTTATGACCGGCCTGCCTGACGTCAACCCTCCATGGGAATGCTTTTGTTGGTGGTAATCACCACCTACGATCTTATTCCATCTCTAAAGCCCATAACATAACATCACGCCTGTATTCCCCGAAGGGTTGGGCAGAGGTGTATAGTAACAACCTCGTTATGTTTAAGACCCATGTAATAAGGGGCGAGCCTATTGCCATCAACATGGCACAAATCCAAATTCTGGGCTGCTACTGAGGAATTCTACATGGAAAAACCCAATAACATTTTGCTCGACCCGTGAATCGAACCCAGGAGCTCACGATTAGCAATGGCGCTTGCCACCACTAGTACAACGAGGCAGTTCAAAATCGTATCAAAAGCACATCATTCCAAAATCGAAAGCCATCCACCGGGTTCGGGTTTTAACATACCATAAATCCTCAACTAACCGGGCAATAGAGGTGTATGGAAGAAGAAGACATACTGCGCCGACCCCAAATAAGTTGAGATAAGGGCAGGAGGATTATGAGGTTCAAAGAAACATGGTGGTCGGAGTCGTAACCACATTTATCGTATCGTGTCGAGAGCAGTGGAGAAACAGCCCCTCTTTTTTGCCTCTTAACAGCTCTTCACAATGAACTAACGTGAAGAAATATTATCACAACACTACGCTCGGCAACAAGATTAGCGATCGTATATCACAGGTATAAACGCATTAGAGAATGCTCCACATTCCTGGCATAATCTCTTTATGACTAACGAAGAGTTTTCCACGTGAAGACTATTCTTTGGCAGGATTCTGGGAACCGACAATGAACGCACCGAAGAAATCTACACTAATATTATAAAGCTGAAGACTTTGTTTGTTTGTTTGAACGCGCTGATCTCAGGAACTACTGGTTGGAATTGAAAAAATATTTTTGTGTTGGATAGTCCATTTATCGGCTATATAACATCACTCTACGACCAATAGCAGCGGAGCATAAATAAAAAATGTTGCAAAAACGGGAAAAATGTCCACCCGTGCGAAGCCGGGACGGGCCGCTAGTCTTAAATATAATTATAACATCATGCCTATACTCCCCTAAGGGTAGGGCAGAGGTGTATAGTAACACCCTCATTTCGCCGTTATGTTTAAGTCCCATGTAATGGGGTGCGAGCCTATTGCACTAACCGGGCACTAATACAGACTCCGGGCTGCTGCTGACAAATTCCTAATGGAAAAACCCAATAACACTGCCTGAACTGGGGCTCGAACCCAGTCTAGGAAAGGCAAGAAAAAGTTTATACAACAAAATATATAAAAAATATACTTGAGGGATCATGGCTAATTACTAACCGCCAGATCATACGATTTACATAAGCAGCGCTAGCCGCGGTCTTTCTGTGGATGGGCGACCATTCGTCACACATCGAGACCCCTCCATGCCCCGGAAAGCACATTCACAGTCGGTCCCGAGTGTCATACGAATACCTATAACAGTTGTTACGGGAAGTCAGAAGTCCGAAAGTGGCAATCGGTCTATCTAACCTTAGGATATCGACATTGCCCAGTAACTGGATTGCGGTGGTCTGATGGCAGTCGCTCCGTGTAAAATACTGGTATTCAGCCGCATCTGGTAAGACTGGAAGCTGACCCCAACATAGTTGGGAAGAGCTACGCAGAACATCAAAAATATACTATTCACCCTGCTCCTTGGGCCATGCATTATGGAGTCAGTACCCGGCAGAAAATTAATATTTATTTGGGCAATTTGAAAGTCAATACTGTCAGGTTTATGTACAGAAAACGCGGCTCGTGCGTCAGTTGCGTATCAAACTTTAGACGCCCTATACCCAAGGGACTCTGCCGAAACCACATAGACATCGTCGTGGCACAGTTTTGGCTCACGTCATTTACTCTTCGCATCCACAGTATTGATTTCTTCGATTCCAATCTAACTGAACATAACATCACGCCTGTATTCCCCGAAGAGTTGGGCAGAGGTGTATAGTAGCACCCTCATTTCGCCGTTATGTTTTAAGTTCCATGTAGTATGGGACGAGTCTATTCTGGGGTACTACTGAGGAATTCCACACGGCAAAACCCAATAACACTTTGCCCGACCTAGGGATCGTACCCAGGATCTCACGATCAGCAGTCGTGCTTGCCACCACTAGAACAACGAGGCAGGAACTCTTAACTGAAGAATAAATAATATACCTTGTGTCGATTAAAGACCGCAAGCTGTACTTCTTCCGGATATGAAATAAGCGTGTGTAGATAAAATATTTACGTTTGGTAAACCTGAGGCCGAGCTGTGGGTAAAACTCACCACTGAGTGGAGCCCCAACAGCGTTAGACGACGTCGTGGCAGGCCCAGAAGATGGTGGAACGAACTAGACACTTATTGGAAGGCTTGGTCATAGAAAACCTTAAACCGAGAAGAGTGGAAGGAGAGTAGGGCCTTTGCCCTTGCAGTGGGATGATAATGGCTGAATACAAATAAACCTGAGGCCTATTTGATGAAACTACTCTGCTAGTCGTTGTTTGTTGTGTGTCTCGTTGGTCTAGTGGTGGCAAACACGACTGCTGATCGTGAGGTCTTGGGTTCGATCCCAAGGTCAGGCAAAAGTGTTATTGGGTTTTTCCGTGTGGTATTCCTTGGTAGCAGCCCGGAGTTTGGATTTGTGCGCGGTTGATGGCAATAGGCTCGCCCCCTATTACATGGGACTTAAACATGACGGCGAAATGAGGGTGTTACAATACACCTCTGCCAACCCTTCGGGGAATATAGGCGTGATGTTATATTATTATTATACTTTGCAAGTCCGCACTCCATGTTTTGGCACTATTCAGCTGAATTTATGTACCAAAGTATGGAGTGCAGACTTGCTGAGTAGTTTCATCAAATGGGTTCCTGGTGTTTTTGGCAATATTCCCCAACGACCTTATATTAAGATGTTTACAACAGTGGCGTAGTTTACCCTAGATGGGCCCTGCATCTTTGTCGCGGGGCCTTCTATCCGACTGCGGCGAAGCTCAAATAGAGAAAACCAAACCCAAAACCATGGTTGTTTGGAGTGTCTGGGGTGTGCTGCGTTTAGCGTTTAAGAGTTTAGAGTTTGGCGTACGGCCTAAGAGCTTAAGTTAAATTATGGATAATATTTTACGAGGTTAAGCTGCGCTTGCCGCGGTTAGTCCGTGGATGGGTGACCGTTCGTTACACATCGAGACTCCTCCGTGACTCGGAGACCACGTTAAACTGGCGGTCCCGGGTGTCATACGAATACCTATGACAGTCGCTACGGGAACTCAAAAGCCCGGGAGTCTGACAACTGGTCTACCCTTAGGATATCGGCAATGCCCTGTTATTGGGTTGCGGACGTCTGCTGGCAGTCGCTACGTGTAAAATACTGGTATTCAGCCGCATCTGGTTAGACTGGAAGCTGACCCCAACATAGTTGGGGAAAAGGCTAGGCAGAACATTTTACGAATTTTTGCTTACACACTTCGGGGCCCCTGTAGCTCGGGGGCCCGGTAGCTACGCCCCTGGTTTACAATGTAAACACGTAAACATTACACTTTAGCCAAACGGAGTGATTATGGCAATTTCCCAAGACCGCTTTGTGTAGCGGGTAATAAGACTCATACTGGCTCTTAACAATAAAATATTAATAAGACGAGAATCATAAACAAACAAGTTTTCCTTAAAATTGACATTTACTCTAATGAGACAATAAAATTGTATGATTCATTCTCTGCGCTTAAAGGTGGCGACTAACCTGGACATTCAATCGTAATGTTACATTCGGAGCGAGCTTGTTACGTTACGGAATCTTCTCAAATACGCGTAAATGCTCGTTCCGATCACTGTGCTCGCTGTACTTACTGTCGGCATGCTCGCTTTTGACATGTTACAATAAGCTGGTTCTACGCTAGGCGAGCCGAGCACAAACGCAGCACGAATTCGCGTAGCGTAGACGGACTTGGGAGGACGAATTCGCGTAGCGTAAACGGACTTGGGAGCCGACTACGCTACGCGAATTCGTGCTCCGTTTGTGCTTCGCTTGTGCTCGGCTCGCCTAGCGTAGACCCAGCTTTACAGGAATCTGAGACAGGTCAGTCGCCGCCTTAAGATACTCTGCTCATACTATCCGATAAAACTATTGGTCGACAATGAAGACAGGTTGGACGGTCGTCGATAGCGATAGGGGATGGTGTCCAAGACTCGGACGAAGATCAGTAGGAGTAGCACGAATGAGGTCACGTTAGTAGCGTAAATGTAACGTTAATGAGTGAATTTTGAATTGGACGTAGTTAAGCGAAAAGGATCCAACCCACAAAATTATCGAAAATGAGTTATTTATACCAAAATACTCCTTAAACTTCTTAAGCCAAACTACACATAATAATATTTTAACAAGTAATAAAATATTATACATTTGTCCCTTAATTACAATAAAACCAAGAAATTTAAATCAAAGAACCAATGAAGAAATACATCTAAACTTAAAAATTTAATATCTCATAACTGTGTGGGTTGGATCCTTTTCGCTAAACTACGTCCAATCGGAAATACTCGTTTCGCGCATACTATTTAATTAAATTGAAAACTTTATTCATATCTATGTATGAGACATATTGTGCATGTCGCAAAAAAGAAACTAAAATCTTATAAGATAAGTTTTATTTTCAATTGAAAATTAGCTTACATTGGCGGTACGTTTATACCTAAGTCAAACGTTCGTGTTAAGGCTCATTTACACGGAGCAAGTTTCTTGAAGCAAGTCTCATGCTATCTTTGTCTTTCTCTCCGACAAAAACAGAGATAGCATGAGACTTGCTTCAAGAAACTTGCTCCGTGTAAATGAGCCTTTAGGCTTACTGTGGGTAGACCAGCAGCAAGTGACGCTAGCTGAAAAAAATGTGGCTACGGCGAGCATACGAAGTTACAAGTAGGGTTGCCAACTATACTGTTAAACATTTTGTACAAAAAATTTAAACCGACTTCAAAAAAGAATAAATTAATTACCATATAAAATTAACAGTTTCAGAAGTCGGTGCTGATCCACGCTGAACCAAATTGAAGTCACCGACTTCTGAAACTGTTAATTTTATATGGTAATTATTTTATTCTTTTTGAAGTCGGTTTAAATTTTTTGTAAAAAATGTTTTTATTTTTATCATTTTAGTGGCCTTAATAAAAACTTGGTTGGACCTACTAAAGACGCTGCTCGTAACATAATCACATCATCACAATATGCGTACTGTTCATCATTGAGGAGTTCCATTGTCTATCTCCGAAGTTCTTCATCAGATCTTCACCAAATTTAAATGGGACCAACTACGAAGTATACCCTATCCGGTAAAAAAAGAATCATCAAAATCGGTTCACAATTGGCGAAAATATCGACGAACATACAAAAAAAATATATATATTATTGTATGTATTACGTTTATGTATTGTGTGCTATACACATATTTGTTTAGTTTATGTAGATGTGTATATTTATTGTGTATTTAATTTGTAATTTTATATAACTTGTACACTTAGGTAATTGTTCTCCTCAACATCAAATCTAAGGTTTGCTGTTAGAAAACTCATTTGTGAGTTAAGCTCGCCTTTGTACATGAATTTACCAACGGAACTGTATTATATATTATTATTTTGTGTACAATAAAGAATAAGAATAAGAATAAGAATAAAAAAATACCTCCTCCTTTTTGGAAGTCGGTTAAAAACAGTATTAAACTGTTTTTCACTACATTATACTTTTTTCTGTTGAACAAAAATAAAGTATACAAAATACTGTTTTCAGCATCAAAATGACTAACACTAAGGTCCGTATTATAGAACGAAACTCAAGCATTAATCACTGTTTAAAACTAGTTTTGAGTCGACTTTTAATTTTAAAACATTCCTCAAGCATAGATTCATCGATCATAGTTCAGCTGAGTTTCGCTTTATTCTAGATCGTTACTCAGTTCGTAAATTCGAACCCAAGCAGTGATTTGATCTGTAATCAACCAATCGATCGGCTCGATTTGTCTCGTTTCATCTGAGTACAGATTGATTGCCGTTCTGGAATAAGACCGTTCCTCAAGTACTGATTCTATACTTAAACAGTGATCAACCGATTAAAGATCAAACTGAACTTGAGGAATGTTCTGTAATATGGACCTAAGTGTCTTAAGAAGCTTTTAAAAATTACACTAGATTGATAAGTTGTGCGAGAAGCACTAAAAATATGTCTTTAAAACATTACATAACATATAACCGCGCCTTGTATTCCCCGAAGGGTTGAGCAGAGGTATTTTTAGTACACCCTCGTTTCGCCAGTTAAATTTAAAGACCCATGTAATGGGGGGCGAGCCTATTGCCATTAACCGGGCACAAATCGCTCCATCGCATGAACAGTGTATAATCTGGAAAATTTTGCAAAATCGAGTTATGTATACAGAAACGATCAGTATCAGATACTCTTCTGTATACATAACTCGATTTTGCAAAATTTTCGAGATTATACACTTTTCATGCGAAGGAGCGGAATCCAGACTCCGGGCTGCTACTGAGAAATTCCTAATGGAAAAACCCAATAACACTTTATCCGACCTGGGGATCGAACCCAGGACCCCATGCTCAGCAGTCGCGCTTGCGACCACTACACCAACAAGGCAATCATCAGTCACTGTTTATTATCATTCTCAGACCTAAATATACTTTTTTCTTCTAAAAAAAGTTGACAACCCTAGTTACAAGTATCGTTACGTGTAATCATTACCTTACTATAAGGAGCATATGTTTTTGTTCAGCTCTGGACGTTTACTGACTTATTATCTTATTGTATTATTCAAATAGATGTTCACCCGCGGCTGTGCCCGCGTAATTTGACTACAGCGCCACCTATCGGATCCCAGCATAGCTACGAACCATTGCCTCGACAAAACAAATATATTGTATAAATATGACTTCAATCGGTAAAGTTGTTCTCAAGTTATGGCGTGACCAAGGGAGATAGAGATTAATTTTTATATTTAGACTAGCGGCCCGTCCCGGCTTCGCACGGGTGGACATTTTTCCCGTTTTAACAACATTTTTTATTTATGCTCCGCTCCTATTGGTAGTAGCGTGATGTTATATAACCTTCCTCGATAAATGGACTAACCAACACAAAAATATTTTTTCAATACCCACCAGTAGTTCCTGAGATTGGCGCGTTCAAACAAACAAACAATCTCTTCAGCTTCATAATATTAGTATAGATTATATTTCAATTCCAGATTTAAGACAGGGACGGTCAACCTGTATGCAATAGAGATAAAGAAAAAAATCCTTTTGTAATTCAAAAATTCGAACACTAACGTTTTTAGATTCTTGGATATTTTTATTAAATTCCACCGGTACGTACTGGGTTGAAACAGGAAAATTGACAAACAATACTAGAGCTTAGGTACCTATTGTGATACTATTGTGAGTTTTTTCCCGATTATTGCATAACCTCATAGATTCCTAAATATATTTCACTGAATAACCGAACATTTCATTTTTTTACGGCAGCGTGTCGCCAGTCTGTCTCCCAAAGGTGGTGATTAATAGCAATTATGGCCATTAATTGTAGCGGTCATTGTGAGGCCTACGGTCAACAGTAAACTTTTACGGGCGAATTTGATAATGATGGATTTAATTAGACTTTCGAAACTGTAAAGGCACTATAAATATTATTCGTAGCACTAAAAGTTTTGCACTTTTGATGGCCACTAATAAAATTAAATATTCGAATTTCGAATGTTATATTTTTTTTAATTATAGATATAGTTTGTGCAACGACCAAAGACTTCTTTCGTCAAGTTTCGTCATTGGGTTTGTGGTATATAATTGTTTTTGGCGGGAAATCGCTTGTCAATCATTTTTATTTACCTTGCGCCAAAATAGTTTGAGCGAATTAAGCAGTAATGTTTAAAATATAACGGAGAATATTTTGAAAAACAATAGTTAAATATATTAAGTACTTTTGTTCTGAAGAGTTACGCAAAACTTACAAGTGTGGCCTACGTATTCTTCGGATAGACACGTTGCTATCTTGAATTAATTACAAGTACCGTTTGCTTAGAATGTTTTAATTTTGTGACTATCCTTGACCGAACATATGATAGAAATTACGTAATATTGATCATCAAGGCTGAATTATTAAGCTTGGGGTCACGATAACGAATTCTTAATTCTACTTAGCTTTGAATGTTTTCGAATTCTGTCTTTCTGACCATGAGTGTTCCTGAGTTCTGACCATAACTCAGTCTCAGACATAACCCCTTATTCCGAGAGATGGCTTAAACCAAGACTAAGGTAAACCCAGATTTAAAATAAGTAGGTACTTACTCACTTTCTAACGTCATAAGTATAACACAAAGAGACGGGGCTATTTTGAAACGTGGTGTTTATTTAGACCATATTTTGTAAAAATGATGGTACGAGAATATTGTCTGGATATGGCGGTCGATAACGACGTCCGCGTTAACCTTGTTTCGCAGTAAACGGGCTAGCATTGATGTAAACCAAGCTTTAGTCATAGAAATTACTCGTTGGTCTAGTGGTGGCAAGCGCGATTGCTGATCGTGAAGTCCTGGGTTCGATCCCCAGGTCAAGCAAACTGTTATTGGGTTAATCCGTGTGGAATTCCTCAGTAGCAGCCCGATGTTTGGATTTATGCCCTATTGATGGCTCGCCCCCTATTATATGGGAGTATGGGACTTAAACATAACGGCGATATGAGGGTGTTATTATACACCTCTGCACAACCCCTCAGGAAATACAGGCGTGATGTTATGTTATGTAAATTACTCTTTTTTTTAGTTACAAGTAATTTTTAAAAATACGATATTAATACAACCTAGATTTCTGCTCACCCTACAATATCAAAAAACACACAGCCTAACACAAAATCCCATAAAACAAACAATTTAGAGCTAATTTATTAATAGATTCGCGTTGTTATCACGCTGCTCGAATCCTGCGCAGATACGACGAAGGTCGTTTACTAGTTATTATAATAAAGTCGTCTGTGGATCTCAATACACCGAATTTAGAAATGATTTGTTTTAAATGGCGCTTTGATGAATGTAAATAGTTATCGTGAATAATATTTGATAGTATATTTCGACGTGTAACACCGATTGAAGTAGATATATGTTTTGAACTACAATCACATAATTTAATTATTTATTTAAAAGAAACATGAAAAGTCAGCTATTCTTTACAGAAGGCATGTTACTAGAAGAATATTAAATACTAGCAGCCCGTCCCGGCTTCGCACGGGTGGACATTTTCCCGTTTTTGCAACATTTTTCATTTATGCTCCGCTCCTATTGGTCGTAGCGTGATGTTATATAGCCTATAACCTTCCTCGATAAATGGACTATCCAATACAAAAATAATTTTTCAATTCTAACGAGTAGTTTCTGAGATTAGCGCGTTCAAATAAACAAACTCTTCAGCTTTGTATTATTAGTATAGATAAATGTGGATGGATATACAAATAGAGGTAGGCCAAAGAAAAGATGGATGGATTGCGTGAAGGATGTTATGGGTAAGAAAGGAGTGAGTACTGAGATAAGAATAAGAATAAGAATAATTTATTGGTCCATTGTTACAATATAAATTTCAAAAATAATAATATAGTATGCTTACTGTAACTAGAATAGTTAACATTCATAATTAAATGGTGGTCCCCAAACTAGGCATCGCCTGTATCTTGGGGGCCTGAGTTGCGTTAACTTAAATAGGGTAGGGAACGATCAATACAAATAAAAATAAAAATAAATATAAAAATAAAAATAAATATAAAAATAAATTGAACAAAAAATATTTCTAAGTAATGTTGTAGTGTGTGTGTATGTGTGAGTGTGAGTGTGTGAGAGTTAGTGTATGGGTGTGTGAGTGATAGTGTCAGTGTGGTGGTGAGTTGTTGGTGTGGGTTTTTGTGGATGACGGCTGATAGATGAGAATGGGAAAGGAATACGTGTTGTGCCGACCACATCTAGTGTGGGATAATGACAGGGAAATAATGAAAGATATTCGTTATATTTTAATGTGCATTTCAAATAATCAAGTATTAGTACTTAGTAAGAGATAAATATGGAATAAATAGCTAATATTAAAGCTGATATAAATATTAGCAATATTAGTCCCATGTAATAGGCTCTCCTATTACATGGGGCTTAAACAATACGGCGAAATTGAAGTGTTGGGTAAATATTCGAAATTTTTTAACATTATTTTAACAAATCATTCTTCTCCCGGGTTGTTAACGTTATAGTATTGTCAGATTGTTTTTATTCTTGTCTTATTGCTTGACGGCAGCGGTATAGTTTCGGTTTTCATTGTCATAATTATAGTATTAAACATCTGCATTCTTAACTTTGGGATGATGCTAATGACGTTCTTAATTTTTGTTCATATTTTTCGAAGAATGCCGCCCCTGTTACTATACACCTCTGCCCAACCCTTCGGGGAATACAGGCGTGAGTGATATTGAACCGAGAGAGAATTTTAAACCTTTTCATCGATTGAGTACCTAATGACAGATAGACAACACGATTGAAACGTAAACAAAATCAAATGCTCCGAATCCCACAGAATACTGCTCAATTCATTGTTCCAAGTCAATTAATTGGTACGGCAGCGCGGCCGTCTATTTAGAACAATTAGCGGGCATGAGAGATTGACTAGTGTGTCGTATTCTCATTGCAGGACGCACGTTATGTAGCAGTTTAGATGGGGTCCAACATATGACTGACAAGCGGCCCGTCCCGATTTCACGCGGGTGGACATTTTTCATGTATGCTCCGCTCCTATTGGTCGTAGCGCGATGTTATATAGTCTATAACCTTTCTCAATAAATGGAATATCCAACACAAAAATATTTTTTCAATTCCAACCAGTAGTTCCTGAGATTAGCGCGTTCAAACAAACAAACTCTTCAGCTTTATAATATTAGTATAGATTGAAGGGACGATAGATTCTCTAAACGAGATTCGTTCACTCTGTCTTTCTCTAAAAACACAGATAGCATGAACCGTGACGAATGAAGAAGTACACCAAGCAACAAAATGATCATGATACAATACAAATACGGTGGATTTGCTTGCAGGACCGTCACCTCCTTACTTAACTTAAAGAACAATTATAATTGTGAAGACTAGCAGTGATAGCCTAGTGGTGTGACCTTCGGACTGCCAAGTCATAGGTCTCAAATTCAAACCCAAGGCAGCACGCAACTCTGATTTTTCGGATTCATATGCGTATTGTATATTGATATTTCTCGACGGTATGTGAGGTCAAGTCAGACACCAAGTTAGTCACTAACCACACGAAAAGAAGAAGATTGTTAAACGACTGCATTTAAAGTCGGAATGCGCCAGCCCTAGCTTTATATCCCGATTTGCGGTATTACACCTCGGGATATTGTCCCGCCAGTTTTCCTCCGCAACGCTACACGACTGCTGTGTGATAACAGTTTAGTTACCCGACTCATACTTTTACCAGTGCGTTAAAGACATATTAGAGGAGTGGAGGAAGAATTAGAATTTATCTGCTTGGTGTAAAGGCACTTTTACTAACTGGTAAGGTCAGAGACATCTGAGAAGAGTACACAGTGATGTCATAATTCAGTGATGTTCCAAAAGATTTTTAGCTCTAGGTAGGTCGCATTTTATACGATACATCAATATTCAGCCCTGCACGTGCCCCCTGGGACTAGTACAGACTCATGAAAAGTTTCCCAATCCGAGTCACTCAAAATATAAACTTCAAACATTTGCCACGCTTCCCTCATTAAATAGTAATGTGACAGTTTCAAATTAAGCAATTTACATACAATAAAAAATACATCTAACAATGTTTCAACCAATATTATTCCAGTATGCTCATTGCGTTTACAAAATCTCTGTATTGGATTGCTTTACAACATAAATGGAGAAGCATTTAGTTTTGATTAGAGCCAATTAGCCGATGTGTGGCAGAGATTGACTTGTTACGGTAGTAATTGTGTGTTTGTGATACTATCTCGGACTATTTCTGTGAGCTAATTTAAAATAGAATTAATTAGGATGGAATACCTTGTTATCTCAATAGTTCTATGCCATCTTGTATATAAAAAGGTTTTGTTAAAGAAGAATTGTTTTTTTATTTTTATATTTAATTTAATAATAGTGTTGGCTATTACGGGTAATGCATAAGTAGAATTGAATAAAAACTTTTTGTTTTACTGTTGGTAACACTTAAAGCATAGACTTGCTATAAGTTAGGAAAAGACTATGATTCTCTTGTTGTGGGTGCCAAAAGAAGTTATTGAAGGATATCACCTCTAGGTATGGCAGCATTGAAATTGATAAAATTTGCAAGATCAGCAATTAAAAATAACCTAACATTTTTTTTTACTTAAGCGAGATAGCAATCAGCTGATTACAAATTGGTACTTAATTTTAGTAAGTATATTAAGTTATTTAGTGAAACTGAATAATATTTAAGTTTTAATTACTTGTTGTAGGTAACCATAAACTAAACTAATTAGTAAGGTTAACGAGATTGTAACTTAAGTTCTCTAAAGTTTATTCTGATATTGTTTTACATGTTTTTAATTTAATTTAGTGTTAACATAAGCTTAACAATGAAAGTTAAGTATATTGTAATAGAAAAATTAATTGTAAGTATGTAGGTAAGTATAACTTTTTTTTAAGTATATACTTTTTGGAAAGATACCTATAAGATACAATTTGTTAAAATTAAAAAAAAACTGCTGGATATTTTGTTTTATTGTCATGAATAACAGTTCCATAACTTTTAGAGTTTATGGCTATAAGATGACAAATTAAAAGTTGAATAAGTTATGTTTGCAAGTTACTAACTTAACCTAAAGGCAAACTTGAAAATTGTAAATAAGTTGAAGGTAATTTAAAGCAATTTCTTTTATAGACCTAAGTAAGAGATTTATTCTATTTCTTTTCTATTTGGATACTTTCTTGTATCTGTATTGGATAATGTAGCTAAATACTAAGTGTTATTATAAAAACATTAGTAAAAATACTTTAGGGGTCTGAAATAAAGTTAACCCCCCCTAATAAGATTCCAACAGGAGTATGCAAGGTTGAATAACACTAGAAACAACCTCAGACAAATGTTATCACAGCCTTAGCATAAGTAATCCGCCTCATTATTATTATTAAGCAAAAACATTGAAAATCATATCCTTATAATAATACACAAATATAACAACTAAGTACATTATAAACGCCATGGTCGACCCCATAAGGTCACAAAACGCCCAAAATACACATAGAGATGAATATTTTAAATTATTCTAATAATGCAATCAAGGTATGAATGATTTTTAGTTTTTCCAAGCACTACCTGATATGGACAAACATTAGTATTTATACAATATTATCTTACCATTAACGTACACCTCTGCCACTTATAAGATAACGGCACATAATCACAACAATATCACTAAAGGATTAGAAATGGATTTAAATGCGATAATTCGAGATAAAACATATAAACTTTGATTTCCAGTGACACACAGTGAAGCGAAGTCACTTCGCATGAAGGCGCGCCACGGCGGTGTTGCCACTCTCAGCTACGTTTACCCATGGCCCAATAAGTTTACCCAATAATAAAAGTCAAGTCATACTAAATAATTTATTTTTACCGAAAACAAAACAAATTCACATAAACTACACAAAATACTCACCGTAACAAATTTTATTTATATTTATTAATACGGTTTAATTTCAAGCGTAAAGTATTCTCTTTTTGGTCGCATTCTTGACAGAAAGTCGCACAAGGATAGAATTTTACCCTCCGACAGATCTGATCGCATGGTAATTTCATGTTACGCAAAGAACAACAATGTTTTAGATTCTTATTAAGTAGTATGTAATATTGGGAATCAGTCAGGAATGATAGAATTATCGGTATTTTGTGTCCAAACATATGCCGTAATCTTTGAAAGTCGAAGTGTGATGATCTTTGAGTTCCCTTTGTTGTATTTTTTGCTTGTGGCTTTCTAACCTTCCATTTGTTCAATAATGGTTTATAGTTTTTGCGTTTAGGTTTAGATCCAAATGTTTCTCCTGCACATTCAGAGGCTCCCCAGCTAAAGTCGGTACTCTTCATGCTTTGATTTCCCATAATTATTCATTACATAAGATTTTAATTAAAAAACAAATAATTTTGAAGATTTTGGTAGCACAAATTGGTACAAATGTTGTTGTGACAAATATTTTTCTTATTTTTGCCCTTTGACACAGTTTGTAACCAGTGTTATATTTACAGTCCGTTTAGTTATCAATAAAATACTTTTTGCTATCGTCATCAAAACAGAGGCCCCCGCCGAGTCTCTCTGTCTGTGTTTGATTTTCTCCATAACTACTGAACGGATTTTGTTCCGGTTTTCACGATAAGATAGGTAGATTCTTGAAGAATGTTTATGTTTATAATAATTTATAAACGTGTTTTTTAACTATCACGATTTTTGTCAAGATTAGATGATAAAATCAACCGCTCGGAAGGGTACTTTTCGCGTACCTTGCTTAAGTTTGATAAGTCAGGTCCACCTTCTTTATTAAATCTGTTCCTTTTTAGGGTTGCCATTTGCATGAAAAAACTTTGGGAATGAGGAAAACTATAAAAAAAAGAAAATATCGACATTGTAAGTGGCTTATACCTTGTCGTGTGGATTCCGACAAAGAATAGGCCACTTCAACTCTTCCCGTGGGTATAGTTTAGTATTGGCGACGTAAGAGATTGTCACGACGTTATGGGTAGCACAGAAGGATGCTAGGTACTGGCTCACCATCAAAATCGTCATATCAGCCGAAGGACGTCCACTGCTGAACCTGAATAAAAGCCTCCCCTATAGATTCACACTGCCTCGTTGGTCTAGTGCTGGCAAGCGCGACTGCTGATCGTGAGGTCCTGGGTTCGATTCCCAGGTCGGGTAAAGTGTTATTGGGTTTTTCCGTGTGGAATGGTTCAGTAGCAGCCCAGAGTTTGGACTTGTGCCTGGTTGATGGCAATAGTCTTGACCCCTATTACATGGGACTTGAAACATAACTGCGAAATGAGGGTGTTACTCTATACACCTTTGCCTAACCCTTCAGGAAATACAGGAGTGACGTTATGTATAGATAGATTCCCATAGCGGTCGGTTACATGCCGTCTGCATCCAACGACCGTCACCAACCTTCACTAGGTCGTCTGTCTACTTAACTGGAGGTAGTCCAACGCTGAGTTTTCTGGTTTGTGGTCGAGAATCTTCCTGCCCCGACGGACATGACTTCTACGAGCTATGTGCCCCATCCATACTGCTTAACTTTACATAGTATAAAACAAAGGCCCTCCCGCTGTCTGAGCGCGTTGCGTGGTTTAAAAGATCTAAATCTTTTAAACCACGCAACGGATTTTAATGCAGTTTTCAGAAATAGATAGAGTGATTCAAAAGGAAGGTCTATATGCCCCACATTAGTATCTACATTGCACCCGGGCGAAGCCGGGGCGGGTCGCTAGTTCTTATCTAAAATAACAACATCCTACGATCAGTAATTCGCTTGTCAAGCGTGTAGGACCTGATGATGTAAACTTACATATACTCCTTTATTGAACTGATCTATGAGAATTCCATGTTCAATAGTGGAGGGAGGTCCACAGTTCAAGATTACTTCTTCTTCTTCTCTTTGTGTGAAAAGATTACGCAGTCAGCAATGATGGTAGCGGGTTATCATCCAGGGCTGGTCTGGGACCTGAAATCGGCCCGGGCATTTGAGAGACAGTCGGCCCAGTGCTGCCAAAAAAAATCATTCCCAAGTGATTAGACGGACGACGTCTTTTTTTTAGATACCCCCCTCACTCTTTCTCCTGTATCTTGGGTGCATTTACAAACACAAACAATTTTGCGGCTTCTTTTTCAAGCGATAGGCAATAGTTGGACGACCTTTTTTTTTGACGTTCTCCTCACTCTTTCGATTTCTCCGACTGTGTGACCGGCCCATCAGGCCACACCGGCCCATCGGGCTTTTGCCCGATTTGCCCGTATGGTCAGTCCAGTCCTGGCATCATCAACCACCTGTTGTAGGTAGGTACTGGTACCTAGGCCTAATTTTTCTCTGGACAGTAGAAGGCCTTCCAAACAGGCGACCATATTGTCAAAGATTGCATAAATTCCTAATCGACGACACGTTTGGTGCAGTGGCTGAGCGATTGGCTTCTGCGCTACGGGTCGTGGGTTCGATTCCCGCACGGAACAAATATTTGTATGGCCTACAGATAGTTGTTCCGGGTCTGGGCATTTGTGCATGTGAAAATTTGTGTCTGTAAACGCACCCACGATACAGGAGAAATCCTAGTGCGGGGCAAAGTTTTTATTAAAAAAAAAAAAAACTTCTTTTTAGCGTGTCGATGGCAATCTAAATTGAGTCAGCCCAGAACTTAGCTACGAGTTTAGCGTTATCAGTAGCGTCCATTAGTTCTTGTAACATGCAAGTATATGCACGCAGGACATGATGTCAGGTGTCCCATCGTTTGTGGAACAGCACCACATTTACACTCCAAGCTGGAATCGTCTATAAATCTCCATCTGAGCAGGTTTTCCTTGCTTTGGCCAACCTGGGTCCGTAGGTACTTCATAAGTTTTGCACGCAGTTACAATGCTGAAGCAATTTGTACCGCGTGACCTTTTTTTTGACGTGACAACGTCTAATAAAACTATGAACACCGGCAGCATGCACGAAACAGCGTGACTCATTGTCACGTTCCGTCAAATCTAACAAGCGATAGAGAGGCACGATGTTTTGTTATGACGTTGTCACGTTAAGCTATCGTTCGTAAACCGACTTTATAGACAACCTTTTTTTTATTGTTGGAAAATCCTCACGTATGTCCCTCGCCCGGGAAGGGGGTCTGCCGGACTTTTACCGGGTAAAAACCAACGGTGTTCCTCCTGACCGATCGGCCGGGGTCACGGGATTCGCAAAAGCATGCACCGCAACCCCAGCGGACCGAGTGACGTTACCTAGGTATCTACCTACTTAATTTTTGTTGACAGAGCCGCTAAAATCCGTTTATCGACAAAATACAGAGGTAACTAAGCCAGGTGAATTTAATTACTATAAATACCCAATTATTGTGTCATCTTATCAAAAGATCTTAGTGTATTAGATAATTTGTACGTGCGTGATTGCCAATGCACATTATCGGATACATATCCATTGTTCAACAAAATATGCGTATACAACATGTTTCATTTTTAAAGATTTTATTATTAACTTAGTTAGAAGGTTCTTTTTCTTCTTTTTCGTGTGGTTAATGACTAATCTAGTGTCAGAGTTTATGCCGCCCATGGACCTCTCTCTGACTTGGCTTCACATGCTGTCGAGAAATACCTCTCAGGCATGCCGGTTTCCTCACGATGTTTTCCTTCACCGTTTTTCAACTAGAGTGTTTAACAAGAGAATCCGAAATGTCAGAGGTGTGTGCCTAGGTTCTCGAACTTGGGGCCACATTGGCGGGACGCGACAAATGTCCAAGCATTATCGACACGTCGCTATTCGCTGTTACGGATTCGACGAATGTTTGCGTGTCGTCGCGACTACACACCACTACTGTCCGTGTGACGGTGTGTTTCCAGGGTTACAAGTATCTTATAAAAAGAAGAACCGACTTCACAAGACAACCAACGCAAATACGCGCCAGATTTGAAAATATCTTCCGGTTTTTCAAAGCCGCCTAAAAATATTGATAACTAGCTGTGTCCTGACGGCTCCGCCCGTAGCCTATGTTACTCAGTGATAATGTAGCTTTCTAACGACAAAATATTTTTTGAAATAGGTCCAGTAGTTACATACAAAAATACAAAACTGACTGACACGAACGTATTAAAAAAACTAGTTAAAGCTGATGATGATGAGCTGATCCTTCTCTGGGGAAACCACGGATTGCCAGATGTAGATCCGTCCGTCCATATCGTTTCTCCCCGGAGCCTAACCTACTCAAGGGTTTGCCTTTTTGCGGTCTTCACTTGCAAGGCTCCGCCAACCACCTTCCTTCAGCAAGCTGGCCACTTTAACTCACTAAAAACAAACTGTAGTAATGTCGGCTACTCCGGTTTTCCTCCCAAAAACACTGGTTGCCTTCAAAGACACGTTAGAGTCGCATTAGTTAAAAAACTCGTTGTCAGGATTTGCAGTAGAAGGGACAAGATGATTCTGAAAAGTTTGCCAAATAGTCTACGTCCAACTACTCGTAAAACGTATCAACCGTAGTACGTGTTCGCAAATTACGAAAACGGCAATGTTTTGCTTAGCCTTTTCCCAACTATGTTGGGGTCAGCTCTCAGTATAACCAGATGCGGCTGAATACCAGTATTTTACACGCAGCGACTGCCATCTGACCTCTGCAACACTCTGTTACTGGGCAATTCCGATATCCTAAGGTTAGACCCGGCAGACTTTCGGGCTTCTGACTTCCCGTAACGACTGTCCCACAGACTGACCGCAACAAGAGCAGATTAATCTCGCAAATCCGCGCGGTTGATAATTACCCAAGAGCCCCCTCACATACATCAACCGTAGTGAGAGTTTGTAAATAACAAAAACGGCAATAGTATCCGTGAGCTCGATAAACTGAATAATATATTTGTCTCTGTTCCTCGCGGTTGTGTAAGAGAGATAGTGTAGCGAGCTCACGAAAACTATTGCCTTACTATTTTCGTTATTTACAAACTCGTACATACATACATAAACTCACGCCTTTTTCCCATGGGGGTTAGGTAGAAACTATAGAACGCCACATGCTACGACCCTTACATACCCCTTTCGCTTCATCCACATTCATACATCTTGTCATACACGCACGCCGGTTGAGAGTACTACGCACCTGACCTTTGTGAAGAACATCACCAATAACATCAATGTATGTCCTTCTAGGACGTACCGTACAAACTCGTACTACTATGATATTTTGAGAATTAATAAATTGGAACAGCCTGTACAGCTAATCAGTTTTCATTGATTGATACGATGGATTACCACGGATAGGATATAAAGTAACACCACGCTTGTCCCCTGTGTCCAGTTCAGTGGGTCAGTTGAAACATGGCATGTTTTGTGTATCTGTTCCTCGCCATCTTGGCTGCTGGTAAGTATCATCTTTGATTTACCATAGACTAGATTTTGTAGCATCAATTAGTAACAAGTAGGTACGTTAAACCGTCGGTCCCGGGTGACATACGGATACCTGTGACAGTCGTTACGGGTATACTGAAGCCTGAAAGTCTGACAACCGGTCTTCTAACCTTAGGATATCGGCATTGCTCAGTAACTGGTTTGCGGAGGTCTGATGGCAGTCGCACCGTGTAAAATAATGATATTCAGCCGCATCTGGTTAGACTGGAAGCTGACCCCAACATAGTTGGGAAAAGGCTAGGTAGAACGAAGAAGTCACAAGTACATAGCAACAATTTGAATGTCAACAAGTTGACCCAACGACCTGAAGAATGCAGTTGAGATATACTGGATGTGCATGATTTTGATCGCGTGTTGTGGCGTAAATTAGGAGAGAATATGTCCAACAGTGGGCTGCGATAGCCCAAGTTGATTAAACTCTATAGGACTGACAAAATCAGACTGTGAACCTCTCTCCCGTTGTAGAAAATTAATATTTATTAGAACTCATCATAGTCATGTTTATAGGAATGGATCTGCCGTTCGCTTCTGGACACACGAATATAACTCCGCTGATGAATGTTGAAAGAAATAGATTTCCTAACTTCATATTCTATCTTTTTTTAAGTAAGTAGGGTAATGACTTAGACGTTGTGTGGAAACCGGTTGTCATGGTATGGGCATGTGATGCGGAGGAACGAGGAACACGTCGTGAGGAATGTTTTGAGTATGAATGTGGATGGTTATAAGAGTAGAGGAAGACCAAGGAAGCGATGGATGGATAGTGTGAAAGATGATATGGCTAGAAAGGGGGTGACTACTGTAATGACGGCTAATAGAGATGTATGGAAGAAGAAGACAACTGTGCTGACCACAAATAAGTTGGGATAAGGGCAGGAGGATGATGATAGGGTATTTAGAAAGTGACAGAATTCCAAAGTAAATATTCAAGGACAAATGTTTTGACTTTCAGGCTGTTCGTAATGTGCCCTCCATTTTAGCTATCCCTTCATGGACAGTACCGAACCGGCACAACGCCGATTTTTGAAGATAACCGAAAGCTCCAACGATGCATAATAATGTACTTCTCGACTTTTTTAAAACACGTGTTGTATTGGTTTGATTTGTTTGTGTGTTGCATATTAACTATTTATTAATCGCACCTTCTGCATTAGCATATATTTGTGGGCGGGAGGGCGGTGCTGCATACTGCATTCAGGCTTGATCAACTGTTTGGCGGAATTAACACTAAATATTGTCATTGTATATTTGTAATTTTGATGCGGTTTTTTTGCAAACGTTTTATATAACTTCTAACTTCATAACTTCTACAGCCTCGGCAGCTCCCGAGAGCCGCATTGTGGGTGGTGATCACGTCACCATCGAGCAGTTCCCCTACGCAGTGGCGTTTACTTACCACTACCCAATCCCCGGCATCACTGTGCAACGTTGCGTGGGATCCCTGATCTCATCCTGGCATGTGCTGACTTCGGCTTTCTGCTTCACGTGAGTAACATCTTCTTTTAAACTTAACATAACATCACGCCTATATTCTCCGAAGGGTTGGGCAGAGGTGTATAGTAACACCCTTATTTCGCCGTTATGTTTAAGTCCCATGTAGGGGGCTAGTCCAATGATATCAAGAAGAATCATTCCATTGGCCAAGTGCTTGATTCGAAGGTAGGGATACTTACGTATGTGCGCATGTTGAAAAAGCCAGGTTGGACTGAAGAACATTTGGACGACAAGTAGTTCGGATATGGTTGCAAAATTCACATAATGGTGATTATGTTGCATATTATTATTTTGACAGTACTAAACTAGACTAAACGTAACTGTCACTTTCTTTTCTATTGAAACAGAAAGAGACAAACATCCTTAGTTTAGTCCTGTCAAAGTGTGCAACAGAATCTACATAATTGTTTTGTTTTTCCGGTTTGATGTGTAATGGTTTTCAATTGTTTAGACTGATGTTATCATAAATAAATATGAATCGCCAAATGTGTTGCTAAGCGCAAAACTTGAGAACGGCTCGACCAATTCGGCAATTTTTTTTATATATTCCTTAAGGCATAAGGAAGGTTCTTATGGAGAGAAAAAACATAAAAATTGCGTGGTAAATAGTAAAAACAACACATTTTTTTCCCCACTACAGGCCAATAACTCTTGACAGAACGAAGTCTGTCCGGGCAGCTAGTTTTTAATATAACTTTTAATTGAAGTTATAGGTATAATATTCAACTGGGAATTAATTAATTTTTAAGTTAGATCAATATTTTTAACGCTTTTTCCTATCTTTGCAGAAGTTATTTTGGTTTATTTTTATGTGTGAATAAATCTTGAGCATAGCTTCCAAATTATTGACAATATTCCTTCGTGAAGGTCGTTTACGGCTTTATAGTGATGGTTAGACATTCTTCTTCCTCTTCTCTCGAGTCGGGTATATAAGAATAGCTGATGCTGTAATGAAAAGATAAGCCAGTCAGGAGTATTGATAGCGGGGCTGACTGCACGGGATGCGTTGGATATACTTCAGTATCGTCACTCGTGGAGGGTCTTCCAATCCAACTTAATGGTTAGATTAATATGAGTAGGTACCTACCTAGATCTGGTTCTCGAAGGTTGCAAAGTCTTATCAATTAATACATACATTATCCCACAGTGGTGCCATCCTCGACAACATGCAGATCCGCGCCGGTTCCACAAACAGTCTGGCTGGTGGAATCCTGGTGAACATCCGCGACGTGGCGAAGCACCCCGACTACGTCGAGGCTCCACGCGCCAACGACGTGGCCGTCACCTTCTTGATGGACGCCCTGGGGATCAGCAACACTGTCAACGTCCTGTTCCTGCCTCCTGCTAACACTTACATTCCTGATGGTCAAGCTGTCAAAGTTGTCAGCTGGGGTTTTGAGTCCGTAAGTACCTACTTACATACCTTTTTTTTATTGTTGGTAAATCTTCATGGATGTCCCTCACCCGGGGAAGGCGAGGGGGTCTGCCGGACTCTTACCGGCTAAAAACCAACGGTGTTCCTCCTCCCGAAGTCTCGACCGTTTGGCCAGGGTCGCGGGATTCGCAAACGCATGCACCGCAACCAAGTACTTACATACCTAAGAAAGAATATAAGTTTTAAAGACTAAGTTTTTAGACTGCCTTGGTGATCTATGCCGCAAGCGCGACTGCTGGGCATGGGGTCCTGGGTTCGATCCCCAGGTCGGGAAAAGTGATATTGAGTTTTTCCATTAGGAATTAAATGGGGAATGAACTATTAAATGAAAAAAACTATTAAATGGGGAATGATTATCCTATTGAGGAAGACCAGGGTCATTTATTCGTTTAGAATTAATTTCTTAAAACCTTCAATGGCCAATGTTATATACAAGGTAAGTCGTAAAGGGGGTACTAAGCCGAAAGGGTGTTAGAGTACCCATAATAATGATAACTTTTGTTCTACAACTTTCTTAGTTTAAGAGAAATAACTGTTCAAAGATTTCATAATAAATACGCTAAATTCTATCTATCCTCAGCCATGATCAGCAGTGTTTACATTTTAGGTCATATTTGGGGTCGCGGATTAGAAGCTCTATTTTCTGAATTCGTAACTAATGCGGAGACGAAGAATTTTAGAAAAAAATATTAATTCTATTAATTATAATATTAATTATTATTATAAAATAATTTTGCATAAAAAAAAGTTTGTCGAATTTTCAATTAAAACACTTTCTTTAAAACGATCTTTAGTGATACATTAAGTGGCCGGCGGCTTAGTACCTACCCCCTTTCCGACTAACCTTGTATATTTTTTACCTTTGTAAATAATATCTACAAATATACCTACCCGCGTCCAACTATTCATCATAATATTTTGATGCCCTAGGAGACCGGAGCTCAAATGGAAACACTGAAGACCATTTACCTCAATAAGATCAGCGTGGAACAGTGCCAGGCTGCCTTCGGTGATAACGAAAATGTTGCCATTATTGACTGTAAGTATCACGATTGTATGAAGTTGTGCAGCTGGACATAAAAGTTTATAAATAATCAACCCATTGTCCCACTGCTGGGCACGGGCCTCATCTCAGGATGAGAAGGGCTTAGCCCTTAGTCCATCACACTGGCCTGATGCGAGTTGGCGGACTACACACACCATAGAAATCTATTTTTATAGCACTCTATAGTGGCTAAAATTTAATAGGCCCGTTTTGACAGCTGTCAACAACATGTTATGTCAATTTCGACATAAAATGTACTGATCTGACAGCTGTCAAAACGGGCCTATTATATTTTAGACACTATAACCATAGAGGATAATAATATACTGCTATAACCTGTGCAATGCCAGATGAGCAGAGATTTTCCTCATAAGCTACTGGAACTTAAATCTCTTTGTATGGTCAGTATCGATAGTCTGGGCGGTCGGAAAGCACGTGCCCCCCCCCCCCCCCAAACCATGTTAAAAGAATAGACAATATTCAATGACTTTTAATTTAATATACTTTCCAATCTTAATAATTTTATTACTTCCAGCCGTGATCTGCGCAACCGCGGCCAACAAGGGCATGTGCCTCGGCGACTCTGGAGCCCCGATGGTGATCAACAACGTCGTGGTAGGATGCTCCTCCTACTTCAAAGGTTGCCTTGATGATGAATACCCTGATGTGTTCAGCAGGGTCGATAGGCATACCAACTGGATCCTAGAAGCCGCTGCTGCTGGCCCTGCTGGCAGGAGCGGAGCGCAAATCAGGGTCGCTCCCGTTAGCTTGTAAATAGGTTTAGTTCAGGTCAAGCTACTTAGTAGTCCAGGCAACTTCAGACCAAAAGGTTTTTTGTTATTATCAATAAAGTCAGAAGTAAATGATTAACTGACTGACTGTCCTTTATAATTCTGGATTTGAGCCTTGTTTTATATTTTGGAGTTGTGTACAAAAATATCAAAATTCTGTGATTTGATTTTTCTCATCAATGGCTGTTCCAAGAAACAGCAAAGTAACCTATAAGCTTTTAGAAATTATATCTTTATAAGAACATTATCTTGTTTTCTTTTAATAATAATTGTCTTAGAAACAAACCCTTAATTTTCAACTTAAGGTGTACACACCGAACCTTTTGACCGCTCTCAAGTCAGGCGAATGGTTGCATTGCACGGTAGCAAATATACCTACAGTACGCGCGCGTACTGAATGTGTTCGGGGCCCGAGGTAAAGTTTCCTCCGCCACCACACGCCTCGCCTCACTCGCCCCCAAAATGTTGTCCTTTCCCTGTCATCTAACAGCACTAGCGCATCCCCGCACGCATTTCTAAGCTCTATATTCAGTTCGCGCGCGTACTGTACATATATTGCTACTGCAAAATCATTCTCCGAACTATAAAGTTTAGCGAGTACTGTATTGAAACGAAATTCATATAACTCGATTTTTATAACTATGTACTTAGAGCTGTCATAATTTACCCGCCTGCTTACTTCCTCACCTTTCCGCCGACGCCTGCCACGTCCGGCTGTCAATGCAGTCATGATGGTGATATTTTGACATTGACACCGCACAGTTATAAAAACCAGGTTATATTGACCAATTTTGTCGCCACCGTCCATGATTCACCGTGCTCACCCGCCGCCGTCGAGGAGCCGGTCGTCCTTCCTGACTCCGCAGTCACACCGTTAATTCAGCCCTCATCAAGCTGTCTCCCCCCCAGTCCTCTCGCCAGCAACGCCCTAAGCCGAGGTCCGAATCCCATTAGGGGTCGCCCTTAGTGCTGTTGTTGCAAGTAGTCATGATGTTAGTAGTAGTGGTGGTTTGCTTAGGTTTAGTACATTACTGCCGCGGTCTGTAATGACTGCGTTGCTGGCAGCACTGATGATGGCCGAGAGCGCAGTGTAGCGCAGCTCCAGGCCATCACAGCGCGGTCAGCATTGCAGCCCTTGATGGACAAGCTGGAATAAAGGCAGAGACCGAAGGTCGAGACCTTTATAGCGCGGACAGCAAGGGCTGCAATGATGACCAAGCTTGAAGGCCGAGAGCGTAGCTAAGCTAAGCTCGAGGCCATCATAGCATGGCCAGCAGAGCAGTCATTGCGGACCAAGGCTTGTATAGTGCTTTACTCAAACAATGCGAGTAATTTAAATAAAACCAGATTAGTTAGTAAGAATTTATTTAAAGTAACAATTTGTTTCTTCCCCTCGCTTTAGTTATTTTTTTGATTAGGCTGTGATGATTGTGCTGCCTGTACCTATACAGCCAAATTCTGAATAAAATCTTTTTACATGTGACTATTTTTGAAACAAAACTCGACAATAATGGATTTTCAAAGGAAATTGCTGGTGGCTAAAACTCACCAGCAATTAAATTCCATACAACTTTGCAGGCGCCTATTCAAGTAGCGCGGAAAGGTCGACTTTGCTCAAACAAGGTTGTCAAAATAATGACCACATTACAAGCATTTTTGAGTAAAAGTATTTTACTCTCGTCCCCATTGGTTGGAGACCCTTCAGGTCTCGCCAATAACTGCCCGGTTACGTAGAAACGGTCCGCAAGACAATCTACAAGCAGTCGAATAGAAAAAAAAAAAACGATTTTGTCATTAGGACAGTGTTTAGTAGTGGGTGGGTGTTCCTATAGAAACAAAATACAAAGGAATTAAATAAAAATATTTATTGAGTAAATCTCTCTTATTTAATATCGTTATACATTCGGATCTACAGATCTGATTAACGGAATGGAGCCCTCTTTGGATATAGATTATTTTTTTAAATCATTTTTATACAATCTTGGGTAAGGCAAGACAATGTTTACATTAAAGGCACATTGATTATTGCAAACTCTTACAACTAATTTAACTATAATACGGGTTTTAAGTAGACATGCGATTCAATTTTTCTCATATAATATTATAAGGTTATATCACCTTACAATTAGTTTCCAAGGAAATTTTAACAATTTATTATTGTTTACACAAGTCACAGTTAATTGAGATTTTGACTGTAAACGTCTGTTTAATATATGTATCTCAGGAAATTGGCATTTCGAGTCACAAAACTTGTATAATTTAGCGTGCATTAACTATTATGTAATTCCTATCGTTCTACTTTAGAATAAGACGTATTGGACGACATAATGGGTACAACAATTCATAATTTCTCTAGACAACATTCAAAACATATATATCATAAAACTAAAATCTAACTTTACAACATTTTATTCAAAATTAAAACTATTCATACATTTTAAGTAATATTGGCAAAATAACTAGCTTATTTATATACGAATTCCTATACCAAAAAAAAGGTATTCTAAAACTTAACTTATACTTAATTCTACAACAAGTATTTTTCGAATCTCGGTGGTCCAAATTACTAATAACCATTATAAATAGGTCCGTGACGACCGTGACTTATGTTAAAATTATAATTTGATAATCAGTCACCATGATTAAGATTATAAACTACGAACAAGTATTTTATTTATTTAACAGTCAATTTATACTTATCTAAAATATTGACAGTATAAAGGTGTATATTGCATGACGTATGGAAGAGATGTCAAAAACTTAATAACTACTAATATTGTTACAAAAAATGCAATATTCGCCACAAGGTATACTTACTCTATTTAATATAATATTATACAAATCGTTCTGCCTAGCCTTTTCCCAACTTATGTTGGTTGGTATTTTACACGCAGCGACTGGCATCAGACCTCCGCAACCCAGTAACTGGGCAATGCCATTTCTCAGACTATTGGGCTTCTAACTACCCGTAACAACTGTCATAGGTATTTGTATGACACCCGGGACCGACGGTTTAACGTGTTCTCCGAGGCACGGAGGGGCCTCGATGTGTAACGAATGGTCCCCCATCCATGGAATGACCGCGGTTAAAGAAACGGCACCAAAGATGCCTTGGTGGGCCACTTTTGTCTCATGTTATATTAAATAGAGTTGTGTATGGTGAAAATTACAAACTTTTTAATATCATTTAATTTCTTGTGACATAGTAAAATTGATTTCAAAAGGTCCTTATAGCTCTTTTAGCTCAAAAATACTTATTTTTACTTTACAAATTGTAGCTGTCATGAACATAATAATTAACAGTATCATAAAATTAAATGTTTTCATTTAGTGTACTCCAGTTTATGTAAAACCCATCTTTTATAAATCGGTTTAGATTTATCGCCGATATTAATAACCGATCTTATTCAAAAATCTGTGGATCGATGTAGGTTTTTTAATAGAAATTCAATAGTAGTAATGTCAAAAACCAGAGAGATTCAATCCAGAGATTTTCAGGACGTTTCAGGACTCAGACTATTGCAATATAATACTATAATTCTCTGTTTAACTGCCTTGGTGCCGGATCTACACACATAAGTAGCGAGTTAAGCTGCCGATTTTGTGAATTTAATCGAGCAAGTACTGAATATAACTCGCCAATAAACGTCTAAATGAGGTTTTCTACTTAACTCACTACTTATGTGTGTGTAAATTGGCTTTAATACTAATTTATAACTAACAACTAACATTACCTTGTATAAGTAATATTTACATAATATAAGAGATTCACAACGGATTTCTTAGGAAGATATCATATGAGCGTATATTGTATACAATTCCTTAAACAGAAGATTAAAAAGTAAAGAGAAAATATTGAGATAATATTTTCCTTAAGATTTGAGAGAGAAAACAGAAATGGCTCCGCTTTAAGTCAGAAATTAACTACATCTCTCCTTATAGTATCTCTAGCTCACTTTTAGGTAGAGTCAAAGAGAAAAGACTTAGAACATATAGATAGAAGGGGGGGAAAATGAATGGTCACTTGGTGCGACATGACAGCTTTATAACTAGAGATAAACTACGATAACAAGTCCCGTCCCTCCAAAATTCAAAACGCTTCAATGTATTTGTGAAAGTATTTATCAAGCACCACCAATACTCCCAACGCATGTGTGCTGCCGGGCTGCTACTGACGATGAATACTTAAAACTACATACACACTCTTTCGTAAAGATGTGACTAAACACATTGAAATAGTAATTTGGAGGGGCGGGACATGATATCGTAGTTTATCTCTAACATAATAGAAGGTAAAGACTGTCATTTAAACGAATAGTTAAATATTGAACTTTTGGTCAGCGAAAATGTATAATTGATCAGCGATGCATGATCAGCGGAGAAAACTGTGTAAAACGTTCAATAACAAGCTTTTCTGCGTTGCTAAAAAGAAATAACCACACCTAACCTAGTCGAGGTGCTTAATAGCTGTTTTATGTTGCTGACAAAACATGTATGTCGCGATTTATTCAATTACTTCTCGAATGTAAACTAGAGGCAAAGAGGAATTGAGGTAGATCATGAAGTACACAGACCAATTGAAGGAAAAGACAGAAGTTATAACATATACAGAAGTGAAAGGGTTGGTTTTGGGCAGTGAACAATGGAGCTTGCTGTACCGAGCGACCAGCACTTAAATTATGGATGGATGGGCTAAATAGTCAGCAAAATAGAGGCCGCCAACCCGCACTAGGCCAGCGTGGTGGACTAAGACTTCATTCTGAGAAGAGGTCTGTGTTCTACAGGGACAGTAATGGGCCGATTATGCTATGGACAAAATACAATTTTCTTTATTCTTTTCACACAACGTGTCATAGGGGAGTCTCATCTATCGTATTATTATAGAAAAAGGTATTGAATATAGTTTGAGCAAGGTAATACTTAACAATAGCTGCCGGGTACATAAAATATACATTTATGATTGAAAAGTTTAATTATAATTCCTAATAATTATTTTATTAAAGCTATACTTTTTTTGATTGCTTATTACCGTGTAGATGTATGTAATATTCACTTCGTAGACATTAATGGGTGTATCTACATATAATTAAATAAATATTTAATTTCCAAGGTACACCACAATACATTATGTAATTATATTAGAGCTAGCGCGCACTGCTTTGCGTTTTTTTAACGTATAATCTGTGAAATATGGAGTGTCATAGAAGAGCGCGCACTGCGAATTATTCATCGCATACTTCTTTTTTGTTATTTTTTAAGCTTTGCCTCACTCTAGGATTACTCTTGTATCGTGGATGCGTTTACAGACACAAATATTCACATGCACAAACGCCCAGACCCGGAAAAACTATCTGTAGGCCATACAAATATTTGTTCCGTGAGGGAATCGAACCCACGACCCGTAGCGCAGAAGCACATTGCTCAGCCACTGCACCAAACGTGTCGTGTGTGTGATTTACTAGTATTTATTTAATTCGTTGCGTTGAAAAAAACGCACCGCATGTCACCGCATCGTAGTGCGCGCTCGCACTTAATCTTCGTTACGTTCACACCAATGACTTGCGCAGAGATCGAATTCAAAATCCAGCGCACAAGTTCGTATCTTTCTCTTTTTGGGAAAAGATTAAAGCTTCTTTTAAAAAATGCAGAAATCCCTTATATCTGGTACAACATTATGTGCATATACAAACGTGGACGCCTAATCTTTTAGTAATAGCTTTCATGGGCGTAGCGAGGATTTTGTCCAGTGTGGGGCAAACTCAGTCAGACAGTAAATATTTGTCTTTTCAATAAGTTCAGAATGGATTTATGGGCCAATCGTGCCCGATAAACTTATTTTTGAGGTCCAAATAAGCATAGGCGGAGTCTGGCATTGGTCGGCCTATTTTGGGTAATTGTTCTGTGGACATGGGTGGCGAGTTGACTGGATCTAGACCATTTACCTATTCTTTGCTGTGTCAGAATTATCTGCCACACCCTGAATACGCCTATGACGGCCTTAGTATTATTTAAGGACAAATAAAACGTAATTTTTACAAAATTCATCAAGTTATTAGTCAACGATATGATTATTAATAACACCAATGTTTTGCTGAAATCTTCCCTTTAAATGAGGAAGATTAGCAACATTCCTTTTTATATTGTTAACGAACAAACAGATTTTACGGGTGACTTGTATGGGTTACCATGTTCATAATTAGCTATTTGATGATTTTATTCACAATAACAATTAATTTTGCTTCCATAATACAATAACTTTTACGATATCGTGGGAAACTCGTATAACAATTAATTATTTTATGTTTGAGCAGGTCTTTTTTAACAGACTTCAAAAAGGAGGAGGTTCTATATTCGACTGTTTTTATGTATGTACACCGATTACGCTGAGATTTATGATCCGATTTACGTGATTCTTCTTTAGTTTGATGCGGAATAGTTGCCATTTGGTCCCATAAAAATTTAACATAGTTTGGCCCAGAAGTTTTCATTTTATTAATAAAGGTATGGACAACATTTTATTATTTCCATATCAATGATTATGTTAACTTGAGATTAGTACAAAAGTGAGATTATTGAGAATTTGAGATTATTGTAGAGTGAGATTATCATGGAATTACAGGGTAAAGAGAAAAAACCGTAGAAAATGTTTTTTGTATGTCTTTCTAAGTACAGAACATGTAACATAATAAACGCAAAGCCTGAAAGTAGTTTATTTGTAATAAGAATCCCGTGCGTTTTTAAAAAGTAGTTTTCATCACTCATGCTCTGAAAGTGTTATTGTTTACCTCAAAAACCGGCAAAAAACGCCTTTCTCATTCCCTAGGTAGGAAAAGTAATTTGAAAATCCAAAGATTTTATTCGTGAATTTTTTTCATCGTCATTTTTCTATTATATTTTTTTCAAAGATAGAAAGGGACAAAACACTCCCGTTGCAAAAAAAGACATGCATTGAGCTCGCAAGCAAAAGTTTAAACTTAGTTGTTAATAACACGATTGCATTTATTTTGTATTTTTAGTTTTCTCATATTTTTAATGAAAATCAGTGTAAAAAAAAATCTCTGGTAAAAGTATCAATTTCACATAAATCTTGTGTGAAGTTGATTACTTTCTTCTGACGACAATTTATAACAATATAATTTAATTGTCGCCATTACTGCGATTTTTTACACGTTGGAGACATCTTCGACGTGGAGTTACGTAAGGCGCACTGTCATTCCAGTCTATCTAAAACGTTATAACTGCTCTATCGACATATATACACCCATATTCTAAGACGTTCCTCCAAAACTTACTCGACTCACACTCGACTCAGAACGGCCTCGAAACCACCTTCAAAATTGTATTCTTAGTCGCAATTTCGAGTGAACTTTGAGGTTCCTCGACGGAGTCATTACGTCATAATTTGAATTAACTGCACCGCGCAAATAACGCCGCGATAAATACTTGTAAGGATTGTCGTAAGCATATTCGATAAAGTCTTCAAAATTCATTTTTGTTACATACGAACTTTGATACTTCCTTCCTTAAGGTAGGTTCCGAGGTACCTTGAGTTTGACAGGTGATTCCTTCCCTCGACCGAGGAAAAATCTCGAGTCAAGGACGTTTATGTCAAGTTGAGATGGAGTCGAGTCGAGTAAGTTTTGGAGGAACGTCTTAGAATATGGATGATAAATGCTAACGTGAGCATATCTGTTTGTTCACGGGTAAACTAACAAACAGATCGTGTAAATATTTGTCAGCGAAGTGACATGGTACTGGATAGTTTTGATCCAGCTAGTGGTACGTAATATTCAGTACCTGTTCAAGCTAGCAGCCTCGCCCAATACGTGAGGGGGCAGGCTCAACCGCCTGTGTCAGTGCTGGCGGTCGGGCAGCACGGTGAGCGTGACGGTGGTGCCGGAGTGCTTGATGAGCGCGACCACCTCGGGGTGCGGCAGGTTGCGGATGGACACGTGGTTGATGCCCACGATGGTGTCGCCCACGTGCAGCAGGCCGCAGCGGGCCGCCGGCGAGTTGGGGATCAGCTGGCCTGAGGAGAATCACATGATCATTTAAAGTCTGGCCTGAACCAATTTGAAAGAAGGGTAAATAATCCTTTTGGGGTTCTTTCTTATCAACTGCCTCATTGATCTAGTGGTGGCAAGTGCTAATGCTGATCGTGAGGTCGTGCAAAGTGTTATTAAGTTTTCCGTGTGGAATTCCTTAGTAGCACCCCGCAGTTTGAATTTGTGCCTGGTTGAAGGCAATAGACTCGCCCCCTATTACATGGGACTTAAACATAACGGCAAAACGAAGATGTTAGTATACAGCTCTACCCAATCCTTCGGGAAATACAGGCGTGATGTTAACGACTACAAAGGGGATAGGATAAAACCTATGTGGCATACCCTGCCGCAATTTTGTTTTTAAAGTTGCAACCCTCTTTTTTGCTGGTATATATGGGTAGGACACTAAAGTTGGTGGTGCCCTAAAGTTTCACTGCCATTATATTTGGGGGTAAAATCGCTATACGAGAATACTGTCAATTATAAAAAAAATAACTAATAACGTGTTTATTTTTAATGATAATACCAAATTAACCTTTTCACCACCACGGACTTCAATAGAAGTTCCAGATTTTCGTGCTTCCAGCGCCACAACTTCATGAGAAGCTTTTCATTTTAACTATGCTATAAAAATAAGTTTACTGTATTTAACAGGTCATCAGCTCATCACTACTGTTTACTATATATTTCGTTATACATTTATAACTTGGCGCTGGCGAGGCATCGCGTTCTGTGTACGTTGGCGGTGAAAAGGTTAAAAGAACGAGGCAACTTAAAAAAAAAAATAGTGGCTTTGCCAACATACATACATAAACTCACGCCTTTTTCCCATGGGGGTAGGCAGAAACTATAGAACGCCACATGCTACGACTCTTACATACCCCTTTCGCTTCATCCACATTCATACATCTTGTCATACACGCACGCCGGTTGAGAGTACTACGCACCTGACCTTTGTGAAGAACATCACCAATAACATCGATGTATGTCCTTCTAGGACGTCCTCTATCGGCGTTCCCATTAACATCCGCCTTATAAATTTATTTTGTTATTCGCCGTTCACTCATTCTCTCAACATGGCCAAACCATCTAAGCATACTCCTTTAAATTTTTGTCACTACATCATCTTTTAAACCGCAACTTTGTCTAATCTCATCATTTCTCAATCTATCATTCAAAGTTACACCGCACATACTTCGCAAGGAACGCATTTCCACGGCATTTATTCTACTTTCATGCCTCTTCTGCCACGACCAACATTCACTTCCATACATAAGCGTAGGTACCAACACACCATTATGGACAGCCAGTCGTGCCTTTTTGGACATCGACCGGCTAGCCACAACCGCTTTGCCAACTTCCATAGAAAAATGTTCAATCCCCTTTATTTCTAATTGTACTCTACGTTTATACTGTAAAACACGAGACTATTTTTAATTAGCTAGTTTTTTCTTATAAATAGAAAGAAAGAAAGAAAAGAAGAAAGAAAGAAAATTTATTTATTCAGCCAAGAACACTGACAGCATAAATAAAATAAACAAAGAAAGAACAATACAATAAGAATTAAACACAAATTTTATGCTGTCGAGCATGTCCATGCCGAAAAGGTTACCAACTCAGCATATGCTAGGCGTCAAAACACCCAGCGCTGATTTTCAGCAAATCACCACAAGATTATAAATACCTTTTTTCAAATTGTTTGGGGTCAGACTACCTTTAACGGCCAACGCATCGCATTGTACTACCAAATTCTAGGCAACGTCGTTTGAATCAATGCGATATCAAGATGATCTCGAAAAACAATCTTAGACTTACCGATCGTACTGGTAGCCTTGTTAGCGGACGAGATGACGACAAAGCCGAATCCTTCGCCCTCGTTTCTGGTCACTGTGACGTCATACGGCACGGACGCCCACCCGCCCGTAGTCGTGTCGTATTGAACACCGTACCTGAGGATTTTGATGAAAAATATCAATGAATGCAAAGCTATCATCCATATTCTAAGACGTTCCTCCATAACTTACTCGACTTGATTCCACCTCGACTCACTACCATCGGTAGTTATAATTGATATAAACGTCTTCGACTCGGGATTTTTCCTCAGTCGAGGTAAGGAATCACCTGTCAAACTCAAGGTACCTCGGAACCCACCTTAAGGAAGGAAGTGTCAAAGTTCGTATGTAATAAAAATGAATTTTGAAGACTTTATCGAATATGCTTATGATAATCCTTACAATTATTTATCGCGGCGTTATTTGCGCGATGCAGATAATTCAAATTATGACGTATTGACTCCGTCGAGGAACCTCAAAGTTCACTCGAAATTGCGACTAAGAATACAATTTTGAAGGTGTTTTCGAGGCCGTTCTGAGTAGAGTAAGTTTTGGAGGAACATCTTAGAATATGGGTGTATGTGTTATTGAGTTAACATCGCTGCATGTGTGTGCAAAGGCCCTCCCCCTAGAGTCCCTAGCCTTTCTATATCTTGGCATATAGCTTGTGTTAGATTAGTCTTTATTTAAATGTTTTTTATTCTATATGTCTAAAGGACATACACCGATGTTATTGATGATGTACTTCATAAAGAACAGGTGCGTAGTACTCTCAACCAGCGTGCGTGTATGACAAGATGTATAAATGTGGATGAAGCGAAAGGAGTATGTAAAGATCGGAGCATGTGGCGTTCTATAGTTTCCGCCTGGGAAAAAGGCGTGAGTTTATGTATGTCTAAACTGGCTTAGACGCAACACGAAGAGACAGGACGAAATGCAAACATATAGATGCTATAGTAAAACGATTGTTAATCTATACTAATATTATAAAGAGGAAAGATTTGTATTTTTGTTTGTAACGAATAAACTTAAAACTACTGGACTGATTTCAAAAATTCTTTGGCCGTTAGAAAGCTACATTATCACTGAGTAACATAGGCTACGGGCGGCGCCGTGAGGACACAGCTAGTAATAACTAAATTTAGAATTGAGACTAATACTAACATTGGTACGTGCGCCGCTGGTGGATACATGGGTGCCGGGTGCAGAATGTTGTACGATACTGGCGGCATATTGTGATGCATTGCGGGGTCGGCGCTGTAAATAATATTGTTATTATTTGATAAGTAATTATTGCTATATAAACACAGTTTTAGGATACAAACATAATATGGGATGGTAAGTGCATGGCTTTTACATACACATCCGGGAACACTTTAAAGTTCAGGTGGTAGCTAGCCAGATGGACCGTATAGATCACGGGTGGCCAACTTGATTCGACCCAAGATCTACTGTTTACTGAGTAAACTCTGTGCGATCTACCAATTACATAATCAGTACCTCTTCATTCAACTTATATTAAACTTATAATTTTCTTTGCCTTGCCATGATCGACTGGATTAAGAGCCACGATCGACCGGCCGATCGCGATCGACTGGTTGGCCACCCCTGGTATAGATCCTACCACCAAGCGTGCTGGGTTTTGTTGAATCTGTGGCGAAATCTACCACGCCACATACGAACTAAGTACGACGATTGTGTAGCAGACTAGAGCGATAATAATGACAAGTCTCAAATATGACGTCACAGAATCCTGCATCGCGATATCAAGATGTGACACGCAGATAGTATACAGGGTGGAAGGATAAACACCGTTATCACTCAAACCATGGGTAGCACACAACAACATAGCACTGAGTAGGTTACACAATTTACGCCCGAAAAATGATCGGCGCTCTGCTAACACGACACGAGTACCTACACAACGACGTGCGCTCACTAACGTAACAGCGGATTACTGACTGTTGCCGCGCCGCCGCGGGCGCTGGCAGCGTGGCGCGCACCCCCGCGCCCCTCTCCCGTCGTCAGATGCGGGTTTGTTGCCCTTGCGCATAGGGAGAAACTCTTTCGATTTGACGTTGGGATTTTCATAAAAAAAAGTTTATTATTTTTCATTCATTTTACGTTCTATAAATGAAACCAAGCTACTGGTTTCAAGGATAACGGTGTTTACCCTTACACTCTGTATATAAAAGTTCCCAACATCAACCCTTGGGCAGTAGCCCGACAGGCATAACACCAGGCTGGTTGAAGGGTCCTCCCACTTCGTTGGTAGAACACCATACTTCATTCCTCCAAAAATCTTACAACACGCATCTACTCCTAGCATGCGGTGAGAAAGTTTTATATTTTAGCCCGTCTCCACACGGGATAGTGATAACATCACGTGGCTACACAAATAGTTATCGCGGACTATGTGACTACTGTAAATGGAATTGTTGACATGTTGGAATTGTGATGACGTGTTTGGGGTAAGCTCAAGGGTGACGGGTTACCCATTTACCTCAGTCGACGTCTTGTGCGGGACGATAACCAGCTGATATATTCTGACTTTCTTTTATTCCGAAGTCAGCATGGAAATGAAAGGCATACATGTGAAACTTAATCTTTTTGGAGTTCCGAAACAGTTTGGCAGGTTGCTAGAACTTTAGTCGCGGATCAAGACCTGCCGGGGTTGTGCTGAATGTACTAGCGAATCCCGAGGCCCCGGCTACAGGTCCTCAGAGGAGCACCCTGATAGTTTTAGTCCGTAATCGCCCAACATAACTCTCCGTCTTCCCCAGGGAGCCCCGGCATCCATGAAGACGTCCCCACGTTGAAAAAAAAGATTTCCAAAACTGTTTTTTTTTAACCCGGCGTCATGGGGGTTGGGTCAAAATGACCCGAGACGTTTTTGTTAGCTTACAGATTCGTTACTACGCAAGCGACGTTACCGCTTCTCTCAGTAGCTGGAGTTTATGAGTTGCGCTAAGCGTTATTGACAAAGAAACAGTTGTACGGCTATCCTGCATGGAGCTACGGGTGCCCAAAGTTAAAAAAGGGTAAATATGACCCACCCCGTACTCGATGTAACAATTTTGCGCCATTTTCTCCATAGATGGTTTTTATGTTTTGTCATTACTTTTGGTGCTATTTTTTGCAGTTTATGCTTGAATTATCGTTTCTTGTTATTAACGTATTTACATTTTGTCGGTAGATCGAAAAAAAATGGATCGAGAGGAAAGAGAACGGCAGAGAAGATTATGAGTCTGATATTTCATTTATTTGATTTTATTTATTCAGAAATATGATAGTGTATAATGTTATAGTAGATTTAAGTATAGCTTATAATATCGTATTGGGATATCCTGTAAAGATATTGTAAGTGGTTTTTAAAATATTTTTTTTTTTTTTTAATTTTTTTTTTTCTAAAGATATCTGTCTCACTTTTATAAACTTAACTAAGGTTATAAAAGTGCCATAAAAAATTAAATACGGTCAATGAATGCTAAGAAATGTGATATTAGGCTAATGACTGCCACTTTTGTTGATTTTTACGTGTTTTTATTTTTATAGGTTTAAAGGTTTAATTTGTAATACAAATTCTTGTTTCATTCAGTAAACCACAAAACAATAAAGCCATTACCTTAAAAAAATGTAATTTGTTTAAAAATAAATTGAAATATCTTAAGTCAAAATATCGGGTCATAATGACACCCACCCTCACGTCCGCGTAACATTTTTCACCCCCATGACGCCGGGTTAATAACTGTATTTTTGTTAAGAAATATATACCAAGTTCTGAATTATTTGCATACTTACGTTAGTAATGGTTGGTGTGGATGTGGCGCCACCATCGTGGGTAAGCCTAGCGGCTGAATATCAGCTCGGTTGTGTCTCACTCCTAACGTTACCTGTTAAAAACAATTTCACAAATAAAGTCAATCTTCCACCATAAACACCTTACGTAATTACTTCACTCAGCACTATTACTCCTAGCCTTTTCCCAACTATGTTGGGATCAGCTTCCTGTCCAACCAGATGCGGCTGAATACCAGTATTTTACACGGCGCGACTGCCATCAGATCTCCGCAACCCAGTTACTGGACAATGCCAATATTCTAAGGTTAGACCGGTTGTCAGACTTTCGGGCTTCCGACTTCCCGTAACGACTGTCATAGGTATTCGTATGACACCCGGGACCGACTGTTTAACGTGCTCTCCGAGACCCGGGGGTTTTCGATTTGTAATGAACGGTCATCCATCCACAGACTTCTTCTTCTTCTTCTTCCTGCCCTTATCCCACACTAGGTGGGGTCGGCACAACACGTATTTCGTAAATCCATGTTGTTAGATTTTTTGGCTTATTGTTTTATGACCGATCGCCTGCCTGACATCAACCCTTCTTGAGAATACTCGTTGCGCTGTCGCGCGGGTGAACCAATCCACAGACTGAACGTGGCAAGCGCTGCTTAACCTCGCAAATCGTATGATCCGCGCGGTTGGTAATTAGCCACGAGCCCCGCAACTTATATATCTTATTTCACTTAACACTTAAGTTAAATAAAACTTACATGTCCTCTTGACGCCGCTTGACACACGTAAGAGACTGCGCGGGTATGCGTGGCTCCCGCTAGTGGTATGCCGTCCACGGAGGTTAGTAAGTCGCCTGGTCGGAGCAGACCGTCTGCTGGACCACCTGTAGAGTTAAAAGTAAGGTTAAATTTACATACAGTTTTATTTCTACAATATGTGCTTGATGATGGTTAATTCAAGTTCATTATAACAGGTTATGTAATCCCGTCAAATTATGTAAGAATCGTGTCGTATTTCCTCGAAAGGCCTTCCAAAGGTATTTTTTCTAATTAGGTCAACGGTTTGGCTAAATGGAGGCTTGCGGGTTCTATGGTGTATGTCAGATGTTTTATTGCAGGACATATGTTGAATTAAACTACGCCAATTTAAGTACGTCGGCCTGCGGGTCCTGCGGGTCCTGCGCGCTCCCGCCGCAGGGACTGCACAACTTACCAGGCACGACGTACCCGACGGCGACGCGGCTGCCGTCCTCGGTGCCGCCCACGATGCGGAACCCGAAGCCGGCGGCGCCGCGCGCCAGCCGCACCAGCACGTCGGCCTGCGGGTCCTGCGGGTCCTGCGCGCTCCCGCCGCAGGGACTGCACAACTTACCAGGCACGACGTACCCGACGGCGACGCGGCTGCCGTCCTCGGTGCCGCCCACGATGCGGAACCCGAAGCCGGCGGCGCCGCGCGCCAGCCGCACCAGCACGTCGGCCTCTGGATCCTGCGCACCGCCTGCCGCCACCTAGGTATAAAACATGTATCAGACTTTTTTCGAAAAAAAATATTACAAATATACATACTTTAAGTAGCAAATAAGTACATGTAGATCTTTAAAACACTTGTTTGAAATATTTTACACATGATCATTAAGTGTCAAGACCAAGTGATTTCTTTTAAAAGACCTTTACACAAATTATGTTTACAACTTGTTTTTAGGTGTAAACGAGGGATAAGGCGAAGTGACAGTGACAACAAGAATTTAACGGCAACTTAAAATTGAGTAGCGTCTGAGTATTTGACCATTAGTGTATCGACGCTTTCCGCTACAAAGAGCGTAACTCCCAAATCCCATACTTTTGGCAATGAACAAAAAACAAAAAACTTTCATAAATAACGCTTTTGTTTTTATACTTATAAAATTGAGTTCTAGGAAGGAAGTTCTTATATTCTGGCGGTGTTTTGCCTCATTTAAGTAAAATGATGTAAAAGAGTTATTAACGAAGTTAGCATGGAGTTACACCCCTGAAAACCTAAAAAGAAGGTATATACAGCCCATAATTAAAAAGCCTGGTAACAACCTGGTTTTATATAGTTTAGCTTCCTTTTCACTTTTGTAAACGTGAGAACTTTGTGGACCTGCGTCTATAAATTTGTAAATTACTGTTATTCATATAGTTTTTTTTTATTTTATTTTTGTTTGTTAATTTTTGTACTACATTACTCATTGGTCTGTGGTCAGGACTTCATTGTTCTCTCACTATCCTAAATCATTGTACTGTATCCACCGAAATTGTTAAAGATATTATTTTTAAAAGAGTAACCATGGAGTTTCTTGCCAGCTCTTCTTCATAGGAAACGACTAATTGGAACCGTGCATCTAAATTCGACTTTTCACAAGCACCTGTATTGGTTTTTGTGAAATTTTTTTTTCATTTGATTTGAACTGTCTGCAGTAAAAACCGATTAAGCACATACAAGGGTAATTTTTATAGTTGTAAAGATCGTTTTTTTTTAGCAAAATAGGTAAATACACCCTGTTATTAATACTAATGCAATTAATCTGTGAGCAATTTAATTAATGAGGATGGATTTTAGGTATTTTTAACATAATGATTAGTTGAGTAAAAATGAAAAAGAAAAGGTTTTAAAAATCAATACTTATTTATTATTAATTGACATATAGGAACGTTCTGCACATAATTGAATCACAAATGATAAATTATAGGTGTCGTCAAGCAAGTTGGGCCCAGGATATCATATTTCATTCAATATTTCATAATTATGCCAGTTTTTCAGATTTTAATTGAAAAATATTTTTAATTCGCAAGTACATTCATTTTGTTCATTTAAAATTCAAAATTCTGGCATGATCATGAAATGTTGGATGAAATAAAATCATTGCTAACGCCCAACTTGTATGCCGCAACCTATATAAATAGGAAAAATATACAGATTTTTATCCCTGTATATTATTATAAATTATGATACAGAAGTAAATATTTTTATTATTCCTTTATTTTAATTAATTATACACGCTTAAATTTTGATCGTTTTAATCCCTTGGACTGGTGGTTTAACTTACAAAATACTATTCATCAAAAGCTTGCACAGCATTGTAACTCTTAAAACAAAGAAAATAGCAAGTGATAACATAATACTCGCAAAATGCATGAAACCAGCAGTAGCGCCACGAGTTAGTTACCTACGTCGGCGTCGGTCGTTGCGTACTAACTACCTAACTCCGCCCGATCAAGTTAAGGTTATTGACTCGCGCTCAGCTGATATTCACGTAAACAAATTAAATGATTCCAAATTTTCCTTTATACTTTTACGGGCTTAGGACCGTCATAATTGCTTTGTGCCTAGGTTTCGGGCCATACCTAATACTACTAAAAGAATTATGCTAAAAGCGGTAGGTACATGTAAAAATAAATCCCTACAGGCCTGCTAGTTATGGCGTATTTAATAATGTGGAATCAAAATTATTTACAATGATTTAAAAAAGAAAAAAGTTCTAATTACTTACACGATTTAAAAAAAGTTCTGTTACTTAGCTAAATTACCTTTGATTTATTTAACACTAAGCGACACGTAATAATTGTTCATAAAAACGTGTACCTAATCAAATGATTAAAAAAGAATTCTGCTATAAACCTAATAATTAATCACCCCTGAATCATCACTGGCTAATACTTCACGATAGCTTAATAATTGTTCAAAGTGCAAACCATTCCTTTCGAGACATAATTTTGCACGTTTAATTAAATTGTCTTTTAATTTCAATATGTAATGTCTCTCTGTCACTTTATAAAACATCGAACGCGTTTACTATCGCACTTTTCATTTGTACACGAGTTTGATGCTCGTTTCTGTACAAAAGATGGCTTCACAAATAAAAATCCAGCGGGGTAAGGTCCGGGCTCCTTGCTGGCCAAACAACTGGACCAACCCGTCCAATCCAGTGATCTCCAAACACGGAAATCAGGTGATTACGTACATTATGCTCGCTTCGCTGTAGATACCGAGCCGCCTGCGCATCAAAACCCGCGATTGCGTAAAATTGCACCATGGCAAGGAACTCCAGGTTGGAGTACGCGTAATTACGAGACGTCATTACTTTCGCGCGACAAGGATAATCTTAACAACAACACACCGATGACGTCTTAGATAAACTGAATTATTTACATGACGTGATCATGTACTCCTGTGCTGCCCTTGGCGCGCGGGGTGCGCGGGGCGCGCGCCAATTGCATTGCCAATCAAATAGGGTTTGGGGGCGGGGTTTGGTCTAGGATTGGCTAATTTTTGTGAGTCCACGTTGACTGTGCGTACGCGTCATTGTTGCTAGAACCGAATGGTGCCTACTAATGGTTCGCATAATTTATTCACTCATGCGAAAATTAATTCGAGTTTTTAAAAAAAAAGTACTTTATTTTTTAATTTTATCTTTACAAATCGATAGTGTTTCATGCACCGGATCGACCCTCCACGGGATTAAAACGATCAAAATTTAACCGTGTATTAAAACAATTACGTTTCATTACAAAGAAATCACGAGGTTTTAGTATACATTTTAATTTTACGGCTCTAGAATACTATTTCGTAGGTTATTTAACACATTTCTACGGACTATTTGTCAAAGTCAAAGTTTTTTATTTCAAATAGACCAGATTTCAGGCACTTTTAAAACGTCACAACTAGGTGCACGGTTCCAAAAGGTAGGTTCTATGGAGAAGAGCCGGCAAGAAACTCCATGAATACTCTTTTTAAAATAGTAGTTCATTACAACATCATTTGAACTTTTGATTCCAATTAGATGCCTATATTGTAGTTATATTATTAGTTATAATTGTTAATTTAACTCTCCAAATAAGTTTTATGGAAATGACTACTAATAAATAAATCAATCACAATTGAACAAAAGAGTACCAGGGGTGAATCGGGACGAAACTTTAAAATGGATTTTAGCGTTGAAATAATATAGTTTGTTGCCAACAACGACACTTAATCGTTAATTATAATATAGTTCGGTTCATCAACAGTTGGCACAATAATTTTTTTGTAGGGCGTAAATCACAATTTGTTTTGTAATTGCGTTTTACCCCGTTTTTTAATTCGAGAAAATATTTGTTTGTAGTTACACCAACTTTGCAGTCGTAATGTAAAATAAATGCGTTTTACGACTCGGTTTTGTGAAAAAGTGATGTTTAGCTTTAAGAAAATGTTGGGTAGTATTTTTTTTTCACCGTAGCGCAATTTTAAATATACCTAGTCTTGCCATAAATATTGTCACGAAGAAAAAAAAAAATTTTTTATTGCAAGTAATTGTTATTACTTTTACAGTGTGTTAGTTTAAGACATAAATATTAAAAAAAATATAAAAGCTTATTCGAAGTGGTCTCCATTGGCTGCAATACAGTCCTTTAAACGTTGAGGCCAGTTATCAATAGAAGCACGCACTCTTTCCATGGGAAAATTCTTCACTGCCAATCGTATGGATAGTTTTAGGGACTCCCAAATTATCATGGCGTTTAGAGCAAGCCGTACTCTCTAAAACTGACCATAAAACATAATCCAGCGGATTAAGATCGGGACTAGACGACGGCCAGTCTTCAGCACTGATGAAGTCCGAAACGTTCACTTCCAACCCAGACTGCGTGGACCGAGCTTTATGACCCGGCGCCGAGTCTTGTTGGAAGGACCATACTTGGTTATTGAACATGGTGTTGTTAAGGGGCTTAACTACCTTCTCAAGAATGGTATCTTGATACACTTGTGCCGATGTTTTGATACCTTTTTCACAAAAATATGGCTCAGTCACTCCTTCATAGCTAACACCCCACCAAACCATCACTGAAGTCGGATAATGCCCACGTTGCACTCTGTCGACTAATTGGGAAGCTTCCTTAGAGCTTTGAGCATAAATACGGTCATTTTGTTTGTTAAAATGTTGCTCAATTGTAAAGATTTTCTCATCCGTAAACAAATTTTTTTTGTGACCTCCCTTTGCGTACCGCTTCAGTAGTTGTTTCGATTTTACCACCCTATTCTTTTTTAAATTATCAGTTAAAAAATGACCAGTGCGTCTCTTATAGGCTGGAAGTCCTAAGTCATCTTTTAAAATACGCGACATGGTTCTGGGTGCTATCTTCATCTCCCGAGATAAAATCTTTTGCTTTCAGACAGGATTTCTTCGAATTCTTTCCCTTACTGCTTTGACCACCTTTTTCGTACGAACACTACGTGGACGTCCAGATCTTTTTCTGTCACAAACAGAGGAGGTCTCATTGTACCTATTAATAGCCCGGTACACAAACATTTGACTAATACCAAGCGTATGGAGAGTTTTAAAAATTGCATTTGGCTCCATACCAACTTTGTGTAATGCAATCACAGCGATTCGGTTCTCTTTATCACCCCACTCCATTTTAATATCGCAAAATATTGTACAATGTATTGGCGCCAAAAATAGAAAACTTAATGAACAATCGTATAAAAATGACAGATTCCAAATTCAAATGTAATATCTTTCTTATTTTTAATTGTAACAGTATTTATGGCCAGACTAGGTACAGATCGAAAGAGCGTAAAATACTAAGTAAGAGTGCATCAAAAAGTAAATTTGGCCAAAATGGTCTTTACGCCCTTTGTAGCGGAAAGAGTCGATATGAATTGTGGACATTAGATGACAGATATTCAAAGTAAAATACTAATCAGTCTAGTTAGATTAAAAGCCAAAAATTCCGAGCACAGTTTACTACAAATATTGCGTAGCAATAAGTTAAGTACGTATTAAACACTGACCTGCGGGTAGTTAGCGACGTACAGCGTGTTAGGTTGTGACTCGTTCTCGTAACACGACGGGGATTGTCGCGACACTGGCGAGTGCATATGGCGAGACGGTGAATTTTCTCGTAATCTGACGACAAATAATTTTATACACAAAACCAGGAAAGGAAATACATTTTTAGATGAACGAGGGTAATACAAACAGCAAACGGTTCGTACTACGACATAAGTAATGCGCCTGGGCATTATATTCGTGTTATAGAGTTTGTACGAAATATGCGATCTATTCGGGCTCATGAACCACTCACGATACGACAGTGACAACACACGCGGTTCCGTTATTTAAAAGTACATAGAGTTGTTAGCACCCCGCATTGCTCCATTATAATTTATGATACGATTTCTATCAGTTAAACAATAAAATTTTACGAAATCGAATGACTTTGCATAAATATTTAATTTCCTGAACTAGTATATTATGTAGAGCTACAAATAAAGAACCTACATGTTGACGAAGATTTCCGAAGTAAATAACTTATGTCGGAGTACTGTACAGATATGTTTTCATGCATTGGATAGAGCTGGACAGCACCGGAAAAAGGAGCTTATTATTATCTTACCTGAGTGGTGATGACTTTATCCTGCTATTGGAAGAGTTGTTAGATGGTGACTGGCTTTGTAACCGAGTGGAGGGAGAGTTGGACAGCAGGCGGTCTGTGGCGCTGTTGTTAGATGGCGAGTGACTTCGGAGACGACCTGATAAATTGTAATGTGTTTTTATAGTGGGAGATTAATGAAGAATAGATCTAAAGGTATCACATAACGACGGGCCGTGCACGGGCGGGTGCAATTAGTTCAATATAAAATATAACTTATTTATATACGGGTGGAGAATAGAATACGAGAGCACGTTAACGACGGGCACCGGACGGACGGTGGACGGACATGGACCGGCGCGCCCGTCAAAAACGTACTATCTAGCTCACTCTTAAAAAAAATTGTTTTATACGGAACTATCTGCTCGCGACCGTATACGGCCCTTCGACGCGTCGTACAAATTATGTATTATAAACATTCATACCAGTAGAATTAGATGGTGAATGTGGCCTGATCCTGCTGGTGGATGGTGACTGTCTGGTGAGACCACCGATCGCGGCCGTAGTTGGTGAATGTAGCATACCGTCTTCTGGAAAACCTGGTTTGTGGAAGAATTATAGTTAAGTTTTGTTAAATATTCTAGGCAAAAAATAATAAGGGAATTGTGGCAAGACACAAAATTGATCTTTGACATAATATTATTATTCTAAATATTTTCTAATTTCTAGAGTGGTCGTATCAAGATTAGGATCGACACACAAAAAGGCAATGCGACTTCGCGACGCAAAAAGTGGCGATATTTAAGAACTAAAGCAATACTTCATTCAATTATGAGCCGTAAGTTTTTGCGTTGCGACGTCGCATCGCTTTAATGTGTGTTGACCCTTAAGGACGTATTGACATTTGCTTTATATTTGGAGTTTGTTCAAAGCATGTGCCGAACAGATAGTCTAACAAAGAAGTATAGAAACTTATCTTACCTCCATTATCACTGCTATCGGCTACACTAGCGTTTCCCCTCCAGTAGGCAGCGTTCATATCAACATGCACGGTCGGCGTCGGCACTTCGCCCCAATTCCCATTACCCCATCGCTCGTTATTCTCCCATCTATTTCCATTCGCACTCTCATCCCATTTCTGACCATTCTCAACCCATTTCTGCCCATTCTCGTCCCACTTTTGACCATTTTCCTCCCATTTTTGTCCATTCTCAATCCACTTTTGGCCGTTTTCATCCCATTTCTGTCCATTCTGTTCCCATTTTTGGTTGTTTTCATCCCATTTTTGGCCGTTCTCGTCCCATTTTTGAGCGTTTTCTGCCCAATTTCGTATGTTGGAGTTGTCTACCCATGTTTCTCGTTCTTGCCATTGGTTTTCTGGTTGTGGTTCAGTCCAGGGGGTGACAACTGGAAGTGTTAATCGACCTCCAGGGGTGCTGCTTCGACGTCGGCGGTCAATAAGACTTTCTCTTTCGCGGTTCTTGTGCTCAGGCACTGCGTACGTCGCTTCTATTGAAGAAAATTGTAAGTGGTATAGTTTATTTTGTAGCCTATTTGATTTGAGACAGAAGACGAATCAGTGATGATTTTGACTTCGAAATTCCCAGCAACAGCTCGGATAATGGTGTTTTTTCAAACTTGTTCTTAATTTATTTGAAATTAGGAATATTCCAGAGGCCAAAATAATTTTAAATCGTTTTATTTTTCTTTTATGGACTTTTTGTAAATAAATAGTCAATAGATAACGAATATTATGTAGTGTAGTCTATAAATAAAAACATGTATGCCTTACCTGAATTCATGCCATTCAGTCTATCTCGTAACGAATCTTGTGTGTGTAGGTTTGGTGACCGTAGCTGTTCAGCTGTCGGCGTCTTACTTCTGATGAGCTGGTTGTTGTTTGATGCAGCTGTAAAAGTATAGGTTAACTATGTTATACACAGCTTTTATAAATGTTGGGTGTTAGGAGGAAGCAAGTAACATTCTGTAGAGGAATGAGGTGTGGTATTTCTCCAACGAAAAGGGAGGATCCTCCAACCAGGCGGGTCTTATGCCTGGAGGGCCACTGCTCAACGGTTGATGTTGGGAAGTTGTATATATGTCGTAGCCATATCATAGAATTGATCACTTCATGATGTGGCAAACCATTTCATGAAATAGTTGCATTTCATGAAATGGCCAGCTAAAACTGACCATGTTGTTTAAACGTCAACGTTTGATGATATGGCCATTCCCGTTTGGCCATATCATTAAAGAAGGGTGTCCATGATTTTCATAATTCCGAATGGTTCAAAATTCCTCATATAACAACTATTAATTTAATAGCAAGACAAATAAACACATGATTGAAGATGTTCTAACCTAACCCAAATGATTCACCAACAATAGAGAATCTGGCGCTCGGCGGCCGCTGCCGCGGCACGCTCGCTTCGCTCACTCGCTTTCGCGCTTTCGTGGTCACAAACTAACCTAACCCAAATGATTCACTAACATAGAGGGGATTTGGCGCAGGTATATAATTATGTCGTGGCCAGATCATAGAATTGCCATTGATTTTCGTTGTGTGGTCACCCTACTTTCGTTTATTTTTATTATACACTTGTCCGCCGCCATGATGCACAACAACAACATAACAATTACAGCGCCTCTACCGGTGGACAATGTTACTATTTTACGATATGATCACTAATGTTTGACCATACCATGAAGTAGCCGTGTGCTAGCTATTCATATCATTAAACGCTGATTAATTCATTGATCTGGCCAGACCATATCATGATCTGGGCCGCGGATATTGGCCATTTTATGAAATACAACCATTTCATGAAATGGTTGGCCACATCATGAAGTGATCAATTCTATTTTTTTTTCCTATTCGACTATTGTAGATGGTCTTGCGGACCTTTTCTACGTAACCGGGCTATAGATCAATTCTATGATTTGGCCACGACATATATACTATCTGCGTGTCGAATCTTGATATCGCGATGCAGGATTTGTGACATTTTATTTGACAGTTGTCATTGTTGTCGCTGTAGTCTGCTAGACGATCGTCGTGCTGCGTAGTTCTCATGTGGCGTGATAGATGCCGCTACAATTCCAACCTTACTTGCTTGTGATGCATTCTGCTGTTAATCGGCGAGACTTTATTGAACTATAAATAGCAGGATTGCCGTCGAAATTGCAAAAAAATACCTTACATATGAACTGGATTGGGTACAATATCTGACTGTTCTTTGTAACTCTAAACCCTGATAAAATTTTAGTTTTTCTAATTGTAAGGTTAATAACGACACCCCCCGTAAAGTACTGATCCAGGTTGGTTAGTAAGAAAGTTATTAGTATCTCCAGGAAATATGTGGACTTCGCTTTATCTCATAATTCTCCATGTTACCAGGTTACACACGCTCTGTGCTGTTGGTTGTCTGACACAACTGAATAACTGCCATAACTAGTCTTTCCATATTTCTAGCAACCAGTACTTCTCTTGAAAGAGGCCTATTGTCTACAGAGGGCAGTCAGTTGATAGGCGCAGTTGATACAAAATGAACAATACTCACTAGAGGCAGGTTGAACACGTGTAGCGGATCTACTTCGGGGCGCTCTGGTGGCGGCGTTGTTGCGTCTCCACACTCGTAGCGTGGTCTCATGCATCGCCGGACAGTCTTTGAGTACCTGAGAACCAAAATCAACAGTCTTAAAGTGACCGCAGACGTAAATAGTTATATCATACATTGTTTAGTATTTTATATAATTCATAACTTTCAGCATTAGTGAAACTTGGCATTGATTGTATTGGTATATCGCTATTTTGTCTTATTATGTTTTTTGGATATTTTATTATTATAATTGAGATTAGTTTTTACTCTACCGGAAGATGCCATACGTCACTGAGAAGGCTGACACTGAAAACAAGCGCTGTTAGTCTAGGCCAGGGTTCGGCAACCTTTTGAGACGGAAGAGCCAAAAGTTGCAATTTACGAAATTTCAGTTTTTAAAGAGCCACAAAAAGATTTCGTTTCATTATTATAGTATTTGCTTATACAGGCCGTGCTGTAATTAATGGATAACCTTGAAAAAGCGTTTAACAAAAAATAATTACCTACCCAAAAAAAAATACAAAACGAAAATACATTTACTATGCGTGCCAACTAAGAATAGTACTGTCAAGACGCCATTTTGTTCCGCAATACTCGTGAACTTCATTACCAAAGCGTAAGGTGTGCAAAAAAGTAAATAAAGAAATTATACTCCGTTTAATAATTTTTTGTTCACTGGTATTTCTAATCAATTTTACGCCAAGTTAATTACACAGTAATTATATTATTATTATGGCGACATATTAGGGTGACCAGTAGCATTTCGTGAAGTTAACTATATATATTGGTTAATTTTTTTCATGAATACTGCTTCCAAATATTATTAATTTATCCAAAATTATCTATTTATGGAATTTAAGAAATAACATTTTATAAAAATTAATATAACTAATAATGATATCTATGAATAAAAAAATATAACATATTTTGTTTCACAGTTTTTTTTTCTATCAGTACTAATTTGACAGCTATCGTGTGAAGTTGTAGCAAGCACGATCCTATTCTTAGTTGGCACGCATAGTACATATTTAGTCACTATATCTATCTCTCAGTCATAGTCAGTATATTTCAGTCATACTATATTATAGTACTCAATTATGGATTGATTGCACGATTTTAAGGGTTTTGATAGTAAAATAATATTTTTTTGCGTATGGAACTGGAGAGCCGCAACTTTACATCGAAAGAGCCGCAGGTTGCCGACCCCTGGTCTAGGCGTATACGGAGGCGCAGGCCGCGCAGGCAGCACAGTTCAGTCCCAGTTTTACAATCCATACAGTTGGGCAACGCCTACACGGGCGGTGACATCGCCCGACACCAGAAGCGTTGCCCAACTATATGGATTATAAAACTGGGACTAACAGTGTTTGTTGCCTGCGCGGCCTACGCCTCCGTAAACGCTTAGGCTTAACGTTGTTCTTACTTAAACGCCTCCGTAATATGACGAGTGTCAACCATTTTCTGCACAATTGATACACTATGGTCTTCCAAATGGTAACAGAATGCTTTCTGGGTAAACTAGATAAGTACAAAGTGAAGAGTGTCTTCCTTACCTGTACTACATGTTGGTGTGGTGCATGACGGACGTCAGTCTCTCCGATTTGTAGTAAGAGGTCGCCTTCGCGTAGACCTGCACATCGACTACGATCCAATACCTAAATGAAATAATTCATGTTAATAATGTGTATTTTGACGCTAATGTAGTTGGTTTTGTGAGTCTAATAAGGACCAGATTGGTAGCTATTTCGACTTCGCGAGTAGCAGCAGTTTTCAAGAGGATGGCCAGCAGTACCATCTTCGTAAGGTCGGGTCGGGCCGTAGCTCAACGTCGTATACATTTAGTTAGAAAGCAAGACCCACGTCACTCAGCCCTGGTCAGTTAGCGTCAATGACCAGCCTGGACTACGAAAGAATTCCACTCCGTCGCCAGGCCAGCGAGCCGTAAGGAGATGAACCTGGCACCATAATTATGCCCGAAAAAGGGCAATAGGGTCGCCATTTATTACATGGGACTTAATACAAGAGGCAAAACATGGGTGTCCAGACTCCTGTAATAGAACTCCTCTGCTTACCCCTTACGTACGTACCTTCTTGACCTTCTGTCCGTGCACGCTATCAGCTATTGTGAAGCCAAAGCCGGCAGCGCCTCGACGTAGTGTTAACACTAATTCACGTCCCGGTTCATTGGTTGTGTTGTTATCAGCTCGAGATTGATGTTCTGCAATACATCAGCCATTATAAATTTAGAATTAACATGCTTTGGGATTAGAAGCCTTAATTCTTTTACGCAAAGTTCAGTTTCAGTTGCAACAAAAATTGATTTAAAAACTTTTCAAAATTTGTTTGTTATAATGAAATCAACTTAATTCATACGTTCTTAAAGTTGAAATTTGTGTAAGCTGAAATAACGTCATTTGTTTTCGTATCGGTTTTTAAGTATACTAGCGCGATTAATTTGGCAATAAATCCTACAACACTTAATTTTACCAGTCTAGAGGCGGAACCATACAGGCCGGTATGATAGGGGTTTAAGGGTTTGTACACAAAACTGCGAAACGGCGCGATGCGAATTCGCAACGCTGAAAACCGCGATATGAATTGCTGCGATGCGATTTCGTGCGGCAAGGCATCTCCCTTTCACGATTCGGGTGACCATTCCTTCGACGACCGTCAACCGTACTGAACTTATTTTGTAAACTAGACTAGGTCGTGACATGAATCGTAAAAAGGAGTGCTCACTTTTATTATTTGGAAATAAACTTTTACATACGTTCTTCCAAGCTTCTTGTTTAGTGAATTTATTTTTATAATCCTATTTACTAGTGTCCCAAAGAACAGGGCGCTCCTCAATCAGTGATATTAAAAAATCTACGTCGTACTCTGCCATTTCTTTTACATCAAATTTGCATGCGTCTTGCCCACACGCCGTCTCAGAGCGCACTAAAATGGCGTCAGCAAGTGTGACGTAACATCGCAGGAATGCGCGATGCGAATCAATTCGCAAGTTCTTGCGATGCGTCGCGCGAGCTCGCAGATTATTACGATGCGACGTCGTGTCGCAGTTTTGTTTACAGACCCTAAATGTCTACCATTGTTGTGCACACTCTGATTAGGAACTTCAGGGCTATCTGAACAGTTATTTAAATATCGTCATAGTTTTAATTACCAGAGCGTTCATGAGTAGTCCATAAACTGAATAAGTTATTGATAAGCCGGAAGACAGCTTGTCTAGATTAAACAAGTGTTCTTACCGTTAGCCAAGGACAGCACATGGTCAAGAGATGGACATCGCGGCAGCTCCTGGTTATCATCATTGATGGTCAGCTCATCCAGGTCAAAAGATCTGGACATCATCCGCCGCTGCCCAGGACTGTGCGGCGGAGGTCCACCGTCCGTTTTATCCCGACCCTGGTTAGTTGGGTCATGGTTCGGAGAATCCAGGTTGAATCTGGAATTATATGCCGATCTGAATATTTCTCTAGATTGTCCTTGTTACTAAGGAATTGGCTTATTGCATGATCTGTCGATTGTCAGAGTAAGTTTCCTCTGTGCAGCTGATGTCAACGTTAGGGTAACGAACTGAGCTGGCTTTCAAAGCTGTTAATACTAGTCGATGGATCAGTATCTGAAATAGCTATAGAGCAGGGGTGGCCAACTTGATTCGTCCCAAGATCTACTGTTTACTGAGTAGACTGTGTGCGATCTACCAATTACATAATCAGTACCTCTTCATTCAACTTACATTAAACTTATATTTTTCTTTGCCTTGCTATGATCGACTGGATTAAGAGCCGCGATCGACTGGTTGGCCACCTCTGCTATAGATAGACTTGTCTCTAAAGTAGTTCATCGTATTTGATGCCTTTGTTGAGATCTTTACAGGGTTGTTGACACATAACATTTTTTTACGTGTGTCAGTCATTTCTTTTTTGTACCAGCCCAAATCATATCCCAAAAAGCAATAAGATAAATCGGGAAATCCCGGATATTTCCCCGCAAAAAGCTCGCGTTGTCAGACTGTATGGCTAGGTATACATGAATAGGTTTTGGTTACATAGAGAAAACGAAATACATCGCATGCAGGCGAGCTTAACCTTAATGGAAGTTACAGTAAGCGCGCGAACTGAAAGCATTCGGGGCCTGAGGTTCGCTCCCTCCTCCCCCCGCACACCTCACTTCACACGCCGGCAAGTGTAGTACCGTCTTTGTCATCTGAAGCTGCGGTCCCACGGCCCGCCTGACATTGCCTGTCGAGGCTTGTCGCAGCCCGTGTCGAGCAATTTTGAACTTACCGACTCCCGACAGATCTGACGGGCGACGACAAGCCACCACAGGCCTGTCAGAAAAACAGGCCATGGGATCGCAGCTCAACAGCACTAACGCATTGTCACGCAGTGTCAGCTCTCCATTCAGTACGCGCGCGTAGTGTAGATTTTGACTTCCCTCTTTATCTTATAAGTAGGTATTAATATAATATTCACCTGGTCCGTAACGCCCTAGTTAGCTGTTGCATAGCAACGGCGTCTGAAGTGGCGGGAGTGGTCGCATCTACTGCTAACGTGCTTAATACACGAGTGTTCGGGTCCTCCGAGTCGAAGGATAGAGGGTAACCTACGGAAACATATTCAAAGCTTAAAATACACTCGGGAGCAATGAAACTGGGTCACCAACATAAACCTTTTTTATCAAGAAAAACATTGTACACCGATTCCCTTATTCGCCAACTAAACAAAATTTTTTTTTTTTGGAAAACATTGTCCCCTTCTATGATTTCTCCTGTATCGTGGGTGCATTTACAAATCTTCACATGCACAAACACCCAGACCCGGAACAACTATCTGTAGGCCATACAAATATTTGTTTCATGCGGGAATCGAACCCACGACCCGCAGCGCAGAAGCCAATCGGTCAACCACTGCACCAAACGTGTCGTCAAACAGACGTCGCGAGAAACCAAGTTAAGCTAAGTTAAGAACTAAGTTAGAGATGTTTAACTATAGTCCGACCGGATAACTCAGTCCTCGCCCGTGACGTTACAGGGACGTGGGGGATGACGACTAAAAGATGATTTCCAACAAACGGCTCGCATCCGTCCGTATCCTTTCCGATCCGATGCGATGCGAGCCGTTTGTTGGAAATCATCTTTTAGTCGTCATCCCCCGCGTCCCTGTAACGTCGCGGGCGAGGACTGAGTTTTCCGGTCGGACTATAGTTTACGCCTTGAACTTCATCGTGTTTATAGTCGATACGTTACGACGTGTCGTCTAAATTTGTATGGAAACTTTAGTTCAAACTAAATTTTACAGTTCTTATTTATGTCCATCTCTTTCTTATTTATCAGAGTGAAAAAGATGGCAATAGTCTATATTGAAGTTTAGTTAGAGCACAACAGAATCGGCATCGTAGTTTAATATTGTTTTGTTTATTTTGGCCTCCCTGATTAAACATGAAGTTAAAATCAAACTTACTAACTGGTTGCAGAAGTTAACGTATGACGAAACGGAGAATCTTATTACAATTGTCTCCTAACAGAACTAATATTGTATTTAAATGAAGGCATTGTTTGTTTAATTTACGTTGTTGTATCTACAAGGTTAGTCGGAAAGGGGGTAGGTACTAAGCCGAAAGGGTGTTAAAGTACCTATAATAAGGGATAACTTTTGTTCTACAACTTTCCCCAAAACTCGATAGTTTGAGAGAAAATAGCATTTCAAAGATTTCGTAAAAAATATGCTAAAATCTATCTGTCCATAGCTATGATCAGCTGTTTTTACAATTTAGGTCATATTTGGGGTCACGGAATAGAAAATTAATTTTCTGCATTCATAACTTAAGCAGGTATGTTTTTTTTTTAGAAAAATCTTTCTTTTTTTGCATGCAAATAAAAATTATCGAATTTTGAAATTTTAACACTTGCTTTAAAATAGTCATCAGTGATACTATAGGTGGCCTGCGGCTTAGTACCCCCTTTCCGACTAACCTTGTATAAGTACTTGCATGACATTACCTGTTGTAAGCCATTGTACCTGGAGAAATTTTGGCTCCTAAAACACAGGCTTTTGGCCTAGTTTAGGAGGCAGCAGTTCGCCATTTTATGTGACTCTATTGTACAATATTTATTTAATCCCCGTGTACTTATTTATGTTTTTCAAAGTGTACAAATAATACAATTTTATTATGTTATTATTATGTTGGTGACCCAGATTCATTGCTTCCGAGTGTATACGAGTTTCACTTCACTTGGGTGAGTAAGTACATCCGGGCAAGTTCATGTCTGTGAAATGATATTCTTTACTTACCCCTCACCAGGTGTAGCGTGACGTCAGTACCGGGGGTAATAGACTGGAAGACCTGTGCAACGAGCGCGTGTGACAAGCCACGCACTCCTCGATTGCCCACGCCCACTACCACATCGCCGGGACGAAGTGCTCCTGTGGACATGGAAGAAGACATAGTAAACATTTTTACATGTTAGATAGAACTGCCTCATTAGTCTAGTGGTGGCAAGCGCGACTGCTGTTCGTGAGGTCCTGGGTTCGATCCCCAGGTCGGGCAAAGTGTTATTGGGTTTTTTCATGCGGAATTCCTCAGTACCAGCCCGGAGTTTGGATTTGTGCCCGGTTGAGTGCGATAGGCTCACCCTGGGAGCCTGGCTCGCCTAAAATGGGACTTAACACATAATGGCGAAATGGCGGTGTTACTATACACCCTTGCCCAACCCTTCGGGGAATACAGGCGTGATGTTATGTTGTAGATAGATAGAAATGCTTTGTTGTACATAAGAAAAATACGATATTTGACTACTATTAAAAATGTACAACAACTTAGTATTATTTTAAAGAAAGTATAGATGGAACTCGATACTTTCGAACTGTCTACTACTGTCTTACTACTTTCCTTTTCGAACCTGCCCACCGAACATAATTCCTTTTGGTTTGAGTACCAATTTTTCAGAATAGGTACTAATGAGTTCAGCGGGTAAGTCCGTTTCATTATTATTAAGATATTTTTGTAAGTACTTATATTATAATTTACCAACATATGGATGTACCTTGTCCGAAATAAATTTGATTGATTGATTGATACGTGTAAAAATAAATAAAATCGATGAAAAAATGGAGGAGCTAACACGCTTGCGAATGTCGCGCGAAAGTGATGTTGTACGGAGTAATATCAAGTAATTATGAAGTTTTAGTGTCTACTACAAGTTTAGGCAATATAACTTACCTTTATGTTTTGTAAAAAAAGGTGACTAATGTAATATGTTTTATCTTATCTTATCTTTTAAGGTATGACGTCATTGTGGTAGTAATTGTTCACTAGAGAACAATTTTCAATCGTTTATAACTTCGGCATTTTATATTGCACTGATTGTTTCACTGTTGCGTATCATTTTTTAACAGTTTTGAGTTTTTTAATAAAAATAATAATATTCAGATACCCTATAGAAAAAATCAGTAACAATCTATATCTATATAATATTATAAAGAGGAAAAATTTGTATTTTTGTATGTAACGAATAAACTTAAAAACTACTGGACCGATTTCAAAAATTCTTTTGCCGTTAGAAAGCTATATTATAACTGAGTAACAGACTACGGGCGGAGCCGTGAAGACACAGCTAGTATTAATTAAAGGTATAATAGCGTTCTTATTGCTGATAGCGATATCTTCCAAACGACTTTAGGATGGACATGGGAGACGTGAAAGATAGATCATGGGGTCAGACAGCGCTGGTTTTCAGCGACAGCCGGAGTTCCGTTTCAAACATTGTAAGACCCGGTAATATGTTCGTAAAACGTTCAAGTGACTCACCGTCAATCCAGGCTGGACTATGTGGCACAATACTGCGGATTTGTAGATAGCCTTCCGTTTCTGGTATACCTTCAGCACCGATCAGCGTGAAGCCCAGGCCCTGCAGACAAAATTCCTTTATTATACCAGACAAACTATTTGGTTTTTTGCATGACTGTTATCACATTCCCTTGCCGTTGTTTTCGGCATAGGATAGGCTACGTAGGCCATCTCTGCTGGCCCTACAAATGCAGAAGGTGCGATTAATATATTGCAACATGCAACCCAAACCGATACGACACGTGTTTCGCCCCTCCACGGGGCATCCTCAAGAGATTATGGGCGCTGCATACTGCATCCAAGCTTGATGAACTATTGTATGGCACGGATTTCCGGAAAGTACCGCTAGATTCAATTGATGTATGATACATGTCTTGATTCAATTGATACATGTTTTTCATTTCTGTAAATAAATCTGTTACGGACACAAGTCAACGTAATGTTTTTTTAAGACTAGACGTCGCCGGCATTTCCTATCTGACTAGCTCTGAGAAGAAAAGCCGAAACAAACTCAGAGATCAACGTCTCTTTTAAAGTCCAGACATTGTAGTGTAAAAACTATGCGAGTGAAACGATGCAGGGCAACATCTGGAATGACCTTTTGAGGTGTCATAGCAGGTTTGAGTTGACCTGTCCTAACTGACAGCACATCTGCATCAGTCATCGCGGAGCATTGTTTATCAATAATCAGCAGTACACTCCTAGTCTTCGGGCTGATATTTAAAAGTGAAGTGAATGAACTGTCCTTTTGAACATGCTCGCGTTATTAACCTCGACTGTCACGGTCGCTGATCAAGGATAAACAGGGTCAAAAACGGTTCACGGTTCAGCTCCTTTCTGGCCGGAAATAAGGGTATCTTTTAAAGAAAGTCGTAGTGACTAATACATTATTCTAATATCTTATTGTCGGTATATGAATAAAATAGTCTTTAATTTATGTAAATGGTGGCCGTAATAATAAAAGTCAAAATTAAGTTTATTTTCTACTTAATAAAACTCGATTGAGAGACGGACGACGTACAGCCGACAGGCGCGGGCGCAGCCAAAGAATTTGGGGGGTCATATTAACAGTAAAATAAATTCGAGCACATTAGAATTTATTGCACAAAAAATGTTTTTGTAAATTATAAATTTTTAGAAGGTTTGTCAATGGGGTAGGCAACTGTGGAACTAATGGCGCCACTTTCGATTGTACCTATGCCATCTTATTGGTTGCAATGTGTTTGACATTATTGCTAATATGAATATGATGGTTCTGATTGGTTCAAATAACTAAGTACTGAGGTGCTGCCATCTGCTTTCGTTTTGCGTTGCCTTCCCCATTTGTCGTGTACGATTTGGGGGGGGGGGGGGGGGTCATGACGCTTACGCCCCCCACCGCAGCCGATGGGTGTAGGGCAGGGGTCGGCAACCTTTTGAGACAAGATCCAAAAGTTGCAATTTCCTAAATTTCACAGTTTTTAAAGAGCCACTAAAATATTTCAATATTATAGTATTTGCTTATGATACCTACTATATCTATCTCTCAGTCATAGTCAGCATATTTCCGTCATACTATAATATAGTACTCAATTATGGATCGATTGCACGATTTTAAGTGTTTTGATAGTAAAACAATTATTTTTTGCGTGTGGAACTGGAGAGCCGCAACTTTACTTCGAAAGAGCCGCAGGTTGCCGACCCCTGGTCTGGGGGGTAAACTTTTCTCATCAAGGGCCAAAAAAAAACAAGTCAATCTTATTGGGGTTCAGAATTATCATGACATGATTTTAATATTAGTCATAAGAGTTTTCAGTCGTTCTCACCCTACAGTGGGACATTGAAGGCGTATGATAATAATAACAGAATTTAGTAGTGTCGACACAAACACAACGTAGGTATCTACATTTATTGTCGAGACTATTCGAAAGGTTCTTACGACTATGGTTGCAGGCGGGATCGGAGCTGGCCCGTGGGCCGTAGTTTGCCCATCACTGTGTGTCACGCACATCATCCAGACCAGGTGTGGCCAACCAGTCGATCGAGATCGACCGGTCGATCGCGGCTCTTAATCCAGTCGACCATTGCAAGGCAAAGAAAAATATAAGTTTAATATAAGTTGAATGAAGAGGTACTGATTATGTAATTGGTAGATCGCACAGTCTACTCAGTAAACAGTAGATCTTGGGTCGAATTAAGTTGGCCACCCCTGATCCAGACTCTAGAAGCATGAAATTTTTCACAAGAATTCTGTATAAAACCGAGGTGAAAACTAAGAAATAATTTTTGAAAATTCATCTCCTAAGGGGTTAATCCGATAGGAAATCCCATCGGGCACAGGTCTAGTAAAGATATAAATTATTTGACGGAGTACAAAAATATTTAGTAGGTGCCTACTTAACATATTTGAACAATGATGTGTCTTTAATTGGTTTAAAATTCTGTTTCAATACGCAATACCGGCAAATGATGGCATGACATCGGAAATCATTCGCATAGCTAACAATGACTCAGAATAGTAAATAATTCTTAAATATTTGTCCAATTACTTACCTGAGTGCCTTTTGTAAGAGTGAGAGTGAATCTCTCGCCGCGAAGCTCCCCCGTGGGCGTCGGCCCGTTAGACTGGCCGGTGCCACCATTTTCTGAAGATAATTTCTCCGCTGAAATAAATTCAATAAGTAAATATTAACTTAGTGAAACTGCCTCGTTGGTCTAGTGGTGGCAAGCGCAACTGCTGATCGTGAGGACTTGGGTTCGATCCCCGGATCGGGCAATATTATTAGGTTTTTCCGTGTGGATTTTCTCAGAGCAGCTCGGAGTTTTGATTTGTGGCTAGTTGATGGCAATAGGCTCGCCCACTATTACATGGGACTTAAACGTAACGGCGAAATGAGGATGTTACTTACATCTCTGCCCAACTCTTCGGGGATTACAGGTGTGATTTTATGTTATGTAATTCTCCTTGTAAGTTACAAACTCTTAAAGCATATACCTTAAAGAGGAAACGGACAATTTAAAGATGGTGTCTTATTCATTTAGATTCATGATGAAAATATGTAGTTTAAAAAACTAAAAAACACGCTTTTATCACGCACTAAAAATTATAACTGAAGAGTTCCACTATCCACCTCTTTGCTCCATCATCAGATCAGCTCCAAGATACCAAATTATAGTATTGTCATCCGAACTACATATACACACAAAGTTTCATTTCGATAAGACAATTAGAAGTAGGTTAAAACTGACTCCCAAGATTTTATTACATTGTTAGTTAGTTACAAGTGAAGCTAATATAAAGCGTGTAAAAACGCGTAACATGTAAGTAAATAACACGAGTATAAGGGTCCTGGGTAGCTTCCGGCAAATAATAGGCAACACCTTACCACTTGTGGGTGCCGAAATAGCGACTAATGCCAGGAGATTCTATGGTCAAAAACTTTGCTTACTAATGGTAGCATTTGTTATTGTCAAATTCGCCATATTAATATACTCGTAACATATTTTTACCTGCTATAGCTACTGATGTATGGGAGGGGTTATTTTGGGTAAAGATACATACATACATACATAATTAGCCCACTAATGGGCACGGGCATCTTCTCAGAATGAGAAAGGCTTAGGCTTTCGTCTACCACGCTGGCCTGGTACGGGTTGGCAGACTACACACACCATCCAGAACTTTATGGAGCCTTCTTAGGTGTGCAGGTTTCATCACAATGTTTTTCCTTCACCGTTAATGCAAGTGATAATAAAATTCTGATCCGCACATAAATTCGAAAAGTCAGAGGTCCTACGGGCCGGGATGGAACGCAGACCCTCCTGCATGGAAGGCAAGCGTTCAACCGCTAGGCTATCATAGCTTATAAAAGATACAAGACACTTTATTTTATGGTGCGTCCCGCAGCTAAGTGGCGTCGCCATCAGTTAAAAAAATAATTGATAAAAGTGACAAACGTGGCCGTTTTTAGTAATTTTGACGTGACAACGTCTAATAAAACGATGAACGCCAGCAGCATGGACGAAAAAGCGTGACTCATTGTCACATTCGGTCTGAGGCGAGCGTGCGAGCGAGAGCGCGGAACAAGCGATAGACAGGCACGATGTTTTGTTATGACGTTGTCACGTTAAACTATCGTCCGTAAACCGACATTACAGACAACCATTTTTTTTGATCTATAACTACAGTTAACAATATTTTACAGAGTCGATAGTTTCTAAATAAACTACAGTACCTATACTTCAGATTCCACGTTTAAAATTTTCGTTAAATTATGTAAGTACTCATCGAGTAATTATTTTTTAACTGATAGCGGCGCCACTTAGCTGCGGGAAGCGCCTTAACCAATAACGCTCGGTAAATTATAGGAATTTGTCTTTAATCGATAGTTAGGGGCAACTAATTATATCATGTGCACAGGCAGAAGTATATTCCAGTGTGTTAATCTATACTAATATTATAAAGCTGAAGAGTTTGTTTGTTTGTTTCTACGCGCTAATCTCAGGATCTACTGGTTGGAATTGAAAAAATATTTTTGTGTTGATAGTCCATTTATCAAGGAAGGTTATAGGCTATATAACATCACGCTACGACCAATAGGAGCGGAGCATAAATGAAAAATTTAGCAAACACGGGGAAAATGTCCACCCGTGCGAAGCCGGGACGGGCCGCTAGTATCAAATAATACGATGACCGATTCTGTGAAGCGGAGAATTAGGGTGAAGTCAGACGAGCGTAATTTTTTGAGTTGTGAGTCTCGTAATTTCTGCTACATTCGGTTTTATACAAAACTCCTGTTCGTTCACACGGCGACGCAAAATGAGTTTGTTAAATCCTTCAAAAAAATTACGCTGACTTATTTTACGCGACTCACAGCTCAAAAAATTACGCTCGTGTGGCCTCACTCTTATAACAACAACGCTAAGATGAAAATATTAAAGAACGCACATATCACGACATTTAATATCAACAGAGATGTTTTTAGCATTCCAGTTTGAATGAACCTCAAAAGATTAATGACTGTCAACACTTTAGAAATTAAATGAATTTATTCTACTGTGTGTTCCCTGTACCATGTGTATTCAGTTATGTAAATCAGCATGAATAATCCAACAAATTACTGTCTGCTACGCTTAATTGAGTCGATATATTGCAGCTTTTACTTTGTCCACACTAAATTAAGATTCCTTTATAAAAACAAGATTTTATAGTGAATTCTTTAATTTATAAGGCGGATGTCAGTGGATACGCCAGTAGAGGACGCCCTAGTAGGACATGCATCGATGTTATTGGTGATGTTCTTCACAAAGAACAGGTGCGTAGTATTCTCAACCGGCGTGCGTGTATGAAGCGAAAGGAGTATGTAAGGATCGTAGCATGTGGCGTTCTATAGTTTCTGCCTACCCCCATGGGAAAAAGGCGTGAGTTTATGTATGTAAATATTCTTTTTTTTTGTCCTACCCTTGATATCTTGGTTGCGTTAACAGACACAAATTTCACATGCACAGACACCCAGACCTAGAAAAATTATCTGTAGACCAAACAAATATTTGAACCGTGCGGGAATCGTCAGTCACTACGCTAACCGTGACATGATATTATTAGGACTAATAATTAACATAACATAACGCCTGTATTCCACGAAGGATTGGGCAGAGGTGTATAGTAACACCCTCATTTCGCCGTTGTGTTTAAGTTCCATGTAATAGGGGGCGAGTCTATTGCCATCAACCGGGTACAAATACAAACTCTGGGCTCTGGGCGAGAACTCCTAATGAAAAAACCCCAATAGCCTTTCATGATTTGCTCCAACTGTTTTAATATACAGGGTGTAAACGAGATCATGTAATTCCTGCAAACCTCATGATGTACTGCTGACATAGATTAACCCTGAACGGGATAATTTTGGATTGAATAAAAACAATTTTACAAAAAGTAAACAGGTGTTCTTAACATGAGGCATTTTAGCGTCCTGAGTTAAATGACCGCGCGGCGAGCGATAGCCGCGCAATTCGCTAGGGGGCGCTAAAATGTCTTACGTTAAGAACACAAATGTTTACTTCTCATATTTTTTTTTTATTGAATCCAAAAGTATCCCGTTCAGGGTTGATCTATGTCAGCAGTACGTCACGAGGTTTGAAGGAATTGCATGATCTCGTTTACACCCTGTATAAAACACACTGTATATAGAAATTAGAAACGAAAATGCTAAAGAAATGTGTGCAGCAGTTACTTATTTTGCCAACAACAGAAATCATTGAGTATTTTGAGAAAGTTGGCCGAGGCAATGATGGTAAACCATTGGTTAGCATACTTAACACTGTTTGAGCAGTATTGAAAAACTTTAGGTATGAACACCATAGTTAAATAACACATAAGTACACCTTTCATGGGCCAGCCATAGGGCTGTTTCAGACGAGCGGTACTTTGCCGACGATAAGGGTAACTGCAGCCGTTACCACAAGTTTCCCTTGTCGCCAAATTACCGCTTGTCTGTAAGATCCCTTAGATAATCGACCTCACTCATTCTTTCCATGTGACTGAACATCAAAGCCTTACCTTTTAGTTAATGGCTATTCATTCATTCTTTCCACATGACCAAACCAATTAGGAATACCTTTCACAATAGGTTTATGACTTCATCCTCCTATTATCCTATAATTGGTTAATAACATACAATAAAACTATACTCCTTTTCATGTAACAATAGATAAAAGTGGCCCACCAAGGTACACACATCAAAAAAACTTTGCGATCACTAGCATAAGCTGATATAATTTTTTAAATTGAACTTTATCAAGAAAAAATCTTTGTTGTGTGTTTTATTTAAATAGAAATACCCAGTTTGAAATTAAAAAATAAAACTAATTCTTATTTTTTTTTTAAAATTGAGTAATTAATCATAATGTAATTGTAACAGAAATTTGATAGAAAGAAAAAGACTGTTTAACCAAACTTAAACAACAATTTATTAATAAAAGGTTTATATTCAATATAATATAACTCCTCCCCTGGCTCGAACACATGCGAAGATCCTCCTGGGCATACTGAGAATCAAGTTATCCAGCATTTCTTGGGGTAACCTGTCCCATTCTTGAATAGCGGCTTCCCTGAGCTCTGGCACTGTCTGGGGACGTGGCTGACGGTTCCAAACAGCTCGCTTAAGAGCGTCCCACGCGTGCTCTACTGGGTTTAAGTCAGGCGAGCCAGCAGGCCAGTCTAACCTTGTGATGTCGTATTCTCGGAGAGCAGCATTGACTCGTCGAGCTCGATGGGCGGGCGCATTATCATCGACCAGTACAAATTGGTGCCCATGGTTTACTCGGAATGGTCCGACAATTCCATCAATAGCAACTGCTCTGTACATGTCTGCTGTCATGAAGCCTCGATACGGGATCAAAGGCGTTCTAGCTCCAATGATAATGCCACCCCAAAAGGACACCGATTTCCCGCCTTGCTGAACTGTTCCAGTGGCAGTTCTTTGCCTTTCACGGTCTCCTGGTCTTCTCCAGACACGGACACGTCGGTTATCTGGATGAGTACTGATTCGCGATTCGTCAATGAAGAGACAGTTTTGCCAAATGTTTTCTTCTTCATTTTGCCGAAGCCTAGCCCACTGTAATCTCCGTCGTTGACGTTGCCGGGAATTCTGAGGAGCTCGCCAAGACCTCCGTGCTCGTAATCTATCCTGGTGCAAGCAATTCCGAATGGTCTAAGTGCTAACTTCAAGCCCAGAGGCGGCCCGAACTTCTGCTTTTATTTTAGTGGCGTTGATTGTTGGGTCACGGGCTGCCAGCAATCTAATATAGCGCTTTTGGGCAGCAGTCAAAACAGTTGGGCGACCACTGCGGGGTCGGTTAGCTAAATTATCCATCCCGTGGTACCTCTGCAACGTGGTCACGACACAGGATTGGGATACAGCAACTCAGCGTGCTATTTCTCTCGCGGTGTATCCTTCTTCCCTCAAAGTTACTATTCTTGCTCGTAAAACTTCTGATAATCCTCTTGGCATTTTTCAATCACAACTTTCCGCGAAAATTTTAAATCCGTTAAAATTGACTAAATCAGATTTCCGAATGAGCGTAAGCTAGGACTTAAAGCCTTTTTATATGGAAATACAATTGAACTGTTTTATTGTTTTATATTCTAAATCTATATTTTTAAATAAAGAATCTAAAAAGAAGAAGAAATCATAATATAATCTACCGTAACAAAAAAACATTCCATTTTTCAAAGTGATCACAAACTTTTTTTGATGTGTGTATATATATCTTTTTAATCGTTCTACCTAGCCTTTTCTCAACTATGTTGTGGTCAGCTTCCAGTATAACGAGATGCGATGATGAGATGATTCATGTCAATCACATTTGATTGACATGAATTGTATATTGTTTTTTTTATTTTGTAATGTAGGTAATTGAATTTTATTTTTTGTTTTTTAATTTTTATGATTTATTGTACTAATGTAATGTGTTAGTTTTATAATTTTAATAAGCGTGACTATTTACTATGTATCTTTCAAACACAATGTAATTTGTTCTTGAATAAAATTGAATTGAATTGAATTGCAGCTGAATACCAGTATTTTACACGGAGTGTTATTGGGTTTTTCCGTGTGGAATTTATCAATAGCAGCCTAGAGTTTGGATTTTGCCCAGTTGATGGCAATAGGCTCGCCGCCTATTACATGGGACTCAAACATAACGGCGAAATGAGGGTGTTACTATACATCTCGGCCCAACTCTTCGCGGAATAGAGACGTTATGGTATGTTACACGGAGCGACTGCCATCAGACCTCCGCAACCCAGTTACTGGGCAATGCTGATATCTTAAGATTAGACCGGTTGTTAGACTTTCGGGCTTCTGACTGTAACGACTGAATAAAAGTACGTTACATATCTTTTTAACCATTATTTAAAATATATTAACTTCTTTATTGTTATGCTTAGCCAAGGAGGCTGCTCCGTCTGCCTAAGCAACAGCTGCACATTATCACTGCAGCCATCACTGGCAATGGTTCTATTAATAAATATCTCTTTGTTATAGGAGTTATAAAAAATCCTATATGAAGAGCATGCATGCTGAAGGACGAAACGGCGACCTAAATTCTACTGAACTGCCCTAAGGTCGCCATTTACAGGGGTACTTCGGTAACCCAAGTACTCTCCAAGAGATCGTCAGCAACATTAAAAGTTTGCTGGGCCTTTCTAGAGGAGTTGGGTTCGATCGAATAACAACTTATTCCATCTATGTATACTCAAAATACGCGCATTGACGTGGAGTTGCTGAAACCTGCCCGTTTACACTAAACTATTGTTTTGTTAACCAGACCGTGTATTTCATAAGTTCTAGCCGCCATTCCTATATCTTATACCTTTAAACGAGCAATTCTTGTATATATATATATATAATCTGAATCTCGGAAACGGCTCCAACGATTTTCATGAAATTTAGTATGCAGGGGGTTTCGGGGGCGATAAATCGATCTAGCTAGGTTTCATTTAAAAAAAATGTCGTTTTATCCGTGTTTTTAGGCAATGAAAAGCTGCTACAATATCATTAGAATACGAAAGTAAATTTCGCCACCGTTTACAATGTTATAATAGCTCAGGTGGGAAATCGGGCGGTCACGAAAACCTGAAAACCCTGGTTCGAGTCCTGCTGATTATTTTTTTCCCTTTTTTTTAAGTTCCTTCTTTTTTTTACAAGTTTTTATAATTTATTTTTGTTTTTATACGCTTTTATTTAACTTGCAATGTTTGTATGTATGTATGTTCGGTTGAAATCTTGCAACTGTATTTTGAATCACTTCCTCTTATCCTAAGGAGTTGAATTTAAAAATGTTGGTTCATTTCCGATGACAATACATTTTTTTGGTAAGCATGACCTGAATCGACATCCAGGATTAGCTCCAGATAAAGGAACTCTTCAACGCTCAACAGCACAGACACGAAATGTTGTGTACGCATTGTATTATGATAGCCGGTTTTAATTTTTACCGTGACATGGTTGCTGCACTCAGGGTTTGGTCCTGACTAGGGAACTCTTCAATGGTTAGCAGCACAGACACGAATTTTGGGTACGCATTTTATTGTGATAGCTGGTTTTAAGTTTTGCCGTGACATGGTTGCTGCACTCAGGGTTGGGTCCTGACTAGGGAACTCCTCAATGTTTAGCAGCACAGACACGAAATTTTGTGTACGCGTTTTATTATGATAGCCGGTTTTACGTTTTACCGTGACATGGTTGCTGCACTCAGGATTGGGTCCTGACTAGAGAACTCCTCAATGGTTAGCAGTACAGACATGAAATGTTGTATACGCGTTCAATTATGAAAGACCGTTCTAAATTTCAACATGATATACCGACTAAAAAATAAATAAATGAATAGTACAAAAAACATTTTTAAAAACAAGGTTTTATTTAAATGGTCTAAAAAGAAGAAAATAACCTTTAAATTAAATCTATCCCATCAATTTATTACATTATACAACTAATTTATTTAAATATTATAAAAGCTTGTCGGGAGATACTAAATAAACAAGAATGCAATATGTATGTACAATAACTAATAAATGTAAAGTGTAGTAATTCTAAGAAAAAATGTACCTATGTACTTCATAAAATTGTATTTCTCGCGACAAACTTTTATATTGTTTTAATAAATTAGTTGTATAATGTAATAAATTGATGGGATCGATTTAATTTAAAGTTTATTTTCTTCTTTTTAGACCATTTAATTCCTTTTTTTTTCTAACCAAAAAACAAGATTTACCAAAAAAAAAACCGAGCTAAGCTCGGTCATCCAGGTACTCCATTCTTAATTGGCAAGGCTTATACCTTCAACATATAACATCACGCGCGTATTCCCCGAAGGGTTGCGCAGCGGTGTATAGTAACACCCTAATTTCGGTCTCATGTAATAGGGGGCGAGCTTATTGCTATAAACCGGGCATAACTCAAAACTCCGGGCTGCTACTGAGGAATTCAACAAGGAAAAACCCAATAACACTTTACCCCTGGTGATCAAACCCAGGATGTCGCTAGATCAACAAGGCGGTTAGGTACCTTCAAGATTTCTATTAATCTTATACAGGGTTATTTGTAAAACACTGACAACCTCTCAGGACTATGTTAATAACATCACAATCAACAACCTTTGTTCTATGAATTTTAAAAATTCATCATATTTTAGGTCATCAGATTTTCATACAAAAATAAAAATATTTAAATTGAACGGTCTAAATGTTACGAAGTGTATGCGAAGCAAAAGAAAGCGATAGTAAAATAGCGAGGGGAGCGGGGTTAGGGCGGCGGGGGCGCTTTAGAGCGTTCAATTTTTTTTTTGTATGAAAATCTGATAAACTGAAATATGATGAATTTTTAAAAGTCATAGAACAAAAGTTGTTGATTGTGATGTTAGTAACATATTCCTGAGAGGTTGTCGGTGTTTTACAAATAACCCTGTATAGCAAAAGTATGAGAATACATAACTACAATAACACAGTTATCAAACCAGTTCTGGCTGAATTAGTTCCAGTCGAGTGGAACATACTACTACATAATAATAATTGATTGATTGCTTCCTGAATTTCAGATTGAGACCGAGCATTACATAAGGGATTTATAATTTGAGTGCGTAGTAGACTATGAATTTCGAATTTATAGCATAGCGCCTCGTTGGTCTAGTGGTGGCAAGCGCGTCTGCTGATCGTGAAGCCCTGAGTTTGATCCCCAGGTCGCACAAAGTGTTATTGGGTTTTTCCGTGTGGAATTCCTCAGTAAGTAGCCCAGTTATCGGTAGCTGGTAACACTGGACTATGTTGGTAAAGGAGGGTATAATCGTCAAGATGAATCAACGTACCCGAAGTTATAAAAACACTGGTCATTCGACGGAAGAAGTCTGACCTTTTATATCTGATTTGGTTGTTCTTATTTTCTGATCTTGTGTAAATTATTATATTGTGAAGTAGCTTCTGTAACTAACCGCTAACCCAATTATAAGTACTTTCAGTGGTGGAGAATCTATGTTGGTTTAATTTACTTTATTTACCATGCTCCTGACATACTGATATTAGCTATAACTTTAATGATAGATTCACCCCTACAAGATTCTGTTGTATGTATTTTATAGCCCGGAGTTTGGATTTGTGCCCAATTGATGGCAATAGGCGCACCCCCTGTTGCATGGGACTTAAACATAACGGTGAAATGAGGGTGGTAGGTACTATACACCTCTACCCAACTCTTCGCGAATACAGGTGTGGTATTTGTGTATGTTTATATTAGTATAGCGCAGTTATCAAACAGTGTACAGACTATTCCTGGATGTTTGGAAATTGGGGATGGGTGATAGTTTTGACGTCAAGCATTGTGAAAATGTAGTCAGTAGGCACGTAGTAGCACGAATGCTAACGAGTTAATGTGAGTGAATTTTAAATCGGAAATACTCGTTTAAATTGAAAACAAGATATATGAATGTGAACGAAGCGAAAGGAGTATGTAAGGATGTGGCGTTCTAGAGGGTGTAAACAAATCATACAATTCATTCAAACCCCGTGATATACTGCTGACATAGATGAAACCTGCACGGGACGGGATACGTTAGGATTCAATAAAAAAAATTACAAGAAGTAAACATGTGTTCTTAACGTGAGGCATTTTAGCGCCTCTAGTTACATGACCGCGCGGCGGGCGATAGCCGTGCAATTCGTTAGGGGCGCTAAAATGCCTCACGTTAAGGACACATGTTTACTTCTGGTAATTTATTTTTTATAGAATCCAACATTATCCCTTGCAGGGCTAATCTATGTCAGCAGTACATCACAAGGTTTGAAGGAATTACATGATTTCGTTTACACCCTGTATATTTTCTGCCTAGCCTTATGGGAAAAAGGCGTGAGTTTGTATGTATGTAAATTGAAAACTTTATTCACATCTATGTATGATACAAATTGTGCATGTCGCAATAAAATAAACCAATATGTTATAGGACAGTTGTAATTTCGATTCAAAATTCGCTTATATTAGCGATACTTTTATGATTATAAGTCAAATGTTCGAGCTAGGCCTACTGTAAGCCTGATGAGTAAGCGACATTTCGACGGTCCCTGCATATACTATCGAAACTACAAAATCACAGTTTTTATTTTATCTACTTAAAATGTGTGAAATTATGTTATCTTAAAGGTTATAAAATAATATTTTTTTATGGGACCAAATGGCAACTATTCCGCATCAAACTAAAGAAGAATCACGTAAATCGGATCATAAATCTCAGCGTAATCGGTGTACATACCTACATAATAAAATAAAAACTGAGATTTTGTAGTTTCGATAGTATACGTAGGGACCGTCGATTTATCGATCGTAATCAAATTTCGCCGGTGCCACCACCATTGTGATCGACCACTGCATTTAGGTACCTACTAAGTTTTGACACAAAACAGATAGGTACAGAAGTCAATCATATGTATGTACTTCACTTTTCATACCTACGCTCGGCGGTCGCTCTATCTATATATCTATCTCTCTCAAGCGCATGGCACTCGCGCTCGCACTCACTCGCACTCTAGTCCCAAACAGTCTGAGATATTGTGTCCGTGAGCAGTGTCTATGTGTGCGTTGCTCGAGCGCACTTGTATGTAGATTGACTTCTGTTTTGTGGTTTTGAGCACGTTTCATATTCACCCTATTGAGTATATGGGTGACTGCGTCGTTGGTCTTATGGCGGCAAGCGCGACTGCTAATCGTGAGGTCCTAGGTTCGATCCCCAGGTCGGGCAGTGTTATTGGGTTTTTCTGTATGAAATTCCTCAGTAGCAGCCCCGAGTTTGGATTTGTGCCCGGTTGATGGCAATAAGTTCGCCCCCTATTACATGGGATTTAAACATAACGACGAAATTACTATACACCTCTGCCATACCCTTCGGGGAATACAGGCATGATGTTATGTTGTGAGTACGGGTGTATAATAATACCTCTGCCTACCATTCCAAATAGTTTTTTTTTTTAATCTTGACGATTTCTACTCTGCGTGAATAAGACAATGTATTTACACTTTATACAAGGTTAGTTGGAAAGGGGTACTAAGCCGCGGGCCACCTAAAGTATCACTGATGACTATTTTAAAGCAAGAGTTATAATTTCAAAATTCGATCATTTTTATTTGCATGCAAAACGATTTTTATTTCGGCTTTTTCAAAAAAAAAACATACCTGCTTTAGTTATCAATTCAGAAAATTAATTTTCTAATCCGTGACCCCAAATATGACATAATTGTAAAAACAGCTGATAATAGCTATGGACAGATAGATTTTAGCATATTTTTTACTAAATCTTTGATAAGTTATTTCTCTTAAACTATCGAGTTTTGGGGAAAGTTGTACAACAAAAGTTATCCCTTATTATGGGTACTTTAACACTCTTTCCGCTTAGTACCCCCCCTTTCCGACTAACCTTGTATAAAATGTGCTGCAAGATTACTGTAAATCATACGTTATAAGTCTTCTTACATACATAACATCTTGTTTGTTTTCTTACGTAGTAAGAGGTGCGACAATATCTTAGCAATCACTATTAAAACATAAACATTAGCCTATTACTATCCCACTGCTGGGCACGGGCCTCAGAATGAGAAGAGTTTAGGCCGTGGTCCTCTGGACTGGTGCAGGTTGGCAGACTACACAAATCATCGAGAACTTTATGGAGCCCTCTCAGGTGTGCAGGTTTCCTCACGATGTTTTTCCTTCACCGTTAATTAACACAAGTGATAATTAAATTCTGATTCGCACATGAATTCGAAATGTCAAAGATACACTGACTTAACATAACATCACGCCTTGTATTCCTCAAAGGGTTCGGCAGAAACCCTCGTTTCGCCAGTTATGTTTAAGTCTCATGTAATAGGGGGCGAGCCTATTGCCAGGCTCAAATCCAGACTCCGGGCTGCTACTGAGAAATTCCTAATGGAAAAACCTTGCGTGACCTGGGGATCGAACCCAGGACCCCATGCTCAGCGGTCGCGCTTGCGACTACTGAACCAACAAGGCAGTCACCCTTATACTCACATATACACTAATCACTACTAAATGCATTAAAAACTCAGGATTGCTGATGCGTTGCGAACTTCAGAGATGAAGTTGAAAAATCTCATGTGCTTGTAATTTCAGCAGCATCTATACCATTCAAACTGGAACGTAGCAATGCTTTGGCGGCAGAAATAGATATGGTGCTTAGTACTTCCTGAGATGAGCTCTTTCACAAGGAGCTCTACTACTACCTAGGGGCCATTCAAGTATTACGTGAGCAGAATTTTAGTAATTTTTGACCCACCCCTCCCCCTTGTCAGCAAAAGTATGCACAGCTTTTACCCGTCCTCCTATGCTTAAGTAAACATTAGTATATATATTTTTAAAACTGATCAGGTTTTTTTATTGTTATTAATGAGCAGCAGTTTTTAAGTCTAGAAAAATAAGTAAATAAATAAAAATTGCTGACGTAATCATCATCTAGACACCCCCGTCCCCCATGTCATCAAAAATAAGCTAAGCAAAGACCCCCTCACCCCCCTTTCGTGCTTACGTAATACTTGAATGGCCCCCTACTATAAACAAAAGAAAGAGTTAAAAAAATTACCTCTCAGTCTCCTTGCTTGTAATACTGGGTTCTCATACTGCGTCCTCCTGTTGATATGGTCTACATAATAAGACCCATATCTCTCATCTGTCACTCTCTCCCAGCCAAAAGGTAGTTCATCTTCTCCGCACTCGCCGAGGGAATGTTTACGGACCCTGGCCAGTCGTGGGTCTAACCAGTGTGACGTGCCAGTGTTGTGGCTGAAAGAGATGTTCATTGTTATTATTTGGCCAGACACAAATTGTGGATCTACTGGTGCAAATATAACTAGTATACAGGGTTTAAACGAAATCACGCAATTCCTTCAAACCTCGTGATGCTGCTGACATAGCTTAACCCTGCATGGGATACTTTTGGATTAAATAATAAAATAATTACAAGAAGTCAACATGACATTCTTAACGTGAGGTATTTTAGCGCCCCGAACAAATGGCACAGTATCGATTGCCGCACGGTCATTTAACTCGAGGTGCTAAAATGCCTCACGTTAAGAACACATGTTTACGTCTTGTAATTTTGTTTTTATTGAATCCAAAAGTATCCCTTTAGGGCTAATCTATGTCAGCAGTACATCACAAGGTTTGATGGAATTACATGATTTCGTTTACACTGTATAGGAAGTTTTTGAGATAAAGCTGCAAGGCTAATTAGTTCAGAAGGTTGTTAAAGGAGTTATGGGCTCAATTTTGGAGAAAACATTAAGGTATTTTTACATTTCTGAAAAAGCTGCTGGTGCAACATGCAAAAACTTTTCTTTTTTCAAATAAAATAAATATGCCACCCTGTAGTAAACTAAGTGGTAGCTTATTAACAATAAATTATAAGGATTGTTTACATTTTATTTCCTTTGCTATCTTTTTTAACTCAAAGCATGACTATCAGAGTGTCAACTTAGCAGCAGGTATTCAAAATATTTTATAGATTTAATTTTATACAAACAGTCAAGTTTTGAATAACATATTTTGTACCTGTGGACAAATTGATGCCTAAATAATGTAATATACCCCTTGTTTTAGTCTATTTAAAAGTAGTTACTTGTTTTTAACATATAATGAACATGTGTAAAACATTTCAAACAAGTAATTTAAAAATACACATACCTACATGTTTTGGACATAAAGTATGCAATAGCAATAATTTTACAAAAAAAAACCAGATACCTGTAGAATACATGTTTTGTACCTAAGTGTAAACAAAGGGTTAGTGACGCTAGTACCTATGTGTATTTTATTACTAGTTTTAGTATAGATTAAGAACAGGATTACACTTTTGTGTACTGGTAGTAAAACTTGTTTAGGTCTTTTATATTCACTATGAAAAATTTCCAATTCCACAGTATTTTCAGTATTTTGTTCAAAACTGAAACAACAATCTAACATTGTACCTAATTTTAAATGTTTTGTTTTACTTACTCAATAAAATACACCTCTCCTGATGGTGTGAAAGCCTTCTCCCACATAGGAGGCAATGGTCCCAGATTGTATTCATCCTCATCTTCCCTTTTTAGAACAGCATCACCAGGTCTCACACCAACGACAGAACCACCAACTGTGCCTGCAGTCCCAGAGCTATGGGTTGAGATACCTGCTGAGGACAGCCTGTCCGAGTCAACAGAGCTCTGAGCCATTGCTATTTTATTTAGAAACACGATCTTCACCACATTTTACACACACAAACACACACAACACTGCTAAAATTCACCGATGTTCCCGCCAAACCAAAATAACTTCTTAAACTTTTCAAAAAAAGAACACTCCTTGCTTCCTTTATCTCCGCAATTTACTCATCGATATGGCATTCCACAAAAACAAAACAATACAGGAATGCCAGTGACCACGTATGAGTCATTTTGGGACCGACTCCTCACTGACTTGTCGATTCGTGTATTTTTTTACCTGCGCCATAGTTACTACGTAACAAATAACTGGATTTCAATTAGCTTTCCGTCAGACCTTGTTAACAAACGCGATGCACTCGACTCGATGCAATGATATATGCTGCAGGTGCATTGTAACGTACATTCACGATAAACATATCAAAACACATTTCTCACATTCACTAGAACTAGACAATCGTAACGGTAAATGATCACAAAATTATTTCTATGACATGTAAATAAGATAAGTTCACTTTCACACAAACAGGTAAACTGAATGAATCTCTATCTTTTTGAAAGTGGGTGCAACAAGTAGGCACATATCTACAGATGTTTGTTTATAGCCACAGCGAGTACATAATTAAAGGTTGTTCCACTCTTTATTGAATTAATGGCAGTAGCAATAAAGATTAAATTAACACGTTTTGTTAACTTAAGTTGTAATCTTCTTTTTAAATATATTTCTAATCACTATGCCACATAAAAATAAGAATTTTCACTAATAAAATTGTAAACGAACTTATTTTACTGTAATTGAATACATTACACAAAACATAGACAAGTTACAATAGAGATGCACCTGCTGCATGGTATTAATCGACATAACGGATAACTCATTGACATTAAACATCTTTGAATTATTATCGGATCTAAAATTGTTATTCATTTAAGAACAATGTCGTAGACTGCAATATATAGCAAAGCACATTTATCGTTCAACTGCTTAAACCTTTAAAATATATGAAAATTAATATCACTAAATATTTTAAATTAATCAAGAATCGTAATCGATTAAATAAAATTCCTTAGCAACTCTTCACACACAACGTTCCTTTACACGCAGTGTCATCTACCACGTGATCAATTTAGTTTATAAATGCTCACAACATTAAGGTCTATAGTGGAACTTATTTTGCATATGTATTTTGTCAGTGCTGCGTCATATGCATGTCAATGTTATTATAATGAAAAGATTATCCAAAGTTCTACCGGAGAAATATTTTCTAAAGTTTATTTATAATGTATGACTAGTGGCGCCCCCATTTTTGTACTCTTTTGTGCAGAGCAATTCATAAAAGCCAATTATGAAGCTAAAGTATTGAATTTGAAGGCTGCCTCAAATATTTAAAAAATAATGCAGTAAAAGAATACTTACAATCTAAATCAATATTATAATCCATGCTAATTTAAGTTGCAACTACTCCTCAATAGATGGCACTAAGGCAAAGTTTAAAAAATAAACGTGGTGTTTTTAGATTAATATAGTAATATCTTTCAAGCAGGGAGCCTTCGAGAATTTCATGTTCATTAAAAATACTTATAATTAAATTGTATAATCTTTCAACACGGTGTCAGTTGAATTTGACCGAATTTTATGTAGCTAGTCCCAAAATATCTATGTGAATAATTTTAATGACTGAGGGCCGATTGTACCTACCAATGCTGGATAACTGTTATCCGAGGAAGAGCTATCAAGTCGGATAAAAGTTATCCGACTTTGGTAAAATTGGCCCTAAACGGATTAAAAGATATTCACGGGATTTCTCTGGTGTATAGACACGATTTCTAACGATTTCGATTCGATTTCAAAGCGTTTCTGTTCTTTAGGAAATTCTCATATAACCCTTAGCAACCTGGGATTTTGATTGTTTGCGGTCGTTGGCAAGCCTCAGCAACTTATAGCAGATGTAGCATCTTTGGGCTCATAAGAATGGTCTCAATGAGTAGATGTTAGATAGACGATGGTGTCTACTAGTAATTTAAAAAGTATTAAATAAAAATTAAATTAAAAATTAAAAAAAACCCCCGTCTCAAAAAAGAACCCCTAAAAAGTAAAAAATAAAATGTGTTTATTGGCCATTTAACTTTATTAAAAGTACCTAGTAATATTTTGATTCAAGCGTCGTCCCGTCGAGGGACCGCTAAGTAAATTATCATTACCAAGCTTCTTTTTTGTATTCTGTTTTTTTTTTAAATTTATTTAGTTAGCGGTCCCCCGACGTGACGACGCTTGAATCAAAATATTACTAGGTACTTTTAATAAAGTTAAATGGCCAATAAACACATTTTATTTTTTACTTTTTAGGGGTTCTTTTTTGGGTCTTATCCTCTATGGTGATAACCAAGTGGTGTGACCGTCTGACTCCCGAGTTCGATAGGCCTCGAGTTCCAACCCAAGGCACGCACTTCTGACTTTTCGGATTCATGTGCGTATTGTATAATTATCACTTGCTTTAAAACGGTGAAGGAAAACATCGTGAGGAAACCGGCATGCCTGAGAGATATTTCTCGACGGCATGTGAAGCCAAGTCAGAGGCCCATGGGCGGTAAAAACTCTGACACCAGGTTAGTAATTAACCACACGAAAAGAAGAAGACGACACCAATATTTTGATCGTCTATTTATAAGTTCGTAGTTTCGTTTCGATGTGAAACTACGACGTTCGTTTTTCAGAATAGGTCCCGCCAGTATCTAACTGTTAAATATCCAATGGGCATTGCCCACATATATACATAGGAGCCTCATGTAATAGGGGGTAAGCTTATACAGGATGTAAATGAAATCATGTAATTCCTTCAAACCTCGTGATGCACTGCTGACATAGATTAAACCTGCACGGGATACTTTTGGATCAAATAAAAAAAATACAAAAGTAAACATGTGTTCTTAACGTGAGGCATTTTAGCGCTCCGAGTTAAATGACCGCGCGGCGAGCGATATCCGCGCAATTCGCCCGGGGCGCTAAAATGCCTCACGTTAAGAACACATGTTTACTTCTTGTAATTTTTTTTTATTGAATTCAAATGTATCCCTTGCCGGTTTAATCTATGTCAGCAGCAGTATATCATGAGGTTTGAAGGAATTACATGATTTCGTTTACACCCTGTATAGACGCTTGGACTCTGCTCAGAGCACGGTCGTAGCTATCGACGAGGTAGACGGATCAGTGTCCCAGGGCCCCTAAGCAAAGGTGGGCCCACGAACAAGTACCTTGATAAGTAATTTTTTTAAGTATAAACCTATGCATGTCTTTTAAATGTAAAAACTGCATCGTTGGTCTAGCGGTGACAAGCGGGACTGCTGATCGTCGTGGATTTGATCCCCAGGTCGGGCAAAGTGTTATTGGGTTTTCCCGTGTGGAATTCCTCAGTAGCAGCCCGGAGTTTGGATTGGTGCCCGGCTGATGGCAACAGGCTCGCCTCCCATTTAATGAGACTTAAACAACGGCGAAATGAGGGTGTGACTATACACCTATGCCTAACCCTTCGTGGAACACAGGCGTGATGTTATGTTATCTTTTAAATGTATGTTTTATGGTGAGACTAAAGGGACGGACTGAAAACCAGCGTTGTATGGCGTGCAGCTCACCCTACATTGTGTACCATACTCAAAAACAGTGGCGTAACTATACTATCAGAGGACCGTGGCAAATTCATTGGATGGGGCCCCAGTAAAAATCGTCACGTTGTAAAAATCACTGAAGTAGTTACCCAACAGAATTACAAATTTATAATTTTTACTTAATTTGGTTAAAAATGCTAATTACTTCTGAGCTCGCGGCCTCTTGGGCCGGGGGCCCCGTCGGGCATTTTGCCAGCCCTGCCACCCTATAGTTACTTACGCCACGGCTCAAAAAATAATATTAGCCGAGTCCGTTCCATTAGCCACACTGCCCAATTTATAAATATTTTTAAACGGTTTTAATAATTAGCTTCACTTCGTATATTTGTTGGACTCAAATCTTGCGACAGGTTTTTCAAATACTTCTACTTAGCCGATTCTCCTGAAACTTTGCACGCAAATTCAGTTCCCATGACAATACAACATTATAATAATTTCAACCTTCAATCACACAAATACTGATGCTGCAGGGCTATTGCAAGATAAAACTGTTAATCTTAGGCCCGCCATACACGGACTGCTCGAGCAGTTACCTACTGATCAACAAAAACGGACCGCTCTTGCAGTCAAGAGTCAACAGCTTGAGGCTGCCATTGATAACTGCTCGAGCAGTTAGTTTAACTGCTCGAGTAGTTGGCAATTTCAAATCAGTAGAATCATGGATTTTGAGGAGGAAGCGACGTGGAATGAAGAGCGCGGGCGGAGGTAACTGCGCGAGAGCAGTCGACAGCTCGAGCAGTCAGTGTATGCCTGCGACTGCTTGACCGCATGATGGAATTTCACCTTGCTGCCAACCGCCCGAAGCAGTTGCAACTGCTTGAGCGGTTCGTGTATGTACGTACGTAGAAGTCTGTAGTTCACTATGCAGTCGCAGCTTCAAGCAGTTGATCCTGACTGCTTCAAGCTCCCCTTGTATGGCCGGCCTTACTTAAAAGATTTTTTACGGGATTATCATTTTTTTTTATATGGTGACAATAAATGAAAAATCTTTTTTATCTTTCTTTCTGCCTCGGGTTACAGCGTGACAGGAGCGATACAGAACATTGACATCAAGTTTTTACGGAGACGCTCACCTTGCTATTTTAGTTTACGATGTGTCAGAACCAAAGTCCCTAGCAAATCTGAATGAGTGGGTCGAGGAACTTCAAGTATACTCCACCAAGAAAAACATAGTCTGCTTAGTTGTCGGCAATAAGATTGACAAGCATATCATTTTGGGACCCAGTGCATAATATCAGCAAGCACATTGGGTCACCCGCGCGACGGCGCAACGAGTATTTCCAAGGAGGGTTGATGTCAGGCAGGCGGCCGGTCATAAAACAATAAGCTAAAACCTCTAACAACATGGATACACGAATTACATGTTGTGCAGACCCCACCTAGTGTGGGATAAGGGAAGGGAGATGATGATGATGACTTCTGCCCCCGGGCCCCAGAGGATAGATAAACGGCCATATATTTAAAGTGGGGAATTCCTCATGGATATCTTCCACTCTGAGGAAGGAGGGTTTTTTTTAATGGTAGGGTAATCAATTCCCCCCGATATAATTTTTCAGGGACCTTGCCCTAGCTGAAGTAATCACCATTTCAAGACTGTTGGCAACAAGTACTCGAATTTCTTTTTCTATTCGGTGTGACCATTTTTTTATCATGTTTTTTGTGGAACCGGAGGTTTATGTTATGCTCTTACCGAATTGAGATTCGCTATTGCATTCACCGCAATTGAGCAATGGTCTACAGTCCTTGGTTAGAGTGATTTTATTACCATCGTGATAAGATAAATGTCATTTTAAAACGTGATGTTCTGTATAACCAATGGTACCAACATAGCGATCTATCTAAGTGATTAATCTAAGCCTAGCCTCAGTCTATCCAGCAAAATGGAGCCGAACCTACATCAGAGAGTTAAATGATGATTATACCTACTCATATAGAAAAAAAAATAGGAAGAGAGATGATGTTTCTTGTCATTGAAATGAAAATGCCGAAGAAGTGTTGCGTTACGTCTGTCGACGCCAAACGTCACACAAATTCATAAACAATTTTTTTTGGGTCAACGACATATTCCAGTAATAATATTAAGATATATTTGCGTGCATTTTTCATTTTATATCTGTTCCTTGATATATTTTTAAATACATGTGCGTCATTCAATGATTTAGAAGACATTTCTTTCGCACTTAGTCTTGAATTTAAGGACGTGTAAATTGATTGCAGTGTCGTCACCATCCCTAAAGTTGTCCCAATTAAATTAACGAGATTGTCTTAACAAAAAATTTGAAAGTAATTAATTCTGTACAAAACGTTCAATAAATATCAGTGTGAAAGCGCCAAAATGTTTCAACACTCAGTAAGTCTTGCGACAAAATTAATGGTAACGTTTGTTTTCTTAACACATTCGTAAAATACTCGTTTAGTTGGTAACGAAATATACCGAAAATACCCCACCCCACAGCTGAATTGCTCGTAAATGTCAAATTTTTACCGGGAATCCCGTCCGTCACAGATTAACAGGAATAATCCGTATAATATTAACTTTGTGAGTCTATTATCGGATCGAGAATGTCCGCGAGCACTCAGTGTTAGGCATTAAAATGATTGAATAATTCAAAATGTTATTAGAATAACTGTCGGCACGATGCCGTGCGAAGCCATAAAAAAAAATCTGCGTGGTAAAAAAAAACTCTGCTTTATTATTTTCATTCACGGGATTAGCGTAATTTTTTTAGGTAGGTACTTCTTTTGGAGCATTGAGAGTAAAATTTTCATTGTTACAGAAGTTAAGCACGCAGCTGTAACGGAAATGCGACACCATGAAGTTAGCTGTTGACTTAGACCTCTATTCTATAGTCGGAATACAAAGTGTAAATGCAAAAATGAAAAACTCTAAAGGGCTCATTGTACTCATCATTATGAACAATTTCTACTAGGGACCAAACCTGAAATAGCGAAAAAAATATCTGCTGCTCCATACATTTATGTTCGCTTAGGTCGACAAAATGTTGGAAACAACTTTTTTTTTCACGGTTTCTTGATTGTTCCCACAGTAAACGTTGTTCATAATGATATGTACGAGGTTTTCAGTTTTTGCATTTACACCTTGTTTAACTTCTACCGCGCGTACATGAGTCCAGGCATAATTTTTTCGAAACATAAAGAAAAATGTGAATATACGTGAACACTCGTTATAATATATCACTATGACTAGTAGCTGGAAGAAATCTAGTAAACTTTGGATAATTTATGTAAGCTGAACATTAACTTATCACTACTATTAAGAATAACGAGGAAAATAATTATTACGTCTCTCATACATTAAACGATAATCGTATTTCCATTATGTTTGGGATAAAGCCTAGTTCACACCAGCCTTTAAAAATATGTAGATATACTTCGGTATTCTTTCTTTTTTTCGGTTTGGTGGATTCCCAAGGAGGGTTGATGTCAGGCAAGCGGCTGGTCATAAAACAATAAGCCAAAACCTCTAACAACATGGATTTATGAAATACATGTTGTGCCGTTCCCACCCAGTGTGGGACAAGGGCAGGAAGAAGATCTCGGTACCTATTCTTTAGACTAAAGCGCGTGATTAATGGCCGATTTCTATAATTTACGGAGCGTTATTGGTTAAAATTGAGACTCTTGTATCTTTACCAATAAAAAGCTTTGCATAGTAAACCCCCTCATATGAAAGTAGCTATAACAGGTAAAATTTGCTTACTAGTCTTTTTATAATATGCCCAGTTTGGCAATAAAAATGTTACTATTGGTAAGCAAAACGATCCGTTTTTGTTTATAGGAATCGTGCATTAGGGATTAGGTCAAGAGAATGGGCCGCAGTGTCCTCCTATGGCATTTACCTGTGGATTTCTGAAATGTATTAGTGGATTGTCTACCATTGGGATGACTCTAGGAAGCAAAAAGAAAAATTTAGAATATGTTAGTTTCCTTTGATCACGGAATAATAATATCATATTTACATTAAATCGTCGTCCGAACCAGAGTGCATGAAAAAAAAAGCTAAATTCCTTTAATACAATTTTGTTACAAATGATCATTTGTTGCGTATGTTCTGTAAGCTTCTAACGATCCATGGAGTGTTTAAACAATTTTATATATCCAATAATTAATTTATGTAGGAGTAACTCCTTATCGCTCCCTGGAAGGCTGAGTAGCTCAAAAATGAACGTGTGTCACAGCGTATAACTAAAAATACACTTGGAAACTTAGAAGAAAAGTCTGTATGCAATTGGCATTTTTTTCACTTCCTTGATTTTGAATATCAGACGTTTCCTCTGAACAAGGATATTATCCCAACAAGTACAGACGACGTTCTCATGACTCAGCTCATGTACCGACCAGTTATTATTGCCATGCAACCGCGTCGCATGACTTTATGACGCGATCCAAAATACATCGTTACCCGCCCAACATTTCACCAGTACCACCTAAATTTTATATTAAAAGCACGTGAAACGATCTTAGTCACGAATGTTCGCTGGACGGGCGCAGACTACGCGATAAAAATTCCAACACCCGACACTCATAAACTTGATAATAATATAATTATATAACGAGGCAGTTGTGATACCCTCGCCGTCGATATCACTTGCCGCCCGCTACGATTTTCGCGCGCTTTCGACGCCATCTTGCGCGCTTTCGAGTTTTCCGCACCGGAAGTAAGTGCAATGGAATTTGTTTAAACAGCCTATTTATTTGTGCTTTACATCCTTTTACGGAGTGTATTGTGAGTGTTTTTTTTCTATTATAGTATTCACGCCTGTAAGGTAAGGTAGAGATAAGATGTTAAAGATAAATAAATAGTTTTTACAATGTTATTAATCGATTCTAAATGATATTAGAGATTGCTAAATCGTTGTCTTCGTTTGCCAAATTGTCCAAGTGCGTTCAGTGGACTAATTATTACGCAGAAAGACATTAAATTGGGCTTGGCATAAACGCTGGATTTCGCACAAATTACTAGTAATATTAAACGGGTAGAATCGAGAATGTCACGTCATGATGTAATCGGTTAGCTAAACCTGCTATTTTAGGATTTGGTGGTAAGTATACCGTTATTTTGAACGTATCACTCGTGATTTTTTGTGTAGGATGATTTCTATTAATATTATAATGTTGCTATTAGTTGCAGCTGAATGACTATACATAAACTTGGTGTAAAATTTCGTTCCTCTTCGTAAACTTTTAGCATTTAATATTTTGTGTTTATCTAGCGGCGTCACAGTCTGTAAATTAATTAAACTATGAACAACAGTAATTTCAAATGTCAATAGATATTTTAAATATGAAAAGATGATGTAAAGTTTGCAACGTTCTGTAGTATAAATATAAAAATTGCAGCCGCGTCTTTCAGTTCATCAAGATTGTATTTTCTTTTCGTATAAAAACTCTAGACTAGACTTCTAAACAACTCTTATTTTAGATAGTTACTTTATGTACTCGATACTGGTCCTAAGGTCCAAATGGGAGACAGTACCTACCTACACCTTTTCGTAATCATCAGGTAGTAGACGCTGGTACTAAGGTCCAAATAAGAGACAGTACATGTATACGGTTGTTGCCATCAGGTACAACTAGTGTCTTGACCATATTAAAAAGTTTTGTACCGGATATAATGGGGTTATTTGGGAAACACCAGACTAGCAAGCCTAGGAGACTTATCGACATATTTTTTAAATTATCTACAATTTTAATTATTGAAATCTTTACATAGTATACAACCAAGTTGCTCCCGCTGTCTGTACGCTTAGATCTTTTAAACTACGCAACGGATTTTAATGCAATTTTCAGCAATAGATAGAGTGATTCAACAGGAAGGTTTAGATGCTCCACATTAGTATCTACATTGCACCCGTGCGAAGCCAGGGCGGGTCGCTAGTATAGAATAAAAATGAAATGGTAAATACTTAACTAACTCCATTTTATAGCACAGCAGTTCCATGCGAAAAATCTTTACAAAAATGTCACATTGCAAGTCATAAGACCTGTCAGGAGACGTCCCTATCTTGTCGTACTAGCGACATTATATCACGGCGTTCATAATATTTATGTATACCAGAGTTATTTACGTCGTTACTGTCTGGTTCCTTAATTAATTAGCCACGGTATATAGGACAAGGATGAATTTTAGTGACCATTTTGTTGCTCACTAAGAACACGGGTCGCGAGAAAATAAGCGTCATAATTAATGGAAGTACATACAAAAATAAATCTTTGTTGATACGCGGACTCTGAGATGTTTATCAAATCCGTGAATTTATGATTTATTTTCGCACAGATTTGTAACTAAAAACATGATACGAAATTGATATGGGTTGAAAGAGAAGTGTGGAAGATGTTGGCTGCGTATTTTTTGATGTCTTAAATCATTTCCACAATGGGACTAACAGAAGAGAAGCTAATAAAAGCGAGTTAATAATGTAACGAATAGCTTCTTCTTTCGTGTTTGACAATGGCTCATGCCATAATAAAGATTAATGTCGTATGAAAGATTAGCCTTTTACCAAGGTTGTTGGCGGGGCTGACTGCCCAGGGTGCACCGGACACGTCACTCGTGGAGGTTCTTTTCATGCACTCCATCTTCTTATCTTTACATAGTATAAAACAAAGTCGCTCCCGCTGTCTGTCTGTCCCTATGTATGCTTAGATCTTTAAAACTACGCAACGGATTTTGATGCGGTTTTTTTAATAGATAGAGTGATTCAAGAGGAAGGGTTATATGCCCCATATTAGTATCTACATTGCACCCGTGCGAAGCCGGGACGGGTCGCCAGTAGTATATAAAAATGAATTGCTCTTCGTTAGTCTCGCTAAAACTCGAGAACGGCTGGGACGATTTGAATATATTTTTTTGTTGGGTTCGCCTCAAAATGGGGTGGTTTAAAAAAATAAATAAATTGGTGGTACGAACTTCACGGGCAGCTAGTATAATACTAAAAATGTATCAATCTCATTCCCTCCATAGGTAAATCTTTTTTAGGGAGAGCTTAACCACTTATTGTGAACTTCTAAACACTTCAGTCATCGACACCATTATTTTATGCATGTATTTACAAGATCCAATCCAGGCAAATAGGTTGCTAAGATGTTAATAGTTTACCGTCATTCCTGACACATTTATGAACAGTGTTAAGTACTGACAATAATTGCTGTAAACGTCATATTAATAACTATTCGTGTTAAGTCGATGTGCCAAATATACCTTCTAAAGTTCATTAATGGTTTACAATATTGTGTTGTGTACGGATATCTGCTGTAACGAAAATAATGTGAGAATCTGTTTGATGATCTTTGTTTAATTACTGTATTTTACATACATAAACATAAACTCACGCCTTTTTCCCATGGGGGTAGGCAGAAACTATAGAACGCCACATGCTACGACTCTTACATACCCCTTTCGCTTCATCCACATTCATACATCTTGTCATACACGCACGCCGGTTGAGAGTACTACGCACCTGACCTTTGTGAAGAACATCACCAATAACATCGATGTACTGTATTTTAATTGGTTTTTAATTAGCTTCAGTTCGTATATTTGTTTCAAAACTTGCGACAGATTTTTCAACTACTTCTGCTTAACCGATTCTCTTGATACATAACAACAACACCACGCCTGTATTCCCTGAAGGGTTGGGCAGAGGTGTTTAGTAACACCCTCATTTCGCCGTTATGCTTAAGTCCCATGTAATAGGGGGCGAGCCTATTGCCATCAACCGGGTACAAATCCAAACTCCGGGCTGCTACTGAGGAAATCCACATGGAAAAATCCATTAACGGTTTGCCTGACCTGGTGATTGAACCCAGGACCTCACGATCAGCAGTCGCGCTTGTCACCACTAGACCAACGAGGTACACAAATTCAATTCCCATGACAATACAACATTGTAATAATTTCAACCTTCAATCTTCATATCCCGATGCTACAATGGTACTTCTAGGCGTTATTTTTTTACTTTTATTTCATTTTAGTCATCCGTTGGACTGTCTAAGCTTTAGAGAGTTTGACGTACCTACCTACTTACCGCAAGGTATATCTTTACATAGTATAAAACAAAGTCGCTCCCGCTGTCTGTACGCTTAGATCATTTAAACTACGCAACGGATTTTAATGCAGTTTTCAGCAAAATGTAGTGCTGAAGCCGATCTCTCAGCCACTGCACCAAACATGTCGTCATTCTAGTTTATGGAAGCTGCCATATACTATAATTACATTATATGATTTTTTTTAAATACCTCTCGCGTCATTTTAAAACTACACAGAAGGATCTCTCAAATGGGAGCTGTTTATTATGTTTATTATTTATATTTAATATACGTGCCGTAAGAGCTTTTAGCTCAGACTTCAAAATCGGATGCGTAATATCGTAACTTCTTGAAATGTCACACAAATTATATCACACCGGTATTTGGAACAGGAGTAACAAACATTTGGTTCAATTACAGATTGGAAGTGGTACCGGTTTCCGATTGGGAGTACTCGGTAAACATAATCAGAGTCAACATCGTTATTCATATACAGAGTGAAAACGAAATCATGTAATTCCTTCAAACCTCGTGATGACATAGATTTACCCTGAACGGGACACTTTAGGATTCAATTAAAAAAAAACACAAGATGTAAACATGTGTTCTTAACGTGAGTCATTTTAGCGCCCCTAGTTACATGACCGCGCGGTGAGCGATAGCCGCGCAATTCGCTCGGAGCGCTAAAATGCCTCATGTTAAGAACACATGTTTACTTCTTGTAATTGTTTTTTATTGAATCCAAAAGTATCCCGTGCAGGGTTAATCTATGTCAGCAGTACATCACGAGGTTTGAAGGAATTACATGATTTCGTTTACACTCTGTATATGTTGTGTGTGTTATTTCATAGTTAATGGTGGTTGGCAAAGAATCTATGCAATCTATAGAAATAAATAAGATAGAAGTGTCTGTTTGTAATGTCAAAATTACAGCTATTTAATAAATGCATATGAAAGTATATACGGTAATTAAAACAAAAAAAAAATCTGTCTGTCTGTCTGTTTCGACTAATCTCCTAAACGGCTGGACCGATTTTGACGGGACTTTCACTGGCAGATAGCTGATGTTATAAGGATTAAGTTAGGCTACTTTTTACTACGAAATCGCGGGACCAGCTAGTAATAAATAGTATCTACTGCGTACAGAAATCTAACTCTCAAACTAATGCTTCAAATACTTAGATAAATAATCTCCGCTCATTCGAAATGGCAGCATTAAATGGCGCTGTTGTTATGTAGACCTGTCAATGTCAAATAGGTACTCAATCAAAATGTCAATATCTAATCCATTAGCCAATGGTATGTTATAAAGTTCTCTAAATTACAATATACTTGAAATTGTAATTTAATTGTGTTCATTCAAATTACTCCTATTGCTGACTGTACAAAACAAAGTTTTGAAAGGTCTACATTCGCAGTGGCGCCAACTGGTGTTGATTATGGAACTACTCAAAAAATTGCCGTAGTACTTTAAAGTTAGTGTTACGCAAAAGCGCTTCTATCTTGCTTTGCGTTTGCGCTGTTATTATATTTCGGTTCTGTCACTCACTAACTTTTGATTAGGTTTTCTTTAGTCTTCCACTCCGGAGGAGAAGCGGCGCGTAGGCATGTTTTCGTAAATTAACCACTTAGTATCACAGGTCAGACTTGATTCACTTATTCAATTACTTTTAATATTCTATAAAGGCTATCTGCAAGAGTAGCATGAACACTGTTATAGACAAGGGCTTTGTTGACAGAAGTAAAGAAAAAAATAAATGTCATATTTACATAATACATACATAATATGCCTGTATTCCCTGAAGGGATGGGCAGAGGTGTATAGTAACACCCTCATTTCGCCGTTATGTTTAACTTCCATGTAATAGGGGGCGAGCCTATTGCCATCAAACGGGCACAAATACAAACTCCGGGCTGCTACTGCGGAATCCACACGAAAGAACCCAATAACACTTTGCCCGACCTGGGGATCAGCAGTCGCGCTTGCCACCACTTACCAACGAGGCAGTTCATATTTACAATGACATTAAATGTAATTTTGTCTATTCTTCCGTCGACAAAAGCATTGTCTGTGGTGGTCATGATGTAGAAGAACAAAATGTCGCAACAATATGTTTTTCGATCCTAAAAAGGAGGTCGCTATGCCGGTATTGTCCATCTTAGTTTCTTGAACTCCTCGGAGTCACTGCCGTCAATACTTTAGGCACGTAAACCTTAAACCCTTAATAAGATTCTCTGTGTCCTGGCTGTCTGGTACTAAAAACCAAAAAGGTCGCCCCCACGAGAGGATGGGGCAGCAGTGTTCTTCTGTCTTCTTCTTCTTTTCGTATGGTTAGTGACTAACCCGGTGTTAGAGTTTATGCCACTCATGAGCCTCTGACTTGGTTTCACATGCGGTCGAGAAATATCTCTCGGGCATGCCGGTTTCCTCATGACAATAAATAGTAATCGCCAAACCGTATGCTAAGCATGGGGATTATAGCAAATTCCCCTAGATCTTTCATTTTAGCGGTCATTATGAGGCTCATGGTCTGCAGTGGACGTTAATGGGCTGATATGCAGACCCGTCTCAAAAGATCAAACAATAATATTTTCTGTCTAGCTTTTTCTCAACTGTTGGGGTCAGCTTCCAGTCTAACCAGATGCGGCTGAATACCAGTATTTTACACGGTGCGACTGCCATCAGACCTCCGCAACCCAGTTACTGGGTAATGCCGATATCCTAAGGTTAGACCTTTTGTCAGACTTTCGGGCTTCTGACTACCCGTAACGACTGTGTCGTAGGTATTAGTATGACACCCGGGACTGACTGTAGAACGTGCTCTCCGAGGCACAGAGGGGTCTCGATGTGGAACGAACGGTCACCCATCCACAGACTGACCGCGGCAAGCGCAGTTTAACCTCGCAAATCGTATGATCCGCGCGGTTTGTTATCCACAAAATAATTTACTTTAATTATACTTACCAATCACCTGTACAATAAACGTCTTGAAGATGCGCATACGACTCGCGTCGCAGTATTAAGAAACCGGAATAAATCACCTCCGCCGGCCAGTGTAAACACTACCCGGTTAATTTATAGCTAATGTTACGGTTTACCCGGGTAGTGTATTAATAGAAAGTGTTACCGTCTGCAACTCCCTTTGACACAGTGCGAAATTTTAACGCGTAATTTAATAAAACGCGTTGATTTAGTATTCGCGTTAGTTTACGACATAACATCACGGCCAGTACTCCACGAAGGGTTCTGCAGAGTTGTTTTAGTACACCCTCGCTTCGCCAGTTAGGGGGCGAACCTATTGCTACTAACCGGGCACAAATGTAGACACCGGGCTGCTTCTAAAAAAATCCTAATGGAAAAAACCAATAACACTTTGCACGAGCTGGGGATTGGACCTAGGACCTCACGATGAGCAGTCGCGCTTGCCACCATTATACCAACGTGGCAGAGTAAATTGGCGTTTCTGGATTAACGAGTAAAAATATAACTGAACAAAAAAGTAAAAGTTAGAGACTTATCGTTAAAATAAACTGCCTCGTTGGTCTAGTGGTGGCAAGCGTGACTGCTGATCGAAGAGGTCTTGGGTTCGATCCCCACGTCGGGCAACGTTTTATTGGGTTTTTCGGTGTGGAATTCCTCTGTAGCAGCCTGCTCGGAGTTTGGATTTGTGCCCGGTTGACGGCAATAGGCTCGCCTGGGATGGGAATTAAATATAACGGCCAAACGAGGGTGTTACTATACACCTGTGCCCAACCCTTCACGGAATACAGACGTGATGAAAAATGATGGTTAAAAATAACTATTAGCGTTGAAGTTAACTATAAACGATACATGGAATACAAAAACCACCATGAAAAATTGCAAGGAAGCTTTGGCCGCCATTTATTATGCTGACTTCGTTGAGGTTAAACTTAATTTTATGTATTAATAAAAGTTCTGTGCACTTTAAAAAAGATTTATTTTTTTCATAAGTTTTTTGGAAGAAATATGCTGTTGAAATGTCCTGTATGTATCATTGGAGTGTACGCGAAAAGTAGGTAATTGAGCTGCGTGTAAAATTTGACAGTTTGACGTTTACTAATGGTGTTGCCACGTTCGAGGAATTTGTTAAAAAATAAACTTGCACCAAAAATTCAGAGTACGGTACACATTCCAATATTTTAGTGTTGAAACATCTTGTTTTTGTTTGAAAATCAATTCGAGATATAATAAAGTCAGTTTTAATTCGTTCGTTGGCAATTGTTTTCGTAATGTTTTGTTTATGTGAGGCTACTTTTTACAATGCATTGTCATTTTAAATTAGAAATTGGCATTGACAATTCACGGAATTGCACAAAACTCTGGCGATACACCAAAATCTTGTTTTAATTGTTTAGAGAAGCAGTTCTGCTTATTTTACGATTCAATAATATGCGTCGTCTATGGATTCACTTAGGCATTATGTTTGATTCCGTTACATTATTCAGTCTTCTTTTCTTAACAGTTTTCTTCATATGGTCTCGTTCAGGGTTAACCAACCGGTCGATCACGGCTCTTAATCCAGTCGATCGTGGCAAGGCAAAGAAAAATATAAGTTATATATAAGTTGAATGAAGAGGTACTGATTATGTAATTGGTAGATCGCACAGTCTAGTCAGTAAACAGTAGATTTTGGGTCGAATCAAGTTGGGCACCCCTGGTCTAGTTTATTCGTATGTACATTTATCAACATGTAATAATTATGTGTATCATCAGTAATAATTTTAAAGAACGTACTTTTTTATCCACCGTTATTAATATTTTTTATCAAAACATCATCCGATTCCACGAAAAGGGACTTAGTCCAAGAATGTTCTCTTTTCAAATTCGCACTCATTAATGTCGCCAGCAAGAAAAACATAATTGAAATATACTTCTTTTTTTTAAATATTCTATTTTGATCGGTTCAAAAACTCACGAGTTACGTTAATTAATTTTAGCAAGTTATTTATAATGAGTTTTATAGCGGGATCAGTCGTTGCCTGCCCACTGGCAAGTCATGTGATGTTGTCATCAGTAGTATAGTAGGTATATTCTGAGTAGGACACTGATATTGTTCGCTTAGTGGGATGGAAGAGGACGGAAGTCGTGGAAAATGGGTAAACACATGACTGTGTTTTCTTTGTTGATTAGTAAAATTATTGTGAAAGTTGATATAGGCTCGTGGCTAATTACCAACCGCGCGGATCATACGATTTGCGAGGTTAAGCTTCACTTGCCGCGGTCAGTCTGTGGATGGGTGTACATTCGTTACACATCAAGACCCCTCCGTGCCTCGGAAAGCACCCTAAACAGTCAGTCCCCGGTGTTATACGAACACTTATGACAGTCGTTACGGGATGCCAGAGGCCCGGAAGTCTAACAACCGGTCTACCTTAGGATATCGACATTGTCCATAACTGGGTCGCGGAGGTCTGATGGCAGTCGCTTCGTGTAAAATATAGAGGTCTATCAGTTCGACAGCTGGTCGTTACTGCAGACGTAGCATTAGTCATTATTATGAGCGTAGCATGATCACCATAGACAAGGGTTTTATCGACTGAGGAATAGACAAAATGCCATATTGTCATTGTGTATATCTTCGGTCAGCAGTGAAAACCACGTATGTGTAATTTTTTTTAAAATAGAGAAATTACTGTCTACTGCAAAAAAATGGCCGATCAAATGTTAATACAAGTTTGTCATCGTACGTCATAGATAGCTTAGAAGTATTTGAATTGAAAGTTTGTTGAACTAGTACGTGTATGACGAGTTTATCAATCTAAAGAATAAATAAAACGCTTTTGAAGAAAATTTGATTTACGAGGTTTTCACTGCCGGGCGTCGATAATTATGTCATTTTGTTTATTCTTCCGTCGACAAAACCCCCGTCTACGGAGGTCATGCTACACATGCTGGTATGACAAAAAATGTCATAGATGTATGAAATTTTGAGCTGAGGGATCAACATTTTCTTTGAAGCGCTGAGTGCACGTAAACAGGTCAGTCGTACAAGAGTTGATCACTGCAAATTCTTAGCTCGCAGATAGATCATTCTGCGCGGACATTTGTCCTTCGCTGCAAGTGTAAAGTAACGTATCTCTCTAATAAATCTGGTCATAATTCCCGGAGTGGTACATATTTTTCAGTCAAGTAATGCGTAGTGCGACACGTGTGCCCACTTTATATCTTGACGAGGAAGTCATCACGCGTCGCTTTAGCCGTCCATTTGTCGGACAGATGTGATTAATATGCTTATTTATAATTGACTGAGCGGTTATAAGGTAGAACTTTAAAGGTTGAGGCTCTTACAGTCAACTGCAAAGATCTTTGAATACTTTGAATTATCATGAATTTAAGCTTTAAAGAATTCTTTACCTACTTAAATAATAACGGTCAACTTTTTATTCATAAAACACTTTTGTAATTGAGCAATCATTACTTTGGATGTTGAGTGTACATAAACATAACATTACTGTCCCAATGCTGGACAAGGGCTTCTTCTCAGAATGAGAAAGGTTTAGTCCTTAATCCACCACACTGGCCTGGTCCGGGTTGACAGACTACACACACCATCGAGCAATTTATGCACTCGTGAACTTTATGGAGCCCTCTCAGGTGTGCAGGTTTCCTTACGATGTTTTTCCTGATAATCAAACTCTGCACATGAATTCGAAAATCCAGTGGTGCTGGCCGGGATCGAACTCAGACCTTCCTGCATGGAAGGCAAGCGTTCCACCGCTAGGCTATAACTGTTGTTTTGACTGTACACACTTAAAAGTTTGGGACATGATTTGTTATTTTAATATGAAGATTATTAAGTGTGAAAGTAGGTTGGCTCTAGTTAAGAAATACATGCTTGTTGATAGCTGTTCTGTCTGTGGCCGGATGTACCGCATGTCTCTGTCTCTCCCGTCGTGATAAAAAAATTTGCCAGTCAGCAGCTTTTTTTTTATTCAATTTTTTTTGAGTCCTTTGTTCACTCTTTAGCGAACGTACCTATGCTACGTGACCCGTTCAGGAGGGGGGGAGGGGGGTTTTCAAAATACGCTTGGTCACAGGGGCACACTTGGTCATATACTATGGGTGGTCACCGAGGGGGGGAGGGGGGTCATTTTTTTTTTAATGGGTCATATAGTTTGGATACTTTCCCTTAACGAGAATGCAAGCCTCGTATACGTACTATTCAGCTGGGTTGGTAGCGGTTATGCTTATTTGAGATTTTGTTTTTGTGGAGCAGAATAAACTGCCATGTTGGTCTAGTGGCGGCAAGCGCGACTGCTGATCGGGAGGTCCTGGGTTCGATACCCAGGTCGGGCAAAGTGTTATTGGGTTTCTCCGTGTGGAATTCCTCAGTAGCAGCCCGGAGTTTGGGTTTGTGCCCGATTGATGGCAATAGGCTCGCCTCCTATTACATGGGACTTAAATATAACTGAAGAAACGAGGGTGTTACTATACACCTCTGCCCAACCCTATGGGGATTACAAGGCGTGATGTTATGTTATGTGGAGCAGAATAAATGAATGAATGATCATATTTTATGTTTTATGTGCTTATTTACGTTGTCATCCGCATATTTCCTATAAGTGTGTATATTATTGTTGTATAGATGTTTCTGTACTGGCAACTTTCCACAAATCTCTCTATACATATAGGTTTAATTTCAAATTAACTGTCGAAACTTGGGTTACTAGATATCATTCTCAGATCACATAAACAAGGGAGATTTGGTAATGGGGCGTGGTGCGTGTGAACGAATCTGGCCACACATTCGCATGATTAGAACACATTCAAATAAAGAAATACTTCTTACTACTAATCTTATTGGCGGCTGTGAAGTGAGCTGCGAGCGCACACAATGCGACACCGCGAGGCGGGAGGCCGCGGGTTGCGGGCGGGTGTGTCCCGGCCCGCCAACCCCGAATTTTGCTAGTGCGACGCGACTTATGTCAACTTCACAGCTAACAGCCGCCAATTAAATTAAATCTTGATGTACCTCGCTAATTAACTACCTTCGCTAATTAATTTTAAATAATCGTGTACAATGTGTTATGAAATATTAGTAGTTAATTTATTATATTTAATATCTAATATTTCTTCATAGCAGTGGTTTAACTTGATTACCTATATTTGAAATGCCATTGTTACAAAATGTCGTGTGATCTGTAAAGAATTTTAACATACTGTGCCAAGCTATTTTCATTCGAATGCTGCAACTTTTATTTATTATCATCGGATTAAATTATTTATATACTATAGGAAAATGCGACTGAAAATTACGTTCCGTGTAGTTCTCGGGAAATGTTAATAACAATAAACTGAAAAAAATATTTCTTAACAGAAAAATTCAATAACGCTTTGCTTGACTCTGGAATCGAATCCAGGATGGGTCGGCTGCGCTTGCGACCGCTATAAATTTACTTTATGCTTAATGTTATACCATGGAATACTTGAGGGTGTCATATTATTCGCTTGTCTGTATCCAAAGAGTTAGTAATATATAGGGTAGTCTGTATCAAAATAGCATAGACAATAAAAATACACTCACAGTATGACAACTACAGATTAAAAATAGAAATCCATTATTTAAGTTTTATTATCTCTCGTATTTCAAGAAGTTGACAATGGAAAATTATTCAAAGATTGTGTTGTGAGAATAGATAATGTGGATGTGTTAGAAATAAACACATTTTGAAATTAATAGTTAACTATAAAACTATTCTTAACTCTGTAGGTCTAGCACGAGCTTTTGACGTATACAAGGTTAGTCGGAAAGGGGGTACTAAGCCGGGGGCCACTTAATGTATCAGTGATGACAGTTTTGAAGAAAGTGTTAGTTATAAAAATTCGATAAAAAAAAATGTTTTTTTTTTTTAGTTTTTTCAAAAATTCTTCGTCCCTGCTTTAGTTATGAATTCAGAAAATGGAGTTTCTAATCCGTGACCCTAAATATGACGTAAAATGTAAACACGTCTGATCATAACTGAGGATAGATAGAATTTAGCGTATTTTTTTATGAAATCTTTGAACAGCTATTCCTCTTGAACTATCGACGTTTGGGGAAAGTTGTAGAACAAAAGTTATCCATTATTATGGGTAGGTACTTTAACACCCTTTCGGCTTAGTACCCCCTTTCCGACTACCTTGTATGTATCGTAAATGTAAGCGAATTTTTAATTGAAAATACAACTGTCCTATAGCACTTTGGTTTATTTTTTTGCGACATGCACAATTTGTATCATACATAGATATGAATAAAGTTTTCAATTTAAATAAATAGTATGTGCGAAACGAGTATTTCCGATTCAAAATTCACTTATAATAGCGTTACTTTTACGTTAGTAACTCGACAGCAGTAGTGCTAGGCCTACTGATTTATATAATACTAGCTGTGTCCTCACGGCTCCGTCCGTAGCCTATGTTACTCAGTGATAATGTAGCTTTCTAACGGCCAAAGAATTTTTGAAATCGGTCCAGTAGTTTTTAAGTTTATTCGTTACATACAAAAATACAAATCTTTCCTCTTTATAATATTAGTATAGATAACTACGTCATAGACTCAGCATAATTACTGGGTATTTTAATGCACCTCAATCATACTTAATCTTTACATAGTATAAAACAAAGTCGCCCCCGCTGTCTGTACGCTTAGATCTTTTAAACTACGCAAAGGATTTTAATGCAGTCTTCAGCAATACATAGAGTGATTCAAAAGGAAGGTTAATATGTCCCACATTAGTATCTACATTGCACCCGTGCGGAGCCGGGGCGGGTCGCTAGTTTCTTATATTTTCAAACGAATAGATTTATTGCACTGTGATTTCGTGATATCGGCGAGAATTCCACATAATCTCAGGCTTCGTGTTGTAATCCCGTTGAATCCCTCAGTTTCACATGGCGTTCATGAGATTAAAAATGGCGTACGATTGATGGAAAAGCTAAAAGAAAACCATCGTAAAAGTTAATGACACTGTTTTTTTGAGAAATAAAAGTTTATGAGCCGTGTCGTGTTTAGATTTTATGTCTTCATAGTTTTGATACTTTTGCCTGAGTAATGGTCAAATACTCAAAGTATGTACTTAGTTTTAAGTTGACGTAAACACCCATATTCTAAGACGTTCCTCCAAAACTTACTCGACTCATACTCGACTTAGGACGGCCTCGAAAACACGTTCAAAATTGTATTCTTAGTCGCAATTTCGCGTGAACTTTGAGGTTCCTCGACGGAGTCATTACGTCATAATTTGAATTATCTGCATCGCGCAAATAACGTCGCCATAAATACTTGTAAGGATAATCGTAGGCATATTCGATAAAGTCTTCAAAATTCATTTTTGTTACATACGAACTTTGACACTTCCTTCCTTAAGGTAGGTTCCGAGGTACCTTGAGTTTGACAGATGATTCCTTACCTCGACTGAGGAAAAATCTCGAGTCAAGGACGTTTATTTCAACTACATATAACTACCGATGGTAGTGAAAAAGGCTGAGTCGAGGTGGAGTTGAGTCGAGTAAGTTTTGGAGGAACGTCTTAGAATATGGGTGTAAGTCTCGTCACTGTCACTTTAAGGCGAAGTGACAGTGACAGCAGGAAATGGACTGCCTTGTTGGTCTAGTGGTCGCAAGCGCGACTGCTAAGTATGGGATCCTGGCTTCGATCCTTCGGTCGGGCAAAGTGTTATTGGATTTTCCATTACGAATTTCTTCGTAGCAGCCCGGTGTTTGGATTTGTGCCCGGTTAATGGCAATAGGCTAGCCCACATACATGGGACTTAAACATAATTGGCGAAACGAGGGTGTACCTAAAAATCACCTCTGCTGTACCCTTTGGGGAATACAAGGCGTGATGTTATGTTTTATGATATTTGGTCTGAGAGCGCTTGCGCACTGCGTCCGATCCGAATCCGAGAAAATACGAGCCCAGGAAACTCGGATGCAAATCTATGAAATTCGGTTCAGATGCAATGCACAATCGTACATACAACTACTGTGGCTAGTCTTCTCGGATTCAGATCGGATGCAGTCCACAAACGCTCTAATTCTCTTCTAAATCTTTAAGCTAATTTTCTTTCTTTATTTTTTTTCATTCCCTTTTTTTACCTAAGATTGAGTCCAAACTGTCATAGTTTTGTAAAACACTTGGCACAGACCTTGTTAGTTGTAAGTCTTCCATATGTTAAGAAAGGAAATAAATCCAGGTTCATTAATCTTAGAAAATACCAGTTTTTTTTTCAATGTAAAAAAAAGGATTCTCCCTATACAAGGTTAGTCGGAAAGGGGGTACTAAGCCGCGGACCACGTAAAGTATCACTGATGAATATTTTAAAGCAAGTGTTAAAATTTCAAAATTTGATAATTTTTATTTGCATGTAAAAATATTTTTATTTTAGTTTTTTCAAAAAAAAAACATGCCTGCTATAGTTATGAATTCAGAAAATTAATTTTCTAATCCGTGACCCCAAACATGACCTAAATTGTAAAAACAGCTGATCATAACTATGGACAGATAGATTTTAGCATATTTTTTACGAAATTTTTGAAAAGCTATTTCTCTTAAACTATCGAGTTTTGGGGAAAGTGGTAGAACAAAAGTTATCCCTTATTATGGGTACTTTAACACCCTATCGGCTTAGTACCCCCTATCCGACTAACCTTGTATATAGGTAGAATTAGAAACCCATTATGTTATGTTATGATGAAGAAAATGTCATGTTCGATCCTAGTAGAACAGACTATACTAACAGTAAACTCAAGCTGAAGTAATGCGGTCGGCATTTAGTCCATACAAACGTATTCCTCTGTTTCCTCCTTGGATAATGTCACTAGAGCAAATATTTTTTACCATATGATATATGTATAAGGTCCAACCAAAATACCTGGGCAAACTTTTACACAGTGTTCAGTACGTTTAAATAAACATATCTATGTAAAAACAAACGAGATCTAAGTGATTTTTATCTGACCAAAAAATTATAACGTTTTAAATTGCTTGTACTCTCTAAGAATAAACTCATCCATTTTTTATGCATCGACCGTCGCCGAGGCGCGCGCTACTTCCGCGCCGTGTTTTACCTAATAGGCGAAGAGAAAAACGTAAAAAAAAATATAATTAAATTAAAATAAAAGACGAAAAAAATTTTTTGGTTAGAAAAAAAAAAACTTGGGTCTCGTTATTTTTTGCATAGATATGTTTAGTTCAACGTACTGAACACTGTGTAAAAGTTTGTCCAGGTATTTTGGTTAGACCTTATATATCTACCACCACTATGTCCCTATGTTTTGTTTTTGTCAATTAATTAATTATTAAAAGAACTAGAAACGTTTAAATTTTACAAAAATCGACCGGTTTTACCACCGTTTTCAAACATCTGGCAAACACTGGCAAACAAAGGCAAACAAATTTGACGAATATAAAAAACAAAAGAAAAACACACAGACAACCAGTCTTTCTTAAATTATTACAGAAAAAAAAATCGGTCCAGATTTGAAGAAGGAAACGGGGAAATACGAAAGTACGATTTCGCTAATATTGCACAGGAGAAATCAGTCCGAGATGCAGATGTCTCTTTCGCACTCAATTGGGGAGGTTTGCGGGAGGGGTGGGACGGAAATAGATCGCAAAAACCTATTCAAATTATAATATTATGCAGCCTGCGTTTCCTCTTAAGCTGTGTCTACGCTAGACGAGCCGAGCACTAGCGGAGCACGAATTTTCGTAGCGACGATGGCTCCCAAGTCCGTCTACGCTATGCGAATTCGTACTCCGCTCGTGCTCGGCTCGTCTAGCGTAGACCCAGCTTTATGTTGCAATTTGTGTCGTATTACAAACATAAGTTAACGTGCCAAAAATGCCAAATAAATACAGTCAAAATCTAGCAACGTTTTCTACTCCTAACAAAAACACTTGACATTCTATTGTGTTGACATATTTATTGACAGTCTAATTCCGAACGTGACAAAAATGTCAGCACAAAAAATACAAAAACAGTTTATTCTGTAAAATACACAGTTAGTAAATAATTAAAGGGCGCCGGCAGGTTGCCAACTAAATAATCTTTGAACTGAATCGTTTCCACTAACTGCGTCTTACTAACCACTAGTTTATGTTGATTTAGCAACAGATTAGAGTTTGTGACATATTTATAAAGTTGCAGATTCGAGAGTTCAGAGGAAAACGGTGTAACTAAATGTAGTGTATGAGCATGAGACTTTACGGACATTAGTGTTAGTACAGAGTGTCTCATTCTGCATAGTCTGCTTAGTTATCGGCAATAAGATTGACAAGCATATCATTTTGGGACCCAGTGCATAATATCAGCAAGCACATTGGGTCACCCGCGCGACAGCGCAACGAGTATTCCCAATGAGACTTGATGTCAGGCAGGCGGCCGGGCATAAAACAATAAGCCAAAATCTCTAACAACATGGATTTATGAAATGCATGTTGTGCCGACTCCACCTAGTGTGGGACAAGGGCAGGAAGAAGAAGTTGAAGAAACCTTAAAAATCTATACAAATAAATTAAATTGAAGTTTCTGGTTGTCATGTCGAAATAACAGCTTTTTTTACTAAATGCATATGATACGTACTTAGGTATAACAAAAAAAATATTTTCTGTCTTTTTGCTTCGGCTAATCTCCGAAACAGCTGGACTGGCCGGACAACGAGAGGTCAACTTATACTGAAAATGTAGGTATAGCTGGATTTGTCGTCATGTGTATGTACGAAGTCGAGGCGGCTCGCTATTAAGAATAATGTAAAACAAATATTTAATCAAACCTTTTCCATAAGCATTTCGCTATAATAACTAGGCGAGCTGATGATCAAAGCGCCTGCGAATATAAACGTGATGAACTCCAAGCTCACTTCCTGTTCTCCGAAGGATTGGAACATTCCACTAAACACGAGGAACAAGCAATAAACATGTCAATCTAGCTGATGTAATCAAGGTATCTGTTCTAATATTATAAAGAGAAAAGATTTGTATTTTTGTATGTAACGAATAAACTTAAAAACAACTGGACCGATTTCAAAAATTCTTTTACCGTTAGAACGCCACTTTTTTTTTTTATTAAAAAAAAACGTTGCCCCACTCTAGGATTTCTCCTGTATCGTGGGTGCGTTTACAGACACAAATCTTCACATGCACAAACATCCAGACCCGGAACAACTATCTGTAGACCATACAAATATTTGTTCCGTGCGGGAATCGAACCCACGACCCGCAGCGCAGTTGCCAATTGCTTAACCACTGCACCAAACGTGTCGTCAAACATTATCACTGAGTAACATAGGCTATATTTATTATTGGAATATAACTTCTTAGCGGAGCCGTGAGGACACAGCTAGTTGTTTATAAGATCAATGGTTAAAAGGCAATTGAACCAAAAAGCTAATTAAGACGATGTAAATTTCCCACACATACATAACATCACACCTGTATTCCCCGAAGGGTTGTGCAGATGGTGTATAGTAACACCCTCATTTCGTCGTTATGTTTAAGTCCCATATAATATGGGGCGAGACTATTGCCATCAACCGGGCACAAATCCAATCTCCGGGCTGCTACTGAAGATTTCCGCAGGGAAAAATCCAATAACACTTTGTCCGACCCGGGAATCGAACCCAGGACCTCACGATCAGCAGTCGCGCTTGCCACCACTAGAAGATTTCCCATCTGATACTGGGATATTTCAAACTATGTTTTTTAAAGAGCTGATGATGGTAAGTGGTTACCACCACGTATATACCCCTATAACCCCAAGAGGATTGCTGATGCGTTGCAGTAACTACATTAATAAAATAGTTAAAGGACCAGTACTGTTGGAGCCTGGGCTCGAAGGACCATTACAGCACTTCAATATTTGTCGAGAAGAATACATTTTAATACATAACAAAAAATCACGCCTTGTATTCCCCGAACGGTTCGACAGAGGTGTTTTAGAACATGCTCGTTTCGCCAGTTATCTTTAAGTCCCATGTAATAGGGGGCGAGCCTATTGCCATAAACCGGGGACAAATCCAGACTCCGGGCTGCTACTGAGACATTCTTTATGGAAAAATCTAATAACACTTTGCCGGACCTGGGGATTGAACCCAGGACCCCATTCTCAGCAGTCACGCTTACGACCACAAGACCAAAAAGGTAGTCCTAGACCAACAAGGCAGTTTAATACTTAAAGGACCATTTCTCTTGGGGCTTTGACTCGAAGGACCAAAACTTGGAAGTCTTGTATGATTTTTATTTAAATTAAATTATTATTTACCTGTATATACGCTGCAACTCCACAACAATACTTCCCAGCTCCACCATAGATTCTTCTGCCTTATACTCCACAAATAGGTTCTCCACTTCTTGTTTCGTTATTAACTCTAACTGGCCACAGGCATGCAGCATGAAAGAAGGACCCAAAGGCACGAAAGACGTGTACATGATTCCAGAATAAATCGCATAGTACCTATATCAAAATAGCGATACACTACCAAAATATCTTTTTTGTCTTCGATAAAAGCTGGATATACTATTTCATAAAGAGGCACCATCTCAAAATCTCCCACCAAGTAATTATAAACGTAAATAACAATATTTTTTAATGGGAACATACTAGATGCGTTTAATGAAATAAGAAGCCACTGTTTCCCAACACAGGCACCATTGCGAGCATACTTTAAAACCACTTCTTGATCTTCAATCTTCAAGAACTTTGTAGATTCATAATCACCTTTCATGGTCTGGATCAGATCTTTTAGCAAATCTTGTTTCCAAAGCATTATTCCATATTGGAAAGTAATGACAATGTAAAACACAATAATAGTACCGTTTTTGCATGTTTTCGAGAAGTCGTTCCTCTTCAAATCGTGGTAGATAATGCTGTAGATGATGATACGGAAGACTAAAGAGAATAATCCGTGCACGATTGTGAAGCTAAGAAACCATTTCTTGTCTCTGACGATGTCAGGATGACATTGGTTTAACTTCATCGCTCTTGTATTAATTTTGAAGATTCTGTTGTAATTTATCTCCATTTTGAAGAGATTTTTAGTAGTTTTGATTTGGAAGAAAGATATTTTAAAGGAAAGGAGTATGCTAATATGGTTTGGTCGTGTTGAGAGAATGAGTGAACGGCGATTAACAAAAGGAATTTATAAGGCGGATGTCAATGGAAACACCGGTAGAGGACGCCCTAGAAGGACATACATCGATATTATTGGTGATGTTCTTCACAAAGGACAGGAGCGTAGTACTCTCGACCGGTGTGATAGTATGACAAGATGTATGAATGTGGATGAAACGAAAGAAGTATTTAAGGATCGTAGCAGGTGGCGTTCTATAGTTTCTGCCTACCCCCATGGGAAAAAGTATGTATGTATAGTTTAACGTCGCTAGATTTTGGCAGCAACTAGGTATAATTCTGAACAGCAAAATGTCAATTAAAAAAAAACTCAACGAACTTGAAATATCTTTATGTTAAATAATTTCATTACCTTTCATCATTGCAAATTATATCGTATCAATCAAACATGTCGTGAGGCTTTTAATTTTCATCACATAGGCGTAGTAGTTGTCACCTAAATTATTACAGACTTGTAATACGCGTTGAAGTATCCTAGATCACAAGTCTCGTCTGTCAAGACCTAATTGAAATATCTGGTAGGTTTCTTTTTAGAATATTTTTATTTGATAGATATTTCAAGGGAAAGCACTTGCATTGCTTCCGTAATCTAGCAGAGATGATAGATCGTGGAGGCTAACTCAAAATTAAAAAAAATATTGCTTGTTGATCTGCCTAGCTTTTTCTCAAGTGTGTTGAGGTCACCTTCTAGTCTTACCAGATGCGGTTGAATACGAGTATTATACACGGAGCGACTACTATCACACCTCTGCAACCCAGTTACTGGGCAATGCCAATATTCTAAGGTTAGACCTGTTGTCAGATTTTCAGGCTTCTGACTTCCCGTAAACGACTGTAAAAAGGTATTCGTGCGACACCCAGGACCGACAGTTTAACGTGCTGTCCGAGACACAGAGGGGTCTTGATGTTTAACAAATGGTCATCCACCAACGGACTGACCGCGGCAAGCGTTGCTTAACCTCGCAAATCGTATGATCCGCGAGGACGACAACAGACCACAGGTCCCACCAAAAAAAATTTGTTTATCGTTACGAATTACGATCACCACTGAAAGTTTACGTAGCAACTAAAAAAGCACTCGGGTCTTGGGGTCCGAGTGCTGAACAAACAGAGATATTGCTAGGTGACTGGTCAACACTTCCCGTGACCTGAAGGCTGGCCATTACTTTGTCCGCATTGCTATACAACGTGGCAATGCGGACAGTCTTCTGGGCACGTTACCAGTCGATAGCGATGCGGAGGAATATTTTGATGCCCTATTTTAGTTTATATGTAGTTTTATACTACTAGGATATATTGTTCTTTATTTAAGTAGTAGTGATAGCCTAGCGGCTAAATACTTGCTTTCCATGCAGGAGAGTCTGAGTTCGATCCCAGCATGTACCTCTGACTTTTCTAATTCATCTCCGGATTAGAATTTGGTTATCACTTGCGTTAACGGTGAAGGAAAACATCGTGAGGAAATCTGCGTACCTGAGAAGGCCCCAAATAGTTCTCGATGGTGTGTGTAGTTCATCAATCAGGCCAGCGTGGTGGAGTAAGACCTAAACCCTTCTCATTCTGAGAAAAGGTCCCGGTCCAACAGTGAGAGAGTAATGGGCTAATTATGTTTTTTTGTGTAAACATGAAATCTATTGATTTAAAAATAAAAACTACTATATTTATCAATGTACTGATACTATTTGTGTATAAAATAATATATACTGTGAAACGCCGATCTCCAGAATGGGTGAGACGGGCAGTTGCTCGGCGTATGTAATGAATGATTTATCATCAGCTCTGATTCACCCATTTTTTCTGGACCAATAAAAATGTCTACCAACTACATGTTTACGAAAACCAATAGAAAAAAATATAGAAAAAACATGAAATCGATATGAAATCTCATTAATTTCATGTAACAGTTCAATTTTGTCATCCGGTCTCAATGTATGAATATTTTTTCGTTGAATCACGGGAAGATAATAGACACAACATGTTAAGATTTGGAGAGATGCCAAATGATGGAGGATTTGATATGATACTGACTTGTGAATGAATTCGTGGAAGATATCAGTATCAGACATTGTAATTTGATAGGTCAGTAACGAAGATTGAGAGTTGGTAAAATCAGTCCCACGATTACTTAATAGTGTTCTGTTCTGCACAGCCTTTTCCCAATTATGTTGGTATCAGCTTCCAGTCTAACCAGATACGGCTGAATATCAGGATTTTACACGGAGTGACTGCAATCAGACCTCCGTAACCCAGTTATAGGGAAATACCGATATTCTAAGGTTAGACCGATTGTCAGATTTTCGGGCTTCAGACTTCCCGTAACGACTGTCATAGGTATTCGTATGACACCCGGGACCGATAGTTTAACGTGCTCTCCGAGACATGGAGGAGTCTCGATGTGTAACGAATGGTCAGTCATCCGCAGACTGACCGCGGCTAGCAGCTTAACCTCGCAAATCGTATGATCCGTGCGGTTGGTAATTAGCCATGAGCCCCTTATTACTTAATAGTATACTAGCATAATCTGTACATTACTGTCCCACTGTTAGGAACCTCTTCTCAGAACAAGAAGCGTTTAGGCCTTATTCCTACGCGCTGGCCTGATTAGTGAACTACACACACCATCGAGAACTTTCTGGAGCCCTCTCAGGTGTGCAGATTTCCTCACGATGTTTTCCGTAACCGTTATCGCTAGTGATGACCAAATTCTAATCCGGATATGACTTCGAAAAATCAGTGGTGCGGTCCGGAGTGAACTCAGACACTCCTGTACGGAAGACAAGCGTTCAATTGCTAGGCTGTGGCGGCATCTATCACGCCAAATGAGAACTACGCAGCATGACGAATGTGTAGCAGACTACAGCGACAACAATGACAGCTGTCAAAGGAAATGTCACAAATCCTGTATCGCGATATCAAGATCTGACACGGGGTTAGTATATGTATAGATATATACAACTTCCCAACATCAACCGTTGGGCAGTGGCCCGCCAGGCATAAGACCCGCCTGGTTGGACGATCCTCCCTTTTCGTAGGAAGAACACCACACCTCGTTCCCTACAAGGCTATCACTGCTGATACAGACCCTTTTCAAATAAAAAAAATACTCGGTATCATTACAGAAGTCGTGGGTACGTGACCTCAGAGCCTACCATTCATGAAACCCATCACCAATCTGAGTTATTCATAGTCAAGCTGTCAGTTTGTATCCATCCAGTGTTAAAACCATACTATAATAGCTAGCAGGAGGGGCTCATGGCTTATAAACAACCTCGCTGATCATTCGTTACACATTGAGACCCCTTCGTGCCTCGGAGAGCACGTTAAACCGTCGGTCCCGGGTGTCATACGAATACCTATGAGAGTCGTTACGGGTAGTCAGAAGCCCGAAACTCTGACAACCGGTATAATCTTAGGATATTGGCATTGCCCAGCAACTGGGTTGCGGAGCTCTGATGGCAGTCGCTCTGTGTAAAATACAGGTATTTAGCCGCTTCTGGTTAGACTGGAAGCTGACCCCAACATATTTGGGAAAAGGCTAGACAGAACAGAACAGAAATAAAAAGTAGATGTAATATAAAGTCAGTATGTTAAGTATCACTATTTCTAAAAAAACTATTTTTAAAAGAATGTTGTTATTGCAATCTCAGGAATTCATCGCGAGCCGTGCATTCCTAGAGGATTTAGTAAATTGTCGTTTCCATACTTTGCGTAATCGCGGGGTAGCTGCCAATCGACCTGGAATTAATACTTACAGTTTTTGGTAGATCGGTATAATAGGTTGGCACTTGGCAGACAGGGCTGACGACCCACCTGATGGAAAGTCATTATAGTCTATACAGGGTGTAAAAATAGCCTTAACGAAGCCGTAGTCTACGCATACTGTATATAAAACTAAGTAACATACAGCAAAAATAATTGCTGGGAAACGAGTTTTATTTTTTTTTGGTATTGAAAACAGATATCAATTGTAGCAGGCAATGGAAGCGAGCGCGCAGCAGACTGTGCCTACATTTCAAAAATGTTGTTAATGTTTGTATAGTTGAATGTTTAGTAATAACATTTAAACTTAGTTTTCGTGAAAAACTTACAAAAATATGGTGGCTTTGACCTTCAATATCTCCATAACCAGTCGGTTCCCAGGTATGGCCCAATACCAAAAAATGTTTGTAATGATGGGAAGAATACGTGGCTCTCGGCTTCGTTAAGAGTATTTTTACACCCGATATGTACACTAACAGCACCGCGAGGATTGCTGGTGTTATTAACCTTAGAGACAAAGTTGGAAAGTCTCATGTGCCTGTAACTTCACCGGCACCCGTACTCTTTAAACCGGAATACAGCAGTGCTGCTTGGCGGCAAGAGTAGGAATGGAGGTAGTACTTCCTTTGACCAAGTCTATCACAAAAAGCTCTACTGCTATTAAAACATTTTTTCCAAAAAATTTATACCGACTTCAAAAAAGAATATAAAATTAACAGTTTCAGAAGTCGGTGCTGATCTACGCTGAACCAAATTGAAGGCACCGACTTCTGAAACTGTTAATTTTATATGGTAATTATTTTATTATTTTTTGAAGTCGGTTTAAAATTTTTGTAAAAAATGTTTTTATTTTTTTCATTTTAGTGGCCTTAATTAAAACTTGGTTGGACCTACTAAATACGCTGCTCGTAACATAATCACATCATCACAATATGCGTACTGTTCGTCATTGAGGAGTTCCATTATCTATCTCCGAAGATCTTCACCAAATTTAAATGGGACAAATTTCGAAGTATACCCTATCCATTAAAAAAAGAATCATCAAAATGGTTCACAATTGGCGAAAATATCGATGAACATACACAAAAAAAAAACATACAGACGAACATAGTAACCTCCTCCTTTTTAGAAGTCGGTTAAAAAGCGTGCTAATTATGGCAATACTAGCTGTTTCCCGCTGTTTCATTCGCATCCTAGGGAAACTACTTCATGCACCCGGATAAAAAGTATTCTATGTGTTAATCCAGGATATTGTCTACATGTGTGCCAAATTTCATCCAAATTCGTTCAGCCGTTCCATACATCCATACATACAAATTTTTGCGTTTATAATATTAGTAAGGATTCTTAATTGCTCATTATAGCGATCTATAAGGACGCTAATGATAAGAATTGGACGTTTACGGCATCATATGCCGAGACTTCATCTTAACGGCTTCTAATGTTAGTTATTTTAATAACTGCTCCATAATTAATCATACCTAATAAAAAATGCAATTTAATTTCTTTTCTTTGTAATTTTTATGTAAATTGCAGTTGACTTTTATTTGTGTAATTAAATGAAAAAGGGTTTCTTATAATACCAAATTAGTTTATTTTAAAATTGCAGGTTTATAATTAAAATTAATCGTGCTTTTACAAAATACTAAATTGTGCTGAATTTAATTGTATTAAATTGCCTAGTGGTGGCAAGCGCGACTGCTGATCGTGAGGTCCTGGCTTCAATTCCCAGGTCGAGCAAAGTGTTATTGGGTTATTCCGTGTGGAATTCTTCAGTAGCAGCTCGGTGTTTGGATTTGTGCTCGGTTGATGGCAACAGGCTCGCCTCCTATTACATGGGACTAACTTCGTAATGAGGGTGTTACTATACACCTCTGCCCAACCCTTCGGGAATATAGGCGTGATGTTATGTTATTAAATTGAAGTGTGTATATTTGTGATAATCCTTGCAACAAAACTGTCTGTGTTGGCGGTTCGGTTACAAATGTAACTCGCGTCCAAATTAATATATTTAATTCCACATGGCATTCATGAGATTAAATATTGCATATGACTGCTGAAATAGCTGAAAAAGAAATAAAACATAGTTAGCCTTAGTTAGTAAGTTATTTATATAATAGCCTAGAGGTTGAACGCTTGCCTTCCATGCAGGAGGGTCCGAGTTCGATCTCGTAGGTACCTCTGACATTTTGAATTCATGTGCGGATCAGAATTTGATTATCACTTGCGTTAACGGTGAAGGAAAAACATCGTGAGGAAACCTGCACACCTGAGAGGGCTCCATGAAGTTCTCAATTGTGTGTGTAGTTCGCCAACCCGCACCAGGCCAGCGTGGTGGATAAAGGCCTAAACCCATCTCATTCTGAGAAGAGGCCCGTGCCCAGCAGTAGGATAGTAATGGGCAGTGAATAGCTCACGCCGTGGTGAAAAGATTAGCTAGTCAGCCAGGTTGGTAGCAAGGCTGACTGCCCAGGGTGCGCCGGACGTACTTGAGTATCGTCACTCGTGGAGGCTTGATTAATACACTTCAGAATTAACACTCATTATTTTGGTCCTTGTAGGCGAATAGACCAGTCTATCATTAAACTTTCCACTTTGGGCTCATAAACTCGAAATTTAATTCTGATGATGTAGAGAAAAACATAAGTTAAACATTCACGCCTGTATTCCCCGAAGGGTTGGGCAGAGGTGTATAGTAACACCCAACTCAACAGTATGTGATAGGCGAGCCTATTACCATAAACCGAACACAAATCCAAACTCCGGGCATCTACTGAGGAATTCCACACAGAAAACCCAAGAACATTGCCCGAGCTGGGGATCGAACCCAGAACCTCAAGATCAGCACTCTCGCTTGCCACCACTAGACCAACGAGGCAGTAGAGACAAACGAATACAAAATTTAGAAAAACTATGTTTTCAATAGTAACAACATAACATTCTTGTAACAATGACGTCGGCTGAAGCATCTGCCCCGTCAATCTTACGAAAAGACCAAAGACTACTCCGTTCATTATATTATTAAAGTAATAAATTACGTTTGCTAAGCTTCACTGTTTTAAATTATATTCTTCAACGACATGTTTTGATTATCTAAATGCTAATATATGTCGACGGTCTAAGGCTACGTTTAGGGGAAAGCAGCGCGTGATAGCGTTTTATAGAAAACTAGCGGCCCGTCCCGGCTTCGCACGGGTGGATATTTTTCCTGTTTTTGCAACATTTTTCATTTATGTTCCGCTCCTATTGGTCGTAGCGTGATGTTATATGGCCTATAACCTTCCTCGATAAATGGACTATCCAACACAAAAATATTTTTTTAATTTCAACCAGTAGTTCCTGAGATTAGCGCGTTCAAACAAACAAACAAACTCTTCAGCTTTATAATATTAGTATAGATATGGGAGCGAGAACGACGGACTCTCGAATGTTGTTCTGTTCTGCCTAGTTTTTTCCCAACTATGTTGGGGTCAGCTTCCAGTCTAACCAGATGCGTATGAATACCAGTATTTTACACGGAGCGACTGCCATCAGACCTCCGCAATCCAGTTACTGGGCAATGACGTTATTCTAAGGTTAGACCAGTTATCAAACTTCCGGGCTGTGATTGGTATTCGCATGACACCCGGGACCGACAGTTTATCGTGCTCTCCGAGGCACGTAGGGGTCTCGATGTGTATCGAACGGTCACCGATCCACGGTCTGACTGCGGCAAGCGCAGCTTAACCTTGCAAATCGTACGATCTGCGCGGACAAGTGCCCCTCAAGTGGATTCAAGCCCAAGCATCGAATTTGTTCTGCGTCTATATTTTTGTGTTTATGATTTATAAATTTCATATTATGTCACTACACCCACTTCACAGGAAATCCTATTGGATAATTTGATATTTTTTGACATTTAAATCATAATTAAATGGGGAGCTATTAATATACCTAACTACGCGTTTCCGTGTTCTTGTGTGGGAAGGAAGTTGATCTATTTAATGTTTTCTTTTTAACCGACTTCGAAAAAAAAGGAGGAGGTTCTCAATTCGACTGTATGTTTTTTGTTTGTTTGTTCCGCGATATCTTTGCTAATTGTAAACCGATTTTAATGATTCTTTTTTGTTTGAAAGAGTATTCTTTCGAAGTGGTCCCCTTTAAATTTGGTGAAGATCTGATGAAGAACTTCGGAGATAGACAATTTGAAGTCGGTTTTAATTTTGTCAAAAAGTTTTTTTATCATATCAACGTTATGAAATAGTATCAATAAAATCCTATATTCTATGAGATTTTTATTTGAATTTGTCCTTTGTTTGATAATACATTTCTGCCATGCCTTATAGTCCTTGGTTACCCGTGCTTTGGAGTACTCTCAGGTGTGAAGGTTTCATTACGATATTTTCCTTATAAAGGAATTTATAAGGTGGATGTCAGTGGAAACGCCGGTAGAGGACGCCCTAGAAGTACATATTATATCGATGTTATTGATGATGTTCTTCAGAAAGGACAGGTTCGTAATACTCTCAACCGGCGTGCGTGTATGAAAAGATGTATGAATGTGGATGAAGCGAAAGGAGTATGCATTAATTGATAAGTGCTATTATACTCTATCAGATTTTTTGAACAATTCATAAATGTTATGACATTTTGCTTCTTTTCAATTTATATTGATTGTTACTTTTTTTTAAGTTGGACAACACTATTGCATTGTTTAATTAAAACCTCATAGTCCAATAATGTAATGTAATTTATATTTGTTACCTACCGAACTTCGTTTCAATTTGTAATTTGTACGCCATACTTTATTTTGGCAAAACATGCAGACCGTCATACCATGTAATTAACACCTTACACTGCAAACCACAATTTGTACTGTACACTCATGTTTTATACAAATAAATTATCTTTATCTTTTATCTTTATCGTAGCATGTGGCGTTCTATAGTTTCTGCCTACCCCCATGGGAAAAAGGTGTGAGTTTATGTATGTATGTATTTTCCATTGTTAACGCAATTCATTATTCATTTTTTATCGACACATGAATTCGAAAAGTCTAATGTGTGGGCCGGAGTCTAAACTCAAACTCTTCTGCATGGAAGGTGAACATTTAACCGCTAAGCTACCTTTAACCTTGCGCTTTTGAAAGAGCGCTTAGATTTCTGACGCCAACTCGCTTTCTCCGCGTTGTTGCTATCAACAGAACCGATTTTAGGATAAATCTATATTCATCAATATTAAATGAAGAAGAATACTCAACATACATCGGTCAGGGCATCCAAACAAAGTACTCTGAATATAGTCTGAATGGCTATAGGTCTGAGCGCGCGTTGTAACATCAGCTGCAAAGTGGTGCGCGTGCGGCGGTCGTAGTGCTGCTCCCAGCCGCACGTGTATAGAGATAGGCGGACGTCTTCACCCTGTTGAACATACCTTAAAAATAAATTTAAACGAAAGCAGATGGCAGGACCATCAATCATAACACAATCAGCCTATTACTGTCCCACTGTTGGGCATGAATCTCTTTTCAGAATGAAAAGGATTTAGCTGGCTTACTCTGCTACACACACCAACACATCGAGAACGTTTTTTTGGAGCCCTCTCAGTTTCCTCACCATGTTTTCCTACACTATTAACGCAAGTGATAATCAAATTCTGATCCGCACATGAATTCGAAGTCAAAGGTGCGAGCTGGAAACGAAGACAGACTCAGCTGGTCTTTCATACAGGAGCATGGACGGCGTTCAACCTTTTTTTTACTGTGGGAAAATCCTCATTGATGTCCCTCGCCCGGGGAAGGCGAGGAGGTCTGCCGGACTCTTACCGGCTAAAAACCCACAGTGTCCCTCCTTCTAACCTATGGCCAGGGTCACGGGATTCGAAGGCGTTCAACCGCTAGGCCATCACTATTTAACTTACTAGAACAACTCTTCAAACTGACCTTTTCCATCAGTAGATCGCTGTAGTAACACGGTGAGCTGCTGATCATGACCCCTCCAACTATAAACGTGATGAATTCTAGGCTTACTTCACCACGTTTTAAAGCCTGCAAAGAATCTACAAGTTAGGATTAGGTCTTCTTCTTTTCGTGTGGTTAGTGACTAACCTGGTGTCAGAGTTTATGCCGCCCATGGGCCTCTGACTTGGCTTCACATGCCGTCGAGAAATATCTCTTAGGCATGCCGATTTCCTCATGATGTTTTCCTTCACCGTTTTTAAGCAAGTGATAATATTATACACTACGCACATGAATCCGAAAAGTCAGAGGTACGTGCCTTGGGTTACTCGAGACCTAAGACTTGGTAGACCGATGATCACACAATTAGGCTATAAGGATAGCTATTAGGATTAGGTAACAATGAATGAATGAAAATTAATGATAATACGGCAAGAATTGAAAAAAAAAAACATTAAATGCTTGTCTTCAATGTGAGAGGGTCTGATCGGATTCATGCGCGTAGTGTATAATATTATCACTTGCTTAAAAACGGTGAAGGAAAACATCGAGAGGAAACCGGCATACCTGAGAGATATTGCTCAACGGCATGTGAAGCCAAGTCAGAGGTCCATGGGCGGCATAAACTCTGACACCAGGTTAGTCACTAATCACACGAAAAGAAGAAAATTTCGATGCGATGGTAACGTGTCCACCACTTTTTATAATAATAACTTCTGACGGTCCGATTCCACGCGTGTTACAGAATTTGAGGTCAACGATGAAGGAATATCTTGATGGGAACGTTTGCGAGCGTTTTCCTTCACCATTAGGCGCAATGCACACAGAGAAGACGAGACGTGGAGTCGGCGTTAGTTCATTGCTTGTCTTTTTCATGATATTTCATACAAATATGCGTCCCGTCCAATTCACGTCTCATCTTCCCTGTGTGAATTGCGTCTTACATCCGTAGAAGATTTTGAAAAGTCAGAGTTGTGGACCGGAACCGAGTTCATACTTTTAAGATGGCTTTTATTTTGAACTAAAGATGAAGTAGATATTATATAGATATTAAGCCTTACTTCAATAACTTCATAGCAAGTTATGGGCAGCATAATCGTGGTTGCTTTCAGTGTTAGCTCGTAGGCAATCTTGAAAATGTCCTTGATGCGGTCTACAAAGCTAGAAAAGAAGTCATACCTTCAGACAATGATAAACTTTTAAAAGAAGAATAAGACTTAGTTGAACTAATACGTTAACAGCCAATTACTGACCCACTGCTACCTCCCAGAATCAAAAGGGTTTAGGACTTAGCCCAACACGTGGGACTGATGCGGGTTGGTAGTTAGCTAAACTATTCTCTATTAATTATTTTTTAAATATAAAATCAAAAGTACACCAATTACTGTCTCCAAATTGTATAGTTGACAATTAGAGTACATAGGTTATAAAAACCACAATATATATTTACGGTTGTTTTAATATATACAAAGTGTTGTTACATTCATTCCCCATGAAAAATGTAAATAATCAAGTATTCTTTTATGGTTGTTGTCATTTACCTCTCAGAGGAAATTAAGTAAGAATATAAATAACTTTCTGGCTAGTCTACTCTTTAGTTTTATGTTTTCAGGGCTGCGTTTCAATAATGATTATTTTATGTTTTATACAAATTCTTTTTTTTTTGGGTATTACTACGGTTTTCAAATATTGCCAATAGACTCTTTACAAGGGACCTTTTTTGGCTTTAGGGGTATTTTTGTAACAAGTTGTATTTTTATCATTAATTTTTCCCAATGCCATTTTATGTACACACGACTACAAATCAAGCTATACATTTCCAGTATACAGTGACCTCTCGTTGTTCGGGAATCATCCAATTCATAATAGTAATTTAAAACTCTGCGAAACTGAATGAGTGGGTCGTGGAACTGCAAGTATACCTACTCCACCAAGAAGAACACAGCCTGCTTAGTTGTCGGCAATAAGACTGACAAGCATATAATTTTGGGACCCAGTGCATAATATCAGAAAGCACATTGGATCACCCGCGCGACAGCGCAACGAGTATTCCCAAGGAGGGTTGAGGTCAGGCAGGCGGCTGGTCATAAAACAATAAGCCAAAACCTCTAACAACATGGATTTATGAAATACATGTTGTGCCGACCCCACCTAGTGTGGGATAAGGGCAGGGAGAAGAATTTAAAACTCTATCGTGCCACCTGCGTTAAACAACAAAATGATCTTTTCTATCACTTTAATCATAAATCTACGGAATACATAATATTGATTACCTGTAAACATACTGCAACTGCTCAATAATGCTTTTAAGTTTACCCCTAATAACTTGATCATCACACTCAACAAACAGATCATCGATTCTTTTCTTCACCAACTCCAGTTGCCCACACGCATGTAGTATGAAAATCGGACCGAATGGGACGTAACCGGCATACATAATAGACGAATAAGAAGCATACATGAACATCAAAGAATAGGTTAGCAAATATACAAAAATATTATCTTTATTTTCTTCAATAATAGTTGGGTAAATCAAATCGTATATAGGAACGTATCTGAATTCATTTATGTAGTAATAGTACAACATCAAAACATTACTTTTAATGACAAATATACTAGTACCGGCAACTGTAAGAAATAGCCACTGCTTGCATACCCATAGACCTTTATTCGCATAATTATAAACCACAGCTTTTTCATCCAAAGTAAAATTTTTCGACTTCTCATAATCCTGATTAATATTTTTGATCAAAATCACAAGAGAATCTTGATGCCGTATTAAAACAAAGTATTGGAAAGAAATCACCACGAATACAACAGTTAGGACCCCATTCTTGCAAATTTGAGAGAAATTGTTGCTTTTCAAGTCATGGTACATAATATTGTAGATGACGAGAACGAAGAGAGTAGTGAAGATACCATGGATAATGGTGAACTGTAAGACCCATTTTTTGTCTCTCTTTATGTAGGGGTGAGATCGATTAATGTTCAAAGCGCAGGTTGGAATTTTGAAGATTTTGTCGAAATCTAAATCCATATTTACGGTGATGGAGAACTTGAAATTTTAACTGATGTATGGTAGAAGGTTGAGCTATGTTTTGTTTAAAGTGACGTGGTTAGAAAATGGTTGTACCTAATTACAAAATTATATGTTTCTACTAGTTAAGTTGCAGATGGATTGCAAAAATATTAAAAATTATTTGTATCGGCAAGCAATATTGCTGGGTTCCTGTTTGAAGGGTTGTTTGTTTGCCATGAGCCCCTCCTTATAAACCCTCTAAACACTAATTAATATTTATTATAAATTAAGTGCCCCAGCGCATTACGCGGCCAGTCGCCGCGGACTGGCCGCGCAGCTATCAATTCGCTACGTTTGTCAGTTGAATTCACATCGTGCTCCAAAATGCACGTCGACGAAGGAAGTATTTTTGCGCTGATTTTCTTATTACAAAAGCGGAAGAAAAAAGAACAAAGAATAAATTTTGGATTCACCCATTGTTTGTGTTATATCATACATACTATCCAGACGTGTATGCGGATAATTTTTTTAACTATATGAGAATGTCTAAAAAGACTTTTTACGAGATCGAACATACTAAAACCACATTACTGGATACCGCCAATTTCGGGAGTGCGTCTCTGCTGAAGAAAAATTGGTTATAACAAATATATCAGTCAGCTCCAACCATAACTGCCTTTTTAAATTTTTATCCGAATAATCATCCGACGACTGATTTCATATAGCTTGTTTGTTTTGTATTTCTAAAATGAATCGCTCCGTATCAAACGCCATCTTGTACACACAAAACCCGTGTGGCCGCTGCGACAAGTGCGCGCACGCTGATCTCTTTCATACGACATGGTGGATCTCGTTGGTCGCGGCGGCCAACTGGCCGCGTGCGGGTCGCGATGTACCTGCAGGCCACGCGGCCAATACCTGGTCGCTGGCCACTGGCCGCCTAGTGCGCGCACTTGCATATGTCACAGAAGAATTAGTTGGCCGCGGCGACCTTGCCGTGCGGCCTGGCCACGTAATGCACTGGGGTTCTAAGAGGAAACGCGGGCTGCAAAATATTAATAATTTGAATAGGTTTTTGAGATAGATTTCCGTCCCAACTCTCCCGCAAAGCTATCCAATTGAGCGCGAAAGAGACACCTGCATCTTGGACTGATTTCTCCTATGCAATATTAGCGAAATCGTACCTTCGTATTTCCCCGTTTCCTTCTTCAAATCTGGACCGATTTTAATTATTTTTCTGTAATAATTTAAGAAAGACTGATTATGTCTGTACGTTTTTTTATATTCGTCTTTGTTTGCCAGATATTTGAAAACGGTGGTGAAATCGGTCGATTTTTGTAAAGTTTAAACGTTTCTAGTTCTTTTAATAATTAATTTATTGACAAAAACAAAACATGGGGACATAGTGGTGGTAGATATATATCATAATTATGGTAAAAAATATTTCCTCTAGTGACGTTATCCAAGGAGGAAACTGAGGAATACGTTTGTATGGACTAAATGACGACCGCATTTCCGAACTAATTTGGCAAACAAATTTGACGAATATAAAAAGTAAAAGGAAAACATACAGACATAACCAAAGTTTTTTTTAATTATTACAGATAAAATATTATAATTGATACAGATTTGAAGAAGGAAACAGGGAAATACGAAAGTACGAATTCGCTAATATTGTATAGGAGAAATCAGTCCGAGATGCAGTTGTCTCTTTCGCGCTTAATTGGGAAGTTTTGTGAGAGGGGTGGGACGGAAATAGATCTCTTAAAAACCGATTCTTGTAATATTATGCAGCCCGCGTTGCCTCTTAAGATGTCTTGTATGTCATGTCAATATTAAAAATATAAGCTGACTTAATCCAGATGCCTTCTCTTTAAATCTAGTCGATGTTTTCACTCTGTAATCATGTTTCTGCTAATTTACTGTGAAACTGCCTTTTTCCATTGTTACTTTAAATATTATGATCAACCTTTGAGGTAGGAAAGTGGCATGTTTTCAGTAGTTCACAGTTAGTGCTTTGTAATTTTGATAATTACGGTTGAATTAGTGATTCAGTAATGAATAACTTGTAGAATCTTAATTTATTTATGCTTTAGGGTTCCCGGGTTTTATACACTGCCACCGAAGCCTTGATATAGCACCTACACACGCACTCGCGCCCGCGCACACACACACACACACCCATGCACACCCACACACACCCATGCACACCCACACACTCACAAACAAATACATACACAACTACACAAGCCCAACGTTAACCATTGCCATTGATGCATTTGATTTGTGTTCAGAATCGCATGAATGTTTATTTTATTTTCACCCTTCTATGGTTTAAGTTATTTTTAAAACAATTATGTCAATCTGTAATGTAACCTTTTATTTTGGAAATTTGCACCCCAGAGCCACAAGATACAAGCGACGCTTAGTTTGTGGCTCATCGAATATGTCACATTGTAATGTTACTTTTTGATGAATAAATCTATTATTATTAGTTAAAATTATGATTTACCGTGCGATCTAATGCTATACTTACGGTGTTGTCCATAGCGTCGTCTTAAGTCATGTAATCTCTAGTATCATTGGTATTATTTTGAATCGTCCGCTTTGGCGCGTCAATGAAGTTTATTCTGTTTTGTAAAAAATATTGTTCTGCCTAACCTTTCCCCAACTACGTTTCGGTCAGCTTCCAGTCAAACCAGATGCGGATGAATACCAGTATTTTACACGGAGCGACTGCCATCAGACCTCTGCAAACCACTTACTGGTTGTCAGACTTTCGGGCTTCTGACTTCCCGTAACGACTGTCATAGGTATTCGTATGACACCCGGGACCGACGATTTAACGTGCTCTCCGAGGCACGGAGGGGTCGCGATATGTAACGAACGGACACCCATCCATGGACTGACCGTGGCTAGCGCAGCTTAACCTCACAAATCGTAAGCTCGTCCATTTTGTAAATATTATCATTGCTTATAACTTATAAGCAATCCTCAGGAAAGAATATATTGAGGTTTCTATGTTACCATTTTTACAATTCGGCTAGTTTAACCAATCAAAATATTTTTAAACACAGAAGTAGTCCCAATTTCAAAAATAACAAAAAAAATTCACAACATATTTTTTTAATGATTAATAGCAAAAATGTGTCCACTGATATAATTATGTGAAACAATTATATAACAAATTGGCGGGTCTTCAGAATATTTCATACGAGTACAATGGTCGTTCTTCATAATTACTTTTGACGTTCAAATAGAGGCCAATTTATCGGATGGGTAAATTTTTTGTTTGATTAATTGTTTGTACGATTCGTATGGTAAAAAGTATTTTAATTAAAACGTTCGAATGTAAAATTTTGCGTGATTTTTTTGGAAGAAATTGCGTCTTTAGTAATCTCATTGGTTGCTATGACTTTGAACTGTTTGGGGTCGAAAGGCTTGGGTTATGGGGTCAGCACTTCTCTTATTTAAGGATATTACTCGAAGACTGGTCGACATTTTGTGTGACCAGGACGAACGTTTCAGGTATGGTATTATAAACGTACCTATCGCTAAAGTAAGCGAATTTTGAATCAGAAATACAAGTGTCTTATAATATAACATCTTGGTTAATTTTTTGCGATGAATCATCGGATGCACGGATGCCCCTCAAGGTGAAGGGCAAAATCTACAAATCCATTATAAGACCTGTCGTTTTGTACAGATCAGAGTGTTGGGCCGTGAAGAAGACGGATGAAAGAAGATTACACGTAGCTGAGATGAGAATGTTGAGATGGATGTGTGGAGTGACGCGAATGGATAAAGTAAGAAATAAGTATATTAGAGGGAGTTTGAAAGTGGCACCAGTGACAGAAAAGTTGAAAGGAAAGCGTTTGTCTTGGTATGGGCATGTGATGAGGAGGGATGAAACACATGTGACTAAGAGAGTAATGAATATGAATGTTGATGGATGGAGGGGGAGAGGGAGACCTAAGAAAAGATGGATGGATTGTGTGATATGAAAGATCAGGGAGTAAATGATAATGAGACGGCTGACAGGGAAAGTGGAAGAGAAAAACATATTGCGCCGACCCCAAGTAACTTGGGACCAGGGCAGGAAGATGATGATGATGGTTAATTTTTTGCGACGTGCACAATTTGTATCATACATAGATATGAATAAAGTTTTAAATTTAATTAAATATTATGTGCAAAACAAGTGTTTCCAATTCAAAACTCACTTTAACGTTACGTAAACGTGACATCATTCGTACTAGGCTTACAGAGGGCTAGCCTATTCTTTGACCAAAGAATTAGAGGAGTGATATGAAGATTCGAATGACGTTATTGCGACGCACGCTATTTCGAAAAACTTTACGAGTGGTACGCCAGAATCATTTAGGCTAGGTTAGTTTAGAACAGTGACCAACGCGCGAAGGCGAGCGAGCGAAGGAAGCGTGTAGCGGCAGCGGCCGCCGAGCGCCAGATCCCCTCTATCGTTGGTGAATCATTTGGTTTACACTGGCGTACCACTCGTAAAGTTTTTCGAAATAGCGTGCGTCGCAATAACGTCATTCGATATAGCGGTTTTCAACTCAATGTGTTGGCTTCAAAATACATTTGCACATAATACATATAGCGATCTTATTAATGGGTGCGTTCTGCAGAAAATAGGGCTCGATAGCTTTCGTAAGCAAAATGGCGACCAGAAACAATCACAACAGAAGAGAGGCAAAGAATTCAAAATCTTGCAATTCATGCCTTAGAGACAAATTACAAAAAAACATGAAATAATACCTGGGCGTAGCAGGAGTAGCAGTCCTAGTAAAGAAGATGATGATTTTATTGTTTTTGTGAACAGGGACAGTGATCAACCACAGACATCAAAAATGGAGTTAGAGTTAGTCAGCTTCCTAAACGATAATAGCAAAGAGCTTACGATCCTTGAACGCTATGCAAATAATGTGTTCATACAATATAACACAAGTTTGTGCTCCTCAGGAGGTCCTTCTAATCTTTCTACAGGCATAGAAAGATTGTTTTCTTTAGAAGTTTTATTAATTCCGCAACAAAATGATGTTTGTCTGATAGTACATTTAAAAATCTAGTGGTCATGAAAGGAAATTCTTCTTTTACTGATTAATAGGATGGCCTGGATTAGTTCTATTTTATTTACATAACCATTAGGTGATGACTGTATTTTGTAATTTGTATTTTAAATAGTTAACATACTGTATATTGTATTTTATATTTCAAATACACGTCTTAAAAATATTTTGTATTTCGTATTTTGAATACATAGGAGATAGTATTTTGTAATTTGTATTTTGTTTAAAACATAGCATGTATTTTGCCCAGCTCTGGCTATGTGCGAGTTTTTTAACTTGATAATGCACGAGTTGTTGTATCACATAATTGAATACAAGATACTACAGAATACACCATTACCTTTTTAACATCATTCTAATTTATTTCATAACTAAACAGTTGTGATCATGTGAATTTTTAGGTATATGCTGTTATTTTGTATAACTGTATCAGACATTGTAATTTGATAGGTCAGCGGAGAAGATTTAAGTGTTGGTAAAATCAGTCCCACAATTACTTAATAGTATACTGGCATTACCAGTCCATTGCTGTCCCACTGTTAGGCAGGGAGCTCGTCTCAGACTGAGAAGGGCTTAGGCCTTAAGTCCACCGCGCTGGCCTAGTGTGGGTTGATCGAGAACTTTTTGGAGCCCTCTCAGGTGTGCAGATTTCCTAATGATGTTTTTCAAAAATTTTAATTCGGACGTTAGTGGTGCAGGCTGCATTGAACTCAGGACACGCTGCATGGAAGGCAATTGTTCAACTCCTAGGCTATCACTCCATAACCAGTCTGTACCTAGGTATGGCCTAGTACCAAAAAATCTTCGTAATAATGGGAAGAATACGTGGTTCTCGGCTTCGTTAAGGGTAGTTTTATACCCGACTAGGGCGGTGGTAACGCATATAAGCAATCAATGATATTATAAGTAAAATTTACTTATAATATCATTGTAAGCAATAGCTCTGGTGTTGAAAATAAACTTGATAACCACAACGCCTAGTGTCATCTCATATCGAAAAGCAGAGTTTTTTAAGACGACGAATTGAAAATATTGGCGGCAGGGATTTTAATATTTCTCAGCAATTACAAAACATTCTGAACTTATATTTATATACTTAATTTATCATGTCTTTAAGATCAATTTTATAATTGCTTAACATGATTGGATAAGTTTTACAGCACAGACAAAAATATCAACAACTGATCTTCAAAAACATAGATTTTCATTTTACAGGGAAACGAGACAGATTTCAACCTCAATATTTTTTATATAGTTTAGTCTAAGCATACACTTCAAAATAATAATTCGATTTTATAAAATTAGCGATAGTCTTTATTTTAAACGAAAAATACTGTTTTGGCGGTTACGACCTTACGGCATAAGCTAGTTCGCGTGCATTTTTGTATGCAATCAATTTCCCCTCAGTCCGCTGCTGACTAGTGTCAGCGACAGGTCTGTGTCATTGGATTTCCCGCGCGCTATCGACAGTAATTGTATCTTGATCTGAGTGATATTTAGTTATTAAAAATGGGGAAAAAAACTATTAAAATTATGGCTACGTATGTGTGTATAGCTACAAAATAAAAATAAAAACATACAACGTAAATAATATTTTAGAAAATAGTCGTCAGAACAGAGTCAATCCATGGAGTCGTCTTTGGACTTAGGTAAAAATAAAGTAATGTCAGTCGATTCTTTAGAAGGGTATTTATGTGTACATGGTATGAATCTAGTACTAGTCTAAATAACGCATTCTAATAACGCATCTGTTATATACATAGGCACTGGCCGCTATAGCTTTGTCGAAATTTCACAGCGGCGCGGCGCAGCCGTATGTCGGCCACTTTGAGTGAGCGAGATAGTAGACAAAGTAGTAGCGCTTGCTCAGTGACTAGTGTCTACTGTAATGCGGTATCCTCGGCTCGTGAACTTTAGCAAAATAGCTGATAGGGCTTTTTAAGTTTGATTTTCATTGCTGTTTTAGGTGATATTTGTGATTTTTTTATCGCATTGGGATAGGCAATAACAATGATTTTATCTATACTAATATTATAAAGAGGAAAGATTTGTATTTTTGTATGTAACGAATAAACTTAAAAACTTCTGGATCGATTTCAAAAATTCTTTTGCCGTTAGAAGGCTACATTATTACTGAGTAGCATAGACTATATTTATTACTGGAATAAAACTTCTTACGCGAGCGGAGCCGTGAGGACACAGCTCGTACACTATAAAGTAAAATATCTGCAGAAAAAAAATATTAGTAAAAAAAAACATTTTTAAAAACAAGCATTTATTTAAATTCTCTAAAAACAAGAAAATCAATTTTAAAATTAAATCAAACCCATCAATTTGTTACATTATACAATAAATTTATTTATATGATATAAAAGCTTGTCGCGAGATTTTCAATTTCATGAAATACATAATTTTTTTCTTAGAACTACTTGTGTCAAGGTCAAGTTATTGTATTCTTGTTTATTTAGTATCTCACAACAGGCTTTTATATCATATAAATAAATTTATTGTATAATGTAATAAATTGATGGGTTTGATTTAATATAAAGTTTATTTTCTTGTTTTTAGAGAATTTAAATAAAAGCTTGTTAATATATTTTTTTACTATTACTTTTATTTTTATTTTTTAGTATGTCATGATGAAACTTAGCACGGACTTTCACAATTGAATGCGCATACAACATTTAATGTCCGTGCTGCTATCCATTGAGGAGTTCCCTAGTCAGGACCCAACTCTGAGTGCAGCAACCATGTCACGGTAAAACTTAAAACCGACTATCATAATAAAATGCGTACACAAAATTTCGTGTCTGTGCTATTAACCGTTGAAGAGTTTCTTTATCTGGAACTAATCCTGGATGTCGATTTAGGTCATGCTTACCATAAAAATGCATTGTCATTGGAACTGAACCAACATGTAAAAATTCGACTTCGTAGGATAAGAGGAAGTAGTTCAAAAATCAGTTGCAAGATTTGAACCGAGCATACATACATTGCAAGTTAACAAAAAGCTTGTAAAATCGAAAAAAATAAGAAAAATGCGACGAAAAATTCCAACGCTAGTGGGTTCAGAATCATAATACTGGATCCATGGTACACGCATACATTATGATGTCCCTTTCACCTAATAGACAATTTTACACATTGTGAACACCAGTTCTTTTTTTCATTCATTCAATTATCAAATTCTTATCTAAGCCGTGTATCCGCCAAGTTGTGTCCACAGAGTCTAAACTTAATTTAACTAGATACTATAGAAGTATGGATAAAAAGAAAGCTTCGTTTAACAATATATTATGAAAATATTGAAATAATTCCATATCATACATATAGTTTCTATCTCCCTATTGGGAGATGTCCGATTTTTGGGTCATTCACGCTATGTCAAATTGATAAACTCCAATAACATAACTCAGAAAATATTAGGCCTGCACAATAATTGCAATTTTGAATGTCTAATAAGGCCTCCTTGAACACCTATAATAGTATACGTAGGTATATTAGCATCAGCCCATTAGTGTCCCACAGCACTGTAAAGCAAGTGCCTCCTCGTAAGAGGGGTTAGGTACATGAAGCCGTTGCCGACAGCAGCAGCCCTCGAACCATGAATATTATAGGCAGTTATATCTATTTAATTATATCTCCAATAACTTACTTACATAACCTCGTTTCTGCCTACCCCCATGGGAAAAAGCCGTGACATTATGAATGTACTTATGTATATAATATTGTGACATTTTTCCCATACCTAAACTCTGAATACACTTCTTAAAAAATATTTAAAATAATATTCCTACAAAAAAAAACGAATGGAGACTCTATGACGTCTATGTTCCCGAGCGTGGCTGACAAGCGCGCGAGTTAGGGCGGTCGCCCACGGCGACATTTAGCAACGATGCAGATACGATACAGTCGCAAAAAAAACGCGATACTGTCGCTATGCTATCGCGGGTCTTATACAATCGCCCACGTAATTATGATTCTGCATCGCGACTAGCGCAATACAGCAGCGATATACCTATAGACGCGATGCAGCATCGCTACAGTCGCGATTCGACACGCTGTAGTGACGACCTGTGAATGTCTGTGGACGCTACAGTTGTAAGATGGATTCGGTTGACACGACATTGGTCGCGTTGTCTTTGTTGCTGCTTTTACGGAAGCAGTCACAGTGTAACCGTGGGCAACACAGTTGCGCGTTTGCATTGATAATGTCGCGCGTATGCATCGATGCAGACGTGATGCTGAATTGATACAATCGCGCGTTGCAAATGCAACCAACGGCCAAAAATAGCGATGCAGAGGCGCGCTCACAAAACGCGCGTCTAAATTGCTGCAAAAAGTCGCCGTGAGCGACCGCCTTTAGACTGCGCGGGCTGCCTTGCGCCGGTCCATCGCACTACGTAAAGATTATCGGAGTGTGCGAGGATTGCGGGGCGCGGCGGTTGATTTGAAATTATTTGTTTATCACTGCGTCGCCTTAATGAAAACTATCTTTCTTTTTCTCAGTTTCCTGACCTTTTAGACTAGAAAAACTTTTTTATATGTGAAATATAGAATACAAAGGCTGCAAAAATAAAACAATATTTGCGGCACATTGATTTTGACACTTAGGCAGGCGCCCATAGTTCCACTGGTCATGTCATTTATAACCAAAATGTTCTAGTCCTTACCATTTCAAATTTCGAACTCTACGTCCCAATGAGGCCGTGTCCTAAAAGTGCATAACCTCTTTAAGCTTAGAAATCTTCAAATGAGGTAATCGAGACATTCCAATTTTAAAGAGTATTTGCTTGTTTTTAAGTGTGTTCAACCTTTTTTGAATAAAATTGGATTCAGTTTTCAAACATGTGTCAAAAGAAAATGTAATTTAAATCAAAAGCACTAAGGAGTATTGATATCAACTTCGAAGCAAATTACCGCCAAAATAACTTTCTACCCCTTTTTAACCCCGTTAGGGGATGGAGTATTGATATCAACTTCGAAGCAAATTACCGCCAAAATAACTTTCTACCCCTTTTTAACCCCGTTAGGGGATGAATTTCTATAAAATACGAAACGTGTCTTCCATCAATTCTGTTAAAAAAGGTTTATGCAAAATTTGAAGTAGATTGGACCAAGGAATCACGTTGTCCCATACAAACTTTGCCCCCCTTTTTCACCCCCTTAGGGGTAGAATTTCGGAAAATCCTTTCTTATCGGATGCCTACGTCATACAAAGAACACACTCTCCAAGTTTCAGGTCTCTACGATCAGCGGTTTAGGCTGTGCGTTAATCCGTCAGTCAGTCATTCAGGACAAAGCATTTTATATGTATAGATAGATATACACCCATACTCCGAGAGGATTGCTGGTGCTTTGCTAAGCTTAGGGACAGAATGTGTCTGTAATGCCACCAGCACCCATACTCTTCAAATTAGAGCACAGTAATTCTGTTTGGCGATAGAAATACGTATGATGGTACTGCTGGTTGAACCCCCTGAGTGAATTCTTTCACAAGTTCTACTTATACCGCATTTACACCCTCATGTTGCCGTTATGATTGTTTAACCCCCATGTAATAGGGGCGAGCCTATTGCCATCAACCGGGCACAAATCCAAACTCCGGGCTGCTACTGAGGATTTACACACGGAAAAACATAATAACAGTTTGCCCGACCTGGGGATCGAACCCACGACCCCATGATCAGCAGTCGCGCTTGCCACCACTAGTCCAACGAGGCAGTATTTTTTTTTCAGATGGGTTTGCTCTTGACTCTTGTCTATGATGGAGTGAGCTTACCCAGAAGAAGCCCGTTCACTCTAACTTTGAAGAGATTCGGGTTGTATGCGTTGGGGAACACAGACGCAGGTAGTGAGTTGTACTCTTTTGCAATATCCTGGATTGCTCATTATAGCAATCTATAAGTATGCTAATGATGTGAGCTGGACGTTTACGGTATCATATGATGAGTCTTTATCTTAACGGCTTCTAATGTTAGTTATTTTAATAACTGCGCCTTAATTAACCATAATAAAGAATTCAATTTAATGCAATTTGCAACCTAGTGGCTAGGATTATCCACCAGCAACTTGCCCTGAAATACAACCTTGTGGACGCAGAAGTACCATACTAAAAGTATGTGCCCGTCCCAGTTCTCGAAAATGGTCATACCACATTGTACTGGGATCGATCTATCATCACAGATGGAACTTTTGTTGCCAATAAGCCTGACATAGTGGTGATAGATCGATCAGAGTGTCTCACAATTATTGTTGATGTCACTGTCCCACATGACGAGAACCTTGTGAAAGCCGAGAAAGATAAAGAAATTAAGTATCAAGACTTGGCACACGAGGTTGTCGACATGTGGGAGGTTGACTCAGCAGTCTTTGTGCCGATAGTCGTTACGGCCAATGGCTTAGTAGCCAAGAGCCTCGACCAACATCTGATGAGGCTCTCCTTGGGCAGCTGGGTCAAGGGTCTGATACAGAAAGCGGTATTTCTGGACACGGCACGTATTGTCAGGAAGTTCCCCTCTCTGAAACCCTGACCACCGGTAGCTTGGACCCTGTTCCCGATGCCGGTGGGCTACTATTTTTTATATTTTTAAATGTTTTTTTAAATATTTTTTTTGGAAATATTTAAAAATGTAATGAATATGTATATAAGATGAATAAACGAAGTAATAAATGCAAATTAATTTCTTTTCTTTGTAATTTTTATGTAAAATGCAGTGGATGTTTCTTTGTGTAATTAAATGAAAAAGAGTTTTTTATAGTACCTAATTCGTTTATTTTAAAATTGCAGCTTTATCATTTTAATTAATAATACTTTAACAAAATAGTATTAAATTGTAGTGTGCATATTTGTGATTAAAAATCTTCGTAAGTAATATTCCTTGCAACAAAACTATCTGTGTAGTGGAATTTTATGCTTGCGCCCAAATTAATTCAGCTAATTCCACATGGCATTCATGAGATTAAAGATTGCATATGATTGCTGAAATAACTGAAACAGAAACAAAATTAAATTATTAGTTTCACATAACATCTAATAAATCTGTATTACATAGTCTTATCTTTATACAAAGTCGCTCCCGCTGTCTGTACGCTTAGATCTTTTAAACTAAGCAACGGATTTTAATGCAGTTTTAAGCAATAGATAGAGTGATTCAAGAGGAAGGTTTATATGCCCACATTAGTATCTACATTGCACCCGTGCGAAGACGGGGCGGGTCGCTAGTTGACTATAATGATCAAATGTGTATGTCAGCACGGGCTTTACGGGAACGGATTCTGCTGTGCTGTAAAGATTACGCAGTCATCAATGTTGATACCGGGGCTGACTGCCCAGGGCGCGCCGGACGTACTTAAGTATCGTCACTCGTGGAGGCTTGATTAATACACTTCAGAATATTTTCAGAATTAACACTCATTATTTTGGTCCTTGCTCGTGGCTGACCAACCGCGCGGATCATACGATTTGCGAGGTTAAGCTGCGCTTGCCGCGGTCAGTCTGTGGATGGGTGACCATACGTTACACATCTAGACTCCTCCGTGCCTCGGAGAGCACGTTAAACAGTCGTTCCCGGGTGTCATACGAATACCTATGACAGTCGTTATGGGAAGTCAGAAACCCAAAAAGTCTGATAACCGGTCTAACCTAAGGATATCGGCATTGCCCAGTAACTGGGTTGCGGAGGTCTGACGGCAGTCGCTCCGTGTAAAATACTGGTATTCAGCCGCATCTGGTTAGACTGGAAGCTGACCTCAACATGGTTGGGAAAAAGGCTAGGCAGAACGAACGTATTTTGGTCCTTGTAGGCGAACAACTAAAGTCTCTCATTAAACTTTCCACTTTAGGCTTAGAAACTCGAAATTTACTTCTGATGACGTAGAGAATAACATAAGTTAAACATTCACTTCTGTATTCCCCAAAGGGTTGGGCAGAGGTGTATAGTAACACCGTTACGTTTAAATCCCATGTAATAGGCAAGTCTATTGCCATCAACTGGGCACACATCCAAACTCCGGTCTGCTACTGAGGAATTCTACACGGAAGAACTCAATAACACTGCCTGAGCTGTAAATCTATATTCATCAATATTAAATGAAGAAGATTACTCAACATACATCGGTCAGAGCATCCAAGCAAATTACTCTGAATATAGTCTGAATGGCTATAGGTCTGAGCGCGCGTTGTAACATCAGCTGCAAAGTGGTGCGCGTACGACGGTCGTAGTGCAGCTCCCAGTCGCACGTGTATAAAGATAGGCGGACGTCTTCACCCTGGAGAATATAGCATAAAAGTAAAACTGCAAGCAATGAGGAGACGAATGCTAAAACAGAAGCAGATGGCAGCACTACAAATCATAACATAATAAACACAATCAGCATATTACAGTCCCACTGCTGGGACTTTTCTGTTTAATTTATTAAACACTTTTGAAACTGAACAATCATCTCTTTAGATGTTGGCAGAATTTAAACATAATATAATTAACCCTAGGAATGAAAAGGATTTAGGCCTCAGTCCACCACGCTGGCTTGATGCGGAACTACACACACCAACGCATCGAGAACATGTTTTTGGACCCCTCTCAGTTTCCTCACGATGTTATCCTACATCGTTAACGCAAGTGATAATCAAATTCTGATCCGCACATGAATTCGGAGTCGAAGTGGGACTCGTGGCTAAATAACAACCGCGCCGATCGTACGATTTGCGAGGTTAAGCTGCGCTTGCCGCGGTCAGTCCTTGGATGGGTGACCATTTGTTACTCATCGAGACCCCTCCGTGCCTCGGAGAGCACGTTAAGCCGACGGTCCCGGGTGTCATACGAATACCTATGACAGTCGTTACGGGTAGTCAGAAGCCCGAAAGTCTGACAAACGGTTTAACCTTAGGATATCGGCATTGCCCAGTTACTGGGTTGCGGAGGTCTGATGGCAGTCGCTCCGTGTAAAATACTGGTATTCAGCCGCATCTGGTTAGACTGGAAGCCGACCCCAAGATAATTGGGAAAAGGCTAAGAGGAAGACATGAATTCGAAGTCAAAGGTGCGAGCCGGAAACGAAGACAGACTCAGCTTGTCTTCCATACAGGAGCATGGAAGGCGATCAACCTTTTTTTTTATTGTGGGAAAATCATCATGGATGTCCCTCGCCCGGGGAAGGCGAGGGTGTCTGCCGGACTCTTACCGGCTAAAAACCCACAGTGTCCCTCCTTCTAACCTAAGGCCAGGGACACGGGATTCGAAGGCGTTCAACCGCCAAGCCATCACTATTTAATTTACTAGAACAACTCTTCAAACTGACCTTTTCCATCAGTAGATCGCTGTAGTAACACGGCGTGCTGCTGATCATGACCCCTCCAACAAAAAACGTGATGAATTCTACGCTTACTTCACCACGTTTGAAAGCCTGCAAAGAATCCACAAGTTAGGATTAGGTCTTCTTCTTTTCGTGTGGTTAGTGACTAACCTGGTGTCAGAGTTTATGCCGCCCATGGGCCTCTGACTTGGCTTCACATGCCGGCGAGAAATATCTCTCAGGCATGCTGATTTCCTCACGATTATTTTCCTTTACCGTTTTTAAGCAAGTGAGTACACTACGCACATGAATCCGAAAAGTCAGAGGTGCGTGTCTTGGGTTTGGACTCGAGACCTATGACTTGGCAGTCCGACGGTCACATCACTAGGCTGTCACTGCTTAAGGATAGCTATTAATATTAGGTTAGAATGAATTAATGAAAATGAATGGTAATACGGCAAGAATTGAAAAAAAGCAGTGAATGCTTGTCTTCAATGTAGGAAGGTCGGAGTAAAAATCTATACATAACAGGTGTAAAAAGCCCCTTCACGAAGCCGTCAACCACGCATTCAGTACATCAAACTAAGTAACCCTACGCAAAAATTGTCGCTGGGAAACGACTTCATTTTTGGGTGAAAAATTTGGTTTCCTGTAAAGCTCAATGTAATGCACTCAAAACTCTGTGCTGATAGATGAAAACGGGTAGTGGAGGTATTTCAAGTACATTTGCAACCTTCAAAACTAGTATTTTTTTAAAAAGTTGTGAAAATGATGGAACTTTGACCTCCAATATCTCCGTAACTAGAAGGTTCCCAGGCATAGTCCAGAACAAAAAAAATATCGCAATGACGTGGAGAATAAGTGGCTTTCGGCTTCGTTAAGGGTCTATTTACACCGTTTATATCATTACTTGTCCTGAGTCTGACTGACTGACTGATATATCAACGTAGAGCTGCAACCACTGAAGCTGGAAACATGAAATTTGGACAGTAGGTTCCTTTTGTGACGCAGGTATCCACTAAGAAAGGGTTTTTGGAAATTCTACCCCTAAGGGGGTAAAATAGGTGATGGAAGTTTGTATGAAAATTCACGCGGACGAAGTCGCGGGCTAAGTGCTAGTTATACAAGGTGTAATAAATACAAGGTGTAAAAAGACCCTTAATGAAGCCGAAAAGCACTTGTTCTTCACGTCATTGCGATAATTTTTTTGTACTGGACTATGCCTGGGAACCTTCTACTTACGGAGATATTGGAGGTCTAAGCTCCAACTTTTTCACAACTTAAAAAAAAAAACTAGTTTTGAAGGTTGCAAATGTACCTAAAATACCTGCATTACCCGTTTACTACTCATTGCATCTATCAGCACAGTGTTTTAAGTGCGTTACATTGAGCTTTACAGTAAAACGAAATATTTCACCCAAAAAAAAAAGTCGTTTCCCAGCGACAATTTTTGCGTAGGGTTACTTAGTTTGATGTACTGAATGCATGGTTGACGGCTTAGTGAAGGCTCTTTTTACACCTTGTATCTTACGTTATACGGTCACAAAACAAATGACACAAAATACTAGATACGCAGCTGCCGTCCAGTTCACGTCTCATCTTCCCTGTGTGAATTGCGCTTATTTATTTTCATGTAAAGATAAAGAATAAACGCGACAGATATTTAGACTTAAACATAATTAGCCCATTACTGTCCCACTGCTGGGCACGGGCCTCCTTCTCAGAATGAGAAGGGTGTAGGCCTTAGTCCACCACGCTGGCCTGTTTCGGGTTGGTCTGCCAACCACACACACCATTGAGAACTTTATGGAGCCCTCTCTGGTGTGCAAGGTTTCCTCACGATGTTTTCCTTCACCGTTAACGTAAGTGATAATCAAATTCTGATCCGCACATGAATTCGAAAAGTCAGAGGTACGGGCCAGGATCGAACTCAAACCCTCCTGTATGGAAGGCAAGCGTTCAACCGCTAGGCTATCATTAGTACTACATACATATTTAGACTTACTTCAAGAATTTCATAGCAAGTTATGGGCAACATAATCGTGGTTTCTTTCAGTGTTAGCTCGTAGGCAATCTTGAAAATGTCCTTGATGCCGTCTACAAAGCTAGAAAAGAAGTCATACCTTCAGACAATGATAAACTTTTATAAGAAGAATAACACCCATATTCTAAGACGTTCCTCCAAAACTTACTCGACTCATACTCGACTCAGAACGGCTTTGAAAACACCTACAAAATTGTATTCTTAGTCGCAATTTCGAGTGAACTTTGAGGTTCCTCGACGGAGTCATTACGTCATAATTTTAATTATCTGCATCGCGCAAATAACGCCGCGATAAATAATTGTAAGGATTATCGTAAGCATGTTTGATAAAGTTTTCTAAATTAATTTTTATTACATACGAACTTTGACACTTCCTTCCTTAAGGTAGGTTCCGAGGTACCTTGAGTTTGACAGATGATTCCTTACCTCGACTGAGGAAAAATATCGAGTCGAGGACGTTTATGTCAACTATAACTACCGATGGTAGTGAGTCGAGGTGGAGTCGAGTCGAGTAAGTTTTGGAGGAACGTCTTAGAATATGGGTGTAGGACTTAGTTGAACTATAGGTTTACAGCCCATTACTGACCCACTGCCACTTCCTAGAATCAGAAGGGTTTAGGACTAAGGTGGGCCTGATGCGGGTTGGTGGTTAGCTAAACAATTCTCTTTTTTTAAAAATATAAACACACTAGCTGTGTCCTCACGGCTCCGCCCGTAGCCTATGTTACTCAATGACAATGTAGCTTTGTAACGGCAAAAGAATTTTTGAAATCGGTCCAGTAGTTTTTAAGTTTATTCGTTACATACAAAAATACAAAACTACGAAAATATAAATCTTTCCTCTTTATGATATTAGTATAAGTATATAGATTTACGGTAGTTTCAATATATAGTACCTGGATGACCGAGCTAAGCTCGGTATTTTTTTGGTAAATCGTGTTTTTTGGAAAAAAAAGGGAAAAAGAAGAAAAAGAAGGAACTTGAAAAAAAAAAGGGGAAAAATAACCACCTGGTCTCGAACCGAGTCATCTGATTTCGGGACCGCCCGATTTCCCACCTGAGCTATTTTAAGCTTGTGGATGGCGGCGAAATTTACTTTCATATTCTAATATTATTGTAGCAGTTTTTCATTGCTTGAAAACACGGATAAAACGATGTTTTCTAAAAATGAAACCTAGCTAGATGGATTTATCGCCCCCGAAACCCCCTGTATACTAAATTTCATGAAAATCGTTGGAGTCGTTTCCGAGATTCAAATTATATATATAAATATACAAGAATTGCTCGTTTAAAGGTATTAGATATATATATATATAAGAATTGCTCGTTTAAAGGTATTAGATTAGATTAGATAGATTTTTATCAGTAACTTTTCCCAATGCCATTTTATGTACACACGACTACAAATCAAGCTATACATTTCCAGTATACAGTAACCTCTCGTTGTTCGGAAATCATCCAATTCATAATACTAATTTAAAACTCTATCGTGCCACCTTCCTCTTAGCCTTTTCCCAATTATCTTGGGGTCAGCTACCAGTCTAACCAGATGCAGCTGAATACCAGTATTTTACATGGAGCGACTGCCATCAGACCTCCGCAACCCAGTAACTGGGCAATGCCGATATCCTAAGGTTAAACCGTTTGTCAGACTTTCAGGCTTCTGACTACCCGTAACGACTGTCATAGGTATTCGTATGACACCCGGGACCGACGGCTTAACGTGCTCTCCGAGGCACGGAGGGGTCTCGATGTGTAACAAATGGTCACCCATCCACGGACTGACCGCGGCAAGCGCAGCGTTAAACAATAAAATAATCTTTTCTTAGCTATCACTTTAATCATAAATCTACGAAATACATAATAATGATTACCTGTAAACATACTGCAACTGCTCAATAATGATTTTAAGTTTAACCCTAATAACTTGATCATCAGACTCAACAAACAGATCATTAATTCTTTTCTTCACCAACTCAAGTTGCCCACACGCATGTAGTATGAAAATCGGACCCAATGGGACGTAACCGGCATACATAATAGACGAATAAGAAGCATACATCAACATCAAAGCATAAGTTAGCAAATATACAGAAATATGATCTTTATTCTCTTCAATAATAGTTGGGTAAACCAAATCGTATAAAGGAACGTATCTGAATTCATTTATGTAGTAATAGTACAACATAATAACAATACTTTTAATGACAAATACACTAGTACCGATAATTGTAATAACTAGCCACTGCTTGCATACCCATAGACCCTTATTCACATACTTATAAACCACAGCTCTTTCATCCAAAGTAAAATTTTTCGACTTCTCATAATCCTGATTAATATTTTTGATCAAATTCACAAGAGAATCTTGATGCCATAATAAAACGGTGTATTGGGAAGAAATCACCACGTATACAACACTTAGGACACCATTCCTGCAAATTCGAGAGAAATTGTTGGCTTTCAAGTCATGGTAGAGAATATTGTAGAAGACGAGAACGAAGGCACTAGTGTAGATACCATGGACAATGGTGAAGTGTAAGAGCCATTTTATGTCTCTCTTTACGTAGGGGTGAGATCGGTTAAATTTCAAAGCACGGGTTGGGGATTTGAAGATTTTGTCGAAATCTAAATCCATATTTACGGTGATGGAGAACTTGAAATTTTAACTGATGTATGGTAGAAGGTTGAGCTATGTTTTAGTTTAAAGTGACGTGGTTAGAAAATGGTTGTACCTAATTACAAAATTATATGTTTCTACTAGTTAAGTTGCAGATGGATTGCAAAAATATTAAAAATTATTTGTATCGGCTAGCAATATTGCTGGGTTCCTGTTTGCAGGGTTGTTTGTTTGCCATGAGCCCCTCCTTATAAACCCTCTAAACACTAATGTATTATAAATAAATGAATACCACAATTTTAAAACCAATGAACATACACAAAAAATACATACAGACGAACATAGAACCTCCTCCTTATTGTAAGTCGGTTAAAAATAAATGAAGCCGTTGCAAGATGATCAAGATGTGAAACATTGAAATTCATTTTGTAAAAAATTATAAATTTGGCCTAATCAAATCGAAGAGAGCCGACTAGTTACGAAGGTCTACCATCACGAGCATCGCCACGCAACAGCCGCTCTCACACCCGTACCGCCGCATTACATGTTTCACATTAAGGCGACGCAGTGATAAACAAATAATTTCAAATCGGCCCCCGCGCCCCGCAATCCTCGCACACACCGATAATCTTTACGTAGTGTGATGGACCGGCGCAAGGCAGCCCGCGCAGTCTAAGGGCGGTCGCTCACGGCGACTTTTTGCAGCAATACAGACGCGCGTTTTGTGAGCGCGCCTCTGCATCGCTACTTTTGGCCGTTGGTTGCATTTGCAACACGCGATTGTATCGATTAAGCATCACGTCTGCATCGATGCATACGCGCGACATTATCAATGCAAACGCGCAACGGTGTCGATTAAGCGTCACTTCTGTATTATGTTGTCCACGGTTACGCTCTGATTGCTTCCGTAAAAGCAGCAACAAAGACAATGCGACCAATGTTGTGCCGACTGATATGAGTCCATCTAACAACTGTCGCGTCCACAGGCATTCACAGGCCGTCACTACAGCGTGTCGAATCGCGACTGTGGCAATGCTGTATCGCGTCTGTATCCCTGCTGTATTGCGTTAGTCGCGATGCAGAATCATAATTACGTGAGCGATTGTATAAGTATCGCGTTTTTGTGTTGCTAAATGTCGCCGTGGGTGACCGCCCTAACTCGCGCGCTTGTCAGCCACGTTCGGGAACATAGACGTCATAGAGTCTCCTTTCGTTTTTTTTGTAGAAATATTATTTTAAATATTTTTTAAGAAGTGTATTCAGATTTTAGGATATTTAATATGGGGAAAATGTCACAATATATACATAAGTACATTCATAATGTCACGGCTTTTTCCCATGGGGGTAGGCAGAAACGAGGTTATGTAAGTAAGTTATTGGAGATATAATTAAATAGATATAACTGCTTATAATATTCATGGTCCGAAGACTGATGCTGTCGGCAACGGCTTCATGTACCTAACCCCTCTTGAGAGAAAGCACTTGCTCTACAGTGCTGTGGGACACTAATGGGCTGATGCTGATATACCTACGTATACTAGTATAGGTGTTCAAGGAGGCTTTATTAGACATTCAAAATTGCAATTATTGTGCAGGCCTAATATTTTCTGAGTTATGTTATTGGAGTTTATCGATTTGACATAGCGTGAATGACCCAAAAATCGAACATCTCCCAATAGGGAGATAGAAATTGTATGTATGTTATGGAAATATTTCAATATTTTCATAATATATTGTTAAACGAAGCTTTCTTTTTGTCAATACTTCTATAGTATTTAGTTAAATTAAGCTTAGACTCTGTGGACAGAACTTGGCGGATACACTGCCTAGATAAGAATTTGATGATTGAATGAATGAAAAAAAGAACTGGTGTTCACAATGTGTAAAATTATCTACTGGGTGAAAGGGACATCATAATGTATGCGTGTACCATTGATCCAGTATTAAACGGTTAACAGCACAGACACGAAATTTTGTGTACGGATTTTATTATGATAGTCGGTTTTAAGTTTTACCGTGACATGGTTGCTGCACTCAGGGTTGGGTCCTGACAAGGGAACTCCTCAATGGATAGCAGCACAGACATGAAATTTTGTATGCGCATTCAATTGTGAAAGTCCGTGCTAAGTTTCACCACGAAACACTAAAAAATAAAATTAATAGTAAAAAAAAAAATTATAAACAGGCTTTTATTTAAATTCTCTAAAAACAAGAAAATGATCTTTAAATTAAATCAAACCCATCAATTTATTACATTATACAATAAATTTATTTATATGATATTAAAGCTTGTCGTGAGATACTAAATAAACAAGAATACAATAACTTGACCTTGACACGAGTAATTCTAAGAAAAAATGTATGTATTTCATGAAATTGTAAATCTCGCGACAAACTTTTGTATCATAATAAATTGATTGTATAATGTAACAAATTGATGGGTTTGATTTAATTTAAAGGTTTTCTTGTTAATAGAGAATTTAAATAAAAGCTTGTTTATAAAAAAAATTGTTTTACTATTCATTTTTTTTGCACATATTTTTACTTTATAGTGTACTAGCTGTGTCCTCACGGCTCCGCCCGAGTAAGAAGTTTTATTCCAGTAATAAATACAGCCTACGCTACTCAGTAATAATGTAGCTTTCTAACTGCAAAATAATTTTTGAAATCGATCCAGAAGTTTTTAAGTTTATTTGTTACATACAAAAATACAAATCTTTCCTCTTTATAATATTAGTATAGATAAAATCATTATTGTTGCATATCCCAATGCGATAAAAAACACATAAATATCACCTAAAACAGCAATGAAAATCAAACTTAAAAAGTGCTCCCGATCAGCTATTTTGCTAAAGTTCACGAGCCGAGGATACCGCATTATAGTAGGCACTAGTCACTGAACTAGCGCTACTACTTTGTCTACTATCTCGCTCACTCAAAGTAGCCGACATACCGCTGCGCCGCTGGGAAATTTCGACAAAGCTATAGCGGCCAGTGCCTATGTATATAACAGATGCGTTATTAGGATGCTTTATTTAGACTAGTACTAGATTCATACCATGTACACATAAATACCCTTCCAAAGAATCGACTGACATTGCTTTATTTGTACCTAAGTCCAAAGACGACTCCATGGATTGTCTCTGTTCTGACGACTATTTTCCAAAATATTATTTACATTGTATGTTTTTATTTTTATTTTGTAGCTATACACACATACGTAGCCATAATTTTAATAGTTTTTTTCCCCATTTTTAATAACTAAATATCACTCAGATCAAGATACAATTACTGTCGATAGCGCGGGAAATCCAATGACACAGACCCGTCGCTGACACTAGTCAGCAGCGGACTGAGGGGGAATTGATTGCATACAAAAACGCACGCGAACTAGCTTATGCCGTAAGGTCGTAACCGCCAAAACAGTATTTTTCGTTTAAAACAAAGACTATAGCTAATTTTATAAAATCGTATTATTATTTTGAAGTGTATGCTTAGAATAAACTATATACAAAATATTGAGGTTGAAATCTGTCTCATTTCCCTGTAAAATGAAAATTTATGTCTTTGAAGAGCAGTTTTTGATATTTTTTTCTGTGCTGTAAAAGTTATCCAATCATGTAAAGCAATTATAAAATTGATCTTAAAGACATGATAAATGAAGTGTATAAATATAAGTTCAGAATGTTTTGTAATTGCTGAGAAATATTAAGATCCCTGCCGCCAATATTTTCAATTCGTCGTCTTAATTTTCGACTTCTATTTAACCTTTAATCTAAAAACATTAAGATGTCTTGTACATGTCATGTCAATATTAAAAATATAAGCTGACTTAATCCAGTTGCCTTCTCTTTAAATCTAGTCGATGTTTTCACTCTGTAATCATGTTTCTGCTAATTTACTGTGCAACTGCCTTTTTCCATTGTTACTTTAAATAGGTATTATGAAACAGCCTTTGAGGTAGGAAATTGGCATGTTTTCAGTAGTTCACAGTTAGTGCTTTGTAATTTTGATAATTACGGTTGAATTTATGATTCAGTAATGAATAACTTGTAGTATCTTAATTTATTATATGCTTTAGGGTTCCCAGGACTAGATTCTGGTATATTTTATAGACCAAGGATGGCCAACCAGTCGGTCGCGGCTCTTAATCCAGTCGATCATGGCAAGGCAAAGAAAAATATAAGTTTTATATAAGTTGAATGAAGAGGTACTGATTATGTAAATGGTAGATCGCACAGAATCTACTCAGTAAACGGTAGATCTTGGGTCGAATCAAGTTGGCCACCCTTGTTATAGACTGTTAGTTCCACTGGAGAGGTCCACCAGAAGAAGCAGGTGGACCGAGACCTGCCGGGGTTGCGGTGCATGCAATAGCGAATCTCGCGACCTCGGCCTTAGGTCAGAAGGAGGAACACCGTGGTGGTTTTAGCCGGTAAGAGTCCGGCACACCCGTCCGTCGTCCCCAGACGGGGAATAGTCCATGAGGATTTACCCACGCAAAAAAAAGACTGTTAGTTCAGTGTCAGTAAAAATTGTGACTGACCGTGGGATCTCGTGGTATGCTTGAAGTGCTATAGGTACTTGGCGTCATTTGGGAGGTCATGTAAACTCTAATATCTCTAAAGAGTAAGACGAAGATACGGAAGAAGTAGAGTGAAAGAGTTAGCCATCAGCAAGATACACCAATTGGTGTTTTTTTTTAATTGTCTGGTTTGGCGCGACAATGAAGTTTATTCTGTTTTGTAAATATTGTTCTGCCTAGCTGTTTCCCAACTATATTGAGGTCATCTTCCAGTCTAACCAGATGCTGCTGAATACCAGTATTTTACACGGAGCGACTGCCATCAGACCTCTGCAAACCACTTACTGGTTGTCAGACTTTCGGGCTTCTGACTTCCCGTAACGACTGTCATAGGTATTCGTATGACACCAGGGACCGATTGTTTACCGCGCTCTCCGAGGCACGGAGAGGTCGCGATGTGTAACGAACGGTCACCCATCCACGGATTGACCGCGGCTAGCGCAGCTTAAATGCAGCGACCATTTTGTAAATATTATCATTGCTTATAACTTATAGGCAACCCACAGCGAAGAAGATATCGTCGCTGGGCAGTGAAAACCTCGTAAAGCACAAATTCATTTTTATTTTTTGTTATTCATTTGTTGGGTCAAAAACCTTGTAATGCATATTTAGAACGAACGTGCACAGCTCTAAGATGAAATAGATTGATGAATAGATAATAAAATATAAGAACCTTGCATCTACACTTCATGCTTTTTTTTAACAGGCAGTTATAATCTCCCCTTGTAAAATTACGTTCATTGCAATTAAGAGTTTTTCACTGCGCAGCGACGATATTGAGGTTTCTATGTTACCATTTTTCCAATTCTGCCAGTATAACCAATCAAAATATTTTTAAACACAGAATTCGTTCTATTTTCAAAGACAACAAAAAAATTCTCAACACATTTTTTTTTAATGATTAATAGCAAAAATGTGTCCACTGATATATTTATGTAAAACAATTATATAACAAATTGGCGGGTCTACTGAATATTTCATATGAGTACAATGGTCGTTCTTCACAATTACTTTTGACGTTCAAATAGAAGCCAATTTATCGGATGGGTTATTTTTTTGTTTGATTAATTGTTTGTTGGATTCGTATGGTAAAAAGTATTTTAATTTAAAACTTTATCGAATTTAAGATTTCCAATTTAATGTGGTTTTTATTTGGTGTGAATATTTTGGAAGAAATTGTATCTATAGTAATCTCATTGGTTGAGGGGCTCGTGGCTACGTGGCCTACGTGGCTCGTGGTTACGCTGCGCTTGCCGGGTTTAGTGACCGTTTGTTACACATCTTAACCCCTCCGTGCTTCAGAGAGCACGTATAATCGTCGGTCCCGGGTCTCATAAGAATACCTATTACGTATATCGTTACGGGTAGTCAGAAGCCCGAAAGTCTGTCAACCGGTCTAACCTTAAGATATCGGCATTACCTAGATAATGGGTTGCGGAAGTCTGACGGCAGTCGCTCCGTGTAAAATACTGGTATTCAGCCGTATCTGGTTAGATTGGAAGCTGACCCTAGCATAGTTGGGAAAAGGCTAGGAGGAAGAAGTAATCTCATTGATTGCTATGATTTTGAGCCGTTTAGGATCGAAACGACGACACGTTTGGCGCAGTGGCTGAGCGATTGGCTTCTCCGCTACGGGTCGTGGGTTCGATTCCCGCACGGAACAAATATTTGTATGGCCTACAAATAGTTGTTCCGGGTCTGGGCGTTTGTGCATGTGAAGATTTGTGTCTGTAAAAGAACCCACGATACAGGAGAAATCCTATAATTTCGCACATACTATCTAATACCTTTAAACGAGCAATTCTTGTACTTAATACTTATAATATACTAGCTTTTGCCCGCAGCTTCGCTTGCCTGAAGTTTGAAATCCTCGTTAAGCCCATTTTAAAGTGACATTTTAAAATCCAAAACGTCCGTATTTTATCACCCCCAGCGGTTTAGGCTGTGCGTTGCTAGATTAGTCAGCCAGTCGGTCAGTTTCTCCCCATGCTTCTTACTTCAAAAGTACCAGATTTATCATACAAACTTTCAACACTTATTTCACCCCCTTAGAGGTTGAATTTCCAAATATGTGTACATTTATTCCTAACCAAAAACCTTAATATTTAATTTCATCTTTCTTACTTCAAAAACGACGGACTTACATACAAACTTCAACCCCATTTCACCCTCTTAGGGGTGGAATCACCAAAAACCCTCAAACAATTATACGTTTATTTCTTACCAAAAGCCTAAATATTTAATTCCATGTTTCTCACTTCAAAAATACCAGATTTCTCATACAAACTTTCAACACTTATTTCACCCCTTTAAGGGTTGAATTTCCAAAAATGCTCAAACATGTGTACGTTTATTTATAACCAAAAACCTTAATATTTAATTTCAAGCTTCTTACTTCATAAATTATGGACTTACATACAAACTTAAAAACCCAATTTCACCCCCTTAGGGGTTGAATTTCGAGAAATCCCTTCTTAGTGGATGTTTACGTCACAAAATGAACCTATTGTTAAAATTTCAAGTTTCTAACCCCAGCCGTTTAGGCTGTGCGTTGATAGATCAGTCAGTCAGTCAGTCAGCTTCTCCTTTTATAGATAAACTGAATCTCAGAAACGGCTCCCACGATTTTCATTAAATTTAGTATGCAGGGCGTTTCGGGGGCGATAAATCAATTTAGCTAGGTTTTTTAGAAAACGTCGATATACCGAAAGAAAAACGAGCAAAGCTCGGTCATCTAGGTACTTTAGTTAAATTGAAAACTTTATTCATATCTATGTATAATACCAAGTGTGCGTGTATCAAAAAATAAAACTACTGTAGTCCTTACCTAAGCCATGCTGGGCCCACAGGGCTGACCTATTCTTTGGCCAAAGAATTAGCGTTACCATCAACCACCCTACGGTTGGCGAAAAAGAATCCTCTTTTTTTGTTTCTTTGTTCGTCTATCTGTTCTGACTCTTGGCTAATTATCAACCGCGCGGACCATATGACTTGCAAGGTCAACCTGCGCTTGACGTCGTCAATCCATGGATGGATGACCATTCGTTACATATCGAGACCCCTTCGTACCTCGGAGAGCACGTTAAACCGTCGGTACCGGGTGTCATACGAATACCTATGACAGTCGTTACGGGTAGTGAGAAGCCCGAAAGTCTGACAACCGGTCTAACCTTAGGATATCGACATTGCCCAGTAACTGGGTTGTGGAGGTCTGATGGCAGTCGCTTTGTGTAAAATATTGGTATACAACCGCGTCTGGTTAGACTAAAAGCTGACTTCAACATAGTTGAGATAAGGCTAGGCAGAACGAACGTTCGTCTATTTGTTTTCGCTTTCAATATCTCCATGCATCCTTCATGAAAACCGATATCCCATAAGCACTATTATACACACACCATTATTTTGGGCGTTAACGAATTTTCATCATACACCGTTTTATTTTTAGTTCATCGTTCGTTTTATACATAGTACCATGTTTTGTGCGAAGTGTAGGACGCGTACGCTTAACACAGCTAAATTTTAGTTTAGTGCCTATATTGTGACCTAGTTTTAGATATTAACGTTTTGAGAGATTTCGGTAAGTGGATTTTTTTGTTTTTTCTTTTTTTGGTTTTTCGAATAATTCGAATAAAACCTTTTGTGAAGTTATATTTTCAGTGGAGTAGGTAATTATTATACCAATACTTTTATGTGGTAAGTTATTTTTAAGATTTATAAAAACAAAATATTTTGGAAGTGATATAATTTAAGTACAGTAAGATTTGTTCGTTGAGTTTGTCTATGGTATATAAGTTGTTGCTTTGATTTTATCGGCGACGTTACCAGAATGCGATACAAGATAATTCTTATTAAGTCGGGAACTGTAATTATTTTACAATTAAAAACATTTAATAAGTTTAGAATGAGAGACTGCAATATTTAACCTTAATATTTCACTATAAACTAATTTGACGCAAATAAAAACGAAAAAAAGAACTTTTAAGAGATGTCAGCACCATATAACACTTCATTAAAAAGTCACCATTGTTTGAAACAAACGACGCGGGAAAATAGAAATAATAAAAACAATATGGCGCATGTCACTAGCTGTCAAATTAACACGCTCAGATGACAAGCATCTGTCATTTGCTGAGAAAATAGAAAAAGGGAAAAGTAATTAGATTATTGTTACATTTTTTTTAAACGTGCTGTGTATACGAATTAATAAGCATAGTGCTTATGCTTATTAATTCGTATATTTTTCAATGAGAAATAAAGAGCTTCAGTTAGTTTATTCCTGAAAAATTAGATCATAGGTTAAAAAAAGTTGATTACCAATTTGTTGAAATAATTGTTCTCTAAAAATCTTTTGTCTGAAAAGCTGCTAACTAAATGCTCGCATACATAAAATAAAAAATATTCTTTATCATATTTACCTACCTATTATTAATTTGTTACTGTACCTATTCTAAAAAGGGGTTCGTGACTACTTAACAACCCGCGGATCATATGTTTTAGGAGGTTAAGCTGCGCTTGCCGCGGTCAGTCCGTGGATGGGTGACCGTTCGTTACACATCGAGAACTCTCCGTGCTTCGGGGAGCACGTTAAACAGTCGTTCCCGGATGTTATACGAATACCTATGACAGTCGTTATGGGAAGTCAGAACTTCCAAAGTCTGACAACTGGTCTAACCTCAGGATATCGGCATTTCCCAGTAATTGGGTTGCGGAGATCTGATGGCAGTCGCTCCGTGTAAAATACTGGTATTCAGCTGCATCTGGTTAGACTGGAAGCTGACCGCAACATAATTGGGAAAAGGCTAGGTAGAACGAAAATAATCTTAAATGTAGTAAGTACGTACACATTTAAAGGAGATAATATAAAAGAAGATACGTAACCTCATATTTATTATGAATGCAAAAACTTTAAACTTTTTCAGTTAACTACTCCGAGTTCTATATTCTTACTTTGAAGGCCACCCAGCTTCCCATCCCACCTTCAACATTCGAATCTCATTCCCAAAAACCTTCACCTCGCGACCGTGACCTCAAGGCTTCATATCGAGGCCTCGCGTCCTCGCCACAAGGCCATTTCTAGATTGAGACCTTGAACGAGGCCACGGCCTTATTCCGCGGCCTCGTTCGAAGGCCAGTCCTTGAGGGAACCTTGTCTTTTAAGGTCAATTCAGAGACCTAGTTTATGGAGGACGGAGATGGGTCGATAGGATACGTCATCGGTGAACTTCAGATGGAAGGCCAGTGTTTTGTGACCTTGACCTTTGTTTCATACATACATAACATCACGCCTATATTCCCCGAAGTACAAGGCAGAGGGGTATAGTAACACTTTCATTTCGCCGTTATATTTAAGTCCCATGTAATAGAGGGACTGCTACTGAGGAATTCCACACAGACGAACCTAATAACACTTTGCCCGACTTGGGGATCGAACCCAGGATCTCACGATCAGTAGTCGCGCTTGTCACCACTAGACTTACGAGATTGTTTCGCGGTTGACATATTTGTTTTCCGAATTTTATAACACACAACAGTAAGGCATTTTATACAAAGACTAGCGGCCCGTCCTGTCTTCGCACGGGTGGACATATTTTCCGTTTTTGCAACATTTTTCATTTATGCTCCGCTCCTATTGGTCGTAGTGTGATGTTATATAGCCTATAACCTTCCTCGATAAATGGACTATCCAACACAAAAAGTATTTTTCAATTCCAACCAGTAGTTCCTGAGATTAGCGCGTTCAAGCAAACAAACTCTTCAGCTTTATAATATTAGTATAGATTCGCAATTTGTTACAAGGAAATGTCAGAGTTTGTTTACGAGGACATGATCAATTTAAATTAAATTAATCGAACCACGGCAATATGGTCGTAGCGCAATCAGATTAATCAACATGATTAATTAATCTACAAAACTCGATAATTAATGAATTCTGTGACAGATTACGCAATTAATCCCTGGGAAAAATACTAAGATAACGTCATTGGTTAAAAAAAAATCTAATGACCGACAGATGCTCAAAGAAAAAAATCAGGTTTTGCAACGTTCGAAATAAGTACCTACAATGTAGGGTTTAATTTATTGAAATTCCGCAGACAATTTACTGTATAGTAAAAAAAAAAAAACAATTTCTCAGCTCAAATATATAGATTAATTAATCTATCAACATTCCTGAACGCACTATATTGGATTTAATTAAGAATTTACATAAATTAAATCAAAAAACAACAGATTACGACAGCAACCGCTCTGCAATAAAATTCGTGGTTTAAAAATATAGCAAAGTAAGATGGCTGCCGTAAAAACTGTTAAATAAACGCGTTCGAATTTATTGTTGACGTTTTAATTAGCTGCTAAATGTAAACGGGATTGAGGATTGAAAACGCACGTGAGAAATAAAAATGGAAATGAGTGATATATGCGAAAGAATTTTGGTGTTAGCATTTCTTGAAAGCTAATAATGTAGAAAAGTCTACATCTGTCGGCAACCTTATCCAGCTAAGGGCTGATTCTAAAATAAATGGGGGGGGGGGGCTCCCCCTGTCGCTGCATTTAAGTGTCAAAATTGTTGTTTACACTTCACATAAATCAAAGTAATGCTAAAGTATATAGAAGAAAATTTTATATTATATAATAAATACGTAGGTACGGGTAAGTGGTAAGCTTTTCCATACACAAACGTCTTCGTGATTCATAAAAGCGCTTGTTAACTGAGACACTCTGTTTTCAGATCGACGATATATCGATTATAGTCACAACAAATAAGAATATATATACAACCATTGACCACGAGGATGACATAAATAACACAATAGATAAGCTAATAGATTGGCTAGATACACATAAACTAAAAATAAACTAGGACAAGTCTGTATACATACAATTTAATAAATCTAATAATAAAAAATATGAAGGAATAATGTGAAGGACGGCACGGTTGACATCTGTCGGGCATGTCACTGTCCCGGTGAATCCATTCGACATATTATTTCCGGTTGTTCTCGTCTTGCTAACGGCGAGTATTTACACAGACACAACCTAGTAGCTAGGATTATCCACCAGAAACTTGCTCTGATATACAACCTTGTGGACGCAGAAGTACCATACTACAAGTATGTGCCCGACCCAGTTTTCGAGAATGGTCATATCACATTGTACTGGGATCGATCTATCATCACTGACAGGACTATTGTTGCCAATAAGCCTGACATAGTGGTGATAGATCGAACAGAGCGTCTCACAATGATTGTTGATATCACTGTCCCACATGACGAGAACCTTGTGAAAGCCGAGAAAGATAAGGAAATTAAGTATGAAGACTTGGCACACGAGGTTGTCGACATGTGGGTGGTTGACTCAGCAGTCATTGTGCCGATAGTCGTTACGGCCAATGGCTTAATAGCCAAGAGCCTCGACCACCATCTGACGAGGCTCTCGTTGGGCAGCTGGGTCAAAGGCCTGATACAGAAAGCGGTACTTCTGGACACGGCACGTATTGTCAGGAAGTTCCTCTCTCTGAGGCCCTGACCACCGGTAGCTTGGACCCTGTTCCCGATGCCGGTGGGCTACTATTTTTTATATTTTTAAATATTTTTGGTTTCATAAGAATCGGTTAAGCAGAAGTAGTTGAAAAATCTGTCGCAAGATTTGAATCAAGCAAACAAATACAGTGTGTAAACGAAATCATGTAATTCCATTAAACCTCGTGATGTACCGCTGACATAAATTAACCCTGCATGGCATATTATTGGATTCAATAAAAAAATAAAAGATGAAAACATTGTGTTCTTAACGTGAGGCATTTTAGCGCCCCGAGTTAAATGACCGCGCGGCGAGCGATAGCCGCGCAATTAGCTCGGGGCGCTAAAATGCCTTACGTTAAGAACACATGTTTATTTCTTGTAATTTTTTTTTATTGTATCCAAACCTATCCCTTTGAAGTAATTACATGATTTCGTTACACCCTGTATACGAAGTGAAGCGTTTAAAATAGAACCATTTACGTGGGCACAGTTAGCTAATGATTTACTAACCCAGACAACTAACTAGCCATACTAAATCAGATAAACATGCTCTAAATCAATTTAACACTGTCGATTCTAGACAGGCTATAGTCTGCTGTCACCGGCGCACGCGCAACCGGCCGTGTAATGATTTATATCGATATGTCGTTGTTTTATTGTGAGACTTGATATATACTGATACTTTAGTGCGAGTGTAAGATGATAATGTGATGTGTTTGATATTTTGATGGGTGGCTTTTCCCAACTATGTTGGAGTCAGCTTCCGCCTACCAGATGCGGCTGAATACCAGCATTTTACACGTAGCGTCTGCCATCAGACCTCTGCAACCCAGTTACTGGATGCCGATATCCTAAGGTTAGACCGGTTGTCAGACTTTTAGGCTTCTGACTTCCCATAAATACTGTCATAGGTATTCGTATGACACTCGGGACTGACTGTTTAACGTACTCTCGGAGGCACTGAGGGGTCTCGATGTGTACCGAACGGTCACCCATCCACAAATTGACCGCAGCAAGTGCAGCTTAACCTCGCAAATCGTAATTAGCTGGGAGTCCCTGAGTATCCAATAGCTTTTGATACTATTCAGTATTGATTGACAACAGAATAGTAAGCCAAGATTCTCTACATGTAACTCGATCGCGCGTCGACTCGTGCGCGCCTCTAAAAATAACGATATCAAACAAAATAGTTGACTAAAATAAAATAATCGAGTTGAACGCTCTCGGCTAACAACGATTTTCATAAAATATGCGATTTATGAATGAAATTCTTGAAATAAAGTTTGTAATCGTTCGCAATGTTTTCCTTTTCACGTTTTTATGTTCGTTGCGGTTATTACGTTTGTGGTATGAGAAGAATTCTAAGCTCTTGGAATGGGCTGTCGTTGCCCTAGGCAGCTAGTACGTCTATTAACACAATTAATATTCCTGACAGGCTGAGCAGAGCATAAGGGAACGTACCCATACTACGTGACCTGTTCAGGGGGGTCTTCAAAATACCACGCTTGGTCACAGGGGCGGTGGGGGGGTCTTAGGTTTTCGTCACGTAGTCAATAGCCTCTAGGAAAATCTCGAGTTTTTTCGAGCTATGTTCAAATATGGCGTGCAGAGTTTAGCACTTTTGAACTCACATGTGGCAACACTGTCGCACATATGAGTCGATTATTTTTTTACTTTCTGTTTGCCAAAAGTTGTTTGAAGTCATATTTATATATTACTACGTGAAAACTAGAGGGGTAGGGGGGGTATTGGCATATACTACGGGTGGTCACAAAGGTGGGGGAGGGGGATAAAAAATAGTAAAAATGGGTCACATAGTATGGGTACGTACCCTAAGCTGAAACACGTTTTGAACCTACGGTGATGAGTAAATAATAGATACATTACATTGTTACTCATAATTGATGGGTCGTGGCTAATTAACAACCGCACGGATCATAAGATTTGCGAGGTTAAGCTGCGCTTGCCGCGGTCAGTCCACGGATGGGTGACCATTCGTTACATACCGAGACCCCTCCGTCCTTCGGAGAGCACGTAAAACTATCGGTCCCAGGTGTCATATGAATATCTATGACAGTCGTTACGGGTCGGAAGCCCATCTGACAACCGGTCTAACCTTAGGATTCGGTATTGCCGAGTAACTGGGTTGCGGAGGTCTGATGGCAGTCGTTCCGTGTAAAATACTGACCTCTGATCCGTTCAGCAGTTACAGAGAAAATCGCACACAGACAAAAAGATAGACAGACGCGGCGAGGGATTTTGTTAGATAATATTATTATGTTAGTAGTAGTAAAAACATTACTACAACATGAAAATCATAAAACAAATTATTTTATACGCTAACAGGCTATCTACAAAAAATATATATTGCACATAAAAACTCTCCATCTTTTGATGTGGATCAGTAAATAATATTATACCAGCAAAATGCTCATAAAATCATATCATTGAGGCCAATAAACAATCGTTTATTGATCGTAAGAGTTTAAATGAAATACTATCAAATATTTTATATGCAACATTCCGTTTGCTATATTATTTCTGACTCCGTGACTCATGACGTCATGAATTTGCAACAAATTCATGAGAATGAATATTGATATTCAGGATATGCTGATTACACTGGAAGCTGACCCCAAGATAATAGAGAAAAGGCTAGGAGGAAGAGAGGTGTATTGATATTCAGTCGCTATTAGAAAACCATAACATAATCAGCCCATTACTGTCCCACTGTTGGGCAAGGGCCTTTCCTCAGAAGGCCTTGAAGTTTAGGCCTTAGTCCACCACGCTGGCCTGGTGCGTGACATGGAAGGCAAGCGCACCAATGCTAGGTTATCACTGCTTGTGTTTTTAAAACCATAATATAGTTGGAAAAACTATAAAGAGGGGCTCAAATAACAACCGCGCCGATCGTACGATTTGCAAGGTTAAGCTGCGCTTGCCGCGGTCAGTCCGTGGATGGGTGACCATTTGTTACACATCGAGACCCCTCCGTGCCTCGGAGAGCACGTTAAGCCGTCGGTCCCGGGTGTCATACGAATACCTATGACAATCGTTACGGGTAGTCAGAAGCCTGAAAGTCTGACAAACGGTTTAACCTTAGGATATCGGCATTGCCCAGTTACTGGGTTGCGGAGGTCTGATGGCAGTCGCTCCGTGTAAAATACTGGTATTCAGCCGCATCTGGTTAGACTGGAAGCTGACCCCAAGATAATTGGGAAAAGGCTAAGAGGAAGAATATAGTTGGAAAAAGGGACACTCCATCCCGCCGAAGATCCTGAGGAAGACCACCAGGTGATTTTAGGAAGTTAAAGACATAAGTCCAACATACCCTTTCACCTTCCTCAGACAGAGAGTAACCATGGTATACCTCTAGCCCGGAAGACAATGAATTCTATAACATGCAAAAAAAAACCACCCGTTCGTTCTACCTAGCTTTTTCCCAACTATGTTGGCTTCAGCTTCTAGCTTAACGAGATGCGGCTGAATACCAGTATTTTACACGGAGCGACTGACATCAGACCTCCGCAATGCCGATATCCTAAGGTTAGACCGGTTGTCCGACTTTAGGGCTTCTGACTTCCCGTAACGAGTGTCATAGGATTCGTATGTCACCCGGGACCGACAGTTTAATGTGCTCTCCGAGGCACGGAGGGATCCCGGTGTGTATCGAACGGTCACCCATCCACGGACTGACCGTAGTAAGCGCAGCTTAATCTCGTAAGTCGTATCATCCGCGTGGTTAGTAATTAGCCATGAGCTCCACCAAAATAATACTACCCAAATAGATCTAATATTCATGTCACTCTCAAGCCCGCACCCGGCGGTTTACTCTGACCAATTTTTTGTTAGCACTATCATGTTTTTCTAACAAAATTGAGGCGTGGCCTTGCCGTTATCTATGTTGTAATTGATCTGAGTGTTCACTGAACATGTTTTGTTAGATTTTTGTCGCAGTTTTAAGCAAAACAGTCTCACTTCACACAAAATACGGAATACCACTAGGAATGCGAAATATATCCGGCCAGTTATAATAAAATCTAATATTAGCAGACACTGATCACAGGATCTGGTCAACCGCAGTATTGCACAAAGCGTCGTTAAATCCAGGAAATCGTTGTAAACACACTATTATTAATCTACATATACTAATAATATAAAGCTGAAGAGTTTGTTTGTTTGTTTGAACGCGGTAATCTCAGAAACTACTGGTTTGAATTGAAAAATCTTTTTGTGTTGTATAGTCCATTTATCGAGGAAGGTTATAGGGTATATAACATCACGCTACGACCAATAGGAGCGGAGCATAAATGAAAAATGTTGCAAAAACGGGAAAAATGTCCACCCGTGCGAAGCCGGGTCGGGCCGCTAATTATAAATAGTAGCCATTAAATAATAATGTTCTGCCTAGCCTTTTCCCAACTATTTCAGGGTCAGCTTACAGTCTAACCAGATGCGGCTGAATACCAGTATTTTACACGGAGCGACTGCCATCAGACCTCCGCAATCCAGTTACTAGGCAATGCCGATATCCTAAGGTTAGACTGGTTGTCAGACTTTTTGGCTTCTGACTTCCCGTAACGACTGTCATAGTTATTCGTATGACACCCGGGACCGACGATATAACGTGTTCTCCGAGGATGATAATGAGTCCCATAGTCCCATAATTAGTCGGCCCTCGTGGCTAAATAACAATCGTGCGGATCATACGATTTGCGAGGTTAAGCTGCACTTGCCGCGGTCAGTCTGTAGATGGGTGACCGTACGTTACACATCAAGAACCCTTCGTGCCTCGGAGAGCACGTTAAACAGTCGGTCCCGGGTGTCATACGAATACCTATGACAGTCGTTACGGGAAGTCAGAAGCCCGAAAGTCTGATTAGGATATCGGCATTGCCCTGTAACTAGGTTGCGGAGGTCTGATGGCAGACGCTCCGTGTAAAATACTGGTATTCAGCCGCATCTGGTTAGACTGGTCAAACAGTTGGGAGAAGGCTACGAGGAAGAAGGTCCCATAATTAGTCCCATAAATCTGTTCTATATTCTTAAAAATAAAGGCATCTTCCAAATTGGCAATTAAGCTATTATACAAATAATTACAGTATAATTTATAACTAAAACAATAAACCACTTAGGTATTACTAATTACTAAAAGCTGGCAAACCAACACGTTTAGACGTTATTAGTACATGACAAACGTACATTTGTATTAGTGGTGTTAATCTTCGCTGGCATTATTAGATTATTGGGATGGTGGTATGCGAGATGAGATAATTGTGAGAAAATAAAAAAGAAGGAAAGAAAAGCATTTACATACATACATAAACTCACGCCTTTTTCCCATGGGGGTAGGCAGAAACCATAGAACGCCACATGCTACGACCCTTACATATCCCTTTCGCTTCATTCACATTCATACATCTTGTCATACACCACGCACGTTGTAAAAAAGCATTTATTTGGCACAAACCACAAAGAAACACAGACACTATTTACCCACCTAGCCTTTTTCCCAGTTATGTTGGGGTCGGCTTCCAGTTAAACCAGATGCAGCTGGATACCAGTATTTTACACGGAGCGACTGCCATCAGACCTCCGCAACCCAGTTACTGGGCAAGGCCGATATCGTAAGTTTAGACCAGTGGTCAGACTTTCGGGCTTCTGACTACTTGTAAAGACTGTCATAGGTATTCGTATGACACCCGGGACCAACGACTTAACATGCTCTCTGAGGCTCGGAGGGGTCTCCATGTGAAACGACCGGTCACCCATCCAGGGACTGACCGTGGCAAGGGCGGCTTAACGTAATCGTATAATCGATGCGGTTGACATGGATATAATTGCTGGCCAATAAAAAATAATAACATAACATCACGCCTGTATTCCCCGAAGGGTTGGGCAGAGCTGTATAGTAACACCCTCATTTCGCCATTATGTTTAAGTCCCATGTAATAGGGGTCGAGTCTGTTGTCATCAACCGGGCTCGAATTCAAACTCCGGGTTGCTACTGAGGAATTTTACACGAAAAAACTCAATGACACTTTGTCCGACCTGGGGATGTACCTCAGGACCTCACGATCAGCTGTCGCGCTTGCCACCACTAGATCAACAAGGCAGTAAAAATAATAGAAATAACAATGATAATCCTTACTATCCTTACTTATATTATAAACGCGAAAATATGTATGTATGGATGGATGTATGGATGTTTGTTACTCTTTCACGCAAAAACGGCTAAACGGATTTGGATGAGATTTGGCACACAGATAGACTATGCCCTGAATTAACATCCTATAGGATACTTTTATTCGGGTACATCAAGTAGTTCCCCTAGGATGCGGGTCTAATACAAAATAGTTCCTTACAGTATGACGCCATCTTTCTTTACAGTGGATGTCTCGTTCAATTTATAGTAAGAATCTTACACGTGTATGTATTAGCACAGAGACATGCAGCTTTACAGGTAGTTAAGCTTGTTTTATGACATTTTTATGACGTTCTCTTGTAGGTACTTGCTGATAAATTTATGTTTGGTTGGATATTGTCTGGTGGTAATCTATCAATTTGAGAGAGATTTTACGCTATATCTGGAAACCTTTTCCCATGTAATTTCGACAAAAAACATGGCTAATAATGTCACAGTAGGTACCTGGATGACCGAGCTTTGCTCTTTTATATTTTTTGGTAAATCGACGTTTTCTAAAAATGGATCGATTTATCGCCCCCGAAACCCCCTGCATACTAAATTTCATGAAAATCGTTGAAGCCGTTTCCGAGATTCAGATTGTATAATATATAGGTATACAAGAATTGCTCGTTTAAAGGTATTAGATTCGGTGTATTATTTTGTTTCTTATGCCGATATCCTAAGGTTAGACCGGTTGTCAGACTTTCGGGCTTCTGACTATCCGTACCGACTGTCATAGGAATCCTTATGACACCACAAAAATTAGGTAATTGTTGTGGTCCTACTATTATATAAATAAACTAGCGACCCGCCCCGGCTTCACACGGGTGCAATGTAGATACTAATGTGGGGCATATAAACCTACCTCTTGAATCACTCTATCTATTAAAAAAAACCGCATCAAAATCCGTTGCGTAGTTTTAAAGATATAAGCATACATAGGGACAGGGTGAATATTCGAAATTTTTCAACATTATTTTAACAAATCATTCTTCTCCCGGGTTGTTAACGTTATAGTATTGTCAGATTGTTTTTATTCTTGTCTTATTGCTTGACGGCAGCGGTATAGTTTGAGTTTTCATTATCATAATTATAGTATTAAACATCTGCATTCTTAACTTTGGGATGAAGCTAATGACGTTCTCAATTTTTGTTAATATTTTTCGAATATTCTCCCGACAAACAGACAGCGGAAGCGACTTTGTTTTATACTATGTAAAGACTACCATATATTTTCTTCGTTGGTATCACACCCTGCGTATTCGTAGTTCTACCAAAAGACTGGAAAAGAAAAAAAAAAACTAGTCATTTAAAAAATAAAACTTAGGATTTGAAACCTACAATTTTTGTTCAGATTTATTCCATTTTTACTAGACTCGAAAATACTAGTTATACAAGGTTAGTCAGAGAGGGGTACTAATCCTAAAGGGTATTAATAAAAACTTTTTTACAAAAAATGTAAACCGACTTCAAAAAAGAATAAAATAATTAGGTACCATATAAAATTAACAGTTTCAGAAATCGGTGCTGATCCACGCTGAACCAAATTGAAGGCACCGACTTCGGAAACTGTTAATTTTATATGGTACCTAATTATTTTATTCTTTTTTGAAGTCGGTTTACATTTTTTGTAAAAAAGTTTTTATTTTTTTCATTTTAGTGGCCTTAATTAAAACTTGGTTGGACCTACTAAAGACGCTGCTCGTAACATAATCACATCATCACAATATGCGTACTGTTCGTCATTGAGGAGTTCCATTGTCTATCTCCGAAGTTCTTCATCAGATCTTCACCAAATTTAAATGGGACCAACTTCGAAGTATACCCTATCCATTAAAAAAAGAATCATCAAAATCGGTTCACAATTGGCGAAAATATTGATGAACATACACAAAAAAAAAAAAAAAAACATACATACAGACGAACATAGTAATCTCCTCCTTTTTGGAAGTCGGTTAAAAACCTGCCCATAATAATGAATAACTTTTGTTCTACAACTTTCCCCAAAAGTCAATACTTCAAGAGAAATTGCTGTACAAGGATTTTATAAAAAAATATGCTAAAATCTGTCTATCCTCAGTCATGATCGGCTGTGTTAACATTTTAGGTCATATTTGGGCTCACGGATTACAAATTCCAATTTCTAAATTCGTAACTAAAGCAAAAATTTTAAGAAGAATTTTTTAAATAATATAAATAATTTTGCATGGAAATAAAAATTATGGATATTTGAAATGTTAACACTTGCTTTAAAACAGTCATCAGTGATAGTTTCAGTGGCCCGCGGATTAGTACCACCTTGCCGACTAACCTTGTATAGTCTGAACAAAGTGGGCAATCCATTATAGATGGCGTTATTGGTTGAATTTATTTAATTGTTTACTGATAATTGATAAATATTTTTATCGATAATTTTATTGGTTGAAAATGTCAGTTAATCATCATCATCATCATCATCAGCCTATAATGTTCCCACTGCTGGGACACAGGCCTCCTCTCTGTGAGGGGGAATAGGCTGTAATCCACCACGAGGGCCCAGTGCGGGTTGGTAGATGTCACATGTCTTCGAATTTTTGGTTCTAGGACATGCCGGTTTCCTCGCGATGTTTTCTTTCACCGTTTTGAGAGTAGTGGTGATGAAATCAATTACATAAAGCACAAAGTAAGCGCCTGGCTGGGTTCGAACCCATGACATACAACTCGGGGCCTTTACCACTGGGCCACCACTACGCTCGCTTAGTTAATAGGTACTTACGTTGAAAAATAAATTTCGCTAATGTTAATCACGAATGGAACGAACTACCAACAATAGTAGGTAACCAAAACTACCAACCGAGATTTGTTAAATGATATATATTTTTATTCGATAACGGTAATATTACTTATCGAATAGAAGTGTTAATTTTTTTACCGATAACTTTATTGGTTTATGGTTATATTTGCCAACTACAACTAGGGTTGCCAACATTTTTTCAGCGAAATACAGTATTTTTCAAAAAAAGTTATAAAAAATATAGTACACTTCTAAAAAATATAGTATTTTATGGAAAAAATGAAAAATAGACAAAGATATATTTGTTACTTATTTATTTTTATAAAAACTATATTTCTTTGCATTTCTTGCATTTTTTAAACAATGTTTTGTCTGAAATAAAAGTGTCATATGCTTTATTAGATTTAGATGTTGTCAATTTGATATTGACAACTGACGTGCTGCCAGCGCCTCCAGTTAGTATAGAGCGCAGTGGGAGCCAAAGACAAAAGATTGTAGATGCGTTCGGAGTCTGGAACTCGCCTCACTCAAAATTAAATGTGAAGGCGCGTTATTTTTAAAAATAAATATTTGTTTGTTAAATTTCGTTCGGTGTTGAAAATATAGTATTTTTGCGTACTATATATTTCTTCAACAGTATATAGTACGCCGACCCGAAATATAGTACAATACTATATATTATAGTACGGTTGGCAACCCTAACTACAACCCACCTCTATCCCGCCTACCCAGTTCTATGCAACGATTCAATCCGCCAGACGGTCCATCCCAGCTGTAAAAACAATGAACAGTCGACGCAGTATTTATTTTAGTGTCAAAAAGCATTTAATTTCTATTATGACGTCTGTATAACTATTAGATAAACATTTTAATCATACCTATTTGTTTGGTGCCACACACGCTTATCTATACTAATATTATAAAGAGGACAGATTTGTATTTTTGGATAAAAATATTTTGCCGTTAGTAAGCTACATTATCACTGAGTAATCTATACTAAGTATGTAACGAATAAACATAAAAACTACTGGACCGATTTCAAAAAATCTTTTGCCGTTAGAAAGCTACATTATCACTGAGTAACATAGGCTACGGGCGGAGCCGTGAGGACACAGCTAGTTGAATTTAATTCAATTATTAATTCGTGCTTGTATAACGTATAATAAGTACGTACATGACAGTCGTTACAGGTAGTTAGAAGCCCGAAATTCTGGCAATCGGTTAACCATCGGAAGTTTATTGAGTGTTTTTTTTTAATATTTTTTGCCTTGTTGCTTTTGACACTAGTCTCACCTGATGGTAAGCGTAGACGGGTCTAAGATGGAGCACACGAATCCAAAGAACAGGGATATACAGGGATTCCCTTATACCTCTATGGCTCTCACACACACACGACGGAACACAGTAAATTGCTTGGCCCGGACCTTAATGCGAGGGTGGTATCTAGCCAGGCGGATTCCTCTGTTTTCTTCTTCTAATTTATGATTGGTTTTACCATAACATGTACCTACATACCTATTAAGTATATCGCAGTGAGCGAAAAATTAAACTTTATTACTAGCGCCATCTCTTACCCAATAGTTTAACTAACGCACTCGCAATCGATGGGAACAGCGCCATCTGTAACCATATTTCTGAACTACCAAACGCTTCAACTGAGAAATTATTAATTTCAAAATCCACGCGCGAAAAGCGACGCGAGCGCAAACCACGGCGCGTTTATTTTTGCGTCTATCCAACGTGAACTTGGGGGCTGTACAAAAATAGTTCCGAGTTTGACATATGGTGGAAACATGTAGTTTTTATTTTGAATATCGCATCGCGAATTTTATTTCATGTATTATAAACCCGTGCTACTCTAGATGACAGTAGAAATGGATCCAGGGTAAATATTCTGACCGGCTTTCGTTGCATGTTTGCTATTCGTTTTCCAAAAGGCGTTGGTCCCGAATGTTTTGATTCGTCATAACCTCACAATGTGTGTTTTTACTTGCATTTTTTGCAGATTTAATAAGAATCTGTTTTATATTTAGAGTTTTACAAGTTTATATTATACATGCGCGTCTGATATAAATGCTGTTGCACTGATTTTGAATGAATGAGTTGAGCTATTGTTGAATGAAACTTTGCTTGGCGAATTCCTATCATTTTTTATATTCCAAATCGTTTATTATATATTTATAAACATTCTGGCATTTATTACTCAAATATAAGATATAATTCTATTTGCCTCGGTTCACTGGTTTCTTTAGGACAAGGTCGTAAGTACTCGCTATCTAAATAGCTGGAAGACAGTTGTCTTTTTATAAACGCGTTAGAAATAACTTCTTAAATTACTTACATCTTTTTAACATCATCATCATAGTCGTTTAGTTAGGCACGGTTTTAGGAATGATTTATTTTTATATTCTAAGCCACTAACGTAAGTATTTATAAAAAGTTATACATTTATTGATAAAGCTAGTAAAAATAAGTAATTATGTCGCAAAACGCCTAACATAGGTCTTTTTGAACCGTCCCTGTCTGTGTACCTTTTTATAATATCTGTGTAATATTTCCACAATCATCAAACTTTGCAAAGTTATTAATAGTAGGTACCAGTAAATTGTTGGTTGATAGTAGTACACGGAAATAACTACTGCTATCCACTTATCACTCATTTACTAAGGAGAGAAACCTATTCTTTCGCAAAAACAAGAAGCAACCTTTGGCACTATTTCCTCCTTAATTATAGGCTCCTGAAACTCTGTCCTTGATTGTCCATGTTATTAAAGACTCACGTTTCTCCATTCCAGAGGCAGCACCAGTAGGCTGGGTGAGCAGCGCGACCCGCACTGGTACATCGACTCGGCGTACGCGTCATCCCTCAAAGTCTCACTACGTTTACCCACCAGACAGTTTTTAGAAGGTTAGTAAAGTTTGTCTTTTGTTCTCAAAACTCTGGTTGAAGTCTTCACAAGAAATTTCAAAATTGTACCAGTTGAAAATATTGGTGAAAATAATTATATTTTTTCTCTGTAGAACGAACAGAGAAACACAGCATTACACAGTATACCTCATATGAAACTACTCTTATAATGGCCATAGGAGTGAAATTCCAAGAGTCACCAACGTTCATTATTAATCTAATCGACATCTCAAAAGTTTTGATAACTACACTTAACTGCGCCGCTCGTTAGAGTCAATACATAATTATTTTTATTGACCAAACACCCGAATAATAAAACCAAAATAAGCAGGTTTTTTTTTAATGCGGATGTCGAACCTGCTATCGACACTACAGCACCCTTTGCGCTGCGCCATTGTGCACGGGTGTATGTAAGTTTCTATGGATACAAAAATTTAATCATCCATTTGGACTATGTCCTTATAAATGATGTAAAATCCAATTTTCAGACTTCTACCATCCGTGGTTTCGTCAGAGTGATATCAGCAGAAACATATTTGGTATGCCAATTTAAAATCCTGCCCTTGTTGCAGTTAAAGATTACAGAATGTCTTTGACTGTTTTTCTTTCTCGTGTTTTGTTGTGTTATTTTTACCTTTTCGTCATGTTCGTGAATGGCTTGAACGACATATATGATTTATGTATTGGTCAATTTTATTTGTGATCGTCTTATGATTGTTGGTTTCTTTGTTGCTGAATTTTAAATAACCCTGATGCGTCAATATTGAATTATCATGTTCGGTTGCGTGTTTTGTGTTCAGCGCCATCTGTTGGTTTTGTGTGGAACTGAGTTGTATGAAGGTGTGTAGCAACTGAGTTTGTCGAGTGATTCTACTATTTGACACTAGATGGCGTATTCTTCAACTTTACTGTTGCGTTATTTTTATGTTGTTTATTTTTATATCGCGCTAAACTGTTTCAATATACTTTTAACATTCTTATAACCATTTGATCGCAATTTAGAAAAAAATACAGATACAAATTTCTTTATAAACAGCAATCCTCTGTTTTAATAAATAATCTTCCTATCGAATTGGAATTACGTTAATTAATTGACAACATAACTTCCTAATTAGCGATAATATTTAAACCCGTTTCCAAGAGGTGGCCCTTAGACAAAAATACTTGCCATCAACGAGAAGTTTATGTCCTATATTTTATTAAAACTTTGACGCAGACATTATTTTGTTTTATGAGAACAGGTGTATAATGTTATATATTATGTTATTCCCAAGGAGGGTTGACGTCAGGCAGGCGGCCGGTCATAAAAAAATAAACCAAAACCTCTAACAACATGGATTTATGAAATACATGTTGTGCCGACCCCACCTAGTGTGGGATAAGGGCAGGAAGAAGAAGAAGAAGAAGGTGTATAATGTTATAAATAATTTAAGTCTGACTTTCTACTCCGTCCCTCTAGTTTTATAAAAAGTATGAAGTTTCATTAATAAATGATATAGATTTCATGACGTTCTAGTTTCTGATTGTAATAAATAATTTTGTTTTGATGTAATTAAATTATTAATATTATTTTGAGAGAATTCTTTACTAGTTTACTATAGATTGCATACGATTATTCTATTTTTTTTAATTATAAAACACTAGCTGTGTCCTCAAGGCTCCGCCCGTAGCTTATGTTACTCAGTGAATGTAGCTTTCTAACGGCAAAAGAATTTTTGAAATCGGTCCAGTAGTTTTTAAGTTTATTCGTTACATACAAAAATACAAATCTTTCCTCTTTATAATATTAGTATAGATTGACTTCACTGATTTTCAGTTACTTGCCTGTGCTCGTTCGAATCAATACATACATAAAACATAATTAGCCAATTACTATCCCACTGCTGGGCACAGGCCTCTTCTCAGAATGAGGAGGGTTAAGACCTTAGTCCACCACGCTGGCCTGGTGCGGGTTGGCAGACTACACACACCATCGAGAACTTTATGGAGCCCTCTCAGGTGTGCAGGTTTCCTCACGATGTTTTTCCTTCACCGTTAACGCAAGTGATAACCAAATTCTTATCCGCACATGAATTCGAAAAGTCAGAGGTACGGGCCGAGATCGAACTCAGACCCTCCTGCATGGAAGGCAAGCGTTCAACCGTTAGGCCATCACTGCTGCGAATCAATACTAACGCGACAAAAATCATTTTTGTATTTTTCTTACTCTAATAGATAGGATTGATAATTAAGATAAAATCATTAACTTTGGTACATTAAAAAATAATGGTCAATTTAGTGATCATAGACCACGTGGTTTGGGGCTCTTGACTTAACAACCGTGTGGATCATACGATTTGCGAAGGTAAGCTGCGCTTGCCGCGGTCAGTCCGTGGATGGGTGACCGTTCGTTACACATCGAGACCCCTCCATGCCTCGGAGAGTACGTTAAACAGTCGGTCCCGGGCGTCATACGAATACCTATAACAGTCGTTACGGGAAGTTAGAAGCCCGAAAGTCTGACAACAGGTCTAACCTTAAGATATCGGCATTGCGGGGGTCTGATGGCAGTCGCTCCGTGTAAAATACTGGTATTCAGCCGTCTGGTTAGACTGGAAGCTGACCCCAACATAGTTGGGAAAAGGGTAGGCATAACGAACGGGCCACGTGTTTGAGGGACATCCGATTTCGTGTGGCCCAATTCTTGGGGCATTTAATGTCTTACGCCGAACGAGTAGTTTAATATATTTTTTACTTTTCTTGTAGCTATATAAAAAGTCATCGTCGACACAGATCATTAAAACGGCACGTCCTCTGCTAATAGACATTAGCGATGCTAAAATGTGGACACTATATTATAATTAGCCACGTTGGGATAGTCACGAGGTGATAGTCAGGGGTGTTGGACGGAGACGTGATAGAATCAGCTGGAAGATGGACTAAGATTGAAAAAATAATAATTTAGAAATGGTGTTCATACCTAGAACTCTATTTATTTAATATTAGCTGAATCCTCACGGCTCCGCCCGTAGCCTATGTTACTCCAGTGATAATGTAGCTTTGTAACGGCAAAAGAGTTTTTGAAATCGATCCAGTAGTTTTTAAGTTTATTCGTTACATACAAAAATACAAATCTTTCCTATTTAGTATAGATAACACTAGCGGCCCGTCCCGGCTATTCACGGGTGGACATTTTTCCCGTTGTTGCAACATTTTTCATTTATGCTCCGTTCCTATTGGTCGTAGCGTGATGTTATATAGCCTATAACCTTCCTCGATAAATGGACTATCCAACACAAAACATATTTTTCAATTCCAATCAGTAGTTCCTGAGATTAACGCGTTCAAAAAACAAACAAACTCTTCAGCTATATACGTAATATTAAGCATAGATTAGACAAAAGTGGCCTACCAAGTCATGAATATCATTTGAAACATTTTTTTTAATGGATTTTCAGCTTTTCTTGATTGACCGTTTAGGTTCATATAACATAGTATAACATTACGCCTGTATTCCCCGAAGGATTGGGCAGAGGTGTATACTAGCATCTTCATTTCGCCGTTATGTTTAAGTTCCATGTAATAGGGGGCGAGCCTATTGCTATCAACCGGGGACAGAACTAACTCCGGGCTGCTACTGAGGAATTCCACACGGAAACACCCAATAACGCTTTGTCGGACCGGGGGAACGAACCCAGGACTTCATGATCAGCAGTCGCGCTTGCCACCACTAGACCAACGAGGCAGTTTTTAAGTTTAGGTTCATAAAATTATTATACTACGACGAATCTGTGTTTAAAGCAAGCGCGTTGTTTATTTTGTATTGTGGGTGCGTTGACAGACACTTCAGTTCCGTGCGGGAATCGAACCCGCGACTCGTTGCGCAGCAGCAAAACGCAAATCAAAAGTACCTACCCGTTCCGTTTCTTTATGGTCTCTCCAATCAATCTGGCCCTATCTGTTTTCTATTTCTTCATAGATTATAGCAGTGATAGCTTAGTGGTATGACCGTCGGACTGCCAAGTCATAGGTCTCGAGTTCAAACCCAAGGAGCGCACCTCTGACTTTTCGGATTCATGTGCGTATTGTATAGTTATCACTTGCTTAAAAACGGTGAAGGAAAACATCGTGAGGAAACCGGCATGTCTGAGAGATATTTCTCGACGGCATGTGAAGCTAAGTCCGAGACCCATGGGCGGCATAAACTCTGACACCGGGTTAGTCACTAACCACACGAAAAGAAGAAGATTTCTTCATTAACCTATATTTTTTAAAGGACTATGTTTTCTCTTAGAGAAAGGTTCAGTTCAGTAGGACCATTTTTCAAACTCAAAACTCGGCTTTTTCCGAGGTAAACACAGCTCTATCTGTCAAAAATTTGTAATTAAATCATTTTTGAATGTTACAGTATTTAAAATGTATAATTTGTCACTGGTAATGATGGTTGACGCGCGGATGTCCGGAGACTCTGGCCGGTTCGGTATTTGGAATACTGCCCTAGATTATATTTTTTTATATATAAAACAAGTAAAGTATAGAAATAGCATAATGATATCTGAAGGGATATCATTATGCTATTTCTTCATACGATTTGCGAGGTTAAGCTGCGCTTGCCGCGGTGAGTCCCTGAATGGGTGACCATTCGTTACACATCAAGACCCACCTGTGCCTCGGCGAGCACGTGAAACCGTCGGACCCGGGTGTCATACGAATACCTATGACAGTCGTTACGGGTAGTCTGAAGTCCGAAAGTCTGACAACCGTTCTAACCTTGGGATATCGGCATTGCTCAGTAACTGGTTTGTGGAGTCTGATGGCAGTCGCTCCGTGTAAAATACTGGTATTCAGCCGCATCTGGTTAGACTGGAAGCTGACCCCAACATAGTTGGGAAAAAGCTAGGTAGAACACACAGTAGCGAAGCGCGCTAGCGTAGGCTATCACAGCCATGTAGAGAAATCTTTCATCAACTAATTTAGCTTTCTGTCATCGTATTTTGCTTGTTTATCATGTATTTTTATTGCATGCATTCCTCTGTTGACAAGGCGCCATCTGGTGCCGTCAACAGGACATTAGCACACCTGTCATGATTTTTCAAAATAAGAGTCTTTAAAAATACTATTATTGAAAAGTCGTTATAGTGGTGATTTGGCTTAGATGCGAGGGATGGTTTATGGCTTATGGTTTATGGGCCTTTGACTTGGCTTCACATGCCGTCGAGAAATATCTCTCAGGCACGGTTTCCTCACGATATTTTCCTTCACCGTTTTTAAGCAAGTGATAAATATTATACAATACGCACGCACATGAATCCGAAAAGTCAGGCGTGCTTTGGGTTCAAAAAACATTTTTTTTTAATATTCTTGAACTCGGTCGTGTTTGATCCTAGTCTCACCTCATGGTAAGCGCAGACAGGGTCTAAGATGGAGCACACGAATCCAGGTAGCAAAGATATAGACGAACTAATACCCTTTTGGGTCTCACATACATAACATGGAACATAGAAAACTGCTTAGAATACTTCCAATCCGTTCTACCTAGCCTTTTCCTGATGTTAGGGTCGTCTTTCATTCCAACCAGATGCGGCTGAATACCAGTATTTATCAGATCTCCGCTTTTTTGGCAGTCCGATGGTTACACCACTAGGCTATCACTACTCAAGGATTTTATTACGCGGCGCGTAAATCGCTAGCTCACTGCTTAAAAACACGACAGAAACCTCGCAAAAGAAACGTCAAACGTCCATAACATTATATAATATAGGAAATACCTTTATAACAAGACGATTATAATAAATTTCATCGATATATCTAAATATAAGTTCACAAGTAACGTGTTGACTGGCGCCGCGTGACTCACAGTCGAGACATATTGAAAAATTTTACACTTTTTCAAACATTCTGAAACATTGCCAAACATTAGATGACGTTTTATTATATTAAATATTATAATTATAAAGTTAGGGTGGCGTTGTAAGCGGAGAGCGGTAGCGGAAGCGACTATGACCAAGCTTATCTATACTAATATTATAAAGCTGAAGAGTTTGTTTAAACGCGCTGATGTCAGGAACTACTTGTTGGAATTGGAAAATTATTTTTGTGTTGGATAGTTCATTTATCGAGGAAGACTATAGGCTATATAACATCACGCTACGACCAATAGGAGGGAAGCATAAATGAAAAAAGTTTGCAAAAACGGGAAAAATGTCCACCCGTGCGAAGCTGGGACTGGCCGCTAGTAATGTATAAGCGAGTCGGTCGACTAAGTTCAAATCGACAAATGCCTGGTTCTTATAAACATTTTTTATTGCTAAACTGGACATATAAAAATACACGTAAGCTAATTTAACCTGTGATAGCTACTTCCATATGGGAGAGTCTATTATGCAAAGTAACGAGGTCTTTTCTTCATTATTGGTAAAGATACAAGAGTCTCAATTTTAACCAATAACGCTCCGCAAGTTATAGGAATTGGCCAAAGGTGTACAGAATTAAAAAAGTTTAACATAGGCAGAATGATGTGGACGTAAATTGTTAAAACAACGTCAACGTCTTTGTACCTTATAATTTGGAAAAAAAATATGAATGTCAGAAATCTACTGATGAGAATACCAATTACACGAGTTCGACACTTATTTCAGTAGAGAGTTCGTTTTGCCTACCCTTTTCACAACTATGTTGGGGTCAGCTTCCAGTCTAACCAGATGCGTCTGAATATCAGTATTTTACACGGAGCGACCGCCATCAGATACTGGGCAATGCTGATATCCTAAGGTTAGACCAGTTGTTAGACTTTCATGCTTCTGACTTCCCGTAACGACTGTCATAGATATTCGTATGACACCTGGGACCGACATACACACTTTTACCAAACCCCATCACTCGCTCCGCGCCTCGGTTCGCTGTTCCGCTAGAATTGGAACCCCAGCCTTACCTCGTAGCGGTATGTGGTGTCCCAAATCGCATGGGTTTTATAATTTGGCATCATACACCACTTTGTCGTTGCTATTAAGATGCAATTTAATCATATAATTTATGTTCTTGTATCTTATGAGATAACTATGCGTCCAGATTATATTATAGGTTTATAAAATGTGTTTCTATGAGAAATTATTTTCTAAATCTGTGATGCATTTAGTATTAGACCACAGCGATGCGCTTCGATTAATATAATAGTTACTGGTGAACATTTATGATAGAGATGACTGAAGCATGGAGGGATAATAATAAAAAAAATTGTAATTATGTAAATATTTGATTAAATAAATTTAAAAAATCAAGCGGTTAAAAATAAATAAAAAAATAGATAATTTTTTTTGAAGGAGACTTTATTTTATTCTTAAAAGTTACAAATACCGCGTTCAAAGTTTTTTTTAAATCTCTCGCATGCACCGCGCCGCGTATAACAGATAAAACTGCGAAAAAGTACCATTCTGTATTCTGTTTCTATATCTATATGTATTTCATTATAATGACTGTTTGTGGTGAGATGTATCTCATCCACAATACACAAGAAAGCGCAGAACAAACCATAGAGTATCGTTTAAAAAAAAACTTTAACAATGGGGTGGGCAACTGTGGAACTAATGGCGCCACTTTCGATTGTTCCACTGTAATCTTATTGGTTGCAATGTGTTTGGCATTATTGTTAATATCAACCTGATGGTTCTGATTGGTTCAAATAACTAAGTATGGAGGTGCTGCCATCTGCTTTAGTTTTGCGTTGCCTTCCCCATTCGTTTAATTAACTTAACATTTACGAGTTGAAACATCTTTTAGATAAAAAAAACTGACTGCCTTGTTGGTCTAATCGGTAAGCGCGACTGCTGAGCACGGGGTCCTGGGTACGATCCTCAGGTCGGGCAAAGTGTTATTGCGTTTTTCCATTAAGATATTCTCAGTAGCAGCAAGGAGTCTGTATTTCTGCCCGGTTAATGGAAATAGGCTCGCCCCCTATTACACGGGACTTAAACATAACTGGCAAAACAAGGGTGTACTAAAAACACCTCTGCCGAACCCTTCGGCGAATACAAGGTGTGATGTTATCTATACTAATATTACAAAGAGGAAAGATTTGTATTTTTGTATGTAACGAATAAACTTGAAAACTAATGGACCGATTTTAAAAATTATTTTGCCGTTAGGAAGCTACATTATCACTGAATAACATAGGCTACGGGCGGAGCCAGCTAGTGTTATATAAAAAAATACGGTTTTATTCACAAAATCGCTCCGGTAAATTTCGGAAATACCTCAGTGACCAAGATTCTGGAACTGGTGACATGTAGACAGGCATGATATTTTGATATGAGTGAGTCAGTCTACCGCGCGCCAAAATAGATGGCCATGAGATTATCACTTGCCTTTACGCTTGTTTTACTTTTAGGGTAAGCAGAAAAGGTAATTTATAGGGTTCCGTACCAAAACGGTGCCAATGGGACTCTATTACTAAGCCTACGCCGTCCGCCTGTCTTTCACAGGGCTGTATCTTCTTAACCTTAATAGGTAGCCAGTTGAAATTTTCACAGAATATCTGTTACTATAGCTTCTATCAGTAAAAATAATAAAAATCTAAACTCAAAAGGGGAACCTTGGCAAAAATGCTTTTTTTTTAAAGTTTATTGTTCTTGCTTTATCTTAATAACGGTAATACATATAAGCGTGAAACTTGGTGTGGTTGTAGTGCATACTCTATAGTTAAATAAATTACAAAAAATTTAAACCGACTTCAAAAAAGAATAAAATAATTACCATATAAAATTAACAGTTTCAGAAGTCGGTGCTGATCCACGCTGAACCAAATTGAAGGCACCGACTTCTGAAACTGTTAATTTTATATGGTAATTATTTTATTCTTTTTTGAAGTTGGTTTAATTTTTTTGTAAAAAAGCTTTTATTTTTTTCTTTTTAGTGGCCTTAATTAAAACTTGGTTGGATCTACTAAAGACGCTGCTCGTAACATAATCACATCATCACAATATGCGTACTGTTCGTCATTGAGGAGTTCCATTGTCTATCTCCGAAGTTCTTCATCAGATCTTCACCAAATTTAAATGGAACCAACTTCGAAGTATACCCTATCCATTAAAAAAAGAATCATTAAAATCGGTTCACAATTGGCGAAAATATCGATGAACATACACAAAAAAAAAACATACATACAGACGAACATAGTAACCTCCTCCTTTTTGGAAGTCGGTTAAAAACAATAAAAGGAAGAAAAACTAGTGGTTGCATGGAACCCTTAGTGCGCAAGTCCGACTCGCACTTGGTCGGTTTTTAGGGTTCCGTACCCAAAGGATAAAACGGGACCCTATTACTAAGACTCCGCTGTCCGTCCGTCCGTCTGTCACCAGGCTGTATCTCATGAACCGTGATAGTTAGACAGTTGAAATTTTCACAGATGATGTATTTCTGTTGCCGCTATATCAAAAAATACTAAAAAACAGAATAAAATAAATATTGAAGGGGGCTCCCATACAAAAGACATGATTTTTTTGCCGTTTTTATAGATAATGGTACGGAACCCTTCGTGCGCGAGTCCGACTCGCACTTGGCCGGTTTTTTCTTTTTCTGAGCACAAAATCACATGAAATAAAACATGGTTGTAGTTTAGCTATTAGGTATAATGTACCAGCCGTCTTCTATCAGTAGTGTGTTCTCAATTTTGATACCTAAGTGCATGGAATATTAAGTACGTGGTAGTCTAAAACTTAAAGGGGCTATTCCCAGCTGTTGGACGGTAATGAGCTGATTATAATAATCGTTATAGAATACCTATGAATAATCTTTTGAGGTTCACAGGTGGACCTGTTTCATACAGAAACTTATTTTCTAAGTAACTGACAAGTAGTTCGCTATTCGCAATTAACTAAACAACGAAATCCGCGTCAATATTTTTTTATGAATCATCATAGGGTGTTGACTTTCACAATTTTATGTGGGATGACATACAGCTGTTATGTCGTAAATTTTTCATAATATTATTATCTACTTCAGAATGGAAAGTTAACTATTGAAATTACTGTAAATCACACACACACACACACACACACACACTTGCGTATTTATACATCCTGTTGATTGAGTCCAGTTAGACCGCGAGTTTTTTCTTTTTTTTTCTTTGGAAAATCCTCATGGATGTCCCTCGCCCGGTGAAGACGAGGGGGTCTGCCGGACTCTTACCGGCTAAAAACCAACAGTGTTCCTTCTCCTGACCGTTCGGCCGGGGTCGCGGGATTCGCAAAAGCATGCACCGCAACCTAAAGCATGCCGCAATGGCCTGCCAGTAACAGGTCCGAGGAGGCGGCGCGCCGCGTTCCACGCGCGCCTCTCAGGAGGACGTGGGGCAAGGCCCTATAAAAGGAGAGACTGAGACCTGCCGGGGTTGCAGTGAATGCTTTTGCGAATCCCGTTACCCCGGCCAACCTTCAGGAGGAAGAACACCGTGGCTAATTAACAACTACGTGGATAATTGATTTGCAAGGATAAGCTGCGCTAGCCGCGGTCCGTGGATGGGTGTCCATTCTTTGCACATCGAGACCCCTCCTTGCATCGGAGAGTACGTTAAACAGTCGGTCCCGCGTGTTATACGAGTAGGTACCTATGACGGTTATTACGGGTAGTCAGAAGTCTGAAAGTCTGACAAACGGTCTAACCTTAGTATATCGGCACTGCCCAATATTTGAAAGAGAAAGAAAGAAAGAAAGAAAATTATTTATTTTGGACTCACACAGGCAGTTACAGAAACAAAAACAATATTAAAAAAAAGAAAGAATAAGAATTTAGACTACCTGCACGAGGCCAAAAAGGGCTCCTATCTCAGCATAATGTTGCGACATTTAGAAAAAAAAACAAAATGTCGCAACGCTGGTTTTCAGATAGGACCATAGTGATGCCACGGGCAATAACGACACAAATAAATATTAAATATTTGGGTTGCGGAGGTCTGATGGCAGTCGCTCCGTGTAAAATACTGGTATTCAGCTGCATCTGGTTAGACTGGAAGCTGACCCCAACATAGTTGAGAAAAGGCTAGGCAGAACTCTCTTTTAGATATTATTATCTTATTTGCGTCGGTAACTAGACGAGGTGTTGATTTTTTTTTATCACTCTCATAAGTTTTTTACGTGCACAGGCGTTAGACGATCCAATTAAACTATGTTACGCCGTATATCAAAGAGTAGCTACCATTTATTATAATATATAAATCAGTTCAATGTGTCTGTTAGTAGTATATAAAAACATATACCTAAAAATTTTTTGTGACTGCTTTCTTGGTCTAGTGGTCTTAAGCGCGACTGCTGAGCATGGGGTCCCAGGTTCGATCCCCAGGTTGGGCAAAGTGTTATTGTGTTTTTCCATTAGGAATGTCTCAGTAGCAGCTCGGAGTCTGGATTCGTGCACGGTTTATGGCAATATACTCGCCCCCTATTACATGGGACTTAAACATAACTGGCGAAACGAGGATGTACTAAAACACCTCTGCCGATCCCTTCGGTGAATATAAGGCGTGAAGTAATGTTCTACCTAAAAACAAAGTATGTTAAAGTATTGAAATTTATATTTTGAAGATGTGAGCATAATCAGCCCATTACCATCCCACTGCTGGGCACGGGCCTCCGCTCAGAATGAGAAGGGTTTAGGGCCTTAGTCCACCACACTGGCCTGGTGCGGGTTGACGGACGACACACACCATCGAGAACTGTTTGGAGCCCTCTCAGGTGTATACGGTTTCCTCACGATATTTTCCTAAGTGATAATCAAATTCTGATCCGCACGTGATTTTGAAAAGTTAGCGGTGTGGTCTAGGATCGATCTCCGACCCTCCTGTATGGAAGAAAAGCGTTCAACCACTAGGCTATCACTACTTCTTTTATAGTTTACCGACCGTTATAATATCAGGAATCGAGCTGATTATAACGTAAAATTAGGAATTTAACATTTTAATAGTTACCCACGTAGAAGTTTAGGCTCGTATGAATAAATAGCCCTCATTTGATATCTACTTATGTCGTTTTGATATGACTAAAAATGTAGATACAACAAATTAAAAAAGAAATAAGCATGATATGGCAGCATTTTTTGGTTAGTTCTAAAAATCGACACCAGCTGGCGCCACTGTGGATGTAGACCAGGTCTACTAGAACTTTTTTTTTTTTTTTTTTTTATCGTGGGGAAATCCTCATGGACTATCCCCCGTCTGGGGAAGACGGGGGGGTGTGCTCTTACCGGCTAAAACCACCACGGTGTCCCTCCTTCTGACCTAAGGCCGGGGTCGCGGGATTCGCTATTGCATGCACCGCAACCCCGGCAGGTCTTGGTCCACCAATTGCTGGTGGACCTCTCCACTGTAGGGCCCCACCCCACGACCTCCTGAGAGGCGCGGGGGGCAGCCCACATCACCGGCGCACCAGAACACATGGTACGCCGTGACCACCCCGGGGACCAAACAGTACATGGGCGCCAGACTACCCCGTGTCTGGGCACCCCTGGTCCCCCTGCGACAGGTCAGGTTAGTGGCCCCGCCGCCTACCACTTTTCGGCCGCAGAGGATAGGGAGAGCGGCCAACTAAACACCGACACTCCTCTCCCCCTGCGGCCCCACCGCGTCCGCCATCTGACGGTGGCGGCCCCGTCAGGCCGCGGAAGGTAGGGAGAACGGCGCACCGTAATACCGGCACTCCTCTCCCGCCGCGGCCTCCACCCTTCAGCCGCAATGCCGCCCATAAGACATCGCAGCCATCCTCAGTTGCGATGTCGCCAGGGCGACACCGCAACCTACTTGGCAGCTACGTCGAGGGCTTCCAGGCCCAAGCCCCGACGAGCAGCCCCTCCTCGGGTTCCTCTTCGCTTCACCGTGGGGCTCAAAGCCACGGCTACTAAGCCCCCCCGCAACGACAATGCGGGAACCCACCGGGGGGGAGGTCTACTAGACCTGTGAAAACTTTGTTTTGTACCGTCAGCAACAGGAGTCGCTGAAAGAACACAATTAACTTACAATAAGGTATATTGTTATTTAATTAGCTGCAAAACATACCATAAATTACTGGCTAATGTGTTAGATATTGACATTTTGATAGATATTGAGTGTTTGACATTGATAGGTCTACATAACAACAGCACCATTCAATGCTATCATTTAGAATTTGACAGCTTCACTTGGGACCCTGCTCTCAGGCCGCCATATTGATAATCAAAACGGGCTATAGAGACTCGACTGCGTGATCTATGTGAGGTTCGAGTCATATGATTCGTTTTGATGAGTCCAATAGATACCATTACTTCGCTTTTGGTAACATTATACCTCAGCCCGTGAGTCTCCGCATACCCCTCACAGACCGCCATAAGTTTTCTCAAACCACAGATTGACGGGCTGAGCAACGCCATGTCGTCGGCGTAGCTTATGTTGTTTATCGTTTGTCCATCGACGGAGCAGCCAACCCTAGTGCAGATCAGCTCACCAATCAAACTGTTTATATACGGGTTGAATGGACTGGGCGGGATCGGTCCACTCTGTCTTACACCACAGTTCAGTCCATAAGAAACGGATTTAGAACCTACCCACCGAACATAATTCTTTTGGTTTGAGTACCAATTTTTCAGAATAGGTACTAATGAGTTCAGCGGGTAAGTCCGTTTCATTATTATTAAGATATTTTTGTAAGTACTTATATTATAATTTACCAACATATGGATGTACCTTGTCCGAAATAAATTTGATTGATTGATTGAATAGATTGCACTTGGTGTTCAGGGTCTGATGATGGAGCTAGGAGGTGGATAGTGTAACTCTTCAGTGGCTACTAGTAAACCCCTCAAGTTTGGCAGTCGACACCATCTTGGTTCTAGTTATTTGACGCGCACTGTAACTGCGTTAGAAGGTAACAATAACATTTCAAGTCTTAAGGGCAGGCACGTATCCAGACTTTTAATGGGGGGGGGGGAGTTTCATTGAAACTACAGTTTGAAAAAAGTCAAATCACTGCAATCATTGTACTATATTAAGATTATACTTTAATAACTATACTATTATATGTATTTTCCTGTTGCCGCTGGAGGCCATTACATCAAATACGGCTTCAGGATCTGGCTCTAATGCGGAATGAATTGATAATAAAGCAAGCCCAGTCAGCAACTCGCCCCCCATTCTGTTTCTCAGGAAAGATTTTATTCTTTTTAAGCACGAAAATCTATACTTATAAAAGGAGAAGCTGACTGACTGACTGACTGATCTGTCAACGCACAGCCTAAACGGCTGGGGTTAGAAACTTGAAATTTTGACAGTAGGTTCATTTTGTGACCTAAACATCCACTAAAAAGGAATTTCTCGAAATTCAACCCCTAAGGGGGTGAAATAGGGTTTTTAAGTTTGTATGTAAGTACGTCATTTTTGAAGTACGTAGCTTGAAATTAAATATTAAGGTTTTTGGTTAGGAATAAACGTACACGTGTTTGAGTTTTTGGAGATTTCACCCCTAAGAGGGTGAAATGGGGGGTTGAAGTTTGTATGTAAGTCCGTCGTTTTTGAAGTAAGAAAGACGAATTTCTGGTTAGGAATAAATGTACACATATTTGGAAATTCAACCTAAAAAAAAAGGAAAAGGGGGTGAAATAAGTGTTGAAACTTTGTATGAGAAATCTGGTACTTTTGAAGTAAGAAGCATGGGGAGAAACTGACCGACTGGCTGACTAATCTAGCAACGCTGGGGGTGATAAAAGACGGACGTTTTGGATTTTAAAATGTCAATTTAAAATGGGCTTAACGAGGATTTCAAACTTCACGCAAGCGAAGCTGCGGGCAAAAGCTACTGATCTATATTCTTCCACTTGGCTCACCACAGAATGTACTCCACCCATTTTAATTAATCTCCAATACAATCGTCCCAAAGAGACGGAGGGGCTCGTGGCTCATTACCAACCGCGCGGATCATACGATTTGCGAAGTTAAGCTGCGCTTGCCGCGGTCAGTCTGTGGATGGGTGACCATTCGTTACACATCGAGACCCCTCCGTGCCTCGGAGAGCACGTTAAACAGTCGGTCCCGGGTGTCATACGAATACCTATGACAGTCGTTACGGGAAGTCAGAAACCCAAAAAGTCTGATAACCGGTCTAACCTAAGGATATCGGCATTGCCCAGTAACTGGGTTGCAGAGGTCTGATGGCAGTCGCTCCGTGTAAAATACTGGTATTCAGCCGCATCTGGTTAGACTGGAAGCTGACCCCAACATGGTTGGGAAAAGGCTAGGCAGAACGAGCAATCGTCCCAATAAATTTGTATATTTTCTAGTTCGCATATTTTCCCCTCGTCTAAGCATTACGCCAGATTTCGGGTGGGGATAAATGCCAACTATCCCCGCCTCTGAATACATGCTTGCTTAAGGGAATAATTAAATCCAGTCCCGAAGGCCGACATACTTTTGATACTAATGTCACAAAATTACTCAGCAAGAGCAACGTCATATTATTTTATTTTTATATGAATACACTCTGTTACGCCAAATGACTACTTTTTATTGCGTACGGTCGGTATTTTTGTTTTGTGACTGATGCTGGAATGTGCTATCAAAAATATTTTATGCAAGTGATTTTTGAGATTACATCGAGACCCCTCCGTGTCTCGGAGAGCACGTTAAATCGTCGCCGCGTCGAAACCGGGTGTCATACGAATACCTATGACAGTCGTTACGGGTAGAAGTCCGAAAGTCTGATAACTGGTCTAAGCTTAGGATATCGGCATTGCCCAGTTTGCAGAGGTCTGATGGCAGTCGCTCCGTGTAAAATAATGGTATTCAGCTGCATTTGGTTAGATTGAAAGCTGACCTCAATATAGTTGGGAAAAAGCTAGGCAGAACGTAATAGGCGTGACGATACTATGATTTGCTTACATCAATATAGGACTGCACTTATGCGGAAAAGTGTCTTTTGCATGGCTCCAAAAATTTATAATAAACTGCCAAAAAGTTGGAAGCATTTAAGTGATGTAGCGTTCAAAAATAAAGTAAAGAATTTTCTAGCAGATAAAGCCTATTATAATATTAATGAGTTTTTGGCAGAAGGTTTTCAACATTCTACATAATTTAATGTAATTATATAATAAATATTTGTATGCCATTGATCATGGCAAACATGATGATCTCTATTGTTACTTTAACATCTTGCATATATGCTGACAATTGTTTTTGTATGTATGTACACTCATGTTTGAGCAAATAAAAATTATATTATCTTATCTTATCTTAACGTTTTTCTGAGTAGGTTACGCTGGAAGCCGCGTCTAACACAGGGAAAAGGTTAGGCAGAATCGAACATCATTCATCATCCTTAATGTTTAAATTTTTTTTTACCTGTTGAAAGTCCTCATACTATGTCCCTCGCCCGGGGGAGGCGAGGGGGACTACCGGAGTCTTACCGGCTAAAACCAACGGTGTCACTCCTAACCTATGGCCGGGGTCACGGGATTCGCTATTGCATGCACTGCAAATCCATCATCCTCCTGCCCTTATTCCAACTTATTTGAGGTCAGTGCAGTATGTCTTCTTCTTCCGTATATCTCTATTAGCCGTCATCTCAGTACATAGGCAAAACAGAACTTGACAATCAAACCCAAAACCTGTCATGGTAGCTGGGAATGCGATCTATACCTAAACCATAACATAAAAAAACTTTTTTACAAAAAAATTAAACCGACTTCAAAAAAGAATAAAATAATTACCATATAAAATTAACAGTTTCAGAAGTCGGTGCTGATCCACGCTGAACCAAATTGAAGGCACCGACTTCTGAAGCTATTAATTTTATATGGTAATTATTTTATTCTTTTTTGAAGTCGGTTTAAATTTTTTGTAAAAAAGTTTTTATTTTTTTCATTTTAGTGGCCTTAATTAAAACTTGGTTGGACCTACTAAAGACGCTGCTCGTAACATAATCACATCATCACAATATGCGTACTGTTCGTCATTGAGGAGTTCCATTGTCTATCTCCGAAGTTCTTCATCAGATCTTCACCAAATATACCCTATCCATTAAAACAAGAATCATTAAAATCGGTTCACAATTGGCGAAAATATCGATGAACATACACAAAAAAAAAAAACATACATACAGACGAACATAGCAACCTTCTCCTTTTTGGAAGTCGGTTAAAAACATAACTAGCTCATTACTGTCCCACTGCTGGGCACGGGCCTCTTTTCAGAATGACAAGGGTTTAGGCCTTAGTCCATCACGCTGGCCTGGTGCGGGTTGGCGGACTACACACACCATCGTGAACTTTATGCAGTCCTCACAGGTGTGCAGGTTTCGTCACGATATTTTTCCTTCACCGTTAACGCAAGTGATAATTAAATTTTGATCCGTACATGAATTCGAAAAGTCATAAACTCAGACCCTCCTGGATGGAAGGCAAGCGTCCAATCGCTAGGCTATCACAGCTACCTAAACCAATGAGCGAAAAATAAGGTGTAAATGGGTTAAATTAGGTGTAAATGGACCATTAACGAAACCGAAAGGTACTTATTCTCCACGTCATTGCGATAACTTTTTTGTTCTGGACTATGCCTGGGAACCTTCTAGTTACGGAGATATTGGAGATCAAAGTTCCATCTTTTTCACAACTTTTTTGTTAAATACTTATTTTGAAGGTTGCAAATGTACTTGAAATACCTCTATTATCCGTTTACTATTCATTGCATCCATCAGCACAATGTTTTGTGAGCGTTTCATTGAGCGTTACCGTAAAACGATATTTTTACCCAAAAAAGTCGTTTCCCAGCGACAATTTTTGCGTAGGGTTACTTAGTTTGATGTACTGACTGCATGGTGGACGGCTTGGTGGCCTTGTATAAAAACAAGAATGTCTGTGGCTTCTCAATGTGAACCTTTTACTGTAGCCCCATCAACTAACTCTGTAGACATAATTATACTCAACGGAAGTAATTAAATTTTTTATTAACATCTTTGTTTTTTGAAATAAATCTAACTAATGTCATAAAAAATATTATAAGTACTTTGGTTGTGGCTTTCCAATCCTGAAACCAGTCGGAATATTCACATAACATCACGCCTGTATTCCCCTAACGGTTGGGCAGAGGACGGTGTATAGTACCACCCTTATTTCGCTGTTATGTTTAAGTCCCATGTAATACGGGGCGAGTCTATTGCCATGGAATTCCACATGAAAAAACTCAATATAACAGTTTTGCACGACCTGGGGATCGAACCCAGAACCTTACGATCAACAGTCGCGCTTGCCACCACAAGACCAACGAGACAGTTCCTACCACCAGCCACCTATCCATGGATATTTTACAGTATACCTAAACCTACCTAAGACAGTCGTTACGGGTAGTCAGAAGCCCGAAAGTCTGACAACCGGTCTAACAGAATATCAGCAATGCCCAGTAACTGGGTTGCGGGGGTCTGATGGCAGTCGCTCCGTGTAAAATACTGGTATTCAGCCGCATCTGGTTAGACTGGAAGCTCACCCCAACATAGTTGGGAAAAGGCTAGACAAAACGAACGGATATTTTACGGTATACAAGGTTAGTCGAAAAGGGGGTACTAAGCCGCGGGCCACCTAAAGTATCACTGATGACTATTTTAAAGCAAATGTTAAAATTTCAAAATTCGGTAATTTTTATTTGCATGCAAAGAGATTTTTATTTTAGATTTTTCAAAACAAAAAACCTACTTGCTTTAGTTATGAATTCAGAAAATTAAGTTTCTAATCTGTGACCCCAAATATGACCTAAATAGTAAACATAGCTGATTATAGCTATGGACAGATAGATTTTAGCATATGTTTTACGAAATCTTTGAAAAGCTATTTCTCTTAAACTATCCAGTTTAGGGGAAAATTGTAGAACAAAAGTTATCCCTTATTATGGGTACTTTAACACCCTTTCGGCTTAGTACCCCCTTTCCGACTAACCCTGTATACTCGAGTATGTACTTGCAAGTCTTTTGATGTATCGTCTCGACAGTAAGACGTTTACATCACACAACGTAAACTAGCTAAAGAATTTTAAAAGCAATATTATTCCTCTGTGGTGTTAAACAACGCGGTCTTTGTATGTTTGCGTTGTAAAGGGTTCAAAGTACTGTAAATAATTTGTTTATATGGTTATATGAGTCAGGGTTAAGATGTTTGTAATTGTGTTTCATTGGTTTAGTTTACACGGAGTAATCTGTGTGTAATGGAAAACAGTTAACCGCTGACAGTTTAATTTACGCATGTTGTGTGTAGGATTTTATTCCCATATCACTCTGGGAGCGGGTTATTAGTCTATACTAATATTATACTGGCCTGCTAAAATAAGTATCACACTTTTAAAATTGCAATAACTTTTTAAGTACACAAGATATATTTTCGAAACAAAAAGGACTCAAAAAAGAGTTTAACTTTGTTACTATAGTTTCAAAGAAAGCTGATAAAAATTGCTATAAAACGTTTTTTATTTTAAATCTCTAACTTCTATAGTTTAGAAAAAATTGAAATTTTAAAAGTGTGATACTTATTTTTGCAGGCCAGTATATAAAGAGGAAAGATTTGTATTGTTGCATGTAACGAATAAACTTAAAAACTACTGGACCGATTTCAAAAATTCTTTTGCCGTTAGAAAGCTATATTATAACTGAGTAACATAGGCTACAGGCAGAGCCGTGAGGACACAGCTAGTCGAGTATAAAAAAACAAGTAAAATTTTGCTTAAAAAAATTGGTCTTCCTGTCCGCAAAACATAATATTGACGCTATTACTCTGTGAATAGAAACACAAGTGAAAATTTGCTTTCAAAATTGTTCTTTCTCTACGCAAAAGATAATATTGACGTTATCACTCTATGAACGGGTTATTAGTCGCGTATTAAGCGAAACAGTGATTAGCTTTAATAAATTGAACCTTTTCTCCGCAAATCATATATTTACGCTATCACTTTGTATTGACGCGTATTAAGCAAAAGACAAGGAAAATTTTGCTTAAAAAATTGGTCCTTCTGTCCGCAAATCATAATATTGACGGTATCAGCTGATCGTCTTTCTGCAGTCTTCATATATGAGTCATTAGCTGTTACTTGGCTTTGCTCTGGCTACCTGTCCTTAGTTACGATCTGTTGACGTATTTAAACCAGACACATTCATATGCGCAACCTTGTGGAATTTATTATATTCATGACAAATTCTCTTAACATTTTCTGCATTATTTGCGATAGTATTTTCACGTATTAAAAAATATCAATCGCGTAAAGAATATCAAGGTACAACCGCGGACATTTGCGGTGAATCACTTTTCAATCTTATTGCCTTAGTATTATGGACGAAAACTGTTTCACCGCAAATGTCCGCGTTGGTACAGTAGGGGAATGAAAATTTTATGCAGCTTAAAGTCTATTTTTGCTTGCACAGTGCAAGAAAGGAACTATTTTACAGACTACATATTGCCAACATTATAGAAATGAAAATACAAGTATTTTTTGACATGATATTATAACAAGTCATGTAAATTTATTTAATCATCGATTTGATTGATGTCATGGTTTATATAACAAAACTTCTTAAATCAAATCAAAGACATTACATTGCACTACTACGTCATATGGAGGCAAAAGGCTATTTAAAACTTTGCTACCAAAAAATTTAATAGAGTTTTCCATGCATTGGTCTGTTCCGTTCAACAGTTTGAAAAGGTAACATGTGCCCGCGATTTGGGAAAGGAATGAATTTGGAAATTAATGAACCTTTTCGTTTTCCTATTGTACAAATTACTCTTTTAATTTTATCATAAGTAATCTCCCGAAAATTCAGTATACACTGTATGCTCAAATATGTCAAGGTATATCCATATCTACCCTCATTTTGGATATGTCCCAAATGCGCCGGAGTGGAGTAAACATCAATTAATATTCCAGATTGTCATTATTTTCGGTATTCGTGTATTTAATTTATTGCATAACTACATTGCGGGAGGATATTGTGAGGTATTTTTTTAGTTTTCATTATGATTCGGTCGTTACCCCGGCTCCTGGCTTTGCTGGAGGTGGTGAAATGGAAACGAAAGAGATTATAGGACCTGACAAGATAATTAGGTGGTATTATGACTTAGGAGTTAGTATTATTTTTTGCGTATCTAAGGACTGTTGTTTTTTATAATATAAAATACACTGCTAGCTGCCTCATTGGTCTAGTGGTGGCAATCGTGAGGTCTTGGGTTAGATCCTCAGGTCCGGCAAAGTGTTATTGTGTTTTTCTGTGTGGAATTCCTCAGTAGCAGCTCGAAGTTTGGATTTGTGCCCGGTTGATGGCAATAGGCTCTCAATATTACATGGGACTAAAACATAACGGTGAAATGAGGGTGTTATTAAACACTTCTGCCCAACCCTTTGGGGAATACAGGCGTGATGTTATGTGGATAGATAGTATTTTATGTTCTTCTCTGGATTACAGGCTAACTCCGTTTCATCAAAATTAGTTAACGTTTGGTTTCTATGGACAAAAACGAATCACACATCATCATAGACGACACGTTTGGTGCAGTGGCTGAGCGATTGGCTTCTGTGCTACGGGTTGTGGGTTCGATACCCGCACGGAACAAATATTTGTATAGCCTACAGATAGTTGTTCCGGGTCTGGATGTTTGTGCGTGTGAAGATTTGTGTCTGTAAACGCACCCACGATACAGGAGAAATCCTGGTGTGGGGCAACGTTTTTTTAAAAAAAAATGTACTAGTGTCTCAATTTTAGCCGATAACGCTCGGTAAAGTACAGGAATCGGCCATAAGTAGTTTCGTCGCAAAGAACTAACTAACAAACAAATGAACAAACAGACAAACTGACTTGTATCAATAATATTTTTGTATATTATCTACATTGTAAAGAGTTAAATATAACCGCAACACAAAGGTTCTTGAACTATCGTCCTTGCATCTCAGTATTGTTTTATTTATGTTAAAGATAACGACGCATGCGCATTTTCTTTGGAAATATTCGGCTCTTGTTTTTAGTGTAAATGTTCTTGAAAGTTTAAACGGAAAGCTGCTGAATACCTTTGTTGTTTTCAGAATTAATTTGTTATTGTTTTTATGCTCACATTTGTGAGTCTTATGGGATGAGCAGTACAGTTTGAGTTATTTTAAGACGACAAAATCTTAATTCATCATCATCTTAACGTTTTACATACATACAATCATGCCTGTTTCACATTGGGGTAGGCAGAGACTATAGATTTCCACCTGCTACAATCTTGACACACCCCTTTCGCTTCATCTACATTCCTACCATATACCGCTTCATCTACCTTTTCATGCATGCTCGGCGGTTTAGGGTGCTACCAACCTGGCCTTTTTTGAGAACGCCCGCGATTTGTTCGTGGTACGTTCGTCGAGGTCGGCCCCTTCCAACTGTTCCATCCACACTCGCCTTGTACACTTTTTTCGTTAACCTCCTTTCGTCCATCCTCTCTACATGACCAAACCATCTTAACATACCTTTCTCAATCCTTCTCACTACATCTTCTTTCACTTCACAACGTCCCCTTATCACGCTGTTCCTTACCTCTCGTTTCTACTGCATTAATCTTACTTTCATGTTTCTTCTGCCATACCCAACTTTCACTACCATACACAAGTGTTGGCACCACTGCCTTATGAACAGCCAACGGTGCCTTTTCAGATACTTTGCGGCTGTTCATGAAAGTGTGTAGTGCTTCATTCTCTTGGTAACCAGCATTCAATCTCCTTTCAATGTCCTTCATATGCTTCCCATACCTTGTGATCACAGAACCCAGGTGCACAAACTCTTCCACTTATTCCACTCTTTCATCTCCTATCAAAATATTGCACTCTATCGTTTTAACACGCTTATATCAGCTTCACCTGTAATTAAGTTTATTGTGGAAAAACTTCGAATTCGATTTTCACTTATTTCAACTGTCGCATCGATGTGAAACTTTGCATATGTATGTAATACTGCTGACAATATAATAATATGGTACCGTCGAGCTGATGTCATGATGGATCCAGAAGGTCTAGACCCTGTCATGGTTTTTACTTTTCAATACACTAATTGTTCTGCCTAGCCTTTTCCCAACTATGTTGGGGTCAGATTCCAGTCTAACCAGATGCGGCTGAATACCAGTATTTTAAACAGAGCGACTGCCACCAGACCTCCGCAAGCCAGTTATAGCGGAATGCCGATATTCTAAGGTTAGACCGGTTGTCAGACTTTTGGGCGTCTGACTTCCTGTACGCGACTGTCATAGGTATTCGTGTGTCACCCGGGACCGACTGTCTATCGTGCTCTCCGAGCAATTCCCACGATGAATTCAAATGTACATAACATCACGCCTGTATTTTTCGAGGGGCTGGGTAGAGGTGTATAGTAACACACCCTCATTTCACCGTTATGTTTAGGTCCCATGTAATAGGAGGCGAGCCTATTGCCATCAACCGGGCACCTACTGAGAAATTCCTAATGGAAAAACCCAATAACACTGCTCGACCTGGGGATCGAACCCAGGACCTCATGCTCAGCAGTCGCGCTTGGGACCACTAGACCAACAATACAGTCAAAATTAAAAATTGTAACCAACACATTTTAAGGGTGCAAGCTTGATAAACGATCATTATTATTTACCACAACAATAATCATTATTATTTGCAACAAGTGGGGTTCGAATTCCAGACTTTTCGGTCACTTTAGTCATTGAGCTAATCTCATTAAATAACTATTCAACATTCTTAAAAATATCAAAAATATTATAAGCTCATAAAAACTGGTTAGAAGATTACTGTTGCTAATAAAGTCTTCAAAATAATAACGATTTGGCAACACACTGTTGTTAACGTGTTGCTGGTAAAGATTCCAAAATATCTTGTGTCACATTGATGTTATGTTAAATAATTGTTTTTTGGCTACAGTGGAAGGTGACGGTGAACGAACCATGTAGGGGAGGGAACCCCCCTTTCTCTACTAAGGTCGTTCACACATCGACTTCTTTGACCACTAATAGACATCAAACTATGTCAAGATCGGCTTCCAGTCTAGACGCACTGCAAATTATCATCCATACTTAGTTGGCATTCCACTAATTCGCACTAAGCGCTTCCAAATATCCTTCATAATGCGCACTGCAAAAGAGTGGAACTCACTACCAGCGTCTGTGTTCCCGAACGCATTAAACCTGAATCTCTTCAAAGTTACAGTTAACAGGCTTCTTCTGGATAAGCTCACTCCATCGTAGACTTTGTCTCTGTCTCCTCTGACCTAGACTAGCCGAGAGCAAACCCATTTCAAATGAAAAAAAAAGTCTAACCAGCATAAAGGTCATAGCTCATTAGAGCCACCCGGCACCCGACCAGCATTGCTTCGTCGCTCGGCGTCCAAACGTTGTCGAGAGGTGGTCCACGGGTGGACGCCGCGTGGTCAACCAAAAGTATTCTTATGTGGTGCACGAAATATTAGAAAAAAAGACGGTTAATATTGGACCGCTCAACGAGTGGATGCCGCGTGGTCTACTCGCCGTCCTGGCGTGTACAGCTTGCGGGCGAGGCGATCCGGTGACGCTAAGGAGTTGATGTAGTGAGCGTTAATCCATAGAAGTCTTTGTAAAAAATACAAAACGCACAAGGCGAGGCGGTACTGGTCGGGGGCCCGGTGGCTCTAATGAGCTATGGTCTTAATGCTGGGCACGGGACTCTTCTTAGCTCCAAAAAGTTCTCAACGGTGTATTGTCCGCCAACCCGTACTAGGCCAGCGTGGTTGACTAAGGCCTAAATCCTTCGGCCTAAGCTTTTTTTAAGCGGTGATAGCCTATTGGTGTGACCGTCAGACTACCAAGTCATAGGTCTCGAGTTCGAACCCAAGGCACGCACCTCTGACTTTCAGATTCATGTGCGTATTGTGAATAAAAGGTGAAGGAAAACATCGTGTGGAAACCGGCATGCCTGAGAGATATTTCTCGACGGCATATATGTGAAGCCAAGTCAGAGGCCCATGGGCGGCATAAACTCTGACACCAGGTTAGTCACTAAACACACAAAAAGAAGAAGATCCTTCTTATTCTGAGAAGACGGGCCCAGCACTGGGACAGGAATGGGCTGATTATGCTAATGGTGATTAAGAACTGTATATATGCTTATAAACTGTCTCGTTGGTCTAGTGGTGGCAAGTGCGACTGCTGATCGTGAGGTCCTATGTTCAATTCCCGGGTCGGGCAAAATGTTATTGGTTTTTCCGTGTGGAATTCCTCAGTAGCAGCTCGTAGTTTGGATTTGTGCCCGGTTGATGACAATAGGCTTGCCTTCTATTACATGGGACTTAAACATTACGGCGAAATGAGTGTGTTACTATACACCTCTGCAAAACCCTTCGGGGAATGCTTATACGTAGTAGATTTAAATGATCATATGAGTCATATGAATCAGAAATTGGTACATTCTAACTTTTGTGGCCATTTTATTGGCTTCCATACATAACAGTTGAATTTACAGATGTCACGCACAGATCTGAGCATTTCAACAAATGAAGCTCATTCCATATATTTACGATTACACTCCAGTTAAATAACTGTTTTATTATACGCTTGGTTAATAAAACTACATTTTATTATATTATACGAGTTTCTAACTGTACAGTTTCTTAAGAATTAAAAATTTTATTTTTATTTTTAAAAGACTAACCATGGAGTTTCTTGCCGGCTCTTCTCCATAGGAAACGACTAATTGGAACCGTGCATCTAAATTCGACTTTTCATAAGCACCTGTATTGGTCTATGTGAAATAAAAATTATGATTTGATTTGATTTATGACGACACGTTTGGTGCAGTGGCTAAGCGATTGGCTTCTGCGCTGCGGGTCATGGGTTCGATTCCCGTACGGAACAAATATTTGTATGGCCTACAGATAGTTGTTCCGGGTTTGGGTGCATGTGAAGATTTGTGTTTGTAAACGCACCCACGGTACAGGAGAAATCCTAGGGTGGTGCAACGTTTTTTTTAAAAAAAAAAACAATTTGTATGTAAATAAATTCGAATTCATGTGCGGATCAGAATTTGATTATCACTTGCGTTAACGGTGAAGGAAGAATATCGTAAGGAAATCTGCACACCTGAGAGGGCTCCATAAAGTTCTCCATGGTGTGTGTAGTCTGCCAACACGCAACAGGCTAGCGTGGTAGACTTAGGCCTAAACCCTACTCATTCTGAGAAGAGGCCCGTGCCCAGCAGTGGGACAGTAATGGGTTTACTATGTTATGTTATGATGCAAATATTAAAAGTCATTTAAAGAAAGACTATAACAAGATCTGTGCCAGTTGGTAGGTTAAAAAACGGTTCAATGGGGTTGAAAGGACCAAAAACTTAAGGTATTTGGTCCTTTGAGGCGTAAGAAACAACCGAGATGTCCCCAGCAATATAAAGCTAAAATACAATGTCTGAAGCTCTATATTCACACTAACAATATTATAAATCTGAAAGTGCGTTCGTCTGTCTGTTGGTAACCTCTTCACGGGTAGAAAACTGAATCAATTTTGATTAAAATTGACAAAAAAAGACTGAAACGCGGCGAAAAACAAAGGACACTTACGTACCAAGGGAGCAAAGCCTATTAAAATAAATTCCAAAATATTGCTAGCGATATGTTTAAAAAATCCTATGTGTGCATATATCTATTTATCTTATATATTGAACGCCTCTGTCTACCCCACTGGCATTCACAACTGAGAAGGTTATGACAAAATTTCTCCAGCAATTATGAGACTGCGACAGACAGCAGTAAATTGTCCAGTTAACAGTTTTATTACTATGAACCAGTCAAATTTAGACGCGTCACCACGTCCACATAACTATGTTAAAAGCACCGGGATGTCACTGTCGAACCTCTTTCATACCGAGTCGGTTAATCATGCATTCTATCCAAATGTCTCACCCAACTAATTTTGGAGTGCACAAAAAAAAAGTAAAGCATAAGTACAAAGACCGAAAAAGACGTCAAAACACGATGATTATAATTCGATTTATCGTTACAAAAATATCTCGGAATATGTACATAATTAGTGTTTAATATAAATACGTAATTTTCGCGTTTCTACTCGTCCCGCGGCGGCGGCCTAGTCTTGAGACACGCGTTCCACCGTACGGTACATTCTGGAGTTTTTTTAAAGTGCCAAGTGTGAAGTGATTTTTAGTACTGGTAAAATCTAACGGTCCGTGTTGTCATGGCGCCAGTACGAAATTTTCAAGTTTTCTACCACTTTTCTACACTACACAGTTCCAAATAATTATTTTTGTTTAAAAAAATAATTAAATTGTGACACACACAGTGTTCGTGAGAGCGTGCTACGAAAGTGCTACGCGCTTTGTTCGGTGCTACGAGTTTGTTAAATGATGGATGGAGGATTTTTTTAACCATTAAAACTACGGATAATAAATTTTAAATTAAATAATTTTAATTTTAAGCTATTGTGATTGCATTAATGATCATTTAAAATACGTGTTAAAAAAATTATAATAATTATAAATTAAATTATTGCAATCAGCACAACAATACCAATAATTAGAAAAACTTAAAAGATTATTAAAAAAATATTGAATTAAATTTTGACTCGTAAAATTGTTGCGGCTTAATTTTTAATTCAAAATTTGGAGTGACTAAATAAATAATTTGCAAAAGTAATCTAAGAATACAAAAAAAAACTCTATGACAAAAATCTTAATTTAATAACAAAATACTATAACCAAAAAATAATAATCGCAACAGCTACGCAAAAAAAAAACGATTAAAACTATATCAATTCAACACAAAATTTCTCCAGCGGCTTTCTTACAACCACCAAAGTATTATATTACGAAAAATCCCACAGCACTACACCGTCCCCGTTTATTTCTAGCACTCATAACTGTGAACAGTTGTGGTCATTTTATAGAACATAATTTAGAATTTATTATGTTTTTTCATATAAGATGGAGGAGCCAAATATCTTGCTGATTATTTTTAGTTACCGTTAGGTAACCCTAGCTAGTTTAGCTTTGCGCGAATTCAATTTGTCGCTGAGTACGTATAATCACGCAGTGCATCGTAGGGGCGCAGTTGAGCAATCATTTTCAGTCATTTTGGTACGTAAACTATCAATTTCTTTTGTTGTCTGGATGTAGGTTAAAGAAAAAGTATTTTCATTTGTAAAAAAAAAATATTATTGATAATTTGATTTTTAGATGCACATTGAACTTGGTCGAATTATCCGGAAATAATATTTTAATAATTCTTGTAATTTTTTTTAAAGACACATCGATGTTAATATTTATATTAGAACCTTACAATTAATTGAAGTTAAAGATCACAACGCTTATTAATTTATCTAAGACGATAAAACTTAAAAAAATGATACAATCTCTTAGTAAGATAAGTAGTAAGGCTTCTCTGTTAATGCTGTTCATAGTTTTAAAAATTCATATGTAAGAACAGAATAAAAATGCAGTTATTACTCTAAATTCAATAAGAAGTCAGAAATATTAAAGTCAGTTTAGTAATTACGTTGAGACATCTCATTTCCCGTACCTTAGCAATTGAGGTGAGCAGTGATAGCCTAGTGGTGTGACCGTCGGACTGCCAAGTCATTAGGGCTCGAGTTTGATCCCAAGGCACGCACCTCTGACTTTTCGGATTCATGTGCGTGTTGTATAATTATCACTTGCTTAAAACGGTGAAGAAAAACATCATGAGGAAACCAGCATGCCTGAGAGATATTTCTCGACGGCATGTGAAGCCAAGACAGAAGCTCATGGGTGGCATAAACTCTAACACCAGGTTAGTCACTAGCCACACGAAAAGAAGAAGCAATTAAGAACGAAGGTTACCAATCAGTCTTACTTGACAGGGCTAACAATTCATGCAAAATTTTAGAAAATATGATGTGTAACAATATTGAAACTGCGCTAAGGAATCATTTTGCTTATGTAGGTCTTGTGCCGAAGGTAGTCAGAAGCCTGATAGTCTAACAACCTGTCTAACCTAAGAATATCGACATTGCCCAGTTACTGGGTTGTGTAGGTCTGATGGCAGTCGTTCTGTGTAAAATACTGGTATTCAGCCGCATCTGGTTAGACTGGAAGCTGACCCCAACATAATTGAGAAAAGGTTAGGACGAAGAGGAAGGGAGGTCTTGTGCCGGCTGTCAGTAAGGAAGAGGCTAGAGAAGAAGAAGGTCTCCTAGTATCAGTTCTAATCGACCTTTCCTAAAGTTAGAAGCACTTCTAGATTTAAGATATTCTACAGCCTATCATTGATATTACTAACTTCCCATCAGTACGTTATGCGATCAATTCTGGTCAGGATAACCATGACAGTTATTGACGCAGGTCAGATGCAACCGCTTTATGTAAATTAAGTGCTACTACTTGTTCAGATCAGCCCATTACTGTTCCACTGTTGGGTCTCTTCTCAGAATGTGAAATAAGATCTTAGTCCACCACCACTTAGGCAACGCATCACCGAGAACTTTTTGGAGTCCTGTCGGATGTTGAAGGTATGTTCGAAAAGTTTTCCTATACCGTTAACGCAAGTGATAATTAAATTCAAAGTCCAACCCCAACATATTGAATAAATACTAAGATAATGAGATCTTCATGAAAGGTAGATTATATCACAGATTTAGTTTGACGCCGAACACCTGTTCAAAATTCTACATACATTGAAGTAAATTAAATTACTCAAAATTACATGAATACGTGTACGATCAATTTCACGGCTGTATTTTATAACTCGGCTACGCAGTTTCTTGATATTAATAGCCCAGAATATCTGCTTGAGATTGTTAATGACATAGTAGATCAACATCAGTTGGGGATCGTAATTGGGGATATAAATGGGGACGGTTGTAGGATGGTAGAGGTCTTGATGTCTTCCGGGATGGAGCTTTGAAAGATACGTGGGATCTTGAAGGTTGTCAGTAAACTAATAACAGTGAATATTGTAGGTTGCTTTTCATTTATGAATAATATTGGTTATGTGGTTAAGGTCGGGTTTTTTATTGACATGGCGAGATTTTTGTTAACTTTGGAACCGTGAAAGGATATAAGAGGTGTGCTTAAGTAGTTTATTTAATGTAGCTTGAACTGCCAATTAATTTTCTCTGAATTAGAGCCGATTTTAGAAACGTCGGATAACATTTATTTAAGAAATAAGTTAGTTGTTTTCACTGGATTAGTATACAAAAGCTGTTCAAATGGATAAAAGTTATACGACGTTGGTGACTCGGTCCTTATTGTATCAAAGAATAAGTTTTGGATAAGCAAAAAAACGTGGAAATAAGACCGCACTAGCATTGATCTTTTGATAACCATTTCTACTGTTTGCATTTTCTCAAAATGATTTTGACCATGTGGTCCTTTGGTACGAAAAGATCCCTCTGATCAAGTCCTAACCACGAACTAAAAAATGACGAAAATTTTGTATTTTTAATGATCATGAACGTTACCTTCCGCTTCGCATAAGACTATTCATGTCATATGAAGGTCCACTTGCTAAATTTCTTGCCAATTCAAAGTTATATGCAATGTCTGTCCTTATCAATCAATTTAAACAAACAAGTCCAACTGTCACTGTAATTTTAATTTTCTGAAACCGAAATTAAAGTCTCCACTTTCACAACCGATCTCTCAAAAACCAAACAACTTATGTCAAGTTATGGGTCATCACGATGGGTAAGACAATTTGGATAAGCAAATTGACGTGGAAACAAGACCACACTAACTACTGATCTTTTGATAACCATTTCGATTGTGTTTGCATTTTCTGAAGATTATATTGTTCAATTTCTGTGTGGTCCTTCGGTACAAAAAGATCCTTCTGATTGAGTTAAGTTCAAGTTATGGGTTCTGGCCCATCAATTTAAAAGGTACCATTGATAGTCTCGCCTAAGATAATGGTTGCCACTTTGTACTTTGCAGATCATTCATAGACAGGTGGTTTGGTTTGGCTTGCATATCAATCCCAAAGTCGAAATTCCAGACACATTCAAACGTCTCACCCAGAATTAGGGTTACCACGCAAACAGTGCTCTCAGACACCAGAAATTTACGTCAAATAGTACATTACTCGTCGCCTTCATCCAGATTTATATGATCGACGTCATCCATTGCGTTGTTACATATTATTTATTATAATATATAACATATATATATATATATAAATATCGGGCGGATGTGTAATTTCGTGGCAACATTCTTGGCGGTTCGCCGTTGACACGCTCCTACGATCTATGGCCCTGATTATTTCTGCCCCGTTGGTTAATATATCGGTATTGCAACATTATGTTGGGTTTTTATATGAATTATTTTTATTCGGGATTATAAATGTATTTTAGAGGATATGGGATCAGCACCTGTCGCTGTATAGAGCAATTTTTAAACAAGCCTGTGTACGGTATTACGTCATAAGTTATGAGGGTCGGCAATCTTCGTGTTTCCGAATTTGTACGAATTATGTGACCCGATCCATCTTTCTTTCTGCCTAGACTTTTTTCTACTTTGTTGGAGTCAGCGTCCAGTCTAACCAGCGGCTGAATACCAGTATTTTACACGGAGCGACTGTCATCAGTCCTCCGTAACCCAGTAAATGGGCAATGCCGATACTCTAAGGTTACTGGTTGTCAGACTTTCGGGCTTCTGACTACCCGTATGACAGTCGGGACCGACTGTTTAACGTGCTTTCTGAGGCACGGAGGGGTCTCGATGCGTACCGAACGAACTCATCCACAGACTGATCGCAAGAAGCGCAGCTTAACCTCGCAAATCGTATGATCCGCGCTGTTGGTAATTAGTCACGAGCCCCTCAATCTTCATCTTCATTTATCTTTGTTTGCGTGTCTTTAATAATATTATATAACTCCAGCTTCGTTCTTTTTGGATCAATTCCGGATAGGTTACTTAATTGGTCGTATATTTCGGAAAAATACGGAAACACGAGAATTGCCGTGGAGTATAACTTATGTATTACTACTGTAGATACATAATAATGCTAAATGCGTTTACAGGTAGTTGTTATTTTTCCTTTTTGAATCGTTACGTAGGTACTAATTGAAATCAATTAATTTCTTTTAAAAGATTTGGGCAAGGACATTGGTTGTACATGCAGAGACCTTTTATTGAATTCCAATCTAAAATTTAATCGGACGCTAACAAAGCTTTTTTTTTGCACCATAAAAATACAGTAACAGTGTCCCTCAGAGATTAGGCCACTAAGGACCATCCATGGCTGTATTTCTACACTGCATTTATGGAGTACCTGGATGGTATTCCAATCCAAAATGCTTCTGTGTGTTGGACCTCTGAGCCTGTGCAAGTGCACCAAAAGACGTTCCTTCTTACGGAAGATTTAAATCCACAAGTTATAAGATGTTATAATATGAATGTGAATTATTAAGAGCTACATCGAATTTGTGAGTGAGGCTGACGATTTGAAGTCGTATAAAACACATTAGAGATCCCAAATTAGATCTGCCTACATCTTGATTTTAATCTTGGTGGAAGCTCCGGAAGTTTTTACATTCTTATTTGAAATGAAAGACCATCGTATATTATTATCAGTCGCCATTCATGTCACGTAAAAGCGTGTTCTGGAACTGTTCTTATACTGGTCAAAAAGAGAGGCATTGCCAGAATCACCACGCTTGAAAATGGAGGTGAACGTACTACCTATGTTGTTCTTCCTCTGATTTTTTCCATCTATGTTAGAGTCGGCCTCCGTACGAATACATATGATAGTCCTTACGGGTAGTCAGAAGCCCGAAAATCTGACAACTAGTCTAACTTTAGGATATTGACATTGCCCAGTAACTGGATTGTGGAAGTCTGGTGGCAGTCGCTCGGTGTAAAATACTGGTATTTAACCGCATCTGGTTAGACTGGAAGCTGACCCCAACCCAACTGGGAAAAAGCTGGGCAGAACGTTGGAGTCGGTTTCCAGTCTAACCAGGTGCGGCTGAATATCAGTGTTTTACACGGAGCGACTACCATCTGACCTTCGAGACCAACTGGACAATACCTCCTACGTTTAGACCCGTTGTTAGACTTTCGGGTTTCTTACCCGTAACAACTGTTATAGATATATTATAACAATTGGGATCAACGGTTTTAAGTGCTCTTCGGGGCATCAATGAATATTCACCCATTGAGCGAGAGCGTGAGGGCCCTGTGGGATCGTGGACGCTGAATGTAGGGGCCCTAGGGCGTAGCGGCCTCATATTTAGCAGTGGACGTCTACGTGATGATATAATGATGTAGATAGTTCATTGTATATTGCGAGTGGTTAGGTCTGACCTCAATCAATTAATTGGTTTGCAAGATATGAATGAATTTGGAACATATGTGGAAACCTTGGGAGTCTCTATTAATTAGTAAAATTATTGCTTTGAGATGTTGCGATATTTGAATCAAACATTGTATGTTTGTGGTGTAATAATTATTATGCTAATGTGAATTTGAAGACGATTTTTTTTTAAATCTATATATCTTTATATATATATAATTCGACTGTACGTGTGTATGTCACTGAACTCCTCCTAAAGGGCTGGACCGATTTGAATGATTTTTTTTGTATGCGTTTGGGTGGCGCCTTGGATGGTTTAGATTCACAATTGGACCCGGTAGGTGGCGCTGCTGTCGGTATGTCACCAATTTTTTAGGGCAGGACGACGTCTGCCAGGTCCGCTAGTATATTATAAAGCTGAAGAGTTTGTTTGTTTGAACGCGCTAATCTCAGGAACTACTGGTTGGAATTGAAAAATTATTTTTGTGTTGGATAGTCCATTTATCGACGAAGGTTATAGGCTATATAAAATCATGCTATGACCAATAGGAGCGGAGCATAAATAAAAAATGATGCAAAAACGGGAAAATGTCCACCCGTGCGAAGCCGTGACGGGCCGCTAGTTCTAGGATAAGTCTTCTCATTTTGGGGAGATCGAAATTTAAAGTTTTAGGTAGTCTCCTCATTTTGGGAAGATATTTGCCCGAAGACTGCGGGTCTTAATGCAGTCCACCGCTGAGCATAGACCTCTTTCTTCTTAAAATTCCTCTTTTTGGCGAAATAAAAGAAATGATGGTGGTGTCGATTCTCTTGCGCACTTTGACAGGACTAAACTTAACTAAGGGTTTTTATCTCTTTCTGTTTCAGTAGAAAAAGAAAGTGACAATTGCATTTAGTGTAGTTTAGTACTGTCAAAATGTGAAAAAAAAGTAGAAGTAAAGTAAAAGTAGATTTTCTTTTTTTTACGAACTATTTGTACCTATACCAATTTTATTGGTAGAACATAGAGATCATTAAATATTATATTTTAAGACCTGAATGTATACCTATGTTCACAAATAAAGATGATTTGATTTGAAAAAATAATCGACACGATTATCTGTCAGCTCCATAAGATGTAGTTTCTGAAGTAACTCTACAAACTAACTTCGTAAATATGTCGTCTAATACATGTGAGTATGTTTACGACAAGAATTCAAAGTGTTCCTGTAAATCAAGTCAGCTATAGAACCCAGCTGCTATCCTTGGAATAATTTCACGCATATATTCGTCAAAACACACATCCATCATAATGGTATGACGTCATCACACTCCAGAAATATTATAGTCTATTTGTCAAACATACACTTAGATGATAATGATGATACGAGAGGCGCGTTACTAATTAACAACCGCGCGGATCATATGATTTGAAAAATTAACCTTTGTTTGTCGCGGTCAGATTTTGGATGGGTGACCGTTCGTTACACATAGAGACTTCCCTTGCCTCGGAGAGCACGTTAAACTGTTGGTCCCGGGTGTCATACGAATACTAATGATAGTCGTTACGGGTAGTTAAAACCCCGAAAGTCTGACGACCGGTCTAACCTTAGGATATCGGCATTGCCCAAAAACTGGGATGCCGAGGTCTGATGGTAGTTGCTCCGTGTGAAATACTGGTATTCAGCCGCATCTGGTTAGACTGGAAGCTGACTCCAACATAGTTGAGAAAAGGTTACGCGGAACATTTAGATGACATCAAGTCTGTATTTCATTTGAAGTCTTCTAAAGAGTCATGATACTCTTCTTCTTTTCGTATGGTTAGTGATGAACCTTGTGTCAGAGTTTATAACGCCCATGGGCCTCTAACTTGGCTTCACAGCCGTCGAGAAATATCTCTCAGGCATGCCGGTTTCCTCACGATGTTTTCCTTCACCGTTTTGTGATAACAATACAATACGCACATGTATCCGAAAAGTCAGAGGTGCGTGCCTTGGGTTCGAACTCGAGACCTATAATAACTTGGCAGTCCAACGTTCATACCATTAGTCTATCACTGCTTAGAACAACCGGAACACATAAATGACATCAAGTCTGTATTTTATTTGAAGTCTTCTAAATAGTCATGATAATAAATCTCTGTTAGATTTTTAACTCTCCGTTAAATCGTCATTTATAAAGCGGAAACCGCCGTGCATTCCACCGCCTTTACCGTCTTATACTGTCATTACATACAAATAACAACCTTAAAAAATTGCGCGGAAAAACACGTCTGCGTACATACATACAACTCACGCCTTCTCATGGGGGTAGGCAGAAACTATAGAACGCCACATGCGACGACCATTACATACTCCTTTCGTTTGATCCACATTCATACATCTTGTCATATGCGCACGCCGGTTGAGAGTACTATGCACCTGTTCTTTGTGAAGAACATTACCAATAACATCGATGTATATCCTACTAGGATGTCCTCGTCCGGCGTTTCCATTGTCGTCTCCATAAACGGCCTAATACATTGTCTTCTAATATAATATATGCTATTAATTAGTATTAAATGAAAAATAATTATTTATTCTGTTAATTGGATATTTAAATCACTGTTATAAGTCGGTTTGTTTTTTTCAAACTAGATGGCGTTTATTTCCTATTATACTTAAAGGACATCTAATTTATTTTAAAATTATTACTTACATGTGACTGCTGATCGTGTGGGCTCGGTTCGATCCCCAGGTCGGGTAAAGTGTTATTGGGTTCATCCGTGTGGAATTCCTCAATAGCAGCCCGGAGTTTGGATTTGTGCCCTATTGATGGCAATAGGCTCGCCTCCTATTACATGGAACTTAAACATAACGGCGAAACGAGGGTGTTACTATACACCTCTGCCCAACCCTTCGGGGAATACAGGCGTGATGTTATGTTGTGTTATGATTACTTATCGTAGAACCCCCATTTTTCTTAAAATGGCCACCCATCTTAGTATACAAACATATAGAAAATGTCAAACATTTAGGTAAACTTTTAAATGTTATGTAGATCTGTGTATGTACGTTTATCTTAGAAATCTGCTCTAGTTTCCAGAATTAAAATCGCCCTCGACGCTTTGCGCGTGCGCAAAATATTATACGGCAGATGTAATATCTAGATACAGGGTGATGCAGTTACTTTGATATTAGATTAGGTGTTTTGAGGTTATAATAAGGATGGGTCGAACGAGAAATTTTGTGTGCACTATTTTACTTAGTGAAATCACTGTCTTCTTCTTCTTCCTACCTTTATCCCACACTAGGTGGGGTCGGCACAATATGTATTTCATAAATCCATGTTGTTAGAGGTTTTGGCTTATTGTTTTATGACCGGCCGCCTGCCTGACGTCAACCCTCCTTGGGAATACTCGTTGAGCGTGATATCACTGCCTATTACTGGAAAAAGGCTCTCTTTATTTGGATGTAAATGTGAACTATATATTTATGCTCAAATTCACCATCAAGGCCTAAACCATTTCTATTTTTTGTCTATTTCCTCACAACAACTGCGTTGTTGGTCTAGTGGTGGCAAGCGCGACTGCTGATCGTGAGGTCCTGGGTTCGATTCCCAGGTCGGGCAAAGTGTTATTGGGTTTTTGTCTGGAATTCTTCTGTAGCAGCTCGGAGACTGGATTTGTGCGCGGTTGATGGGAATAGGCTCGCCCCCTATTACATGGGACTTTTACGGTGAAATGAGGGTGTTACTGCACACCTCTGCCCAACCCTTCGCGGAATACAGGCGTGATGTTATGTTATGTTTATTTTCTTACAAAACTGTTTGTCAAGGGGTCGTTGAATCAGTTTTAATCTCCTCCTGATATTTAGTTTTTTTTTAAATCTATACTGGCCTGCAAAAATAAGTACCTATCACACTTTTAAAATTGCAATAACTTTTTAGGTACACAAGATATATTTTCGAAACAAAAAGGACTCAAAAAAGAGTTTAACTTTGTTACTATAGTTTCAAAGAAAGCTGATAAAAATTGCTATAAAACGTTTTTTATTTTAAATCTCTAACTTCTATAGTTTAGAAAAAATTGAAATTTTAAAAGTGTAATACTTATTTTTGCAGGCCAGTTTATAATATAATATTATAAAGCTGAAGAGTTTGTTTGTTTGAACGCGCTAATCTCAGGAACTACTGGTTGGAATTGAAAAGATATTTTTGTGATGGATAGTCCATTTATCGAGGAAGGTTATAGGCTATAACATTACGCTAAGACCAATAGGAGCGGAGCATAAATTAAAAATGTTGCAAAAACGGGAAAAAATTCCACTCGTGCGAAGCCGGGACGGGCCGCTAGTTTTTTTTATAAATAACGTTGTCCCACACTATGATTTCTCTTGTATCGTAGGTGCGTTTACAGACACAAATCTTCACATGCACAAACACCCAGACCCGGAACAACTATCTGTAGGCCATACAAATATTTGTTCCGTGCGGGAATCGAACCCACAACCCGTAGCGCAGAAGCTGATTGCTCAGCCACTGCACCAAACGTGTCGTCAATTTAAAGCATATCGTATTTTTGTCTTAATTTTTTTAAAGATTGGTTAGGTAGGTACTCTTGTCCACCCGAATGGCCCAGTAGCAAACATGATACATCAGGTTAGATCAACAACCACAAAATCAACATTTCAAAATGCAGTGCTTATTACCCAATCAATCGATATTTTATCTAGTACCGTAAAATTGTTTACAAATAATGTAACCTTAATAGTTGCTATGTAAAAACTTGATCAAATAGTTAAGCAATATTGGTATAGACTGCAACTTAAATTGACGATTGATCTGTGAAGTCTGATTCTTCACGGTTTGGGGACTGTCAAATAACCATGCTCAATTGGTGCAAGTAAAACCATTTCGTCACACAGACTGCAAATTGTGTGGTAATGATGTTCTGATAATTCTGGCCCATTTATAATAATTATAACATGATGTATGTATCTATGACAAGTATGGCAAGAAATATTTAATTAATAATATGAGCGCATATATATTTTATATTTTTTTTATGTTACAGTTTTATATTTTTTACTTAGTCATGATGCACTCTATTGCAATTTTGATTTTCTAGATACCTAGATTCATTACAAATAAAATGTTAAAATAAAGCGAAAAAAATTGTATGTAACGATTTTTTGCACAGAAAAAAACGTGTATAGTTCGTCGCTAACCAGAGTAAGGGTAGAAGGCTGACAACATTATTCTTAAAAAAATAACTAGTCTCTTACATGTGGGTAGTTTGGGTTACATTGAAATTAATAGATTTTTCACGCACCCTGAACACACATTGAAATAAGTGAGCGACGATACTCAGTGAAAATCGCAGTGAAAAGTTATTTGCCAGCCAGTGGGGGCCGCGACATAAAGAATTATGTGGCCCACACCATACGATACCATTATTTTAGTGGCCTGAATCCCGAATACCGAGTTTAAGAAGATTTAGTAGTTAAACAAAGTACAGTTAGCAGCGAAATACGATGATATTTTTGGTATTTTGAAATTAATTATCGTAGAAGCAATTATAGCCTACCGGTTGAAGGCTTGCCTTCCGTGCAGGAGGAAAATATTTTAAGATAACCTGCACACCTGAGAGGGCTCGAAAAAGTTTTCGATGGTGTGTGTACCAACCTGTACCAAGTCAGCTTGGTGGACTAAGGCCTAAGCCCTTTTTATTCTATGAAGAGGCCCGTCTCCAGCAGCAGGACAGTAATGGGCTGATTATGCTTGGCTGTCCTATAGAAGCGAATATTTTTTCTAGATAATAATACAAGTCTTTAATAAAGTACCTATTGTATACTCTATAAAAAAATTATATACCTAATAAGAATTATCAAGTTTTCATTCACAAAACCCTTTCGAAACTTTGAACCATTACTTTTGACGTTGACTGTACTATCTATTATTTAGCAGTTTTTCTCATAGTACGAGTTATGGTCTGACATATCGTACTATTCTTTTAGACTCTTACTATTTACACATGAAGTGTAAGAATTGCCACTGTTTGCTTATTGGAATAGTATAACATTTATATGGGGTGATAAATTATCAACGCGTTTTTTTCATAAATTGTTCGGTGTTGATAAAAATAAAACAATCACTAAGAATTTGTGGTAAATAAATAAATGAACCATTCAAAAACGATTTAGAAATTTGCCATTTGATGAATGAAGAACGAATACTCTTGTAAATGACAAAATGGAGCGCCCAATAGAAATATTTCTCAATTTGTCGTTCAATCTAATAGTAGAAATCTCACGATTTATTAGAAAATTCAATGTGTAGACAGGTCGATAAAAAACACATTCAATGGAATAGATAATTAGCCTAACATAATACTTCTATCCTGTATGTCACAAAATTCTTACAGCTTGTAGCAAAATGATTTGCAAAAAATCTAGAATTTGCATTATGTAACGTAGGTACTTATACTTACGAATTCCTCTACAATAAATGTCAACTCAACATGTTAAATAACAAGTAAAAATTTAATATTAATACACATACCAACGTTATTTTAAAAATTCCGTAACTAATCACATGTTTTAAAATATTCACAATTATAAAAATAAGCTTTTAGCTAATACATATTACGTTATGACAAATAACCTACTTAAAAAATAATGTTTATACATTCCATGTAACTCAAAACAAAATATTCCAGAGTATGTCATTGTAGGAACTCATGGCTAAATAATAACCGCGTGGATGGATTGATTTTCAAGGTTAAGTTGCGCTTGACGCGGCCACATCGTGGATAGGTGAGCATTCTTTACTCATCAAGGCCCTCAGTGTCTCGAAGAGTACGTTAATCCTTGATCCCGGTTTGTCATACGAAAACATGACAGTCGTTACGGGTATTCAGAAGCCCGAAAGTCTGACTACTGGTATGACCTTAGGATATCGGTACTGCCCAGTAACTGGGCTTCTAAAGTCAGAAAATAGTCGCTCCGTGTAAAATACTGATATTCAGTCGCATCTGGTTAAACTGGAAGCCGACCCCAACAGAGTTGGGAAAAGTAAGGTAGGTATTCACTATATGTCATTTCTCCCGGTCGCGTCAGTACGAATATACGGAATTACAGACAAACAGACAAACGGTCGGACTTAGTTTCTGACATTAATATATACGCAAGTGACGTTTAATTATGAAAATGTCATGTAATCTTAATGATCATATTATTTTAATGGTCACCCAGAGTTAATTTATTAACAGAGTTTCTGATGAAAATTCATGTTGTAATCTCGTGGTTTTGAAAGCCTGGCTATCAATGTTCTAGTTCTGATTGGTATTTGATAGGGCTTATTCTGAGTGATCGTAATTGGATTTCCATCTGGTTTAGACTATGTTCCAATAATACAAGGTTCTTCGCGTTGGCGCAAGGCTATGTCAAGATTTATGTTATTTTTGCACTCATGGCGACAAAGTTTGACAGCAGTATGGAAGCTTTTTGATTCATCAGTGCCAAATTCGGAGCCGAGACGAGGACACTCACGGTACAGCTGTTCAACCAGTACAAAGTCATACAGCGGGTTATGGAAAAGGCTATGTTCGGAGTCTCTCTGAAGGATCGAATCCGGAACGAGGTGAACCGACAGAGAACCAAAGTAGGGGTAGCCCACAGGATAAGCTAGATGAAGTGGCAATAGGACAGCCATTGGTCGTAGAACCGATAAACGTCAGGGTAGAGGTATTCTTGAGTGGAGACCGCAACTCGGCAAACGTATGGTGGGACAGGCTAGGTTTAGTGATGTTCTTCGCAAAGCGGCTGTTTGCAACTGGATGAGAGAAGAAGGGTCGAGCTCAGTGGCGTGCACTTGGAGAGGACTAAATCCAGCAGTGGACTGCAATAGGCTGATGATGAATACCAATCACGTAACCGATGTTGATACCTAGCAACGAATGCGTATTTTGAGTTTCCAAATGAATTATTTTCTATTCTAAATAAAAATACAGGATGTTGGGGTAACGCGTAGGATTTAAGAGTTAACTAGTTTAGTGGTTATAATAAAAAAGTAGTAAAAATACTTTTTAATCCAATCCCAAAATGAAGTTTAGTCAAAAGTATATTTATTTAACCTGCCATAAATTTTACCACAAAACGGTGTAAAACACTAAAAATTCCTTACTTTTACGTTGTTTTCATAGACATACTTTATAGTCGACAGGTTACGACTGAAAAAAATTTAAACAATTCAAATTCTATTCGGATTTCAAGAAGATGTAAACATAAAATAGACTTACTACATGTCATTATAAAGTGTAAGACACATATATTGCATTTTTATAGTCTGTAACAATCGTGTGACATATGTTTATGACATAACGAATGCGACAATAGATGCGAGTGATTTGAATTTTTCGAACGATGTTGGGAATAGTGACTCACAAACATTTGACAGTGGACTGCATACGATTTTCGTTTAAAAATATTTTTTATTTTTAATTTAAATTGTCTATAAACTTTCTGTCGTTTTGTTTATCTTTATTAATTGCTAACATGTGTGTTTTTATGTTAATGGCAATATTTTTGTCTTTCGCTTTTAGAATATTCCTGATCTTATTTCATATTTTAAAATAATCTAATTTATTAATTATTCTTATATTCATATTATTATTGTACAGAATTCACCCCTAAACAAAGTTACTTTTCGCAATCGTTAACGTAGGAAAGTACAGAAATGTTAGGGAATAAACTTAATTTCTTTCACCACGGATAGAGATGGGCAAATGACTTTTGCAAGAATGTCAACAAGTTGATAGCAATAGTAGTTACTGAAAAAAATGGCCGTAACCATACAAAGAGACGGTCAGAGGAACAGTCACTGAAGTTTCACCATAAAGGTCCCGTTTTAACTTTTTAGGTAAGGAATATAGGTATTGGATCACGTCAATTTTCGATAAGTTGTGTCAATTCCGATGGGTATTTTTTATTTCATTGATATTTTTACGCTGGACATTGCCCAGTAACTGGGTTACGAAGATTTGATGACAATCGCTCCGTGTAAAATACTGGTAGTCAGCCGCATCTAGTTGGAAGCTGACCCCAACATAGCTGGGAAAAGGCTACGCAGACCGATTTTTACGCCATGCATTGTTTGCAAAGTAATTTTGGAATAGGAAGATATAGAAATAATCTTAATTGATTATAATGAATTAATTATCTATACTTCTATACTAATCTATACTAATATTATAAAGAGGAAAGATTTGGATTTTTGGATTTTTGTATGTAACGAATAAACTTACAAACTACTGGACCGATTTCAAAAATTCTTTTGCCGTTGAAAGCTACATTATCACTGAGTAACATAGGCTACGGGCGGAGCCGTGAGGACACAGCTAGTACCTACTATTTAAAATCTAGGTACATTCTAAGTTAAATAAAATGAAACACATCACAATTCTTGTCTTGAAAATTAACGCCAATCGAATCAGAAATAGAGCTGCGCCACATATTCAAAAATGTCATACAACATTTATGAATAAACTAATTTTGAATATTTTAAATGGTGCGTGCGTAACGTTGCATTTCGCAGTCTTCAGTGATAATTTTATTTATTGGTACATTTGTCAGATTGTTTTTGTGAGAACACTTTCATGTTCTAATGTTAGTTATAAATGATTATCGTAGTGCTGTTCTTTGTACATGTCAATATTATTTTTATATAATATGGGATTTTTTTTCTTCAAATGTAGTACAATTAAGTGGTTATATAATTATTTACAGTTCACTCACGTGATTTTTTCGGGATTGTGCGACTAGTTTTAGACCCAAAAGTAGCCCATAGTCATGACCGGTACAAGCGGTGAGTCGAACTCACAAAAAGCACATGAGTAAATTGTAAACAAGAATATGTGTCACGAAGGTTAATAATACAAAAAATAAGTAGTTGTTCTTCTCTAAGCACAAAGTATTTACTTTAGTTCAATTCTAAGCCAGTTACAACACAAATAGAGTAGTCAACTAAACTCAACACTGCTACATATCACTATACAGCTTCTGTTCTGCCTAGCCTTTTCCCAAATATGTTGGGGTCAGCTCCCAGTCTAACCAGATGCAGCTAGATACCAGTATTTTACACGCAGCGACTGCCATCAGACATCCGCAACCCATATATTGAGCACTGCCGATATTCTAAGGTTAGACCGGTTGTCAGAAATTCGGGCTTCTGACTTCCCGTAACGACTATCATAGGTATTCGTTTGACACCCGAGACCGACTTTTTAACGTGCTCTCCGAGTCACGGAGGGGTCTCGATATGATCTGTGCGGTTGGTAATAATTAGTCACATCACTAAATAGCAATAATACTAAATCACGTAGTCGGAATGTTGCACTCGCGGGGTGTCAACGCAAGAAGAACTTTATTATAACGAAAATAGTGCGAATGTTCTAATTACATGTCAGACTTTGTGAACAGAAGAGGATGCACTCGTTTTGTTAATGTTTTCTATGATCTTTCCCGGTATATTATACTTTCATTCAGTTTGAAACGTGAAATGAAATTATATTTTCCGAGTATCTTCGCAGTCGGCTTTTGTTTTATTAAAAGAACTTAAAACTGCCGCGACGTTGAAATAAATAGATACGCTATCTCGTATAGGCAACATGTGCCATATGCATTAACGCAATAATGTTCAAACTACCGCTAGACGGCTGTCAAGTTCTATGAAACTGTGGTTCCGGTACCACAAATCGTTGGTGCCATGTTGTTCTTCTAAACAGCGTATCTAGTACGTATGTACATATTAGATGGCTACAGCGCGCATTGTTTAACTAGCAGTACTAGATCGTTGCTAGGCCACGATAGTCTTTGTGGTCACCAATCCGCTTACCCATTATCAGTCCATTACTGTCCCACACCAAGAGCTTCTTATCAGAATGAGAAGGGTTTAGGCCTTAGTCCATCACACTGGCCTAGTGCGGATTGGCGGGCTACACACGCCATCGATAACTTTTTGACGCTCTCTCAGGTGTGCAGATTTCCTCACAATGTTTTTCCTTCACTGTTAACGCAAGTGATAATCAAATTCTGATCAGCACATGTTTTAGAAAAGTCAGAGGTGCTAGCTGGAACAAAATTGGACCTTTCTGCATGGAAAGGAAGCGTTCAACTAGGCTATCGCTGCTGATGCATATAATTGTCTAGCAGCAGAATGTAGTAAGCTATTGATGGCATTCTTTATTGATAGATAGCATATTACCTTAATCTATGATTATACATACCTAAATATAAAAAGAGAAAGTTCTGACTGACTGATTGATCAATCAATGCACAGCCTAAAGCGCTGCGGTTAGAAGCTTCCAGTCTAACCAGATGTGGCTGAATATCAGCATTTTACACGGAGCGACTGCCATCAGACCTCCGTAACCCAGTTACTTGGCAATCCCGATATTCTAAGGTTAGACCGGTTGTAAGATTTTTGGGCTTCCGACTACCCGTAGCGACTGTCATAGGTATTCTTATGAACAGACGGTTTAACGTGCTCACCGAGGCACGGAAGGATGTGGATGTATAACGAACGGTCACCTATCGACAGACTGACCGCAGTAAGCAATGGGGTTAGAAACTTGAAATTTTGATAGTGGGTAGGTACCTTTTATAATGTCATCCACTAAGGAATTTAAAAATAAAATCCCCTAAGGGGGTGAAAATAATCACGCAAGTAAAGCTATGGGCAAAACCTATTAGTTGATTTAATACTATATTAGATATATGACACAATATACCGACGGTCGGCAGTGAAAACCACGTAGGTATGCCTAAATTATTTTTTTAAAGAGTAGAAATAACTGTCTCCTGCAAAAAAATGGCCGATCAAATGTTAATACAAGTTTGTCATCGTACGTCATAGATAGCTTAGAAGTATTTGAGTTTAAAGTTTGTTGACCTAGTACGTGTATGACGAGTTTATCAATCTAAAGAACAAATACAACGCTTCTGAAGAAAAATTTATTTACGAGGTTTTCACTGCCGAGCGTCGATACGGGGAATATGTCATTCGTAGGTTAATTTCTTCGAAACTTTTAGCTAATTAAATCAATATGACAAATAATGATTAAACTAAACATTCTTGTTTACACAAAGTTGAAAGAACAGTCGGACTGACAGACGTGACGTTTCTATATGAATATTGTAGAATTTGTGGCCTGGTTTTCTAAGAAGAAGCCAGTAATAAACAGTTGTGTATCTTTACATAGTATAAAACAAAGTCTCTCTCTTTGTTTGTACGCTTAGATCTTTTAAACTACGCAACGGATTTTAATGCAGTTTTCAGCAATAGATAGAGTGATTCAAGAGGAAGGTTTATATGCCCCACATTAGTATCTACATTGCACCCGTGTGAAGCCGGGGCGGGTCGCTAGTAAATAAATAAATAATGAATCTACGATTAATAATAAAAGCATCCAGGTGTTCATTCTTCCGCGCAAAATAAGAAATAGAATGAATATGTAATCTCTGGGGCTCGTGGCTAATTAGCAACCCCGCCGATCATATGATATGCGAGGTTAAGCAGCGCTTGTCGCGGATAGCCCGTGGATGGGTGACTGTTCGTGATGCATCGAGACTCTTCCGTGTCTCGGAGAGCACGTTAAACCGTCGGCTCACAATAATACCTATGACAGTCGTTACGGGTAGTCAGAAGTCCGGAAGTCTTACCGGTTTAATCTTAGGATATCGGCATTGCCGAGTAACTGGGTTGCGGAGGTCTGATGGCAGTCGCTCCGTGTAATAAACTGGTATTCAGCCGCATCTGGTTAGACTGAAAGCTGACCCCAACATCGCTGGGAAACGGGGAAGCGCAAGGGTGTAAAAATAAAAAGTAGTTATTTCCAGGACATTTACTTACAGACAGAAATTAGAGAAAATTAATTTAAAAAAAATACTAGACTTTGCTAGCTTTAATAAATTACATTTAAATGAACTGTTCAATCTCCAATATTTCATATCAAAAATATTATAATCGCGACATTTCCCTGTTAAATTTATCAATAAATCTGTGCCAAGAGACTAAACTAATGTCATTTTATACTTTTCAGCGATACATGACATATTATTATTCAACATGGTATAATAATATGCCAGATATTCTCTTCCCACGATGGTCCAAAATTACGCCATGATCAGTGTTGCCATTCATTAACACTTAATCGGGCGTAAAGTTTTAAGAAAAGTGAATAAAAATCAATGTGGCAATTTTTTATCAATAACAAAAATAATACATTTTTTAAGTAGGGTTCCTCTTTAGTTTTATTATCTGTAAAAAAAAATTGTAAAAATATGTAATATTGCTAGGTTTAAAAATAAAAAAAATAGCAAGGAGGTGCCGCCACATCTTCCAAAAACGATGGTGGGAAATAATTATACTCCCTTTGCCTTGTTAAGGGTTAACATCTTCAATACATTTAGGGAGATTTTTAATTAATAATGAATATAAATAAATTGCTAACTAGCCTAACTAGTTAGTTATTCATCTATTTAGTTAACAAAGTAAACTGCTTAAAATTACTAGTCCAAAATTGCTTCCTTACACAAGTAAAAAAAACTAAAATAAAAATCTTTTTACATACAAATAAAAATTATCGAATTTTGAAATTTTAACACTTGCTTTAAAATAGTCATCAGTGATACTTTACGTGGCCCGCGGCTTAGTACCCCCTTTCCGACTAACCTTGTATACCATGGTATTTAAGTTTTAGATGTCATTTAGTCGGCACTAAAGAACGTAGGCACTAAATATCAGCATTGACACTCATAATTAATAATATCCTGTCTCTTATATTTTTTAATATATTTTCGTCATAGTATGTGGGTCGGTGTGATAAATAAATGTAAAATATTATCTATCTGTTTGAATTTTGCTAAGAATGTACGTCTCTTTGATATATTTTCAATGTAATGTTAAATATGTGATCACAGTAGTTTCGCTTTGAACATGATATAAATTGTATTTGAATAAAATACGGGGGTAATGTAAAGAAATGGTTGCTGTGTTTCTGAGTAGACATTGGAACATGTGCGTAACGTTGATAGATTTAAGCATTTTTAGAAGGTAAAGGTACAGATTATAAAATGGGTCAGCAGTGTTTAGGGCGCTGTTAGACTGTAAAATACAATTCATTTTAAATGACAGAGTTTTATACGAGTATGACTAAAATTCAGTTTTGATTATTTTCTTCTTCCTGCCCTTATCCCACACTAGGTGGGGTCGGCACAATATGTAATTCGTAAATCCATGTTGTTAAAGGTTTTGGCTTATTGTTTTATGACCGGCCGCCTGCCAACATCAACCCTCCTTAGGAATACTCGTTGTGCTGTCGCGCGGGTGATCCAATGTGCTTGCTGATATTATGAACTGGGTATCATTTTTGATTATCGCTTGTGTTAACGGTGAAGGGAAAATATCGTGAGGAAGTCTGCACACTTGAGAGGGCTCCATAAAGTTATCGATGGTGTGTGTAGTCTGCCAACTTGCACCAGGTCAGCGTGGTGGATTAAGGCCTAAACCCTTTGTATTCTGAGAAGAGGCCCGTGCCCAGCAGTGGAACAGTAATGGGCTAATTATGTTTTTCTGTATGATTTTAATTACAGAATCTTTACTCTTAACCTTTTCCTAACTATGTTGGGGTCGGTTTCCAGTCTAACCAGATGCGGCTGAATACCAGTTTATTACACGGAGCGACTGCCATCAGACCTCCGCAACCCAGTTACTGGTTAATGCCGATATCCTGCAGTTGTCAGACTTTCTGGCTTCTGACTTCCCGTAACGACTGTCATAGGTATTCTTATGACACACGGGACCGACTGTTTTTAACGTGATTTCCGAGGCACGGAGGCCCTTACTGCAAACCTAAAAAAGAACCCATTTCTCGAAGACCCACACACCAAATATACTTCGCAAGCCGCACTAAAGTGATTAATATCAAGTATGTGAATCGACTGCTGTTGACTCAGACCAATAAAAATAAATCAAATATGTTATATACTTTTAAAATACACTTTAGCTGAACTGATGAGTGACAAGACTTGCGTTTGCCACACCGAACGCGGGGTGTGTAGTCGGCGGACCCGCGTGAGTTGTATTCAAGTGATTACTTCTTAGAAGTAGTACTATAGCTAGCACGAATGCTGTCGAATTACGAACGTAAACGTAACGTTGACGACACGTTTGGTGCAGTGGCTGAGCGATTGGCTTCTGCGCTACGGGTCGTGGGTTCGATTCCTACACGGAACAAATATTTGTATGGCCTACAGATAGTTGTTCCGGGTCTGGGCGTTTCTGCATGTGAAGATTCGTGTCTGTAAACGCACCCACGATACAGGAGAAATCCTAGAGTAGAGCAACGTTTTAAAAAAAAATGTGAGTGAATTTTGAATCAGTAATACTCGTTTCGCACATACTATTTATTTTAAATTGAAAACTTTATCCATATCTATGTATGTATGATACAAATTGTGCATGTCGCAAAAAAAATTACCAAAATGTTACAGGACAGTTGTACTTTCGATTCAAATTCGCTTTCATTAGCGATACGTTTACGAAACTATACGTCAAACGTTTTTGTATTTCATAAATCCATGTTGTTAGAGGTTTTGGCTTATTGTTTTATGACCGGCCGCCTGCCTGACATCAACCCTCCTTGGGAATACTCGTTGCGCCGTCGCGCGGGTGATCCAATGTGCTTGCTGATATTATGCACTGGGTCCCAAAATGATATGCTTATCAGTCTTATTGCCGACAACTAAGCAGGCTGTGTTCTTCTTGGTGGAGTAGGTATACTTGAACTTCCTCGACCCACTCATTCAGTTTTGCTAGAAACTTTGGTTCTGACACATCGTAAACTAATATAGCACCGTGAGTTTCTTTGTAAAATTTTGATGTCAATGTTCTGTATCGCTCCTGTCCCACTGTATCCCAAATACCAAGCTTGACTTTACCACCGTTCACGTCCATGACTTTACATTTGTAGTTAATTCCGATTGTAGCCGAGAATGATGGATTGTAGTCTCCCGTTGTGAACGCTAGGATTTACCCACACCGCAATCACCGATAAAATAATTCACAAATTATATCAATATATAAAAGCGAAAAATAAATTTTATAAAATGTCATAAAGGAAAGTACTACCATAATTATTTCTACCGCCAAGCGGCATTGCTGTGTTCCGATTTGAAGGGTATGGGTGCCGGTGAAATGACAGGCACATGAGACTAATCAACTATAGGCGGCGTTAACCATTTACCGTCAGTTGGGCCGTCGGCTTGTTTGCCAACCTATACCTATAAACTACTACCGACCCGCCCTGGCTTCGCACGCGTGCAATTTAGATACTAATGTGGGGCAAATAAACCTTCCTCTTGAATCACTCTATCTATTGCTGAAAACTGCATTAAAATCCGTTGCGTAGTTTAAAAGATCTAAGCGTACAGACAGCGGGAGCGACTTTGTTTTATACTATGTAAAGGTGAAACATGTCATATCAAATCCGAGCGCAGATCGCGAGCGTGTCGTTTCTACGTCGCGGGCCCGCGTAAGGTGTGGCGAAAGCTTTATTAGGTGTAAAGTTATATGAAATTTTTTATTTTATCTCAGGTTTTTAAGAGACAATTTCTATATCGTTATGCTCGGCTTCCGTTACGTCAAAACATGTCTAAATAGTACAAATGTGTGCCAAAGACATGTCCAGAGAGTTTTCATATTCAGCATCAATTAAATAAGCGTCGTTTTATGACGCTTGTAAATAGCGTAAAAAAATGGTACATCATTATTACATTAGTACGTAGTCCACCACGCTGGCCTGCGGGCGTACCTACTCCCAAAAACAAACGTCGAAGTTACGAGACGAAAGTAGTAGTAGTAGAAGTAGTGGCAGTGATAGCCTAGTGGTGTCACCGTCGGACTGTCAAGTCATAGGTCTCGAGTTCAAACCCAAGGCATGCACCTCTGACTTTTCGGATTCATGTGCGTATTGTATAATTATCATTTGCTTAAAAACGGTGATGGAAAACATCGCGAGGAAACCGGCATGCCTGAGAGATATTTTTCGACGGCATGTGAAGCCAAGTCAGATGCCCATGGGCGTTATAAACTCTGACACCAGGTTAGTCACTAACCACACGAAAAGAAGAAGACGAGACGAAACAAATCAACGACGAACATCGAACTTATAAATATACGACGACACGTTTGGTGCAGTGGCTGAGCGATTGGCTTCTGCACTACGAGTAGTGGGTTCAATTCCCGCACGGAACAAATATTTGTATATCCTACAGATAGTTGTTCCGGGTCTGGGTGTTTGTGCATGTGAAGATTTGTGTCTGTAAACGCACCCACGATACAGGAGAAATCCTAATGTGGGGCAAAGTTATAGATGAAAAAAATATTGGATCAAAGTATTGTCAAACAACGAACTACTAGATATCAATCAATATTTGAGAGTACGGTGTACGACGACAAAATGTCAAATCGCGAAAATCGAATCCACTGTCGGATCCGAAACACTTTAGTGGTTGGAAAGCGTGCGATCCGTCAGCCGTTTCGTAGTACGATTTTCGGAGTAGGCTTTCTGATGCGGGTTGGTGGACTACACACACCAACGAGAACTTTATGGAGCCCTCTCAGGTGTGCAGGCTTCCTCACGATGTTCACTTTAACACATACATACAACATCACGCCTGTATTCCCCGAAAGGTTAGGCAGAGGTGTATAGTAACACGCTCATTTCGCCGTTATGTTTAAGTCCCATGTAATAGGGGGCCAGCTTGCCATCAACCGGGCAGAAATGCAATCTCCGTTGCGTTTTCGTAAACGCAAGTGGTAATCTAATTCTGATTCGCACATGAATTCTTGCTGCATGAAATGCGAGCGTTCCACACCTAGGTTATCATTGCTTTTACGATGTACGTAATACGTCATACATATATTTATGGTACTCGTCAGAGGTGACCTATTTATTCTGACATATGGGCTAACCTTGAGGAATCATCACTCGTTGTGTTGCGGGGGTCAGTTGGCTGACCTACCTTCCTCCTAGCCTTTTCCCAACTATGTTGGGGTCAGCTTCCAGTCTAAACAGATGCGGTATACCAGTATTTTACACGAAGCGACTGCCATCAGACCTCCGCAATGCAGTAACTGGGCAATGCCGATATCGTCAGGTTTGACCGATTGTTAAGCTTATAGCAATCACAAGTTGTCTAGCAAAATTTGGAAAATCCAATATAGATATCTATTAAAAATCAGCCTTGCCATCAGACCTCTGCAACCACTGGGTTGCGGAGTTCTGATGGCAATCACTCCGTGTAAAATACTGGTATTCAGCCGCATCTGGTTAGACTGGAAGCTGAACCCAACATAATTGGGAAAAGGCTAGGAGTAAGGAAGGTGACCCACCTGACCTCCAACACAACGAGTTACTGAACTGGGCAATGGCGATATTCTAAGGTTAGACCGGTTGTCAGACTGTCAGGTGGCTGTCGCTTTGCGTTAAATACTGATATTTAGCTGCACCTGCTTTGACTGGAAATCAACCTTATATTGTCAACGAATGGTCGACATGGCAATTTTCTAGTCATTTTCAATACACACCTTAAAGAAACAACGTGAGCGAGAGCGAAATTGATAAACCCGGTCGATGCGTACTCGTGCAACGCTAACGGGGTGTCCTGCGTAGGCGACCAACGCGACGCGACGCGATGCTACGAACGCAAAGAGCGCGATCAAAACAACGGCATTTCCTACTGGCGTCCTATCAGTCTGCAGCGAGACGTGACATAACGCGTACTTTTCATCGCGTCGTGTCGCGTCGCGTCGCATCGCCTCGTCGTTTGTCGCTTACACAGGATATGTATGACTAAGATCGCGCGGGCGCTGCGCGGGTGTGCGGGGTGTCCTCCCTCCACGACTCACCTCATACCCGATTGCCATGTCGACCTGTACTTGGAAAAGTATACGATGAGATAGGTGGTTTAGAAAAGTCGTGATTGCCATCAGTTGGCTGCAGCTGTGTCTGTAATTATTATAGTCAGGAAGCTAGATAAATTAATTGCACGACAATCTCATAATAAATCATGTTAATTCTAGTATTTCTAATAGATAGTTTTACCTGTTTTTGATAGACACCTGTGCCATATTTTGAGAGGAAGACCATTTCTACTTGTTCAATCATAAATGTCTCGTTGGTCTAGTGGTGGCAAGCATGACTGCTGCTCGTGAGTTCCTGGGTTCTATCTCCAGATCGGGAAGTGTTATTGGGTTTTTCCATGTAGAATTCCTTAGTAGCAGCCCGGAGTTTAGATTTGTGTCCGGTTGATGGCAATAGGCTCGCCCCCTATTACATGGGACTTAAACATAACGGCGAAATGAGGGTGTTACTATACACCTCTGTCCCACCCTTCGGGGAATACAGGCGTGATGTTATATATGTTATGTCTATAGTAAATTCTGTTGTGGGATTTCCACCTAAGATTATTTAATACATTTTAAAATCACATTTCATCCAAACTTCATTGCAGTACAAACTTATTTTTAACTCAAATGAATTTAATTTTAGTCATTGGTCGACAACATTTGGCGCGTTGACTGACAGATCGATATTATTTATAACTATAATTTATTGGAACTTTGCCTGCGATAAAATGCGTATTTAAGACTATTTTGTTTATCAGGAAAACATTAAAATGTAAGACATAATTATTCTCGGTAATGTAGATATTAGTTAGACGTCAAACGAAACTGATGTATTTTTTATTAATTTCTAGTTACTGAAAGTTAAATAGGTCAGTGTTTTCCTGTTACAAAATTTTATTTGAGGAAAGTTTTTGTAACTAAAATAAGGGATTATTTGTAATAACGATTATGTTGGGAGTTAGGGCCGGTAGTTTCACGACTACATTACTAACGGGTAACAGTTAAAAATTTCGTTAACGATGGTTAAATAAAAATAAGCGTTGTTTCACGCTTTGTCTTTCTTGACATACGTCAAAAGACATACAACGCTCTGCGTTTGACGGACGTTAATCATCCTACATAATAGTTAATATTTGACTAACGTAACTTACTTTTACTGATCGTTTGAAACAACCGGCATTAGTAAATAATGTTTTTTTTTTTTAAAGCGTCTTTTACAATGCGTAGTGTATTGTCAGTCAGTCCCATCAACTCCAATCGTATCCAAAACATAGTAAATTATAATAATAACAATCAAAATGTAATCAAATGTAACTGCATCGGTGGTCTAGGAGTAGCAAGCGCGAATGCCAAACGTGAGGTTCTGGGTTCGATCCCCAGGTCGAGCAAAGTGTTATTGGGTTTTTTCAAGTGGAATTCCCCAGCACCAGCCCGGAGTTCGGATTTGTGCCCGGTTGATGACAATAGGCTTGCTCCCTATTACATGGGACTTAAACATAACGGTAAACTATACACCTCTGCACAACCCTTCGGGGTATACAGGCGTGATGTTATGTTATAAAATGTCTGCTGTTAAGCTTTAGTTAGTTTACTTGCAGTTATCTACGTATCTAATATCACGCAACAACAAGACGGCTTAAGATCACAGAATGATGATCTTTTTTTATAGTAAATAAATGTAGAATTAGTTTAAAACTCATTTTAACAATGAAAAACATAAATATGATGACGGTGGTTTAGTCACACAAATATAATATTTTTCTTTTTTTCATCACAAGATCTTACGTTTATGAAATGCGTAAGAAAATTAGATTTAAATGGTGGCTTATCTTTTGTCGTAAGCCGTAAAAGTCAGACAAAGGATATGAGGGTCACTATATTGTTTATAGCGATATACCAGTGACGGACTTCCATAAATCTGAGAGTTAAATAGTTTCAGAGAGTAATCTGCTCTGAAGTAGAGTAATTTAAATTGAATAAATTACCAGGCCCTTCCTTATTTACAAGGTGACACTAGAATAACGGTATCCATAAAATATTTTTCTGTGGTTACTGTAATTAAACTTGCGGAAATGTATAAAAATAACGATTTTTCGTGACTTATTTATTGAAATCACCGGTAATAATAATAAAAATATGACGTAAAAACTTTAAAAATTATGTCAACATTTATACTTAAAACCTATTAATAATGGCCCTTATATCTGAAAATCATGTTAGGGCTATTAAATAAATATTTTTATAACCCATTTATAAAAAATAATAGTGCTAAACGGTTGACGACATCTGACTACCGATGAAATTGTCAACGGGCAGAGGTCATAAACATTTCGCGGTGACGCAAAACGTCCGTGATTTTTTTATTTAAAACGCGTCAAGGGTTGCCAACTATTTTTATGATGCGTTACGATGTCAAAATTATGGAATAAACAGTGTGTTTTTATAATTTTTCACGTGATCACATGTCCTCAGATCGGCGGATCGCCGGATATTCTATACAAATTGATGTTTTGTACAACAAGTCAATAAAAAATTCTAAAATAATATCTTACGTGCTGTCAAATACGAAGATAAATTAGGCCTCATACAAATGAGGCGGCTCGTACGCCAGTTTTTGTAACATCAAAGCGATTTTTTTGAGTCCGGAAATAAATTATTATGTATTAAAATAACTGCGACACCAGAAAATGGGTTAGGCAGATATTAAAAAAAATCTGTTCAATGTTAACATTATAAAAGATTGCGTAGAATTTGTTAGGGCGTGTAAAAAATCGGGTAAAAATAACCGAAAATTAGGAAATAGGATACGTCATCTAGCCACCTGATAGTAATAATCATGGTTATTATAATAAAACCTGTCATAACACATGTCTGTAACATATGACACATTTTTTTAAGAGACAATTGCAATAATTTCCCCTTTTTATGATTGAATGAATATCTGGTGTACAATTTACTTTTTTTAATGCATACTTATTCATAGTTCTTTTTTTATACTGTTACCAATGTTTTGACATTAGACATTTTTCTATTAAAATGTCTGTTGGTTTAAAATAATCTACCTACGTTATTGTGACGTGTCGGATTATTTGCGTTTAATTTGACTCATACTTACGCTATTATTACAGACAAAACGTTTGCAAAAATATGTCAGTCGGTCTGGAGAACAGCTATAACAGATTGACATGCTCCAACTTTACAAGATTTTTGCGGCCAAATGACGATGAAATATTTGTAAATTTTTATATTATCTTTTGAGGTCAAAATAATACGTCTTTACTAAGTAGCTACAACCGTAAAAGTACAAATCGGTGTTTTATAAATATTTTCTTGAAAAAGAAAACATTTTGCACATTAAAATGAAATAAACGTGAAAAATACATTTCGTTACTAAGAGTTTTAAAGTAAATAAGCGGTTAAGTTTTTTCATTAAGTTTAAAGTTGCGTTAAATTCGTTCTGAAAAAAAAATCTAATAATAATAATGTAGCACCGAAACAACGCTATAAAGAATCTTTCCATGTTCCAAAACAGGCACCAACCACCAAACAAAACTAAATGAGCACCAAAAAATGACACACACTCGACACTAACACTGCACAAAACTAATCTTCTTTTCCGTGCTAGAAGAAACCCATTTCTTTATAAATGGCGTTTGTAAGTGGACTCTGGAATTCTCTCGTTGGATGCAACGATAAAGAAGTCATCTGGCAAGAATTGTCTAGGTTCTACTTCGATAAAAGTCAGAAATACTTCTCAGTATCAGAGACTGATCAAGAAGCAATACCTATAGTATTTTCGGAGTGTCATAAGATCGCGTTTAACAAACACGGCTTCGGTTACACATATACGCCGCTGAATTTCGTTAGCATCTACCACATTGATACCAGAAGAGGTTTGTATTTGGGTTTTTTTAATAATATTTGGAAATAGGTACCAACCTTAATTTATTATTGTCATTTTATTTAAAATTCTTCCCTTTTATTTATGTATGCCAAAATGTTTAGGACACCACATTTCAACTATAAAGTAGCAAGTATGCAAGTAGCTTGTGTAATGGAAATAGCTTGCACGCAAGTTGCCTTTGAATTGCGGTCTACCCGTCGCCGCGTCGTTGCGAGGTCATGGGTGCAATGCAAGCTACTTGCATAGTAGGCCTAGCTAGTAGGCACTTATTTTTATACGAAGCAAAACGTACGTACTCTTTCTGCTTATCAGAGTAGCATAAAAAATATATTCAAGTTCCATCTGAAGGAAAACCTAATATAGGTACTTCATGTTCTGGTTTAACATAAAATTTCTCCTCACCACGGTTTTGACAAAATCATTTCCCTGACAAATTATGATTCATAAATAATTCTTAATAGTTCATCCATGGTTTTGACAAAGATGCATTCCCATCAACAGTTTTAACCTTGTTACAAGGTCTGATATAAGACCCCTTTTTATTTACGAGATATTTTCAAATATCCGTCGGTTGACGCAGCGCATGCGTCAACGGGTGCGAAAAATTTGTTGGAAGTTTATGATGGTGAATTCCTTATTTTATTTAATATATTCAGCTGGGTATTTTAATTGCGTTTATGCACCGCAGGACCGAGGTACCCAAGATTTTAACGAACGATTCCGATGCTTAATTGGAGAAGAAATAGTAGGATATAATTTGTCGATTAAAGCTTAATTTTCGAAATATTTATTTTTAATGGATATTCACAAAGCGAAAAATCTTTGGAGTACTAAACTCTATGAACGCGACGTTGCGACTTATACGCGGAACCGGAACAACTCTTGTGTAGGCAGGTATAAATGCTGTGTTTATACCTGCCTACCCAAGAGTTGTGACCGGAAAAAAAATTGTCAACCTAACGTATGCATATTCTAAAGGCTTCATACTTTCGATTGGTATGGAAATTGTCTATTAGCCAAACCAGTGAAATGTTGAAAAAATAAATAAAAAACATATTCTGGACTGAAATTTTTTAGTCAACCCATTTGCAATATATTTATTGACATATTTAATTTGATATAAAATACTTTTTATCCATTAACCAGCTCGGTGAAGGTCGTTCTATACTTCCCAGGATCCCTCCTATACTATTATGATCACATAACATTATTAACTCATAATACCATCAGAATGGCGTGGTTAATATCTTTCTGGTACTTCGGGCCCACAGTGTGTAAGGGACATTATACGTTGTTCTATATCGTTGGTCGGCAGTGAAAACCACGTAGGTATGTGTAAAAAACAATTTTTTAAAAGAGATAGAAAAAACTGTCTCCTGCAAAAAAAGGCCAATCAAATGTTAATACAAGTTTGTCATCATACATCATAGATAGCTTAGAAGTATTTTAATTGAAAATTTGTTGAACTAGTACGTGTATGACGAGTTAATCAATCTAAAGAACAAAGAAAACGCTTCTGAAGAAATTTTTATTTACGAGGTTTTCACTGCCGAGCGTCGATATGCAGGTTGACATTTGGCGTAGAAAGACAAACATGGCCGTCTCCCTGAAAAAGAAATGAATATCTAAAAGATCGAATTAATCAGATTTTTGTATGCTTGGATATCAAAGAACTATTACTTGCAATTTGTGTACCAACGTCAAAAACTACACTGGCCTGCAAAAATAAGTATCACACTTTTAAAATTTCAATTTTTTCTAAACTATAGAAGTTAGAGATTTAAAATAAAAAACGTTTTATAGCAATTTTTATCAGCTTTCTTTGAAACTATAGTAACAAAGTTAAACTCTTTTTTGAGTCCTTTTTGTTTCGAAAATATATCTTGTGTACCTAAAAAGTTATTGCAATTTTAAAAGTGTGATACTTATTTTTGCGGGCCAGTATAGTATTGTTTTATCAGAAATTTTGTTCATAATTAGCCAATAAAGTCTGCTTCCTGATATCCATATCTAGAGAGACAATGCACCTTTCTGGGAATCGCTTCTCTTCGACCAACTATATTCCTATAACTATATTAACAACTAATAATATTAATAACTATATAACTATATTAACAACCAGTACTGATTCACCACAAATCTAACATATAACCTATTTCTTTTCCAGCTGAAGTAAAAATGCCGTCCGGCCACATAGACCAGCCCCAGATCGAAGACAACAGAGATGGTACTGTCAGCATCAAGTATGAGCCTCGCGAGGAAGGAGTCCACGAGCTCTTCGTCAAGTACAACGGTGAACATGTCCAAGGTAGGTTCATCAGTCTATTGGCTGTGGGGTTCCCTTCTCCACCCGTGGGTATTAGTATCGTCGTGGGGTTCATCTCAGGAGGCTGGGCAGCAGTGTTCTTCTGTCTACTAATAGAAATATGCCGTGATCATCAAGCATTTCCGCCTTATATAGCGGCTATTGGGTGGTCTCATGTTCATCAGTGGACGTTTATGGGCTGATATGATGAGACCATATAGTTTATTCCTGTGGGTGTCTTCAGAATGAGTATCGTATATGTAGTCATGTACCCACTAAGAAGTTTTGACAAGAGAATGGGTATCAGTGTCTTATTACGCGGTAATAATAACATCTACAATCACCAGTACGTTTCGACAAGTATGGTGATTAATTTGCAATATCCCTCTTTGACCCTCCTTTTAGCGGCAAAGAGACTCATGATCAGCATGATGATGATTATAATAAGAAGTCATGGAAGGCTAATTATTTTTCATTTGAATTAGATTTGCGAGGTTAAGCTGCGCTTACCACGGTCAATCTGTGGATGGGTGATCGTTCATTACACATCGAGACCCCTCCGCGTCTGGGAGAGTACGTTAAACAATCGGTCGTGGGTGTCATTCGAATACCTATGACAGTCGTTACAGGAAGTCAGGCCCGAAAGTCTGACAACCAGTCTAACCTTAGGATATCGGCATTGCCCAGTAACTGGGTTGCGGAAGTCTGATGGCAGTCGCTCTATGTAAAATACTAGTAATGGTATTCAGCCGCATCTGGTTAGACTGGAAGCTGACCCCAACATAGTTGGGAAAAGTATAGGCAGAATGATAATAAGAAGTCATTCTTTTAAGATATCAGGAGAACTGAAGACACTTCATGCTCATCAGTCTAAATATGCCACTAATCACCACAAAATATCCTCATTACAGGCTCCCCCTACAAGTTCCACGTCGACTCCATATCGTCAGGGTACGTGACTGCCCACGGTCCTGGTCTGCAGAATGGCGTCAGTGGCGAACCCAGCGAGTTCACCATTAGCACCAAGGGAGCCGGTTCTGGTGGACTGTCCATGGCTGTTGAAGGACCTAGCAAGGCTGAGGTAAGGGTTTCATTATCTCTTTGGATATACTATCTCATAATGGGTATACACTCCAGGCTTTCAATCTTCAACTTGTATGAAGCAAATAACACTTTGTAGTACTGACCACAAGACATAAATTATTCATCAGCACGGGCTATCCAATATTGGCCCAAGTCTACAGGACTTGGGCCAATATTGGATAGCCCGTGCTAACCGCTTACAAGTTCTTCATTAAGAACTTATTACCAGGTTCCCAAAATAATTTATAATCTGTAGGCTAGCACTAATGTGGTCACGCTAGTAACGTAAACGTAACGTCAATGTAAGTGAATTATGAATTGAAAATAATCGTTTAACACATACTATTTAATTAAATAGAAAACTTTATTCATATCTATGTATGATACAAACTGTGCATGTCGCAAAAAAATAAACCGAAATTGTTATAGGACAGTTGTATTTTTAATTCAAAATTCGCTTACGTTAGCGATACTATACCTCAAACGTTCCGGGTAGGCCTAGTGTGTGAGTACGCGCCAAAAGTAACATAACATAATTAGCCCATTACTATCCCACTGCTGGGCACGGGCCTCTTCTCAGAATGAGAAGGGTTTAGGCCTCCGTTCACCACACTGGCCTGGTGCGGGTTGGTAGACACACCATCGAGAACTTTATGGAGCCCTCTCACGTGTGCAGGTTTCCTCACGATGTTTTTTCCTTCACTGTTAACGCAAGTGATAATCAAATTCTGATCCGCACATGAATTCTAAAAGTCAGAGGTACGGGCTGGGGCCGAATTCAGACCCTTCTGCATGGAAAACAAGTGTTCAACCGATACGCTATCACTACTTATGTAGAAGTACTATGACATAATTTTAAGTTTGGTGAAATTCTATTCTTCTATCAACCATTTTGTTTGGCTTTGGAAGAAATCTAAATGAAGTACTATAAAATTCTGACAAACGTACAGTTGCTTTAGAATTGTTACCTCAAAACCTGTCTTCGAAAGTGACAGCTGACTCTGATGATGATCTAAATGTACTCCTTCTCTTTCCAGATCACATGCCATGACAACAAGGATGGTACAGTGGCGGTGTCGTATCTGCCCACCGCTCCTGGAGAGTACAAGATCTCCGTCAGGTTCGGAGACAAGCACATCAAGGGGTCGCCTTATACAGCCAAGGTATGTTTCATGATGCATGAGTGCCGTCAGTTAGGACAGGTCAACTCAAACCTGCTATGACACTTTCCTCAAAAGGCCATTCCAGATGTTGCCTTACATTGTTACACTCGCATAGTTTTTATACCACAATATCTGGACTTTAAAAGAGACCTTGATCTCTGAGTCCATTTCGGCTTTTCTTCTCAGAGCTAGTCAGATGGGAAATGCCGGTGCCATCTAGTCTTACAAAAAACATTACATTGACTTGTAAGTGTCTGTAACAGATTTATTTACAGATTTTACAGAAATATTTAAAAAAAATCTTGGCTAGGGCCAAGGACTTCTGGCGACTGGTCCATTAGTAAATTAGGAACTTCAGCCATGATAGTAGCAGTTTCTTATTTAAGGCGAATTTATTAAAATCTGTAATGGTACCCTTGCTGACACTCTAATTTTGCAGTGTGAAGTTTTTAGAGTACAGTGGAATGTTCTTAGTCTTACATTTTATTTAGTCACCTCTACGACATTTACAGGATTGCCAAATGACGCAGTATTAGTGAAAATATTTTCTACTTTATCAATTCTTTTACATACTGGTGCCGATTCTGTTGTGTACAAACTAAATTTAATTTAGACTATTGTTATCTTTTTCACTCTTATAAAAATAAGAAATAGACGGACATACAAATTAAGACGACACGTCGGAACGTGTTGAATAAAAACACGGTGAAGTTCATGGCGTAAACTAATTTAATATCTCTAACTTGTTCTTATCTACTACCGTCCTTTTCTCGCGCCGTCTGTTAGTAAAAGATAGCATTCTTTAATTTTAGTTTAGTTGCTGAGTAACAGAAACGGTTCCACTGTCATTTAAAATAATGTTAGTTGTTTTCTTTTCATTCATACGAAAATCTAGTTCTTAATTAAGTTTCTATTATACATCTACTGTTGCATCTATCTTCTTGGTGACAATAGTAATCTTGTTCTTATCCTACAATCAATGATTATCTTCCTTCCAGGTCACCGGTGAAGGTCGCAAGAGGAACCAAATCTCTGTGGGAAGCTGCAGCGAAGTCACCCTGCCCGGCAAGATCAGTGACAATGATATCCGTACCCTGAACGCTTCTATCCAGGTAAGAAGATCGATTTCATGTTTTCTATATTATCTTTACTTAAGTAAATTATTTTGACTTGGCACAAGAGATTGTCAAAACACACCATTTTGCGAAAAGTTTTCATTAAGAAAAGAATTACGATTTCATACATACGATCTCTGAAGGCGTAAGCAGGGGTGTTCTTCTATTACAGGAGTCTGTGTGCCGTTTTACCTCTTGTATTTAGTTCCATGTAATAGGTGGCGAGCGTATTGCCATTTTTCGGGCACAATTATGTTGCCAGGTTCGTCGCCTGTTACGACTCGCTTGACCGGCGACTGAGAGGCGTTGTATTCTTAATCCGCCCCCCCACGGACGATGATATGATTTCATGTTTTCTAAATATAGGACAAAGACAAACCTAAACAGCTATGAGTAAACTATAATGAATTAAAGTTTAAAAATATATCTAGGTAATCAAATTCTTGACGAAATCTTCACCAATAACATTTCTATTTCACCAGGCACCCTCAGGCCTCGAAGAACCGTGTTTCCTCAAGCGTCTGCCCTCCGGCAACATTGGCATCAGCTTCACCCCCCGCGAGGCTGGCCAGCACGTCGTCGCTGTCAAGAAGATGGGCGTCCACATTCAGAACTCTCCATTCAACATCACCGTGTTAGCACAAGAAGTCGGTGACGCCAAGAAAGTGAAGGTCAGTCAAAATGATAAATACTTAACAGAAATAAGCCTTCGACGCATTAATGGACAAATAGAGCAACAGCCCGCGGTACTTGACGCGGGACATCTCAAATTCAAATTCAAATTCTTTACGTGAATGTCCCGGAAACAATGTCGTGGAACAATTCGCTCGCACACACCTGCGCCCGCTCTTGAAGCGGCGGATTGCAACATGTTCTGAGTCACGTAGGAATGCAGCACAATTTTGCACGCAGCGTTGCGGGGCAGTGTGTAACGTTGCAGCGACACGTAGCCTCAATGTTGCGCGTCATGTTGGAGAACATTTTGTCTCCTAGTCTTCTTCTTTTCGTGTGGTTAGTGACTAACCTGGTGGCGCAGTTTATGCCGCCCATAGGCCTCTGACTTGGCTTCACATGCCGTCGAGAAATATCTCTCCGGCATGCCGGTTTCCTCACGATCCTCGATGTCTCCTAGTGAATACAAGGTTTAAATGCCTTGTCAACACCGGGCACTTTTGTCTCAGCACATTTATCACAGAGATTCCATGTCCCCGATACAAATACCGCAACATGTCGCGAGACATGTGCCCAAGATAAATGCTGCGGCTCAAATATCGTGCGTGTATATGTGTATCTTATTCTTAATGATTATACTAATACGTATTCCTCAACCATCAGGTTTCTGGTACTGCCCTGAAGGAAGGCAAAACCCACAGCGAGAACACCTTCTCCGTGGACACCAAGAATGCGGGTTATGGTGGTCTCTCGCTCTCCATTGAAGGTAATTTTAACGTACATATACTTAGAATATACACATTGAATAAAGATTTGACTAATGACCAAAGAGTACACGCCAGTACTGGCCATAATATGATGCATAGGATAAAGGCAGAGACGAACTGATTCCACATATTCAACATAATTATATGCGATGCATTATTGACGACACATTTGGTAAAGTGGCTGAGCGATTGGCTTCTGCGCTATGGGTCGTGGGTTCGATTCCCGCACGGATTTGTATGGCCTACAAATAGTTGTTCCGGGTCTGAGCATTTGTGCATTTGTGAAGATTTGTGTCTGTAAACGCACCCACGATACAGGAGAAATCCTAGTGTGGAGCAAAGATTTAAATAAAAAAAATGACATCTGGACAACTGAAATTGTGAAAAATTTCTATGCAAAGTAAATGTTTTTCCCGGTTTCTATAAACAAAAACGAATCGTTTTGCTTTCCAATGGTAGCATTTTTTATTGCCAAGACTCGTAAGCTAATTTTACCAGTGACAGCTACTTCCATATGGGAGGGTCTAGTATGCAACGCTATGCGGTCTTTGCTTCATTATTGGTAAAGATACAAGAGTCTCAATTTTAACCAATAACACACCGTAAATGATAGGATTTGGTCATTAGAAACACACTTGTCATAAGATATTAAGATAATATTTATTTGATAAAACATGTGTCATATATCCAAGAAATTACATGCATGCAAGATGATAACAACATTATTAGGTACAGGCATGTTTGTCACATGATGTGACGTGCAAATGTCCTGAAATATGATTAATTAAAACATTTTCTTAAAACAACAATAAATTAAGTAATTAAATAATAATAGTAATAAATTTAAAATAACAAAAATCAAACAGAACATTAGAAACTAAATACACGTATTATACGTAAGGGAACGTAGGGTATACTACGTGACCCGTTCAGGGGGGGAGGGGGGTCTTCAAAATACCACGCTTGGTCACAGGGGCGGGGGGGGGGGCTTGGGTTTTCGTCACGTGGTCAATATCCTCTAGGGAAATTTCGCGCTTTTTCGAGCCATATTCAAATATGGCGCAGCGTCTTGCACTTTTTAAACTCACAGGTGGCAACATACTCAATACTCAATATTTATTTGCGTATTCCACAATGTTACTTAGGTGGTAGTAATAGAAAATTATGTTACAATTGTGGACCCTGTTGGGCACAGCAAAGTAGGAGAGAGGAGGATCATTATTAAATTAGATAAAATTTAAAACAAATAGAAGTTTAGTATGAAGTATAGTTATGTTTTTTTTTTGTTTTGTATGTTGGTAGACAACTTGGTTTTTTGAATTTAGTTGCCTTTATTTAATTTTTTTTGTCCTATTTATTTAAATTATAATTATGTATTTCAAATTATATTCGGAGTTTAATAATTAACGCATATTGAGCCAAATAATTTTCTTTTTGCAATTTTTTTATTTAAAACAATGTTTATGAATTACTACGTGAAAACTGGATGGGGGGGGGGGTATTAGCATATACTACGGGTGGTCACCGAGGGGGGGGGGAGGGGGGTAAAAAGTTGTAAAAAAAATAGGTCACGTAGTATGGGTACGTTCCCTAACATGTTATACGTAACGCAATTTGTAACAAGTGTGTTTCTAAATCCTGAAATCATGTTTGTCTCGTCTCTCCCTTAATACATTTTAAACAAATCGGATACTAGGAATCCGATTTCTTTCAGATTTTACCTTTGGCATGGTAATTCCTTACGAAGTCTTTATCACTTTCAATCATCGGTCCCTTCTTTCTCTCGTATAATAGTTATAATATCCAGCCATCCAATTTTGACGACACGTTTGACGCAGTGCTTTAGTGATTGACTTTCTGCGCTACGGGTCGTGGGTTCGATTCCCGCATGGAGCAAACATTCGTATGGTCTACCGATAGTTGTTCCGGGTCTGGGTGTTTGTACATGTGAAGATTTGTGTCTGTAAACGCACCCACGAGAACGCTCCCGAAGGAGGGGAAAGTTTAAATAAAATAACGGTGATTAATTATTTATACGTCTCCCAGGTCCCAGCAAAGCTGAGATCCAGTGTGCAGACAGCAAGGATGGAGTACTAGCCATCAGCTACAAGCCCACGGAGCCAGGATACTACATCGTTAACCTGAAGTTCGCTGACCATCACGTGGAAGGATCGCCTTTCACTGTTAAGGTAACATATAAATACTAACTTGACTGCCTTGTTGGTCTGGTGGTCGCAAGTGCCACTGCTGAGCATGGGGTCCTGGGTTCGATCCCCAGGTCGGGCAAAGTGTTATTGGGTTTTTCCATTAGGAATTTCTCTGTAGCAGCCCGGGGTCTGGATTTGTGTCCGGTTAGTGGCAATAGGCTCGCACACATGGAACTTAAACATAACTGGCGAAACGAGGGTGTACTAAATACACCTCTGCCGAACCCCTCGGGGAATACAAGGCGTGATGTTATATTATGAAACATATAAATGAAAAAGTTTCACATCAATGGGATAGTTAGAAGTGGGTTAAAACGGATATCCATTTTTTTTTTACAAACTCAGTTATTTACAGTTGAATCTAGTATAAGTGTGTTAAAAATATCGTAAGGTAAAAATATTACCTTTGGAGATTTTAGACATGAGATGTTATGTCTGACTCAGTCACTCATCCACAGATTGACCGCGGCAAGCGCAGCTGAACCTTGCAAATTATAATAGTATGATCCACACGGTTTTTAATTAGCCACGACCCATTCATAGCCCTATAGCTATTTATAAAATACTAGCAACCCCCCCCCCGGCTTCGCACGGGTGCAATGTAGATACTAATGTGGAGCATATAAACCTTCCTCTTGAATCACCCTATCTATTGCTGAAAACTGCATTAAAATCCGTTGCGTAGTTTAAAAGATCTAAGCGTACAGACAGCGGGAGCGACTTTGTTTTATACTATGTAACTAGCGACCCGCCCCGACTTCGCACGAGTGCAATGTAGATACTAATGTGGGGCATATAACCCTTCCTCTTGAATCACTCTATCTATTAAAAAAAACCGCATCACAATCCGTTGCGTAGTTTTAAAGATCTAAGCATACATAGGGACAGACAGACAGCGGGAGCGACTTTGTTTTATACTATGTAATAATAAAGATATTCTATTTGTTTAGGTGACTGGAGAGGGTAGTAACAGGCAGAGGGAAAAGATCCAAAGGCAGAGGGACCCTGCGCCTCTTACGGAGGTCGGAACCAACTGCAAACTAACCTTCAAAATGCCTGGTGAGTAAGAAATCGTTTTAAGTCTATTGAAGATCTAATCTTCTTCTTCTCCCTGCCCTTATCCCACACTAGGTGGGGTCGGCATAACATGTATTTCATAAATCCATGTTGTTAGAGGTTTTGGGTTATTGTTTTATGACCGGCCGCCTGCCTGACATCAACCCTTCTTGGGAATACTCGTTTCGCCGTCGCGCGGGTGACCCAATGTGCTTGCTGGTATTATGCACTGGGTCCCAAAATGATAATTATGCTTGTAAATCTTATTGCCGACAACTAGATTGAAGATCTAATAATATTTTTTAAAACAATAAGTAAGTAGATAGGTACTGTTTATCGTGAGGTCCTGGGTTCGATTCCCAGGTCGGGTAGTGTTATTGGGTTTTTCCGTGTGGAATTCCTCAGTAGCAGCCCGGAGCTTGGATTTGTGCCCGGTTGATGGTAGGCTCACCCTCTATTACATGGGACTTAAACATAACGGTGAGATGAGGGTGTTACTATATACCTCTGTCCACCTTTCGGGGAATACAGGCGTGATGTTGTTATGTTAACTAAATGTTACTTTAGAAAAAAACTGTATTGAATAAAATACGTAAAAACGGCTGATCCAATTCCCATCAAACATAGCAATAGCCATCTCGATTAAACCAGCTTTCGAATAAAAAGAACTATATTAAAATCGGTTCATCCATTTGGGCGTTATGATGCCACAGGCAGACAGACATAGGCTTGAAACTTATAACACCCCTTTTTTTCCGTCGTGGGTTAAATAGCATTATTCAATACCTAGGTTCACTGTCTTGTTGGTTTAGTAGTCGCAAACGCGACTGCTGAACATGGGGTCCTGGGTTCGATCCCCAGGTCGGGCAAAGTGTTATTGGGTTTTTCCATTAGGAAATTCTCAGTAGCAGCCCGGAGTCTGGATTTGTGCCCGGTTAATGGCAATAGGCTCGCCCCCTATTACATGGGACTTAAACATAACTGGGGAAACGAGGGTATACTAAAAACATCTCTGCCGAACCCTTTGGGCAATATAAGGCGTGATGTTATGTTAGGTTCCCTAGCATGGTTATCTACCTACTAATAGAATAGAATAGAATAGAATATACTTTATTGTACACCAAAATTGTAACACAGCTCTTATACAATAACAAACATTAAAGGGTACAATGGCGGTCTTATCGCTGATAGCGATATCTACCAGACAACCTTTGGATGAACAGGAAGTCAATGAATAAGAAAGAGGGGGTAGTCCATGGTGTACTGCTGCAAAATATATACTACACATCATACATAGACATAATAATACTTACATATAAATATTGTAATATATATATATATATATGATATGATATATAATTATGTGATAGGGAAAACAAGGTAGATTGATGATGAGGTACTGATTTATGAGGAATTAGAAACGTGTTGAGAGAAGAAATGATCTTATTTTTTAAAAGAATCCAGTGACTGAGCTTGTCTTACTGACATCGGCAACGTATTCCACAAGCCACTACTAATTTTAAAACTCAAAGCCTAGTTAAAAACTATTACTGTATTTCAAATTAACGATACCTTTTCCCTACAGGCATCACCTCTTTCGACCTGGCGGCCACCGTCACCAGCCCCGGCGGAGTCTCTGAAGACGCTGAGATCCAGGAGGTGGAGGATGGACTGTACTCCGTCCACTTCGTACCCAAGGAGCTGGGTGTCCACACCGTGTCCGTCAAGTACAGGGAGATCCACATTCCTGGTTAGTATTTTACTTAGATTCCAAAAAGTTACAAATGTTTCCCGAAGTACCTGCTTTTTTTGTCACGTAGTTTCGGGAAAATTTAATAGGGGATGGTCTCGGGCGTATTATGGCGTGGAAGGTCTCGGGGCTAATCAACAAATTAATAACAATTTTCCCAATTATCTTGGGGTCAGCTTCCAGTCTAACCAGACGCGGCGGAATACCAGTATTTAACACGGAGCGACTGCCATCAGATCTCCACAACCCAGTGATTGGGCAATGCCGATATCCTAGGTTAGACTAATAGGTTAGATTAATAAATTTTCAGCATCAGGTTGATAAAAATCTAGTACTTATACATTCTTTGTACAATTAATTCTACCTTCATTAACCCAACAACTTTCATTCCAGGATCACCCTTCCAGTTCACCGTAGGACCTCTTAGAGATTCTGGGGCCCATTTAGTGAAGGCCGGAGGACCTGGCCTCGAGAGAGGAGAGGCTGGACGCTTCAATGAGTTCAATGTATGGACGCGGGAAGCGGGAGCGGGTCAGCTCGCGATCTCCTTGGAAGGACCTAGCAAAGCCGAGATTGACTTCAAGGATAGGAAGGATGGATCCTGTGACGTGTCTTATAAGGTTGAGGAGCCCGGTAAGTGTTTTTTTTAATGTCTTAAGCCTGATTTACGCTCACTAAGGGCCGGTTGTTTCACGACTACATTACTAACGGGTGGGGCATTCTTCGAAAAATATTAACAAAAATTGAGAACGTCATTAGCATCATCCCAAAGTTAAGAATGCAGATGTTTAATACTATTATTATGATAATGAAAACTGAAACTATACCGCTGTCGTCAAGCAATAAGACAAGAATAAAAACAATCTGACAATACTATAACGTTAACAACCCGGGAGAAGAATGATTTGTTAAAATAATGTTAAAAATTTTCGAAGATTCACCCGGGTAACAGTTATAAATGGCTTTAACGATGGTTAAATAATTATAAGCGTTGTTTCACGCTTTGTCGTTCTTGACATACGTCAAAAGACATACAACGCTCTGCGTTTGACGGACGTTAAACATCCTACATAATAGTTAATATTTGACTAACGTAACATACTTTTATTGATCGTTTGATACAACCGGCCCTAAGTTAAGTAGCGAGTTAACTGGCCGATGAGCTACCTACCAATATGGGTTTACAAAATTACATCTACCCACTTTTCTAGAGATGACAAAATTTTAATATTGTCATTGTGTATTATGTGTCATTTTGCCTCTTCCGTCGATAAAAACATTTGTCTATGGTGGTCACGCCACGTGCAGGCGTGGTATTAAAGAATGTCGTCGTGTAGTTATACAAAACTGGCGAACTAGTGTTCTCAAGAAAACTTGATAAAAGGAAAGGTTTAAATTAAAAATGAGTGAGGAAAATTTAAGCAGGATTTTTTTTACACATTGTTATAAGACAATCTATAAATCAAGCACAAATAAAACCAGTGTAAATATACTTACAATTTTTTAGTGTGTCTGTTCCTCTCTGTCAACATTATAATATTTAAAAATAAAGCGCTTCCAAATACAAAATATTTGCAAAAGAATTTAAATATCGAACTGAAAGAAACTGTTCAATATATTTAAATGTTTGTAGTAACTTTTTAGTAGCTACTATTCAAATATATATAAACACAATTTCTTGCTATTTGTATCACCAAGCCCCCTCCTTACAGAAGCAAAAACAACTCAACTTCTGTTCATAAATAAACAGTCTTGTATTTCAATTGTTGACCACGCCCTCTAAACTGCTGGCCAATCGGCGTGGAGCGCGGCAAAATTTACTGCGAACCATTTTGACAGTTCGATTTTTAGAGTTCCTTGTTGTGGGGTAAAAAACGGACTGTGAATAGTGTAGATTCCGGTGTGTCCTAGAGTATGTTTGTAACCTCTATTTTGCTAGATTGTGGCTACGCTGTGTGGCTTTTTTCCTAGCGTGTCTTTTTCTATTATATTTTTTTAGCGATTCAATTAAAAACGTTAAATAAAATAAACGTAGCTATTAACTGCCTCATGATACCTAAAAAAAACTAAAAATTATTTACTTTCAAGGGAACTAAAAATATAATTTAGTTATGTACATAGAGTTATTTTTTAACCAAATTCACATAGACAGGAAAATAGGAACCGATTTAATTTATTCAAAATAGCATTATTTTTTCTTCATAATAAACTAGCTGTGTCCCCACGGCTCCGCCCGTAGCCTATGTTACTCAGTGATAATGTAGCTTTTTAACGGCAAAAAAATTTTTGAAATCGGTCCAGTAGTTTTTAAGTTTATTCGTTACATACAAAAATCCAAAAATACAAATCTTTCCTCGTTATAATATTAGTAGAGATATAGATAACAAATGAACAAGCCAGATTTTCTTACGGAACTCCCAATCCAACTCAATCTCGAGCTTGTCCGCATATTTTTTTCAGGTTGTTTTTATTTTTTTCGGCCGCTGACCACAGAGGGGCGCGTTCGTTTTTTAAACCTCAATGCTCGTCGCGTTTTCGGCGCATGATTGTACCGATTTACGATATATCTTTTTGCTAATGAATCTCGTAATTCTTGGGACATTCTTTGGTTTTTTCGATTGTTTTGTTCAGTGCGGTACAGTTTCGGTACAATTTAAGGCGATACTAGGGTGATAGATGTTTATGGAGTTGTAAAATGTATTTTTTTGTGAATTACTGTTTAAGAGGAAATGCGGTCGGCATTGAGTCCATACAAATGTATTCCACAGTTTCTTCCTTAAATAATGTCACTAGAGCAAATATTTTTTACCATATGATATATATCTAACACCACTACGTCCCTATGTTTTGTTTTTGTCAATAAATTAATTATTAAAAGAACTAGAAACGTTAAAATTATACAAAAATCGACCGGTTTTACCACCGTTTTCAAACATCTGGCACACAAATTTGACGAATATAAAAAATAAAAGAAAAACATATAGACATAACTAGTCTTTCTTAAATTATAACAGAAAAAAATATTAAAGTCGGTCCAGATTTGAAGAAGGAAACAAGAAAATACGAAAGTACGATTTCGAGATGCAGTTGTCTCTTTCGCGTTCAATTGGGAAGGATTGCGCGAGGCGGAAATAGATCGCTTAAAAACCTATTCAAATTATTAATATTTTGCAGCCCGCGTTTCCTCTTAATGTCATATTTTTAATTATTCAATCAATCATAAAACTGTCTCAACCTATCGTAGTCCACTGCTGGACATGACCTCTCCTATTTTAGAAATGGGTTTTGAGATTGTTAGAGACGAATTATCTCACAAGATTATTTTTCCGCTGATTTATGCACGAAGTTCTAAAACGGAGTATAAAATACTTACTAATAAGTATTTTATTACTAATAAGTACTACTAATAAAATGATCGGTATAATATTGTCTACAAAAGTATTAAAAATGAATTTGATATACTTATGTACTTAAATTATATAAAAGACATTTTAGCACTTTTGTTATGAGGTGACCAAATACTATGGTATACTCATTTTTTCTAATAAAATATTAACTTTAAAATGAAAACATTATCATCTCCCTACTTTATAATCTGTAAAAGTATAATACAGATAATATATTCGCATACATTCGCGGCGGCAGCTTTGTCGGTGGTGCCTTGGGTTCGAATTTTAAAAAGTTTAAATTTTTTATCTGTTCGCCGTGTAGAAACAAAAATGGATACTGTTTTGATAATTTCGAAATTTCTAGAAATTCGTTTGAATTTGTTAATGTTAACAGCAGGGGTTATTGTTATAGCTTAGTAATTAATGAAAATGGCGGTCGTTGGTTTCATTAGAAAGTAATTTTATTCATTGAATTGTAAAAGATGGAAGCAACACTGATAATTTTGGCTTTTTAAGTTACGCAGTCGCAATGTTAGCGAATTTGGACAATTTAATAATATTTTATTCGACTTAGTTCCTTTAATTCGACCAAAATGGCGGCCAGAAAACCTAAACGCAATAACAACGAGTTCGTTATTCAAAATGGCATTATTAATAATTGAAAACAATGGCTTTTAAAAGACTTATTAATTCAATAAAAAGATTAATTCAACGCATTAGATACCAAATAATATTCAATAACAGCAGACAAAACAGACATTTTCAAACCAATCAGAGAATAACTGTCGCCTAACAAAACTTAAGTCATTATTATTTTGGAATTGTTCAAAATTTTCTAATAGCGATACACTTATGAAGTATTTTAAGACAAAAAGGCACCGCTTCTTTGTCGGAGGGATTCGCGATTTTTTTGTCGCACAGAATACAATAGAAAACGGGACAAATTTTGTTGGAGCATTCGGCATTCTTCGTCTCTGGTGTGTAGCAGCGATTTTAATTGACCGCCCAATGGTAATAATCGTTTAAGAAAAAAAAAGAACGGTTTTTAAATCCTACAAAAGGCTGGTAGCGTTTTGATGGAATGTTACTTTTGATTCTTTCGAATGCTTTCAAACTAGTTTTTGGCCGACGTTTGAAGTTCGAATGTTTTGATTCGCTAGAAAGTTCGTAAAAGATATTTGATGACGTATGCTTGTGATTATGAAAGGGTTGTTTTGTTTATCTATGTTTTTCTTTGCGATGACATCATAATGACGAAGATATGTTTGTTTTTTCTAAGATAAAAAAAATACAGCGCAGCGTAATTATGTTACAATTTTACTTTGCATAATAATTGTGTATTTCATAAATGTTTCAATGTAGTGTTGCTGTGATTGCTTTATACCAGATGGTTAGTTATTTCTCAATAGAAAATAAACAGCAGTGATAGCCTAGTGGTGTGACCATCGAACTGCCAAGTTATAGGTCTCGAGTTCGAACTCATGACACGCACCTCTGACTTTTCAGATTCATGTGCGTATTGTATAATTATCACTTGTTTAAAAACGGTGAAGGAAAACATCGTGAGGAAATCGGCATGCCTGAGAGATATTTCTCGACGGCATGTGAAGCTAAGTCAGAGGCCCGTTCGTTCTCCTTAGCCTTTTCCCAACTATGTGGGGATCACCTTCCAGTCGAATTGGATGCGGCTGAATACCAGTATTTTCCACGGAGCAACTGTCATCAGACCTCCGCAACCCAGTTAGTGGGCAATGCCGATATCTTAACGTTAGACCGGTTGTCAGACTTTTGGGCTTCTGACTACCCGTAACGACTGTCAGAGGTATTCGTATAACACCAGGTTAGTCACTAACCACACGAAAAAGAAGAAGAATAGAAAATTTCATTAGTAGTAAAAGGAGTGATCACCTTCCGGTTAAATGCTAGTCATCCATGCAGAGGTCTGAGTTCAAACCCGACCCACAACTCTAACTTTTTAAATTCATATGCGAACCAGAGTTTGATTATCACTTGCGTTAACGGTGAAGGAAAACATCGTGAGGACACCTGAGTGGGCTCCAAATAGTTCTTGATGGTTTGTGTACTCCGTCAACCTGCATCAAGCCATCGTGGTGGACTAATGCCTTTCCCATTCTGAGAAGAGGCCCGTGCCCAGCAGTGGGACAGTAATATGCTGATTATGTATATGTCGTATGTAAAATCGGATTTTTCCGATAATCCTAGGATGATTGCAAAGGACCGGATATTCGGAATCTAAGATAGATTTTTGTAATCATTCGCGCTATTCTCAGGATCATAGCATAAGTCCAACTTATCTTAGGTAAGTCGCGAATACCGCTCACGTTATGAGCGCTGATTGCCTGATGTGATCGTTATCACTTTTCTATATATTTGTTAAGAGCCATGTTCTGACCAACCAGAATAAAGATGATATAAACCGACTCTTATATTAGCCGGTCAGCATTCATGTGTCTAATCCTTATAAATAAACAGGGATTTTTGCAATGATCCTAAAAATAGCGCGAATGATTGCAAACATCTGTCATAGATTTCAAATATCCGGTCCTTTGCAATTGTCCTAGGAATATCGTAAAGATCGGATTTTTCCAATTATCCTACGACAGCACAAACATCACATTAGAACCCCATAATTGGCTAATTTTAAAACAATTAAACTTAACGACTTCACTTATTAATACAATATGCTAATGTTGTATTAGCAATACAAATACGGTTCCTACCCCTTTACCCACTGTTAAATAGTGATTAAATGCATCTGACGTATCTTGTAGCATGTCTATGCCATAAATATACATACTCGTATTATAGAAGTTTCTGCCTCGTTGGTCTAGTGGTGGCAAGCGCGACTGCTGATCGTGAGGTCCTGGGTCGATCCCCAGGCCGGGCAAATTTTTGTTGGGTTTTTCCGTGTGGAATCCCTCATTAGCAGCCCGGATGGCAATAAGCTCGCCTCCTACATGGGACTTAAACATTACGGCGAAATGAAGGTGTTATTTTACACCTCTGCCCAACCCTTCAGGGAATACAGGCGTGATGCTACGTTATTATAGGTGTATCCTTAGGTGGTTTAGTCATGTTGAGAGAATGAGTGAACGGCGATTAATAAAAGGAATTTATAAGGCGGATGTCAGTGGAAACGCTGGTAGAGGACGCCCTAGAAGGACATACATCAATGTTTTTGGTGATGTTCTTCACAAAGGACAGATGCGTAGTTTTCTCAACCGGCGTGCGTGTATGACAAGATGTATGAATGTGGATGAAGCGAAAGAATGTGGCATTCTATAGCTTCTGCCTACCCCTATGGGGAAATGGCGTGAGTTAATGTATGTATGTATTATAGGACTAATATATAGGTAGGCCTGCCTCGTTGGTCTAGCGGTGGCAAGTGGGACTACTGATCGTGAGGCCCTGGGTTCGATCCCTAGATCGGGCAAAGTGTTATTGAGTTTTTCCGTGTGGAATTCTTCAGTAGCAGTCTAGAGTTTGGATATGTGCCCAGTTGATGGCAATAGGCTCGCCCCCTATTACATAGGACGTAACATAAGAAGTAAATGAGGGTGTTACTATACACCTCTGCCTAACCCTTCGGAGAATACAAGCGTGATGATGTAGGCTATGGCATTATAGTGTAAATGTCATGCGAATATCTATTGCTCCGGCGACACTTAATCTTATTTGCACTAGACGGTATACTGGGCAATGCCATGAATACCGGCAATACCGTTTGTGCAAATGCTTGCACAAGCTGTTTGTGCATTCATGTCGCTGCATGTAGCTACGCTTCACAGTTATACACAGCCGTTCTGGTTAGATTGGAAGCCGACCTCAACATGCTTGGAAAAGAAAAAAATACTATAATTCTAATATTGTATGTCATTATCTTTACAGGAATAGTCTGTAAAAGACATACGAACAGTATCATAGATAGATAGATAGATATACTTTATTGCACACTAAAAGAAATAAAACAAGGAATACACATAATTAACAGTACCTACAAATGGCGGTCTTATCGCTTAAAGCAATTTCTTCCAGACAACCATTGGATGGAAAGAATTGTTAAGAAAAATATAAAGGGCAGTTTGCAGCGTACAAATATGCAACCTACTAAAAACCGGGAATCATGTACGGGTGCATCTACATTACAGTTATAGCTAACTAGCTGTGTCCTCAGGGCTCCGCCCGCGTAAGAAGTTTTATTCCAGTAATAAATATAGCCTATGTTACTCAGTGATAATGTAGCTTTCTAACCGCAAAAGAATTTTTGAAATCGGTCCGGTAGTTTTTAAGTTTATTCGTTACATATAAAAATACAAATCTTTCCTCTTTATAATATTAGTACAGTTATTGGTCTGTCAGGATTGGGAGCATGGTAAATAAAGTAAATGAAACCAACATAGACTCTCCACCACTGAGGGTACTTATATTTGGGTTAGTGGTTAGTTACAGAAGCTAGTTCACAATATAACACAACATAATAATTTACACAAGATCAGAAAATAAGGACAAGCTAATCAGATATAAAAGGTCAGACTTCTTCGGCTGTTCGACATGGAATCCTTGCTCCGTCGAATGACCACAGTTTTTATAACTTCGAGTACGTTGATTCATCTTGACCTCTCTTTTGATCGGACTCCTTTATCAACATTGTCCAGTGTTACTAGTTACCGATAACAATTCACCTTTTTACGTAACCAGTCCTAATAATATAATTCGTGACGTCATTCCTCTTTTTGTCTCTGGTTAAAAAACTGACGTAACACCAAGAGCCACCTGCGCGAACTGTTTTCTCCGCAAAAAGCTAAAATTCAGTTTTTGCTTCAACAAAAACTTCTTAATAAGATACAGAAGGAAACAGGCCGGCCATCGAACCCTTAACATGTCAATACCACTATTTTGCATAGCATACGTCATTATTTGAACCACTGGGTGGTGGGTTGAACCGTAGTTTTAACTGTGGTTAGTTTGATTTGTGTTGTGCTATTGGTTTGCCGTCGGCGTTGACTGGACCCGTTAGGTAGTTTTTAACTTCTTTCCAAATATACAAAGTTAGTCGGAAAGGGGGTACTAAGCCACGGGCCATTTAATGAATCACTCATGATGTCAATCAATGAGTCACTGATGATTGTTTTAAAGAAAGTGTAAAAATTCGATAAAATAGAATCCATCAAAAATTCTTCATCCCTGCTTTAGTTACGAGTTCAGAAAATGGAGCTTTTAATCCGTGACTCCAAATATAACCTAAAATGTAAACACAGCTGATCATAGATAGAATTTAGCGTATTTTTTATGAAATTTTTGAACAGCTATTTCTCTTAAACTAATGACTTTTGGAGAAAGTTGTAAAACAAAGGTTATCCATTATTATGGGTACTTTAACACCCTTTTGTCTTATTACCCCCTTTCTGAGTAACCCTGTATAAACTAAATTTAGCTGGGTCTGTTGCGAAATTACTATTTAGATTTATGTGGCTGCGACCATATTTTTTAACAAAATTGGGGTGGGGCCTTACTCTTTATCATGTTGTAATTGGTCCAAGTGTTCTCTGAACAGTTTAGTTCAGTTTTGATAGATTTTTGTCATAGCAGATAGCTTAGGATAGACGATGAACTTGTTAGAACTTTTAATACTATGTATAGTTTCTCGTGTCGTATCAATGAAAAGTGCTTATATTATTTAAAATGCTTATTTGGTTCCATGCTGCTTAAGAGGATTAAGGTTTGTATAATAATTTATTAAGATAACAAGCAAACATGACAACAGCTAGCGTTGATTTTGATTGCCGGTTTCAGCTAACTATACAATATGTAACATAGGTAACGCAGATCCTGAAAGTAGTTTGTTCAGAATTGTTTACTGAATCGATTTCTATCATTTTTAATATAGGTAATTTTTTATCCCAAAAATAATTAAAACAACGGAAATTAGTCGCATTACCCCTATACAGTCAAAACAAACTGAAATGGATCGTAAATCAAGGCAAAAAGACTTTTAAAAGTGCATTTTTATACGAATTCCGTCATTCAATACAAAATAAAGAACAATAAACCATATTTCAAGAGCGTTAATTTAGTAAATAACAATGCATATCCGTGATAAACTAAAATTTCAGTGTATGTATTATGATTATAACATAATATTCTAATTGGGGTGTTTGAGGGTGTGCGTTAATTACGTTACATGTTGTATATGGAAATAAGTTCTTATTATCAATTCATAGGTTGATAATAGTTCTTATTGATGATTTAGTAAATGAAACAGATCCCAAATCCAAATAAACTTATGTTTTAATCGTGACGTTTTTACAAAATATTACTTAATAACAAAGCAACGTATGTCGCTGGCCACTGTCGCCGATGCAATGCTCGATAGTGGGGATGCGCGAGCGGTGCTGCCGGCGCGGCGCGATGACGACGACGATCCTTCGTACATACCTACTTGTTTGCATAAACATAGGTACTGTTCACAATAGATGGACTCGTGGTTAATTACCAACCACGCGGATCAGCGCGAGGTTAAGCTGCACTGGCCGCGGTCAGTCCCTGGATGGGTGACCGTTCGTTACACATTGAGACCTTGGAGAGTACATTAAACAGTCGGTCCCGGGTGTCATACGAATACCTATGACGGTCGGTCCGGGAAGTCAGGCGCTCGAAAGTCTGACAACCGGTCTACCCATAGGATATTGGCATTGCCCAGTAAGTGGTTGCGGAGGTCTGATGGCCCTCGCTCCGTGTAAAATACTGGTATTCAGCCGCATCTGATTTGACCGGAAGCTGACTCCAAAATAGTTGGGAAAAGGCTAGGAGGGAACAGTGTCATGTTATTGTATTCACAAATTATTAACTACTAGCTGTGTCCTCACGACTCCGCCCGTAGCCTATGTTACTCAGTGATAATGTAGCTTTCTAAAGGCAAAAGAATTTTTGATATCGGTTCAGTAGTTTTTAAGTTTATTCGTTACATACAAAAATCCAAAAATACAAATCTTTCCTCTTTATAATATTATATAGTAAATATATAGTAATATATAGTATATACATTATATAGTATAGATATTAGTATAGAAGTATAGATAGTTAACTCAACTTCAAGTCCGTGGTGCCATCCACCCTCCAACAAATTTCGAAACAAAAGGATTGTTTCCGAAAAAGTCTACGAACATATTTTTTTTCGTCCAATCAGCAAAAACTTTATCGAAAAAAGTCCATCTCGGATGTAAATAAATCTGTAGCAACTATATGGCCACCGCGGAGGCTCCGTTCATATTGAAAAAGATAATCAAGTGAGAGTTACTCTTTTAAATATAGGGTTCCGTAGCAATATTATTGAAACAGCTGGCTAGCTACTATGTATTGTTGTAATGAAACGCACAAAGAGGTTTTCTTATAACTGTATTACACAAAGATGGATTATAACTAGTAACTCTTAATTCAATTTTTTTTTTTAATAGTTAAGTATAGTTAATGTCTACGCTAGCGCGGCCAAACCAAGAGCGCGCGTTGGCGGGAAAACCCAATGTTGCCAACATTATATTTTAAAGATGCATTCCATAATGCTACAACTGCTGCTTAGTTTACTGTATTCCGTCGTGTGTATACAGGTTGTTAACGAAATCATGTAATTCTTTCAAACCTCGTGATGTCCTGCTGACATATATTAACACTGCACGGGATAAGCTTAGATTAAATTATCCAAAAGTATCCCGTGCATGGTCTATTATAAGAAGGAAGGCGCGACTGCTGGTCATGAGGTCCTGGGCTTGATCCACAGGTCGGGCAAAGTGTTATTTGGTTTTTCCATTAGCAATTTCTCAGTAGCAACCCGGAGTCTGGATTTGTGCGCGGTCGGGTTAGGCTCGCCCTCTATTACATGGGACTAAACATTACTGGCGAAACGAGGGTGTACTAAAACACCTCTGCCGTATCTTTCGGGGAATATAAGGCGTGATGTTATCTATACTAATATTATAAAGAGGAAAGATTTGTATTTTTGTATGTAACGAATAAACTTAAAAACTACTGGACCGATTTCAAAAATTCTTTTGCTGTTAGAAAGCTACATTATCACTGAGTAATATAGGCTACGGGCGGAGCCGTGAGGACACAGCTAATGTTATGTATTGAAGGAATTCTCAGTTAGAGACCACACAGCAATTTTCTACATAGAACCCTAACAAAACGTAGAAAATTTAAATATCTCAAGTCAGTCGCGAAGAATTATTGGATGCATCGTTAGTCCGTTATACAAAGCGACATGTTGTTCTCATTTTTTAACAACATAACCAAAACGATTTTCGAGTCTTTTTTTCCATTTCGTCGAGTTTTTAGAGCTCTTTGTAAATTTATTAGTACATTTGTCGGTGTTTTTGGGTGGTGGGCCGAATTAGAATACGATTTGTTTCGATATTTAATTGGCTGTTCCGGCTTTTTGTTGGGACCGACGACGTTTCCGGATCACGGTTTCGGTTTGATTTTGTGAGGTGGAATAAAAATGGTTGAGGACTTGGTTTTAGAAATTGAGGGGCAATAAAGTAGAATGTTGTGATTCTGGCTTAGCAGTGATAGCCTAGTGGTGTGACCGTCGGACTGCCAAGACATAGGTCTCGAGTTTGAACCCAAGGCACCCACCTCTGACTTTTCGGATTCATGTGCGTATTGTAATAATTATCACTTGCTTAAAAACGGTGAAGGATAACATCGTGAGGAAACCGGCATGCCTGAGAGATATTTCTCGACGGCATGTGAAGCCACGTCATAGGCCCATGGGCGGCATATACTCTGACACCAGGTTAGTCACTAACCACATGAAAAGAAGAAGAGGTTTAGCAAAGATTGGAAACCGTGAAGGCCATAGCAGTATGGAGCTTAGGGACCGCGTAGCTTGCTGTTTATTCCGGTAGCCTAGCCTAATGATTAAACGTTATTCCGTTTTATGATGAAGACTAATAAACAGCCTAGCTCTCATTTGAGAGATCTTCCAACAGCAGTTACCATAAAATAGAATTCCATGCATTTGTCAATTTTTTTAAAGTCTCAATTCATTTTAAAACTACATTTAAGAAGGATCTCTCAAATGACGCAAGCTCGACTGCTGATCGTGAGGTCTTGGGTTCGATCCCCAGGTCGGACAAAATGTTATTGGGTTGTTCCGTGTGGAATTCCTCAGTAGCAGCGAGTTTGGATTTATGCCCAGTTAATGGCAATAGACTCGCTCCCTGTTACATGGGACTTAAAAATAACGGCAAAATGAGGGTGTTACTATACACCTCTGCCCAACCCTTCGGGGAATACAGGCGTGATGTTATGTTAATAATTGTGAATATTTTTATAACCCTTATTTCATCTCCTTCCATTACTGACCTCCCCTCGTCTTTCCAGGTGAATACCGCATCGGTCTCAAGTTCAACGAGCAGCACATACCAGACTCTCCTTTCAAGGTGTACATCTCCCCAGCGGTGGGCGACGCACACCTCCTCGAAGTTGCCCAGTTCCCAGACTCGGCGCAAGTTGACAAGCCCACTCAGTTCTACATCAGACTTAATGGAGCTAAGGGTAGCTTAGACGGCAGGGTAAGTAATTAAATCTTAACTGTCTAAACAAAGAATCTTGTTTAATTGGATAGTTGACAATATTATTTTTATTGTCTTGAAACTTTTACAAAAAACATAGGCAACAATGAAAAAACAAATGAAACCAGACTAGCGGCCCGCCCCAGCTTCGCACGGGTGGACATTTTCCCCGTTTTTGCAACATTTTTCAATAATGCTCCGCTCCTATTAGTTGTAGCGTGATGTTATATAGCCTATAACCTTCCTCGATAAATGGACTATCCAACACAAAAATATTTTTTCAATTCCAACCAGTAGTTCCTGAGATTAGCGCGTTCAAACAAACAAACTCTTCAGCTTTATAATGTTAGTATAGATTTAAAATTGTTAATAGACAGGGACCGCTATATTGAACGATGACATCATTGTTCAAAAACTTCATAGGTAGTAACTTGACATTACTTCGTATAATTTCTGTTTCGTACGACAGGGATAGTAAAAGCGCCATTCAAAAAATTGAAAAACGTGTATCTGCTCCATTTTTAGATTGATTTTATTAATTTATCCAACGATCGTTTTCTTTCTATACCTTTTTGATATAATAAAAATTCAACTAAAACTTCCTATTTTTTTAAAGTAGTCATCTACCTAATTGTTGTTTTATTTTTATTATTTTATTCTTCTTGATTTGTTCTGCTATTCTCACTTGATAGGAGTGATAGCCTAGTGGTGTGACCGTTGGACTGCCAAGTCATAGGTCTTGAGTTCAAACCCAAGGCACGCACCTCTGACTTTTCGGATTCATGTGCGTATAGTATAATTATCACTTGCTTAAAATCGGTAAAGGAAAACATCGTGAGGAAACCGGCATGCCTGAAAGATATTTCTCGACGGCATGTGAAGCCAAGTCAGAGGTCCATGGGCGGCATAAACTCTGACACCAGGTTAGTTACTAACCACACGAAAATAATACTTGATAGTAAGTGCAATCAGTCAGTCAGTTTCTCCTTTTATATAGTGATTCCAAAGTAACCGTTTTATGATTGATTAGAAAGTATGTATATCCGAATAGATGACTGAACTTATAGAAATTGGGCAAAGATGATCCCCCTTGAAAAGATCAATATACGAAAAATACGAAATCACACACTGCCTTGGAAGAACCATTTAAAAATTTAACAGACGGAATAGACAATGTCTTCTAATAAACTGAGTTACCCCTGGGTTAGTTTGATTTATCGTGAGAACATGACGATCGCCCATGTCCGGCTGTGTCCAAGATTTATGATCGATGGACCACTGTGCACTGTCGGGTATTATACGTGCGATTATTCCGCGTTTAGGGTGTTTTTTTCTGGCCAGATTTGCAAGGGAATGTGGCACTGTGTGAATTTTGTTGGTTTTGGATTTTGTACCGTTATAATATCGTTAGATAAAGAAAGTTATATTTGGTACAATAGAAAAAAACGGATTGCAAAAGTTTTGTACCTTGGATAGGTCTCCATTTTTGCGATCACACAATTAAATATAAAGGTGTTTATAAAGTGTAGCGGTCATTGGAAGACTTATTGATCGTTTGTATAAAGATGATGATAAGCTTTATATTACAGTGTTTTAGGGTAATTACGATCATAACAATATTCCGAAAATTACGAATTTCTATTAAACGAGACAATATTTTTTGTTCCGGCAACGTAATAATGCTAGAATGTGTAATGCAATGTAATGTTGTCAGAGCAAAAAATCTTGTATGGTTTAGTAGTAATTCGTAATTTTTGGAATATTCCCATGTTCGTAATTACCCTACAGCACTATATGAAATCATATTTTTAAAGTGTAGCATTAGGTAAAGACTGCCTTGTTGGTCTAATGGTCGCAAGCGCCACTGCTGAACATGGGGTCCTGGGTTCGATCCCCAGGTCGTGCAAAGTGATATTGGGAATTTCCATTAGGAATTTCTCAGTAGCAGCTCGGAGTCTGGGTTTGTGCCCGGTTAACGGCAATAGGCTCGTCCCCTATTCCATGGGACTTAAACATAACTGGCGAAACGAGGGTGTACGAAAACACCTCTGCCGAACCCTTCAGGGAATATAAGGCGTGATGTTGTGTTATGTTCATTAGGTAAATATAGGTCACACTTATTACTATCAAAGCAGTGCCTATTTGAAACGACAGTTTCTGTCACTACGTGTAACGTGATAAAATATTACTGGCTAATCACATAAATACTATAAGAGGGATTTTCTTAATTAAATTTTACAAATAAGAAGGTATGTTAAGCAGTCCTTACATTTATTTTTTTATACTTATTTCAACAAAAAAAGCCAAGTAATTTTCACTCCAACACACAACTAAAACAATATATCTTCGCACAGTGTGTCTAACCCCACATATTCCGGTCAAAAAAATGTAATAAAACGAACTGACCGCACGTGACCGCGTTGTTCTGAAATAAATCATGTTCGCGCTAATATTTTATAACAGTGTGCTGCGATGAATATTGCCAAGCCACGCCAAGTTCTGCCATAAAAATTAATATGGGGTAAGAAAGTTTGCCTTTTGTTTCTTGAGGGATAGTGGAAAAAATTGAAGGTATTTTAAAGATTTTTATATGTGTAAAATAATACATTCCGGACAGTGGGCCTAACTAACGTTTGACGTATACACCCATATTCTAAGACGTTCCTCCAAAACTTACTCGACTCATACTCGACTCAGGACGGCCTCGAAAACACCTTCAAAATTGTATTCTTAGTCGCAATTTCGAGTGAACTTTGATATTCCTCGACTGAGGGGTCCTCAAATGAGTCGAGGTACAGTGAAGTCATTACGTCATAATTTGAATTATCTGCATCGCGCAAATAACGCCGCGATAAATAGTTGTAAGGATTATCGTAAGCATATTCGATAAAGTCTTCAAAATTCATTTTTATTACATACGAACTTTGACACTTCCTTCCTTAAGGTAGGTTCCGAAGTACCTTGAGTTTGACAGATAATTCCTTACCTCGACTGAGGAGTAATGTCGAGTCGAGGACGTTTATGTCAAGTCGAGGTGGAGTCGAGTCGAGTAAGTTTTGGAGGAACGTCTTAGAATATGGGTGATAGTATCGTAAACGTATCGCGAATTTTGAATCGATAATACAACTGTCCTATAACATGTTGATTTATTTTTAGCGACATGCACAATTTATATACATAGACATACATAAATAAACTCACGCCTTTTCCCCATGGGGGTAGGCAGAAACTATAGAACGCCACATGCTACGACCCTTACATACTCCTTTCGCTTCATCCACATTCGAACATCTTGTCATACAAGCACGGGAGAGTACTACGCACCTGACCTCTGTGAAGGACATCACCAATAACATCGATGTATGTCCTTCTAGGATGTCCTCTACCGGCATTTCCACTGAAAATGTGAATGTTGAATACATGATGAATGAATACCTCTCATTGTACGGTCTTCTTCTTTCTTCTTTTCGTGTGGTTAGTGACTAACCTGGTGTCAGAGTTTATGGCACCCATGGGCCTCTGACTTTGCTTCACATGCCGTTGAGAAATATCTCTTAGGCATGCCGGTTTCCTTACGATGTTTTCCTTCACCGTTTTGAAGCAAGTAATAATTATACAATACGCATATGAATCCGAAAAGTCAGAGGTGCGTGCCTTGGATTCGAACTCGAGACCTATGACTTGGCAGTCCGACGGTCACACCACTAGGCTATCACTGCTGTTAAATTGAAGCTGATAACCATTTTTTATAAAAGATAATCACTGATACTTTGACTACAACCACGAAAACATTTCAAATTCCACCAACAACCGTACTGATGGAATCTCCCCACAAAAATTTTAATAAAACCTTTTTCCTTGTCCAGGTAATCTCGCCATCAGGAAAGACAGACGACTGCTTCATCCAGAACATCGACGGTGACCAGTACAGCATCAGATTCATGCCCAGGGAGAATGGTGTCCACAACATCAATGTTAAGTTCAACGGTGTCCATATTCCCGCATCACCGTTGAGGATCAAGGTTTGTACTGCTATTTATGCCACTTCTTGTTTCGTCTACCTTCCACCTAGCCTTTCCCAATTATGTTGGGGTCAGCTTCCAGACTAACCAGATGCGGCTGATTACCAGCATTTTACACGGAGCGACTTCCATCAGACCTCCGCATCGTAGTAATCAGTTAATCGTAAACCGCGCAGATCATACGATTTGCGATTTTAAGCTGCGCTTGCCGCGGTCAGCCTGTGGATGGGTGGCCGTTCGTTACACATCGAGTCCCGTCTGTACTTTGGTACGTTAAACCATCGGTCCCAGGAGTCATACGAATACCTATGACAGTCGCCGAAAGCCTGACAACCGGTCTAACGTTACGATATTGGCATTGCCCAGTAACGGGGTTGCGGAGTTCTGATGGCAGTCGTTCTGTTTAAAATACTGGTATTCAGCCGCATTTAGTTAGACTGGAAGCTAATCCCAACATAGACATAGTTCTAAGAACAATAAATCCATTTCTCCAAAGGTGAATTCACTTTTAGTAAGTTCTCTGAATTCAGGTTCGCTGAGTGCGATTAATGCCATTCAAATGATTATTAATTAGCCCTTTGAGGGCTAGTAAATAACAATCTTATAGTTAAAAGTTAACCCACATAACAGATCATAAAACTTAAATCAAATAATTTATTTGTATTAAACATTTCTGATCATACAATCATAGGATAGCACTCTTGATGTTTTAAAATAACATAGTACATCAAGTTCTTCCTGAAGAGGTTTACAAATGAGTAATCTCCATCGTCACATTAATTTGATTTTAAATGTCGTTTGAGACAAAAATAAATAAATTCTAATAAAAATCTAAGTACAGTCAGTATGTAACACACCGGACTATCTCTACATTGTAGTAATAGTTCTCACTCGGTGTAATAGATGGCACCACCACCCCTGAAATAGTAGAGAGAATAATACCATAAAAACCTTATGAATGGACTCCGAATAAAGGTCGCCGAGTAAGATAACTTTAGTAGAGTTTCAGTACCTACACTGTTGAGCAATGAATCTGGGTTACTAACATAAACCATAATATCTCGGTAAACATAGTTTAATATTTTAATAGGTAGGTATTTAATTGGATGAAAGGTTTTAAGAAAAGTAAATAACAAAGATTTTGGCAAATTTTTTATAAATAATAAAAAGTAACTATTTTTATTATTAATTAAGTATCATTTTTATTTTTTATTAAAGAAAATAGTAAAAAAAAAATAAAGCCAGGTTTAAAATAAAAATATAACAAGGAGGCTTTGTTTGGTAAACGTTTGGTTTCGTTCGTTCGTAAAAAGCGTTACCAAAGGGAATATAATATATCCTATCAACTTTTTTGGAAGATAATTATCGCGAAAGCGTCCTTGTTATATTTTTATTTTTAAACCTGGCAATATTACAGTTTTTTACTATTTTCTTTAAACATTGTTTTGTTTATGTTGGTGACCCGGATTCATTGCTCCCGAGTGTGTAAATACGAGATAATAGATAATAACAAAAGAATATATATACTATAACTGCCTCGTTGATCTAGTGGTGGTAAGCGTGACTGCTGATCGTGAGGTCCTGTGTTCGATCCCCAGGTCGGGCAAAGTGTTATTGGGTTTTCTGAGTTGAATTCCTCAGTAACAGTCCGGAGTTTGAATTTGTTCCCGGTTAATGGCAATAGGCTTGCCCCCATGGCATTTAAAAATAACGGTGAAATGATGGTGTTACTATATACCTCCGCCCTACCCTTCGGGGAATACAGGTGTGATGTTATGTTTATGTTATATTCTATAAATATTAACCTGATAATAATTTGAGCAGGTCGGCAAGGATGACGCTGACCCTGCAGCAGTCCATGCTCACGGTCCTGGACTGGGGACAGTCAAGACTGGTAAGTTACAACAGCATCTAGTAGTACAGCTTCTTGTGAAAGTACTACCACCATACCCATTTCTGTCTCCAAGCAGTATTGCTGTGTTTCGGTTTGTTTTACTTCATTTAATTGTTCTTCCCAGGTGTGAAAACGGATCTCATCATCGACACCTGCAACGCTGGAGTTGGTCTGCTAGCCGTTACGCTGGACGGACCTTCCAGGGTCGCCATGGACTGTACAGACGTCGATGAGGGCTACAAGGTAATAACCATCAGCTTATTAGATCTTGAACTTCCTTAGCTGAATATAGGCTACCCAATAGACCACAATATAGGAGTGATAGCCTAGCGGATGAACGCTTGCCTTCCATGCAAGAGGGTCGCATATCTGACTTTGCAAATTCATGTGCGAATCATAATTTGATTATCACTTGCGTTAACGGTGAAGGAAAAACATCGTGAGGAAACCAAAAACCTAAGAGCTCCAAAAAGTTCTCGATGGTGTGTGTAGTTCGCCAACCCGTACCAGGCCAGCATTGTGGACTAAGGCCTAAATCCTTCTCATTCTGCAAAGAAACCCGTGCCCAGAAGTGGGACAGTAATGGTCTGCTATAATCGATCGTTAATTGAACATCACCATAATCTTCCTTGGTGAACAAATCAGTGGTGGTTATAGTACGGCACAACTAAGAACTCGCATTGGCAAACTTGATGGAACAACCAATGGCAGTCCCTCATTTTCGCGCCACTCACACTTATTGCGTAAACGTAATTCTGGGCTTGAAGTCGTACTCAATTTCGAAGTGATCAGTACGGAGCCTGCCGATGCGACTTCTTTTTTGTGTTGTATTGTAGTATCTTGTTATTAGCTCGCTAGAGGTTGCTAATGCCTCATTCTCTTAACTAAAACCTTTAACTGCCTTTCGTAGCTAAACTTCAGGTTATTCTTGTCGCCAGGTACGTTACACGCCTCTGGCTCCTGGTTTCTACTACTTGAGCATCAAGTACAACGGCGCACACATCGTTGGATCACCGTTCAAGATTGAAGCCACCGGTAGGTTCCTTTGCAGCTTTATTTCTATCAAAAAAATGGAAACTTGTAGAAGCTTTTTTGACTAACATTTGATGTACTTTATTTTCGTTACTTACTTCTACTATAGTTACTTTACAAAGCTCCTATTAGCATCCGTGTCGTTCTATATTAATGTTGTCTTGTACAGAAAGGGAATTAAAAGTTTCATCAGTTTTCAAATTCATTTCTTTCCAACATCGTGGGCACATAATTATTTTACTTTTTCAAACGCTTGAACGGAACAGACCAAAGCATGGAAAATGATGTATAAATATTCGGTAGCAAAGATCAAAATTGCCTTTTGCCTCCATACGACGTAGTAGTGCCATGTTATGTCTTTGATTTGATTTAAGAAGTTTTATTGTAAAAACCATGATATCAATCAAATCGGTGATTAAATAATTTGACATAACTTGTGTCTGTCACCATGTCACCATAATATCCTGTCAAAAAATACTTGTATTTTCATTTCTATAATGTTGGCAATACGTAGTTGGTAAAATAGTTCGTTTCTTGGACTGTGCAAGCAAAAATAGACCTTAGGGGCATAACATTTTCATCACCCCTACTGTGCAATCATTTGTCTTCTCCTCAATTTCCATCGCGACTTTCCATTAGGGTTTCGGTTCTTATTACGTTTTTCTTTGATTCATCTATCCATAACGGTAAACAGTTTATTAGTAAACTCATGGAAGTAGGTTTTACAATTGTATGATATTTTAAATATTATATGCTCTGTCATGGTTACACAAGCTGCTGATATAACAAGGTATCAAATATATCAAGGAAATTAAATTAATGACCTAATTTATTCTGAACTTTTGTCACAGGTGCGAACCTAGCTGAAATTGGAGCACAAGAAACCTCATCAGTAACAGTGGAAACAGTTCAGAAAGTCGCCAAGTCTATGCAGAAGCAGGGCCCAGTGCTGCCCGTCTTCAAGTCAGACGCCACTAAAGTCACGAGCAAGGGCATGGGCCTGAAGAAGGCGTATCTCAACAAGCACAACCAGTTTACGGTTCACGCTGGTGATGCTGGTAAGTTTAAGGAGTTTTGGTTAGAGATCATCTTTGCATGACAACCGGGCAGATCATAGAAGACTGCCAGTTAACATCATTGCAATAAAATATTGTACTTTGCCTTTGGTGAGCAAATAAATTGAATTGATTTGAAACAGGTGTTGATGTGATATCTTACTGCCGTCACAGTTAAATCAAGTTATTTCATTCAGAAAACGATGGCGTTCTCAAACGCGGAGGATGGTCTTTCCGACTTTAGGCAGAGCAGAATTTTCATATAGAAAATAGCTTCTGCCTATTAATTTGGAATCTTCTATGAGTTGCTTTTACAAAACGAATTTGTAGACTTCTAATTTTTTTAGACCATAATTATCCACTTATTGCATCTAACATACAGTTTAATTGGCACTTATCTTCAGCTTCGATAAAATCTTCTTTCTTCCTTCAGGTAACAACATCCTCTACGTCGGTATCTATGGGCCCAAAGGTCCCTGTGATGAGGTCCAGCTCAAGCACAAGGGTAAGAACAACTATGAGTGCTGGTACGTCGTCAGGGACAGGGGAGATTACATTGTCATCGTCAAGTGGGGAGATGACCACATCCCCGGATCTCCTTACAAGGTTGAGGTCTAAGGGTTGAAAGGTGAATGGTAGCGCATGCAGAACAAAGTTGAAAGAATTTTGGATGATTTTTAGGATCAGAATTAGAATTTGCAAATTCTGTGGGATTTCTGTTGGATTCCTTTTTCTAGTGAAACACATTGGTCCTATTTTTTTCTTTGCTAGATTTTAATTAAAAGAATTGCAATCTGTATGCGTTATCATCGTTATTAATTAAGATACGTTATTTTTTCTTAAAACATATTCAGATATAGACTTAGGATTGGCATCTAAATGTCTTCTCTTCATCTTCTTGTTTAACTCTAGCAAAGACTTTGTATTTCCGAGTATTAACTTTTTGAGAGAATTTGAAGGATTAATTAACTTTACCAATCAATATATGACTATAAGCAATAAAGACAAAAATATTATTTATAATGATTGTGGAGTCTACATTTTTGGTTGCTATTTCTTAGATATATCTAAGTATGTTTTAAGTTCTCTATTTTCTATCATCAAAAGCTTGATTATATAGGTACAGGATAACGAAAAGGTTTCTGTATCCATCTTAAATTGATCTCTTATAGACAACTTCTTGTTTGTTAAAACCTTTTCTATATCCGTCCCGTGTTTTTCTTGGTCCTTCATTATTGGTAATTTATTTAAAATCATCAAATTGTCATCGCAATTTCCTATTATATTTAGGCATTTTTTCGGAAGTTCTAACAAGTATAGATATACGTAAATAAATAATGAAAAATACAGAATTTATTTGTTTTATGTACTGCGACAACGATGTCGAATTTTCAATTGTAATGTCGATAGATTATTGTTTTTTTTTGTTTAATTTGTTTTCTTGTATCTTTTACGTTCTTCTTATTCGTTGGAGTAATTTTTATTTACTTTACGTTGCTTAGTTAGAAGTGGTAGGCGTATTTGTGTAACTCCAATTTTATAATGTTTTTTTACTAAAATCTAAGTCATGTCGTAATTTTAGGGCTAATTTTTTATATAATATTTTTGTCAGACTGATTTTTTTATTAATTAGTTAGGCAATTTTTCTATCGATATTTTACACAACAGTCGACTGACAGAATAATTTCGGTATTTGTCAAAATTATATTTATTTTTGTGTCATTTTGACAAATATTTTTTCTTTCTCGTTGTCGTATGTACAGTATTCTGGCTAATTTTATATGATTCTCGTTTAGTATTTAGGGCGACTAAATGACAATACATATAAAGTATTAACTCAAAAATATTCCCTTTAATTTATAAGTTTAGCGAGACACAATTTGCTGTCCAAGAATTTTTGCGAATTTTTACTATTTTTTATTTTACTTTTTTAACAAATTCCTCTACGTCTTTTTTTATTAAAAGTTACATTAGTCAGAGGATTTTTTAAGAAATTCGCTTAAAATTTTTGATTGCCAACTTTTTGTAGATATTTCTAAATTCGTCTAGATTTCTACTTAAAGTTTGTGTTGTTTATTGTGCCTTAGCATTCTCATTTTAAGTATTATGTATCTGCTTTCTAATTTTTGTATGGTTTGTATGGACTTTGCCTACGTAGGTAGAATGATCCCGTATTTGTAAATACCTATTTTAAGTGTTTAATTATTATAATGTATTTTGCGACTGTTAACTAAATAAAAAGAGGAAAGTTCTAAAAGTTGTTTTATTCAAACCTTCGTTTAGTTTTATTGTTCTCTTCTACATTTTCTTTTGTTTTCTTCTTTTCGTGTGGTTAGTGACTAATCCGGTGTCAGAGTTTATGGCCATGGGCCTCTGACTTGACTTCACATGCCGTCGAGAAATATCTTTCAGGCACGCTAGTCTCCTCACGATGTTTTCCTTCACCGTTTTTAAGCAAGTGATAATTATACAATACGCACTTGAATTCGAAAAGTCAGTGTGGTGCGTGCCTTGGTTTCGAACTCGCGACCTATGACTTGGCATTCCGACGGTCACACCAGTAGGCTATCACTGCTGTTATTTTCTTTTGTAATATTCACTTTGTAAAATATACTTACGGGTGTCACTTGTGCAGTTATCCTGACAACGTCATCCTGAGATCTCAACCATTTTGTATCAGTTGCGAGTCCCCTCCATCTCCGAAGCCAGTTATGTTACCGGACTGAATTTGAGGGGAGTTGAGATCAAAATTAAACCAAATCAAAAAAAAAAAATTCACATAAACCAATACAGGTGCTTATGAAAAGTCGAATTTAGATGCACGGTTCCAATTAGTCGTTGATGACTTAAAAGCTTAACCTTAGATGACTTAAAAGAAGCAGTAAGTATCTAATTCAAATTCCAGACGTCTTGGTGGAATAGTTTCCAAGATACGAGGTGTCCGACATCACAGTTTTGGACACATAGACTTGATAGATCTAAGATCTTGATTGAATCTAAGGTTGTTAGCTATTTGATTAAATCCTACATTGTGTTTGTGAATTTTTCACTTATTTTGTGTGAGTAGACGTACTGCGATTCTTCTGGTATTCGTATAAATTAAGCCATAGACGAATAACAATTCGTCTATGATTAATCTCAATGTCTCTGTAAATGGGCGGTAAAATACTGCTGTTGTAGAAAGGTTCAATAAAAAATACACAAATATAATTCTTGGCATAGTTGTAATTAATTTTTAATCAATTTTAAGTAACAAAAAATGATTTCGTTCATTTTCATCTATAAATCTTAAAACGAGAACGCTAGAAAAAGCGAAAACTAACGTAAAACGAAAAAAAAAATTACTTACAAAAATATCGTATTCATAATAATAAGTTTACACTTAACTTAAAAAAAAAATCAAATTACAATATCACATTTCTACTTACAATAGAGAGATATTGGCGATTTTTATTCCCTTAAATCCAAAGTTTGAAAAAAAATTGGGTATAACTCTTGGCTCATTGTCATGATACAGTAAATATACAATAGTGCTTACTTAACAACAAATGATCGGAAGAAATACTTATTGCCGTTATTTAACATTAAAGAAAAAAACATATTTATACAAGAAAAAATAAAGATTTGGCTAATTTGTGACAGACAGACGGCCATCTTGCCCCGCGGACCCCTAACGAATAACCACAACCTAACATTTTTTTTAATAACTAAAAAGATCAATAGCAAATTAATTTAGAAGGAAAATAGACATTCCTCCAAAAATAGTCACTCTTTCCCGTTCCATCTCCTATCACATTTTTTTTTATTAATTTTACCTACTAACGCTGATTCGTTCGAAAAATTAAAACAAATCAACAGTTTCTGTGTTCGTATACTTGAAACTAGTCTAAAAAATCGATGTACGAAGGGCCTATTAAGTATGGAAAATAGGAATACTATACAATTCCGATGTACGCCATCTACCCCTGAGTTCTTAAGGCTAATATAATTGAGCATAAGCACTTTTAGATATTAAAAAGTAAACAAAAAAAACTTTTTCTTCAATAAATTTCAAGGATTCTTTTCTCAAAAAATCGTATTCGTATTTACAAAATATTTACAAAAAGTGCACCTTTCATTGTGTGACGTAAAAGAAGCGATTTTGGCCACTCATAAATGTATTATACACATGGGGATTTTTTTTTAACATTAGAAAATATATTCGACCCGCGACGGCTTAGTAATAATTAACTTAATTTTTTGTTCGTTAAAACAGTTTAAAACACAGGAAGAATACATTTTCCAAAATTTTTGGACAAAATATAAGAATACTAAAAATGATAGTTGTACGATAGATAAAGCTAAAAAAAATACATAATATGATCTAAGTAGGAACTGAGTGCAAAATGTGATGATTAAAGAGATCTATTATTCTTAATGAATACAATAAAAATGCAACTGAAGTGAGAAGTGAAGTACTTGTGATAAAATTGTGTTCAAGTCATTCAAGTCACTTGTATCGCTACAAATACTTGTTTACAGGAACTTTTTGATTCAAATATTATGTTTTATTCCTTATGTTAATTGTGAATAAATTATATCAAATATGTAGATACCAATGCAGTCTCACTCTAAAAATTTTAACGTGATCTAAAAAATAAATTCCAAGATTGAAAAAAAAATACCAAAAAAAATTGATAAAATAAACTCTAAATATTGAGATGCGATTTGTTCGTTACTTTAACAAAATGTAACTAAAAATTTGAGTTACTAATATAAAATGATACAATTTTTACAAATTAAAGTAAAAAAAAAATACAAAATATTTCAGGGTCCAAATTATGCATCGATAAAACATTATGCTTTTATTACAGAAAAATAAAGAAAATAAAAAAGATATCAAATATGACTCTTCTTAAGTTTTGACCGTATTAAAGATTAGTTTTCTTTTACTCAGTGAAAATTACTATGAATCCGAGTTGCTACGAATGTTTGATCGATAATTGTAAAGTGCTGAAAAAATTTGAACAAAGACAAACTAATAAAAAACACATCAAAAGCATGAAAATTCAACATATGCTTCAGATAAAAATATCTCATATTTCTATACCCATATCACAAATATAAAAATTCAATTCAATACGAATCGTGATTTAACAAGTCTTTTTCTCAAAACTAATTCAGCAATCTAAAGAATGATAATTACCATCGACCGTTTAATTGGCGATCAAACTCCCGGATCAACTAGGTTGAAACGAAACAACCGTAAAATAAAAACTAATCAATAATCCGTAAAACTCGAAAATAAATCCGAAAACACATTCATACCCATAAAATTTTGTTATCTACTCACAAAATTTCGAGTATCCATACAATTTTATTTCTAAAAACATGAATTTTGTTTTTCTAACGATAAAACTGTAATACCATTGTCTTCGAGAGCGAGATTCTAAATATTTTTTTAATATTTCGTTAATTATACAACTAGTAATACCATCATAAGTACATACTATAGCGAGTGTACCTACGGTAAGTTACTGCTTATCCTTGTGCGATAATGCATGAGGGAGGATGTGTTCCGCGGGCAGCAGTGCCGAGGGCTGATGAGCGTAATTCCTGATCTGATGCAGGGATATCAGTTGGTTAGGGAAAGAGTTAGGCTGCTGCTTGCCTTGTTGGAAGTGGAGGGGATCGTAGAGATACGGCCGCGTGGGTAGGGCGCTGTGGTGCGACAGCCCGTTGAGATGAGGACCCATGGAGTTGATGGGTGTAAACGCCGAGTTCGCTGCGGATGACACAGGGGGCTGGATGCGATCGTCCTGGCTTTCATGCTGAGCGAACAGAGCTCGCTGCTGTTGAAGCTGCTGCTCATGATGGTCGTCGCTTTCCCGCTGCTGATGGTAACCGCCTTCATCAGACATATGCGCCGCTGAATCGGGGCTGATCTTCGGCCAGTAGGGATGGTCGCCGAAAGGCACTGCCGTGGGCGCAGCCGCTCCCAAAGACCTATTCAACCCACTCAATCCTAAAGCAGAAATCGGCGGCCGCTTGTCGGCTCTCTCTGCATGCTTGTTCATGTGCTTACTTAAGTACGTCTCCTGCGTATAACTCTTGCCACAATACTGGCATATATGGGTCTTCAGGTGTTTGGATTCTTTGTGTTTTGGGATGTGTTCGAGGAGGTCCTTCTCGTGGGTAAAGCACTTGTAGCAGGAGTTGCATTTGAATGGTTTGTCGGTCTGGTGGCAGCGGCTATGGCTTTGGAGGTTGGAGAGTTGGGAGAAGGCTTTGGTACATCCAATCTGGGTGCAGCGGTATGGTTTGTCTCCTGTATGTGTTCGGATGTGCTGTTGGAGGTGCGACAGCTGGGTGAACTTCCTCTGGCAGATTTCGCAGCGGTAAGGCTTAATCCCCAGGTGGATGCGGGAGTGTTGCGCCAGGTATGAGGAGTTGGCGAAGGCTTTTGGACACTGCGTGCAGCGGTAGGGCTTCGCTTCACGGAGGTGGATCTGGGTGTGCAGCTGCAGGTCCGCTTTCGAGCCGAAAACCTGAAATGAATGGAGAAGAATTCTGTTAGTTACAATGATATACTGGAAAATATTTTTTTAGGCGGATAAAACTTTGAAATAAAATAAAGACAGGTTTATTTTTGGCATAAAAATAAAAGAACAGTTTGAATACAACTTTACTGTATCATTTAAGACACAAAATCTCTACCGGATTATAGAATAATCAATAGTAATTTACAAAATTGTATGCTTGCACCACAAATCAACAAAAAAGTCGATTAGTATAACTGCAAGCTACTAAGACCACCAAATGATTTCCAACACCGTTGTAAACATCATTGAAATCATCAAAAAGTGAATTTCGCCCTTGAACGACATCCGCGGGCAGCCGGAACAAATGATTCTTGGTCTTTTTTTTTATTTGCCCAACTCTTAATAAAGGCAGGATGTCGGCTTCACGGCGTTTTCCACGCGCAGTAATCGCTTTGACTTCCTTGTGTACGTCTGGGCAATCAGAATCTTTGACTCAGCTTCTGTTACTGTATTGTGTGTGAGATTTACCATAAAAAGCGTTCTAAAGTAAAGGACTTCAGATTTTGAATATCAGGTTTTAATCATTGATACTGTGCCAATAGGAGGGAAAATTCTTAAACTAGAATAATATATTTCAGTGGATATATTGGTGTTTATCTCCTTAGCTATAAATAGCATGAAATTAAAGTAGTACATTTTAGATGTCTGCAAACTCAATACCGAATTAACATTATCGAAGACTGAATTTTAAATAACTATTTGTATACACGTGCCAACAATAGCCTGTACTTTCGGCGGCACTGTTCGCACACTAAAGTGTTTCTGTACACCATTGATACTCTTTGTGATATCCCAAATTAGTTTCTAACTTAAAACTGACACGTCATCTCTTAGAATCGTTTTCATCTAACAATGAGGCTGCTAGCCACGTTCCTTCGGGCGCTGCCGATCCCCAATCAAATTATAATGATCACAGAAGCAATGACAATAAAGTTCAAATTATATTATCATCAGTTGATGCTGACGGTTGTAGAGTCTAACAATGAACGTTAGGGAATGTATTTGATAAAATGGATGTTGCAGACGGTTTTGGATTTAAATAAGGTTTGAATAGAGTTCGTTTTAAAGATAAAGCTGTGTGTTTTGATTTTGCCGGCCGGATTCGTTCGGTAGCACGTTGCATGACTAGCGAGAAGTACGAGACACGAACGCAATTGGTCACAGATGGAACATAATTAAAGTTTGGGGCACTACTTAATGTTGTGAAGCTGTAGATTCGAGGTGGTGGATGACTTTTAATAGGTCTTCGTGAAGGATCGCCTGGTGAGGAATCTGTGTTAAATTGGTGGAACTAGGAATGTCGGTTGGGTAAATCGGTTGCTATAGTTAAAGGATGCTGTACCATTGCTTTAAATAACCTTTTGGATTTAAAGAACACGACATCAAACGACTTTGTTAGTATAAGTCTTCAAGCAGCTAAGAATGACAAAATTGATAAACGTCTGATAACGATATCAATAATATTGTAGAAGAAAGAATGAATGTTTCGTGTCTATATTTTAAACAAGACACAAGAGATACCAATCTATTAGTCAACAACAATAACCTAAAGCTTAGTCTTAGGTAATCGTAAACAGCACAAAAACTAACTTGACAATTCAATTGCTGGAAATCTGACAATGCGTCAACAATACCAAGTAATTGAATAATAAGAAAAAATACTAAATATATTAGTGAACATTTAACAGCAGACGGACATCATTCAGCTATTGACTGTAATGTATTTATCGTCAATATACCATTGTCCTCTTACATTCATAAAATTCAGTTTCCTTCAATAGATTCGAGGTTTTGGTCTGTAGAAATCTGATCAGCGAAGAATTACTTCAGAATTTAAGATTGTCTTATCTTTTTTTTTTATTCTTGAATTGGTCGCGTTTGGCCGATGAAACACGAATCCAAGGAAAGGAGATATAGAGGGATTCTTGTATACCCCTCTGACTCTCACATACACACAACGGAACACAGTAAACTACTTGGCTTTAATGTTCAGGTGGTAGCTAGCCAGGCGGACCGTATAGATCTTACCACCAAGCGTGCTGGGTATTATTGAATCTTACAACACGCGTCTATTCCCACCGTACGGTGAGGAAGTTTTATATTCTTACCCATCCCCCCTTCATAATATCTAGACCATTCTTCAAGTAGTCTTTATTACTCAAGTGTTTCATGGAGTCCCTTGTTTTTTTTTTCTTTTTCTTTTCACACAGTTCATTATCATAATTAGTTAATTAATTCTGCATTTAAATCATTTGTAGTTGTTCTTCTCTCGTGACGGTTTGACCTATATGAGAATAGCTCATGTCATGGTGAAAAGAGTATCTAGTCAGCAAGGTTGGTAGCGGAGCTGACTGTCTAGGGTGCACCGGAGGTACTTAAGTATCGTCACTGATGGAGGCTAATTAAGTATACCCACCCAAGAAGAACATGGTCTACTTAGTTGTCGGCAATAAGATTGACAAGCATACCATGTTGGGACTCAGTGCATAATATCAGTAAGCACATTGGGTCTCCCACGCGAACGTTCAACGAGTATTCCCAAGGCGGGTTGATGTCAGACAGGCGCCCGGTCATAAAACAATAAGCCAAAACCTCTAACAACATGGATTTATGAAATACATGTTGTACCGACCCCACCTAGTGTGGGATAAGGGCAGGGAGAAGAAAAAGAAGACTGATAGAGGCTAATTGTATTTGTACTTATTAGCATTTTGTTACTAACAGTTTTTTTATCTAAAAGACTTTTCCTTAGTCGCTATCAAAATATTATACAAAAAAAAAATTCATATTCACATCAATGGTTATTATTATAGTATAAGCCATCAAAATTCAACAAACTATGCTTTATTACCTAGAAAATTTGGCTTCCAAAGTGGTTTCGTTAAAAATAAACCTGTATCATTACAATTGGCCTTGGTAACTGGTTTCACAAGCTATATGTGTTACTATATGCAACATTTTTTCACAAAATTTTTATTCCTTACTATGTTCTGTTTTTTAGGAGTTTCAATATTCATACATAAATAAACTCACGCCTTTTCCCCATGGGGGTAGGCAGAAACTATAGAACGCCACATGCTACGACCTTTACATACCCCTTTCGCTTCATCCACATTCATACATCTTGTCATACACGCACGCCGGTTGAGAGTACTACGCACCTGACCTTTGTGAAGAACATCACCAATAACATCGATGTATGTCTTTCTAGGACGTCCTCTACCGGCGTTTCCATTGACATCCGTCTTATAAATTCCTTTTGTTAATCGCCGTTCACTCATTCTCTCAACTTGACCAAACCACCTAAGCATACCTACTCCTTTCAATTTTTGTCACTACATCATCTTTTAAACCGCATCTTTGTCTAATCTCATCATTTCTCAATCTATCATTTAAAGTTACACCGCACATACTTCGCAATTTTCAATATTCAAAGAGGATAGAACCTTTGAGGTATAAGCCAATTTATTTCTTTTTTCAAAGTTGCGGCACACATTGCAACTGGTATACTGCGTGACAGGGAAATTTTACCTATTCCTTGAAAGGGATTACTAGAGGTCAATAGCGACAATTTAGTTCAGTTAACTAGAGGTCAAAACTTGATGATCACCCAGTATATGGGTAGAAGAGACTTGAACAAACAAAAAAATGACAGCAATATGGTGCCCTAAAGTGTCACACTACCAAAATATTTGGAGGTAAAGATCGCCATTTATGAGAACAATGACATACATAAATAACATAATTAGCCCACTACTCGTCCCACTGCCGGGCACGGGCCTTTTCTCAGAATGAGAAGGGTTGGCAGACTACACACACCATCGAGAATTTTATGGAACCCTGTCAGGTGTGCAGGTTTCCTCACGATGTTTTCCTTCACCGTAAACGCAAGTGATAATCAAATTCTGATCCGTACATGAATTCGAAAAGTCAGAGGTACGGGACTGGGATCGAACTCATACCCTCCTACATGGAAGGCAAGCGTTCAACCGCTAGGCTATTACTACTTATTTTTTGAGAGTAATGACAATCATTAATAATTAATTACGGGAGTTGATAGATATGGTGCTTTCTTGTACTCAGATGAAGCTCTCTCAGTTTAAAAAACAAAACTGAACAGTTACCCTATGAATCCTAAGGTTTAAAATTGGAACACTGTCAGAAATATAGGTACCTATAGCAATAGCTTCGTCCTATGGGATTTAATAGTCCAAACGAGTGACGATGCTTAGGCTGGTTTTAGAGTCACGCTGACCGTCGGCGCTGACAGCCGAAACGTATGACTTCCCCTTCAGCGCTGACCACCGCACGCGCTGATTATTCTAAAACGCTTCAAGACACTCAAAGCTCGTGGCCCGCGACGCTTACTAATCGCGCTGGCGAAAGCAGCACTGTAAAACCAGCCTTAAGTACGTCCGGCGCACCCTGGGCAGTCAGCCCAGCTACCAAGGTTTCTGACTGGTAAATCCTCTCACCACGGCATCAGCTATTCTCGTATAGGTCAAGAGGAGATGGAATTTAATTCATCATTGGTAAAATATATAGGTAGATGTACAACAATATCTTTACCTAACCGATAGATATGGCAGGATTTCATGTTTGTATGCAAAATTAACGGCGCAACGAGTATTCCCAAGGAGGGTTGATGTCAGGCAGTCGGCCGGTCATAAAACAGTAAGCCAAAACATCTAACAACATGGATTTAAGAAATACATGTTGTGCCGACCCCACCTAGTGTGAGATAAGGGCAGGAAGAAGAAGATGCAAAATTAAAATTACTGTAGTGATTTATGTATGTGTTATTGGGTTTTCCGTGTGGAATTCCTCAGTAGCAGCCTGGAGTTCGGATTTACAAGAGACTTAAACACGACGGCGAAATGAGGGCGGTACAATATACCTCTGTCCAACCCTTGAGGATGAGGCGTGATGGTATGTAATATTTTCCTTAACTAGTGGAAAGAATTGTTAAGTTTAACTATTATCTAATAGACAAATCAAACTACCTACAAGAGTCAATGATATTGTTGTATCATTGTAATTTTAAAATGGTTATCAATTATTATTGCTATTAATTACAAAGCTGGTGTGTATTTATTGCTTGTAGGAAATAATGAAACCAGCGAACCGTGATGTCGGATGTATATCTGTTCATGCTGTTAGGATAATTCTTAGTGCCTTTATTTGAGTAAACTAACAGATAACTAACTAGTAGATATCTACTTGGAATATTTCAATATATTTTTTTGGGTTCTCAAATAATTTTAACAGATTTGAAGCAATGCAGCGTACGTGAAATAATATAATTATACAAGGAGCTAGCTAGTGGCTAAGTAACAACCACGCGGATCTTACGATTGGCGAGGTTAAGCTACGCTTGTCGCAGTTTGTGGATGGGTGATCGCACATCGAGACACCTCCATGACTCGGAGAGCACATTAAACAGTAGGTCCCGGATGACACACGAATATCTACAACAGTAGTTACGGGAAGTCAGAAGCCCGAACGTCTGACAACCGGTCTAACCTTAGGATATTATACTGGTATTCAGCCACATCTGGTTAGACTGGTAGCTGACCCCAACATAATTGGGAAAAGGCTAGGCAGAATGAACAGCATAGTGAAGGCTCGCCCCCTATTACATGGGACTTAAACATAACTGGCGAAACGAGGGTGTATTAAAAACACCTCTGCCGAACCTTTTGCGGAATAAAAGGCGTGAAGTTATGTTATTATTAGTACTTTACTTACGATCTTAGGGAAGACTATTTTTTAAATTAATTAAACATGTATTATAAGATTTTATAAATTTCAATTAATAAATGAAATAGCTCCCGATAAAGCTGGCGATACATTTTAAGACAGACAAGGTATTTTGACAAAGATTGATATTTTAATGCTAGATAAGGGTCACATGGGTACCAAAGAAATTCTGTCAGATTTTAAAACGGGTAGAACACACTAAAACCAAAAGATAAAACATGACAGCTGTCATAATAACCCTATTAAAATCAAGACAAGATGACGTAAGGGTTGAAGGGATAAGGGTTATTAAACACTGGTCATCTGTTACTGCTATCCCGCTGAAGAAAAATGTAGTGCGGTGGAGGGTTGAAAAAAAAAGGTGTAATTTTAAATGTTTTTTTTTGGGAAGATATAGGCACATATCTATAGGTATGCTATACCTACGCAAGGTATAGTGTGAATATGTGCCTATGTATAGAACTGATGTCTTTAATATCTATCATTCGCGTGGCTGCTACTACTATAAGTACCTACTACTACTACTATTCTTGTTTATGATTTTAAAATCGGCATTTTTTCTGGCTACACAATGTAAAAAAAAGTTAGTCTTTTTTTTTATACAAAATTTAAATCTAGCTTCGTCGCAGCAAGTCACTCAAATTTCTTTTACGTTTCCATCTCGAACATCCATTATTATTACCGAGGGTCTTTGCTCAGCACTGGGTTAGAAAAAAAACAAAATTCAGGAAGAAGATTGCAATCCTATAATATCTTAAACAAATCATCAAAATCTAAATAATTCTAAAAGTATTTCTACACGTGACTGACGATCTAGGCATGCATTATTTATTAAACACAAAGGCCTTATGAATATCCACAGGCATTTTTAGAAACATATTTATATCTACTGAAGTTATCGACGCATCTAAAATCAGGTTTAGCAAGTTACCATTCAACATGTCATAATCAATTTCATTGCTGATCAGACAGCAAAAGTATCAGTTTATCATACCGTGATAATTTTTGGAGACGTTTGGGGAAAATTTTGTTAAAAATCAGTTTGGTGTGACCATCGTATTCATATCTTTGAAGTGCTAAATCTATTAGTTAATCCCAATGGATTTAGCACTTTGCAATATTGTTTCAGCAGAGTTATAAGAATCTAAACATAACATAACATATTAGCCCATTACTGTCCCACTGCTGGGCACGGGCCTCTTCTCAGAATGAGAAGGGTTTAGGCCTTAGTCCACTAGGCTGACCTGGTGCGGGTTGGCAGACTACATACACTATCGAGAACTTTATGGAGCCCTCTCAGGTGTGCAGGTTTCCTTACGATGTTTTTCCTTCACCGGTAACGGTAAGTGATAATCAAATTCAGATCCGCACATGAATTTGAAAAGTCGGATATTTGAAAAGTTGAAGATACGGGCCGGTATCGGATTCAGAGCCAAGAATCAGAACAGTATAAGAATCTACTCAGGCATTTTAAACAGGTAAATGAGCACTTCCACCTAAACCTGCTGCAGCGCTTTCTACTGATGAATTTTGGCGTCCCCATTTCAGCATAGAAACAAGGCTTTAAAACACAAAAAAATGGAAACTAATTTTCTTAAAACCCTCCAGTTTTCACCAGCAAAAAGTGTAGGCCGACAAAAAGGGGCAAGCCACGACAGGCGACTTTTTGCCGCCCCAAAATTATTATTAATTGTAAGCATACATTCTGTCTGTTTATCTGTGGACATTAGACCCTGGCTAGGGGCGAATTTTCCCCTAATAAGGTATAGTTTTTGTCCGCACAGATTAATTTTCGCGAAAGCTTAGGGTTTCAAAATGGCTGCCGTTTTGACGTTTTTTGGCTGAAAAATTGTGTACAAGATTTGTGGTGGGTTGTTTGCGTTGGTATTATCATGTTTTTGTCTTCGGGGATCAGCACAAGTGCAAATACAAGTAAATTTTGACATATAAATAAAGTTAGACGTCATAGAATAATATTGCACAGACTGCGGTTCGCAAAAGTCGTCGTTTATTAACGACTAGCTGTGTGCTCACGGCTCCGCCCGCGTAAGAAGTATTCCAGTAATAAATATAGCCTATGTAACTCAGTGATAATGTAGCTTTCCAATGGTAAAAAAAAATTTGAAATCGGTCCAGTAGTTTTTAAGTTTGTTCGTTACATACAAAAATACAAATCTTTCCTCTTTATAATATTAGTATAGAAGAATAATATACCACCACTAGACCAACTGCCTCATTGGTCTAGTGGTGGCAAGCGCGACTGCTGATCGTGAGGTCCTGGGTTCAATCCCCAGGTCGGGCAGTGTTATTGGGTTTTTCCGTGTGGAATTCCTCAGTAGCAGCCCGGAGTTTGGATTTGTGCCCGGTTGCTGGCAATAGGCTCGCCACCTATTACACGAGTCTTAAACATTACGGTGAAATGAGGGTATTACTATACACCTCTGCCCAACCCACCGGGGTATGCAAGCGTAATGTTTAAAAATATAATATGACAGGTTCGTATTTTTATATTTTCTTGCATCATATAATTAAAATTACAAAATATATTTTTAGTTAGCAATGTCAGACAAGCAAACTCGCAAATACAGCTAGAGACCACACTACGCTCGTACCGAAAGATGTCGTATCTGCAAATCCATGTCAACAAAATGACATATGAGTGACATAACATAGATTTATTTTTAAGACCGACCTCACGGCAGATTAGGTGCTGCTTAAATCACGTTAACAAATTTAATCTTTTCTTAATTCTAAACAGGTTCATTGGTTCGTTTATGTAAATAAGCAGCCATAAAAATGTTATCGTAAGTTCTTATTATAGACTATTTAAGGAAAAAAGTAAAAGTGATATCGTTTTCCGGATTTCACGCATTATAGTTCTCAAATGACTTCTTAATCAAAGATAAGTTCTCAAATAACTTCTCAACCAGAATATAGTTAATACTAGCTAGCGGTTTCACTCGCATCCTATGATAACTTATTCATGTACCCAGATAAAAAGGATTGTATCTCTTAATCCAGGCCATGGTTTACCTGTGTGCCAAATCTCATCCAAATCCGTTCAGCCGTGAAGGCGTGATTGATTAACAAACATCCAAATTAAAAAACTCACAAACATCCACACTTTCACGGTTATAATATTAGTTAGATAGTGGGATTTTTCGTGTGATTAGCCGTACTTTTTTTAAGATTATCATCGAAACAAATTAAATAAATGATTCGAACAGTTTGTAACAAAAAAAAACGTTAAAAAGAACTAAGTAGGTATCGGTCTAGGAAGTAACAAACGAGGAAAAGATTCACAAACTTCAATTACCGGCTTCCGAATTGATTACAATTCAATGGTACAGATAATGTAACGGAATTAATTACCTACTTATCCATTGAACAAATCAAATTATTCAATTAAAATTTAGTTAAACGATTAAATATTCATTGTCAATTGATTAATTATATTATTGAAGTGCGTTTTAATTGTTTGTGGTTTTAGATTTTTAACGGTAACATCTGATTATAAGTTGACTGAATATCAATGAATGATTTGAGAAAAACAAGGAAAATTATATTTGAATTTTGGTATGAAAAAACTGACGTAAATAATAAAATACAAGTGATTGTAAGGAATACATACATACCTACATAAATTCACGTCTTTTTCCCATGTGGCAGGCGAGAGAGATAATCTCAAATAAGTAGGTACTTCAAAAGAATAATTCAGGTAAGAAGTCATTTAAATCAAACAATTCTTGCAAAATTTTTGATTACATATTAACTTTTTCGCTAAACTACGAGATTTCTCCAATGAATTGTATTCTTGATCATTTTATCTGACTTTTTGTATTTCCAACAGAATTCTAATCGCTGGAGGATAATCGCGCGAACGGCTTGATTTTTTCAATTTTTCAAATTCAATCTAAAACTTGAAATGATTTTATAACTGTAAGCATAGCAAATTATATTTTTTCTATTATTATGTCATGTAAAATTATTGCTATTGAAAAAGTGTCGTTTTTCTCAGACGGCCCTGGCGTTCATGATTTTGGCGGCAAAAAGTTGATTCTAAGCCAATGTCACTATCGGCCATGCGTTAAATATTGCCGCAACCGTTGAAAAAAACCAAGTAATCTAGGTAAATAGCGAGAAATCAACCGGCAATGTTACTAAACACGACCAGCGATAAGTAGATTGATATTGTAAGTTTCGTATAGTAAAATAAAAAAATTGTAACATCGAAATTGTCATTTACGCGCTTATTGTGTAAGGGTGGTGCAAATTCGAATGTAGAAACTATGTCTACTACGTCACAAACTGACGTTTAAATTTTTTATAAAATCGTGTTTTATTACTGGATACTAAAATTAAGAGATAATATCTGCCTGACCTACATGACCCTCGGGAATTCCAGATTTTGGCAAAAATGTTCTTATGATAATGTTAGGTAGATATCCATTAGCCGTCTTTTAAATTTACGTAAACAGACGACTCTATTCAAATCCGCAAATCAAACATAATTAAGACCGAAAACGTAGGTCATCAAGACCACATCAAAGAATACTTGGACGAATTACTATAATCATCAAACGTGCTAAATAGATGTGCAATCCCAGTATATTGTGGGCACACATAGGTATGCTGCTGATCCTCTTCCCATAGACAATAATTTATTTAGTACTTATCAAGGCCTCGCAATATCCTACTAAACTGTTGTATTCCATCAATGTCTAAAGTCGCGTGTTATCAGATCAAATGCTGTCCAAATGTTAAGTAATATGGAATAATGATGGCGTCTCTAACGCATTTTATTGTGTCACATTTGAATAGTTTTAAACACTTGTGTGTACTACGGATTTGCTTGGTGTTTAAAAAAAAGGATTTAAAGCAGAATTTGAGCCACATTTGATTAGACTGAAAGTAGAACCCAATATAGTTGGGAGAAGGTTAGACTGATGATGAAAGATAGAAAGAATAAATATGATTCTTCTTCTCTCTCTACAAGCGATACGAGAATAGCTCATGCCGTGGTAAAAAGATCAGCCAGTCCGCAAGGTTGGTAGCAAGGCTGACTGCCCAGGGTGCGCTTGACGTACTTAAATATCGTCACTCGTGGAGTCTCTTTTAATGCACCCCAGTGTGACAAATATAAGATGTTAAGGTTAGTTATAATATGAATTTAAAACACACAAACCCCGTCTACAATTTATTAAAATACTAGCGACCTGCCCCGGCTTCGTACGGGTGCAATGTAGATACTAATGTGGGGCATATAAATCTTCCTCTTGAATCACTCTATATATTGCTGAAAATTGCATTAAAATCCGTTGCGTAGTTGAAAAGATCTAAGCGTACAGACAGCGAGAGCGACTTTGTTTTATACTATGTAATGATTAGTAAACATGATATGAGATGGAGATGCTAAACCTGGAGGAGAATATATTGCAATGAAGACACTCAACATTGAGTGAACAAGGGTTGAGAAAGAGGAAGATAAAATGCAGATTGGGTAAAAAGGAAATTCTAGAATGATAGAAGGATAAATGTGGTGGTTGGTTAAGATTCAATGTAAGAAGGTTTGAGTTATGATCAAACAAACCGGCAATCATTCTCTTAATATATGCCAGCTATAAAACTACTATTAAACATAATGCAAAGCACCTATTCGTTGATTCAAACATGATACAACGAATGTGCGTTGAATACATTATTTATTGTTATATTTAGCGGTTTGGTAACTTAATTTTAAAGATATAAAATTATCAACGTGTATTGAAATTCTAAGACGGATTATGATGAAAATGTCTGTGTTTTGGAAGATGCTAATGCAAATCGGCCTGATATATTTTCTACGGGAAAAGATGAGGTGGTCTATTCTAAGGGTACTCTACAACTAAGGTTTATAGATCACGAAACAGAAGTAAAAACACGCTTGGTACATTATTTTCAAATACCACAACATCCAATCAATTGCATTCATGAGGAAAATGACAACCTGAAACACTGTTCCTTTCAACTAGATCAGCATGCAACACGCCAAATACCATAACCTAAAACACGAAATTTACAAAGCGCAGCCGAAACAAAATAATATTCAAATTCGATCGCGACGGGTGGCGGGCGCGTGCTCAACGAAAAACGCTGAACCAATTCGAAAAAACCGTTTTTCCAAACTCCTAAAGAAGCCAGTGACCAAGACCCAGATAGGACCCTACGACACTTCTAACGGAACAACCTAAAATGATCTTTAAGTCGAAGGTATAAAGAGTGAACGGAATGCAGAAGTTTTTTACATGGTTCCATTTTTTACCGTCTTTTGTCACCCAAGCGAACGAAAAAGTTGGAAATCGTGAATAAAAAAAAATCCGTTTAATATTGGCATTGAACGGTCTGCAGATTTGAGCGTAAAAATTTGGTGTTAAAACGTATAATTTGGACTCGTGTCGTGCTCTGGTCACTAAAATAAATGTCACGTTTCGTACCATTTTATCCGAGGAAGGCAAGAAATTGATATTTTTCTATCATCTTCCACCACTAGCGATTAATAAAACCATTTTGATAGTTCACTCCAACTCATTGTTGTAAAAATAGTCAATGACATGATGAAAATTTAGAATGCCTTTTTTATCGGACACAAAGATAATTTTGATTTGACTTTTTGAGTATTACGGGATAAGAATTTTTATTTCAAATTGTGTAAAGTCATCGATTATCGTCAATTTATAGGTGCTATTGAATGATTTTCTTATATTGATGGTGCAAATGGTTGTTATATCAGTACTACCTACTTATAGGTAAAAATGAATTGTATGGATGTCATCCAATCAATGTCGCCACATTTAATTAGCGTCACCTTAACCCGAGTCGCCTTTGCGTTGATCGACATGGATGGATACTTCAATTTAGATCTGGCCGACTCTAACGATACCCAACGATAGCTGTGATAGCCAATCAATCGAACGCTTGCTATCCACGCAGGAATCAGAGTTCGATCAGAACCCGCACCTTGACTGATCGAAGTCATGTGCGGATCACACCTTGATTATCACTTGCGTTAATGGTGAAGGAAAACATCGTGAGGAAACTGTGAGGGGTTCATGAAGTTCAGGGCAGTGTGGTGGACTTAGGCCTAAACCCTTCTCATTCTGAGAAGAGGCCAGTAATGTGCTGATTATATAACGATAGCCACAGGAAAGGAGCTGATGAGGAATTTTATTTAGTCTAGTTTATAGCTCTTATATTATCATTAAATTCTCCAAAGGGTCCAAATCCAACAACATGGGATGAATAATGTAATATGCATTGTTCCAAGTACTAATAAGTTCGCCCGAAAAGAAAATATAATATGATTATGTCGTCAGTCTTTAAGTATCTTATTAACTTACTTAAAATTGACACGTCATGACTCGCATCTTCCATTCTGAGATCACTATCTAATTCATCATTGCAACATATATTATCAAGCATCTTAATACAAACAGGAGTATCAGAATTAGTTCCAGATCCTGATCGAATGTGGTATGAAGCGTGTCGTGTGAATTCGCGTCTCGATGATGTTACCTTTTCGTCGGCGTTTGCGCACCCTGAGCAAATATGGACGCGTAATGACGTATAGAGCTTCAAAAGCGTAGATATGGTTTGTAGTCATATTGTAGATGCTATTTTTAAAGCATAATTTCTAATAAGTGGGGAAATAGATGAGACTTATGACGATATTTTAGTTGACGACCTATAAGATATTTAAAGCAAAGTGGAATCTGTCTATAGAATTGGAAAAATTTACAATTAAAACGTACCAAATTTCTTCTAAATGGAATGTCCGATAATTCTAATAGACCACGTAATGAATTGAGAGTACATACACAATAAAACAACAAAGTATGTCAATAGTAACAATGTTTACTATAAACATATGATCAACGCGACGGACCAATAAAAAACCCAACACCTTTATAAAAAGTCCCATAAAATTATGTAAATTGTCCAATACATTTGGTATTTAATTAGTTTTTTTCTATAATAAGGCGCGAGAATTTTACTATAATGACCATGTTTGACATTGAACTTGATAGTGAAAAGTTATCGCTTCTTTGATGACTCATTTGTTGTTATGTGACGTATATGGAGATAGTCTCTGCCTCGTTGGTCTAGTGGTGGCAAGCGCGACTGCTGATCGTGAGGTCCTGGGTTCGATCCCCAGTACGGGCAGTCTTATTGGGTTTTTCCGAATGGATTCCTCAGTAGCAGCCTGGAGTTTGGATTTATGCCGTGTTAATAGGCTCGCCCCCTATTACATGGGACTTAAACGTAACGGCGAAATGAGGGTGTTACTATACATCTCTGCCCAACTCTTCGGGGAATGCAGGCGTGGTGTTATGTTATGTATTTATCTCGTAATATTTGATAGCCTAGCGGTAGAACGCATGCCTTCCTTGTAAGTCTGACTCCCAACCCACACCTCAGAATTTTCAAATTCATGAGCAGATCAGAATTTGACTATCAACGTGATCAACGGTGAAGGCTTTGACTGCCTTCATTGATAAATGATAAATTATTTTTATTTCTGTAAATAAATCTGTTACAGACACTTTTACAAGTCAATGTAATGTTTTTTTTAAGACTAGATGGCCGGGAATTCCTGTCTGACTAGCTCTGTGAAGTAAAGCGAAACAAACTCAGAGATCAAGGTCTCTTTAAAGTCCAGACATTGTGGTATAAAAACTATGCGAGTGTAACAATGTAGGGCAACGTCTGGAATGGCCTTTTTAGGAAAGTGCCATAGCAGGTTTGAGTTGACCTGTCTGTCCTAACTGACGGCACGCATGCATCAGCCATCGCGTAGCTCAAACCTTATTTTAGGGAGCTCAACAACCCGACTGCCGCACGACGCTACCAATCAGCCGGATATTTGCGTAGGTCACAAAAAAAAACTCAAAACACTGATAAAACAATAGATTTTCCTGTTTAATGCGGAATTGGTAGCCAACCGGTTACCACTGTTATCATCATATGTAATAGCTGGATATGTCCAGCCGATGTGTTTTTCAAAACATAACCACTTGAACGTCCACGCCGCGAACTGCCAATGCACAGAAACGTCACGATGCGAGTGACAAATTTTGCGCTATAAATTGCGCAGTAACTCTTCCGATAAAAACGTTCACATCATCTTTAAAACAGGCATGTCTAAAAATTTCAATGGCTATGATCTCAGATCGATGGGTCCCATCGTTAGTTCGTTCCAGGACCCATTAAGATTTCCGCCCGCCATGAGATGCGCGGGAGCAAGTAATATGCCCATTTTCGAAACATCACAACTGATCTACATCAACGGCAAACGATTTTGATCTCTATAATGTAACTTTAGAGGAAAATAATTAGAAGCGAAATCAGTATTTGAGTTCTAATGTTTATGGTAGCCTTGTACAGTCGTGAAAATGATTTAAGGTCGATTTTTCTTTGGAGATTCTACAAATTGCATATTGTAAAGAAATTAAAATTGATCCAAAGCAATTTTGACCTTACGGCGTACATTTTGGAGTTGAATTTAGTTTGTTACGATACGTTCTTCTCAGAAAACCGCCGGTTGTTTAGTATCACTCATTTTTATAGTGGTTTTAAGATAATGGTATTGATTTACCACTGTATATAGTTATCCGTACAATCTATAATAAGTTTTCAACATGATGGCGTACAGTCTTGCTCACATTGTTTATGGGTTTTGAAAAAGTTTCCTTGCTTAGTTGTAGTGTATTAAGCGGCCCATTACTGTACCATTGCTAAGCACGGGCCTCTTCTTAGAATGAGAAGGGTTTAGGCCTTAGTCCTCCACACTGGCCTGACATACGCCATCGAGAACTTTATGGAGCTCTCTCAGGTGTGCAAGTTTCCTCACGAAATTTTCCTTTACCGTTAACGCAAGTGATAATCAAATTCTGACTAAAATTTAGAGGTGCTGGTCGGGGTAGTATTTAGATCACCCTGCAAGAAATGCAAGCATTCTGCTAGGCACCTGTATATGAAGTCAAAATTAAGATGGATCAACTGTCAGTTCTCGATCAAAGAAGAAGTTGGCTTCTTGATGAATGTCCAAACTTTATAGGAAGAGGAACTCTAAATAGAAATTACACCAATTCTAAAGTCATTTAAGTCGATGTCGTTAGCATTTAAGACAGCTTCTTTTTTCCTATTCGACTGCTTGTAGATGGTCTTGGGGACCGTTTCAGTTATTGGCGAGACCTGAAGGGTCTCCAACCAATCCCGACGAGAGTAAAATACTTAACCTAAGCTAACTACTATTACTACGTCTAGTACTAACATCATGACTAGATAGCAACAACACCACTAAGGGCGTCTCCTATGGGGGACTCGAACCTTGGCTTGGGCGTTGCTTGCGAGAGGACTGGAATTTCGAGACAGCGAGGGATTAAGTTCTTATATCTTGTCTTAGAAGTTTCCTTGTCTAATGAAAAAAAATCAAGTACTTGCGACATTAAACCCAACAAGAGCTAGAGCACCATCAAAATTGGTTCCGCACGTCTGCACAAACAACCTGACACAACCATAAATATGCATTAATATTATCTCCAATACATAGAATTGCAATACACAAAAAACGTTCTACGTGGCTCCGGCGCAGGAAGTGGCTTGTGCTTTGTCTCTTTCACACCTACTTAAAAAGCTATTGTCATCCCGCTCTTGCGTAATACCAGTTTTGGCGCGGCGAAGAATTATTGTCAGTAAATATGGGCGGTTTGCATGGTGGCCATAGAATGATGAAAATGCTGTAGGGAATTTCTTTTTATGGTGATACTTCCCTATGGGGTTGGTTCGAGAATGATAGCATCAGTATTGAAGCTGTTTGTATTAATGTAGTTTTAAGTACTGATACTTATAAATACTTGTAAGATTCTGCATCTACGATGTTCATTTTCATTGGCTACAAGATTCCTTAGGCAATTAAAATAAATTGTAATATCGGTTTTTTTTATGTTGAATTCATAATTTAAATTTTAATAATTACTAGCGACCCAGCTTCTCACGGGTGCAATGTAGATAATAATGTGGGGCATATAAACCTTCCTCTTGAATCACTTTATATATTGCTGAAAACTGCATTAAAATCCGTTGCGTAGTTTAAAAGATCTAAGCGTACAGACAGCGGGAGCGACTTTGTTTTATACTATGTGAAGATAAAAAAAATACGCTCTCTGGAACCCTGACTATGCTTGGTCTTAAGAGTCCGAAACCGGTAGGCTACTATTTTTAATTTTATTTTTTTCAAAATATAGTTTGTTATGGCCAAATACTCAAACGCTACTCAATTTGAAAATGCCGTTAATTTCGTGCTGTCTCTGTCATTTCGCTTTAAAGTGACAGTGACTTAGCGGCAACTTAAAATTTAGTAACGTTTGAGTATTTGGTTATTAGTAAGGAAAATTAAGAAATGAACACATACAAAAATCTAATTACTGTTGTTAAGTAGGTACTTTAAGGCTAATGTTGACCGGCATAAATTATCTTTTTAAATAATCGTTTACTACAAGACTTTTAGGTAATTGATTGTTTAACCAAAGAATTAACGTTGGTGAACACCAGCTTAAGAATTAGTTTCTGGATTATCATTTTTTAGGGTTCCGTACCCAAAGGGTAAAACGGGACCCTATTACTAAGAGTTCGCTGTCCGTCCGTCCGTCTGTCACCAGGCTGTATCTCATGAAATTTTGAAATTTTCACAAATGATGTATTTCTGTAGACATGATTTTTTGCCGTTTTATAGATAATGGTACAGAACCCTTCGTGCGCGAGTCCGACTCGCACTTGGCCCATATTTTTATTTAGGAGCCAGCCCCGAAATCACTAATAAGTATATAATATTAAAATGTATTAAATTGGATCCAAAAAAATCGAAAGAAACAAAAATCTTAAATTAAATAAGGTCTTGACGAGTCTATAAGGATTCTCAGATCTACAGCAAGGGTGAATGGTGTAAAACATGATGTAACACAGCAGGTGACCACAATTTCTCTTTAAACACCATAGCACGACAAAACAACCTTTAACCCTTCCAAATAAGACGTATTTTCCTTCAACTGATATTTCAAAATGACAGGTGAGTGACGAAATCCATAAAAAAATGTACTTTATGCGCTTAACACAAGAGTTATTATTGATTGTTGTTGCAAATGTCAATCATAAGTTGATACAGTTGATGACAACGGCTAATTAAGCTGTAATAATATGTAAGAAATATGTTATAGACTGATGTTTTTAAATTAAAACGATGTATGAATATAAATTTTAGTTTATTGCTCTTAATTGGCGTATAGAATTGGAAATGTTATCGGGTAAGTAAAAGGAAAGTGATTAACAAACTATCAGCTGCATGACGAGTCTTATAAATGCTGTATAAGGACTTATTGTTAATAGGAATTATTTTTAAAGAACAAAAATAAATAATAATAATTACACTGGCTTAAATTATTCAAAAATAACATAGCATAACATCACGCCTGTATTTCCTGAAGGGATAGGCAGAGGTGTATAGTAACATCCTCATTTTACCGTTATGTTTAAGACTCATGTAATAGGGGGCGAGCCTATTAACATCAACCCGGCACAAATCCAAACTCCGAGCTGCTACTGAGGAATCCGACATGGAAAAACCCAATAACACTTTGCCGGACCTGGGGATCGAACCCAGGACCTCACGATCAGCAGTCGCGCTTGCCACCACTAGACCAACGAGGCAGTTATTCAAAAATCGCGTTTGAAATCCAAGAATCGAACCCAGAGAAAATTTTCAATCTATATCAAATGGCATTACAAGAAATGAAAACAGTATGGTAGACTATAAAATTATCAAAGCTTTTCAGTGATATTTAAAATGATTTCAATTTTGCCTCCGATAGTACATATTTGCATAGTTATTGAAGTACCCTCGTTGATCTAGTGGTGGCAAGCGGGACTGCTGATCTTGAGGTCCTGGGTTCGATTCCCAGGTCGGGCAGAGTTATTGGGTTTTTCCGTGTAGAAATCCTCAGTAGCAGTCGGGACTTTGGATTTGTGCTCGGTTAATGGCAACAGGCTCGCCCCCATTACATGGGACTTAAACATAACGGCGAAATGTGTATGTTACTAAACACCTCTGCACAACCCTTCAGGAAATACAGGCGTGATGTTATGTATGTAAGAATTATTTTTGAGTAACAAAAAAGAAAATAAATTTAAAAAAACAAAATCGCGTTGGAAATCCACGAATCGAACCCAGAGAAAATTTTCAATCTATGTTAAATTTAACAAATCTAAAAACGTATTCAAGCCATTCAATGATATCTTTATCTTTACATAGTGTAAAACAAAGTCGCTCCCGCTGTCTGTCTGTCCCTATGTATGCTTAGATCTTTAAAACTACGCAACGGATTTTGATGCGGTTTTTTTTAATAGATAGTGATTCAAGAGGAAGGTTTATATGCCCCACATTAGTATCTACACAGCACCCGTGCGAAGCCGGGGCGGGTCGCTAGTAACATATAAGATACGTACGTAGGGGCCGTCGATGTATGCTTATATCTTTAAAACTACGCGACGGATTTTGATGCGGTTTTTTTTAATAGATAGAGTGATTCAAGAGGAAGGTTTATATGCCCCACATTAGTATCTACATTGCACCCGTGCGAAGCCGGGGCGGGTCGCTAGTATAATATAAAATGATCTCAATTTTGTCGCCGATAGTACATATTTGCATAGTTATTGAAGCAGCAATTTTAGTCACCTATAACATTATTTAAAGTTTAATGATAACAATTTTCATTAAAATCAGGTTTATTTGCAAAGAAATTGGTCATAAAAATGTTACAAGGTGATCATACAAGTTTTTTTAAAAATAAAACTTCATCCTTGCGACTGCATACAATAATTTGTATGACTTTTGAAAAGATGGTTCCAAATCTGTGGGCTACCGAACCGACGCCAAATAGTTTATTCAAACAGTTTTCGTTTAGAAAAACAGTCAAATTACTCAAAAATAACATCACGCTTTGTACTCCCCGAAGGGTTCAGCAGAGGTGTTTTAGTACATCCTCGTTTTGCCAGTTATGTTAAAGTCCCATATAATAGGGGGCGAGCCTTTTGCTATTAATTGGGCACAAATCCAGACTCTAGCGGCATAAACTCTGACATCAAGTTAGTCACTAACCCACGAACGAGAAAAAATAATATCTATGCAAGATACAAATTGTGCATGTCAAAAAAAAACCAACATGTTATAGGACAAATTGGATTTTCGATTCAAAATCCGCTTACATTAGCGATACGTTTACTATGCTATTCATCAAACGTCCGTGCTGGGCCTACAGTCCTGTCGCAGACGAGTCCTATCGAAGTTCCGTGCTGTCAAAATTAAGGGTTTTCGCAGTTCAGTCTTTTGAAGTATTGTTTTTTTTATTTTTTTTATTTGTTACTTGGCCTGCGTTTGGCCGCCATCCCGCCTGATGTTAAGCGATGATGTGGTCTAAGATGGAGCACGCTTGCCCAGAAGAAACCGATTCACTCGTGACTTGAAGACACCCAGATTGTAACTGTCGGGGAACACCCACTAAGGCAGCGCATTCCACTGTTTGGCGGTTTTCACAATGAAAGTGGAATCAAAACGCTTCGTTCGGGTTTTTGGTATATCAACCATGAACCGATGGCGCTTTTTCGTGCTTCTGGCCGTCCGATAGTAAAAAGGGCAGGGGGGTATTAGATCATGCAGATCTGAAGCACACTCTCCGAAATTGTCGGTCATATTTCATGACACTCGTAAAATACGAAGCCTTTTTTCTATTTTACTAGCGACCCACCCCGGCTCCGCACGGGTGAAATGTAGATACTAATGTGGGGCATATAAACCTTCCTCTTGAATCACTCTATCTATTGCTGAAAACTGCATTAAAATCCGTTGCGTAGTTTAAAAGATCTAAGCATACAGATAGCGGGAGCGACTTTGTTTTTATACTATGTAAAGATTTACAAAAGTACGCATGTTCTCTCCGAACGGTACTATTTGGATCCAGACATGGATCAATCTCTCAATGCACCCTAAATAAAGATGAACCTTTCTCCTCATCTTCCTTAAGCTAAACGTGGTCATGATCCAGAAAAAGTAGGTGACCGTGTCATTGTACGATCCCATTGATACACGTAGATACGCACCCCATAGCTACACTATAAATAAGGGGAACGGTCATTGTCCTGCTTCGGGATGACCGTTAGGGGTCGGGGGATTATTCAATGGTGTTTCAACAATGAATGTCTGACTAAATATGGCTAATTCATAACTGACATTTATAATGTATTGATCATTTTGATTCGTTATTTCATTGTGGGTGCTTTTTTCAACAGTTTTGTAATTAGCATTACTTCGTATTATGTTTGTTGGTTTCAAATCTTGCGATCAATTTCTCAACTACTTCTGTTTAACCAATTCTCTTGAAACTTTGCACACAAATTCAATTTAATTTATAATTTCAATCTTCAATCCTCAAATTCTGATGTTGCAGGGGTACTGCGAGGTAAAACTGTTCAACTTAAAAGTTTGTTTACCTTCATTTATTTAAATCTTATTTGTTGAATTGTCTGTATGTAAATTAACACCTATCATAGTATCTATTATAATCTTATTTGCATTGACCATTTCCTCTGAAGTTTCATGGTTTATTTCTTACTTCCTGTGATTAATTATTATTAAAGTTACTGCATCTGAATTTTTAAGTTTTCCTGGTCTAACATCGATATCTGTTTTGATTTTGAACAAAGAAATATGCTTAAGACCAGTTGCTTCAACTATGAAACCATAATTTTGTGCTATTATAGTGTTAAGGTGGTTGCTATTTGCCTTATAAATTGTATACAGATCAATGTTCAACTCAAAACCCATATTACCAATACAGAATTTCGATATAATCGCAAATTCCCACACTTTGAAATGACAATAAATTAATGCACCCAAAAGATGTTCAGAAACTTTAATGCATCACGTATTGCATCTCGTTGCATAAGAGCATTTGACGGAAACATATTGTTAGAAAAAAAAAGCTTTTGAAGAATTCCCTCAGATGCGTAAAATTTCGTTCCCATGGGATATCAAAGGAAACCAAAAAAGCAAACTGAATACAACCTTACTACCCCAAAGTTTGAGTCGAAACTCCAACGCCAGTTTTGGTGGTGGAAGTGAAAGTATAAAAAAATGATTTTGTATTTTGTTTCTATTGATTTAAGGGTGTTTTTTGCTTGTGTATGGGGGTGGACCACCATCACCTGCCGGGTCGTGGGACAGGTCGCGAGCATCCCTCTTATGGCACCGAATTGCACATCCTGTATCGGATTTTGATGGGATGAACAGGCGTTTGTTTAGTTTCATAATGTGCGTAAAGATTTGGATAGGTTGGGTATTATTTTATTTTTAAACGGTTTAATTAGCTTCACTTCGTATATTTGTTTGTTCGATTCAAATCTTGCGACAGATTTTTCAACTACTTCTGCTTAATCGATTCTCCTGAAACTTCGCACACAAATTCAATTTTCATGACAATACAACGTTATAATAATTTCGACCTTCAATCCTCAAATTCTGATGCTGCAGAGGTACTTCAAGATAAAACCGTTTAACTTAAAAGTATTTTTAAGGGATTTCATTCTTTACTAGCTGTTCGGGGTTCTTGCTTCTTAGTTTTTGGAAATCTATGATATATTCATTAAGATCCTTTCAGCTTACATCCAAATACCTAACCTTCTAACCTTTACTATCCATACTAATATTTTATACCATTTTAATATCACCATAAATAATGAAGTGAGAAATCTATACTAATATTCTAAAGCTGAAGAGTTTATTTGTTTGAACGCGCTAATCTCAGGAATGCTGCTTGGAATTAAAAAAATCTTTTTCTGTTGGATAGTCCATTTATTGAGGAACCTTATAGGCTATATAACACCACGTTACGACCAATAGGAGCGGAGAATAAATGAAAAATGTTGCAAAAACGGGAGAAAGTATTCCTTTTTGAGAGCTTCCGTTGCGTGCGCTGCGTAAACGGTTTAAGTTACGCAAATATCTAAAAAAAACTTCTTATGCGGACGTAGCCGCGAGGGCACAGCTAGTCCCAAAAAAAAATAGGAAAGCTTTTTAACAACTCATTTGAAGTTTGTTCTGCCTAGCCTTTTCTCCACTATGTTGGGGTCAGCTTCCAATCTAATCAGATGCGGCTGAATACCAGTATTTTACACGGAGCAACTGCCATCAGATCGCAACCCAGTTACTGGGCAATGCCGATATCCTAAGGTTAGACTGGTAGTCGGATTTTAGGGCTTCCGACTACCCGTAACGACTGTCATAAGTATGACACCCGGGACCGACGGTTTAACGAGCTTTATTAGGCACGGATGGCACTCGACAAATGGTCACCTATCTACGGACTGACAGCAGCAAGCGCAGCTTAATCTTGCAAATCATTTGATCCGCGCGGTTGTTAATTAGCCACAAACTCCTCAACACATTGTAAGAATTTACATTAGTAATAATACTAATATTATAAAGCTGAAGAGTTTGTTTGTTTGAACGCGCTAATCTCAGGTACTACTGATTGGATTTGAATAAAATATTTTTGTTTTGGATAGTCCATTTATCGAGGAAGGTTATAGGCTATATAACATCACGCTACGACCAATAGGAGCGGAGCATAATTGAAAAATGTTGCAAAAACGGGAAATATGTCCACCCGTGCGAAGCCGGGACGGGCCGTTAATAATATTTTGATGTACCTACCTGTAACGCCAAAATTCGACGTTGAACCCATATTATACGTATTATTACTAATGTATGTATCTACCTAATTAATTTTCAATTACCTATTGTTGTAATTTAGTCATTGAATTTTAATTAAATTAGGTTATTGTTTCATAGCTTGACTTAGGGTGCCTACACACGGGCCTAATCACAAACTACAGGCGAACTTTTCCATACACTTTGCAGGGACTGGCCCCAAACATGGCGGCCACTTGGATCTATGTATGTCAAAACTGCAAGGACATTCATTATACAGAACTCTTCATTTCCCTGGAAGAATATTTGCAGCGTTTTTTTCCAGTGGGAGCACCAAGGTGACACGATTTATTGGCGGCCAGTATTATTAGACGTTCCAAATTTAAACGGAGTTCTTATTTCGAATTGTATTTTTAATTTAACGGCTAGAACTGTTGGTTTTTTATGCATTCATCTTCTTCTTCACGTAGTATAAAATAAAGTCGCTCCCGCTGTCTGTACGCTTAAATCTTTTAAACTACGCAACGGATTTTAACGCAGTTTCCAGCAATAGATAGAGTGATTCAAGAGGAAGGTTTATAAGCCCCACATTAGTATCTACATTGCACCCGTGCAAAGCCGGGGCGGGTCGCTAGTTTATCAATAAATGGCTGATACTAATAACCGATTTCGACCCAAAATCTCTGGATTAAGATCGTTTATTAATAATTATCGGGCGTAAGTGGGTTTCAAGTTTAGGTAAGCAGTACAAGAATAATATCCTATTAAAAGACTTAAATAATTTATTTTTAAATTTCGCAAAAATAAATATTGGATATGCCGGTTAAACTGAATGGTAACGATCTCACATATTATATGAAATAATATGTGAGATCGTTACCATTCAGTGTAGGCCGTAATTAAAGGCAACTACAAGAAAAGTAACACACCTCAGCTCACTTCTAAAATTAATTTTCCCAATATAGAAAGAAAGACGACAGAAAAATATTAATTGAATCATAATCATCATCATCCTCCTGCCCTTATCCTAACTTGTTTGGGGTCGGCGCAGTACGTCTTCTTCTTCCTTAGATGTCTATTAGCCGTCATCTTAGTAGTCACCTCCTTTCTAGCCACATCATCTTTCACACTAACCATCCATCCTTTCTTTGGTCTTCTTCTACTCTTATAACCATCCACATTCATACAAAAAATGTTCGTCACGACTAGACTTGCAACATCAATATTAGACGTAAATACAAAAAAAAACTTCAAACAGTGTCACCTCAGTGTAAAAATAAAGTATTAAAAAATCGCAAAAACCATTGATAAAATAGAAAACAAGTCCCCGATAATAAACAAAGAACGAACACATGTCTTCTAGCATGTGGGCTGTTATATTTAGACAAAAATCTACCTTACGATCGTAAAACTAAGGTTGAATATTAATTGTTAGCATCGGCAATAAATTGAGGAAATGTCTTTCTGTAGTTCAAAACAATAGGTTTTATTGTACGGTCGTGCAGTTGCGTGCAGAAAAATTATACGCTATAAAAATAATTAATTTAAGACTTGATGAGATAGGTATGTATATTAAACATGTATTTCATGGCTGACAAATCGCTTTTAAAATAGTCACGGTTGCGTTCAGTATTTCATGCATCCTTTTTGTACTTTTTTATTATAATTTTTATATATTTTGATAATGTTCACCTAATGCATGTTAATGATTTTAATTTAATTTATCTGACATTTCTATAATAACTAAATTGACAATTACCTTATGACTTACGATACAATGACTTATTGGAAATTTACTTAAAATTATATTTTGTATGTAATATTGTATGCCTACAGGGCGGGACATAGCTGAACTCAATTCCATGGAAAATCTGTATTTTGTAATGTACTTACCTGTGATCCACAATAAATATTATGATTGATTGATTCATTGATTGAAACAATTAATTGGAGAGATTATATACTAAAATGATTAAAACTGCCTCGTTGGTGGTGGCAAGCACGACTGCTGATCGTGAGTTCCTGGGTTTTACAATATGGAATTCCTCAGTAGTTGCCCGGAGTTTGATTTGTGCCCGGTTGATGGCAATAGGCTCGCCCTCTGTTACATGGGACTTTGACTTAATGGCGAAACAAGGGTGTTACTATACATCTCTGCCCAACCTTTCAGGGAATACAGGCGTGATGTTATGCTATGTGTGTGTAAGTGATCAAAACATTTTTTTAAAGGAAGTAAGTACCTTGCACTTGGCAGTGATAATTGAAGTTAGTAGAAACATTAACCTATTGTTAATGGTATCAAAAAACAATCCGCATATTTTTTTCACAAATTAATATTATTGACCAATAATTTTGTCCGCGTGTGTACTAAAACAATTACTTTATTTACAACCAAAAATGAACCCAATCACCTACACAATAAAGTTCATAATCACCTTACCACTACTTCAAGTGTCTAGGGTTCTATCGACCGGCATTTAGACATTTTATGGCGTGACCGGGCTAGAACTGCTGACGTCATCGAACCATAATCATCGCTTAAACCCATAGACTAGCTAATGATAAAGGCATGGAGAGAAATTAGTTGTATTGTTTTGTTTGTTGGTAGACTAATTTCGCAATAGAGGCGAAGCACGCACTAGCAGCTTATTAAAAAAAGCAGCGATAGCCTAGTCGTGTGATCGACGGACTGCCAAGTCATAGCTCCCGAGTTCGAACCTAAGGCACGCACCTCTGACTATTCGGATTCAAGTGCGTATTGTATAATTATCACTTGCTTAAAAATGGTGAAGGAAAACATCGTGAGGAAACCGGCATGTGAAGCCAAGTCAGAGGTCCATGGGCGGCATAAACTCTAGACAATAATGGGCTGATTATCTTATGTAATATATTATGTTATGTCATCACTGTAGCCTTTCCCATATCTTGGGATTGGATTCCAAGTCAACCAGATGTGTCTGAACACCAGAATCTCTCTTCCAAAATATGTCGTACTCAACACCTTGCCAATGACAAAAAAAAAATGGAACAGATAATCCTTTTCTAAGGCTTTAAACAGGTGTTCGCAAAAAATGAAAAAAAAAATGTAGGTCAGGTGGTCACCGGGACCACCCAGGTAACGCTAAGTTGACTAATTACATGGGAGAGTGGACAATGTCTACATAGTCAGTTAGCATTCACGTGTGATCGTCATATGTTATTGAATAAGCTACTGATGATATACATACATATAACTCACGCCATTTTCCCGTGAGGGTAGGCAGAAACTATAGGGTTGCGGTGCATGCTTTTACGAATCCCGCGACCCCGGCGGAACGGTCAGGAGGAACACCGTTGGTTTTTAGCCGGTAAGAGTCCGACAGACCCCCGCCTTCCCCGGGCGAGGGACATACATGAGGACTTTCCAACGATTAAAAGAAGGCAAAAACTATAGAATGCCACATGCTACGATCTTTACATACTCCTTTCGCTTCATCCGCATTCACACATCTTGTCATACACGCACGCTGGTTGAGAGTACTACGCACCTGTCCTTTGTGAAGAACATCACCAATAACATCGATGCATACAGGGTGCGATAGTGTGATAACTTTAGTCCATACATAATCAGTCAATTACTGTCCCACTGCTGGGCACGAACCTCGTCTCAGATAGAGAAAGAATTAGGCTTTAAGCCCAAATACTCTTTTTTTTATCAAAAACGTTGCTAGGATTTCTCCTATATCGTGGGTGCGTTTACAGACACAAATTTTCGCATACACAAACGCCCAGACCCGGAAAAACTATTTGTAGGGCACACAAATATTTGATCCGTGCGGGGATCCAACCCACGAGCCGTAGCGCAGAAGCCAATCGCCCAGCCACTGCACCAAACGTGTCGCCAAATGCTACTCGATTTTGAATTGCAGTGTCTCGTGATTTCACTGCCACTTTTAGAGCAGTGATAGCCTAGTGATGTGACCGTCGGACTGCCAAGTCATAGGTCTCGAGTTCGAAACTTCGAACCCAAAGTACGCACCTCTGACTTTTTGGATTCATGTGCATATTGAACAATTATCACTTGCTTAAAAACGGTGAAGGAAAACATCGTGATGAAACCGGCATGCCTGAGTGATATTTCTCGACGGCATGTGAAGCCAAGTCAGAGGCCCATGGGCGGCATAACCTCTGACACCAGGTTAGTCTCTAACCACACGAAAAGGAGAAGAAGACAGTGCGAAATTAACGGCAATTAAACATTTATTAGTGTTTGAGAGTATTTGGCCATTAGTCTAATATGCTGGCCTGGTGCATGGTGGTATCTCAAGGTACAGGTTAAGAAAACCCATCCTACACCATAAATTCACTCTAAAACTAGCGGAGGTCACACAAACGGATAAATTATAGACCCTCTTATAATTAGCATAGATACGCGGACCCCCAGATTAGTACGGGTTCCGCTTATCTCCAAGATGGAATAGATTTATTGTTACTATTATTATTTGTTTGGTTTTAGTCACAAATTAGTAATGGTTTATAGTTACTTACATGAAAAAGTATTAAAAAAATTAACATAACATAACATCACGCCTTGTATTTCCCAAAGGGTACGTCAGAGGTGTTTTTAATACACCCTCGTTTCACCAGTTATGTTTGTCCCGTGTAATAGGCGGCGAGCCTATTGCCATTAACTGGCACAAATCCAGACTCCGGGCTGATACTGAGAAATTTCTAATGGAAAAACCCAATATCACTTTGCCCGACCTGGGGATCGATTTCAGGAGCTCAGCAGTCGCGCTTGGGAGTACTTAACCAACAAGGCAGTAAAAAAAAAATTGCTACAAAAGTCGAAATAGCTAAAAAGTGTTAAATCAAAAAGTAACAAATTTAATTTGCTACAAAAGTCGCAGTAGCTAAAAAAGTGGTAAAAGTTTTTTAACGTAATATCTAAGGAATCTTTACATAGTATAAAACGAAGTCGCTCCCGCTGTCTGTACGCTTAGATCTTTTAAACTACGCAACGGATTTTAATGCAGTTTTCAGCAATAGATAGAGTGATTCAAGAGGAAGGTTTATATGCCCCACATTAGTATCTACATTGGACCCGTGCGAAGCCGGGGCGGGTCGCTAGTTATTGATACTTTATTGTATAAAAATATTTTTGAGTTTTTTTTTAATGTATATCAACTATTAGTACCTAGGTATTGTTTAAACCAAGTCAAAATTATTTCCGATTGTATTTTACGTTTGCAGTTTCATTTTTTGTTAAAACACGTGATTATGTATAATACCATTTTTTGTAACTAAATTATGAAAAGATTGTCTTTAGAAAAAAAACCTGAGAAATTACAATTCCAAAGTGACGATAAACAAATACGTAGATACACTCCTTTTCAGCCGAAGTTGGTTAAATAACTAATTAGTGGTAACTTTTAAAGGTCCCTCGGTCAATTTCAACCCTTGAATGATGACTGGCGATTTAAAGACCTCTCCAAATTTTGCCTGCACTTGCTATTTAAAGGGTCTCAAATTAATCATTTTAGGGTTCAGAGGGAACTATTTTGATTTATTATTCTATATTTGAATTACAATGGAAAACTGTTAGGAAATAATATATAGAAAGCCGAAAACTTTAAAAAAATGTGTTAATTTACCTATTAATTTATTTAACAGCAATCTAGCATATTTAAATATTAAAATCAAAAAGTAATTGAACCATTAAATTAATGATTATCAACTTAAATTATTCATAAAATAATTAAACCATTAAATTGATCGCATATAAATCAGAAAATAATTTATCAAAATATTTGACCCGTTGAAATTAACGATAATAAATCTAAAATAATCAAAATATTTGCCAAAAAAAGTGTAGTAGTATAAATGGAGCATAATTAATATAGTTAATTTAGTGGCGATATCAAAGTGAACGATTAAAATACCATTAAAATTATAAATATTAAAGTACTTAATTAAATTACTTAAAAAAAGTAATTGAACTGTCAAATTGATGATTATTAATGCTTTATTATGTAACAAATTATTATTTTCACGGCACTATTTTATCTTGTTGAAAAGTGTTTTTTTTTTTACAACGCGGTAGTGCGTAAACTTTGAGAAGGTCGTCAATGCATCAGCAACTCTGAGGTTACGGATGTACTTAATGCTGGTACTTACTGAGACTGACTAATAGTGGTAGACTAATCGGTTGCCTAGTGATGAATTGAATACCTAAAGAAGGCAATGAGCTACTTGGCTTTAACACAAGTAAATAAATTCTAGTATCTATTACAAAAGGAAGAAGGTTTGAAATCGATTGCGGCCTTCTTGTCGAATTCAAGTGCAGATCAAAATGTGATTATCACTTGCGTTAACGGTGAGAGGAGCTCGTGGCTAATTACCAACCGCACGCATCATACGATTTGCGAGGTTAAGCTGCACTTGTCGCGGTCAGCCCGTGGATGGGTGACCGTTAATTACACATCAAAGTCCCTCCGTGCCTCGGAGAGCACGTTAAACAGTCGGTCCCGAGTGTCATACGAATACCTATGACAGTCGTTACGCGTAGTCCAGAAGCCCGAAACTCTGACAACTGGTCTAACCTTAGAGTATCGGCATTACCCAGTAACTGGGTTGCGGAGGTCTGATGGTAGTCGTTCCGTGTAAAATACTGGTATTCAGCCGTATTTGGTAAGATTGGAAGCTGACCCTAACATAGTTGCGTTAACGGTGAAGAAAAACATTGTGGGGATATCTGCACACCTGAGAGGGTTCCATAATGATATCGTTGGTGTGTTGTCAGCCAACCCGCACCAGGACAACGTGGTGGACTAAGGTGTTAACCTTGCTCATTCTAAGAAGAAGCCCGTGCCCAGCAGTGGGACTAATGGGCTAATTATGCTATTAAGTTATCTGTTATCAAATAATTTTTGTCTAGATTTTCAACTGTACCTACATTTCGCAACTGCTTGCTCTCCAAATAAAAATACTGAAGCTAACACTATTGACGTATTTAAACCAATTAATTACTAATTGGTATAATTTTGGATTGATTACGTACGTCCAATTGGAATATTCCTTTGCTTTTCTGCATGTCATATAATTGCCATGACCTATAATTAAGAAATTAAAATAAATTCTTTACAAAATAATGCAAATAATTACAAATACGTTTATATTGCATACGACCTTAGACAATGTCTAGATAAGTGCAATTCAAATTAACTGTAACTAACTCATTAATTAATAAGATACCAAAATGTTCTTCAAAATAACAACAAAATAAAGCTAGACAACCTAATATTAAAAGAAAATCTACCAGTTGAAAATTTACTAGATGTAGAACCAAAAATTTTATTGGACACTGAAGATGACAACAATCTTCATAAGATGGATGAACGACCTGATGAATATAAAGCAAAGAATGCAACCGGCTTAGCGTTCGATGTGGAAATCGTTGGAGAAGGCCTATTTTCAGCAGTGGACGTAGACTGATATTATGTTGATAATAATGGTAAAGCAGGTCGTGGTCGAGATGACGCCAAGACGAAAGAAAGTGTGCATGCAGCAAAAACAATGAAAAATTCTGAACAATTACGCAACATGTCTGGGTCAGCGCATGAATTAATATGGCACATTGACGTACAATGTGGGTTGCCAACAATTGCTAACACAACACCCTTGCTTGTGGGAGTTGTGGGTGAAAATTTGAAATTAAGATTTTCGGGGAGAATTTGGGTACTAGGTAATAGGAAATATTTTACGGGTAACTTACTGAGAAACAATTTAATGAAAATATCTTCGTAAGGTGTTTAATAAATGCTCTTAGAAGAGAAGCGTCAGTCCGTGGATGGGTGACCGTTCGTTACACATCGAGACCCCTCCGTGGCTCGGAGAGCATGTTAAATAGTCGGTCCTACCTATGACAGTTGTTGCAAGAAGTCAGAAGTCCGAAATTCCGACAACTGGTTTAACTCTAGGATATCGGCATTGCCCAGTAACTGGGTTGCGGAGGTCTGACGGCAGTCGCTCCGTGTAAAATACTGGTATTCAGCCGCATCTGGTTAGATTAGAAAAAGTAAGGCAGAACAGAACAAAAATGCTCTTATAGCTTTATGCAGTTTTTTGACCGTTACCTAATAACATACCACACGTCGTATACGGCGAGTCTTTGCAAGATGTACGGAATAGTTAGCTCGCAGTTTGTGGCCGGCCACATGTGGCTGTGGCTAGAGGCCCGTATGCACCCTTATTGTCAATTCGTGTTTCTATTGCAATAATGTAAACTCCATGGTCATTCGCAGCCTTACATCCAGCCAGACAACGAAATTACCGCCATAATAAAAAAAAATCCTAGACATTGCAATACAAAAAAACAAAATTCTCAATCATTAAAACCGCCACATGGCAACACATCACAAGAATAGCATGGATGCGCCTCCACCTGCGCTCGCGCCTAATTTCTGCTGGCATTGAGCGGCGTCAAGGTCACGTTAGCAAGGTGACGTCATACAAACGCTTTCGGCTGCGACTGGTGGATATGACAAGTCGCATATCCGTGTTTTAGTGTACGGAGACGCAAACTATTGTTCTTTTATAAGTACTTACGAATTACTCACGCCTGCATTCAACGAAGGGGTAAGCAGAGCTGTTTTCTTATTACAGGAGTCTGTAAAACCACATTTCGTCTGTAGTATTAAGTCTCATGTTATAATAGGTGGTGAACGTAATACCATTTTCTGGGCACAATTATGTTCTTCTACAAGTAGTTGTAAGTATATCATATCTACTGTTTAAGCTAGTTCTATTAAGCAATTCTTTTGCAGCCTAAGCAGAGGTAGTCCCAATATTGAAGGATATTAAAATAGAATATGGCTTCATTTTTGATATGAAACAAACATTTGGTCTAATTATTTGCTTGCAAACAATATTTTGTAATAACTGCAGTGCTAGCCTAGTGGTGTGACCGTCGGACTGCCAAGTCTTGAGTCCGAACCCAAGGCACACACTTCTGACTTTTCGGATTCATGTACGTATTGTATAATTATCACTTGCTTAAAAACGGTGAAAGAAAATATCGTGAGGAAACTTGCCTGAGATATTTCTCGACGGCATGTGAAGCCAAGTTAGAGGCCTATGGACGGCATAAACTCTGACACCAGCGTCACCAACCACACGATAAAAAGAAGAATATTTTTGTAATCAAATTTCACACGGACGCGTCAGCTGTTTGTCATTTCGCGTCATTTGTTAGCGTTGACTCAAAGGGTCACTTAACATCGTAACTGCAAAGTGCAATTATTAACAACTTTAAACTAGCTATCATATGCCAAATATTGCAAACAGTGCTTTCATCTCTGCTTCCATCTAGGTACAGACGAAAATAATTTTGTGGATGAAGAAACATATTATAAAGTTTCCTTTGAAATGTTATAACCATGCCGACAGTTAATAAATTATATTATACTAGCGGCCCGTCCCGGCTACGCACGGGTGGACATTTTTCCCGTTTTTGCAACATTTTTCATTTATGCGCCGCTCCTATTGGTCGTAGCGTGATGTTATATATCCTATAACATATCTCGATAAATGGACTATCCAACACAAAAATATTTTTTCAATTCCAACCAGTTGTTCCTGAGATTAGCGCGTTCAAACAAACAAACTCTTCAGCTTTATAGTATTAGTATAGATTATATTAAAAAACTAAATAGAATACTAGTTTACATTTGCATACTAAAAATTCAGGCAAAGAAACCAGTTTTTAAACGCATCTACATGTATAATAACTCCATATAACATTAGACAAAAAGGACCCACCAAGGCACGAATATCTTTTGAACCATTTCTTCAAGTACAGTTTCAGCTCATCTTGATTGACCGTTAAGGTTCATAAAAGCATAATACGGTGTTGATTCCCTGCTGGAAGCAAACATGTTGCTTATTTATATACATTTCCCTGCTAAACTGCCTTTTTGATCTAATGGTGGCAAGCGCGACTGCTGATCGTGAGGTCCTGGTCGGGCAACGTGTGTTATTGCGTTTTTCTGCGTGGTATTCCTCAGTAGCATACCGGAGTTTGGATTTGTGCCCGGTTGGGTTAGGCTCGCCCCCTATTACATGGGACTTAAACATAACGGCGAGATGAGGATGTTACCACAAAATAGATAGGTACAGAAGTCAATCTACATACAAGTGCGCTCGAGCAACGCCATAGACACTGGTCACGGACACGATATCTCGGACCGTTTGGGACCAGAGTGCGAGTGAGTGCGAACGAGAGTGCCATGCGCTTGAGAGAGATAGATATATAGATAGAGCAACCGCCGAGCGTAGGTATGAAAAATGAAGTACATACATGTGATTGACTTCTGTACCTATCTGTTTTGTGGTGTTACTATACACCTCTGCCCAACCCTTCGGGGAATACAGGCGTGATGTTATATATATTATGTTTCTTGCTAAAATGGGTATTAGTTGTCGTATGTTATCTTGTATTTTGTGTTATATGTATCTATTTAGTTTCCTTTATTACCGTATCCTTCCTTTTCAAATTAAGCTGTTTTTGTATGTCCAAAACCACGTTTAATATTTAATATTTTTATATAAAGAAACCGGACTTACTTTAGTTGTTATTGTACGATATACTCAGTCAAGTGAATACGGGGGCTTGTCGGCAAAAAAAATTGCTTAGCACGAGTATCGTCAATTAGTCTTAGAGTGTTGAAAACATACGGATGAGCGGTTGGAGCGGCTCCACATTTAAAAATAAATATAATAATACTGTAACGGCGAAGGAAAAACATCGTGAGGAAACCTGCACACCTGAGAGGGCTCCATAAAGTTCTCGATGGTGTGTGTAGTCTGCCAACACGCACCAGGCCAGCATCGTGGACTAAGGCCTAAACTCTTCTCATTCTGAGAAAAGGCCCGTGCCCAGTGGGACAGTAATGGGCTAATTATGTATGTTTAATACTGTGGGATGTCTATCTGTACACTATTTTGGTTGTAGCTTTTTTGGATCAGTATGACACAAAAAATCTTCGTCGAATAATTTGTGCGTCAGAGATCTTTGGCAAAACATATGAAGTAGAGTCCACTTTTATAAAACAAGCCATTAATAAACTACCTGGATATAAAAAAGATTTGTGTCAAAATGATTAGCAGCTAGCAGCTTCAAAAGTGTTGATGATATCACAATTTTTTAAAAGACTGATCGCCAATGTCTTCCATTATCTAACGTCGCCCTTTCGTAATGCTATTGTTACAAGTGCGACTGTTTTAACGTCCAACTGTTGAAGTTTAAGGTCAAGATCGTACAAACACGTGTGGGTGTATGCGGAATTGTGTTGTGTATCACATGTTTTGAGGTTAAATTTTATCATATTAGAATTATACAAGGTTAGTCGGAAAGGGGGTACTAAGCCGCGGGCCACTTAAAGTATCACTGATGGCTATTTTAAAACAAGTGTTATAATTTCAAAATTCGATATAAAGTTTTTGCATGCGAAATAATTTTTATTTTAGTTTTTTCAAAAAATAATCATACCTGCTTTAGTTATAAATTCAGAAAATTAAGTTTCTAATCCGTGACCCCAAATATGACCTAAATTGTAAACACAGCTGATCATAGCTATGGATAGATAGATTTTAGCAAATTTGTTACGAAATCTTTGATAAGCAATTTCTCTTAAACTATCGAGTTTTGGGGAAAGTTGTAGAACAAAAGTTATTTCTTATTATGGGTAGTTTAACGCCGGGTTTTCGGCTTCGTATCCCCTTTCCGACTAACCTTGTATAGCTGTCTTTTTATAGATTAGAACGATAGTTATTTTATATTTAGATAAGGAAATTAATTCTGGTACTACACATGCTAATTACCAACCGCGCGGAACATACGGTTTGTGAGGTTAAGCTGCGCTTACCACGGTCAGTCGGTAGTTTCTGACCGTTCGAGACCCCTTTGTAACTCGGTGAGTCTGAGTACGTTAGACCGTCGGTCCTGAGTGTTATACTAATACTTGTGACAGTCGTCACGGGTAGTCAGAAGCCCAAAGGTACAGTCAGAAGCCCAAAGGTCTGATAACCGGTCTAACCTTAGGATATTGGCATTGCCCAGTAACTGGGTTGCGGAGGTCTGATGGCAGTCGCTCCGTGTAAAATACTGGTAATCAGCCGCATCTGGTTAGGCTGGAAGCTGACCAACGTAGTTGGGAAAAGGCTAGGCAGAACAGAACAACTACACATGCTAGAAATCGTAGACTGTTACTGGAAAATATATAGTAAGGATACAACTATAGGCATGATATTTTAGCCAGTATATAATTTTGTTAAGTAATGGCTTCTAAAAAAAACGCAACGTGCCCGCACCGTATCAAACACTCTGTATGTTTTCATCTACCTAGAACAGTACAGGGTTATTTATCTTAACTTTCGACACCTAAATATAATATATTATTTGCCTAATATAAAAATCTTTTCATGATTGACGGACAGTGCGTTAGATGAAGATAAATTATTTTGATAGACGCCTTTTGAAAATATTTTGACTAGAATTTTTTGCAAGTGAACTCGAATACTCGGTTATCTATTAATTATAATCGAATTGAATGGTGAATTTGGTGTTTTCGGCACTTCCATTGTACATTGCTAGTATCCTTATGGAGGTCGGAACTTTGACTATAACTAAGATTAAAAACTTTCTTTAAAAAAAAGAAAAAAAGACGATTAATCACAATTGATTAATTTAGTAGAATTCAGTATTATAAGTATGTAGCCTACTTACCTATCTTTTCCTTTTTATCGACTTCTAATTCAAAAACTAAAATAAAAAAAACAAAAAATACAAAATAAAAAATAGACACAATGTCTATTTTTTTCTATTTAACCATTTACTTGTTTCTTATATTCACAACACGGTTAAAAAACTAATTTGGCTCGAAATTACATTGTCTTTGCCATAATTATGTGGACAACACCCAACAACATGTTGTACTCAGTATCCAAACAATGTGAGGTCCCAAAACCGCAAGCAACATGATATAACATGTGACATTTTACGGCAAGTATTCGGCCGCATGATTTAATATCTTGTTCAAACCGGTTCTCGAGGAAAATAGTAGGTAGCGTATATTCAATTTTGATCAATAGTAAATCATATAAATGATGTGTTAATTTTATCAAGCTTTTTCTAATGTTGATTTCATGTTATTAGGAGTGTAGAAATTGTTATAAAAAGTAAAACAATAAAAAAGTAAAAACAATAAAAAAAAAGTAAAAACAATAAAAAAACTATTTTATTGAGACTTAAAATACTTAGCAGTGGCAAAAGTAGGGTTAACGCTTAAATAAAATGTTTTTTTTATTTAAATGACGCTGCAGCTAATGGTTTAATTGCAACTATTCATTTTATATGTTACAAAAACTATTGACTATGTATAATTTTAACAAGATTTTAGATTCATAAATCAAAAAATTTAGGGGCATATTTTATTATGAGATATGATTCTAAATCATTTGAAATGTCATACAGTGAACTTGAATACTTCCTCAGAGGACTTTGAACTATTCGTTTGATATGAGAAAGAATTTTGAAATGCTGTCTATGAATGTATACATTTCATACAATCTGTATACAGTGTGTTACATAATTCCCCATGAAAAATGTAAATAATCAAGTAGTCTTTATGGTTGTTGTCATTTACCTCTCAGAGCAAATTAGGTAAGAATGTAATTAACTTTCTGGGTAGGTCTACTTTTTAGTTTTATGTTTTCAGTGTTGCGTTTCAATGATGATTATTTTATGTTTCATCCAAGTACTTTTTTTTGGGTCATAGGGACCGTCCATTAATCACGTGAGGCTTGAAAGGGGGGAGGGGGTTTAGCAATAATCACGAAATATCACAAGGGGGGAGGGGGGTGTAGTAAGATATCACGTGTATTTATTTTTTCGTCAAACGCGTGATTTCTAAACCGAAAAGCGGCGTGTACGTGTTGTCTTGACTCGCCGTTGCCAGGCAACGAACGAATATGTCATATTTCTTGCATGATTATATTTAATATTATTTTTATGCCAGTCCCAAACAACCTGCAACCTTTCTGTCTAGACATTTTTGTCATGGTCCTTAATTTCAGAATAAAATTAGGTTATACTTTATTTAAAGATAATATTTAAAAAAAATAAGATTCTTTGTAGATTCTAAAACAGGTGGGGTGGGGCGGGGGGGGGGGGGTTAGTCTTAAACCTCAGTAGGTATCACCAAGGGGGGGTTAAAAATACAAAAAAAAAACATCACGTAATTAATGGACGGCACCATACTACGGTTTTCAAATATTGCCAATAGACTCTTTACAAGGGACCTTTTAATCTCCTTTCGGCTTTAGAGGAATTTTTGTAACACGTTGTTTATACATATAAAAGGAGAAACTGACTCACTAACTGACTGATCTATCAACGCACAGCTTAAACCGCTGGTGTTAGAAACTTGAAATTTTGGCAGTAGGTAGGTGCCTTTTCTAACGTAGGCCTCCACTAAGGAAGGAAAAAAATCACGCAAGCGAAACTGCGAGCAAAGGTTGTAATAAATAAAGTGAGTCCATGTAAAGTATTATTTTTAGCATTATGAAGACATATTTATAAGTTTATACCACGGAACGAGGAATATTGTAAGTAGTGTTTAGTATGACAATAATATTATCTTAAATGATGACAAATTTTAAATTACTACCTATGCATTTGTTTTCGACTTTTGTCAATAATCAGCAAGCCAATTCTACTGACAAAATTGTTGACAAATCGCAACAAAACTTCATCAAATATTTTGACAATTTATAGAGTTGGTCCCAGGGGACCTTTACAACACTATCAGGATAGTGTTGTAAAATTGTGTAAGACAGAAAAAATCTTTAATCGCTAAATCATATTAAGAACTGCCTAGTTGGTCTAGCGGTGGCAAGCGCGACTACTGATCTTGAGGTCCTGGGTTCGATCCCCAGATCCGGCAAAGTGTTATTGAGTTTTACCGTGTGTAAATCCTCAGTAGCAGCCCAGAGATTGAATTTGTGCCCGGTTGATGGCATATGGCCCTCTATTACATGGGACTTCATAACAGCGAAATGAGAGTGTTACTATACACCTCTGCCCAAACCTCCTGGGAATACAGGCGTGATGTCATGTTATAATTTTAAGACAGTAGATCATAAATAGATGGAATCACGACCAACAAAGGAAGACTAAGTTATTAAATAAAATGCAAATATAATTTAAGTATGAAAACTTGATAAAGGTTATAGGCAAGTTAGCGAGCATATCAATGCCATACAAACATTAATAGCTCGAACAAGGCATAACACTTAACCGTCTATATGCCAGTCCTTCTAATGACGAAGTTTAGGCAGTAACTAAAACTCAACTTCACAAAACAAAAATGAATCCTATTCCTATAACATTAAAGTCATTAATGCAAGAGACTAGTCGTTAGAAGGAAGTAATGCTATTAAGCATGTGCTTATTATAAGTAACTTAACGAGTGAACTCAAGAACGAGACGTAGGTTAACCATATTGAAGCAAATTTTACGGATTTTGTTGTTTGAGAATTTAGTATTGGAAAAAAATGTTGTGAGAGAAAAGAAAAAAAAATGTATGCAAAATGCTCACGAGCTAAAAACTTTTATTAATAATATTGTTTGCAAAATGCTCACAGGCTAAAAGCTTTTATTAATAATATTGTATGCAAAATACTCACAGGCTAAAAGCTTTTTATTAATAATATTGTAGGTATACGAAATGCTCACAGGCTAAAAGCTTTTATTAATAATATTGTATGCAAAATACTCACAGTCTAAAAGCTTTTTATTAATAATATTGTAGGTATACGAAATGCTCACAGGCTAAAAGCTTTTATTAATAATATTGTATGCAAAATACTCATAGTCTAAAAGCTTTTTATTAATAATATTGTAGGTATACGAAATGCTCACAGGCTAAAAGCTTTTATTAATAATATTGTATGCAAAATACTCACAGGCTAAAAACTTTGATTAATAATATTGTTTGCTAAATACTTACAGGCTAAAAGCTTTTTAATAATATTGCATTCAAAATACTCACAGGCTAAAAAGTTTTAGTAATTATATTGTATGCAAAATGCTCACAGGCTAAAAGCTTTTATTAATAATATTGTATGCAAAATGCTCACAGGCTAAAAACTTTTCGTAATAATATTGTATGCAAAATACTCACAGGCTAAAAACTTTTTTAATACGATTTTCGTTATACTACAGGTTTGTTCTTTAGGCGTTTTTTTCTTTATCTATGACAGCTGATGACGCAAACGCAAAAAAGTGTACTGTTACTATTACGTGTATGTATGTTGTTGTATAATTTAATATATATTTAGTTTTTCGTTTACAATTTGTAATTTATAATCAAATCAGTAGTTGATAGTAATTTTTATCTCTTCATCTATTAGAAGTCAATTGAATATTTAAATCTCACGGAATGTTTTAGATGAAATATCATTAGTAGGTATTATTCAATGATCAAATATCATAGATATGGAATAGATTTTGCTGATAGGTATCTGTAAATAGTTTGAATATGTATTTTTGTTGTACAGTGTATTTTTATATTTCTGGGAGCTAAATGAGTAGTGTTTTAGAGATCTTCACTTCTATTTAAATTTATTCAGAAACTCATTTTCACCTTAATTATCTCCAATTATTCTTCAAACGTGACCAATTATGTATCCAATCATGACCACCAACGAAATTCATAGAAAAGTTTTTTTCCATGTCCTGAAGAAACCATGAAGTATGTATACACAAACCAAACAAAGAATGCTGGGCATAGCCTCCGGGCCAAATTATAACGCGAGATAAAGATAGAGGAATCGCGTGACGGTACCACGATTAGTGTAATTTTGGTACAGACTACGAACATTTGGACGTCATTCACAGCGTTGAAGTATCGATATACAGAGATGTTGCACAACACTAGATGTATTTGGTTTTGTTGTTTTACCATGACGACTAAAAATAAAAAAAGTAAAAATAAAAAAGAGTTTTTTTATGAAATAAATACTTAGATTGATATTTTGGGCGTAAAATAATACTATGGGTTTGAAAAAAATACTGATATTAAATCATTTGTTTATTAAAATTGAGATGTAAGCGATTATTTTTATTGAGGAAAAATTGTTGACGCATATCTACCTACCTACTCGTAGTACTTACATAAATCCAATGTGTAACATCTGCTGTTAATGCAAATTATTGCAATAAAATAAGCGGCAATATGAATACTGAATGATCAGGTTTGATTACTTTTTATATTGATGTAAAATATTTGAGAAAGATGGAAATATCTTTTACTGATCTTGCACTGATTCAACTGTTGTGCAATCGTTCGGCGTATCCACAACATTTTTTGTTAATGTAAGTATTGTTTTTTCTTTTATTTTAGTTCTATTTTATATATTTAATTAATTGTTAGTTGTAGACGTTATCTGATTTTATGATATTATTTATGAATAAGATTTTTTTGTGCACATACAAAGGGCAATTATTAGAAACTCCTTTGAAAGAATTTTAGAGGACACCAGGACGTTTCCGACTTATTAACAATTGCACGTTAATTCTTTCAAAAATGAAACTTTTCCATTAAAACATAGTGTTCAAATTCCTTTGTAAATAATAGTTTCTTTAAAATAATTTTAAGCTCAGCGAGGGAATGAAGGCTTTAAACTGAAGATTTTAAGGTACAAAATTGTATGAAGTAATTGTGTTTTATCTCATGCGTCGTTATGTATGACGCAATACCTACTCAGCCGTAATGGCTAGTGTCAATCAAAATTATAAACCAACAAACTTATTTATGCGTTCACAAAAATAATTGCTATGCCAATGTCGATTTTGTGCCCTTGAAACCGAGGTTCAAGGATTGTTAACAAACGTCTTAAAGAAAATCATTTTGGTAATACATTCTGAGAATTGACTCGGATCAAGACGTTCATGTTAGACTAAATTTAGTCAATTCATAAATATTTTTAGGAAATACACGGTTAGATCAATGTAATTTAACTATTTTAAAACTGCAAGAATATAAACGTAGTTATAAATTACTTTTAATTATATTTTATTTGTTTATCACAATTAATTATTCAATTTAATAGGTAATTCACGTCGAATAAATTATCAAGTACATAAAATTACATTTTAATAATTAATTATACGCTATATAAATATAATGATTCAAAAATGATTGAAATATAATGACTATTTTTGACTCAAAATATGGCATTAATAAATGATGCCAGTAATTATTTTATGCAAATCTAAATCATTATAATAATTATATTTTAAGAATTATGTATTTATCATCTCAAACATTGAGGTTTAAAACTAATTTATAATTTTTCAATGATGTTGGTGCGCACGTGTTTATCAAACGTGACTTTGGTACATAGCTTTCTAATATTTTAAACCTTAATATTTTCTGTCTATTATAATACACCCTCAGTTACAGGCTCAATTGTAATAGTTTCCATTTTAAGGCTAAAAATTAATACTAAGAAAAAATATGTTATTGTTTAAATTTTAACAATTCTAAGCTTAGAAAAGTAGGTAATTATTTATGCGTATAATTATTTAGTTTCTGTCAAGTATTCCTCTGTCAAAATATTGTACGTATTTTTTTTTCTGTATTGTGTTGTGTGTTAGACATATTTGACAGTTACTTAATATTTAAAGTCGTTAGGTCGATTCAAGTACGTTGAAGACATTAATTTCTTAGTCTTGATATATTATTATTATGACTGCATAATATTGTTTGTGTTATTTTTCTTATATTTTACAGGGTAAGCAGTATTTCCTACAAACTAAAACCAACTTTTCATTGAAATTCTTCTTCGTTTCACTTCCGTGTGTCCTTTATTTGATACTTAATCAATTTCTATAATTATGTATTTTCGCTTATCTCTTAACATTTATTTATAAAAAAAACTGTCAAAGATAATGACAGCTGAATTAATTATGTACCTTTTCCGAGTCAATGACCACATATAAAAAGTCGTTCGTACATAATAATTATGTGTACATTTTTAAATGTGTTACATTGAACACTCTGTATATTAAATTAAGAACCAATGTAACTTACACCTTGATTTTGATGAAAAGTACTGCTAATATGGGTCTTAGTTTAATGGATACCAAATACCGTTTAATTTTGACACTACCTACTAAAAGTTAATATAAGTAATAAAATAAATTGCACTTCCTGTGCACTAAGCTGTAATAAATAACCCTGATTTTAATTGACATTTCATAGATATTTATGGGTAGGTGTACATACAAACATATGCAAATAAAAGTTAAAATAAAATAACTATTATCATTTGTTTGATTTTAGTATGATTTAGTATAATCTTACTAAAATCTAAAAAAATAACATGTTTATTATAAAAAAAAAATTTTAGTAAAAAAATAAAAAACGAAAAAAAATATGCAATTAATTCCCGCCATCTATTGTACACACACATCCGTCATTCTCGCTAGCCCGCGACATTGACAATGGACGGTTTGGACTTGGTATGCGGCCTTGAAACGAATTCGGCGCTCGGACGGGCGCGGGAAACGAGATCGGGTTTTTTATAATCGATATATTAGACGTGCAGAATAGATTATTCGATTCGACGTGCAAAATATATTCTGTTGTATCGTTTCGGGAAGTTGGATGTGAGGTAGCCGTTTTATGGTTTATTTGATGTTCAATTTTTTTTTGTAAAATTTTGACATAATTTTTAAAAAACTAAAAAAACCTAAAACAATTTGTCATGCTCTCCGTTAGAATGATCGAATATTACCAGAATTTTCGAATTCAAACACTGAACAAATAAAATTAAAAAGAAAATTAGTATTCAAGGATGTGGAAAATCCAAGCATAACTCGGGATAATGATAAACATGATGATTTAAGGATGTCAAGTAGGTAACAGGAATCATTTTTACTAAATTATCGTAAGTCATGCGCGACGCACATACATGTTACATAATATTGCAAAAACAAATGTAAATAACTGCAAGAAGAATTTGGATAATGTTATTACCTATGTTTTTAATAAAAACAATAGTCACGGCCAGGTATATAGCCGTCATCTCAGTGGTCACCCTCTTTTTATCCATATCATCTTTCACACTATCCATCCATTGTTTCTTTGGTCTTCCTCTACTCTTATAATCGTCCACATTCATACTCAACATTTTCCTCACGATTACGTATCGTATAAATGTGATATCTACTTCATGTAAAGTTTAAGAAATCATCAATGACATTCTTTTTCTTTTCGTATCGACGTTATTTCATTATCTATGAATTGTGAAATATGAAAGTATATTCTAAAAGAATACAGAATACCCAACATATAAAGCAATTTTTATTCTTACAGATGAATTAATATCTGTGATAAGTCAACATCGAAGGTTAAATTCAAAATTGACAGTCAAATTTTCACGAAAAAAATCTGTTTCGGGGTCAGTCATTGAAAACGTAAACAGTGTAAAACTGGAAAGAATGAATAAATAATAATGCTACATTATTTTTTCATGAGAAGCATCGTCTGATTACACTGTTCTTGAAAATGTAATAACCACATGTGTATTTTTTTTAAAGATTAAGGTCTCGTGATTATTTTCAAAGTAAAAATTTTTATTTTTTGAAAATTGTTACATAATATAAAAAAAAATATCAATGTGTATTTTTGCTATACCATTCTGGTTGTATTTCTTCATGATAAGATCAGTTAATTGTTATTCAGATACTTAGTTATTACTGTAGTTATGATGCCTTTCGTCATTCAGACTTTTTTAGGGGATCAACAGTTTTTTAACGGTCTTTTTTACTTAGATATAATACACACATGATTTACAAATCATAACATTACAATGTATGTGATTGTATCGGATCTAATGCAGTTTTAACAAAAACTTGCTATATTTGTAAAAAAAAACTTTACCATGTTTTTTTTTAGTAAAACCTTTTTTCAATTTGCTCTTCGTTGAAGTTTTGAATACGATGATTCGATTATAGCCAGACCTTGAAAATTGTCCGATTTCTGGTAATCGTATCTACGAGATAACGTGAGTAAACTTGATTCATATTAATATAGAGCATTCTAGGCCATGTTCAGTATCTATTTATTTTTATAAGTTCGTTTATATTAAACTTTTGATCTGGCTTTTATGTCTTAGTGGATATCGTGCATTTCGTAATTGTATTGTGTCGTAATCGTTTACTATCATAAATAAAAAGATTCTAACGTATTTTGTTTACAATAAAAGTTACATCAGAATACTATGATTTGAGTAAAATTTTAATTATATCTTTCCCTACATGTTAAAATAATAATCATCGGCGTTTAGATTTTTAATTGCCAGCTCGTGACTTAGAATTTTATCAAATCTATTACTAGATTTCTGTGATTAAACCTAACCAGTTTCTAGTCTAGCAAAAGCATTAAAATACGACCGGAGCCGTAGAAAAATGCTTCAAAATTCCAAGCAGACCCGGATGGCAACACAAGTTACAAAACTTACATAATGCGAGCCAGAGGGTTTCTTATCAACGTCCTTGTAACGGTTCGGGAGCCTGCCGGGTCACAAGTTATCGTTTTCAAAACCCAAAGCTTGTGCGGAATTACTTAACTGAATGTCGAAGTAATATGGTATATTTTTACGGTGATTAGAAAATATATACCTACGTACTTATTATTTTCAACAGTTGGGTAAACTTCCAGCAATTTTAACTCATTGTGACAACCTTAATGTTTTACTACTTAATAAATAATATGTTTTATTTAAATTCGATTTGTTTATTGGTGACTTTGTATGGAAAGGTGTTTCTTTTGCTAGTTTTCAAATTTCGAGCAAGTGTTTATTTTTTGACAACCCTGAAAAATTTTAATTAGAAACTATTGTGTAGATGTGAAAACTAAAATTAAGGAGTTTTAGTTTAAAGACTCACATCACAGATAGCTAAATAATGTAAAATTAATTATATAAACTAAGAACAATTTAAAGTAATCTATGGCCAGTCTTTAAGATTTAAACATTTTCATTGAACGCACAAAAAAACTGAATCAAAGATTAATATCATCCCGGAAAACGTAATATAACAAATACCAAATTCATTAGCCAACACGGTTCGTTATCTATGTAATTGCATTTAAAAAAACATAGCAGGCAATGTATTAAAACCTCTGCTGACCGAACTCGACCTTGACTATTTTCAAGGTTCATCCGTGCTCATCTATCTAATAAGACACTATGCTTTCATTCGTCTAATTATATATTAAATAATTATTTATAATTGTTTGTTTGGTACCAGGAAGTTGAATGATTAAATAAATGAAATGAACAAAAATTGTGGGCAGTTGCTTTTAAAATAAAAGTAAAAAAATACTATTTAATTATTTTACTATTTATTATTCAAGTGAGCTATAAGTGATTACAATTTGGAAAAAATATATAACAATGTGGATTTTTTGAATACCTATCGACAACTAAACTAAAAAAAAAAACATTAATAAATTTACGGAAATGTGATTAAATCAAAGAAAAGTTTTAAAATTTATGATGGTTACATTATAATATAGTTATCTACACGGACATATAAATGCTATTGTTTAAAATAATTTGCATAAACTACATTTGATCAAGTTAACCGTGAGAACGTGACAACGAATTTTGCGCTGTTTACAAAAACTTGCATAACATATCCAAAAATAAAAGACCTTATTAATCGTCGATTACAATAGGCAAGTTAACATTCTAATTAGAGATAAATACAAATAAGGGATGATTTCCACCAAACGGCTCGCATCGCATCGGATCGGAAAGGATACGAACGGATGCGGCGACAGCCGATCGCGTCTGTCAGGACGTCGACGCATACGATCGGCTCCGTACAGTCGCTTGTGAACGTATCCGTTTCTGCACCTAGTAAAATAGTTTCATTCCTATCGTGTTGACGTGTTCTAATTTTTGAAAGGATCCGATCGGATACGACGAGAAGCGAACGGAGCCGATCGCGCATCGCAGCATACTTTCGGCTACGATCGCGTAATGCGGAGGACGCCCGCGGTCAAGCTGCTGTGCGCGGCGTGGTAATATAGACTTTAAATACTGTGTACACGATTTAATATCGTTTAAAGATTGTAAAATCCGTTCCGATCCGATGCGATGCGAGCCGTTTGTTGGAAATCATCCTTAAGAATCCAAAAATATACTTTGTCTTTTTTAATCTCAAAAATTATGCTACCAGAAATTCTACGTAAAAAAATTGTTCAATTATAATTATCCGAAGTCAGAGGTTAGATATTATTGTAAACTGATGAAATAAGGAAGTGATAAGAAATACTAAATAAACAATATTTTTATTATAAGAGTGCTTGATAGCTACCGTATTTGACCGTCGTTTAAGTGTTTGTGAATTTCGCATTGGTTTGAGTGTATGATGTGTACACATTTAGACAAATCTTGAATTTTAATTGAGTAGTGAACTTAGCTGTAGTATAAAGCCCTCCGTATATTGAAGTAGGTATTCGTAAAGATTTTACGTATTGTATATCTACAACTTGTCCCGTAAGTCAACGTCAAGCCAGGACAAAATGATAAGGAGAAAGACAGCTCAATCTTTTTTTTTACTTTTTACCTAAAAAAACACACTTAATAGATTTAGGATGTAAAATTTTATTCATGGTAACTTTGAAACTCGAAAATGATTAATTTTTTTTCTGATCTGTAATAATATTCTCTATCATTTTTGTTCCCAGCTTGACGTTGAGTTTTGGAGCACCCCGTATAGAGGGTCCAATTGGTATGAATGAATTGATATGATGCGAAAAAGGTGTTCACAAAAATGTTCATGAATAATTGACTAATCGTACACAAAGCATTAACAAAGCCGAATACTGTGTTCAAGAATTTAATGTGGTCTTTTATATCAATGCTATTTTTAAACACACGTTTCGACTTTGAAAATGTAATTTATACCAGTAGTTTTAAATAATGTTCCTATAAGATTTGGCGTGTAAAGAGTAAAACGTATTTTCGGATTAGAAAAATGTCTGATAGGAATAGTTAACAATCTAACATTTAAGAAATTTGAAGCACAAAGCTCGATTTAACGAACTTTTAATAGTTGCGCAATAATGTCTTACTGAATGATTGTTTAATGGACAACTAAATCACGAATTTGAGAACTTAATAGTGTATATTTATTAACAAAAGGATTATAATGGGTATCATCGTAGGATTAATGGTTTTGGATGCGGAACTGATGCACCGTGATGGAGTAATGAACGAACATTGTTCGTAGATTCGCCTGACGTCAAGTAGTTGAAGACTTCCGAAATATTCAAGGTGGTTTATGATTAAACTAGCTTCTAGCTGTAGTAATGTTCGTAATTTCTGTTGAATATTTAAGATTTTTTTTGCGCAATTACAATTCTGAATAGAATGGTTTTGGTATTCACCGTTTTGCGAAAAAAAAAAGAGGTGACAAGTTAATATCTTACATGTCTTGTTATTCAAAATTCCACGTAGTAAGTCATGAATTTCAAATACGAAATTAAAATATCGGATTCGGAAACACTTTTATTAGACTTATAAGACTAAAAAGATCTCTAACCTTTTCCTCCTGGATGCTCTGGCCTCCATTTTCTGATAGCGGCGTAGATGGCGCACTGTATCCTTTAGGTCCATCATCGTGAGGTGTCATCTGTCTATGAATATCATTTTCTTGATCATGGTGTGCCCTAAGCTCTTGTAAACCACTTTTGAATTCAGATAGTCTAAGCACGGACGGTTTTATCTCCGGCATTTCATCCGGATGTTCGTATCTTCTCAAATCAGCTAGATTAGTTGCTAAATGTCTGTGATGGTCTAAAGGCGGGGGTACTCCTATAGATCTTAAATGTTCTATACTTCTATGTATATGGGAATAATTGTCTACTGGTATTTCCGCCATTAAAGGCGAATTGTGATAATCTAAGCCACCTCCATCGGGCCTGTAATCGATTGTCCTTCCTTCCATCATCTTGGCTACTATAATTTTATTCTATCTAAATTGTATAAACTGTCTCGTGTTTGGCACTTATAAAAATACGTGTTTTATGTTTCCTTTGATATTACTGTCATGGAATTTTTCGAGATCCTCCGTTTTCATTGGGCTGTAAAACAAAAGATCTTCTATAACTTTTTTAAAGATATTTCTTGAAGTCCATAATGTTGTTGCAAAAGTACGAGGTACAAAATATTCAAAATAAAAAATCGAAATTCTAATTTTATAATCGATCTCTGCAACAAAGTTGTTTGTCTGTTTATTATAGATTTGAGGTGTAAAAAACATGGCAGTTTTTTTAGCTAGCAGGTGACGAGTTGGCGTGTAGGTTGTGTCAATGATCTAGCCCCTAGCCCACATGCCGCAACGAATAAGGCTTCGATAATCACATTGTACAGACGTGCCTACAACATGTGCGCTCACTTAATGATGATTTTTATCTCTGACGAGTAATGCTTTAAGAGAATTATGTTTAACCGAGATGCTTTGTTTTAAATAAATTATATATTCGTAATTACTAAGGAAATAATTGTTGGTATTTTAAGATGTAAAATTTAGTTTTCAATTATTTTTTGTTTAATTTTTTTATAGCCTAAGGTTATCGTACGATTTAGTAAAGCAGTTTAGTGTTACTATTATTTTATTATGTCATCGTCTGTACTCGCAGAGACCAACATACACGGCTGTCAAAGCTATAATTGCGGGTATAGAAAATAAAGCAACATGAGTTTGCGGCTATGATCAGCACCTGCTATTTGAAAATGACCCTTCAGAAGTTAAAGTAAAGGTGTTTTTAGTTATTTCGGACTAGTATGATATTGGGTATTTGATGATGTGTATAGAAGGCCTCATGGTTGATCGAGCCCAGAATTTGTATTACTAGTTTGGTCCAGGGAAGTGGTTCAAAGCGAGTAATTAGGTTTTTGTTAACATCTATATATATAACGTTATTATTGTGCTGTTTAAACATAAAATATTTGATGATCTGAATGTCGAATTTTAAGTAAAAGATGAATTCTAAATATTTATAAAACGAATTTAATTTTTAGTTTTATTTTATATTATTTAAAAAGCTTTTTTTTACTTTTTATTATTTTAGTTATTATTTTAGTTTATGACATTTTGAACTAAATTAATAACATAAAATAATGTCACCATGTCATTAGAAAAAATAATCGCGTGAGAATTTAACAATATTAAAGTAGCAAGTCATAAAAAATCAATATCTCATACCCTATTAAGGATTGAACTTTTTATAACTTTTTTTTATAGGTATTAAGAACATTTTTTTCGTCATAAAACAACTTGTCAAGTTCTTTTTTATGTTACTTAGTTTAAACTGTGCGTTTACTGAGCATTGGTCAGCTATTGGTGATTTCGTAGTTACTGAAGCGTAAGATACAAGGTTGTTTGACAAGAAATACTTATCTTGGATAAGACCGTTTCTAATAATTAAATTGTTGTGTAAAAAATATTGTCAAGCACATTTATTCGATTGCGGAACTATCCAATAGGTAGGTGACGAGATTTTAGTTTTAAAACACGGATTCTTGAAATTTATGATTAGTTTTAATTTTAGGATTGCAAACCTGTATATCAACATTAAATTTAAAAGTATTTAAATACATGTTTTTTTACATATTTTTTGTTTTCCTACCATAGTACTGCGTTTTTGTATATTAAAAATATAAAGTTAATCGACTTTTAGTAAATTTTATTTTCGCTTTTAATACCTTTTTAATTTGACACAATAAGTTTATTTACAAAATAGTAAGTAAAACTTCTTCGTACTATTTTTTTAGCTTTAAAAAAAATTTCATTTTTATCATTGACAAAAAAGTTACAGATGTTAGATAGATTTTACAGGTTAACATTTTTTTAAAATTACTTTTTCACGTTATCTGATTTTACGACATACCATACAGTGATTTAATTGTTAGCATTCTTTACAAACTAATAAAACATAATATCGTTAACAGTTTTTTATTTGACATCGATTTTTTTCTTTTTTTTTGGCAACAACATTATGCAGTTCAAGATACTGATAAAATTGTTTGATAAAAAAATTAGAAGCAGGACAGCTGTTTTTATATTAAAAAAAAAACTCTCTCCTATATTGACAAACTAAATGTTTTCAAACAAAGAAACAGCAACAGGCAACAGATCGCAAATCAAGTTAATTTGAAAATATCGTCACGGTACAGTGTCCAAAAATATTTCCGTATTTATAGTTCGGGCATTATTCAAGGTCGCCTTTGACAGACGGCGAGCGCCCGACTCACAATTACAACATCCACCTCAGTTCGGAGGGATCTTACGTAAAAATCCTCTCCCCTCGCAGGGAGAACCCTCCCCCACCCACACAGGGGGAGAAACAGCGATCCTGCTTCCAAATTAATTAACAAAAACATTACCTGTCACTATCCAAAAGTCTTCACATTCACCAACTATATTATCACCATAATAAATCACAGTTTGTTCCTATCTATAATGTCACTAAAAATATATCACATAATAAAGGTAACACTAATGTCACAACACGTCCAAAAGGCAACAGTCCAAGGCTTTATCGCCAAAATTACTCAAAAAATCCACGTGCTCCTTGCAAATAAACATTTAAAAAATGCCGGCGATTGAAAAAAACACCCGAGCCGTGCTCTTGACCCTGCGGTAAAATTATGAATGCCGGGCGTCGTTACTAGGATCCAAATTACCAGATTTTTTTGTGCTCAATATTTTAGTGTGCTGTATAAATTATTATAGTTATGGGTAATCCACACGTGATGGAGCGCTCCGTCTCTCTCGCACTAGACGATTCGCGCGTGCACCGGCCTGCAGTAGCGCGAGTGTGAGGACTCCTCAAGACGACATGTGGTCGCACAAAAAGCCGGCCTCTCCAGACGCAATGTTGCTGAGATAAAGTACTACGAGCCACCACCGGCTACTCGCATCACAAAAATGCAATACAAAACGCCCGCTCGTCCGCCTTTAGACCGACGCGGCAAAAACGAGACTGAAATTCAGATCTATAGTAGAAAAAAGTGAACTACACCGGGCGAGGGGTACACTAACACATAAAAATGAAAAAAATCACACGGACGCTAACATCGACAGCGAAGCTTAAAAAATCGGAGTGGGGAGTAGTCGGTACTTGTCTGTCACCTAGCTCCGTCTCCCTCCAGCGGCGTGAGGCCGCACGCACACACCGAAGCGGTGGTTAAGCGAAAAAAATGTGTACACATTTTTTTATTATTCACGATTTTTATGTGTGTAAGTGGGCTCGGTGCGAAAGAGACAGCACGCGGCGGGCGCCGTACAGCCCTTGTAGCGCGAACGAGATAGCGCGCGTCGCCACGTGCTCGTCCCTTGGTATTAAATAATAATTAAAATGGCTACAAGACCGGCGATACGAGATACTGTTCGGTAGACGATTTTTTGGACGAGCTTTTGCCTTTTTTGCTGAGCTTTTTGCGGAATCGGCGAAAACGAGGTAAGACGCGTTAGACGCGTGGTTCATAGTGAAAAAACCGCGGGCCGATTGACACATAATAAACGAAATACGCGCAGAAAAAGTCGCGCCGGGGAAAAAAACCAAGGACGCCGCGCGCGAAAAAGAAGTTATTGATTAAAACAGGGCTGTCATTGACCAGACGTAAATGAGGGTGGTTAATTGTATGCAGTGAATCCGGCAGGAATCGATTACTCAACGCCTTAAAGAAAGAATTTAAAATTGAAAACAGTGTTTGTGCAAACACTGCTCTTAATGACGGTCTTAATGAATCAGGGGATGTTGTATTACATAATGAGGATCTGATAAAATTAAGAAAAAAAAATACCTTTGCAAATCATTTTGATGAAAACACGCAGAAAGAAAAAAAAACCTTGAGAAGTAGTTTGTAAAAGAAATAAAAGTTTGTCAAAATAAAAGATAGATAAACTGTTGTCAAAACGCATCTTTTTTTGTATATTGTAATAACGATTTACTATTAGATGCCTTGTTAATCGATTAGTTTATTAACTTCTTCAAGCGCAACATTAGACCATTTGAAAAAGAGGGTCCTATGGAAAAAATAATCCTATGCAACTGGACAATAGTCATTGTCGATGACCATGGGGTAGATAGCACTATCCTATTCATTCCGATGTTAATATATGCATGTAATAATTACAAATGCACGAAGTAGTATTAGTAATACAAAAGTTGGAGCAGATGCTGATACAAGTATAAAAAGGAATTTATTCCGAGATATTTATAAATTCCATTACCATTTAACGAGAAGTTTCATAAAATAGCGACAAAAAAAAAACAAATTGAAAAAATCCTGTTCAAGTTTTTTAAATTACATCCAAAATGGAATTTAAAAAGTTTGATTTACAGGTACCTACTTCCTGTATAGGTAATATCAAAAAATTATAAAAAAGGTCAAAATGTAATTTAATCGATATTTTATGTTGACTGTCACAACACTCTAAATCTAAACCGAATTAGTGATTTATTACGAAATGTAATTAATGTCCATTATAAAAAATGCACTACTACTACTATATATACAAAAAAAAACTAAAAAAGAAAACGCATTTATTTTATACGATAGACATGTAATTTCACAGAATCGATAAGCTATAGGTACATAAAGTAACAACTTTTGCAAAAAATCAATTATGGTTTCTTGATCACCCTTTCTCGGGTGATGAAAATATGAGAAGAAAAAAGAAACATGATTCTGATTTAAAACCTCCAGGTAAAAAATTTGGTCATCCCAAATCTTCTCATTCAGTATCATCCAATCGTACATTAACTTCAAATAATAAACCCCTGAACTTCTTAAGAGCTACATAATTCAGTTAGAAATAGAATCAGAATCTGATCATGATATGGAAGAAGGAACTGTCGGTCAAAGGAACGATTCGTTTCTAACCAAATTCCACGCGGAAGAACGCTACAATGAACAAAACGCATTTGATACTGCCATTGCTAAAAGATTTGGCCGTCTTACAAAGATATAGAAAACTGAAGACAAGGCTAATACACTTAACAGATCAAAACATTTATTACGCTACCTGATAATAAAAGACCGCTTTAAAATAGATCGTTTTTAACAAAAAAGTAAGTTGTACCTAATAAAAATCATAAAAATATTTCAAAGAATTTTTCCTTTTTTAACTTTTTCATGGCAATGAAGTGACAAAGAAGAGTAAAGTTTTATTATTTTAGGACAGCATCGCCTAATTACTGGATCGTTAACTTTGTTTTGTGAAACTTTCGATTTTTGTAAACTTCAAAAAGTGACATCAGTTTTGCGACGAATCCTATAAAAAAATACTTTGTTGATAAACAAAGCAACAGAGCCAAATAAAAAATGCGATAAAAAGCTTATACTAATAGACTAATCAGCGTAACTTTGTAAGTGTAAATCAAATACCATATAATAAAAATCACAAAAATACTTAATATTTTTATTGGATTTTTTTATTTATTTTCAGCATCATTATTAAGAGATTAAATTATAATTCTCAATTCTTTATTGCAATCAATAATGTATATAGGTATAGTCATACAGGTGGTAAGTATCAAATAAAGAAACAATTATGTACCCTGTCGGGGACAGCAAACGTTTAAATTATTAAATAGATACTTCATTATTACAAGTAAGTCAATAGATACGTAAGCACTGAGCTTCAAAACTAATACCGCACATCATTGATATTTTTTACTACAAAAACACAAAAGCTCGCCAGTTTTGTTTTACAATGTTTTTCTTTTTTTTTACCTCCATTTTACGACATCACGTGTTTCATAACACTTTTGTTTTCAATTCCATTGGACTTTTTTACAATTTCTATTTCATGTGTCCTTGATTTTTTTCATACATTGCCTTATTTATATAATGCATTACATTTATAAGCAAGGGTTTCAAGTTCTGAATAGAGATTTTTTATTTTGATTCTAAAATCACCTGTTTTGGGACAAGGAAGGAAGTCGATCGAATCTTTTCGATTTTTTCTTTTATTCCGATTCAAATTTTTTCAGGTGTTTGACAAGTGGTTTTTTCGTTTGTATTGTAGTGTAAATTGTTGCTGAGAGATGTTGGCGTTAGTTTGAATATGAATTAAAAGTTTGTGGGAATCTTTAGATCATAATATGTATTTTTTCTAATGTTCAGTGCATTCGTATGGTAAATGTTTATTAACTGTCCGTTTTGATATTGTGGAAGCTTCAATGTCAAGATTTTTGACGTACTTTGAAAATGATACGTGATTTATGACAGATTGCGGACAGTAAATGAAACGAAAATTATGAATGCCATATGATCATAATATGCATGCTATTTTTTCTATAATTAAATCTTAGCAAAAATTTCTTTTAAAATGTCCTCCTATATTCCATTTAATCTTCCTAGAGCAATTTTTTTAAAATATATATTATGATAATTGTACATAATCCGATAAGAATCCCTATAATACATATTATCAATTCTCGTTAAAGACCGTAAGGGATTATTTTTTCAAATTCAAGATTTTATTTTGACTCTGATATACTGATCTAGTTGACTGTTAATTGTTTATCCTCCGGCAATGATTATAACTTATATGTATAGAACTAAGACTATAGCTGCATTGTTAAGACTATAGCGATGTGTCGATGAAACTTAAAGAAACTCCATTCAGATGGAGGCATTTTGAAAATTGACCTGTTCAACTGTCCTCAAATTGTTTTGTAGCTGCCTCATTGTCAGTGACTATAGTATGTTTCACCATAGAGAAAAGGTATTAGAATTATGACGCTTGGTGTTTGACCTTGGCTTGCCTAGTAAAACTACTCTATCATTTCCCATAGCGAGAGGCTACTAAAGGATTACATTGAAAGGATGGGTAGCCATGTGTGAACAGATAAACTTGTGATCAGTAATCTGTTTGCTTTGACGATGACTGTTTTTCCCCGGATCATTCATTGTAGTCTACGGGAATCATGGCCAGTTTGGAATTTCGAAGATATTTGTATGATCTAGCTATCTGTTACTACCCTATACGAGCCATTGGTATTCCATCTCATATATTTTTGATTTTTAGGGACCCAAAATATTGCTAGGGTCTCCGACCACCCTGATAACCAAATCGTGAGCCAACATAACTATTACAAAACTAACTCGAACTACAAACTCGTATGCAGCTAATTTCTTACACGTACCTACCATCACAGAACCTGTATTTTTGGGGGACCGCCATTTTGATCTACTCAATCTCTAACTTATCACTATAATGATCACATTACTCATTCTAAAACAATTTCAAACTCAATTCTTCAAACCATTGCTGATTTAAATCTTAAAAGAAATATTCTTAAAGAAACAAAAGCTGCAACGGACGCTGTCCAACTCAAAGGAACCGAGGAAGTAAGAGATGAATCATATATCGTAGTAGATAGGTTCGTTCGTGCAAGTGCCCTGTCATTCATCACGCGAATGTTGGAACCGGATCTCAGAGACGGGTTCTGAGACTAAGATCGAATTTTTTTAATGTATCTTCATTACTCCGTTGGAATGAAGTCAGTACTATTAATAAATTGTTTGAAAATTTTAATGAAATGAATGTAATGAGGCGTGTGTGAAGAAAAAATTGGAGGAAAAAATAATTTTATTGCAACTAAATAATAAACATAAGCTCCTGGAGAGAGGAAGAAATAAGGGATTTAAGATTTTCTTATAAGTTGCATTTAAATTAACTATTAACAAATGGTCAACTGCAAGCCCAACAAACTTAGATTCTACATAAAGCTTTGCCTGAATGCACTAGGTGTTATTATAATAACTAAAAGCTTCATAATTATAGGTTTCTTATTTTGGTATATGTTTGACAATCTACACTACGTTTAATCGGTGTACTGGTTGCTGCCTAGCCTTCGTCTATGGCATATTTTTAACCGACTTCCAAAAAGAAGGAGGTTACTGTGTTCGTCTGTATGTATGTTTTTTTTTTGTGTATGTTCATCGATATTTTCGCCAACTGTGAACCGATTTTGATGATTCTTTTTTTAATGGATAGGGTATACTTCGAAGTTGGTCCCATTTAAATTTGGTGAAGATCTGATGAAGAACTTCGGAGATAGACAATGGAACTCCTCAATGACGAACAGTACGCATATTGTGATTATGTGATTATGTTACGAGCAGCGTCTTTAGTAGGTCCAACCAAGTTTTAATTAAGGCCACTAAAATGAAAAAAATAAAAATATTTTTTACAAAAAATTTAAACCGACTTCAAAAAAGAATAAAATAATTACCATATAAAATTAACAGTTTCAGAAGTCGGTGCCTTCAATTTGGTTCAGCGTGGATCAGCACCGACTTCTGAAACTGTTAATTTTATATGGTAATTTTTTTTTTTTTTTTGAAGTCGGTTTAAATTTTTTGTAAAAAATGTTTTAATACTGCCTTTTCTAAGGCTGACCTATCTATTCAATTTACACATCGTATGTTACTGGTCTTTGCTATCCTTAATATGCCATTCAAGTACAGTCAGTTATCCATACCTACTGACCATATTATACTAACCATCTAGCCCAAGCTTTTTTGTCCATCGACATTCAGTCTATACTAGCTGATCATAATAATACTACGATGTCTTTTACCATCCAGTGAAACATTTGCCTAGCGAACGCGGCATTTTATTTCATTCCTAATACAATGAATAGTTTGAACATTTAAAAGATCACCGACAAACATATCCTTTGCAAAGAAACATTTTAGAACAATAAAATCTAAAGCAACTACTGGACGAAATAAAGCAATAAAAAGTAATAATTCGAGAAAGGAAGCCGATTTTTTAGTTCTGACCTTTTTAGGAGCAATTTGAAGAGACAAAAAATGTAACTTTCACTTTCCGTTGGTACTTTTTAAAACAATAAAAAAATATTTTTAGCTACTGAAAAAGTTTGTTAAAAAACTAAGCGAAAGGGTGGCACTGGCAGCCGATATTACAAAACCAACAATAGACTAGGTTTGTTAAGTAAAAAAACAAAGTTTTCAATATGCACCTGGTTTTCATTTTTTATTTCGATTCTAATGTTTATTATAATCAAATAAGTTCCTCTTCCTGTCGGAAGATGGGCGCCGTAGATTTTTTCATATTTAAAAAAAAAATGTTTGTGCTATTCTCGACCTTATTTATTTGAAGCAAGGTGTATAGTAATATCGTTGATTTTTTCTCCAGATCGAGGTTTTATTGTGGCAATGTGTTCCAATAGACATTTTTTCTAGTGTTTATTCAAAATAGATTGTTTATGCAGATGTCGTTAAAACTTAAGAATACTGATATAAAGTTTTTTTATTAAGTAGCCTAGGACGTATTATTAGATTGGATTTATAATAAGTTTGAATGGATATTTTAGACCTTAATGATTATAAAAGCATCCCTCGTAGCATAAAACAAGCAGATTGTGACATCATTATTGAAATAGGTACTGCACTGTGTACTAAGATCGAATTAAAAAATATTGTCCTAAAATTATTTTTGGCTAATGGTCACATTTACACATTCTCGACGTCTAACGACAGACAACAATTTGTGTTCATTTTATTCAATTAAACTTATTTGGCTATGAAACTACAAATAGTAGTAGTACCTAAAATGAAAACAATTGCACAGTACATATATTTATATATATTATGTATATTTACTGTGATTATTGTAGATTTTAAACAAAACAAATCAACCTAATTTCTTGGATTTAACAACACACTAACAATATAATAATACATTACAATACACAATAATAAATTGTGTGTCTATTATTTGGATTCAAACAAAACAGTTCCTTTTATTTTAAATATTACCTCAACAAGCTATACGCTCTCAGGTAATTTTGGGCCAAAATGTTCCACAGGAACATCTTTCAACCAAATTATTGCTTACGAAGCCTCTAAATCTAACTATTTACTGCCCTTATCTAGGATCTTAGCAAATGGTCATATTCAATTAACTGTGTCTATATAATATTCTAAATCTTGGCATAAATCTAAAACTGCATCCGCAGACCATCCATCGCGCCGCTTGACGCCAACACCATCCTTTGTATCTTAAACACGACCCTTATTTTTTTCTTTCATCCCTCAGAATGTTCAAATTTCTTTACCTGCAGCCCTCCCAGGTATAAATTCCAACCCATCTTAACGATTCCTTTAATTACAAGTTCAACTTTATCTAAAAGCATAACAGTTCTTTTTGCGTTAACAAGATGAGGTTTTACGTCTTTTATATTTGGAATGTGATCTGCAACATCTTGAATAGCATCCCCTAAGACTTAATGACTTACTGCATGATAATTAGATATGCAATTCTGATTTTTGACGCCCACTCTTAAGGTTGGGATTGATTTGAAGTTTTTTAAATTTAAATCATTGGTTTGGTGGAATTCTACTTCGGTATAGAAAATGTGTGTTTCCCTTATTTCGGAATTTATTGGTATTACTGCGCCCTGCGGCGACCGCCATAGTTTTAAGGATTTTAAAATTCTACAAAAGGGATGGATGGACAACAGATGTCTCGAGGATTAAAATTTATGCATATTCACTTGAATAAATGAGTTATAATGCTTTTAAGTGGACTTTGCTAAGTATTACCGTCTGTTTCATTCGTCGCTTAGTGTTGCCATTTTTATAACCTCTTTTGATTTTGAGTTCTGCAGATCCATTCCATCATTGATACTTTGCATAGCTCCGTTAAATTTTTAAACAAAAGTACTGATAAATCATCGCCATCATGTGCTTTTCATAATTCCTATTCAGATAAAGCCCCTCTTATTACATACGATTAAATAAATCCAACGCTACTTAATCTGGCATTGAGTAATCCTGACACATTTCTGGAAGCTCTTGCAATTTTGTCCACTTTAATAAAAAAGCGTGACACGTATTCTTTGGGACAATAATGCTCAATCAAAAGTAATAAAACTGCAGAAAGGCACATAGCGAAAGAAAAAACTGCATTACGCATCGTGGGACCATTTTTTTTTCCAAAAAAACTCTTATTTTTTACACAAAAGAAGACTTCTTTGTCAAAACTCAGGTGGTTCGCAATGAATAGATGAATTTTTGTGTAAAATCGTTTGATATAATAAAGGGACTAGGTTTAAACATAAATCATGCTTAACTAGTCACAATATGGTATGATTTTGTATTAATATGTTGATAGCCTAGCGGTTGAACGGTTACCCTCCATGCAAGAGGGTCTGAGTTCGATACCGGCCCGAAGCTCTGACTTTACGAATTCATGTGCGGATCAGAATTTGATTATCACTTGCGTTAACGGTAAGAAAAAACATCGTGAGGAAACTTGCACACCTGAGAGGGCTCCATAAAGTTGTCGATGGTGTGTGTAGGCTGACAAACCGCATCAGGCCAGCGTGGTGGACTAAGGTCTAAACCCTTCTCATTCTGAGAAGAGGCCCGTGCCCAGCAGTGGGACAATAATAGGCTAATCATGTTTATGTTTTATTAATAGGTTAGGCATTTTTATTTATTTGAAAAGAAAACGTTCGCCTAGCCTTTTTCCAACTGTTAGAGTCAGCTTCCAGTCTAACCAGATGCGACTGAATACCAGTAATTTACACGAAGCATCTGTCACCAGGCCTTTGTAACTTACAACTCAGTTGTAAACTGGTTGTCAGACTTTCGTGTTTCTGACTACCAGCAACGACTGTCATAGGTTGACACCCGGGACCGACTGTTTAACTTGTTCTCTGAGACAGTTACACCCTAGAGAGTTCTACTTGAACTATAGGGTCATTTTATTCAATTTAGATAATCCATCAAATTATTTGACAATGGCAATAGGCTCGCCACCACATGTGAACAGACGAAACGAGGGTGTACAGACTCCTGCAATATGAGAACATCTCTGCTTACCCCTTCAGGTATTACAGGCGTGAGTATATGTATGTATTTATCAAAGAGTTTAATTGAAAATAAATGAGTTTATTTTACTTATGTTTCTGTTTAATCTTCAAAAGATAAACCAACAAGCTATAATATTTAGTTAAGTTATAACAAATTGTAAGTTAGTTGGCCAAATCTTGCTGACCTTGGGGTGTCATTCCTCATAGAATCAGACGTACATTTTTTGTTGTTACATACGTAGGTAATAATCATTTTCATGTTCATTACATAGTAAGTATATACCAATTTATTTAGTTAACATTCAAAATATAAATGGCGTTGGTAGGTAATTAAAATCAAGTGCAATTATGGATACAAAAATATTCATGGTACATACCTACCTACTTCAAAATCATAAGCACCTGTTTATGCGATAGGTATAGTATGCAATCGGGAACAATGAATCCGGGTCAAAATATTGTTAAACATTGTTTAACATTGTTTTGTTTATTTTGGTGAACCGGATTCATTGCTCCCGAGTGTATCTTATTTGTTCAGATATATCATAAACATAATCAGCCCATTACTGTCCCACAGCGGGGTACGGACCTCTTCTCAGAATGAGAAGTTAAACCCCTAGTCCACCACGCTGGCCTGGTGTGGATTGGCGGTCTACACACACCATCGAGAACTTTATGGAGTCCGTTCAGGTATGCAAGTTTTTTCACGACGTTTTCCTTCACCAGTAACGCAGGTGATAATCAAATTCTGATCCGCACATGAATTCGAAAACTCAGAGGTGCGGGCCTGGTTTGGATCGTCCTGCATGGAAGGCAAGCGTTCAACTGCTATTTCTCATATACCGATATAAATTCGGGAGCAATGAATCCGAGTCACCAACATAACCAAAATAATGTTAAAATGTTAAACAATGTTTTCCGAGATCCTCTTAGCCTTTTCCCAATTATCTTGGGGTCAGCTTCCAGTCTAACCAGATGCGGCTGAATACCAGTATTTTACACGGAGCGACTGCCATCAGACCTCCGCAACCCAGTAACTGGGCAATGCCGATATCCTAAGGTTAAACCGTTTGTCAGACTTTCGGGCTTCTGACTACCCGTAACGACTGTCATAGGTATTCGTATGACACCCGGGACCGACGGCTTAACGTGCTCTCCGAGGCACGGAGGGGTCTCGATGTGTAACAAATGGTCACCCATCCACGGACTGACCGCGGCAAGCGCAGCTTAACCTCGCAAATCGTACGATCGGTTGTTATTTAGTCACGAGCCCCTCAGAAACCCCTCCATTTTATGTTTTCCGAGATATTAAGGTTTATGTTGGTGACCCGGATTCATTGCTCCCGAGTGTTTTTTTATAAACAATAACATAACACCACGCCTGTATTTCCCGAAAGGATGGGCAGAGGTGTATATTAACACCCTCATTTCGCCGTTATGTTTAAGTCCCATGTAATAGGGGGCGAGCCTATTGCCATCAACCGTGCACAAATCCAAACACCGGGCTGCTACTGAGGAATTCCACACGGTAAAACCCAATAACACTTTGCCCGACCTGGGGATCGAACCCAGTACCTCACGATCAGCAGTCGCGCTTGCCACCACTAGACCAACGAGGCTGTTAAAATTATCTTTTAAAATAATTTGTAACTTACAGCTTAAGTAGAAATATAATTAAGCAGTCCTTGTCGGTCTAATGGCTGATTGCCGTTGGCCGTGAATTCGATTCTCGGGTCACACAAGTCAAGGATGTTTTCGTATTCGGTGAAGCATTGTTATTTATCTGAAACATCATTTTTCTTTATGTAATTATAAATGAAGGTGATCATTTTGTGGTAATGTTTTTAAGCGAGTATTAAATTAATCAAAAACTAAGTAATTAGGTACATTATACATGCGGCTAATTACCAACCGCGCCGATCATACGATTTGCTAGTTAAGCTACACTTGCCACGGTCGGTTCCTGGATGGGTGACCGTGCGTTACACATCGAGACTCGTCCGTGCCTCGGAGAGCACGTTAAATCGTCGGTCCCGGGTGTCATACGAATGCCTATGACAGTCATTACGGGAAGTCAGAAGCCCGATAGTCTGACAACTGGTCTAATCTTAGGATATCGGCATTACTCAGTAACTGGGTTGCGGAGGTCTGATGTCAGTCGCTCTTTGTAAAATACTGGTATTCAGTCGCATCTGGTTAGACTAGAAGCTGACCTCAATATAGTTGGGAAAAGGCTAGGCTAGGTAAATGTATTTTAGAACACAAAAGTAAAAAGTCGTATCGTAAACGAATCGTTAGATTAACTAGCTGTTGCCCGCAGTTTCACTCGCATTCTAGAAGAACTACTTTACGTATCCAGATAAAAAGTATTTTATGTGTTAATCCAAGACATGGTCTATCTGTGAGCCAAATTTCATCCAAATCCGTTCTGCCGTTTATGTGTAACTGAGTAACAAACATACATCCAACTTCAAAAAACATATCCATACTAATATTATAAAGCTGCAGAGTTTGTTTGTTTGTTTGTTTGAACGCGCTAATCTCAGGAACTACTGGTTGGAATTGAAAAAATATTTTTGTGTTGGATAGTCCATTTATCGAGGAAGGTTACAGGCTATATAACATCACGCTACGACTAATAGGAGCGGAGCATAAATGAAAAATGTTGCAAAAACGGGAAAAGTGTCCACCCGTGCGAAGCCGGGACGGGCCGCTAGTTTATAATATTTTTCTGTGATGTTATTATAACTGTCGGTTTGAAAAATTTACACCATTTCTTAGCATGGCAAAGAGCCTCTATTCAAACATCTGGTAAAGTATCCTAGTCGTCTCTATGATAGGGGTAACTAGCACCTCTGAATTTTCAAAGTCATGTGCGTATCAGAATTTTATTATTACTTGTGTTAGCGGTGAAGGAAAACATCGTGAAGAAACGTGCACACCTGATAGGACTCCATAAAGTTCTCGATGGTGTGTGTAGTCCGCCATCTCGCACCAGGCTTGTGTGGTGGTGGACTAACACCCATATTCTAAGACGTTCCTCCAAAACTTACTAGACTCATACTCGACTCAGAACAGCCTCGAAAACACCTTCAAAATTGTATTCTTAGTCGCAATTTCGAGTGAACTTAGAGGTTCCTCGACGGAGTCATTACGTCATAATTTGAATTATATGCATCGCACAAAAAATGCCGTGATAAATAATTGTAAGGATTATCGTAAGCGTATTCGATAAAGTCAAAATTCATTTTTATTGCATAAGAACTTTGACACTTCCTTCCTTAAGGTAGGTTCCGAGGTACCTTGAGTTTGACAGATGATTCCTTACCTCGACTGAGGAAAAATCTCGAGTCAAGGATGTTTATGTCGACTATAACTACCGATGGTAGTGAGAAAGGCTGAGTCGAGGCGGAGTCGAGTCGAGTAAGTTTTGGAGGAACGTCTTAGAATATGGGTGTAAAGCTTAAACCCTTCTGATTCTGAGAATATGCCTGTGCCCAGTTGTGGGACAGTAATGGCCTGACCATGTTTATATTGCTATGCTAGCTAAAAGCTCCACACAATTATTAACAACTTAAATTGATATTTTAATAAATCAACAAAACCTTAAGACGTACTTACATTCAATCAACTACTTGTAACGAGGAGTGACCAAACATAGCTCAAAGCGGTGTTCTTTCAATAGGCCATTAGTCCAAATATGGCGATGTTAATAGGAAGTGACGAAAATAATAAAGGTTGAACATGTACAATAATAATTATGGCAAAAATAAACAATACAGAATATTCTTCCTCCTATCCTTTTCCAACTATGTTGGGGTCAGCTTCCAGTCTAACCAGATGCGACTGCATACCAGTATTTTACACGGAGAGACTGCCATCAAACCTCCGCAACCCAGTTACTGCCGATGTCTTAAGCTTAGACCGGTGGTCAGACTTTTGGGCTTCTGACTACCTATAACGACTGTAATAGGTATTAGTATGACACCCGGGATCGACTGTTTAACATGCTCTGCGAAGCACGGATGGGTCTCGATGTGTAACGGTCACCTATCCACGGACTGACCGCGACAAGCACGGAAGGGGAGAATATAAAAGAATAGAAGAAAAATATAATTTACAAAAACTCTTTAAAAATATTGCACTCTCATATACATAATATTAAACGTTCAAAAATAAACAGATATTTGTAGGTAACAGTTGAAAGACGGCCATGACTCTAGTGAACAGACGAAGTAATTCGTAATATTAGCTAACATAATTGTCAATTGTTCATCCTTGAGTTTTCATGGCGGATTGCCAGAGTCTGCGCATATTGGACCGGCTGTTAAACTATGATAAGTTACAATACAGGGTGTTTTTTTTTTATTTGAAATGGGTTTGCTCTTGACTCTAGTCTAGGTCAGAGGAGACAGAGACAAAGTCTACGATGGAGTGAGCTTACCCAGAAGAAGCCTGTTAACTCTAACTTTGAAGAGATTCAGGTTGAATGCGTTCGGGAACAGAGACGCAGGTAGTGAGTTCCACTCCAAAGAAACGAAATAAACGAGTAAACGAAATCTTGTAATTCCTTCAAACCTCGTGATGTACTGCTGACATAGATTAACCCTGGACGGGATACTTTTGGATTCAATAAAAAAAATAACAGGAAGTCCAAACATGTGTTCTTAACGTGAGGCATTTTAGCGCTCCAAGCTAAATGACAGTGCGGCGAGCGATAGCCGTGTAATTCGCTCGGGGCGCTAAAATGCCTCATGTTAAGAACACATGTTTACTTCTTGTAATTTTTTTTTATTGAATCCATAACCTATCCCGTGCAGGTTTAATCTATGTCAGCAGTACATCACAAGGTTTGAAGGAATTACATGATTTCTTTTACACCCTGTACAGTTGGAACCCGGTTTACAATTGACTGTCCTCAGATCATACGTAGTCAGCCCATTACTGTCCCACTGCTGGGCACGGGCCTCTTCTCAAAATGAGAAGGGTTTAGGCCGTATGAGGTATCCTGCGTAAGCGATAAACGCGACGTGACGCGATGCTGCAAAGGCGACGAACGGGATCAAAACAACGGCATTCCCTGCTGGTGGCGGCCTATGTAGCGAGACGCGACGTAACGCGTACTTGTTCCGCGTCGTGACGCGTCGCATTTTTCGCTTACGGGGTGTCCTGCGTAAGCGACAAACGCGACGCGGTGCGACGCGACGCGACACGACGTGGAACAAATATGCGTTACGTCGCGTCTCGCTACATAGGCCGCCAGTAGGGAATGCCGTTGTTTTGATCTCGTTGGTCGCGTTTGTCGTGTCACGATGTAACGCGTACTTGTTCCGCGTCGTGTCGTGTCGTGTCGTGTCGTGTCGAGTCGCGTCGCATTTGTCGCTTACGTAGAACACCCCGTTAGTCCACCACGCTGAATAGGCTTGTCATAATAACTTTACACAAGAATTATTACATACATACGTACATAAACTCACGCCTTTTTCCCATGGGGGTAGGCAGAAACTATAGAATACCACATGCTACGACCCTCACATACTCTTACAACAATTTATTAGTAAGGGGTTAGTGTTTATTCGAGAGATTGGATCCATATTATTGACCCTATCGATATAATTATAAGTAGCCAAATACAAGCTGGTACATAAACTCAATTGCAATCAAACGTGTTAATAATTAACATAACATCACGCCTGTATTCCCCGAAGGGTTGGGCAGAGGTGTATAGTAACACCCTCATTTCGCCGTCATGTTTAAGTCCCCTGTAATAGGGAGTGAGCCTATTGCCACCAACCGGGCACAAATCCAGACTCCGGGCTGCTACTGACAAATTCCTAATGGAAAAATCCAAAAACACTTAGCCCGACCTGGGGATCGAAACTCACGATCAGTAATCGCGCTTGCCAACACTAGACCAACGATGCAGTTTTTTTTTAAATTCGTTCTTTAATAATTATTTATAGAAAATCATTATTTTGGAACAGGTGAATCCTTTACGTTAAAACAACTCAGCCTTTTTCAATGTAGACAAAATTGGCCTATAAACAGCCCCGGAGGTGTGTCACAGGCCAAAAATAGGCAGAATATTACGAATGAGACGTACACAAATATAAATGGTTACTCGTACAAAAATAAAGAGATACATAAGTACTTAGTTATTGAGTGCTGGCCGTGACTTTCGTATGAACTACCAAACTAATTTGTGTGTGTGTGTGTAGTATCTTGATTAGTGTTGCGCGGTTCACGTGTTGTTGAATAGCGAAGTTGGTATCTATTTTTTATTCAATTGAAAAAAAAAACTACATTCGTTTTATTTTCTACTAGCTTTTGCCTGCAGCTTCGCTTGCGTGATTTTTTTTACCTACTTAGGGGAGGGGTTTTGAAAAATCCTTCCTCAGTGGATGCCTACGTTATAAAAGGTACCTACTGGTGAAACAAGTTTCTAGCCTCAGCGGTTTAGGCAGTGCGTTCACAGATTAGTTAGTCAGTTTCTCCTTTTATATAGTAAAAATATAGATTACGTTAAAAGAGGACAATTGGTTAATATATTTATTTTTAAATAATTAGATATTAAGAAATAAAGTAAATCTTTATGATTTGAGGAACAATGTTAGAATAGGAAAAATAAATTCCTTTTAATAATTGCATCTAAAGATACCTACTTTACCTACCTACCTACCTACCTACCTAATAACAACCGCGCCGATCGTACGATTTGCGAAGTTAAGCTGCGCTTGCCGCGGTCAGTCCGTGGATGGGTGACCATTTGTTACACATCGAGACCCCTCCGTGCCTCGGAGAGCACGTTAAGCCGTCGGTCCCGGGTGTCATACGAATACCTATGACAGTCGTTACGGGTAGTCAGAAGCCCGAAAGTCTGACAAACGGTTTAACCTTAGGATATCGGCATTGCCCAGTTACTGGGTTGCGGAGGTCTGATGGCAGTCGCTCCGTGTAAAATACTGGTATTCAGCCGCATCTGGTTAGACTGGAAGCTGACCCCAAGATAATTGGGAAAAGGCTAAGAGGAAGATCTAAAGATACCTACTTTAGATCTGGAGTTACTTAATATGCAGGATCATAGTAAATGACAATTTCATGAAAGCAAAATATCATACATTAATGTTTGATCATTATGAAAAACTATTCTACATGTTTATTTTTTAAGTTCCACCACATTCCCAATACTCTGAATATTGACCCTTCTCAATTCTAACTACCCGGTCCCTTTGCTTGATAATACAAATCTAGTTCATCAATTCGCGTACCGCGCTACAGCCTCATAACGTAGTGTGTATCGGCAGAGTTCTTGACAATGAAACAGCGTGTAAAGTGTTATGCAACGAATTACTTACAATACAACTTGTTACAAAATATAAATAACAAATAACTTGTTGGTTCATAAAAGACATACAACAGAATCTTTAGGGGTGAATCTATCATTACAGTTATAGCTAATATCGGTATGTCAGGATTGAGAGCATGGTAAATAATAGTACATTACTGCCGCGGTCTGTAATTACTGCGTTGCTGGCAGCACTGATGATGGCCGAAAGCGCAGTGTAGCGCAGCTCCAGGCCATCACAGTGCGGTCAGCATTGCAGCTCTTGATGGACAACCTTGAAGGCCGAGAGCGTAGTTAAACTAAGCTCGAGGCCATCATAGCGTGGCCAGCAGCGCATTCATTGCGGACCAAGGCTTGTATAGTGCTTTACTCAAACAATGCGAGTAATTTCAATAAAACCAACTTAATATACTAAGAATTTATTTAAATTAACGATTTGTGTTTTCCCCGGGCTTTAGCTTCTTTTTTTTAATTTGTCTTTAATGATTGTACTGCCTGTACCTATACCTACAGCCAAATTCTGAATAAAAACTTTTTGCACCAGACAATTTTTGAAACAAAACTCGACAATAATGGATTTTCAAAGGAAATTGCTGGTGGCTAAAACTCACCAGCAATGAAATTCCATACAACTTTGCTGGTGCCTATTCAAGTAGTGCGGAAACGTCGACTTTGCTCAAAGAAGGTTGTCAAAATAATGATCACATTACAAGCATTTTTGAGTAAAGTAAATTAAACCAACATAGACTCTACACCACTGAGAGTACTTTTAATTAGGTTAGTGATTAGTTACAGAGGCTAGTTCACAATATAATAATTAACACAAGATCAGAAAATGAGGACATGCAAACCAGATATAAAAGGTCAGACTTCTTCAGCTGTTCGACATGGGATCCTCTACTCCGTCGAATGACCACTGTTTTTATAACTTCGGGTACGTTGATTCATCTTGACGATTACCCTCCTGTGTCAACATTGTCCAGTGTTACCAGCTACCGATACCAGGTTTACGTGCCTCGGAGAGCACGTTAAACAGTCGGTCCCGGGTGTTGTTCGAATACCTATGACAGTCGTTACGGGAAGTCAGAAGCCCGAAAGTCTGACAACCGGTCTTATCTTAGGTTATCGGCATTGCCCAGTAACTATTGCGGAGGTCTGATTGCAATCGCCCCGTGTAAAATACTGGTATTCAGCCCCATCTGGTTAGACTAGAAGCTGAGTCCAACATAGTTGGGAAAAGGCTAAGCTAAACAGAACAATTTGTTGGTTTTTCTGTACAGTATGACTCTGTTCTTCTTATTCTCGATAAATCGTGGCGTAGTCTTTGATATAATATGTACTTACGTACTAGATACGCTGTTTAGAAGAATGACATGGTACCAACGAGTTGTGGTTCCGGAACCGCAGTGGCATAGAACTTGATAGCTGTCTAGCGATAGTTTGAACCTTATTGCGTCAATGCATTTGGCATACGTTGCCTATACGAGATAGCGTGTCTATTTATTTCAACGTCGTTGGCCATGGTGAAATGATTAGTGGGTTAGTACGGTTGGTATCGGGGCTGACAAGGGTCATAATCAGCCCAACGCTGGGCATGAGCCTCTTCTCAGAATGAGCAGAGCTTGGGGTTTTGTCCACCACGCTGGCTTGATGCGGGTTGGCGGCCTACAATCGCCATCAAGAAAAAAATAACGAAGCGCTCTCTGTTGATGGTAATGACGTTGAGACCACTCTCAGCGTCATTACCATCAACAGATCAAATCAAATCAAATCATTTATTTTGTGAACATAAGTAAAAAATAGGTGGAAAAATGTGTAAAATTCAGAGACTGTCTATGTTCCGCCGTTAAGCATACAAAATGTTAACAAAAAATTAAATTACATTAAAATCAACAACTCATTAAATTACATAACATCAAAATGTCAGAAGAATAAAATGTCAGTACAAGTAAATTAAATCAAATATGCGAATAGAAATAATTAATAAAAAAATAAATGTCAACATTATAATTTGTCACTTAAAAAATCGCTAACAGAATAATAATACACTTTGTCAGTCAATAATTGTTTAAGTCTGCTTTTAAATTCATTGAGGTTGTTGCAGAGAGGGCTTCGTTATTTTTTAGCCTACCTACGTAGGCTCTGTATCCTGCCGGGGTTGCGGTGCATGCTTTTGCGAATCCCGCGACCCCGGCCAAACGGTCAGGAGAAGGAACACCGTTGGTGTTTAGACTGTAAGAGTCCGGCAGACCCTCGCCTTCCTCGGGCGAGGGACATCCATGAGGATTTTCCAACAAGAAAAAAAGGCTCTGTATATGGCAATAATGGAAGCCAACCCCAACATAGTAAGCAATATCATCATCATCATCTCCCTGCCCTTATCCCACACACACCACTACCCATTTAAAATTAACACTCTTCTAAGGTCATAATAGTAAGGAACAATATTAAAAAAAAACTTTTAAATAAAACCGTTCGTCTTCCAGTACCCCTGCAGCATCAGGACTTGAGGATTGAAGATTAAAATCATTATAATGTTGTATTGTCATGGGAATTGAATTTGGGTGCGAAGTTTCAGGTAGTTGAAATATCTATCGCAAGATTTGAAACAAACAAACAAATATACGAAGTGAAGCCAATTAAAATCGTTTAAAAAGACGACGCTAATGATGATGATTCTGTAAAGTTCGACAATGTCAACTTTGAATCATCAATTGCTTACAATGACGTAAAAATATTTACAAATTATTATAAAAACATCTTTAAACGTTGTTTTGAATTCCTTAAGTAAACACACACGATGAAAAAAGTTAATAAAAACACTTTTCGACCACACATTAACACCTTTATAACTGTGAAAATATCAGAAAAAATATAAACATTACAAAAACGTCCACCTTACGTCACAAGCAAGTGAAATTCAGTAAAAAAATTAAAAGCAAAAAGCCCCCTTCAACATTCGTAATACGAATTTTTTCATTTGAAACTCAAAAACGACACGAAATCTGCGCCAACGCACGTCAGGTAGAAGCTTTGGGTTCGCAGGTAGAAATAATCTTGGTTTGTTAAAAAAAAGGTAGTATTATGCGACCCACCCTCTGACTGTTCGCCCACGATTCTCACCCCATAGGAGGAGTTATTCGTTTTGATACTTAAATATTTGAACAAACATTCTAATATTCAGACACTAAAATCAAGTAGTTAGGTTCATATTATGGTAAGTTAGGAAGCTGGCTCCAAGATTCGTAAAAAAGGCTTTAAGAATAGAGATGAAAAACATTTCACTGCTGAAAAATATAAAATAATGTTTATTAAAATGTCTTCAGAAGATTACATTTGGAAAAATTGTTTCCTTCTCAGCGTTTCTTTCGGCAGCACAAGCTGATCTTGAAATTAATCTGGGTAGTAGTACATGAAGAAGAATCTATGTACTTGTAAAGTTATTGTTACTGTAAGCCGTTCGTGTGTAAGGTTTTTGCGGGATGTAATGATTGAAGGCCACTTAGGGTCCACCATTTAAATACGGAACAATCTGTCGCATCTCACTACTGAGCCAGTTCCTTAAGAACATATTTTAAATAAATCGTAGCAAAAAGTATCAAAATCTCTCATCCACGTAGCGGGGGTGGGAATGGATAAAGCATGCAACAATGCAACATCGCTGCGTGCGCGCATTAGACTCACACACACACGCACACTTAAGTATCGGATTACCCGCACACCAGCAGGAAGACAGATTTATCACTCACACAATGTGGCGACTATGAGGCGAAATTTTTTGAAACACATGCTGCTTTGGTGCCATGTTTTGGCATCCGGGATATGGTGGTGTTACTACCAAAATGCCAAGTTATTGACAACAAGTTTTGTTGCAATAAAACTCAACTCTACGGAAGAATGGGGTGGTTTTATGGAACATGTATGAGTGTTATGTGGTAGATACTATAATTGAGTATTTAAGTACTTAGTAGTGGGTTAGTTATCAGTAGCGTCCATTAGTTCATGTAACGTGCAGGTATCAGGGCACGCAGTGCATGATGTCAGGATATTCCATCGTTGGTGGAACAGCGCCACATTTACACTCCAAGCTGGAATCATCTATGAATCTCCACTTGAGCAGGTTTTTCCTTGCTTCAACCAACCAAACTCGTAGCTAAGTTCTGGGCTGACTCAATGCAGATTGCCATCGACACGCTAAGAAGAAGAAGTTGGTTAGTGCTCAGGTGGATATTCATAGACGATTCCAGCTTAGAGTATTAATGTGGTGCTATTCCACATACCATGGGACACCTGACATTATGCCCTACGTGCTCTGATACCTGCACGTTACAGGAACTACTGGACGCTATTGATACCGCTAAACTCGTAGCTAAGTTCTGGGCCGACTCAATTCAGATTGCCATCGACACGCTAAGAAGTTGGTTAGTGAGCTTTTACGGGGGAATGATGGCACAGGATCCAACGACCAACTTCGCAACAGATAAATGCAGCTTCAAGGCATTAGGGTGCATTAAAAGAACCATCACGAGTGCCAGTACATTCTTTTTTTTATCTTGGGAAAATCCTTATTGATGTGCCTTGCCCGGGGTAGGCGAGGGGGTCTGCCGGACTCTTACCGGATAAAAACCCACGGTGTTCCATCTTTTGACTGTTGGCCAGGGTCACGGGATTCCTGGGGTCCGGATTTCCACTGCAACCCCGGAAGGTCTTGGTCCAACAACTGCTGGTGGGCCTCTCCACTGTGGGGCCCCACCCCACGAGCTCCTGAGAGGCGCGGGGAGCACCCCACACCACCGGCGCACCAGAACACATAGCGTGCCAGCGCATCTTGTGCAGTCAGCCCCGCTACCAACCTTGCTGACTGGCTGATATTTCACCACGACATGAGCTATTCTCGGATAACTCGTGCCAATCGAGAGAAGAAGCTTCAAGGCAATTAAGATGCAGTAGTTTCAACTGCATGACAACTGTTGACTGGATATGCAGTTCATTCGCAGTTATGATTACGAATTGTTCTGACTAGCCTTCTCCCAACTATGTTGGGGTCAGCTTTCAATCTAACCAGATGCGGCTGAATACCAGTATTTTACACGGAGCGACTGCCATCAGACCTCCGCAACCCAGTTAACTTCTAAGTCAACGCAACGCAACAAATAAATAAAGATTATTATTATTATTAAAAATAAGACACGGCTGTTTATGCCGCATATTTTGACACTCGCAAGGATATCAAAACCTATAGGGTAATTCCCGTTGACCTAGAATCATGAAATTTTGCAAAAAGCAATGTCTTATAGCACATGTAAAGGGAAAAGTCTGAAAACCGGAAATATGTAGTTAGGTACAGTCGGGGAATGAAAATGTTATACACCTTAAGGTCTATTTTAGCTTGCACAGTCCAAGAAACGAACCATTTTACCGACTACGTATTGCCAACATTGTAGAAATGAAAATACAGTATTTTTGACAGGATATTATGGTGACATGCTGACAGACACTAGAGTGTGCGCAAGATAACTCTGCGCGCGGCCAAAATCGGAACTAATCATGTTCCGCCATAATGTTGCCGTTTTATTGACTTTGTCACTAGATCTACCTGATTTTAGGAATAAAAAAAATAAAAAATAATAAAGATTATAATAGACCTCATCAGACGATAATAATCATACTGCATTCTTATTCACTCACGGCACATTTATAACCTTAGTTCTTTTCCTTTGCAAATTACGTAAAAATACTAATTAATTTAATTGATAAGTAGTAAATTTAAACGTACATAACTTAGCTCAATAAAAATATAATAAACAGCAAGAGGGCTGCCCAATTTTAATGCTCACGATTATACTACTTTTCCTTGAAAAGTAGGACTTTGTATTTTTGCGATCATGGCAACATTTAGCACGCCCTCCGTCGCGCGCAGACTTATCTTGCGCGCACTCTAGTAATGACAATTGATTAAATCATTGATTTCATAGATGTCATGATTTATGCAACAAAACTCTTTAAATCAAATCAAAGACACTATATGGCAATACTACGTCATATGGAGGAAAAAGGCAATTTTAATCTTTGCTACCTACCAAATAATTAAACATAATTTTCCATGTATTGGTCTGTTCCGATCAACAGTTTGAAAAGGCAACATGTGCCCGCGATGTGAGAAAGGAATGAATTTGAAAACTGACGAATCTTATCAATCCCCGACTGTACATCACAAAAAAAACTACGAAGCCCTCGGTGCGCATGTCCGACTCGCACTTGTCGGTTTTTTAACTACAAAGTATTACTAATTAATAATTTTTAATCGAAACAGAAGCACGAACTAAATAAAACTAGTATACCTACTTAATAATATTTTTTATTTCAAAAATTTGTAGGTACCTATATTATTTTTCAACTACGAAGTTAATAAATTATACAGAGTTGTATAGATCGTCTAAACTTAATTATTTTTATGAAACCAATTTAAATTAAAAATTACTATTCGCGATTCGTTACATTAATCATAGGAAAACTGGTATTGAAACATTAGTTGACCGCCATTTTAATAGAATAGCTTCTGGTAAACATAAACATCACGCCTGTATTCCCCAAATGGTTAGGCAGAGGTGTCTATTAACACCCTCATTTCGCAGTAAGTCCCTTGTAATAGAAGGCGATCATATTGCCATCAACCGGGCACAAATTCAAACTCCGGGCTGGTAGTGAAGAATTCCACACGGAAAACCTACACCCATATTCTAAGACGTTCCTCCAAAACTTACTCGACTCGAATCCACCTCGACTTGACATAAACGTCCTCGACTCGAGATTTTTCCTCAGTCGAAGTAAGGAATCATCTGTCAAACTCAAGGTAGGTACCTCGGAACCTACCTTAAGGAAGGAACTGTCAAAGTTCGTATGTAATAAAAATTAATTTTGAAGATTTTGTCGAATATGCTTACGATAATCCTTACAATTTTTTATCGCGGCGTTATTAGCGCGGTGCAGATAACTCAAATTATGACGTATTGACTCCGTCGAGGAACCTCAAAGTTCACTCGAAATTGCGACTAAGAATACAGTTTTGAAGGTTGTTTCGAGGGCATTCTGAGTCGAGTATGAGTCGAGTAAGTTTTGGAGGAACGTCTTAGAATATGGGTGCTAATAACACTTTGCCCAATAGTCCTCTCGATCAGCAGTCATGCTTGCCACCACTATACCCACGAGGCAGTTTCTGAGATGCTTAGTAAAATGTTCTGTCTAGCCTTTCCCAATTATCTTGGGATCAGCTTCCAGTCTAACTAGATGCGGCTGAATACTAGTACACGAATCGACTCCCATCAGACCTCCGCAACCCAGTTACAGGGCAATACCGATATCCTAAGGTTAGACTAGTTGTCAGACTTTCGGGCTTCTGACTTCCCGTAAAGACTGTCATAGGTATTCGTATGACACCCGGGACCGACGATTTAACGTCCTCTCCGAGGCACGCGGTGTCCCGATATGTAACAAACGATCACCTATCCACGGAATGACCGCGGCAAGCGCAATTTAACCTTGAAAATCGTATGATCCGTACTGTTGTTATTTAGCCACTAGCCCCTTTAGTAAAATAATATAATAATATATTTTTGGTGAAATTAGAATCTATTTCTAAACAGTTTTACTAACATTCATTTCGTATTAGTTTCATTAAAAGCTTCCGACATATTTTTCAAATACTTCTGCTTAACCGGTTCCCCTGAAATTTCGCACACAAATTCAATTCCCATGACAATACAACATTATAATAATTTTAAACCTTACTGCAAGATGAAAACGTTTAACATACATTTTTTTTAAGTGTATATTTTATTTTTCGTACGTACATTCACGCCTTTTCCCCGGGGTAAGTAGATTTCTTCTATTACAGGAGTCTATAGTACACCCTCATTTTTAACCGACTTCCAAAAAGGAGGAGGTTACTATGTTCGTCTGTAATGTTTTTTTTTTTGTGTATGTTCATCGATATTTTCGCCAATTGTGAACCGATTTTGATGATTCTTTTTTTAACGGATAGGGTATACTTCGAAGTTGGTCCCATTTAAATTCGATGAAGATCTGATGAAGAACTTCGGAGATAGACAATGGAACTCCTCAATGACGAACAGTACGCATATTGTGATGATGTGATTATGTTACGAGCAACGTCTTTAGTAGGTCCAACCAAGTTTTAATTAAGGCCACTAAAATGAAAAAAATAAAAACATTTTTTACAAAAAATTTAAACCGACTTCAAAAAAGAATAAAATAATTACCATAGTTTCAGAAGTCGGTGCCTTTAATTTGGTTCAGCGTGGATCAGCACCGACTTCTGAAACTGTTAATTTTATATGGTAATTATTTTATTCTTTTTTTTTGAAGTCGGTTTAAATTTTTTGTAAAAAATGTTTTTTGTCCCATGTGGAGAGCCTATTGTCAATTTTAGGGTACAACTATGGTGCCATGTTCAATACCTCCAACGACTCGCTTGCCTGGCGATGGAGGGGAATTGTATTCCCGAATTGATAATATGTAGTTATGTATAATTGTGCAACTTTTTACGCCAAGTAGTTTACTGTGTTCCGTCGTGTGTATGTGAGAGCCAGAGGGGTATAGGGGAAACTCTCTATATCTTTGTTCCTTAGCTTCGTGTACTCCTTAGACCCTGTCTGTGCTTACCATCAGATGAGACTAGGGTCAAACGCGACCAAGTCAGGAATAAAAGTTAAAAAAAGTCTTTAAAAAACTGATTTAGGGGCCATACACACTTATCAGCATCAATTCCCACTTCACTCATAGAAAACAAGCATTTTGTATGAACGTGCGTACGCATGCTTTTACATTTTCGCATCGATTCAGCTTTGATTTGATGCGTAAGAAGCACGTTCACGGTTGCAAAGTTTTATTATATAAAATAAAAAATGATCAATTCTAAATTATCAGACAATAATAATAAATATACATATAACCTATCCACTTAATTTTAATTTAAGTATTTTTATTTATTAAGACTTAAATGTTAATTTATTGTCATTTCATATTAATAATTATTATTTTATACAATTTTAAGTTCCCACTGTTACATGACAATAGAATTTTAGTATATTATTTACCTATTATTTAAGAATAAAGGTTTATTTATTAACCATTGAATTTAGTACAATAAATGTTATACAAAATCTGAGTTGTCCTGGGAACTATACAAAAAGCAAAATAATATTACATTTCATACCTATAATACTAGACAAAAGTAGTCAACCAAGGCACGAATATCTTTATTACCGTTTCTGCAAGTATGGTTTCAGCTCATCTTAATTAACCGTTAAGGATCATAAAAGCATAATACTGTTTTGAATCCCTGCTGGATGCAAATATGTCGCTTATATCTATACACTAGCGACCCGCCCTGGCTTCGCACGGCTGCAATGTAGATACTAATGTGGGGCATATAAACCTTCCTCTTGAATTCATCTTCCTCTATCTATTAAAAAAACCGCATCAAAATCCGTTGTGTAGTTTAAAGATCTAAGCATACATAGGGACAGACAGACAGCGGGAGCGACTTTGTTTTATACTATGTAAAGATTAGACACAAGTGATCCACCAAGGTACGAATATCTTTTGAACCATTTCTTCTAGTTTCGTAGGTTCGTAAGTTGCGCATGCCGCGGTCAGTCTGTGGATGGGTGACCGTTTGTTACACATCACATTTGTTAAGCAACATGTTTGCTTTCAGCAAGGATTCAACACAGTTCTACCTAGCTTTTTCCTAGATGCGGCTGAAAATCAGTATTTTACATGGAGCGACTGCCATCAGACCTGCGTACCCAGTTACTGGGCAATGCCGATATCCTAGGGCTAACCCTACAAACGTACCCTAAAAGTCTGACAGCCGATCTAAATCGGCTGTCAGACTTTTAGGCTTTTAACTACCCGTAACGACTGTCATAGGTATTCGTAAGACACCCAGGACCGACTGTTTAACGTAGTCTCCGAGGCACGGAGGGGTCTCGATGTGTAACGAACGGTCACCCATCCACGAACTAAGTTTTAACTCAAAAAACTTAACAGTATCTCACGCCATACAACTTCAAAAACCTAACCTACGTCACCAAAAACCGTAGGGTGAACACCCAAGTAAACGACCGTCGAAAAAAAGCCACGACCACTGACCCAACGTTATGCAATCGGATTCAAATGCACTACAAAAAGAAACAACGTAGAGCAAAAACACCTAACGGGTTCCGCGGGATCCGAAAGTCCTTTTTTTAGCCAAACGGGAGCAAAAACGAGCAAAAAAAAACTACAACACAATGAATAAATGTTTTTGCAAATGCGAGAATCGACTTTTTCTCAGCGTGTGCATGAATTTAAAAACTCTTTTTTTGTTGTTAGTTTTTGTGCAAATAATGTTGCGTTAGGTCGCGGAAGGCTTCGGATTGGCTATTAATATGCTAAATATCGTTTTTTAGTTGGTATGCTAATATATTTATTGGTAGTACTTAAGACAGGTGGATCTGTGTCATGAGGCAAGTCATTTTTGGATAAGCATAGCGCGAGACAGGTTGAAGAGGCATAATAATCATAACATAATCAGCCCATAGCAGAGAGTGGTGGCGCAGTGGTAACGGCCCCGATTTACGAGTTGTATGTCGTGGGTTCCAACCCAGCCAGGCGCATTACTTTGTGTAATTTATTTCATCACCACTGCTCTCAAAACGGTGAAGGAAAACATCGTGAGGAAACCGGCATGTCCTAGAACCAAAAATTCGAAGACATGTGACATCTACCAACCCGCACTGGGCCCGCGTGGTGGATTACGGCCCATTCCTTTCCTTCTCACAGAGAGGAGGCCTGTGTCCCAGCAGTGGGAACATTAGAGGCTGATGATGATGATGATGAATCAGTCCATTACTGTTCCATTGCTGGGCACGGGCCTTACGGTTTTAGGCCTTAGTTCACCTCACTCGCCTATTGCGGGTGTGCTTTTGGGGCTCTCAGGTGTCCAGGTTTCCTCACAATGTTTTCTTTCACCGTTAAGGCAAGTGATAATCAAATTCCGATCCGCACATGAATTCCAAAAGTCAGTGATGCAGGCCGCGCCTACTTAGAAGGTAAGCGTCCAACCGCTATTTCTATCACTGCTTGAAATCAGTATTTGGCGAGTAGTGGCTGCCATCTGACCCAGTTATCTACAGAGAAGTTACTATAATTTTCTTGCCTATGGGGTAACAGCACCTGACGTTTTCTGTCACCGACCATTCTCATACCACAATGAAATCTTTGAAGCGCTAATTGAATTCTAAATGTAAATTTTGACAGATGGCAAGGCTGCCATATTTCCAATATGGCGCTGTCGCTTAGCAACGGATGCGTAGGCGCAACAGGTGTTGCGGGATGTTTTTTTAATGTATTTTTTTTTCAATCTGAGGGGAGACGGCGGCGATACGGTTTTTGAGATCCGGTGGGAAAGATTTTTTGGAAGATTTTTTGTTTTAAAAATTTCTGTTTGTTAGTTATTAATGTAATGAGGATTATTTGGGGGTAGTGTACACAGGTGGAATCAATTTTATTTTTAAAATCTTTTTTTAGCTTTAGTTTATAAAACCTTCTAAAGTGTACACGCTTAGTTGAGAAGGATGAGCCAAACTCAAAGTGTTTTACTATATGCTGCTGCAGCGTTCCTGTGATCATCATCAGATCAGCTCAATGGTGTTCATCAGATTATATTATCACCGAAATTACATAATATATGCAAAGTTCACCTCGTTTGGATCATATAATAAAAATGTTTATGTATGTACGTATGTACGGTGTGTTATTCCACTATGCCCGATACGAGCTTAGGTACTACCTGCGTAAGAAGCTGATGACTGAGGGCGCCGGTCGAATCCGAAACTAGTCGGGCATACCCGAATAACATACGTGGGAGAGGCTCGCGGCTAATAAACAACCGCGTATGTCATTTGATTTGTAAGGTTAAGCTGCGCTTGCCGCGGTCAATCCGTGGATGGGTGACCGTTCGTTATACATTGAGACCCCTCCGTCATAAAACAGATAGGTACAGAAGTAATCACATGTATGTACTTCACTTTTCATACCTACGCTGGGCGGTCGCTCTATCTATAATCTATGTCTCTCAAGCGCATGGCACTCGCGCTCACACTCGCACTCTAGTCCCAAACAGTCCGAGATATCGTGTCCGTGAGCAGTGTTTATGTGTGCGTTGTTCGAGCGCACTTGTATGTAGATTGACTTCTGTACCTATCTGTTTTGTGCCTCCGTGCCTTGGAGAGTACGTTAAACCGTCGGTCCCGGCTGTCATACGAATACCAAATACAAGTCCAAAAGTCTGACAACTGGTCTAATCTTAGGATATCGGCATTGCCTAGTAATTGGGTTGCGGAGGTCTGATGGTAGATGCTCCGTGTAAAATACTGGTATTCAGCCGCATCTGGTTAGACTGGAAGCTGACCCCAACATAGTTGTGTAAAGGCTAGGCAGAACATACCCGAATAACTCGCTTGAAAAAAACTGTATACACATGAAAGTCACTCACGAAAGTTATTACTTATTAATAATCACTTTAAAAAAAAAAAAAACCGACTTCAAATGGTCTATCTCCGAAGTTCTTCATCAGATCTTCACCAAATTTAAATGGGACCATTTCGAAAGAATACTCTTTCAAACAAAAAAAGAATCATTAAAATCGGTTCACAATTAGCAAAGATATCGCGGAACAAACATACAAAAAAAAAAAAAACAGTCGATTTAGAACCTCCTCATTTTTGGAAGTCAGTTAAAAAAAATATAGAAATGATACATAGATAACTGCCTCGTTGGTCTAGTGGTGGCAAGCGCGACCGCTGATCATGAGGTCCTGGGTTCGATCCCCGGGTCGTTCAAAGTTGTTATTGTAGTATAGGATCCCAGTATAGAACGCCCTTCACCGAGCTGGGTAATGGATTAAAAGTATTTTATATCAAATATAAATGCTGTGCTTATACCTGCCCACCCAAGAGTTGTGACGGGAAAAAGATAGTCAACATAACGTTTGCATATTCTATAGGCTTCATACTTTCGATTGGTATGGAGTTTGTCTATTAACCAAACCAGAGAAAAGTTTTTTTTTTTTTAATTTGTCATATTCTGGACTGAAATTTTTTGGTCAACCCATTTGCAATTTACTTATTGACATATATTTTAATTTGATATAAAATACTTTTCATTCATTATCCAGCTCGGTGAAGGTCGTTCTGTACTGGGGTCTTAGACTATTGAGTTTTTTAGGGTGGAATTCCTCAGTAGCAGCTTGGAGTTTGGGTTTTTGCCCGGTTGATGGCAATAGGCTCGCCCCCTATTACATGGAACATAAACATAACGGCGAAATGAGGGTGTTACTATACACCTGCGTGATGCTATGATATTATGAATAGAAATGATAGATTTTCCAACACTTCAGCAATAAGACTTTTTCTTCTTCCTGCCCTTATCCCACACTAGGTGAGGTCGGCACAACATGTATTTCATAAATCCATGTTGTTAGAGGTTTTGGCTTATTGTTTTATGACCGGCCGCCTGCCTGACATCAACCCTCCTTGGGAATACTCGTTGCGCCCGTCGCGCGGTTTACCCAATGTGCTTGCTGATATTATGCACTTGGTCCCAAAATGATATGCATGTCAATCTTATTGCCAACAACTAAACAGACTATGTTCTTCTTGGTGGAGTATACTTGCAGTTCCTTGACCCACTCATTCAGTTTTGCTAGGGACTTCGGCTCTGACACATCGTAAATCGTAGCACCGTTAGCTTCTCTGTAAAAAAATGCTGTTATTTAATGTTCTGTATCGCTCCAGTCCCGCTGTATCCCAAATACAAAGATTTGTAGTCAACTCCGACTGTAGCTAGGAATGATGGATTGTAGTCTACCGTTGTGAACGCTAGGAGAACACTTCAGCAATAAGTGAGTTATTCAAATACTTTTATTATAAAATCCAAGTATGAAACATATTTATTCATAAACATTGTACGACCTTTTAAGTATCTCGTACGCTGCCGGAAGACATCAACATTACGTGAGTATGTTAAAGTGATCGATCATGTTACACTAGTTGGGCGCTCGTGTTTGCTTCAACAGAGGTCTCTTTAAGACCATAACATCTCGCCTGTACTTCCCGAAGGGTTGGGCAGAGGTGTATAGTAACACCAAAGGGGCGAGCCTATTGCCATCAACCGGGCACAAATCCAAACTCCGGGCTGCTACTGAGACATTTCACACGGAAAAACCCAGTAACACTGCCCGACCTGGGGATCGAACCAGGACTTCACGATTAGCAGTCGCGCTTGCCACCACTCGACCAACGAGGCAGTTTATAAGACCAATTTAAGTTATTTCTGAGTTTTTGGAAATATGGAAATATATCTATACTAATATTATAAAGAGGAAAGATTTGTATTTTTGTATGTAACGAATAAACTTAAAAACTACTGGACCGATTTCAAAAAATCTTTTGCCGTTAGAAAGCTACATTATCACTGAGTAACATAGGCTACGGGCGGAGCCGTGAGGACACAGCTAGTCTCTAATAAAGAGATATCCGGAAGCATAACATCAACCTTGTAGCCTCCTCTATTGTGCCGAAGATGGCTACCGGGAGGGAGGGGGTAAAAGTTGGACCTTCAAATACTGCAGTATTCAAGGTCATATTTTAATATACTGGCAGGCTGCTAGATACTATTTTTTAACAGAAACAACAATTGAGATTTTAATTAGGTATATTACATTTTTTTTTTTAAATTTAATGTAATTTGATTATAACTTGCGTTAACGGTGAAGGAAAACATCGTGAGGAAACTTGCACACCTGAGAGGGCTCCAAAAAGGTCTCGATGGTGTGTGTGGTCCGCCAATCCGCAACAGGCTAGCATGGCCTAAGGCCTTAACAATTCTGCGAAGCCGCCAGTGCCCAATAGTGGAACAGTAATGGGCGAATTATGTTATGCGCGAAAGTCCAATACATCTGCCTAAACTTCAAAGATTACCGGCATGACCGGTTTGTAACAAGGTTAGTCGGAAAGGGGGTACTAAGCCGAAAGGGTGTTAAAGTACCCATAATAATGGATAACTTTTGTTTTACAACTTTCCCCAAAATTCAATAGTTCAAGAGAAATAGCTGTTCAAAGATTTCATAATAAATACGCTAAATTCTATTTATCCTCAGCTATGATCAGACGTGTTTGTATTTCACCTACGCCATATTTGGGGTCACGCATTAGAAGCTCCATTTTCAGAATTCATAACTAAAGCAGGAATGAAGAATTTTTGAAAAAACTTAAATATAAATAATTTTTCATGGAAAAAAAATCATCGAATTTTTAAATTTTACTACTTTCTTTAAAACAATCATCAGTGATACATTAATTGGCCCGCGGCTTAGTACCCCCTTTCCGACTAACCTTGTATATTATTTTCTAAAATCAAATAATGACAGGTTGGTAAACCCTTCTCGTAGCACAGTAATACCAACAGAATAATTAAACACATTATCGCGTTCGAACAACATGTGCACAACACTTGCCTAGACGAGACATGTCACTTATATTTCATTTATCGATGCGTGTCGCTAATTGTGGACATGCCCGTATAAAAAATAAAAAATAACAATTTTTTTTGAAAATTAAAAAAAAAGTCTTTTTCCAAGTGTGTCGAAAAGCGTGAAGCGGCCTTTATAAAAAAAAGAAAAAAAAACTTTTCCTTAATAGATGGATATGTAGATATTTTTATGATTTGTAGTGTGGATCTTAGTAAAAAATGTAGTACAGAATATTATTTAAAATCGAGGTTCGAGAAAAAATGAAACCATGTTAAAAAACTTTTGAATCTCAGACATTCAAAATCGAAAAAGTGTGCTGAGTATAGTAAAAAAATTCTAAATTATACAGGTCAAATAAAGTGCAGTACAAAAACTACTGTAGAAAGATTTTAATACTATAGATAATAAATGTTTTTTTTTCCTTTTCATCCTAAAGTATCCCCGGGCAATTTTGTCTACGTTTTGCTAAAAGGAAATGATCTTGTTCTCATTAGTGAACGTACAATCAGTTATTTTTATCTCTGACATGGTGTTTTTAGTTTTACGCCAAGCGACTGCTACCTGACCTCTAATAAGAATACTGTTTGCTGAGGTCAGGTTCATTGGCATAAAATAAATTCCAAAAAAAACGCACTCAGCTGTAATTTGCTACCAAATAATTGAATGGACTACTTTTTGATAATTATGTAAAGATTATGTCTGGGTGCAGAAAAAAGGATTTACGTTTCAATTTTTTTTCGAAACCAATTTGAAATCGAAAAATAACTGCTTTTTTCCGGCTTACTCCAGTCAAAGCTGGTACATTAATGGGTTGATCAACTGTTCTTTTTTAATGTGATAACCACCAGCTATCTGTCACTAGTTTTTTGAATCCACGATATGATCTTTGATCTAATACCTATATTATATTTAAAAAAAGCACGACGACGAGCAAGTAATAACGAACAACTTTTTCAAAATTTATTTCTACTTAAGCAGCTTAAGCGAATTTTTTGCTCTTCAAAATCTGCTCAAAGTAATTATCAAAACTGCAAGTAATTAGAAAAAAAGTAGGTAATATATTTTAATACATACAAAAAAACATGCTAAATAATCCCTGACAGGTAATGCATCAAATGGTACATACCTAACACTGCACTACATATAAAAATCTAGTTTGGTTTTCATGTAGTAGGTTATGAGTTGATAAAACTGTAATACGTTGAGACAGGTTGACATCATTATAGGATTGAAGCCAGAAAGAGAAATATTTGTTTGAAGATGAATTTTTGTTTGTCGTAGAGCATAGTACACAGCAAGGCCACACACCTCTCCAATAAAAAATAATAAACGTAAAGAAATTGTCAAAACTCTACAATTAGCGTGTAAAAAGTAGGTAGCTTCAAATAGAGCAATTAAAATATTTTATTCAGATATCTTACTGAAAAACTGTCATTTTTTACCAGATACCCTCAAATGGTTCAGATAATAAGCGACCTTCTATAAACCGTCACGGTTCACAGTGTTCGTTATCTAGAACAGTTCTGTCAAGGTGACGTTTCTTTTCCTATACCTTTGCGGAATTCACGAATCTATTGGCCTTTGCAGTGCATCTTGCTTATTGACAGCGATTTATTTCACGATTTTTGAGGTTTCTAGGTTATTGCTAGGGTCTTTTTTACTTAAAGAAATGTTTGCATGACCAGTTTTTATTCAATGAAATCCAGATTGCTTAATGCTGCAATCAGCTTAAACGAACCAAATCTATTTTTATTTACATAGAAAACGCCCAGAAGTACTCTACACTCGAACATTGCAACAAAAACTGCAATCATACTACCGAATTAAATCATGCTCAAATTAAAATTATACTTTTTAGCTATTAATATAACTATTGGTAGACATTCAACGATTAGATTAACGAAAAAAAACTAGTTTGACACAAGAAAACCCGCAGCGCATTCTAAGCATTCGAATTATAAAATTTAAAAAAAGAATACATAACCGCATCCACACAAAACGAACGTCACAAAATATGGGAGCTGTAACTCGACACACTCTATTGACGCGCATGCGCACGGTGTTATTTCAAATACGCCGTCCACGAGAAAAAGCAATAGTTTTTGGAAATGTTCTCATAAGAACTTAATCACTTCAGACTGTGTGTAGTTTATTAGTTGAAAGATTTTTAATTATTTTCTGTTTTGGTGGTTAATGATAATTGTAAACATATTTTAGAACGTGAAGTGTACTTAATGGGGAAGATGAATAATTATTAAATTGAAACCAAACTTTAAGTTTAAGCTTTTGTACTCCATTGCGCCCTCAATTCGAAAAACTTGCAGAATTAGATTTAACTGCCTCGTTGTTCTAGTGGTGGCAAGTGCGACTGCTGATTGTCAGGTCCTGGGTTTGATTCCCAGGTCGGGCAGTTAGGTTTTCAGTAGCAGCCTGGAGTTTGGGTTTGTGCCCGGTTGATGGCAATAAGCTTGCCCCGTATTACATGGGACTTAAACATAACGGCGAAATGAGATTGTTACTGTACACTTTGCCCAACCCTTCGGGGAATACAGGTGTGATGTTATGTTATAATAAATCTTTTTGTACAAAAAGAAAACAGATATGATAATTATGTCTTTAATTAGTGATTGCTTGTATATAACAAAATACTCTACCGTTAACATGTTCTAGAATAACTACAGAAAAACTAATTATACGCTTTATTTAAAAGAAGTACATACATTCATCATCTTTACATAGTATAAAACAAAGTCGTTCCCGCTGTCTGTCTGTCCCCTTGTATGCTTAGATCTTTAAAACTACACAACGGATTTTGATGCGGTTTTTTTTAATAGATAGAGTGATTCAACAGGAAGGTTTATATTCCCCACATTAGTATCTACATTGCACCCGTGCGAAGCCGGGGCGGGTCGCTAGTAACATATAAGATACTACATTTTATCTGGGTACGTGAAAAAGTTGGTTACTTTAGAATGCGAGTGAAACCGCGGGCAACAGCTAGTATTTAATGTATTGAAGCACAAATTTGCCATCAAATAATAAATTCATTATGTTTAATTAATAATTCTATGTGTTGAAGCTAGCTTTTTGCTCACACTAAGATTTTAATATATTAGGGTTAAATTTTATTAAAATTATCATTTTTGATTTGCAGAAGAAGTTGAGAGAGCCGCAGGGATCATACGATTTACCCGCCGCCCGACCCGTAACAGGCCCGATAAGGCGGTGCGCAGTGTTCCGTGCGCGCTACTCAGGAGGATGTGGGGCAAGGCCCCACAGAGGAGAGGTCCGCCGAGGGTTGGCGGACCGGGATCGGCCGGGGTTGCGGTGCATGCTTTTGTGAATCCCGCCACCCCGGCCAACCGGTCAGGACGAGGGACACCGTTGGTTTTTAGCCGGTAAGAGTCCGGCAGACCCCCTCGCCTTCCCCGGACGAGGGACATTCATTAGGATTTTTAAACGGAAAAATAAAATAAAAAAAAGGGGATCCTACGATTTGCGAAGCTAAGCTGCGCTTGCCGCAGTCAGTCTGTGGATGAGTGACCGTTCGTTACACGTAAGACCCCTTCGTGCCTTGGAGATCACGTTAAACAGGTTCTGGCGTAAACGTGGCTATGATGGTCATTATTCGATATAATATCAAGCAATTGATGAATATTTTAAATCATAGAAGTGACGAGGATCTCTATTTGTGAGAAAAAAACGCCAATTTCATAGGTGGGGACTTAATAGTTGGGAAAAGGCTAGGCAGAACCGATGAAGCTGTGAGGATTCCTGACCCATCTACATGCCCGAAAAAGGGCGCGAAAACAGACGGAACTAAAGCCATTACATAATATTCAAACATGACCGTTTTTTGCTCACTACTACAGCAGATAAAAATCAATTTATAATAATTTCGATGTATAGATTCGAAGTGTCTGACACAGTAATTCGGCGTCTCGGAGCAACAAAAAATCAAGGTTATAAAAGTAATAAATTTGTTGCTAAGTGATAATACGTCAATTATTTTTAGCTTTACGTGTGCCTGGATTGACGTTTTTTTTGGTAACGTTTGCGTTTTTAATTTTGGGGGGTCAGCAGAAGTCCAAGAAAGGTGCCAGATCGTGCTAGAAGATAATGCATACTTTTTCTTTTTTTAGACTTTTGAAAATCCTCATGGATGTCCCTCGCCCGGGGAAGGCGAGGGGGTCTGCCGGACTCTTACCGGCTAAAAACCAACGGTGTTCCTACTCCTGACCGTTCGGCCGGGGTCGCGGGATTGGCAAGAGCATGCACCGCAACCCGGCAACCGCAACTGGCAGGTCCCGGTCCGTCAACCCAAGGCGGACCTCTCCTCTTTGCGGCCTTGCCCCACATCCTCCTGAGAAGCGCGCACGGAACACAGCGCGCCGAGATAATGCATACTAATCCAACTCGTCGAAGTCGTTAACGGCCAGTTCCATCACTGGACCAAGAAGACAGTCTCAGCTATCATGAAGTCAATCATGGTCTTCTCACAGTAGGGCAAAACCCAAGAGAAAAATACAAACACTTGGATTAGACGCTAGAACCATCTAGAAGAGAACACATACTAATCCAACTAGTGTGCAGTCGTTAACGGCCAGTACCATCACTGGACCAAGAAGACAGTCTCAGCTATCATGAAGCAAATCATGGTCTTCCCACAGTAGGACAAAACCCAAGAGAGAAGTATAAAAACTTGGGATAAGAACAGGAACTGTAGTAGTAGAACTTCATGTGAAAGACTTCGTCCGGAGAAGTACGCACCATACCTATTTCTGCCGTAAAGCAGAAGCTGTGTTCCAGTTTGAAGGGTATGGGTGCTATTGAAATTACAGGTAGATGAGACTTTACAACTTCGTCTCTAAAGTTGGTAAAGCTTTAGCAATCCTCTTTGGTAACTACTTTCGATCAAGTGGGCTATTACTTTGTTCGCCAAGCTACTACATAAACCCATTTGGAGCTGAACCGTTTTCAAGTTAAAAAATAAAACAAAACGCTCTTGAAGGAAACCTGCACACCTAAGAGAGCTCCATAAAGTTCTCGATGGTGTGTGTAGTCTGCCAACCGCACCAGGCCAGCGCGCGACTAAGGTCCAAACCCTTCTCATTCTGAGAGGAGGCCCGTGCCCAACAGTGGGACAGTATTGGGCTAGTTATGGTTTTTTTAAACTCTTTATTTGCTAAAATCTTCCAATTAATTTATGATTTCAAAAACTCGATTCAAAATTGATGCTACGTTTGATCCGTCTTTAGACTAATGAACAGAGACTCATCTTTTGAATTGAGGCTCCAATTTCCGCTTCAGAAAAAGTCTAGATAAAAATATTGTGTCTAGATTTTTGTACATGTCATACTTAATTATAGATGCGCTATCCCGAAGATGTAAGTATAAAAAGTCGTTGATATAGTGGTGGCAAGCGCGACCGCTGATCGTGAGGTCCTGGGTTTCCCCAGGTCAGGCAAAGAGTTATTGGGCTTTTCCATGTGGAATTGCTCAGTAGCAGCCTGGAGTTTGTATGTGGCAAGTTGATGGCAATAGGCTCGCCCCCTATTATATGGGACTTGAACATAACGGCGAAATGAGGGTGTTACTATACATCTCTGCCGAACCCTTCGGGGAATACAGGCGTGTATAAAATTATGATTCAAATATCTTGTATTTCACTTACTAAGGGCGGTTTCGGTCTTTCGCAGATTCAGTTTAGATCTGCACTCTGCTGATCGTGTGATGTATCTCTACAAGATCTATATCGATAGACAATCGCTACACTTGCCTATGACGTCATAGATTATATCAGTGTGATTTTATCACGCGTGGGGACAGCCTAGAATATAAAACTACCTCACCGCACGCTGGGAATAGACGCGTGTTATAAGATTCAACAAAACCCAGCACGCTTGGTGGTAGGATCTATACGGTCTTGCCGGGGTTGCGGTGCATGCTTTTGCGAATCCCGCGAACCAGGCCAAACGGCCAGGAAGAGGAACACCGTTGGTCTTTAGCTGGTAAGAGTCCGGCAGACCCCTTCACCTTCCCCGGGCGAGGGATATGCATGAGGATTTGCCAACGATAAAAAAAAATAAAAAATAGGATCTGCGACCAGCCTGGCTAGTTACCATCACATTAAAGTCCGGCTCCAAGCAATTTACTGTGTTCCATCGTGTGTATGTGAGAGCCAGAGGGTTATAGGGAAATCCCTCTATATCTCTGTTACTTGGATTCGTGTGCTCCATCTTAGACCCTGACTGTGCTTTCAAGTGTACAGGGCTGGGTGCCGGTGATACTGGTCGCCTATTATGATACCTCTGGCACAAATTAGGAACGATTGCTAGTTGTAGTATGCTTAGGTGGTTTGGCCATGTTGAGAGAATGAGTGAACGGCGATTAACAAAAGAAATTTATAAGGCGGATGTTAATGGGAACGCCGGTAGAGGACGTCCTAGAAGGACATACATCGATGTTATTGGTGATGTTCTTCACAAAGGTCAGGTGCGTAGTACTCTCAACCGGCGTGCGTATATGACAAGATGTATGAATGTGGATGAAGCGAAAGGGGTATGTAAGAGTCGTAGCATGTGGCGTTCTATAGTTTCTGCCTACCCCCATGGGAAAAAGGCGTGAGTTTATGTATGTATGTATGTTAGTTTAATATACCAGGAACGATAAGATTCAGGCAGCCTCTTTTTGAGAGGTAAACTCCAAGTTATTTCACGCCTATTACTATCAAATACCCACGTATATATACCTACTCATGTGTACGTTATATAATTAATGTATATATTATACGATGATGTCATGAAATGAATCCTGAATTATGAGTTGTATGATTTAAACGCTGCGCGTTTTAACTTATGGAAATATTTTGTAGGTACATTATTGGGTGAGCTGACTATCACACCGGAACGTAGCAAACAATTTTATGCTTGTGAATAATACACTCGGGAATAATTAATCCAGGTCACCAACATGAACCGTAATATCTCGGAAAATATTGTTAAACATTGTTTTGTTTACGTTGGTGTCCCGGATTCATTGCTCCCAAGTGTAGTAGGTATTCTTATAATGATATTTGGAAGATTCTGGCCAGTGTTGGTAAATACAAGTTTCTAATTAATATAGGCTATTTAACTACACATTGTTGCCTAGTTATACTCGTCTCAAAAGAGGCGTGTCGAAGTATTTGCTGTAACAGGCATTGAAGAGATAATAACAAAGGAAAATTGTTGGAGACGTCACTTGAAGGACCTACACTTATAATAAGAAAATATGAAAATCCAGTTTCCTTTAACTAGGTGATGATCAGGCGGGAATTGTTCGTTCCTTCGTTTCTGACTAGCACAAAACTAAAGGTACCTAACTAGATTTTTAGAGGGTTATACTGTAATATAATTTATGTATGTATAAATAAAAGCAAATACAGACGAGAATGGCTAAAGATCAATATATACGAAAATTGCACGAGTAAACTGTGTGCAAACATTAAGATATCAACATTGCCCAGTAACTAGGTTGCGGAGGTCTGTTGGCAGTCGCTCCGTGTAAAATAATGGCCGTCAGCCGCCTCTGGTTAGACTGGAACCTAACCCCAATATAGTTGGGAAAAAGCTAGGCAGAACAAATAAGAATAGATCTTACACTACGGTGTAAAAACGGCCGCGGTTGATGATGACAGATACTTGATGTTCAAGAGTATTATTTAGAATTATTTTCCGAGGATCCAGAGGTCAAGTCTGACCCTGTGTTAGCCAAAAACTTGTTTATAGGGCGACCATATAATTTACAACTATGAGACAGAGATATTTTACATTACATATTCACCAGCCCGTCCCACTGCTGGACACGGGTTTCTTCTCAGAATAAGAAAGGATTAGACCTTTGTCATTCCACTAGCCTAGTGCGAGTTAGCGGACTATACCTACACACCATCGAGTCAATCAATCTTCTCAAGTGTGCAGGTTTCCTCACGATGTTTCCCTTCACCGTTAACCGAAGTGATAATCAAAATTATGATCCGCACATGAATTCGAAAATCAGAGGTGCGGGCGGGGATTGATCTCTGCTCTCCTGCATGATAGACAAGCGGTCAACCGCTAGGCCATTACTACTCCTTCTTTTTATCGTGTGGTTAGTGGCTAACCTGGTGTCAGAGTTTATGCCGCCCATGGGCCTCTGACTTGGCATTACATGCCGTCGAGAAATATCTCTCAGGCATGCCGGTTTGCTCACGATGTTTTCCTTCACCGTTTTTAAGCGATTGATAATGATACAATACGCACATGAATCTGAATAGTCAAAGGCGTGCTTTGGGTTTGAACTCGAGACCTATGATTTAGCATTCCGACGGTCACACCACTAGGCTATCACTGCTATACTACTGATCTGTGGATATAGCCGAGATGAAATGTCAATTCAAATACCCAAACGTCAAATATAACATTTTAAACATTTCAGTAAATTATTAGAACTTTATATATGGCCAAGAGCCCGACAGTAAGGAACCATCGTATAGAAATAACTAAAACATATCCCAACTACTTCTAAAAGTGTGGTGCGCACGCGCAAACGAACATAGAAGCACGTATTACGCCTAATGCCTACACGTCAATCACTTTGATTGGACGGCAAAAACATTGATTCATATTCATACATAGTGTGTTATGTTTTCCGACTAATTTGAACCATCACGCTTTGTTTTAAATGGGGTAGGCCGAGGTCGAAGTTATGTAGCTGGAACGCCTGAATTACTGGAGGGTTTGGTTAGCATATTAGCCTAATACCTAAAGCCAAGGATGGGTAGTAGCATTGAGGGGTTAGTCAATAAGCGCTTAGCCAGCATAGTGATCACAAATTCGCTTAGCTGGCGTAGTGAGCACAAAACTGGCTTATCCGGCGTAGTGATCACAAATCCACCTTTTCCTTTTCCGAATTCAACCTTTTTTTTCGTAGGAAAATCCTCAGGGATACCTTCAATCCTGGCGAAGGTTATATCGGACTTTTACCGCCTAGAAACCCACAGTGTTTCTCCGAGGACCTTTGGCCGGGGTCGCTGGATTTGCTATTGCATGCACCGCAAACCTCGCAGATATTGGTCCACCAGCCCCTGGCGGATCACTCCTTATGTGAGGTATTGCCCTACTGCCTGCCCTATTATTTTTCTATGAGGCGCAGGCGGGACACGGTCTTCCACCTCGAATGGGACCTTCTCCGAAAAACGAACTACGAAGTTTCGGCTACGCGTCGCATGTTTTCCAACTACATACCTAAGTGTTTCGGATCCGACGGTCGATTTGATTTTCGAAATTTGACATTTTGACTTTCGTTTACTACCAAATGCTAATTGACATCTAGTAGTTCGTTGTTTGACAATACTTTTGATCGTAAATATAACCTCACTTCTTGCGACAGCTTTGTAGCTGGTCGGGCGACGGGTAAGCCAAGTTCACCGAGCTTGGTTTCCTAATCTACAATATTCAGTATATAAACACCTAAATAATAGTTATCTAATAAATCATATAACTAATTATGTAGTAGAATATCTTTGCATAATCATTCAAATATATTAACTTGTCGAACCTTAAAATTATGTTTTTCTATTTATAAGTGTGTACCTACACACAAATAATTACATATAAATGTCTGGGTATATATGTATGTAGGTATGTTATTTGCATACATACCAATAAAATGTATTTTGCTGCTAGATTTTGCCCATGACTTCGTCCGCGTGGATTTCCAATATAAATGTTGAATTTTGAAAAATACTTAATAACTATGTGGCGACATCCACCACGCCACATGCGAACCTCGTAGCTTGACGATTGTATAGCAGACTACAGCGACAATAGTGACTACTCCCAAATATGACGTCACAGAATCCTTTTTTTTTTCTTTGGAAAATCTTCATGGATGTCCCTCTCCCGTGGAAGGCGAGGGGGTCTGCCGGACTCTTACCGGCTAAAAACCAACGGTGTCCCTCCTTCTAACCTAAGGCCGAGGTCACGGGATTAGTTATTGCATGCAACGCAACTCCGGCACGTCACAGAATCGTACATCGCGATATCAAGATTTGACGTATACAATTTCCGAAAATCAACAGTTGGGCAGTAGCCCACAAAACATTATCTCTTCGTTCGTAGAATACATGATGATATGTATGTAGGTACTTATATGTTATATAAAAACTCCTCAATTATTAGTTACTTTGTATACTAATGTACCTACGTAGATTAGAGCGTGTCTAAATGTTTCGAACAAAAACTTAAAGGTGTCGGTCAAATTAAATATAATAGTTCGCGCACGTTTTTATATGACGTGGCTATTTTTGGATACGTTACTTTATAGGTTATTTTGACGTAATGTCTTGTTTATCTTTTAAGATTTCCCAGAAAAAATAAAAGAAAATACCCAAACCCGTATTTTTTTATTTTTGTTTTCGTTGTGTTTAACCCTAGTCTCACCGGGTTACTAATGATAAGCATAAAATAAATTGTCATAATTTACATTGGCATAACGAAATGCAGCATAATGATCGTTACGCATAATATTATTAGGCATAAATATTTTGCCATAATGTTTATTGCCATACTGTTGGCATAATAATAATGAAGCATCATTTTATAAAGCATAATATTATAAACGCATAATGATATTTACACATAATGTTCTTTGGAATAAACATAATAAACTCTAATAAATAACTCCTAACGGTTGTACACACTATTTCGCATTATTGATATAACTCATATAAAAATAAACATGTTCCCGCCGCACCTTAGCGCGAGTGATATGAAGATTCGAATGACGTTATTGCGACGCACGCTATTTCGAAAAGCTTTACGAGTGGACGTACGCCAATGTAAACCAAATGATTCACCAACAATAGAGAAGATCTGGTGCTCGGCGGCCGCATTACTAGTCTCACCTTATGGTAAGCGCAGATAAGATCTAAGATGGAGCACACGAATGCAAGGAACAGAGATATAGAGGGATTCCCCTATACCCCTCTACATACACAGGACGGAACACAGTAAACTGCTTGGCGACGGACTTTAATGTGAGGGTGGTAGCTAGTCCCTCTCGCATGCGAGTCTTAAAATACTATAAGTACTATTGACAAAATATTCAAACGCTGCTAAATAAGTACCTCGTACCTAAGTTGTGCTATCTCTGTCACTAAAGGCGAAGTGACAGTGACAGCACAAAATCAACGGTTATTTAAAATTGAGTAGTGTTTGAGTATTTTGGCCAACTGTTTCAAATAATATTAAACAAATAAGAGCCATTTTAGTAAGGAAATATATAGATAGATAGATGTACTTTATTGTACACTAAAAAAAAAACAGAAGGAGTACACGTTATTAAGAACAGTACAAATGGCGGTCTTATCGCTTAAAGCAATTTCTTCCAGACAACCTTTGGATGGAAAGAATTGTTAAGAAAAATATATAGGGCAGTTTGCAGCATAAAAACGTATAACCTAATAAAAATCCGAAATCAATTAAATCACTAAGTAGGTATATTACAATAATAATATAAGTTAATAAATAAGTAAATAAAATATAGTACATATTTTAAATACATATATAAGTATAATATATACATACACTCAAATAAAGAACATACATATTTAATTATAAATATCGATAGTTTAGAAACGACTTTATGACAAGATAATGTTCCTTTACCATTCTCTTGAACGAAACCAACGACTGAGCACGCCTCACAGACACAGGTGATATAAAAATAAAGAACGTCTTTGTTTCCAGCAGAGATTCAACACAGTAATTGTGCTGTTGAATCTGTAATTTCACTCAGATTCACCTGTACATACGACGAAAATGAAGCTATAGATTTCCCATTTATTCTTATTTTACGGGAATTCCGTACAATCAGAGGTCAGCTTGTAGGTACTGGAACTGTATAGTTTGATTTGTCGTCGTGCATACATAAACATAACAACATAACATAAAATATCTATCGCAAATGCGGATCTAAGCAAAGTGGGAAAATGCTACAAAAAAGTGTACCTAATCTCCAAAGTTGGTTTCAAATATCATTAATTACTTAGTATTGATAGCGAAAGAATTTATCCTTAAATAGCAAAAAACATCATCAGTATAAAAAAAATGTAAGAAATCATAAAAAACCCTGTATACATAATTAACCTCTTGCAAAGAATCCATACTAAGTTTTATTAGACATTAATTCGTTTATAACACAATAAATATTGCAGTTAACAGTTAAAATGAGTCACATGTTTAAATTTAAATAAAATTTAGTCACAAAACAAGTCAAAGGACGAATGAAATAACAGTGACCCAGTATTTCTGTAAAAAAATTAATAAAAAACATTATCTAACACAGATTTTTTCGTTCTGTTTTTAAAACAGCGTTTTTTCGCGGTTTTTTTAAACGAAGAACAATATGGCGGCACGAGACGTTCGGATACGAACAATGAATGAGTTTTTATTAGTTTTTATGATTTGACCCGTGTGTGATAACGAAAGTTATACTTTTTTTGTGAAGAGTTTGCAAAAAGTTCGGATTCGCGTAATGTAGTGGCCATTTTTTTTTTATTAATGAGGTCGTAAATATGAAATCGAATGGTTTATAATGAACACGTTGTGATAATGTCACATAATTTTGAATTCATTTGAATTTATACAAGTTATTAAACTCAGCTTATTTTAGCTTATGCTTGCGAGCTACATTATTGCTCCTATCTGGGGTTTGAGGCAGTTGAATGTGTCTATTAATCCGGTAGACCAATCTTAAAGCCTGACGAGGGACATCCACATAAATGCCAGAGAGGAGGGAGAGGTCAGCGTTTACTGAAGATGTGTAGTTTGATTTATCGTCGTGTGTACTTATCTGCTTTTTTTCCTATTCGACTGCTTGTAGATGGTCTTGCGGACCGTTTCTACGTAACCGGGCAGTTATTGGCGAACCAATGGGATAAGTAAAATACTTAACCTAAGCCTAAAAGTAAGTTTTTACCTACTATTTCTACTACTAACATCATGACTACTAACAACAACAGCACTAAGGGCGACCCCTAATGGGACTTGGACCTCGGCTTAGGGCGTTGCTGGCGAGAGGAATGGGAGGGAGACAGCTTGATGAGGGCTGAATTAACGGTATGACTGCGGAGGCAGAAGAGACGACCGGCTCCGCGGTGGCGGCGGGTGACCACGGTGGATCACGGTGGATTGTGTACTTATCTGCGCTGTCTTGTGGGCAGAAGCAAAAACATTTTCTTTCTTTCTTTACTCGTCTATTACAAAAAACTTTTTTACAAAAAATGTAAACCGACTTCAAAAAAGAATAAAATAATTACCATATAAAATTAACAGTTTCAGAAGTCGGTGCTGATCCACGCTGAACCAAATTGAAGGCACCGACTTCTGAAACTGTTAATTTTATATGGTAATTATTTTATTCTTTTTTGAAGTCGGTTTACATTTTTTGTAAAAAAGTTTTTATGTTTTTATTTTTTTCATTTTAGTGGCCTTAATTAAAACTTGGTTGGACCTACTAAAGACGCTGCTCGTAACATAATCACATCATCACAATATGCGTACTGTTCGTCATTGAGGAGTTCCATTGTCTATCTCCGAAGTTCTTCATCAGATCTTCACCAAATTTATATGGGACCAACTTCGAAGTATACCCTATCCATTAAAAAAAATAATCATCAAAATCGGTTCACAATTGGCGAAAATATCGATGAACATACACAAAAAAAAAAAAAAAACATACATACAGACGAACATAGTAACCTCCTCCTCTTTGGAAGTCGGTTAAAAATAAATGACAAGAGAAAATTCTAGCCTATATTTATACAAAATTAATTCTTTTTAATACAATTTATACATAATTAGCAAATATCCCATTCTTCGGATTTTAGGTTATCTCTATGCCAAGGTTCATCAAAATTGGTTCAGTAGTTTAGCCGTAAAGCAGTAACAAACAGACAGACAGACAAATTAACTTTCGCATTTATAATATTTGTGTGAAAATGTGGATTTAAATTTTCTTAAGTAATTTTTTGTTATCAACTTTTTTTGGTCTGTTTTGACCCAATATTTGGTTTTGCAAGAAATAATATAATAACACGCTAATTAACAACGAATTTAAACTAAACAAAACGCGAATTACTAAACTAATTAAGCGTGTAATTAATTAACTATAACATTTCATATTAGACACGGAAATCAATGTTGTTATTTTGACATTTAAGAAGAGATTGTTTTTTTTTGTTTTTCTTAGGTTCTGATCATCAGTCCATGGATGGGTGACCGTACGTTACACATCGAGACCCCTCCGTGCCTCGGAGAGCACGTTAAACAGTCGGTCCCGGGTGTCATACGAATACCCATGAAGTCAGGGCACCCACGGGAAGTCAGAAGCCCGAAATGTCTGACAACTGGTCTAACCTTAGGATATCGGCATTGCCCAGTAACTGAGTTGCGGAGGTCTGATGGCCGTCGCTCCGTGTAAAATACTGGTATTCAGCCACATCTGGTTAGACTGGAAGCTGACCTCAACATAGTTGGGAAAAGGCTAGGCAGATTTTTTCTGATCATCAATTCGTCATGTGATGATGAACGAACTTTCATCAGGAAGTTTGATATGGTCTCCACGAGTACTTAGGTAGGTTAATGATATTTAGTTAAAGTTGTGAATGTACGAGTATGTACCCTACTAATATTATATAGCAGTGTTAGCCTAGTGGTATGACCGTCGGACTGCCAAGTTATAGGTCTCGAGTTCGAACCCAAGGACCCAAGGACAAGGACCTCTGACTTTTTGGATTCATGTGCGTATTCTTTATCACTTTCATTATTGTCAAGGAGGGTTGATGTCAGGCAGGCGGCCGGTCATAAAACAATAAGCCAAAACCTCTAATAACATGGATTTATGAAATACATATTGTGCCGACCCCACCTAGTGTGGGGTAAAGGCAAGAAGAAGAAGAAGATTCTTTATCACTTGCTTAAAAACGGTGAAGGAAAACATCGTGAGGAAACCGGCATGCCTGAGAGATATTTCTCGACAGCATGTGAAGCCAAGTCAGAGGCCCATGGGTGGCATAAACTCTGACACCAGGTTAGTCACTAACCACACGAAAAGAAGAAGACTAAAATTGTACACGTGAAAGTTGGGATGTTTGTTAATTCATCATGCCTTAATGGCTGAACAGATTGAACGAAATTTGGCACACAGGTAGACCATGATCTTTTTATCTAGGTACATGAAGTAGTTACCCTAGGATACGAGTGAAACCGCAGACCACAGCTAGTTACTTTATAAGTTACTAGCGCCCCGCCCCGGCTTCGAACGGGTGCAATGTAGATACTAATGTGGGGCATATAAACCTTCCTCTTGAATCACTCTATCTATTGCTGAAAACTGCATTAAAATTCGTTGCGTGATTTAAAAGAAATAATAGTAGGATGAAACCCATTGGAAAAGGAAGATAATATAACAAAAAATAAAGGAAAAATAAATTACGGGTGATCTGAGGTCGGGAAGTGGATGGGGGTGCGTTTTTAAGGGTAAAAAACGGTTTATCTCGATTTCTGGCAAAACTACAAGTCCTATGCAAAAAAGTTAAATGGCAAATTTGTAGATAATAAAAAGATCTACAACTTTTGTATTTAGACTTTTTTCACATAACCTCAAATTTATGTGAAAAATTTAAATAACCAAGATTTTGGTTTTTTATTTTTATCTTTTACAAAAAATGTTTCTTTTTCACAAAATTTGGTGAAAACTTACCTTTTTATGTCCCAAAAACACTGTAATTGTTTTGATTTGAATATTTATTTTTTCGCCTTATTTTGACTTAATGTCGAAAAAGTAGCCTATTTTTCAATCGAAAATTCTCACGTCAAAATGTCAGCTTTTTTAAAAAAATCGGTAGGTTTTTTGTTTGTTGAAATCTCTACTTTCTGATGGTGTAAAAAAATATATACATTACTATGGTAAATGTTCTCAGAAAATGCAAAGAAACGAAAAAACTTGAAACCGAATTTTATTTTTATCATTATATACACTTTTGAGCTATTTATTTACACTTAAATTACTCGGAAAACGTGAGATTCCATGTTACATTGATAAATAAAAAAATTATAAATCCATAAAACATAAAGATTGCAAAAAACAGGCGAAAATAGTTGTTCTAAATATTAAAGACTAGCTGTGTCCTCACGGCTCCGCCCGCGTAAAAAGTTTTATTCCAGAAGAAGAAGAAGAAGTTTTACACGTTTGGTGCAGTGGCAGTGAATTGGGGGTTAGCGCGGGGAGAACGCGGGGAATGACAGAAATCGGGGAGTTTCGGGGAATTGAGACCAATTTAAATTTTTTCGGTTTTGTGTTTACAAATGCACCCAAGATACAGGAGGAATCGAAAGAGTGAGGGAAGCTTATAAAAAAAAAAGATCGTCCAACTATCGCTTGGGAATGAATCAAAAACAAGCGGGGAATTTCGGGGAATTGACACGCGGAATCAAGAATTTTGTATTGGCAGCACTGGCGCTATGAGTCGTGGGTTCGATTCCTGCACGGAACAAATATTTGTATGGCCTACAGATAGTTGTTCCGGGTCTGGATGTTTGTGCGTGTGAAGATTTGTGTTTGTAACCGCACCCACGATACAGTAGAAATCCTAGAGTGGGGCAAAGATAAAAAAAAAACTATAGATACGTCAAACGTTCGTGCTAGACCTATGAATTCGAAAAGACAGAGGTGCGGGCAGGGATCGAACTCAGACCTTCCTGCATATACAAGGTTAGTCGGAAAGGGGGTAGGTACTAAGCCGCGGGCCACTTAAAGTAGGTATCACTGGTGACTATTTTAAAGCAAGTGTTAAAATTTCAAAATTCGATAATTTTTATTTGCATGCATAAAGAATTATATTTTAGTTTTTTCAAAAAAAAGCATCCCTACTTTAGTTATGAATTCAGAAAATTAAGATTCTAATCCGTGACCCCAAATATGACCTAAATAGTAAATACAGCTGATCATAGCTATGGCGAGATAGATTTAGCATATTTTTTACGAAATCTTTGAAAAGCTATTTCTCTTAAACTATCGAGTTTTGGGGAAAGTTGTAGAACAAAAGTTATCCATTATAATGGGTACTTTAACACCCTTTCGGCTTAGTACCCCCTTTACGACTAACCTTGTATGGCAAGCGTTCAACCGGTATTTATTTAGCTTCTGAATGGCAATAAACAAGTAAATAAATTCACTATTTCACTGCGTTGTCACAAATTCTGAATCATAACATCCAAATCAATATCCCAAAGGCCATTTTAGTTTCAATATTAAACGTCAATGAATATTCATAGATACCTACACACAACATAAATCTTAACATATCTAGTTTTGAATCTAATATCAGTAATAATTGCATTAAAAACCAGTAATTTGCATAGGAAATAACCATGGGACTGGTTTTCGGCGGTTAGAAATAACCAGTTTAATTTGACCCGCGGCGGATTGAGGAACTAAATTTAAATGTATCGAATTTGACGTTTTATTGACGTTTGCTATAGCTAGCAGCGCCACGATCAAATACCAAGATATAATGGTTATTCTGTTATATCTTTTGGACTATCATTATATTGTAATAACCGCTTAAAAATTAATTATAGAAATATGACACTTCCTTAGTGCAAAATGTCGAACGTTGACACTTGTCTGCTTATCCTTGAAGATCGGAAGCGTGTTAAGTGATAGTAAATGTCTCTGTACCTATAATTAGTTGGAGTTCCGTCTCATGGTCTTCAGAGATCAGGATAGAATATACCAGTCTTCTTCTTTTCATGTGGTTAGTGACTAACCTGGTGTCAGAGTTTATGCCGCCCATGGGCCTCTGACTTGGCTTCACATGCCGTCGAGAAATATCTCTCAGGCATGCCGGTTTCCTCACAATGTTTTCCTTCACCGTTTTTAAGCAAGTGATAAATATAGAATACGCACATGAATCCGAAAAGTCAGGGGTGCGTGCCTTGGGTTCGAATTCGAGACCTATGACTAGACATATGAGTTCGACGGTCACACCACTTGGCTATCACTGCTGTATCACATCAGTTCTAGACATCAAAATAATCCCTTAGAAAAAACTTTTAAGTTAAACGGTTTTATCTTGCAGTATCCCTGCAGCATCAGGATTTGAGGAGTGAAGGTTGAAATTATTATTATGCTGTATTGTCATGGGAATTGAATTCGTGTGCGAAGTTTCAGAAGAATCGGTTAAGCAGACGTAGTTGAAAAATCTGTCGCAAGATTTGAATCAAACTGACAAATATACGAAGTGAAGCTAATTAAAACCGTTTAACAAGAAACTGACTATAATATGGATAAACCAGTTGTCCACTTCTTCTTCTTCTTCTTGCCCCTATCCCACACTAGGTGGGGTCAGCACAACATGTATTTCATAAATCCATATTGTTAGAGGTTTTGGCTTATTGTTTTATGACCGGCCGCCTGCTTGACATCAACCCTCCTTGGGAATACTCGTTGCACCAGTTGTCCATTTATAATATTAATTTTATAGCTTAAATAATATACAGTATTTTCAGTTAAAAAGGTTCTGAGATCGTTACTATTGTTCTGCTCAGCCTTTTCCCAACTACGTTGAGGGCCAGCTTCCAGTCTAATCAGATGCGGCTGAATACATTTTACACGGAGCGAATGCCATCAAACATCCGCAACCCAGTTACTGGGCAATGCCGATATCCTAAGGTTAGACCGGTGGTCTGACTTTCAGGCTGCTGATTACCCGTAATGACTGTCATAGGTATTCGTATGACACCCTGGACCGACGGTTTAACGTGCTCTCCGAGGCACGGGGGGGTCTCCCTCTATTCTGAAATAAAGTCATTTAAATTAGCTCAGTAGTTTTTGAGTAACGCGCTCACATACAGACAAAAAATTGTACCAAACAGTAGGTACAATGAACTTTTTTTTATGATGTGTCTTTAACATATTACTATTCATTATCAGCTCGTAATTAATTAATATTCACTGCTGAATATATTCTTTTCTACAGACTCTTAAGCATTCGCCACACTGGTGGGCTGAGCGGGTCATGTCCTCGGCGAGCCCGCGTTAGTTGTAGAGTACGCGGAAAACAAATTGGCCGCTCTGAAACCACGCTTTCAACGTTCTGTTCCTGACTTTAGAAGGGCAAAGTTAGTTGTATTATACTCTGTGAAGCATGTCACGCCATAAATAAGCGAGCGCGGGACCCGCTCGTGGCCCGCACTCACATTTAGGCCCCTTACATACATCCAACTAAACAGTTTTTCAATAATTAGTTGCATTGCTAAAGTCTATGACGATGTACGGGAGTGCGCATACTAGCTCGGCATAATCTTTACATAGTATAAAACAAAGTCGCCCCCGCTGTCTGTACGCTTAGATCTTTTAAACTACGCAACGAATTTTAATGCAGTTTTCAGCAATAGATAGAGTGATTCAAGAGGAAGGTTTATATGCCCCACATTAGTATCACATTGCACCCGTGCGAAGCTGGGGCGGGTCGCTAGTTCTTAAATAAAAACGCAATCGTCCAACTATCGCACAACTTTTTAGTTGAATGTATGCACATTCCCTTAGCGTGACATGCTTCGTAATAATGCTTTGAGTACACCTCGCGCGGGTCCGCCGCCGACGTCATGACCCGCTCGCGCCCACGTTTGTTGTGGACAAGAACTCATTAGAATCTAAGAACTAATGTCATTATAATTCAAAGGTGAACCGTGTGACATTTTGTGGGCCTCTATGACTAAGCTTTAATGGAAGCTTTAACACTTAAGCTTAGTTCACATTAAGCTCATTATAGTCGATAATCTAATATGAGGGAGTCGTGGGTAGTTAACAATCGCGCGGTACATACGATTTGCGGATGGGTGACCGTTCCTTACACATCAAGACCCCTCCGTGCCTCGGAGAGCTCGTTAAACCGTCGGTCCTGGGTTTCATACGGATACCTATGACTGTCGTTACAGGCAGTCAGAAGCCCGAAAGTCTGACAACCGGTCTAACCTTAGGATATCGCGGTATTGCCTAGTAACTGGGTTGCGGTCTGATGGCAGTCGCTATGTATAAAATATTAGTATTCAGCCGCATCTGGTTAGACTGGGAGATGACCCTAACATAGTTAGGAAAAGGTTAGGAGGAAGAGATTCGGTAATCTAAATGCAATTTACTATACCTACTGTACTTATTAAGAAGCCTACTTTACATTCGTAGAGTAAATAAGTCCCAAAATGCTACCACTAGCCGCTGTGTTTACGTTACGCCATATAAGTATTAGTAAATACTCTACCTCCGTGCTCTAACATGTAGGAACTCTACCAATGTAAATTAGGCGTTAAACCTTTTAGTAGATTGCTGGACTCTCTGGATAAGATGATAATTAAAAATTGCTCTAACACCCCCCTAATTAAATATCTTCAGGTATGTACTTTAATCTATCATGTCTATAAACTATAATAAACGAAAAATAACAACAATGTGTTAAATAAAACACGGAAAGCTGTATGCGGAAAAACCTGGCGTGTAGGTAGCAATCTCTGGCGGGTACTTATGCGTTAGAGCGTTAAAATATTCCCAAAAAGTAATAAACACCAACCAAAAAAATTAAAGAAAATTCGACTCTATTTGTTACCTCTCAAGGTTGACAATGAAATCTAAGACCACAAAAATAAGGCATTATAAATATTATGATGTAATACGCGTCGCTACAAGGTCAGTTTAGACCGAAAATCAGGTTTTGGTTCTCTCCCCTGCGCCCGCGCACCGCCCCGCTCGGCGCATGCGCGTGAACAGCGTCATAGAGGCGCCGGAGTGCGTCATTACAGAGGGTACAGTTGCGAGTTTGGTGGTTTGACTGATTGTGAGGAAGTGGGTTATGTTTTTGCAAATTATTATTTACGTGTTTTTTTTCTATTAAAGCAATTATGGTGATTGACTTTTTAACCGACTTCCAAAAAGGAGGAGGTTACTATGTTCGTCTGTATGTATTTTTTTTTTTTTTTTTGTGAATGTTCATCGATATTTTCGCCAATTGTGAACCGATTTTGATGATTCTTTTTTTAATGGATGGGGTATACGTCGAAGTTGGTCCCATTTAAATTTGGTGAAGATCTGATGAAGAACTTCGGAGATAGACAATGGAACTCCTCAATGACGAACAGTACGCATATTGTGATGATGTGATTATGTTACGAGCAGCGTCTTTAGTAGGTCCAACCAAGTTTTAATTAAGGCCACTAAAAAGAAAAAAATAAAAACTTTTTTACAAAAAATTTAAACCGACTTCAAAAAGAATAAAATAATTACCATATAAAATTAACAGTTTCAGAAGTCGGTGCCTTCAATTTGGTTCAGCGTGGATCAGCACCGACTTCTGAAACTGTTAATTTTATATGGTAATTATTTTATTCTTTTTGAAGTCGGTTTAATTTTTTTGTAAAAAAGTTTTTATTCCAATTAGCGGATGCATTAACTTAGTTGTTTTAAAGTTTACTTATTTTATGGAAATAGAAAATAAACTTACGATAATAGGTATTATTAAAAAATAAATAAAAAACCCCAGACATTTACCTATACTATTTCATCATTCAGTAAAATAAAGAAGTAAATCCAGTGTTGTTGTTGAATTAAAAAAATATGTTAATTTCCTTTTGCATATTCGCTTTACACAAATACTACGTAGTATACCTAGTATTTTATTGCATAATATGGATGACTGATTGTGAAAGTAATGCCACTTTTTTATTTTTAGTTTGGTTTACCTGTGAATAAAAACAAGGAATGTTCAAGTTATTTACAGTTGCACGCAAGCTTTAACTTGTTTGAGAAAAATTGCTTCATAAAGATGGAAAAACTAGCAATCATTCTATATTCTATAATAGCTATGGAAATGAAGTACAACAAGGAAAAGGAGGCGTTGGCCCCGAAGTGGGAAATCCTAGAAATAGTAAGTAATAATTATTTATTGGTTCACTCGGGGTGCGTGATCCACGAGTGACGATACTTATACTTATACTACGTCCGACGCACCCTAGGCAGGCGTGGTACTTTCTGGCCGCGCCACAGTCGCATTTCGAATCGGGGTTAATAAGAATAAATGTACATAATATGTTCATTATTGTACATAATAATAAAAAAAATGTACTATAAAGATTCGCGAGAAATTTAACAAAGTCGGTGGCGCGGCTAGGAAGCACACTTTCTGGCCGCGCCACGGCGTACACTGCAATAAATTGGCAATTTATGTACAAACTCAATGGTAAACAATTGTACGTCAATTGTTTGTTCTATTGATAATGAGAAATTGTGCAAAAAGTCATTACCTACATGATAAATTTAATATTGAAATTAAAACGACTATGGCAGAACTGTCACGACATTTGTGCCATGAATTTTATTCGGAGGCTATATTAATTTAAGTACTTACTCTGTTTCTATACAGCGTTAGTTTTTAATGACCAGAGTAAAATTAAGATTTAATTAAGATCGTTGTTCTTAAATATTATAACATATATTGTCGAATTAAAAATAATATGTTGTAAGAACATGCATTTCAAATTAATGTCCAAATAATTTCTATCTTTCATACTATACGGGCCGTCATAATTAATAAAATCTTGTACATTTTTTTTTCATTCCACATATCGAAAATATTATCGATTCTGTACCTTCCTTAAAAATTTGGCTGGTCATTGAAAACTAATACGGGGTAATTTGTTCAATAAAAGACTTGTCTATATAGTTACAAAATGTTTATCCAAAAGGGCAAATTATAATTATTTAACAATTTACTAGTGCAATGCTTTGTTTGTTCAATGTACCTATATACCTCACGAATTTATTAACAGGATCCCATGTAGCTCAACTATTGTGATAGAAATTACAACAAATCGCCTCATCCATCCAGCGGGGCCCACGGTTGTATTACGCTCGGAATAGATAAAAATAATACTGATCGTAACTTGCGCCAATGTACCTCTCGATTTATGTATTAACTCCAAGGGATCTTTAACAGAACAGAAGAAATTCAGCAAGAAAATTTTGTTCCGAATTTTGTTTTGTTTTGTTGTTTTGTTTGTGTTGAATCGGACGATTCGGCGCGGATAAGTGTGCGAGGTTTCATAGGATTTCATACAACTAATTCTAAAATTCGATTCTTTCGGCGTGTTCGGCTCTGATAAGTGTGCGTCCACCTTAAAGTACCTACGAAAGCCTTGTATTTTCTTTTTTACGAATGAGTACCTACTATACTAATAAAGTATTGGCATAACCGATTTTGAAGTTTCGATATTTATCATAGATAATGACTTTTTGCACAATTTCTCATTATTAATAGAACAAACAATTGATGTACAATTGTTAGCATCGTGTGATCGTGTCTCGTATGTAGAAAAAAATGAATAAAATCTCCTATTTAAACATTAATTAAGACATTTAACAATACCAGCACAAGTTAAAAAAATATTTATCGCCTACATTACATTAAATGTTGTGACGTTACCGGCTCACATGGAATGTTTCAAACACACCTATAAAAACTTTCTCATAAGTTCCAAAATTAAAAAAACCTAATAATACTAAAACATTAAAGTGTTCCTACTCGCTTGACGCACACGGTCGTCTATTCGGAATTCGTCAAAATACTCGACAACGGACTACCACATGGCTCGCAAGTCATTTTTCATCGGCGTTTGCATGTGTGAGTGCGCGCGTCAGTGTGAGTGAACCCGCGTCAGTGTGCGTGCATGCGTTTGCGACGATCTAAAGAACCTTTTTATGTCTTTGATAGCGATAGTAAACATGAACGGCTGTTTTAGCATTATTCTCCATAATGTGATTAAAGCTAATCAATTATTATTGTAGAATAATATTTTTAGGACGTGTTTTAACCTTCAACAGATGAACTTGAACTTTTTGTTCATAATTTGCAATTAGGAAGTTGTGGTTGAGATTAAGCAATAATTTAAAGGAAGGCTTTGAGATCTTTGTATTGCAATAATATTATTTATATTAAGACGATACTTATCTATAATCTTAATTAATAACTCGTAACGGAAGCGTTGTTTATAACGACCTATTATTTAGTTGATCTCTATACATTTAATGTGAGCTCATCGAATATTTATACCTAAAAAAGATATTGAGATAGATAGTAAAATGATTTAAAGAGTAATTCTAGCATTTCCTGAACCGTAACTACAACATGCACCTCTAATTTTATAATAAATCAAAGATACATACGAACCACATAGAGAAATGTCTAGACTGAAAAAAGGCGGACTTAGCATATAAACACAGAAGACAGATAATCTACTGATTTAAATAAAAATCATAATAAAGAAGTTACTGATATAGGAAAAGTGTTTATGACATTAAATATTACTGAATCCAGTAATCCGACCTTCTTAGACACTATAGTGTTAGGATCTTTCTGTTATCCAAAAGGAAGCCTTCATTTGAATGTATATAATTATATACAACTTGCACAATTATAATAATTTTACCAGGAAATCTTATAATTGACATTTGATTGACCAGTACTTATAAACCATAGGTTCGAGGTTACATCAACTAAAATGTAATTATTGTTTAAAAAAACAAGTTTCACAATCATTTTTACGATTCGATAATTTGAAACCAATAGATCGATTTATCTTTATTGGTGCCTATAAACTGCTCTATAGGAAACTATGATATAGAAAATCACGTCTAAAGTTAAGTGCGCAATGATCTATGGAGTTTCTATAAAAGTAATAGTAGCGCCATCTAGTTTTAACACATAGAAGTAACAACGTTTCTCCGTAAGACCGAGAGATGTCGCTACGGTGGCACCGATGATAGATCTAGATCATTTGAACGAAGAGTACATAAATTAATAAATTATGTTGTGTTGTGTATTTTTATAAAAAGTGTAATTAGTATTGATTAAAGTATGGACTTACGGTATATTTTTCGATGATTGTATCAGTTGTACGTACCTGAAAAGGAAATTAAATATTAATAATTTTAGCATGATAATAAATAATAATTGCATTGTTCTGCTTTTCCCAACTATTTTGAGGTCAGTTTCCACTCTAACCAGATGCGGCTGAATACCAGTACTTTACACGGAGCGACTGCCATCAGACCTCCGCAACCCAGTTACTGGGCAATGCCGATAATTTATCCTAAGGTTAGACTGGTCGACAGACTTTTGGGCTTCTAACTTCCCGTAAGGACTGTCATAGGTATTCGTATGACACCCGGGACTAAGGATTTAATGTGCCCTCTGAGGCACGGAGGGGTCTCGATGTGTAACGAACGGTCACCCTTCTACGGACTGACCGCTGTAAGCGCAGCTTAACCTCACAAATCGTATGATCCGTACGATTATTATTTAGCCACGAGCCCCACAAAATATTGCATTGTCATCAATATTTATATTTATATATTACATTATTCAAAAGCTCTACATATATATTAGTATATTCCCCGAAGGGTTGTGCAGAGAGTAATACCTTCAGTTCGCCGTTATGTTTAAGTCCCATGTATATAGGGGGCGAGCCTATTGCCATCAACCGGGCACAAATCCAAACTCCAGGCTGCTACTAACGAATTCCACACGGGAAAATCAATAACACTGCCCGACCCGGGGATCGAACCCAGGACCTCACGATCAGCAGTCGCGCTTGCCATCACTAGTCTAACTAGGCAGTTACAGGCTACTAGTTTTCATCTTATAGTTATATTTCCTAAATTACTAGAAATAATTCAACAACACCTATTTGTGTTGTTATAATTCGATATAGAATATTTTGAATTCTTGGCACCTGTTTTCTGTGGTTTTTACCCGTTCAATTCCCATACGTAGAGGCAGCTAAAGGATTTCTCACAGAAATAAGAAATCTTCTTTCTTTCAATATCTTTGGGATTACCTCAAGAAGATACACGGAACCATTTTCTCAAGCATTTTATAAATTACCATGCGATTACACATTCACCTCTTGTATGTACCTATTTATCTAACTATAACGGTAATTACGTAATAGAAAAATAGGTCAACTAATACAAACTAATCCTAATATTTTCCCAAAATCAAATCGTATCCTTAACCTGAACCTCCAGTCCTCCCATCATTACACATAAACTTATTATTTTATTAATTTTAATTAATTCAACGGTTTACTTAATAATAACGTATCACTCAGCAATCATATTCCTTTATTATATCAGACAATACAAAAACTCGTTAGAAAGAATGCAGATTTCTTTATCTTTTTTGTTTCATCACATAAAAAATCCCACCAACGGATTCTCACCCCGAAACCAAAAAAAAAAACTAGACAACATTCCCACAGTCTCAGTTTTAAACTGTGCTTTTGATTTGCATATGACCAGTGATTAATATTATTCGCCATTACCATTTTTTTCAAAACACACCCCACAGGTTTTCAATAGAATTAACACAATAAGATGCTATTAAAATAAAAGATTGAGCACCATAGCCATTTGCATGCGGAAGTATGAGAAAGGTGTTCTCCAAGGGACGATCGTAGGACCGTACAAAATTTATGCAAAATTTGTCAGTCACCCATAGAAGCGATTTTTTTCATTCTATTTGTTTTTATCTTCGCACGACGATTTGCATATCTAGTTCGGATGTTTAGCATATTAAAGTCTGTGAGTGTTTACTTTGAGCTTTATTTTAATTCTTTTCAGGGGTCAGGTTTTTTCTTTGGTAATTTTGCTTGTATTGTTGAGATGTTCAACGTGAATAATTAATGCTAGGAACAAGACGTGTGTCCCCGCTTTCTTTTGTATGTCTAATTGAATTCCGGTTTTGGTGCAGAGTCATCTTCGTTTTTTATTAATATATTTTTTTGTATGGTTTAATTTTCTGCCCTTGGAGCATCTGCTTTTTGCAATTAAAGCCGTGAGAACAGAGACTACGAATTAATTATAAATATTGTTCATGAAGCTTCTTTATTTGTTGCGTTATGTCTTTGAAGAAATAGGGTACTCAACGGTTGATGGTTTTGAAATATTTTAATTGAGTATTCTAACTTGCTATTGTCATTATTTTATGGGAAAAAAATCTTTTGACATTTTTGATTTTGTACAGTCAACAATTTTAAAGACTTCGACTTTGTTTTTCTTAGTTTTTTTTAACAACGGTGTTTTTTATATTATTTTAGGGTGTCAGAATATTTAAAAAAATACTGTACTTAAACGAATAATTTTAACTGGTTGTTATGGCTCTGCCTAGCCTTTTTGTCAACTATGTTGGTGTCAGCTTCCAGTCTAACCCGATACGGCTGAATACCAGTATTTTACACGGAAATTAATTACGTAAGAATTTTAACTACTATAGAATTTTACTTTTTATTGGACATAAGGGTTACTGTATTATTGTAAAACAATAATTTGAAATGTAACCAATGATTTGATGAAACCCCTGATACCCACGACAGGAGCATGGAAATCGCCGTAATTTTTTCTACATACTTGCATTGACTTGATTATTCTATTCATCAATTTTCAATCAGAATATCACCTATCAAATTAAAGTATTATGAAGCAACAATAATACAATCGCTTTATTGCAAACGTGCGCCAGCGCAACCCTTAAAAATATTATATTTCATCAATAGCCATTCGAGGGTTGATACAAAAATCATAAACTACAATTTATCGATCACAATAGTTGACATTGACGCGTGCCCGATAATGATCTATAGATCAATGATTTGGTATGAAATAAGATAGGTTTTTTGCGTTGACCGCAGTCTCGACGGTTTACGGTTTGTTCTGGTTGTTTTTCGTTGTTTTCCGGTCGATTATATTGTCTGGAATATATTTTATTATTACTTTTGTTACTATCCGTTGACTGAATTTCATGAAAGTTTTTTTAATTATTTGTAGATTATCTTTTCACTCTCGGCTTATATTACTTGAATATTTTTATCTGCACATCCATGCTTGAATATGGATTTTAGAGACAGACGGTGACGCGTTTCTTTAACGTGGTTGCCATCACAAACTGGTCTAGTTTCCTAAGGATATATTTTACATATACAGTCTATGGAACTCACATTAGGCATATTTATACTCGGGTACAATGAATCGTGGTCACCAATACATATAAACAAAACAATGTTTTCCAAGATATTAAGGTTTATGTTGGTGACCCGGATTCATTTCTCCCGAGTATATAATGATGACTTCAGAATCGAAGAAATCCCTCTATAGTCACTCACTTAACTTGAAACATATCCAAATTGATCTCAGACACTTCACACAAATACTTGATTTAAGTAAAACAGATCTCACTGACCAAGGAAGCGCAACGAATAGAAACTTCGCATCCCAAAATCGATAATATTGGTTCAAAATTATGAAAGCAACCCATCGTTTGCTGTCCCACCCATAAGGGGACGCCTGTCGATACATTAAGACACTAGCCCTTTAAACACAAAAGCTAATATTAAGCTTAACACACAATACAATTGTTTTATTACTCGTCAGTCATGCAAAATCGGCTTCCACATAAAAAGTTCTTTGTAAAAGGTCTTAAAGGGTTAACCCTTCAATACTATCTATTATAAGATTATTGAGTATTGACGCATTGTGGGGGGCGCGAAGGGTTAAGTAGTTTGGAGTAAGAACCCTTTTGCTTCTTTGAGTTATGTTGACGTGTTGAAATTGTTTAAGTGAGTTTCAGAATCAGTACGAGTAAATATGGTTTTACGAGAAGTGTAAAAGTAAATAAAACTGATTATAAGTTACGGAGTTTTCAGTCCAATCTTAGGATATCAGCATTGCCCTGTAACTGGGTTGCGGAGGTCTGATGGCAGTCGCTCCGTGTAAAATACTGGTATTCAGCCGCATCTGGTTAGACTGGCAGCCGAGAAAAGGCTAGGCAGAACAGAACAAGTTACAGAATTTAGTACGTTTTTTTTTTTGCAATTTTCTACGCATTTGTAGCATTTATTTGGCTTTTATTATCAGTTGATTTGTTCTTTATAACCTTAATTAAATAATATATAAAGAATCTGCTTCCCAGTCTTAGGCCGGTATTCTAAATCAATGCTCAGTTATGAATCTCGACTTGAGTAGAGTTTTGTATAGAAATCTTTACTCAAATCGAGATTCGTAACTGAGCATTGTATTAGAATAATTGCTAAAGGTACGTAAATATCGTAAAGGTAGATAACAAGTAGAAACAGCGTAACTAGTTATAATAAATTGCTAAAAAACTCAACCAGCAAGGTTAATAGCGGGACTGACTGTCCAGGATACGCCAGACCTACTAAATAATCGTCACTCGTGAAGGCTCTTAGCACATGTATTCAAAATTCATAATGATAAAGGCACTGAGAAAAAGAGGACAGAGATATATCAAACTGTATTACTTATAATAAAATCTCTATTATCTACACCGACAGCTGATCTTCCTAATGATGTATCATTAATATATTTGCCAGTTCCCACAAAGGTTAAACACAGTAATATGCAAATCTATATCTTCAGTCCTGATCCATCCAAAATTCCATAGAATTTGGTCTACAAATTTGGCAATGACAAATTACATGCAGTTTCCGAGATGCTTTCTCACATACAAATGCACAAACCATCTGCCCTTATTAGTGAAAAATGTTTTATTCAATAATTGTCAAGCATTCTGGTTATTATGCAAAATACCCACATTGTGATGGTGCATGTTGACATAATACCATCAATCTGGTGTTTGATTTATTTGTAGGGTTGGGGTCGTCGGGGCTTCAACGTTCGAAACTATCGATGTCGATAAAAAGTGTTATGTATTTTATCAAGTATATTACAGGAGCTTTACCCAAACTTAATATAATTACTTATATCAACAAAGTTTGGGTCATTCTTATCCAACTCTTCAATCAAAATTCTTCGAAGATTATTTAACTACAGTGGAGTCCGCTTATAACGACAGCAAAGGGACGGCGACATTTGGTCGTACTAAACGGACGTCGTTATAAGCGTCAGTAAATACCAGATAAGAAAACCTAAAGGCTGTTCTTAAGTCGCTATAAGCGGCTGGTCGTTTAACAACCTTAACAACCTTATTTAACAATCTTAGATTATTAGAATCCTATCTAAAGAATCAGTATCTCGTTAGTAAAATAGTCATACACTTTATCTGTTATCTACTCATCCACATCAACAACAATTCCTACTACAACAACTTAATCTCCCGTACTTCCTAAATCATCGACATCGCTATTCATTCCACCCACATCTATCGACACACCAGCATCCCTACCATCCCAGATTATCATCCTCAAGACCTTTCACAATGGGTGTTTCGCACCGCAACGCCTATTACTGCGCGAACGCATTGTTATTTAAATCCTGTGTTTAACCTACCTGAATACCCCTTTACGTGCCGAGACATGTTCAGAATAGAGTATGTAGTCTTAGAATGGATTAGTGGTATATTTATTGCGATTTGGTTTCCGGGAAGTCATTGAAACCTGTATTTTTTTGTAATTTATGACGTCATCTGAATCTTCATATACTCCGTGTGGTTCCGAGGGGCTCGTGGCTAATTGACAAACGCGTGGATCATAGTTATGATGTGTAAGGTTAAGCTGCGCTTGCAGCGGTCTGTTCGCGGATGGGTGACCAATCGTTATAAATGGACTCCATCGTGCTACGGAGAGCACGTTAAACCGTCAGTCCCGGGTGTCATACGGATACTTATGACAGTCGTTACGGGTAGTTGGAAGCCCGAAAGTCTGACAGTCCGTCTAACCTTAGGTTGTCCACCAACTGTGTTGCGAAGGCAGACCTTCGCAACACAGTTGCTGGGCAATGCAGCGTTGTTCCACACTACTGAGTAGGGTATTATCAGTTTTGTAAGGTGCATTATAAGGGTCTTCACGAGTCACAAATTACAAAAAGTACGTCCGGCGCACCCTGTGCAGTCAGCTCAACTACCAACCTTGCTGACTGGGTAATCTTGTCACCACAGGATGAGCTATTCTCGTATACCTCGTGTCGGATACGAGAAAAGATCTCTTTTGTGCTATACTTCCTTGATCCTTCCACATTTACTTCTAACTCCTACTATGCTCTGTGGTTCTTAATCTATCTTCTTCTTTTCGTGTGGTAAGGGACTAACCTGGTGTCAGAGTTTGTGCCGCCCATTTGCCTCTGACTTGGCTTCACATGCCGTCTAGAAATATCTCTCAGGCAGGTTTCCTCACGATGATTTCCTTCACCGTTTTTAAGCAAGATGATAATTATACAATACGCACATGAATCCGAAAAGTCAGAGGCCTTGGGTTTGAACTCGAGACATATGACTATGACTTGGTAGTCCGACGGTCACACCACTAGGATAGCAGTGCTTGATAGATCGGAATGCCCACAAATAGTATAAAATATATATTATACGGTATTTAAAAATTCATTGATAAACTTTAAATTCTATATAATAAGTTCTAAGTAAGCAGTGGTATGCTCCATCGCAGCATACCGTAAATATATTAAAAGATTCTCTATACCTATTGTTTTTTCTATCTGACAGTTCGAAAGGGTGCCAAAATTCACGCTACGCAAAAATCTCCCAAACAAAACGATAACATAAACATTTTTTCAGTAGTCATACCGAAACCCGAAAAGTCAGAGGTGCGTGCCTTGGGTTCGAACTCGAGATCAGGATTTGGCACTTCGACGGTCACACCACTAGGCTATCACTGCTCACATTCTTAATCTATCATATTTTAAAATCAAAATCATTACAAGGAACACACAAAATGTAATGTAAATAGAAAGATAAAATCTTCAGTAACAGGGAGGCTGTGACCACAACTGGCTTGCGGTTGCTAAGAACCGTTGTTAGAAAGTCAACAAACATACAATTTCTTCGTAACCACGTATAAGTGGTTTAACTAAGTCTGGAGTTGTTTAGGAATATTGTTTTGTAGGTTAAACTTGAACTTAAGATACACTCAATGACGTTTGTAATAGCCCAAGCCTATAAATGAAGGGATCAGGGGAAGAACAATTTTTGTCACATTTTAATTTTTTTTCAACTGGCAATGCAGTTTGAATGGTTATACCTGTCGCTATGTTCTGTCAAAAACAACAGGGCAATAACATCCATAGTCTCCGAGCTTTCATGCTTTTAAAATATCGATACAGGGGAAAAACACCCAATGTCCGAACCATTCAGAAAAAAAACAACCGTATGATCATCAAGATCTTATCTTTTATTTAGTAATATCGCAGTTTGTTCATTAGGTGACAAAAGTGGTTCTTCCCCTGATTCCTTCAAAAGATAAATGATTTTTATTTCTGTAAATAAATCTGTTACAGACACTTTTACAATTCAATGTAATGTTTTTTTTAAGACTAGATGGCGCCGGCACTTCCTATCTGACTAGCTCTGAGAAGAAAAGCCGAAACAAACTCAGAGAGCAAGGTCTCTTTTAAATTCCACACATTGTGGGATAAAACGATGTGAGTGTAACAATGTAGGGCAACGTCTGGAATGGCCTTTTTAGGAAAGTGCCATAGCAGGTTTGAGTTGACCTGTCCTAACTGACGGCACGCATGCATCAGTCATCGCGTAGCTCAAAACTTATTTTAATCAGCCCATTACTGTCCCAATGGGCCTCTTCTCAGAATGAGAAGAGTTTAGGCCTTAGTATACCACGGTGGCCTGGTGCAAATTAGTGGACACACCATCGAGAAGACTTTGGAGCCTTAGGTCTCCCCCAATATTTATGACTTAAAATGTTTGTGTATTTTTTATAAACATAACATCACGCCCGGTATTCCCCGAATGGTTCGGTAGAGGTGTTTTTAGTACACACTCGTTTCGCCAGTTATGTTTAAGTCCCATGTAATAGGGGGGCGAGTCTATTGCCATTAGCTGGGCACAAATCCAGATTCCGGGCTGCTACTGAGAAATTCCTAATGGAAAAACCCAATAACACTTTCAAATCAAATCAAATATCGTTTATTTGTCAATGTAGGTATATTACAATAGATGGTAAGTAAGAAATTAGTTCGCTACATTGTATCCATACAGATATACAAATTAGTTTGGGTTTTGTAATTCTAATCTAGGTACTTAACGCTAGTGAATTTATAATTATAATATCTATTAACACCAATTATGTCTATCCTTGTAATTATATTAAACATATAATTATAGAAACATAAATATAATTGTAACAGTTTTATTATTCTACATCTATATATATATTATTCCGTATTTATATATTTATTCTATCTATCAGTCATAAATTCAGTCATAGTATAGTAACATTTATTAAAAAATGTTTTAATTTCTTTTTGAACAGAGGTAAGTTTAAAGTTCTAATTTCCTGAGGTAATCTATTATATATTTGTGGAGCACTTTGCCCGACCTAGGGATCGAACCCAAGACTATATGCTCAGCAGCCGTGCTTCCGACCACTAGACCAACAAGGCAGTTATTCAGGCATTCAAGATAGTATTTATTATAATTTTTACAATTAAGTACCTGCAACAGCAAATCATAATCTGTGTTTCAATTGGCTAGCCCTTATATATATAGATATAATACCCTTGAGACAGACGAATGGACATACAGTAAGCGTGAGTACAGTAAAAGGTTCCCATTGGTATAAAAATAAATAAAGTAGGAATCTTTGGTGGCCTGACAAATGACAATGTGGTGCGATTCTGTAATTTTTTATCTGATCAGTGTCAAACGTGGTTTTAGAACATACACCCATATTCTAAGACGTTCCTCCAAAACTTACTCGACTCGAACTCGACTCAGAACGGCCTCGAAAACACCATCAAAACTGCATTCTTAGTCGCAATTTCGAGTGAACTTTGAGGTTCCTCGACTGAGGGATCCTCAAATGAGTCGAGGTAGAGTGGACTCATTACGTCATAATTTGAGTTATCTGCATCGCGCAAATTACGCCGCGATAAATAATTGTAAGAATTATCGTAAGCATTATAAAAAAACATTTATCGTAAGCATATTCGATAAAGTCTTCATAATTCATTTTTGTTACATACGAACTTTGACACTTCCTTCCTTAAGGTAGGTTCCGAGGTACCTTGATTTTAACAGATGATTCCTTACCTCGACTGAGGAAAAATCTCAAGTCGAGGACGTTTATGTCAACTATAACTGCCGATGTTAGTAAGAAAGACTGAGTCGAGGTGGAGTCGAGTCGAGTAAGATTTTGAGGAACGTCTTAGAATATGGGTGATAATATTTGATTGAGTACCTATTCTATTAGACAATTGGCACTCATTGTAATTGTCTGCATAACGTCAATTATTAAGCAACATTCTATGTAGAATTTAAATACTATAAATATTTCAAACACATTGAAATTCAACCCCTTCACATGGAAATAATAATACGACTACATCAAAACGATTGTACATTTAAAAGACGTTTGTAAGACGGGCTGCGGTTTGCGGTGGCTTTACCTTCGACTTCTGCCGACCCCTTTAAGTGTACAGTCTTTAGATGAGATTATATTCCCATGTGGAGACTGAGAACATTAATTTTGGGCTTATTTTTGAAAAAAAATATAACCTACATACAAAAAGGACAATGAACAAAAATGAATGGGGCTTGGTCCAAATTTCCACCACTAACGAGACCTATGTAACAAAATAGTCCAATAAATATTGAGTCATTAACACCAAACCGCAGCCAAAAATATATTGTCAGTAAAAAGTTATGACTAAAGAAAAAAAATATTTTTTAACCTTTTTGTGCTTTTTTTTGTTTAATCGATTCTATTCTTGAATCTGAAGGAACTACTTTTAGGTTTTGCGTTATTTTAATTATCACCTTGCATGTTCTGCCTAGCCTTTTCCCAACTATGTTGAGGTCAGCTCCCAATCTAACCAGATGCGGCTGAATACCACAATTTTACACGGAGCAACTGCCATCAGACCTCCGCAACCCAGTTACAGGGCAATGCCGATATCCTACGGTTAGGTCGGTTGTCAGACTTTCGGTCTTCTGACTTCCCGTAACGACTGTCTTAGGTATTTGTATGACACCCGGGACCGACTGTTTAACGTGTTCTCCGACGCACGGACTGGTCTCGATGTGTAACGAATGGTCACCCATCCACAGACTGACCGCGGAAAGCGCAGCTTAACCTCGCAAATCTTAAGATCCGCGCGGTTGGCAATTAGCCACGAGCCCCTCTATCTAATTACCACCTTGTATAATTACGAGAAAAAATAAATTGATTATACTGCCTATTGGAGATAAGTAGGCCCTAGAATGCTGTCGAGTTATCTACTAACGTAAACGTAACGTTAATAAGTGAATTTTGAATTGGAAATACTCGTTTCGCACATACTATTAAATTAAATTGAAAACTTTATTCATATCTATGTATGATACAAATTGTGCATGTCGCAAAAAATAAACCAAAATGTTATAAGATAGTTGTATTTTCGATTCAAAATTAGCTTACATTAGCGATGCGTTTACGATAGGTACTATACGTCAAACGTTAGTGGTAGACTCCTGTGTGAGTACGCGCCAAAAGTAGCATAACATAATTAGCCCATTACTGTCCCACTGTTGGGCACAAGTTGTGTCCTGTCCTGTCAAGGTTAAGGGTTGTCGCAATCTTTCGAAGTAGTGTCGGTCAAACTTTAGTCATACACTCATAAAATACGAATCTTTCCTATATTTTACTAGCTGTGTCACCACGGAACCGCCCGTCGCCTATTTTACTCAGTGATAATGTAGCTTTCTAACGGCAAAAGAATTTTTGAAATCGGTCCAGTAGTTTTTAAGTTTATTCGTTACATACAAAAATACAAATCTTTCCTCTTTATAATATTAGTATAGATTTTCAAAATTACGCATTCTCTCTCCACACGGTACGGTAGAGGTATCCCGACCTGTTGTAAATCCACCTTTTTTGTCAGTATTACGTCCCACGTAATAGGAAGACATCGCCGTCGATGGATGTGTCGTAACCATCGATAATTTCCTCACGGGATTTTTTTTTAAAACACTTTGCCAATGAGCAAATAAGAAATAGGTGTCTAACTTAAAATCTCAGGTTTGGCATGACGCGGACGGCTCACCTGATGGTTTTTTATTTTTCTATTGGACTGTTAGTAGGTGATCCTTGCGGACCGTTTTGATGCAACCAGGTTATTGGCGAGACCTGATGGGTCTCCAGCCAATCCCGATGGAAAGTGGTAAACATCGCCTATAAATACCTACAACACCACGAGCATTGCTGATGCATTGACAATCTTATAGACAATGATGGGAAGTCTCATAAACATAACATATCATCACGCCCGTATTCCCTGAAGGGTAGGGCAGAGGTGTATAATAACACCCTAATTTCGCCGTTATGTTTAAGTCCCATATAAAAGGGGGTCAGCCTATTGCCACGGGCACGAATCCAAACTCCGGGCTGCGACTGAGGAATTCCACAATGAAAACCCAATTTACACTTTGCCCGACCTGGGGATCGATCCCAGGACCTCATGATCAGCACTCACGCTTGCCACCACTAGACCAACGAGGCAGTTGAGGCAGTCTCATGTGCCTGTAATTTCTTCGGCATCCATACCCTTCAAATCGGAATACAGTCAGACTGACTCTTTCACAAGGTATTCTACGACTACTAATATTTATTTAACAATTTTTAATATCAACCACCATTTTTTTTCGCGGTTCGATTTCTGGATATCCTTCGCCCGGGGAAAGCAAAGGGGGTCTGCCGGTCTCTTACCGGTTATAAACCAACGGCGTTCCTCCTACTGACCGTTGGCCGGGGTCGCGGGATTCGCAAAAGCATGCATCGCAACCCCGGCAGAACGTTAACAACCTAAGCTTGGAAAATAAATTTACAGCACAAAATCTTTCTCCGATAAACTTTACAATTTTAATAGAATTTTGACGACACGTTTGGTGTAGTGGCTGAGCGATTGGCTTCTGCGCTACGGGTCGTGGGTTCGATTCCCACACGGAACAAATATTTGTATGGCCTACAGATAGTTGTTCCGGGTCTGGGCGTTTGTGTATGTGAAGATTTGTGTCTGTAAACGCACCCACGATACAGGAAAAATCCTAGTGTGGGGCAACGTTTTTTAAAAAGAAAGAAGAAAAAGAAGAAGAATTAAAAACAACTAATACATTCAATATTTTCTTAGACTCCCAGATTATTGCGGAAATACACATTTTTTTTAAACTATTGGCGGTTATAAAGCTATTTTTTATACATGCACATCTTATTATACGAGGTTAAAATACCTTACATCATAACTATAAAGGGGTGAGTTCACCCCTTCGTGCGAACGTTCGTACTATTAATCTTCACGTCATCTGCATTAGAAGATAGAATTATACTAATTTCAGATATTTAGGGCAATCGTCACTTAAGTCATTTTAGAAAGTTAAGTTAGGGGTGAAATAAAGTACTAACTTTACAGGTGCTATCAAACATAAATATATATTTTTTTTTTGAGAAAATGAAATATGAAAATGACTGTTATCATTTAAATTCATAGGTATCGATTGTTTTAATGGACGATTTTATTGCAATATTGGTATGGCTGCGTGAATAATGGCTTCTGCGCTACAGGTCGCGGGTTCGTTTCCCGCCCGGAATTATTATGTGAGATTTGTGTCTGTTAGTACTTCCATGTGTCAGCAGTAGTGTAGGACAAGGTTTATTATTGAAAAAAAACGCGCCCATTATTACTTATTATTGTTAAGTTCCGTACAGTTTAGTTTTTATCCACAAAAGGAACAATATACCCTTTAATATCGACCTCATAGTATAAATTACCAGTACAGTTCATTGGCTTGTATTAAGTGTTTATAAAAAACCTTCTAAATACCTAAAACCAAAAAAATACTTTCTAATAAAACTGAATTATCTGATAGTGCCATTATAACCATTATTCTGAAGCTATTAAAATATCATAATTCAACATAATACCCATTAAAACGAACTCAAAGTATTAAATAGACGTGAAATTGCCAACTTCCTGCGCAAGCGCAAGTTTAGCGAAGAAAAATGTTTGTCTTTATGCAGGGTTGTCGCGTTTAATGAAAAGTTAATTTAAATTAAACAGTTATTTTTGCTGACAGTTTTAACGTCAGTTATTATTTTAACGTCAGTTATTATTTTAAAGCAACTGCCTCGTTGGTCTAGTGGCAAACGCGACTGCTGATTGTCAGGTCCTGGGTTCGATCCCCGGGTCGGGTAAAGTGTTATTAGGTTTTCTGTATGGAATTCCTCAATAGCATCCCTGAGTTTGGATTTGTGTCCAGTTGATGGCAATAGGCTTGCTACACGGGACTTAAAAACATAACGGCGAAATGAGGGTGTTACTACAAGGTTAGTCGGAAAGGGGGTACTAAGCCGCGGGCCACCTAAAGTATCACTGATGACTATTTTAAAGCAAATGTTAAAATGTTAAAATTTGATTAAATTTTTTCCATGGAAAATAATTTTTATTTTAGTTTTTTCGAAAATTCTTCATCCCTGCTTTAGTTATGAATTCAGAAAATGGGGTTTCTAATCCGTGACCCCAAATATGGCCTAAAATGTAAACACACCTTATCATAGTTGAGGATAGATAGAATTTAGCGTATTTTTTATGAAATCTTTGAAGAGGTATTTCTCTTAAACTATCGAGTTTTGGGGAAAATTGTAGAATAAAAGTTATCCATTCTTATGGGTACTTGAACACCCTTTCAGCTTAGTACCCCCTTTCCGACTAACCTTGTATATACCTCTGCCTAACCCTTCGGAGAATACAGGCGTGATGTTATAGAATATAAAACTTCCTCATCGCACGCTGGGAATAGACGCGTGTTGTAAGATTCAATAAAACCCAGCACGCGACGTGGTAGGATCTATACGGTCCGCCTAGCTAGCTACCACCTGAACATTAAAGGCTAAGCAGTTTACTGCGTTCAGTCGTGTGTATGTGAGAGCCAGAGGGGTATAGGGGAATCCCTCTATATCTCTGTTCCTTGGATTCGTGTGCTCCATCTTAGACCCTGTCTGCGCTTACCATCAGGTGAGACTGGGGCCAAACCAGTAACTCGACAGCAGTCGTGCTAGACTTATTGATATTAAATTCATTCACAAGTAACTGACATCTATAACTACGTACCCGGTATTTCTACACGAGACAGCCCTATTCAGCAACACTCAACATAATAGTCACTTGTGAATTAACAAGTAGCAAGTTGATAAGCGTCAACCAACGGTCGTAAAATGGTTGTTTATTATTATAAAAATGTTAAATTGCATGTTAAGCTAACGCCGGGTCTTAGGCCATTAAAATGAGCATGTGAGTTTAAAAATGTGATAAGTGGTAGGTTGATCGCATATCTTTATATGGTCACAGAACATATAGTGATGGTTGATTTTTAATATACTGTTAAGTATTCACGGTGGAGTATTTAGAAAATTTATTGACAGGAAAGGGTGTTGGCGCTCGTGGGTGATTACCAACAGCGCGGATCATACGATTTGCGAGGTTAAACTACGCTTACCGCGGTCAGTCTGTAGATGGGTGACCGTTCGTTACACATCGAGACCCCTCCGTGTCTCGAAGAGCACGTTAAACTCGGTCCCGGGTGTCACACGAATACTTATGACAGTCGTTACGAATAGTCAGAAGCCCGAAAGTCTGACAACCGGTCTAACCTTAGAATATCGGCAGGTCTGATGGCAGTCGCTCCGTGTAAAATACTGGTATTCAGCCGCATCTGGTTAGACTGGAATCTGACCCCAACGTAGTTAGGAAAAGGCTAGGTAGAACATTGATAGGAACGGATGTGATATGGGAGTTTATAACAACAGCCTCGTTGGTCCAGTGGTGGCAAAGCGCGACTGTTTATCATGAGGTCCTGGTTCGATCCCCGGGAAAAGTGTTATTGAGTTTTTTCGTGTGAAATTCCTCAGTTGCATTTAATTTTGTGCCCGATCGATGGCAATAGGCTCGCTCCCTATTACATGAAACTTAAACATAATGGCGAAATGAGGGTGTTACTATACACCTCTTCCCACCCCTTCTGGAAATATATGCGTGATGTTATGTTAATAAATTAGCCCACAAACATCGACTTGGTGGGGGCACTGCCCTACGTTCAGATCCTCGTCGTACATCATAGAAAAAATAAGAGTGCTGCTATCGATACTTCTTCTTCTCTCGTATCAGCACCAGTTATACGATAATAGCCTCATGCTGTGGTGGAAAGCCAGTCAGCAAGGTGCGCCGGACGTACTCAAATATCGTCACTCGTGTAGACTCTTTTAGTGGACCGATACTCTTGTGGTTTTCGTCAAGTTATATGTACCATGGTCCTTCAGTCTTCAGAGGAACAGGGCCTCATCTTCTTCTTTTCGTTAGTGACTTTAGTGACGTTAGTTCTTTGGTTAGTGACTAACCTGGTGTCAGAGTTTATGCCGCCCATGCCTCTGACTCAGGTTCACTTGCCGTCGAGAAATATCTCTCAGGCATGCCGGTTTCCTCACGATGTTTTCCTTCACCGTTTTTAAGCAAATAATAATTATACAATAAGTATATGAATCTGAAAAGTCAGAGGTGCGCGCCTTGGGTTCGAACTCAAGACCTATAACTTGGCAGTCCGACGGTCACACCACTAGGGTATCACTGCTAGGCTAGCCTCATTAAATAGGATGATAGGCGCGGTGCGTGTGACGGTTGACGATCGGTAAAGCCAGATTTTGCGCTATTCTTAACAGAATCTTAACTTAAACTAGCTGCCAGCTGTGATAGCCTAGTGGTGTGACCGTTGGACTGCCAAGTCATAGGTCTCGAGTTCGAACTCAAGGTCGCACCTCTGACTTTTCGGATTTATATGCGTATTGTATAATTATCACTTGCTTAAAAACGGTGAAGGAAAACATCGTGAGGAAACGAAATGCCTGAGAGATATTTCTCGACGGCATGTGAAGCCAAGTCAAAGGCCCATGGGCGGCATAAACTCTGACACCAGGTTAGTCACTAACTACACGAAAAGAAGAAGAACTTAAACTCACCCTTTAAGTAACCATGAAGCAAAATTACTTAAGTTCAAAGTTCATTAAACTCTCGCGCTATGGCCACAATTGTAATTGGAACGTAACCGTCCCGCGACAAGTTTTAATTACGACGCATGCGCGTTGCGCGTCCCACCTGCGCACGCGCATGCTACGGTATTGACATTCTATTGAATGTATGTATCTATTGACGTTGGTGTGTTTACTTAGGTAATTAAGGAAGCGGATATAGAAAGATTAGAAGTAGGTTTTATTTTTTAAATAAAGCTACGAGTAAAGGTTTTAACTAAATGAGGTGATAGGTTATCAAATTACCATGTATACATAATTATCTTCCTTCCTCCTAGCCTTTTTCCGACTAAGTTGGGGTCAGCTTCCAGTCTAACCAGATGCGGATGAATAGGTACCAGTAGTTCACACGGAGCGACTGCCACCAGACATCCACAATCCAGTTACTGGGTAATGCCGATATCCTAAGGTTATCAGACTTTCGGGCTTCTGACTACCCGTAACGACTGTCATAGGTCATCTTATGATAACCGGGACCGACAGTTTATCATGATTTCCGAGGTAGGGAGGTATCTCGATGTGTAACGAATGGTCACCCATCAACGGACTGACCGCGGCAAGTTCAGCTTAACCTCGCAAATCGTATGATCGGCGCGGTTGTTATTGTCGCCGGGAGTAAGTTCGCGCATATACACTTAGTGCAATAAAAAATTTACACTTTTATTGCTTGTCATTATTCTATGATTATGTTCTCTACTCTTGCCAAGTTACGTGCCGATGACTATAGGTACTTAGCCATGAGCCCTTTCAATACAAAACAATACTAATTTAATTATTTTCGAGGGGATCGTGGCTAATTACCAACCGCGCGGATCATACTATTTGCGAGGTTAAGCTGCGCTTGCCGCGGTCAGTCTGTGGATGGGTGACCATTCGTGCCTCGGAGATCACGTTAAACAGTCGGTCCCGGGTGTCATACGAATACCTATGACAGTCGTTACGGGAAGTCAGAAACCCAAAAAGTCGGACAACCGGTCTAACCGGCATTGCTCAGTAACTGGGTTGCGGAGGTCTGATGGCAGTCCGTGTAAAATACTGGTATTCAGCCGCATCTGGTTAGACTGGAAGCTGACCCCAACATGGTTGGGAAAATGGCTAGGCAGAACGAACTAATTTAATTATTTTACCTATAATCGCTACATAATCATTCTTCAATACTACCAGCTAAAAAACTACACAAAGAATCAAATATTTCTTCCAAAAATACTCGAAGCCACATAACTCAAAATATATTACATTTCACTGCAACATCTTGAGAGCCCTCCCTCAGAGGGAACTCACTCCCGATCCCTCTAATGACGTCATTAGCAGTCGCAAAAACTAAAGGACCTCGCAGGATCATGTTTGGGAGATAGACCGAAGGTATATTTAGTTGTGTTATGTATAGTTGACCGGTATTAGGAAGACAATGACGGACAAAGGAGCACGTGCAATTGTGTGTTTTAATACATTTCTAGTAGTATTTCAATTTAAAGTAAGTCAACAATTTATGGGAGTACAATAAAAAATGTTTTTTTATAGCAAGTCCTTTGGAATGATACCCTCCCTAAGAGACTATGACTATGTGAAAAGAAAACTAGGTATATAATCAGCCTTCTAGTAACCATGGGACAGTCTGATTTCAAAATTGATACTTTTTTTATTAATTTTAAACGGTTTTAATTACCTTCACAAACCGTAATCAAATCTTCCGACAGATTTTTCAACTACTTCTGCTTAACCGATTCTCCTGAAACTTCGCACACAAATTCAATTCCCATGACAATACAACATTATAATTATTTCAATCCTCAAATCCTGATGCTGAGTTACTACCAGGGGGAGATAAAAAATTAAAACTTAAAAGTTGTTTTACTTTTATTATTTAAAATTAAGAAGAAACAAGAAAAAGAACTGAATCATTGATCTAGTGGTGGCAAGCACAACTGCTGATCGGTGAGGTACTGGGTTCGATCCTCGGGACGGGCAAAGTGTTATTGGGCTTTTCCGAGTGAAATTCCTCAGTAACAGCTCAGAGTTTGGATTTCTGCTCGGTTAATGGCAATAGGCTCGCCCCCTATTACATGGGACTTATACATAACGGCGAAATGCCCAACCCTTCGGGGAATACAGCGTGATGTTATGTAATGTTAAGAAATCTTTGGCTTTCTCTAAAGCTACCGTTCTCACAGCTTCTCTAATAAATAGACCACAATATGACCACTTCCTGACTCCAAATTACTACCAATAAAAAAACCTACATTCATAATGTCCACTGAAACAATCGGAAACCGGAAATGACGTGATGTGAAAAATAGACACCTATCAGTGACGACACCTCGTGTCAGAACCAGCAGAATTATTAACAATAAAAATTCTACTTTATTTGCACTAACATAGAGTTCAAAATCACTTTGATTGATCAAGTTCAACAATTCAACTTCGAAGGATTATATTCGAATATTCTTCATTCAATTTCGTGTTGTGACTTTATAAGAATAAGGTGCAATTTTCTTTGTAGAGCAAGAGAGCGAAGAAAAAGATTAGGCCCCTGACAGACCGGTGGTTTGTAAGATCGTTTGGGGTATTATTGAATGGTGCGATCGTAAGGAATCGTGTCTATTATTGAAATGAGGGTAGTTCGATGATAAGTCGATGCAAGAACAATATTGGAGATATTTGTAATATTTCAAGAGCAATAACGTTAAGGACTGTGACGAATGATTTGAATAAATTTGACATTATGATGAGATGTAAGAAAAGGTTATGTTACTTTGTACCTACCTACTAATCTACATAAAGTTAGTCTGAAAGGGGTACTGAGCCGTGGACCACTTAATGTACCTATCATTGATGACAGTTTTAAAAAAGTTTTAAAACTCCAAAATTCGATAAAAAAAAGATCCATGCAAAATGATTTTGAAATTCGTTTTTTCAAAAATTCTTCATCCCTGCTTTAGTTACGAATTCAGAAAATGGAGCTTCTAATCCATGATCCCAAATATGACCTAATATATAAACACAGTTGATCATAACTGAGGATAGATAGAATTTAGTGTATTTTTTATGAAATCTTTGAACAACTATTTCTCTTAAACTAATGACTTTTGGGAAAAGTTGTAAAACAAAAGTTACCCATTATTTTAGGTACTTTAACACCCTTCCGGCTTAGTACCCCCTTTCCGACTAACCTTGTATATCTATTTATCTATAGGTACATGTATAATGACTTGTCTTGACTGACTGACTGATTCATCAACGCAGAGCCTAAACCACTGGAGCTGGAAACATGAAATTAGGACAGTAGATTCCTTTTGTGACGTAGGCATCTACTAAGAATGGTTTTTTGGAAATTCTACCCCTAAGGGGGTAAAATAGGGGATGGAAGTGCATATGAAAATTCACGCGGACGAAGTCGCGAGCTAAGTGCTATATTGTTATAAGCATACAAGACACTGCTGGTTCCAGGATTGGTGAATTTCAGAATTAGAATTAATTTGCTCTCACAATCTCTTGCTCCAAAAGTATTTAATAAGATCATAACATGCTGTGAATGTGCTGCTGCATTTATATTATACTAGCGACCCAGCCCGGCTTCGCACGGTGCAATGTAGATACTAATGTGAAGCATAATAAACCTTCCTCTTGAATCTATCTATTGCTGAAAACTGCATTAAAATCCGTTGCGTAGTTTAAAAGAATTAAGCGTACAGACAGCGGGAATGACTTTGTTTTATACTATGTAAAGATTTCCAGAACAAAATATTAATAATTGCCTTGTTGGTCTACTGGTCGCAAGCGCGACTGCTGAGCATGGGGTCCTGGCTTCGATCCCCAGGTCGGGAAAAGTGTTATTAGATTTTTCCATTAGGAAATTCTCAGTAGCTGCCCGAAGTCTGGATTTGTACTCGGTTAGTGGCAATAGGCTCGCCCCCTATTACATGGGACTTAAATATAATGGCGAAATGAGGGTGTTACTATACAGTTCAGCCCGACCCTTCAGGGAATAGAGGCGTGATGTTAAGTTTTGTTATGTAATCGTGGTTTATCAGCTTACAATGCTGCAGTTTTTTTTTACAATGAACTGTTACCATCTAACCTTCGCAATCCTTTTAGAGCGCGCTCTTCAAATTTGCTCTAAATTTCTTCCACATCTAAAGACGCAAAAAACAAAAACTTTCCAATAAAACAAACAGCCGTCTCCAACGTATCCATATTCATTTCTCCAAAAAATCGAAAACCAAAAGAAATGCAGCTAAAACCAAAAAGTGGTCGAAAAAAAACATCATCGAATGACTGACTTCTAATCAAAACCGGGCACTCAAGAATGTCATCGCAGAATGCCGACTGTATCCGACTGACGAACGAACGGACAAACAAAAACCCGAATGGGTTGATACCGAGTTTCGTTTGTGTAAATTTTTGGATTCCACCGCCGCCGGTATGCCGAGTGCCGACTTTGATGGTGGATTCACTTTTTGTGTTATGGTCGCCCCCTTATCTGTTTTATGGCGTTTTTACTTATGAGGTGAAATTGTGCCCTAATATTATTAATATTTTGAACATAAATACAAAACATACGCCTGTATTTGTCGAAAGGTTGGGCAGAGATAACACCCTCATTTCGCCGTTGTGTTGAAGTCCCATGTAATAAGGGGGGCGAGTCTATTGCCATCAACCGGCCGCAAATCCAAACCTGCTGCTGAGGAATTCCACACAGAAAATCTCAATAACAGTTTGCCCGAGCTGGAGATCGAACCCAGGACCTCCCGATCAGCAGTCGCGCTTGTCACCACTAGACGAACGAGGCAGTTACTAAACAACGATTTTGATCCAAAATATCTGTATACTAGCGGACCGTCCCGGCTTCGCACTGGTGGAAATTTTTCCCATTTTTGCAACATTTTTCATTTATGCTCCGCTCCTATTGGTCGTAGCGTGATGTTATATAGCCTATAACCTTCCTCGATAAATGAACTATTCAACAAAATAATATTTTTTCAATTCCAACTAGTAGTTCCTGAGATTAGCGCGTCCAAACAAACAAACTCTTCAGCTTTATAATATTAGTATAGAGTATATATAAGACAGATCATTATAAAGAAGAATGCGCTTTTCCATTTATTCAATGCTAAATGACCACAAAAGGCTAGATCGTTTCAGTCTAACTTATTTAACAACTTAAAATTGAATTTCCTATCAAAACGAACCACAGTTCAATTTAATTAAAACGTGATTAGAGCCATCACAGCATCCGCAATATTTAGGTATAAAATATCAAAGATGAGGTGCCCGCTAAACGCGAAGTGACGAGCAAAAAACACTAAAATAGAGAATTAATTGCAAGTTATACAGGACACTGCTACTTGGTAGCGATAGCAAAAAAAGTCAGAAATTTATTTGATAAAAAATATTTCTTTTCGCATCATAGCATGAACAATAAGTAATATCTATGTTATTTACGATTTAAAATACCTAACTATATTAAAATTGAAATTAGATCCTAAAAGTAGCCGTGATAGCCTAGTGGTGTGACCGTCGGACTGTCAAGTCATAGGTCTCGAACCCAAGGCATCCCGACTTTCGGATTCATGTGCATATTGTATAATTATAACTTGCTTAAAAACGGTGAAAGAAAACATCATGAGAAAATCGGCATGCTTGCGAGATATTTCTCGACGGCATGTGAAGCTAAGTCAGAGGCCCATGGGTGGCATAAACTCTGATACCAGGTTAGTCACTAACCACATGATAGAAGAACACACCTTGCCTACATTTTGTCGAGAATGTATGGAGCAGCAGTTTTTTTATTTCACGATTTCGGGGTCTGTCTCTAGTAAAAGTTGTTTATAATGATGAGTAAAATGAGCTCTTAATGTTTTATTTTGGACTTCTGTTACACAAACACACATAAAAATTACACGACAACATTCTAAATAAACATCGTGATATCATCAATTTCATTACAAAAATAATATAAGTTTACAAAAAAATATTTCATTTTATCTGCTGACCGTACAGTACAGTTGACGAATTGAATTTTGATGAGTTACAGCCGGCGTTGGTAGCTCATTATCATTTCACCATAGCCGTACCAAACACATAGCATGACACATGCGATCAACAGTAGGTTAAGTCCGCACGACATTGAAGATTAATCGAGTAAAAAATGTTTAATTAAATTCTTGAATAAATTATTTTAAGGAATGTGATGCAGGAGTATTTACGATCAGTTTACACGTTATTAGATTACTATTTAAGTTAATCGGTATTCATGTATGTTGTCCTCCTAATTTTAGGCTGAGAAAGTGTGTTTATCACAGGAAAGTAACTTGGAGAAGAAATCTTAACCATTCAGCAAGTTCTTATCATCATCAGTCTAGAGTTTTATTAGAAATATTGGATTTAGTTCCCAATCTCATTAGAAGCGGTTGAATATCTAGGGGAGGCACGAAGGCCAGACTGGCAGGGAGATTCCCCATAAGCTAAGTGTGGTCGATGCCGACCGTCTGAGGTGAGACACGTGTCCCCTTACCCCCGCTTTCATTCCTGGAGGTTCTCTATATTCTAAGGTTAGACAGGCTGTCTTAACATTCCAGCTCGTATACGTAGGTATACCACAAGAGAGGTAGAAGTACATAATTGGAGCTCCTGTGCCGTCTGCCCGAAATACCCCTCCGTCTTCCTCAAGCTGAGGGTATTCATCAAGAAAATTGTCCCCTCCAAAAAGGCAAAAACGGCTAACTTTCTTTTTCTTTTTTAAAAAAAGCGTTCCCCACACTAGGATTTCTCCTGTATCGTGGGTGCGTTTACAGACACAAATCTTCACTTACAAATCCACCCAGACCCGAAACAACTATTTGTGGGCCATACAAATATTTTTTCCGTGCGGGAATCGAACCCACGACCCGCAGCGACTGCACCAAACATGTCGTCGTAACTCCTGAATATTTGACAATGAGAAGGTGCTCCTTTGATCTACTGCTCTCCCTACACCTGCACAGTGACATCGCGAACACGTTTGAGCTTGGCTCAATATATGAATTGAAGATCGCTTCATATCGCTACAATCTTGGACCGACACCATCGAGGAGCGACAGGCATAAAAGTTACCTTAAACGGCACCAAACGTGGACTCGAAGTTCATATTTACTGTGGACTTTTCTCCAACGATTTACCGCCAAAACCAAGAACCGATCTCAATCCAAAATATCCGGATTTTTAATGGGTATTTAATTATCTTCACTTCGTATATTTGTTTATTTCAAATCTTGCGACAGATTTTTCAACTACTTCTGCTTAACCGATTCTTCTGAAACTTCGCACACAAATTCAATTCCCATGATAATACAACATTATAACAATTTCAACCTTCAATCCTCAAGTCCTGATGCTGCAGGAGAATACTGAGGGTAGATAAAACCGTTTAACTTAGAAGACTTTTTACCTTACTTTTATTGTTATTATTATTTCATACTAGCTGCCCGGACAGACTTCGTTCTGTCAAAAGTTATTGGCCTGTAGTGGGAAAAGAAAAGTGTTGTTTTTACTATTTTCCACGCAATATTTATGTTTTTTCTCTCCATAAGAATCTTCCTTGTGCTTTAAGGAATATATTTTTAAAAAAATAGCCGAATTGATCGAGCCGTTCTCAAGTTTTGCGCTTAGCAACACATTTGGCGATTCATTTTTATTAATGTACACTGGCCTGCTAAAATAAGTACCACACTTAAAATTTCAATTTTTTCTAAACTGTAGAAGTTAGAGATTTTAAATAAAAAACGTTTTATAGCAATTTTTATCAGCTTTCTTTGAAACTATAGTAACAAAGTTAAACTCTTTTTTGAGTTCTTTTTTTTTCGAAAATATATCTTGTGTACTTAAAAAGTTATTGCAATTTTAAAAGCAGCCAGTATAGATTACTACTATTGAATTTCTGTCGAAACCTACATCAATCCAACATTTTTGGACGGAGATCGGTTATTGGTTTCGGCTGTTATTGATCATCAAGACTTGTGAATGACATCCTGTCATATCATGCAAGGCCTGTGATTAGAGTGCATGACTAGTTTCTTTAAACAACTCCCAACCCAGTACATTCAGGCATAAATAAAAATGCCTAAAGAAGAGCGCTTTTCTAGAAAAGTGTTAGTTCCTTTCACAATATACTCTATACTCAGCAGTTTGCCGGAGGGTCTAAGATTGAACCCGGCCCGTACCTCTGACTTTTCGAATTCATGTGCGGATCAGAATTTGATTATCACTTGCGTTAACGGCGAAGGAAAAATATGCATATCTAAGAGGGCTCTAAAAAGTTGTCGATGGTGGATGTAGTCCGCCAACCCGCACCAGCCTACAAGATGGAATTAGGCCTAAACACTTCTCATTCTGAGAAGAGGCCTGTGCCCGTAATAGGCTGATTATGATATGTTATTCAGTATCCAAAGTCGGTCCAAATAGTAATTAGTAGTTTCTTTTCATTATGAACCCAGAAAATTGCGTATTTTTTCGGTTTGCGGATTATCGCCGTCTTTATACACATATAACCTCAAGAGGATTGCTGATGCGGTGCCAACCCTGACACAAAGTTGAAGTCTCATGTGCGTGAAATTTCATCAGCACCCATATCCTACAAACCGGAACACAGTAATTGTGCTTGATGGTAGAAATACGTATGGTGGTAGTACTTCTAGACAAAATCAAACTGGTTGCTATTTTAATAATATAATTTATAATTTTAAAGCCATTTATTTTAGATTCTATGAGTAGGTACCTACATTAACTCACACACTGACCTATTACTTTAAAATGTTTGGGAAAACGTATACTTTTACAATGTTTGTAAATATGTGAGCACCATGTATCTACCACATAATTAATTTGTCATTGCTTAATTTTTAGTTCTTTTTACGTATTGTGGTATAGTCATTTTATTCTAGGTGCATCGTCTTCACATATAATTGTATGATTAATGTACCTATACAAAATATTGTAAGACATTTTAAAAGAGTAACGGTGGAGTTTCTTGCCCGTTCTTCTCCATACGAAACTACCTTTTGGAAGGGGCGACTAGAATCAATTCTATTTTGTTTTGTTAATTTTAACGTTCAAAAGTGCCTTTTATGTGCCTAATTGAAATAAATACTTTGACTTTGACTTCTCTAGAAGAACTCATTCATAAGAAGCTCTACTATTATTAAAACTAAAACGCCATTAGCATCATTAACTTAAAATAACCTTAGTTTCCACATACCTGAGGACACATCTTGCAGTGGTACTTCCTCGCGTGGGCATGCAGCGGCTGCAGCTTCGTGGGACCCTTGCCCAACGGCTGGGGAACCACCAGTAGACCGGAGCCCGTGTTGGTGCCTCCCACTGGAGATGATGATGACGAGCCTGGAAGGAGCGGGTGGCGTGGTTAGTTCTACAGTTACTACCTAACTATTAGCTGGAAAGTTATACTCTAGCCTTTTCCCAACTATGTTGGGGTCAGCTTCCAGTCTAACCAGATGCGGCTGAGTACCAGTATTGTACACGGAGCGACTGCCATCAGACCTCCGCAACCCAGTTACTGGCAATGCCGATATTCTAAGGTTGGACAGGTTGTCAGAATTTCCGCCTTCTGAATACTCGGAACGACTGTCATAGATATTCGTATGACTGTTTAACGTACTCTTCGAGGCACGCAGGGCTCTCCATGTAATGAATGGTCACCAATCCACGGACTGATCGTGGCAAGTGCAACTTGACCTCGCAAATCGTATGATTCGCGCGATTGGTAATTAGTCACGAACCTTTCAAAGACTACACTAGAAGACGGCCACTAAAAACTGCTGATAGGAGGTTTAAAGGTCGTTTACACATACATAATAGGTACTATTATTATACAGGGTGTAAAAATAGTTGAAGTCTACGCATACTGTACATAAAATTAATTAACATACAGCAAAAATAATTGCTGGGAAACGATTTTATTTTTTGGTATTAAAAAATATATTTCAATTGTAGCGCGCAATAAAAGCGCGCGCGCAATAGACTGTGCCTACATTTCAAAAATTTTGATAATATTGGTATAGAAAAATGTTTAGTAATAACATGTCAACTTAGTTTTCGTGAAAAACGTACAAAAATATGGTGACTTTGACCTTCAATATCACCGTAACCAGTCGGTTCCCGGGTATGGCCCAATACCAAAAAAATCTTCGTAGTGATGGGGAGAATACGTGCCTCTCGGCTTCATTAAGGGTATTTTTACACCCGATATATTCACGCCTGTAATCTCCAAAGGGGGTAGCAGTAGTGTTCTCCTAATACAGGAGTCTGTACACATACGTTTGGTCTCTTGTATTAAGTCCCATGTAAGTGGCGAGCCTATTGCCATTTTTCGGGCACAATTAATTAACTGCCTCGTCGGACTGTTGGCGCCAAACGCGACTTCTGATCGTGAATAGTTTGGATATCCATAGTTTGGATTTGTGCCCGTTTGATGGCAATAGGCTCGCTTCCTATTACATGGTATTTAAACATAACGGCAAAATGTGGGTGTTACTATACACCATTGGCGTGCATTGCATATAGGCAATTAATCAGTGCCTACCTCATAAGATTTAATTATCAACTCAATCTTTAAGTGTTCGGCCAGACAGGCAGCGCGGTGCGGCGAGCGGCGCGGGTGCGGGAACGCGCGCGATTTACCTGTCCGCAATGGAGCGTGGCTTCGTTCCGAGCGTTGTCGTGTCCAGTGTTTGTCAAAATATCAGGATGAAGAAGACTTATTTTTACTGGAAAATTGTTACTAAAAAACGATGTTTCGACATCCACAGTGCAGATCGTGCGTGAATAGCACTTATTAATTCTTCAACACTTAATTGTGAAGACACCATCACAACAACGCGCGTGGTCAGCTCGAACTAGTTTGAGATCCCCCGCTCCCGCGCGGGTTGTCGCTTGCCGCCCGCGCTCTCACTGCGGCCACTTGTATGAACGTCCTATGGCGTGAGCTACCCGCGCGCTCCCCGCGCCAAGTAGCCCGCGCCGCCTCCCGCGCCCGCATGTCCACTATGGACACTCAAATGAAGTTCTTCTGTTTGAACTCGCCGCACCGCGCCCGCCCCGCGCCCGCGTTTGCAGTCTGGCCAAAGGCTAACTATTACTATAAATAAAATAAGCGTGTATGGCTATGATTTCTTTTTGGTCAGAATCGAATTGACATGGGCATAAGCGTTAAATTGAGGCAACATCGCTAGTGCCTGCTATTTTTTTCTTCATTTTTTTTTTCTTTGGAAATTTCTCATGGATGTCCCTCGCCCGGGGAAGGCGAGTGGGTCTGCCAGACTCTTACCGGCTAAAAACCAACAGTGTTCCTTCTCCTGACCGTTCGGCCGGGGTCTGCCTGCCTAGTCCGAAAACCAATGCACGCCACCGCTATACACCTCTGCTCAACCCTTTGGGCAATACAGGCGTGATGTTGTTAATGGGGCCTGGATCGTCGCTCTTACGACTTGCTTGCTAGGTGAACAAGGGCATTCTTAATACCCAACGGAATATTCTAACTTACAAACTTTACAAAACACTACACTGAAGATCATATAGGTACATACAATACCAACCTGATCGTCCAGGCCCCAGTCCAGCGCCATACAGCATCTGACTCATGGACTGGTGGTGTCCAAGCCGGTCATCAGTCTTCTGATGACCTCCGACTGTCCCATCCCCAGTGCTCATCTTGGCCTGAAACATATAGAGAGGAAGGTAGTTATTTTGGTGTATTTGACTTAGCTAAGTGTCAAAAGATGTGGAAATTGATAATTGTCTCAGGACTACTTCATAGCCTGTCTTTGTATATCGTTCTGCTTAACCTTTTCCCAACCATGGTGGCGTCAGCTTCCAATCTAATCAGATGCGGCTGAATATCAGTATTTTACACGGAGCGACTGCCATTAGACCTCCGCAACCCAGTTATGGATAACACCGATACTCTAAGGTTAGACCGGTTGTCACATTTTCGGACTTCTGACTTCCCGTCACGACAGTCATAAATGTTCGTATGACACCCGGGATCAATTGTTTAACGTGCTCTTCGAGGTACGGAGGTGTCTTGATGTGTAACGAATGGTCACCCATCCACGGAATGACCGCGAAAAGCGCAGCTTAACCTCGCAAATCGTATGATCCGCGCGGTTGGTAATTAGCCACGAGCCCCTCTTTTTTAACACAATTATAATTAACCTTTTTTTAATTTTATTACATCCAGCAAGTGGAACTAGTAATTCTTTAAATTTTCGGCATTGAATTGTACCCTTTCCAACTAACCTTGTATTTATTACGTATAGACCACAAGATTCTATCAACAATTTATTGCGAAAACCTGATTTAGATAACGGTAATCTAAATAATGTCCAGGTCTTTAGTCAATACTGACCCTAACAATTGACCGGAAAACGTCAAGTCTAAAGTATTGAAACATAAACATCAGCACCACATACATTCAATAACTACAAAACGCAATTTCTTCATCTAAAATCTAATAAATTAACAAACGCAATCTGTAAATAGATAATTTACGACTACCCACAGCGGCGACAAATCATGAACAAGTTAGGATTTAATAAATAACATTAGAAGGGACGGTGGTCAGTCGGAGACGCTGTGAGTCACCGTGGCGTGGTCAGATAAATCATTTGAGAAGGAGACACACGGGCGACGAGTTTGGCGAACAAGAGTAGGAGGGTTAGAGTGAGATAGAGCATGACTTTTTGAATGACCGTGTAAAAGTAATGAAAACCGTTTTATGTAAAACTAGCGGCCCGTCCCGGCTTCGCACAGTTGGACATTTTTCCCGTTTTTGCAATTTTTTTCTATTATACTCCGCTCCTATTGGTCGTAGCGTGATGTTATGTAGCCTATAACCTTCCTCAATAAATGGACTATCCAACACAAAACGAATTATTCAATTCCAACCAGTAGTTCCTGAGATTAGCGCGTTCAAACTAACAAACTCTTCAGCTTTATAATATTAGTATAGATATAGATAAAACTTCCTCGCCGCACGCTGGGAATAGACGCATGTTGTAAGATTCAATAAAACCCAGCACGCTTAGTGGTGGGATCTATACGGTCCGCCTGGCTAGCTACCACCCTCACATTAAAGTCTGGAGCGCAGCAGTTTACTGTGTTCCGTCGTGTGTATGTGAGAGCCAGATAGGTTTAGGAGAATCCCTCTATCTCTGTTCCTTGGATTCGTGTGCTCCATCTTAGACCCTGTCTGCTGTTACCATCAGATGAAACTAAGATTGAACGAGACAAAGAAAGAAAAAAAAACAGATTATCCAAGGACTTTTCTACGGTCGATACCTTCTTCTTCTTCTTCCTGCCCTTATCCCACACTAGGTGGAGTCGGCACAACCTGTATTTCATAAATACATGCTGTTAGAGGTTTTGGCTTATTGTTTTATGACCGGCCGCCTGCCTGACATCAATCCTCCTTGGGAATACTCGTTGCGCCGTCGCGCGCGTGACCCAATGTGCTTGCTGATATTATGCACTGGGTCCCAAAATGATATGCTTGTCAATCTTATTGCCGACAATTAAGCAGACTATGTTCTTTTTGGTGGAGTATCCTTGAAGTTCCTCGGCCCACTCATTCAGTTTTGCTAGGGACTTTGGTTCTGATACATCGTAAACTAATATAGCACCGTGACCTTCTCTACGGTCGATAGGTCTATGATATGATAATTATCTAAGTAAATGTTTCGAACGGTCTAGAAACAAACAAAATTACAGATTCAGCTCATGGCATCTGCCTTAAAAGCTGTTTGATGTATAATTACAAACACGTCGTCAGTGGAAAAGTAAAAAGACTAAAGCGCCAATATACCTACTTTACAGTACAGAGATTCAAAGTATTTTTTAAGAAAATAAACATAGTTTTTTTTTATCTTTTTTAACTTTTTAAGACAAAAAACACTATGTTTATTTTATTTAAAAATATTTTGAATCTCTCTACTGTAAAATAGGTACCTACATTGGCGCTTTAGTCTTTTTACCTTTCCACTGACGACGTTATTAATATGTTATTGTGTATGCCTCGTTGATGTAGTGGTGGCTAACGCAACTGCTGATCGTGAGGTGCTGTGTTCGATCCCCAGATCGGGCAAAGTGATATTGGGATTTTCCGTGTGGAATTCCTCAGTAGCAGTTCGGAGTTTGGATTTCTTAAACATAACTGGCGAAATAAGGGTGTTACTATACACCTCTGCCCAACCCTTCGTGGAATGCAGGCGTGATGTTATGTTATGTAGTATCTTAAATTATTATTTTTGTTGGTCACATTTATTTTGACTACCGTGAAAAAGAATTTACTTACTTAGTTTACCTATCGTCACATCTGTATGTGACGTGATATCCCTAGTAACACTTATTTAAAACTTGGCGGAGTACTTGACTTGTCACTTCTTTAGGGGTTGCAAAAGCAACCCCCGTAGATCTGTAGTGATAACAAGTTGAACTGTATGATAGAGACTCTTTTAAAACATACTATCGTCAGTGGAAAGATAAAAAGACTAAAGCGCCAATAGATTCAAAGTATTTTTTTAAGAAAATAAACATAGTTATTTTTCTTAGAGTTTAGATGTTAAATAGATAGTTTATCTATTTAATATGTATACTCTAAGAAAAATAACTATGTTTATTTTCTTAATAAAATACTTTGAATCTCTCTACTGTCAAGTAGTTATATTTGCGCTTTAGTCTTTTTACCTTTCCACTGACGATATAGAATAGAATAAAAATAGAATAACTTTATTTTGCCTTGCACGGTAACAAACACACATATAAATTAGATTTGATATGAAAAAAAGGAAAAAAAATATACAAAAAAGTACTCTTCTTCTTTTCGTGTGGTTAGTGACTAACCTGGTGTCAGAGTTTATGTCGCCCATGGGCCTCTGACTCGGCTTCACATGCCGTCGAGAAATATCTCTCAGGTATGCCGGTTTCCTCACGATGTTTTCCTTCACCGTTTTTAAGCAACTGATAATTATACAATACGCACATGAATTTGAAAAGTCCGAGGTGCATGCCTTGGGTTCGAACTCGAGACCTATGGAATTGGCAGTGCAACGGTCACACCACTAGGCTATTAATACTGTAGAAAGTGTACTTAAAAAAGAAGTTTAAAAAAATCTTCTTTTTTTTAATCGCTAAGTTAAAATAAATGAAAAAATAAAATTACCAAAAAAGGCACCTGCCTGAGTTTTATGGTGGAACATAGTCATGTTGCAGCGCTGGTATTCTGAATCCACGTAATATAAAGTTTAATACTGTGGTCTAGGTGAATAGTTTGAACTCTATTAAATTACTTCTGTATTTTAGGTTATCAGTAAAAATAATCCTATGTTTATGAAAAATATTCCTTAGTCACAATCAAATGTTACTCTTCTAATAATTTAAAAATTTACCTATATCATATTCATACCCACAGAATAATAATAAAAGACTTATTAAAAAAAAAACCCGCACATGAAAACGATTTTTCACCTAACTACCAACCCTAAAATTAACACTACCAATGTCGCGGGGCATACTAAAACTAATATTTTAACTAAGAGGTCGAACGGTCATAATTTAGCGTGACCACGGGGACAAATCGACCGTTACTAATGAAGCGACCGTGTTTAGCCGAGAGCGACTAAAAGTCATTTGTTTGAATGCACCCTACTATGAAAGGGTTAAGATTTAATGTTTGACATTAGATCTGTTGAGATTCTGGTTATGTTTGAAGAAGGTAGGACCCAGGAGTGGGTGGATGAGGACTGAAATGATGATGATGATCTGTTACTATGATAAGAGCATGTAAATCGTACTATCATTTTTTATTTACATTTTTGCTCAATATTGTGACGATAAGGGCTGAATATAATATAATATTTGTTTAGAGCACAAAAAGGTATCAAAACTTATTCGAGTAGTCGTCGGTTAAGGACAGGTAATTCTTTTCGTGAGTGTTCTAAAGGATCTAATAAATTATTGCGAAGGTACGTGCGAATATGGAATTTTATCATTTGTTTTTGAATTCGGGCGAATACTTCGTGCGTTATTTTTTTAATTTTTTGTTTATTCATGTTTGGTCGCTTTTGACCTTAGATTAGTCTCTCTGGTAGTAAGCGCAGACAGTGACTAAGATGGAGTACACGAATCCAAGGAACAGAGATATAAATAATTTCCCCTATACCCTTCTGGCTCTCACAAAATGAATAATAAGCCAAAATTCCTACCGCATGTTGTTTTACTTAGATATTAGCAGTTTTCCAGATTTTAACGCACACATTAGGCATAATGCTCCTAATAAAAAAATACGATAATAATTCCATGGCTTAGTTACAAGTCGAAATTCATTCATCATTTGTGATGTCCTTTATTGTTGGCTTCCCAAATTTTAAATAATGTGATACGTGTTTCTAACTCAAAACTAAACCCAAAACTGAAACATTAATAAATCATTAACTATTCGGAGGTCGGCAGGACGGTATTCGTTGTGAATTAATTTAGTACAGAAAACGCCCCCTGGACGCGAGACGTGAAATTTAATTTTAGTATTAATCGCACCCGCAGTGTAGGGTTAAGTTGTGGGTGCAAACTATAACTATGTGAGGGTTGGAATTGATATTTGTGTCCGATAGATTGTGTTGGCTCTTTTGTTTTAGAAATAGATCTGGGTATGTAAAGAATGGTATATCATTTTCTTAGCAATTTCTGGGCTACTATTTAGATTACAAGCACATAACATTATAAATGTAAGGAAAACTACTTGATTCTCACAATACATACACGCATAAAAAAAGTTTGCTTACTATGTACTGGATCAACAAAAAGGCGCTAGATCTTATTCAAGGAAGTAAAAGCCTAATGTAAACATACAAATACCTAATTTTCAAATAATTCCTTTGTTATGAGGTGTCAATATCATGAAACACGTTCTGCCTAGCCTTTTCCCAACTATGTTGGGGTCAGCTTCCAGTCCAACCATATGCGGCTGAATACCAGTATTTACACGGAGCGACTACTATCAGATTTCCGCAACCCAGTTACAGGGCAATGCTGATATCCTAAGGTTAGACCAGTTGTCAGACTTTCCGGTTTCTGACTTCTCATAATGACTGTCGTAGGTATTCGTAGGACACCGGGACCGACTGTTTAACGTGCACTCCGAGACACGAAGGGGTCTCGAACTGTAACAAACGGTTACCCATCCACAAATTGACCGCGGCAAGCGCAGCTTAACTTCGCAAATCGTATGATTCGCGCGATTGTTAATTAGACACTATTGAGGGGTTCCTCAATAACATGAAACACAATAACGATAATTGTAAAGTAGGTAGTATTTGTTTACTTCAAGTCTTTTGCTTTCCTGAATAGGTAGGTATAGGTACTTAAATTCGATGGAAAAACGTTGAACAGTTGCCAATTTCGATATTTATCTAAACTACACCTATTATTTTTCTTCGACGCCCATACCACCGTAGAAATATCCTTAGCCTCACCACACCATAATACAAAAAGTTTAGTCATATAACTCATCTATACCCGTTGCATAAAAGCTACATAGTAGGTCACAATATTCTTCAAAACTTTTATGTTTGCATCGTAAAATGCGAAATACACTCTAGTCATCATTCGAAGAAAATCTTTAGTACAGCGCCATCTATCGAAGGCTAATGGCGACTTTTGACGTAAACTGCTCCCCGCGTAACAAACAACTTGGGTGTTTTTCGACCCACTTCGCCGTTTTAGGGTTAAAGGAAGAAACTAATATTTTTTTATTTAAATAATGGCAGTTTATGAGTTCTGTAATATTGCTGTAAGTTTGTTGAAGGAATAGAGTTTACAAGATTTAGATATAGTTTTCGGAAATAAATGTAAAGTAAAATCATCCGAAATCCGCGGCTTCGGTATGACAATTTTAGCTGGTTATACATTGCAAGCATAATCAGGCTATTACTGGCCACGGGCCTCAGAATGAGAAGGGTTTAGTCCTTAATCCACTACGCTGGCCTGGTGCGGGTTGGCAGACTACACACTAGGGTGGGTCACACTTGTATGGAAAAAAATAATTTGTTTTCTTTCGACTTGTAATAGCGGTAAAAACGTGCCAATTGCTTATATGAATTATAATAAAAAGTTTCATAGCAATCGGAGATTGACTTCTGCCTCCGGATAGACCATGAATTTCTGAAAACAACCAAAAAATCTAGGATACTGAAAACTCAAACAACTTCTTCCTGTTTATCATAAATACATATCACCAAATATAGGACATTTCCAAGCACTTCGGGTATGATCCATGGCAAAAATCACAATAACACAAGCTTTGGTCTAATTAGACGCAGTAAAAAAATACGACTAAAGCAGTCTCATTTCAGTATAACTTCAATAATTATGTATTTACACTTACAAGTGTTCTATTTACTATTTCGATATTAAATTGTAGATATGCTAATAATATAAACATAAACGAAATATAAAGTTTTAAGTGTGTTTAAGTATGGAAAGACCTGTTTGAAAAATACCGAAATTATTTGATGTTTTTTCAACTTTGAAGCTAATCCGGAGGCAGTTGCACTAAACTTATTGCAATAATATTATACACACGTCATGACGGTCTCAAATGGCAATATAATATCATAATTAGAAAAAAAGTATTTTTGACCCACCCTACTACACACACCATCGAGAACTTTATACAGCCCTCTCAGGTGTGCAGGTTTTTTCACGATGTTTTCCCTCACCATCTTGTCAAGCGTGGAGATAATAGCATTTTTTACGCGATCGTTCTCTGTCTCTTTCTATCATATGACATCAGTCGACGTTTATAGAGCATGTTGTCTGTGTCCAGTTTAAATCGATCAACGACATTAAATATTTATTATTCAGCGTCTTTTTGCATGCAGTCTGGACAAAGGTCTAGAGACTTCCTAAGATAGACGTATACGGCAGACACTTAATATCGCTACGGGAGTCATAAATTACAGATGCAGTTGGAAATTGAGGTATTCCTACCGATATTACCAAAAGTAACGATAATAGAGTATCGATATAGAAAGTACCAAAGATATTATCGATATTTTAGTAACTATATCACATCTATACCAGTCTATACCCTATTCACGGAACGAAAAAAAAAATGTAAACAATATTTATTTGACTACTCTTAGTAGAGATATTTTCTGTAAAATCAATGAAAAATTCGAAACTTTCTTGAATAAGAAGTGTTTCAAATATATTAATACTAGCGGCCCGTCTCGGCTTCGCACGGGTGGTCATTTTTCCCGTTTTTGCAACATTTTTCATTTATGCTCCGCTTCTATTGGTCGTAGCGTGATGTTATATAACCTGTAATCTTCCTCGATAAATGGACTATCCAACACAAAAATAATTTTTCAATTCCAACTAGTAGTTCCTGAGATTAGCGCGTTCAAACAATCAAACAAACAAACAAACTCTTCAGCTTTATATATTAGTATAAATTAATGTTATGAAATACTTTATAGAAAATATCTCTATTAGGAGTAGTCAAATGTTATTCACATTTTATTTTTTCGTTCCATGAATAGGTTATAGGTGGATCGCTTTAGCAACTAATATCAGATCTGTAACTAAGTCAAAATATATTTCCACTACTTTACACCTACAATAAACCGGTATTCATAATTTTACCGGTACATTTTCATATCGAGATTTTTATTGGTAACTTTTGATATCGATATCAACATTTTACCGATACGTCAGTCGTTTCTTTATAATATATTATTTTAATACAATAACACAACCACACACCAAGGGCCTCAATTAAGAACGCCACCACACAGACATACTCTCGCAGATCAAAATAAACGAATGTGGGCGTGTTTCTGCAGAGGACAGTTGCAAATGAGCATCTTTTGTCATAGGACCCGAGTTTACAAGCGTAGGGGGCCCTAAGGAATACTTATGTTGATTCGCAAATCTGTGCTATAATTTTCGCGGCAGTTGAGGGTTGGATTTGACCACACTTGAAATATGTTTGAGATTTTTTTGTGGTTGTTTGGTAGTGATTAATTAGAGACTTTAAATTATAAAAGTCTGAGGATTTTGACCTGTTTTTTGAGAAATAAATAAAAGAAACTAATATCCTACCTGTTTTTATACTCGATATATTTATTTTTATTTCGATATTTTCTTTTATATTTCGTATGGTAAGTAAAATGCCTTTGATTCAAAATTTACATACTGTGTTGCAACCACTGACCATTTACCGTTAGAGGATGGATAAGCTTTTTTGAAAATACTGACATATTTTTCATAATTGGCAGAAAAAATACCCAACTTTAATAATAAAGTATGTTGTAGTCAAAACTAAAAAAAAGCACCAATAATACGTAAACAGTATAGCTGGGTGATTACAAAGTATTCCTAATAATAATTACGAGTTATAACTTAAACTGAGCAAGTTAAACGGGAACTAAGTAGTAGAACCAATTATATTACATTGTAATTAGCCGAGGTGTTTCGTATCAATCACTGAATGAACAAATACTATGCAATTAAAAGTTATAAAGTAATAAACTCGTAATACAGTCATGCTACCGTTCTACGAACTACGAATTAAAGTACTAGATAAAAAGTATAAACATTCCACTAATAACTACATTAATTTTCTTTACTTTAAGTAGTATTAGTCACGTGACCACAAAATGACCACAAAACAGAGATCACTGTCACATAATTATATTTTCTGTGTCTGTACATCTGACTTACCTTTATAAATTCATATTTTATTTTACAAATAGAATGAATAAATCTAGTATTTGTTAATACAAGGTTAGACGGAAATGGGGTACTAAGCCGAAAAGGTGTTAAATTACCTATAATAATGGATAACTTTTGTTCTACATCTTTTCCCAAAACGCATTAGTTTAAGAGAATAGCTGTTCAAAGATTTCATGTAAAGTTTGCTAAATTCTATCTATCCTCAGCTATGATCAGCTGTTTACATTTTAGGTCATATTTGGGGTCACGGATTAGAAGTTCCATTTTCTGAATTCGTAACTAAAGCAGGGATGATTTTTTTTTGGAAAAACTAAAATTAAAATCAATGTGCATGGCTTTTTTTCCTCGTATTTTGAAATTTTAACACTATCTTTAAAACAATCATCAGTGATACATTAAGTGGCCCGCGGCTTAGTACCCCCTTTCCGACTAACCTTGTATAGATCGAACAGCGACTAATGCATTTAAAACGTAGACATCAACAATTTATTTTTGCAATTGAAATTTTTCTACCACAAATGTATTAAGATATTAATGAAATGAACAGAAAAAATATGGATTACAAGAAGTGAAGCAAATAAAAAAAATCACAACTTATATACAGGGTAATTTTATACCACAATTAATGACCACAAAAAATTCTACTCGTGAAACAAAATTAATTGCGCAACAGATAATGTTCTATCACATAAGACCACACTACATCTCACCTCGTAGCCTTGCTTGATGGCCATGGCGCCCCGTGGTCGTGACCACGCGGCATATTCCAGGCCATCTTTTTGTTGGCAGTGCTGTTGGACAAATAAGTTCATATTTTTAACAGTACTTGGTGATATACTACTTTGTGGTTTCAATTAATAATTAAAAAAAGTATTTCAAAACTTAATACCTAATAGTGACGTCAATCAGTTCTTAAAATTATACGTAATGTACTCAGTACACGCGTTTAGTAGACCTTTTTTATTCTTAACTTGGTCGCGTTCGCGTTTTGCCCAAGTCTCACCTGATGGTAAGTGCAGAGAGTGTCTAAGATGGATACACGAATCCAAGGAACAGAGATATAGAGGGATTCCCCTATACCCCTCTGGCTCTCACATACACACGACGGAACACAGTAAACTGCTTGGCGCCGGAGTTTGATGTGAGGGAGGTAGCTAGCCAGGCGGACCGTATAGATCCTACCACCAAGCGTGCTGGGTATTATTGGATACGCCAACACGCGTCTATTCCCAGCGGGCGGTGAGGAAGTTTTATACTCGTATTCTAACCCGCCCCCACACGGAGCATCGATATAGGAAAAAATCTGTTGTCATTATGAATAACAAGCTGACACACAGTTTCGCACGTATGTTATGTCAATAAAAGTATTCTATGTCCATCTCCGGGTTTCAGGCTATCCCTCCCTATGCCAAATTTCATCAAAATTAGTTTAGTAGTTTAGACGTGAAGAAGTAACTGACCCGTAATGACTGTCATAGGTATTCGTATGACACCCGGGACCGACTGTTTAACGTGCTCTCCGAGGCACGGAGAGGTCTCGATGTTTAACGAACGGTCACCCATCCACAGACTGACCGCAGCAAGTGCAGCTTAACCTCGCAAATCGAGCCACGAGCCCCACACTATTACTGCTCCTAGCCTAGCATACTAATTTAATGCTTACTCAACATTGCCCTACAAAAAGATTGATTTTGATATTGCAAAGATAAAAAGTGTTGATGCCCTCAAAGGGATGCAGCAATAACTCTAAGGATACCTGACCTACCCTAGCCTCGACTGCCTTACTTCGATGTAACGTACAGCTATGAATAACCCTACAACCTATCCCAACGTCGCGGGTGAGGCAAGTAAGGGATATTTTTATATAACCTTTGACAGCTGTATCGACCGGTTGAGTTCTTAATAACATATGGCTGCGCTAACTAAACAGCGAGGTTGGGGTTCGAAACTAGTCGAGCTATCCTGAAAAATTCAGATGATTTCATGAATTAGCGATGAAGGAAAATATCGTAATGAAACATGTTATAATTGAGAGGGCATTAAAACAAGTTATCTATGGTGTGTAGTCCGTCAACCCGCTCCAAGCCAGCGTGGTGGACTAGGGCCTAAACCCTTTTTATTCTGAGGGTCTGTATTCAATACCGGCCCACACCTCTGACTTTTCGAATTCATGTGCGGATCATATTTTGATTAGGTATCACTTGCGTTTACAGTGAAGGAAAAACATCGTGAGGATACCGTCCTGCACACCTGAGCGGGCTCGATAAAGTTTAAACACGCGCCAGGCCATCGTAGTGGACTAAGGCCTAAACCCTTCTCATTCTGAGAAGAGGCCCGTGCCCAGCAATGAGACAGTAATGGGCTGATTATGTATGCATATCTATACTAATATTATAAAGCTGAAGAGTTTGTTTGTTTGTTTGAACGCGCTAATCTCAGGAACTACTGGTTGGAATTGAAAAATTATTTTTGTGTTGGATAGTCCATTTATTGAGGAAGGTTATAGGTTATATAATATCACGCTACGACCAATAGGAGCGTAGCATAAATGAAAAATGTTGCAAACACGGGGAATTTGTCCACCCGTGCGAAGCAGGGAAGGGCCGCTAGTCAATAATAAATTGGTGATCGCACACTACTGAATGCTGATGTCCAATAATGTCCAAACTAGTGACATAGCCTAAATGGAATCTACATGAAGGAAGCGGCCTTTTTGCTCATCAGAAGACACGAAAATTGTTCATATACGTAAAAGCGTATCATCATCAGCCTTTAGCAGTCCAATGCTAGACATAGGCCTCTCCGCCATTGAGCTGGATCCTCGGTTTCTCTCATCCAACTGCTACCAGCCACCTTGAGAAGATCGTCACTCCACAAAACCTTGTCCAACACCACGGCTTATATGCTCTGGTTGGCTTGTCCTGTGGATTATGTTGCCTTTTTCGGTTCTCCGTCATAAAATCTTTTGTTACATCTCATTCCTAACATGTCCTTAACTAGAACTTTAACCCAACAATCTACCATCGTAATAAAAAGCAATAATCTCTAAAATAACAGTACAATAGCAATATTTTCACGTTATAGTGGATAGCTAATGCCTTTACCGACGCACTTACATACATACTTACAATATATACATGGTTATATATGTCGAGAAAACGATTTTTATATCCATGACCCAGCCAACATATAAAATGTTAGTCCTAAACTGATCGTTCGTTTCATTCTTCCCTGTTGAGCGGGAAAGAGAAGGAGATACGCACGTGTGACGTCGGAGAAGACTTATATGTATGTACGTGGAGGGAAATGGCGTGGAGACGATTTGAGAAAATAATGGAATATTGTTGGTAGTGAAAAAAATTTAAACAATGATAGTGAGCGTATTGTCTAATGCAGCTGTTCCCACAGTGATAATTAAATTGAACGTTTAATATCGTAACCAATCTCATTAAATTAAATTTTAACATGAAATATGTTGCCTTGTTAGTCTAGTCGTAAGCGCGACTGCTGAGCATGGGGTCTTGGGTTCCATCCGCAGGTCGGGCAAACTGTTATTGGGTTTTTCCATTTGAAATTTCTCAGTAGGAGCCCGGCAATATGGCAATAGGCTCTCCCCCTATTACATGGGACTTAAACAACGGCGAAACGAGGGTGTACTAAAAACACCTCTGCCTAACCCTTCGAGGAATACACGCGTGATTTTATGTTATTTTTCGTTTTGTGTATTAACATGCATAAATTATTTATTTATATTTGACAGAAATTTTCTATTTCGTTTGATTATTAATAAATAATAATTAGTAGTAGATAGTAAACTTATCAAAAACAATATAAAAGCAAACAAAAAAACAAAACTTCACATGAAAACTAATACAATAATATTCACACAAAAAAATGTACAACTAACATCCACTCCACATCACTTCTGTTCCCGAGAAAAGCCCGCGACACGAGTATTTTTCTTAACCCTCCCATGTGTGAGTACACACACACGTACAACATCAGTGTGCGTGTGTATACGTGTACGTATGTCGGCGTATCCATGTGTGTGTGTCTTGGGTAGTAAAATATTATGCTGTCGGGGTTGAAATAACATTGTATAGATAATCAATAACAGGAGAATTTTATGTTAGATCCTGTATTTCAGGGCGGTATACTGTGCCTCGTGGTTAGGTATCCTAGATTTTGAAGTATGCTAGCTTTTAGACTGAAAACTTTAGGCTGTATCAAACAATGTAACTCGATATTCGAAGGGACATAGCATAACATCACGCCTGTATTCCCCGAAGATTTGGGCAGAGGTTTTTAGTAACACCCTCATTTTGCCGTTTAAGTCCTATGTAATAGGGGGCGAGCCTATTGTCATCAAGCGAGCACAAATTCAAACTCCTGGCTGCTACTGTGGAATTCCATATAGAAAAACCTAATAACACTTTGTTAGACCTGGGGATCGAACCCAGGACCTCGCGATCAGCAGTCGTGCTTGCCACCACTAGACCAACGAGGCAGTTACTTGGCGAACTATAGGTTCACAATAGTACCTACCTACATCTCTGCTTAATACTATCTTTCGATAACAGCGTGTCCCACTACTGGATAAAAGCCTTATTAGGCGAAGTTATATCAACACAAAAAAGTTACAAGTCCAAATGGTGGGAGACTTGTTAAGTCACAGTAAAGTAACCCTTCGCTTAAGAGCGCTGTGGTAACCTACTTCCCTCAAAAACCCTTACGTTAAGGGATGGTAAGAAAAACTAAACATACTCGTTTTGGTAAAATATTGAGGGGCTTCATGGCTAATTAAAAACCGCACGGATCATATTTGCAAGGTTAACCTACGCTTGCCGCGGTCAGTCGGTAGATTGACCGTTCGTTAGTCATAGTAATAGCCTAGTGGTATGACCGTCGGACTGCTAAGTCATAGGACTAGAGTTCGAACCCAAAGCACGCACCTCTGACTTTTCGGATTCATGTGCGTATTGTATAATTATCACTTGCTTAAAAAAACGGTGAAGGATAACATCGTGAGGAAACCGGCATGCCTGAGAGATATTTCTCGACGGTATGTGAAGCCAAGTCAGAGGTCCATGGGCGGCATAAACTCTGACACCAGGTTAGTCACTAACCACACGAAAAGAAGAAGAAGACCGTTCGTTACACATCGAGACCCCTCCGTGCGTCGGAGAGCATGTTAAACATTCGGTCCCGGGTGTCATACGAATACCTATGACAGTCGTTACGGGTAGTCAGAACCACGAAACTCTAACAACCCGTCTAACCGGCATTGCCCAGTAACTGGGTTGCGGAGGTCAGTCGCTTCGTGTAACATACTGGTATTCAGCCACACCTGGTTAGACTGGAAGCTGACTCCAACATAGTTGGGAAAAGGCTAATGAATCTTATTATTCTTCTTCTTGTAGTCACCTCCTTTCTAGCCATATCATCTTTCACACTATCCATCCATCGCTTCTTTGGTCTTCCTCTACTCTTATAACCATCCACATTCATACTCAATACTTTCCTCAAAACATGTTCCTCGTACCTCCGCATCACATGCCGTCCAGTACCATAAAAAAAACCTTTCATTCTTTCTTTAATTTACGTCACCAACACCAAAATTTAAGATAATATTAAGAGCAGTTCGAACAGAAGAAGATTTTGAAAATTTTGTAGTGGGGCCCGGTATTGAATTCAAACCCTTTAGCATGGAAGATAATCGTTCAACAGTTATAACTGCTTGAAGATCGTTTAAGAAAAAGAGAAAATCAAAAAATTTCCTCTTACAAAATAAAGAAAACTGTCTGAACGGTGGAATGATTAAACGTTAAAACGTCTGCGGGCATCTAAACTCAATTTGCGGTGTTCGTCCATTTGTCACCGCGCGTCTCGGGAACCGCGGTGCAGGAAGTAGCAGATTATTTTGTATGCTCGTACGTGATAGAATACCTAACAGTATTTGAGGATAGCCTTTTCTGCTGGATAGTAAGATATTTTTTAACAAAAGAGGGTTTAGTGTGAGCCTTGGACAGAGGTGTATAGTAACACCCTCATTTCGCCAGTTATGTTCAAAGTACCATGTAATAGAAGGTGACCCTATTGCCATTAACCAGGCACAAATCCAAACTCCAGCCTGCTACTGAGGACTTCCACACGGAAAAACCCCATAACACTGCCCGACCTGGGGATCGAATCCAGAACCTCATACTTAGCAGTCGCGCTTGCCACCACTAGACAAACGAGGAAGTTAAAATTGCTATTTTAAAATAACATACAATTGCCATCCCACCAACACACTTAATATTTTGACAGATTAGCTATTCTGCTAAAACTATCATGTACTATTGAAGTACAGAATACCAAATAGTTCAATGTAGTCAGTGAAAAGCTGATTGTAAACAAATAGCAGAATATCAAATGTTTAAAACTATTCTATCGCCAAACTATCAACACTCCATTGAAGCGTTCGCGAATTAGAAGACTTGAGGTCCATTTCTTTGCGAAGGCTACTGTTACCGGCGACGTAAATGCCGAGACGTACCTAGTAGAAAGCTAAGTCCTAAACTGCCTATAAATTTTGAGAGGCTCTCGCCTAGTAGCGAAATGGAACAATAGAATTTTTATTTTTTTACTTGATTCTTCATTCTTCTGCATTGCGGTAAAATAAATTCATTTTACAATATCTTTATTATGACACTAGCTGTGTCCTCACGGCTCCGCTCGTAGCCTATGTGACTCAGTGATAATGTAGCTTTCTAGCGGCAAAATAATTTTTGAAATCGGTTCAGTAGTTTTTAAGTTTATTCGTTACATACAAAAATACAAATCTTTCCTCTTTATAATATTAGTATAGATAGGTACGTGAGAATTCATTAAGCTTGAACAGGATGACGTATTGGGTAGTTATTATTTGATTCTGGAGTATAAAAAAATTACCTTAACTTTGTCTAACTTCATAACTTAATAGAATGTGTATTAAACAGTTGAGACACTATTTTGAGGGTTGTATTTGATCAATAAAGTCAAAATATGTTTCAATGTAACCTATTGTGAATACTTCGTGGAAAGAATAGATGCATGACACATCTTCTTTACATAGTATTTATAAAACAAAGTCGCTCCCGCTGTCTGTCTGTCCCTATGTATGCTTAGATCTTTAAAACTACGCAACGGATTTTAATGTGGTTTTTTTAATAGATAGAGTGATTCAAGACAAAGGTTTATATGCCCCACATTCGAATCTACATTGCACATTAGTATTTACAGTGCGAAGCCAGGGCGGGTCGCTAGTTAGTTACAATACAAGTATGAAGTTAGAATTTTCAATCATTATCTAGTTTACATTTGAACGGAAAATTATATTTCTTTAAACACACAATTTTTTCTAATGCCTAATTTACGCATATTTTGAGATATTTTAAAAGTAAAGTATATTATTAGAAGTTTCTCGATCATTACCTATAATTTACATTAGAACGGTTTTTTTAAAAAAAAATTTTTCCAATTTCTATTTTATAAAATTTTGAGACATTCCATTTACAAAATTCCATTTAAAACTTTTAAATTGTTTTATTATTGTATTATTACCTATAGTCACATTCATATTTATTATGATTATTTACAGTTTACTCACGCGAATTTATCTATTCCATTTTCAAAACTTCTTTCTCCTCGCGTGTCATAGTGTGTACATTCACTCGGTGGGTGTGTGTGTGATTGATGGCCAATCGTCTCGGTCACACTGTCATCGTTAGCTCTGCCCACCCCGCTTTAGCTATTTATCTTCAATCCACTACATTCTACGTGATTATGAGGTATTAGGATTTTGCTAAGTCAGTGGTGAAACGGGAATTGTGGCTGTCTTTTTGAGTAAGAGGTGTATTTATGTTTGGGTGGCTATCGTGTATGTTATAAGGGTAAACTGTTTTTTTTTATTGATTTGTACGTTTTTTTTCTTTTAAGTTTTTGTATGTTTACAAAACAAATCAAATCAAAAAAAAAAACACATAAACCAATACAGGTGCTTATGAAAATTCGAATTTAGATGCACGGTTCCAATTAGTCGTTTCCTATGGAAAAGAGCCGGCAAGAAACTCCATGGTTACTCTTTTAAAAATAATATTTTTAACAATTTCAGTGGATACAGTACAATGATTTAGGATAGTGAGAGAACAATGACAGCTACATAAGCGTAATAAAACTATTACAGTCCCACTGTTTAGCACGGGCCTTTTCTTAAAATGAGAAGGGTTTAAGCCTTAGTTCACCACGATCGAGATTTCTTTTTTTTGGATCGCTCTGTGTTGTGCAATTTTTTTTAGCTACATATTTATGTAAAGAAAAAGATTTGAAATTTTGTACTACTTCTATTTTAATCATAGAAATACTATCAGAACAGTATCAGAGAAATGTTAGTTAATTGACTAAATTAAGATTATCATCCATTAGCTGGGATGCATGAAGAGCTCCCACGAGTAACGATAGGTATTTGAGTACGTCCGGCACACCCTGGGCAGTCAGCCCTGCTACCAACCTTGCTGACTGGGTAATCTTTGCACCACGGCATCAGCTATTCTCGTATATCTCGTGCAGACACGAGAGATGAAGAAGATTCATTGACTTTGTTCTGACTTCCACAGCCCTCGGGAAATCCGGCACTAGATCTTTTAGCTCACTCGAAAGGTGTGATAATTTTATAACATACTAGCGACCCGCCCCGGCTTCGCACGGGTGCAATGTATGTGGGGCATATAAACCTTCCTCTTGAATCACTCTGTCTATTGCTGAAAACTGCATTAAAATCCGTTGCGTAGTTTAAAAGATCTAAGCGTACAGACAGCGGGAGCGACTTTGTTTTATACTATGTAAAGAAGCATCATAATATCACGCCTGTATTCTCCAAAGGGTTGGGCAGAGGTGTATAGTAACACCCTCATTTCGCCATTATGTTCAAGTCCCATGTAATAGAGGGCGAGCTTATTGCCATCACCTGGGTACAGATACAAACTCCGGCCTGCTGCTGAGAAACTCAATAATACTTTCCCGACCTGGGGATCTCACGATCAGCAGTCGCACTTGCCACCATTAGACCAACGGGGCAATTAAGATAATTTTATCGTTATAAGAAAAAATACCTTAAATATCAAGTATCGAATATTACATACCGATAGCAGCAAAGTAGATACGGATATCTACATTTTTACCAAAATGCTTTTTTTTACAAAAATGAGCTTAAATCAACCCTATCTACAAGTCTTTTTCTTCTTCTTCTCCCTGCCCTTATCCCACACTAGGTGGGGTCGGCATAACATGTATTTCATAAATCCATGTTATTAGAGGTTTTGGCTTATTGTTTTATGACCGGCCGCCTGCCTGACATCAACCCTCCTTGGGAATACTCGTTGCGCCGTCGCCGTCGCGCGGATGACCCAATGTGCTTGCTGATATTATGCACTAGGTCCCAAAAAGTCCTATCTACAAGTCTGTATTAAAATAATTTCAAATTTCAAAATAATGAAGAAAATCCGGCATGTAAATGAAGACATCCACACTCGACTTCTAAGAAACATCGCAACAAAATGGCCCGTATTTTTTACTAAATGTGCTCTCCTGTAAACTTGCGATTTTGTAGATGTCTTCTTTTACTTTGCTGCCACCGATACATAGTAGTCAAAACTGAAGATCAAATCCTCGTCCCCTAACATCTATCAATAGTATTCAACCGCATCAGTCGCGACACATCCGTCTACGTCGCTAACAGGGTGACGCCTCCTGTTATCGACCAGGCAAACTTTGTTTTTTTTTACATTTCTTTCGAAGGAACATTAAAGATTTGATTGTTTGATATTTGAAGCATACATTTTTTCTAGATAGAGGGAGATGTACAAGGTTAGTCGGAAAGGAGGTACTAAGCCGCGGGTCACTTAATGTATCACTGGTGATTACCTATTTAAAGAACGTGTTAAAATTTAAAAACTCGATAAAAAAAAAATCCATGAAAAATTATTTTTATTTTAGTTTTTTCAAAAATTCTTCATCCTTGCTTCAGCTATGAATTCAAAAAATGGAATTTCTAATCTGTGATCCCTCTGTGATATGACGTGAAATGTGAACACGTCTGATCATAGCTGAGGATAGATAGAATTTAACGTATTTTTTATGAAATCTTTGAACAGCTATTTCTTGAACTATTGACTTTTGGGGAAAGTTGTAGAACAAAAGTTATCCATTATTAGGAGTACTTTAACACTTTTTCGGCTTAGTACACCCTTTCCGACTAACCTTGTATAATAACTGGTACAAAATGACGCAAGTTTAAAATTATTTGACAAAAAGTGCTATTATAACGTTACATACTGTTTTTTTAAATGGATTTCAAAGTTATGGAATCGAATTAATCTTCTACCCTGAAATAAATATAGCACGATATTTCTGATCTAGATCTAAATAAGGCGTCTTCACACTCGCATCAACGTCTCGATAACGATCGTGTGTGTCTGCCGGTGACATTGACAGATACGCCGTGAAGATTACCCGCCTTTGTGGCGGATCACACCCGGATTATCCGAGGGCACTTGGCAGGGGAAGAATTTTTTATTTCTAATTGATGTCTTATGAAATGTAGGAATTTGCGGTGAAATTTTTAGAAATATGTTTTTTGAAGATAACAAAAATAATGTTCATATAAAACATAATTAGCCCATTACTGTCCCACTGCTGGGCACGGGTCTCTTCTCAGAATGAGAAGGGTTTAAGCCTTAGTCCACCATGCTGGCCTGGTGCGGGTTGGCAGACTACACACACCATCGAGAACTTTATGGAGCCCTCTCAGGTGTGCTGGTTTCCTCACGATGTTTTTGCTTCACCGTTAAAGCAAATCATAATCTGATCCGCACATGAATTCGAAAAGTCAGAGGTACGGGCCGTGATCGAACTCGGACCCGCCTGCATGGAAGGCAAGCGTTTAACCGCTACGCTATCACTGGTACATATAAATATTTATAAAATATATCAAGCTTTTTTATAGGTTGACAAAAAAAATCGACAGCCCACTTGATGGTAAGTGGTTCCCGACGATATACACTTACAACCCCAAGAGGATTGCTGATGCATTGCTAACCTAGAGACAAAGTTGCAAAGTCCCATGTGCCTCTAATTTCCCCGGCATCATCCTTCAAACTCCTAGAAATAGGTACGGTGATAGTAGATGCTTCCCTAGACGAATTCATTCACAAGGAGCTGCTACTACTAAACGTATAATTGCCCCATCGTCGTGTGATTCCTACCAAAAATAGATCACTGCTTCCACGTATAGGTATTGTGGTAGGTTACTATTCGCCGATTCGAAATAAAGACTCTTGTATCTTTGCCAATAATAAAGCAAATACCCCATAGTTTTGCATATTAGAACTTCCCATACGTTAGTTATTACAGGTAAAATTAGCCTTACAAGTCTATTTACAATGCCCATTTGAGAAAAAACATGTTACTATTGGTAAGCAAAACAATTCGTTTTCAGCTATATGAACTGGGCATAAGGGGTCACATTCCGGAAAGCTACATGACAACAACCTGTGTTCCCATTACATTCAATAGTTTCACTCACAACCCTGCTTACCCCAAAACAAACAAGGAAACAAAGTATAGCGAAAAGTCTACTTAAGGCCGTGAACACACAGTGCCAGTGGAAACAAATTAACGTGATGAGTCGCCGCGAGTCGGTCCGTCGACGCCCTAAGATGGATGGCGGGGAGACGATCACGTGTCGGCTTGCTACGCCGAATTTGAGAAACATTTGCGTTTTTTTTTCTCTTTGGAAATTAGTGGTAATAGCAGAAATTCTAATTCTTTCTTTGTTAGTAATAATCTTGGTTGCTGGGAAGTTAATTTTGATGATATGGGTGGTTTATTGTAGCGTTTAAGAAATGCCCATGTTTAGGATAATAAGGATGATTTTATGTATATCGGCTTAAATATAATTATCGGATATTTAAAAGGAGTCAAGTTTAGCTTAAAATAATCGCGATTCTGCTAGATTTTATACATAAATAAATGCAATGTTCTCAGTAAAATCTGAAGTACTTAAATCTATACTAATATTATAAAGCTGAAGAGTTTGTTTGTTTGAACGCGCTAATCTCAGGAACTACTGGTTGGAATTATAAAATTATTTTTGTGTTGGATAGTTCATTTATCGAGGAAGGTTATAGGCTATATAACATCACGCTACGACCAATAGGAGCGGAGCATAAATTAAAAGTGTTGCAAAAACGGGAAAAATGTCCACCCGTGCGAAGCCGGGACGGGCCGCTATCAATAATAAATTTACAAAAAAAAAACACGTAACCTTATTAAACGGAGGTATGGTTGATTTCGCTCAAAGACTATACTATCTATTTACTTATAAATTATAATCCTTAACCATTATTTGCATTGTCTTTTCCTACGTTCCGATATTTCAATCTAACTAAATACATAATTTATGATTGTTTACAGTTTACTCACGTTAATTTTTTTGGATTTGCCCGACAAATTTCACGTGAGTAAAGCGTAAACAATCGTAAAATTTACGATATTAATATGAATGTGACTTACGAAAGTTCGTTCTGCCTAGCCTTCCCAACTATGTTTGGGTCAGCTTCCAGTCTAACCAGATGCGGCTGAATACCAGTATTTTACACGAAGCGACTGCCATAAGACCTCCGCAACCCAGTTTCTGGGCAATGCCGATAACCTAACCTACATGTAACGACTGTTTTAGGTATTAGTATGACACCCGGGGCCGACGGTTTAACGTGCTTTCCGAGGCACGGAGGGTTCTCGATGTGTGACGAATGGTCACCCATCCACGGACTGACTGCGACAAGCGTAGCTTAACCTTGCAAATTCCGCGCGGTTTTTAACTAGCGACGAGCCCCTCATTTATGAAAGTTATAATAGAAAAATAAATAGATACAGCTGAATATCGGTATTTATTTATACAATGTTAGTCGGAAAGGGTGTACTAAGCCGAAAGGGTGTTAAAGTACCCATAATAATGGATAACTATTGTTCTACAACTTTCCCCAAAAATCAATAGTTCAAGAGAAATAGCTGTTCAAAGATTTCATAAAAAATACGCTGAATTCTATCTATCCTCAGCTATGATCAGATGTGTTTACATTTTACGTCATATTTGGGGTCACGGATTAGAAACTCCATTTTCTGAATTCATAACTAAAGGAGGGATGAAGAATTTTTCAAAAAAATAAAATTAAAAAAAATAAATAAAAAAAAAATATATTTTTACTAGGTATTTCTTTAAAACAATCATCAGTGATACATTAAGTGGCCCGCGGCTTAGTACCCCCTTTCCGACTAACCTTGTATAATCATTTTTCCTAACAGAGAAAAACAACAAGCAAAAAAAAAAAAAAACTAATCGTAAGTTAATCAATTTATCTAAACATTCGTCGCTACGCGCTCGCTTCCCTAGTAATTATTAGTAGCATTTTCCAAGCAATTGATTGCTCATTGTCTCTTCGTGAGCCAGATGAGCTAATGATCTGAGTGTACATCGTATGTTTGTGTATTTGTAATAAGGAAGTACTAGGTTTTATGTCAGGCGTGAAAGTAAGCTTCTTTAACATCAGAAGTAAGATAGTTCAATATTTCAAAAGTGTTTTATTAATGAATAATTGCAAATAAATAATATAATTTAAGAAATTAGGCTCCAGACTTAAACGAGCACTGGTGGGTAGTTGTAGGCTAGTGGCGAAGAATAATATTAAGAAAGTGTCTCTGAATATGGTAGGTACTAGTTATATTCACAGACTTCCACAAATAAACAGAAGTACCTGGATGACCGAGCTAAGCTCGGTTTTTTTTTTGGTTAATCGACGTTTTCTAAAAATGAAACCTTGGTAGATCGATTTATCGCCCCTGAAACCGAAAAATCGTTGGAGCCGTTTCCGAGATTCAGATTATATACATACATAATATATACAGGAATTGCTCGTTTAAAGGTAAGTATTAGATTCAAACCAGTACTTTTCCACCAAAACCCACAAACGATTTCTTCTTTTTATTTTGACACAAATATGATTAGTACTAAACCTACTTGTGATCATAATCATGATTTAAAGGATGTCTTTACTCTTATTCCTCATCCACCATCATCTTAACGTTACCAAGGATAATCCTTCCAATACCCATTGACTGTTGGAGCACCATAATTATCTTCTAAGCCAAAAAAACTAACAAAGACTTTAACGTTTTAAATCTCCTTATTAAAAAAAAGATGGTGACAAATACAGTTAGGCGAAAAAAAGTTGTAAAAAAAGTTACAAAAAAAGTTGCAAAAAAAGATGTAAAAAAAATATAGCGGTTGCACCCTTTCATTTAATACTGTTGTCGTATGAGAAACGAATGACAAGACAGGTAATTTATGCTTCTATAGACTGATTTTTAGTCTTGATACTTTAGCAGGTTGCAAATACAAAACATTATAAATGAGTTATCAGTTTTGATAGTTATAAGGCGAACATTGGAATGACTACGGTTTTTGAACAGAAAATTCAAATAAGGAACAGTGCAATATTGATCCGTAAATTATAATATTACTCAAATACTTTTAATCTACAAATTAAACTAATAATTCATGCGCGTATCGCTTCAATCAAAACTTTGAATTGATTTTTTTTAAAACGAATTCTTTTTTAATCTTAAAAAATTGACGTACTAACCGTCAATCCACTACTTTTTTAAGCAAAAGCTTACCAAACGATAAAGTATCAAAACCCTTCCATCCACCTAAAGCGCCATACTTAAGCAAGATCAGAAACAACCCCATAAGACAGTTCACTCACCCCTATACAAATAATTCTTAAGAGTAGCAACCTCAGAATTTATCTACCCAAAATATATAGTGATAAAAGTATATCTATTGTGAATTACATCATAATATTGTATTGTGAAGATATTTATTGAGTCCTGTCAATATTGTGTGTATTAAAATGGTGTATAACTCCTTTATAATACAGAGGAATGATATAAGGTGTGACTTTTTTTTTCCAAAAGTAAAATAATAAAAAAAGTTTAAAATGGCCGATTAGACGTTTAAAATTGAGCATCTTGTATCGTTACCAATAACTAGCTGTGTCCTCACGGCTCCGCCCGCGTAAGAAGTTTTATTCCAGTAATAAATATAGCTCAGTGATAATGTAGTTTTCTAATGGCAAAAAACTTTTTTACAAAAAATTTAAACCGACTTCAAAAAGAATAAAATAATTACCATATAAAATTAACAGTTTCAGAAGTCGGTGCTGATCCACCTGAACCAAATTGAAGGCACCGACTTCTGAAACTGTTAATTTTATATGGTAATTATTTTATTCTTTTTGAAGTCGGTTTAAATTTTTTGTAAAAAAGTTTTTATTTTTTTCATTTTAGTGGCCTTAATTAAAACTTGGTTGGACCTACTAAAGACGCTGCTCGTAACAATTATGTTATCATCACATCATCACAATATGCGTACTGTTCGTCATTGAGGAGTTCCATTGTCTATCTCCGAAGTTCTTCATCAGATCTTCACGAAATTTAAATGGGACCAACTTCGAAGTATACCCTATCCATTAAAAAAAATAATCATTAAAATCGGTTTACAATTGGCGAAAATATCGATGAACATAAACAAAAAAAAAAAAAAAAAAAAAAAACGTACATACAGACGAACATAGTAACCTCCTCCTTTTTGGAAGTCTGTTAAAAAGAGTTTTTGAAATCGGTCCAGTAGTTTTTAAGTTTATTCGTTACATACAAAAATACAAATCGACGGTGAAGTGCCAATACCTCCTAACTGACATTTTTCGAGAAATTCACTTTTTTATAGTTTTGAATTTAAAGGCGTTATTCGCATGTGAAATCCTCGAAGAAATCCCCGAAGTGATTTTTTTTTACAACAGCTTGAATTAAAATATGGAAAATTCTCCCAACTAAACCAATTTTTCTATTTTTAACCGACTTCCAAAAGGAGGAGGTTACTATGTTCGTCTGTATGTATGTCTTTTTTTTTTTTTTTTTTTTTTTTTGTGTATGTTCATCGATATTTTCGCCAATTGTGAACCGATTTTAATAATTCTTTTTTTAATGGATAGGGTATACTTCGAAGTTGGTCCCATTTAAATTTGGTGAAGATCTGATGAAGAACTTCGGAGATAGACAATGGAACTCCTCAATGACGAACAGTACGCATATTGTGATGATGTGATTATGTTACGAGCAGCGTCTTTAGTAGGTCCAACCAAGTTTTAATTAAGGCCACTAAAATGAAAAAAATAAAAACTTTTTTACAAAAAATTTAAACCGACTTCAAAAAAGAATAAAATAATTACCATATAAAATTAACAGTTTCAAAAGTCGGTGCCTTCAATTTGGTTCAGCGTGGATCAGCACCGACTTTTGAAAACTGTTAATTTTATATGGTAATTATTTTATTCTTTTTTGAAGTCGGTTTAAATTTTTTGTAAAAAAGTTTTATGGCATTAACTCCTGTCTAACCGAATACCTACTACACTATCATAAAATATACGAATTCAGCATAATATATAACGCATACATTATTAATATTCTAAGTTAATAAATATATTAACAAATTTTTAACTTATCAAGAAATTAAACGTTTCTGCAGTTTGTGTACATTTTTGATTTTGTCAGTTAGGAGGTATTGGCACTTCACCGTCGAAATTTTTTCTCTTTATAATATTAGTATAGAAGTATAGATATAGATTAAGCAAAGACCTCATAGCTTTGCATAGTATACGGAGGGTATACTATGCAAAGCTATGAGGTCTTTGCATATGGAAGTAGCTATCACAGATAAAATTAGTTTAAGAGTCTAGTTACATGCCCAGTTTGGCAATAAAAAATGCAACCATTGATAAGCAAAACGATTCGTTGTTGATTATAGGAACCGGGTAAAAGTGATTTAATTATAAATAATGTTTTATTAATACTGTTTTTTAAAATATTTTCTATTGAAGACCTCTTATCGGAAAACGTCGCGGAAACATCGTGAGGAAACCGGCATGCCTGAGAGATATTTATCGACGGCATGTGAAGCCAAGTCAGAGGCCCTTGGGCGGCATAAACTTTGACACCAGGTTAGTCACTAACCACACGAAAAGAAGAAGGCAATAAAAATGCTACTATTGGTAAGCAAAACGATTCGTTTTTGTTTATAGGAACCGGGAAAAAGTGATTTCTAATCAATACAGTTTGATTGATACTGCTGCTTTTTTTAAGGTTTTCTATTAAAGACTTCTTTCCGGAAAACGTAACGTGGGACGTCTCCAGCTAGATGAGCTGGTGAAGGTCGCTGGGAGTCGTTGGATGCAGGCGGCATATAACCGGCCGTTGTGAGAATCTATAGTCCCGGGAGGCCTTTGTTCAGCACTGAACTTCTTACGGCTGATATGATGAATACTGAATAACTTCATTAAATTAGGGTATTGTATTAATTAACTACCTCTTTGGTCTATTGGTGGTAAGTGCGACTGCTGATTGTGAGGCCCTGGGTTCGATCCCCAGGTCGGGCAAAGTGTTATTGGGTTTGAGGATTTCCTCAGTAGCAGCCCGTAGTTTAGATTTGTGCCCGGTTGATAGAAATAGGCTCGCCGCTTATTACATGGGACTTAAGCATAACAGCGAAATGAGGGTGTTACTATACACCTCTGGCCAACCCTTCGGGGAATACAGGCGTTGAGTATTTGGACATCAGTCACAAAAACAACTATAATCCCACTATAACAAAATTCTTACAAGACTTATAACAAACTTCAATGTTTTACAATAGCTAGACATCGGAATCCGAACTTTAGTTCCTAAAAGTATACTAATAAAAAAGTTTGTCTGTCCATTTATTGCCGGCTACGAGCAATATATCGGTTTGCTTGTTTGTTCATCACTAACTTTCTTGCCATAAGACCCTGGGGTATTTATTCAGTCTTTCGCTGTTTATAACGACTGGGTCGTATCGAGGGCATAGTAAAAGCAACCTTCCTATGACTTCAGTTAGAGATCTCTTCCTCGTAACCTTTTCCCAACTATGTTGGGGTCAGCTTCCAGTCTAACCAGATGCGGCTGAATATTTTACACGGAGCGACTGCCATTAGACCTCCGCAACCCAGTAACTGGGCAATGCTGATATCCTAAGGTTAGACCAGTTGTCAGACTTTTGGAATCCATGTACGGATCAGTATTTGATTATTACTTGTGTTGAAAGTAAAGAAAAAAAGTATGAGGTAACCTAAAAAAAAGTTCTCAATGGTGTGTGTAGTCCGTAGTCCGCCAATACGCACCAGGATAGCGTGGTCGACTAAGCTGCGTAAATGAGTTAAATATATATTCGTAATCACAATCCTATGGTGATTACGAATATATATTTAACTCATTTTTGACCAAAATGTTACTTACTGCGTTTATGAATCACGTGGCAGTAAGGCCTAAACCCTTCTCATTCTGAGCAGAAGCCCGTGCCCAGCAATGTGACTAAAGTTGTTCGAAAGGTCAGAGTTCCAGCTCGCGATCGAACTCAGCTGCATGCAAGGCAAGCATTCAGCCTAGTTTTATGATTTAGATTGTTGTGGTAGGGTATCATTGCTACACAAACTAATTATGAACAATTATGATATACAAGGTTAGTCGGAAACGGGGTACTAAGCCGAAAGGGTGTTAAAGTACCCATAATAAAGGATACCTTTTCAAAGATTTCGTAAAAAATAAGCTGAAATCTATCTGTCCATAGCTATGATCAGCTGCTTTTACAATTTAGGTCATATTTGGGGTCATGGATTAGAAAATTAATTTTCTTAACTAAACCAGGTATGTTTTTTTTTTTAATAAAAATATTTTGCATGCATATAAAAATTATCGAATTTTGAGATTTTAACACTTGCTTTAAAATTGTTATCAGTGATACTTTACGTGGCCCGCGGCTTAGTACCCCCTTTCCGACCAGCCTTGTATTTAAAAAAATCAACTAAAAATGAACACAACACAATAAACAATACCAAACTATTATCATTAACAATAAACAAGGAAATTAGCCATACACAAGGGTGTCCACGATTAATTCGCCGAATTAGCCCCGTCCGAAGTAAAATCGATTAGGGAACGTACGAAATTCGGTGGCAGGGGCGATTCGCAACGACGCTGCGTCCCATCCAAGATAAACATGCCAGGCTTTTTTCTACGGTTGAGACATTAACCAAGGATGTTTTGGTGGTGACTGTGAATTTGGTTCAGGTGGGATAGTCCTGGTTTGATTTTTTTGCGACTATTAAATGTATTGGTGTTAAAATGATAAATGATTTTATTTCTTCTGTAAATAAATCTGGTATAGACACTTGTTTTAGAAGTAATGCTTTTTTTAAGACTAGATATGACTTGATTTTGTTATTTTGGTAATTTTTAAGGATCTTCTAGAGGTTCTTTTCATGATTTTTTCTGTCCTAGAATGTTGGTATTAGTATATTTTCCGATTACATAACATAAGCGTAGGTGCAACTCACTACTTGGCAAGGGCCTCTTCTCAGAATGAGAAGGGTTTAGGGTTTTTACTATTGGCTTAGGAAAATATAAAAATGTTACTAGAAACATTAAATGGTACTAGAAAATGGAAACAAAATAACACAAAATGTTCTTGGTACCGATAGTAAAAAAAACTTAGACGGAAAATAAAATCCATTTAAAAATACAAACTGTAAGAAAAAATAACAATGTTTTTCTATTGAAATATTTAAAAATGTTAAACTATAACGCAAGAAAAATGAATAAAGGATGATTCATTAAAAAAAATTGTTCTCATCAATCTTAGAAAAAAACATTTGCAAATATCAAAACACTAACAGGAAAACCCATCCAAAACCTTTTCCACACACACCCTACACTGTATGTCATTAGAAGAAGCGGTGGGGGCGTCATTACAGCGATGAGTAGAGCGACCATTAATCTTCCCGGACCGGTCTCCGCGCTGTCAAAATTGTGGCCACCGTTCTCTACATGCGTACTTACTTCATTGTGATGCTTTTGTCTTTGGTAACTCTAGTGTGTGCGTTGATTGTGACGTGAATATCACTATAATAGTGGTACCTATGATATGTTTAGTGTTGGGGTTGCTAGTTTAAATTTTCTGAATTTTCTGTGTATAAGTGTTTTTCAGGTGGAGTTATCTATACTATAACATTATAAAGTGGAAAGATTTGTATTTTTTGTATTTTAAGATTTTTGTATGTAACGAATAAACATAAAAACTACTGGACCGATTTCAAAAAACATTTTGTCGTTAGAAAGTTACATTATCACAGTAACATAGGCTACGGGCGGAGCCGTGAGGGCACAGCTAGTATTTAATAATTTTCTTAAGGCTGTTTTGTTTTTTATGATGTAGCAGTGATATGCGGTTGAACGCTTGTCGTCCATACAGGAGGTTCTGAATTAGATACCGGCTCGAACCTCTGATTTTTCGTATTCATGTGCGGATTAGAATTTGGTTATCAGTTTACTGGTGAGGGAAAACATCGTGAGGAAACCTGCACACCTAAGAAGGCTCCAAATAGTTGTAGATGGTGTGTGTAATCCGCCAACCTTCATAAGGCCTGCATGGTGGATTAAGGCTTAAACCATTCTCATTCTGAGAAGAAGCCCGTGTCCAGCACTGGGCACAGTAATGGGCTAATTTATGTATGTTAAAAGAAATAAACACACTACAAATGTTTTTTTTATCGTTGGAAAATCCTCTTGGATGTCCCTCGCCCGGGGAAGGCGAGAGGGTCTGCCGGACTCTTACAGGCGAAAAACCAACGGTGTTCCTCCTCCTGACTGCCGGCCGGGATCACGGGATTCGCATAAGCATGCACCGCAACCCCGGCAGACCACACTTCTAACCTAAGCTAACCAAGTCGAGGTGCTCAGACAATTTAATAACAGATTTTTTGACTGCCGGAGTCCTGGGTTCGATCCCCAGGTCGGGTAAAGTGTTATTGGGTTTTTCCATTAGGAATTTTTCAGTAGCAGCCTGGAGTCTGGATTTGTGCCCGATTAATGGCAATAGGCTCGCCCCCTATTACTTCTTCTTCCTGCCCTTATCCCACACTAGGTGAGGTCGGCACAACATGTTTTTCATAAATACATGTTGTTAGAGGTTTTGGCTTATTGTTTTATGACCGGCCGCCTGCCTGACATCTACCCTCCTTGGGATTACTCGTTGCGCCGTCGCGCGGGTGACCCAATGTGCTTGCTGGTATTATGCACTGGGTCCCAATATGATATGCTTGTCAATATTATTACCGACAACTAAGCAGACTATGTTCTTCTTGGTGGAGTATACTTGAAGTTCCTCGACCCGCTCATTCAGTTTTGCTAGTGACTTAAGAGGAAACGCGGGCTGCAAAATATTTATAATTTGAATAGGTTTTTGCCATCTATTTCCGTCCCACCCCTCCTGCAAACCTTTCCAATTGAGCGCGAAAGAGAGACCTGCAACTCGGACTGTTTCTCCTGTGCAATATTAGCGAAATCGTACTTTCGTATTTCCCTGTTTCCTTCTTCAAATCTGGACCTATTTTAATATGTTTTTCTATAATAATTTAAGAAAGAATTTGGTTATGTCTGTATGTTTTTCTTTTATTTTTTATATTAGTCAAATTTGTTTGCCAGATGTTTGAAAACGGTGGTAAAACCGGTCGATTTTTGTAAAGTTTAAACGTTTCTAGTTCTTTTAATAATGAATTTATTGACAAAAACAAAACATAGAGACATAGTGGTGGTATATATTTATCGTATGGTAAAAAATATTTGCTCTAGTGACATTATCCAAGGAGGAAACTGAGGAATACGTTTGTATGGACTAAATGCCGACCGCATTTCCTCTTAAACATAACTGGCGAAAAGAGGTTGTACTAAAACACCTCTGCCGAACCCTTCGGGGAATTTAAGGCGTGATGTTGTTATTTGCTGACCAACCATGTATATCGCGATTCATTTAATGACTTCTTTATACAAAAATAACACTTAATGTTAATTCTGCTCGCCCGTCAGGGATCAGTTGCGCTTGCGCGTCTCATGCATATATTCCTATCGTGCATGTAACGTTACCTACTTATGAATCAACCTTATTCGGTTTCGTACAGAAACATGAGTTATTGTGCGTAGTTAGTGAAGTGTAACAAGCACTGACAAAATCCTGGTTAAATTGTTGTAAATCAGGGGTTTACATAATGAGGTGTGTTCGGGTATTTATTACTCCGTTTAAAAAAAAAAAATAGACGTGCTCGTGGCGAATAAACATCCGCGCGGATCATAAGCTTTGCGAGGTTAAGCTGCGCTCGCCGCGGTCAGTCTGTGGATGGGTGACCGCTCGTTACACATACGAGACCTTAAACTGTCGGTCCCGGGTGTCATGCGAATACCTATGGCAGTCGTTACGGATAGTCAGAAGCCCGAAAGTATGACAACCGGTCTAACTTTGGGATATCGGCTTTGCACAGTGATTGGGATGCGGAGGTCTGATGGCAGTCACTCCGTGTAAAATACTGGTATTCAGCTGCATCTGGTTAGACTGGAAGCTGACCACAAACAATTGGAAATGCTGTGAGGAAGAGACTAAAAATTTGAAAGAATAAACGCGTATCTATACTAATATTATAAAGAGGAAAGATTTGTATTTTTGTGTTTTTGGATTTTTGTATGTACGAATAAACTTAAAAAAAACTAGACCGATTTCAAAAATTCTTTTGCTGTTAGAAAGCTACATTATCACTGAGTAACATAGGCTACGGGCGGAACCGTGAGGACACAGCTAGTATTTAATAACAATAGAAAGGTCACTCTCTCGCTGGTAGCTTGGACCCTAATCTAGGTGTCGGTGAACTATTGTATTTAAATTACGTATATGAAAACATTTATCAACATTTTTTTTTGTAATTTGTTTTTTATTGTTGATAATGATGAGACAAAAAAGGTAACTAGGTACATTTTCAAGAAAATTTTAACTTAAGCTTTTTAAACGGTTTTAATTAGCTTCACTTCGTATATTTGTTTGATTCAAATCTTGCGACAGATTTTTCAACTACTTCTGCTTAACCGATTCTTCTGAAACTTCACACACAAATTCAATTCCCATGACAATACAACATTATAATAATTTCAACCTTCAATTCTTTGATCCTGTCCTGATGCTGCAGGGGTATCGCAAGATCTGCTAACTTAAAAGTGTTTTTAAGGGATTATTAAAAGTTAATAACAATATAAGTACGACAGATTCATAAAACGGTTGGTAAAATTAAGTTTAGCATGCTAATAAAGGATGGCATAGAAATGAAGCTTAATAGCATACATTAATTAACTCAATTTTATACACCAATTAATGATTTTAAAAAAATGAGTAGTATTTTTGTAGTTATGACCGATTCAATTGATTTTTTATCTTCACATAGTATAAAACAAAGTCGCTCCCGCTGTCTGCACGCTTAGATCTTTTAAACTACGCAACGAATTTTAATGCAGTTTTCAGCAATAGATAGAGTGATTCAAGGGGAAGGTTTATATGCCCCACATTAGTATCTACATTGCACCCGTGTGAAGCCGGGGCGGGTCGCTAGTCTAAAATAAGTCCAAAGTGATAGCTTACTACTTTTCAAATATTCTTTCTTTATGAATAAAAGAAAGAACATTTATATAATATCACACCTGTAGTCCCCGAAGGGTTGGGCAGAGGTGTATAGTAACACCCTCATTTCGCCGTTTAAGTTTAAGTCCCATGTAATAGGGGGCGAGCCTATTGCCATCAACCAGGCACATAGTTAAAATCATAGCTGCTATTCCACACGGAAAAACCCAATAACACTTTGCCCGACCTGGAGATCGAACCCAGGACCTCACAATCAGCAGTCGCGCTTGCCAACACTAGACCAAGGAGGAAGTATAATTTTTTTTATTTTTTATTAAAATACTTTTAAACATAAGCAGTTCTCCTCCTACGATTCCTCATTTCTAATGATTGTAACCCCTCACTGGTCCCAGTTTAGATGTTTTTTCATGAACTTATTGACTCTGGTTGTGTGAGTTCTAACTAGGGTTGCCAACTTTTTTTACTAGAAGTAAAGTATATTTAGGTCTGAGAAGGAAAATAAATAGTAGGTAATTTAGAAAAATGAACAGTTTTTTATTTTTTTAATCTTTTAAAGACATATTTTTTAGGGCTTCTGGCACAATTTATCATTTTAGGTTAATTTTTGAAAGCTTAAAAAAAAGACACTTAGTGTTAGGGATTTTGATGCTGAAAACAGCATACTTTATTTTTGTTCAACAGTAAAAAGTATTATGTGCAGAGGGGCTCGTGGCTAAATAACAACCGCGCCGATCGTACGATTTGCGAGGTTAAGCTGCGCTTGCCGCGGTCAGTCCGTGGATGGGTGACCATTTGTTACACATCGAGACCCCTCCGTGCCTCGGAGAGCACGTTAAGCCGTTGGTCCCGGGTGTCATACGAATACCTATGACAGTCGTTACGGGTAGTCAGAAGCCTGAAAGTCTGACAAACGGTTTAACCTTAGGATATCGGCATTGCCCAGTTACTGGGTTGCGGAGGTCTGATGGCAGTCGCTCCGTGTAAAATACTGGTATTCAGCCGCATCTGGTTAGACTGGTAGCTGACCCCAAGATAATTGGGAAAAGGCTAAGAGGAAGAAGTAAAAAGTATTATGTAGTTAAAAACAGTATAATACTGTTTTTAACAGTATAGTTGGCAACCCTAGTTCTAACGTGTATTAAATTGTTCTCACACACTCAAATTCGCTCATATTTAAATCGCTTTACCATCAGTCTCATACAAATTAAGAATATTACAAATCGCTTCTGGCGATCCTCTACGCATAGAGGCGTGAATATTCAAAAATTACACGCAACACACCTGGCTCGTAATATAATTAATATCTTAACAACAAAAGGGTACAAATACGTGCAAAATCAAGCATAAAATCTTAGGGACGAGAATTGGGACTCACCCCTTACGAGAAAAGGTGGAATCGTTCATGACTTGGTTTTATATGAAATAGATTATGTCCGTGTTAAATGACAAACTGGGTTCTGTCTCATTTTTACGTCTTATTTTATTAAGTACTTAAGAATAAAAATAAATATAAAAAATAACAGACAAAAACGAAAAACGTCATCAGGGAACACAACTTCACCGACACGGATTCCCACATCACAGAAATCAGTGACACTCCCCTCATTGTTTAGAATCATATTTTTGGTTAAAATAAATAAATAATACCTACCCGATTAGATAGAACTTCAAATTTCATCATCGTTTTGGAAAACACGTAAAAAGAAACTCTTGTCTAGTAAAATATATTAAAGAAGTAGGCAGCAGTCTCCACGGTCTAGCTAAAAAACCCTAGGTTAAACTGTAATCTAACTAAGTCTAACTGGGTTGCGGTGCATGCTTTTGCGAATCCCGCGACCCCGGCCGAACGGTCAGGAGAAGGAACACCGTTGGTTTTTAGCCGGTAAGAGTCCGGCAGACCCCCTCGCCATCCCCGGGCGAGGGACATCCATGAGGATTTTCCAACGATAAAAAAAAGGTTAAATTGTAATAAAGGCAAAAAAGCTTTTAAGTTAAACGGTTTTATGTACCTCTAGTAGTTCCTCTGCAGCATCAGGATTTCAGGATTAAAGGTTGAAATTATAATGTTGTATTGTCATGGGAATCGAATTCGTGTGTGAAGTTTCAGGAGAATCGGTTAAGCAGAAGTAGTTGAAAAATCTGTCGCAAGATTTGAAGTAAACAACCAAATATACGAAGTGAAATCGTATAAAAACAGAAATCAGCCGATTCTTTCTATGCATAGTAGTCATTTCCTGAATCGTAGCTCTACTGAGATATCGATCTCAGTAGAGCTACGATTCAGGAAATGATATTTTTTTTTTATATCGATAATATGAAAATTATTAGAATCGATAAAAGAGAAAAGGCAAACCCCTAAATTTATCCCTTGTAGGGTTAATTAATGTCAGCAGTACATCACGAGGTTTGAAGGAATTACATGATTTCGTTTACACGCTGTATACGAATTTATCATACAATTAATAAATAGTTCCGATTAAACACAACCCTTGCTCTATCGAACGTTAAAAATCGATTTTAAAGTCTCAATTAATCGTTTCAACCAAGGAAACAAAGAAGGGTGAACCTCTCGATTGTCGGCGTTCGTCTCGGATACCCTAAAGCGATTATGACAAACGGTTACCGCATACATCTTATTCAAATATAATAGAATTTTGTGCATAATTGATTTTGACATTTTGTAATTAAGACATCCGATTTTGACGGTCGGTTACTGTTCTTTGTCAAATAATAATCTAATTTTGACGGTTGACTGATTTGGATCTGAGCCTTCCTGTGAGAAAGGTTTGATTGCGATGTTTTTTTTTAATTATTGGGGTATTCATTTTGATTGACGAAGATTAATAATTATTTTGGTTATGCTTTTTATAAATTATTAATTTAATCGTATTAGCAATTAATCTGCTGTTCAGGTCTGGGAACTATGGAAAAACTTGGGCAGGATTAATAAACCATTGTCAAAATCGCTCTTTAACCGACTTCATTGTTGATGGATATGATTTAAGCGGTAGTCAAAATGTGAACGTTATATTATATTCGTACGGTTGATGTTCAGAACCAGAATACCTTTTACCAGTTACGGCTGAATACCAGTATTTTACACGGAGCGACTGCCATCAGACCTCCGCAACTCAGTTACTGGGCAATGTCGATACTTTTTAGACCAGTTGTCAGACTTTTGGGCTTCTGACTACCCGTAACAACTGTCATAGGTATTCATATGATACCAAAATTCAAAGTTCATCTACTAAGGGGGTGAAAAAAATTACGCAAGGAAGGCTGCGGGGGAAAGCTACATCTAAGATTATATCCAATAAATTGAAACAATACTTAGACATTCAGGTACACACTCCCAAACCTCAATATTTATCCCATCTTTTAATTAAAACGAAAAAATAATAATCCACATTGATATATTCTCAGCACGGTTTTTTAACATTAGCGCCATATATTATCACGGGCAACATGTTTTTGTTCACAAACGCGGGTTGCCCCATTGGAGAGAACAGTAGTCTTATAACTTTTTTTTCTTTTTTTTGTCTTTTTATTATTTCATTATTGTAAGCTCACGGCAGTCATCAAAATATCGTTAGCAGGGTCCCACAATGTATATATTGCCAATTTTTTTCTCATAACTCAAAAATTGACTTTGGCGGGCGCATTTTTATGATGTATCAATGTGTTATTGTGTGTTTTTTGGTGTGTTCTCGACTGGTGTGAAATACTGCGCTTTTGTTAGAGAATGACAATTAAAAATGGTTTTCGTTTTTTTTATGTCTTAGATGTTAGTTATGTCGCCAATAAGTGGGGAAGCATCAGTGACACTTTTAAATACTGATCTTTGCCAACTGTCATTCTAGACAAAATTGAAAATATAACTATTACATGGAGGAAAAATACTTTAAATATTGTCGATAGGATATTTTAGCTTCATGAACACATTATTTTTTTTTTTAATACGTAATACTGTATTCAAAGATTTTTTTAAAGTTGACTGCCTCATCTTGCAACTGAACCGATCAAAAGTTAAAAATAAAAACATCGTGTATTTTTATAATGTCGATCGTAAGGGTCAGTCGAAAGGTTTCATTCCTTCTAAGTAACATAGTAGATTGGACATCCACCAGAGGTTTGCGAGGAAAATGTGCAATGCGAAAATGTGTAGCGAGGATGTGAAACGCTGTGAACCTTCCCACCAGAGCTGTGCGAGGAATGCGTAATGTGTAATGCGTAATATGTTAATGTGTACAAATGAGCCATGCGAGGATAGGTAGCGGACTCTTTTCGAATAGGGTGGTGTAGCGGGAGCGGTACACATTCCTCGCAACATATTCCTAGCAACACATTCCTCGTAACACATTCCTCGCAACACATTTCTCGCTTGTTTTGTATGAACAAAAACCTCACACTGCTAGACCCATATCCACCAGAGCTGCGCAGAGCGAAGGTAGGTAAATAAGGTGATTCTATTGGTGCTTACAAAACACATTCCTCGCTACGCAGCTTAGCACAGCTCTGGTGGATGCTCAGCCTAAATTGAAAGAGTACGTATCGCTCATGCCGACACGAGTGAAGATTAAAATCTTATTTATTAGAATCTTTCATTGAAAAGTATCATTGACACCTATTACCCTACCATTAAGGAAATGCCTAAGCACTAATTATAATTAACACAACCACAACAATTCCGCCTACAGTCAATAAAAAAGCGTAAAGATTATCAAAACACGCCGTTTTAACCGACAAAAAGGTGCAACAGTTAACACTACAGTTACAACAACGTTTAACTACAACAATTATAATTTTAACCACAAAATAATAATTATATAGGTGTACTTTCACGCATGCGCAAGGCGTTCGCGTGTAGCCATGCGAGTATTCGCGTGATTTGATATTTTAACGATGATAACAAAAAAAAAAACGGAAAGTATTAGGCCGATCTGATAAAAGTGATGCGTTTGACGTTTGGTGCGCAGGAGTGTAAAATGCACGGGTTTAGGCGTAACGTGTAATCAATTTGTCGTTGTTTTTTGGTTAGATGAAAATAAAAATGTAATGTAATAGTTCTGTAAAACCCCGCTTTACGCGACCCCGCACAGTGCGCTTTTGATATAACGCGATGTTTAAAATTCGCGCTAATTTATCTCGCTATACGCGATTTATGTCGGCCTAGTTTTTTTTTTTTAATTCAGACAGTTATATTAATCGCATTATAAGTTTTCGGCGACCAATACAAAACAGTGTTGTTTGCTACGAAAGACGCAAGAGAACGCAAAAAAAATTATACTCAAAAATATTAGATAACTATTTCATACGTAATTTATTTATTTCTTTCTTTCACAAAATCCGCAGCCCTTAAATTTTTTATTACGATACATATAAACTAATATTACAGAGGGGCTCGTGGCTAACTAACAACCGCGCCGATCGTACGATTTGTGAGGTTAAGCCGCGCTTGCCGCGGTCAGTCCGTGGATGGGTGACCATTTGTTACACATCGAGACCCCTCCGTGCCTCGGAGAGCACGTTAAGCCGTCGGTCCCGGGTGTCATACGAATACCTATGACAGTCGTTACGGGTAGTCAGAAGCCCGAAAGTCTGACAAACGGTTTAACCTTAGGATATCGGCATTGCCCAGTTACTGGGTTGCGGAGGTCTGATGGCAGTCGCTCCGTGTAAAATACTGGTATTCAGCCGCATCTGGTTAGACTGGAAGCTGACCCCAAGATAATTGGGAAAAGGCTAAGAGTAAGAGGATAAACTAATATTACAGCCAATTATGGATTTACAATTTAATAGCTATCAGTGGCGAAGGGTGAATTTTCTTAAAAGGGAAGCCGGACCAAACTCAAAATATATTATAACTTATTTCTTTGATTGTTACCTTCATAAGCAAATGTTATACCTGCAATGTAACTTCGTAAATAATTATTTGTTTAAATGATAATTGAAAATAACAGGTACTAGTATTTGCCATATTTCGAAAGGGAAGCCGATAGGAATCGAGTTGTATGGAGCCTTCGGCACTGATAGCTATACATGCATCAGAAACACATAAAGAGTTAAGTGAAAACTGCTAGCACCATCTAAGCATTACAAAGTGTACAGTGTAGGTGTGGATGAAGAGTTGCATTGGGTGTGCGAATATGTTATAGTGTTGTTGTGTTGTGTGGTGATTTACTGTATGTATGTCTACTATTTATTTAATTTAGATTTATTTGTTTGTTTTGTTTTTTAATTCTAAGGATTAAATACACTTTATTTATTTATTTGGGTTGTTATTTCATCATACCCCGTTATACGCGAATTTCGCTTAACGCGATTTTGTCCAGAACGCATCCCCCGCGTAGAGCGGGGTATTACTGTAACGTATTTTTATTTAGGAAATGGTTTTTCAGAAACGTATGTCTTTAAGGTTATATTGGGTTCGTAAGTATAGATCTTAAAGTGAAGGGACAAAGTGTGTTTTTATTTCTTAAGCACTGGTCAGACAGAAAGCGTGGCTGGGTGTGATGTTCACGTCGCGTGTTGATCGCGTGTTCTTGGCGTGCGCATTACTATGACAATGTATGGAAGACGACACACAGAAACTGCCACGCTCTCTGTTTGACCAGGCCTTTAGGAGCGGCTTCATTCTTGTACCTAAAAGTTTTTTTTTTAACTTTAGTATGATAATATAATATTTCTGGGTAAAATAAAATACATCATTATATTCTACATCGAATTATCTTAATATATACAATATAAATCTGAACTACTATAATACAAATCAAAAATAAAACAATCAAAGGGCATCAAAAAATTCGTCCGCATCGCTGTCAACAGGAAAAGTGCCCAAAAGGCTGGCAGCATTGCCACGTTGTATGGCAATGGTGCCATACAACGTGGCAATAAATTAATTAATTCGTGCCAGGTAATTTAATTTAAAGTTTTGGATATCAAAAACCCTAAAGATTGACCGGGTTGGAAGATTTTGCGTCATCGCTTAATCTACTTTTTAAGTTAAATCTAAAAAAGATGTTTCTCATAAACTAATAATGGAAATCTCGATAAATATTTATATTAAGTACCTACTGGAAATTCAATTCAATATTAATATTATTTTTTAATGTCGTCATAATCAATTCTAAACAGCTATCTAAGCAGAATATTCCCAAGCTACTTATGCAAAAATATCACTTGTGAGAACAATGTGTGAACCCATTCCGACCTCAAGATAGATAGAAAATAATTAATCAAAAATATCATTTAAATCCTTTTAAGTATCCGGATATTTACCTAATCCGTCATATTTAACATAATGAGTATCAATCACTTAATATCGTACAACTCAAATAATACTCTATGCCATTTTAATAGGAATTAAAATAGCAAATCTCATAAAATTTTGCAAAAAGAAATCTGCTTCTCCAACAATAAATTCTAACCCACCCAAATAAAATCTAAAATTGTAAAAGTATTAAGTATCAAAATACTTAAGAGAAAAATGTTCCATATTTGAATAATACCTAGGGTTGCGCTTCACTACAACAAAGGTAGGGCTGTCCAAAAATTTGCATACTCTTCCACCACAGGCGACTTTTCTTCAGAAAGTACTCTGAGAAGGGGTGACAAATTCAATGCAGTTGTAAAAATGTTATTTGAATCTTAAGCAAATGAAATAGGACTTACATTTAATTTTAGAATTGTAACAATAACCTGGTTTTCCATATTTGCTAATGATGCGTCCTGAATCGCTAAACAGGTTTTGTCTATTTAGTATACGATGCGCGAATCCTTTTCTTTATTTTGTCTAATAACAAATGGTCTACTTTTGTGTAGGGTAAGTATGCAAATTTATAGTTTCGTGAGAAAAAGTGTTGGTAACGTTTCTTTTTAACCCGTGGGTAGCATTTTTTTTGGAACCAAAAAAGTTTATGATATTTGTTGAAAAAATTTACTAAAATTTTTATTCAAAATCAAGCATCTTCTCTTGACATGGATTTGCTGATCACAATCTTAAGTACTTCGAAATTCTTTAGACTAAGGAAGAGTACACTTTTTTGGAGTAGTTATTGGTTTACTTCAGTTATTATCAATACCTTAATTACTTGTATCATGAATGCTCAATAAAATGTTCTGCTGATGGTGGCGTCGTATAGGTCGTCGAGTTCCTTGCTAGTCAGGACTGTTCACTTAACTGCCATGCCAACCCTAAAAGGCATATTCTTCTATTTGTTAGTCTTATGGCCTAAATAGGCAAACTCAATTAATTTAGGTAGCCGTTCAGTCTCGTGCTGTCACTGTCATTTTAAGGCGAGGTGACAGTTTTCTTCTTCTTCCTGCCCTTATCCCACACTAGGTGGGGTCGGCACAACATGTATTTCATAAATCCAGGTTGTTAGAGGTTTTGGCTTATTGTTTTATGACCGGCCGCCTGCCTGACATCAACCCTCCTTGGGAATACTCGTTGCGACGGCGCGCGGGTGACCCAATGTGCTTGCTGATATTATGCACTGGGTCCCCAAATGATGTGCTTGTCAAGTGACAGTGACAGCACGAAATTAACGGCAACTTATAATTGGGTAGCATTTGAGTATTTAACTATAATCTGTATTCTTCTCACACTACCTATATATATTTTTCTAACTACTGTAGTGGAATTGTCATAATCTATTATTATAAAAAGAGTATTCATTAAGTTTTTTACTGGCTCTTCTCCATAGGACCTACCGTTTGGAACCACGCACCTACATAACATAACATCACGCCTGTATTTTCGAAGGGTAGTGCAGAGATGTATAGTAACACCCTCATTTCGCCGTTATGTTATGTCCAAACTCCGGACTACTACTGAAGAATTCCACACGGAAAAACCTAATAACACTTTGCCCGACCTGGGGATCGAACACAAGACCCCACGATCAGCAGTCGCGCTTGCCACCACTAGACCAATGAGGCAGTTCTCTAACTACTGTAGTGTAATTGTCATGATCTATTATTTTAAAAACAGTAGGTATCCATAGTGTTTCTTGTCGGCTCTTCATCATAAGACCTATATTTTAGATCGACGCACCTAGTATTCACATTTTAAAAGAACCTTTAATTTGATCTGCTCTGCCTAGCCTTTTCCCAACTATCTTGGGGCCGACTTCCAGTCTAATCAGATGCGGCTGAATACCAATATTTTACACGCAGCAACTGCCATTAGACCTCCGCAACCCAGTTACAGGGCAATGCCGTTATCCTAGGGTTAAACTGGTTGTCAGACTTAACCTCAATCTTAAATCTGGTCTATTTGAAACATAGAAAAACATTGACTTTGAGATTGAATGTTATGACCTAGAATTAATTTGTATTGTATTTGTGTTGCCGTAGCAACCGAAATATCAATATCATATGATATTTTATAAAATTTATTTTCGCGGATTTTAGTTACATTGAGAAATTGTGAACTATTGTAAACTATTGTACCTACAATATTTGGACCTTATTTCAAAACCGTTTTAATCATTAAAAATATTGTTGTCTACAATCGGAGTTGACTATAAATGTAAAGTCATGGACGTGAACGGTGTTAAAGTCAAGCTTGGTATTTGGGATACAGCGGGACAGGAGCGATACAGAATATTGACATCAAGTTTTTACAGAGACGCTCACCGTGCTATATTAGTTTACGATGTGTCAGAACCAAAGTCCCTAGCAAAACTGAATTAGTGGGTCGAGGAACTTCAAGTATACTCCACCGAGAAGAATAAAGTCTGCTTAGTTGTCGGCAATAAGATAGACAAGCATATCATTTTGGAACCCAGTGTATAATATCAACAAGCACATTGAGTCACGAATAATCCCAAGGAAGGTTGATGTCGGACAGGCGGCCGGTCATAAAACAATAAGCGAAAACCTCTAACAACATGGATTTACGAAATACATGTTGTGCCGACCCCACCTAGTGTAGGATAAGGGCAGGAAGAAGAAGATTGACTTAGAATAGGTCATCATCTCTTCATCACCAGTCTTACCCAATGGACTATCGTTGCTACATTATTTTGCCCCTGTACCCACATAACACATAACTGAAATTCCACATTATCGTTAAACCTCCAAGAATTTGCGAGAAACAACTGTCGGAACAATCAACGGAGCTACTGCTACTAATTGCTACGATTATAATGCAACTGTATTTGCATAACGACTGGTGTCAGTCGCGGTTGTTTAGTTAGCAATTAATTGCAGATGAACGGAATTATTGATGGTAAGAAATATGGTTGCTTATGAGGAAGATGATAATTAAATTGATAATGTACATAGAAGTATAACTTGTCAATTCAAAGAAATGTTTTATGGTTTTCTAAAGGAACCGCAATAGTTTTAGGGAGTAGTTTAAAAGATAGCTTCTAGAAAGATCTAATTGTTGTCACACTGGGTGTAGATACTACAATATTTTACCTGCGAGTATCTGCGCATAAATACTCATAGTATCTAAAGGTATCCCACACGGAAAAGATACAATAATTATGATGGCAGTCGCTCGGTGTAAAAATACTGATATTCAGCCGCATTTGGTTATACTGGAAGCTGACCCCAACATAGTTGGGAAAAGGCTAGGCAGAATATCTGACGAACAGAGAATCTATTGATATTGATCATTGGTATCTTCAGATACTTAACGATAAACTGTAATTATTTGCACCGTGTGTGTCCAGTGATTTCTATGAAGAGTAATATCGTAATATATCCGCTCAGATATAGATATCTTATAGTATTAGCACTAAGTGTAATAGTCTTAATACCTATTCCTAGGAGGAATCTTTAAGCTAATTACAACTAAAATTAAATACACGTTCATTATCAAGTGCACAACTATTATATATTGTTCCTTTATTCATGAGAGTATTTACTACCTTTAAACACGCAACGAAAATCGTATGCGTTGTTGCAGCATGATGCTATAATAGTAGAGGCTGATGGAGACAATATTTTTTTCAAAATTCACCACATACCAAATTCACTAGAAGCGTTGGAGTAACTCATTTTGTAAACGAGGACCTCTCAAAACTTGAAATATCATGTTACGGTAACTTAGAATTGTTTGTAAAACTTGATTAATAAAAACAATAACATCGACACATCTGATACAGATTTTTTTTTAAATCTTACGAAACATCTTCCTGCTCTCCTGTCAGAAATGTAAGCTTAGCATTTAAATAAACCTTATACTAAAATTATATAAAACTAGGACTCACATCAACACCACCATTGTTCCATGGCGGCAGTGCATAATGGGAGGGGTCATGGTGGCCCCCTCCCATGTGCTCCGCCATCACTGACATCCAGTGCACCAGACCCTGGGCCCCGCCGCCGCCGGACGTGCCTGCAATGACCAAGATGATAAGTAACACTGAAGAGATGAAACATGAATTCTAGGAAGATTAATATTTAAAATGCCTTTCTATTATCCTACCACAAAAAGTAAGACAATTAAGATTTTTTTACGATGATAATGTAGCTAGAGATGAGCAAAATAGGAATTGACTAAGATTGATACTGATTTAAACAAGATATTAGACCTAAAAATCCTTCTAAATCTTTGCTCTAATACCCTGACAGCAGAAAGTATATAAAATACTGTGTAGAGATTTAGGGTAGACACAAATATTTAAGAAAATAATTTATGTAAGTCTATTTCCAGTTGACAACATAATATATTATCGTAATGTTCCAAAAACTGTTTTTTAACCCATCCCAATTCCTGAATCGATCCTTCTGATCTACGAAAGTTTCCACACATTTTTAGACAACGTTAAAATTAATAACACCAAGAGAAGTATTAAAACAAACCTGTCGGCACGGCGGCGGGCTGCGCGGCTGCCTGGTCCTGCCCCCCACCACCGGTAACCCCCCCTCCGCTCCACACAAACGCTGACGATGCACCCGCCTTCTGAAACAATACCAAAGACGGTTTAGTCACCTGTTAACACAGTTTAAAAAGTTCATTACAACTACTGCAAAGTACACCGCGACAGGAGATGAGTTATTAATTGATTGAAGAAGAAAATGAATACTACTGTAATAGCCACGATCTTTGAAACGGTCGTACACTATCAAGTACACCGATAGTTGACTCATGAGTCATGACCTGGCTAATACCCGCGCACTGTGTTAGCTTTCTTCATATACAAATGTGTTTCGATATAAGCTTCGTAAACTATCTTTGACAAATAAATCAGAAGTATTATAATATTAAGTATATGTCTATTCAACAAATCAGTAAAAACAAGTATAGTAACACAGTGACTTTTTCACTAATTATATTATTGTTAGTTCTACCGTGGTAGGGAAAGACAACCAACTTTGAAATAGAGAAACACCAATTTAAATCAGAACAGAATTCTAAATAGAAACTAATTTATAATACCAATAACAGAACATAGTAGCCAATTTGGTCTTGTTTGAATTTTCATAGTCAAAACTTCAAGTAATATCACTTTACTAGTTAGAATTGCCCGTAAATCTAACATTATAGATTCTAATTAGTAATTTTGCATGAATGGAAATAAATCCATAATTGAAATTGCAAAATTACTAAAAATTATCATCACACATTTCCAATTACCTCATCCGGCGAATCGGTAACTCTATCACCATTATTTTCATCATCCGAGGCCTCCAGCCCAAATCCATTTGAAAACAGCATATTTCTCGGATAAAGAGAGTAGCATTCAGCCATATTTCTTCTTCTCTTACCAAGACTGGCCAGAAAACTCTTATACAATTGAGTTGGAAGCAAAAATGGAGTATTCTGGAACCCATCTTTAAACCCCAAATTTTGATTTCTAAAAGGATTACTAAAGTCAAATTCTGGAAGAAACTCCTTCTTAATAAAATCTGCTACAGGATGCATGGATAAAGCGTTTTCTGTATAATCCAGTGCAGCAGTTGTATCTTCATTTGGACCATTATTTTCTAGATCACTCGTTTCTGAGTTACCATCACTAGAATTATTGCTATCAATAGGATCCATTTTATTATCATCAGTGTTAAAATCTTCAAATTCCCTCTTCATTTGTAAGTTCATTGGATTCTTCATAAAAAGGTTCGAACTTGTTAACGTCACTGACATTATTGGCACTATTTTACTTATAAATATATCACTATTAACACTAGTGTCTATTATATATTTTTTCGAAATAAAAATAAATATATCTTCGTAATTATGTAGGTATTTATAGGAACTATCGTTGGGTAGGAGGTGCCTGGACCGAAACTAAATAATATTATATATTTTTGGTTTTGTTTTTTCTTCACCCGTTTCAGTTGGTTTTATATTGGAAATTATGTTAAAGATTGTATGATAAATATCTTAAAATCTATTAGTGTCACTGTTTTTTTCGTGTACTTCGTTTTTCAAAGTTTGTTTAGTTATCTTTTCAATTTAATTATTTTTAAAGATGTCATTAATTATTCTTTGGTTTGTAATTAGGTTTAATTATTTAAGAACACAGTTAGTATCTATCTAAATATTGTTTCTATTTAGTTTTTTTTCTTATAAGACTATTATTAACTAAATCCATTGCACGTTGAAACATAAGGGCCGTGTTCCTATGTGCGTATTACATTTTTAAACTAGTGTAATTTTGAATCGTCAAAATATTAAGTCCTATTAGTTCTACATCTATGTCAAAAAAAGTTAAAAGAGAACTGTTTCGTAGCAAAAATAATATTTTCTGCATATTTGTTAAGCTTACTCAGCAAGGAGTGCTTTTTGAATAGACGCGAAGTCTTTAAACTCCTACCCCACCTAGTCAGAAACTAACATAACATAATTAGCCCATTACTGTCTCAGTGCTGAGCACGGGCCTCTTCTCAGAATGAGAAATGTTGAGGCCTTAGTCCACCACGCTGGCCTGGTGCGGGTTGGCAGACTACACACACCATCGAGACCTTTATGGAACCGTCTAAGGTGACAGGTTTCCTCGCGATGTTTTTCCTTCACCGTTAACGCAAGTGATAATCAAATTCTGATCCGCACATGAATTCGAAAAGTCAGAGGGAAAGGCCGAGATCGAAATCAGACCCTCCTGCCTGCAACTGATTTAGAACGGCTTTACGCTGCAGAACCTAACAACACATTTAAATAAAGAACAGCTACGCCTAAATGTCAAAAGTCAACACTGAAAATAAACACCAAAAATGTAGATCAATACATCTCGACTTTATATTTTAGGATTTGGGTCATGGAGGCAAAAATATTTTTGGTATTATAAGGGAGGGCACATTTAGGGGTGGTCTAGGCGAAAGCAGTATTGGTTTAAATAGACCTTGGGAAGAATAAGTTATGGCTGATTAAAATAGCCCTTAAAATTAATTTAGGCGATAGTTTTGATATTCATTTCAAGATTTTATTTGATTTTCTTCTTGGTCATCTAGCAAAGGTTATAAGTTAGACTTATTTTTATTGTAGAAAAGACGTTTGTGATTAATATGTTATCCTGCGTAGTTATGTTAGTACTTATAAGGCAGTAAAATAATTACAGTTAAGAAATTGGTAAATAAGTTACTCAAATATTGAAAGTTTATTGAAAACAAACGGTTATTATAATTAAAGTAGAGAAAAATTATTTAAACGGTACTGTAAGTATAGATGTGTTCGAATGCCAAGTTTTAAGTTAATCAGATATAGTTTATATCTGAAATCAATGAGTATGTTTATATAGGTATATCGGGAAATGTAGATTTACTAACTACAGAACTAAATAGAATTCTGAACTAACGCATTCAATGCCAATAAGAAGAGAAATTCCAATTGCCATACTCTCTATTAATATTTCAGCATGCACGATTTTATATTGAAAGACAAAGTTTTTGTTTTTCCCAATACAAATATCTTTTGATTACTTTCTGGGAAGCCCCGGCAAAGATTTACTGAAATAAAAGTTACTTATTTAAAATTTAAATTGAAAATTTTATAAAAATCTTTATGATCGTTGAGCCTCATCAGTTTCACGAACTATACAGAAGTGTGGTAGGTACTAAACATCCAGCAAGCCTACCAAGAACTGTTGACGTATAGTATCGTGAACGTATCACTAATGTAAGCAACGTATCGCTAATGTAAGCGAATTTTGTATCGAAAATGCAACTGTTCTATAACATATTGGTTTCTTTTTTTGACATGCTGAATTTGTATTAGATGTGAATAAAGTTTTCAATTTAAATAAATAGTATGTGAGAAACGAGTGTTTCCAATTCAAAATTTATAAGAAAATAATTTATAATTCTTAAACAAGCGAAATACACGTTCTCATTATTCAAATATGATCTTCCAGTACATTATTACGTAAAAAATATATTTTAAAGAAACACAGTAGTTATTCTGGTACAGCCCTAGGTCAGGTAGGTGTAACCTAAAAACCTAGTTTTCTTACGAGCTGAGATTTGTGCTCTAAAAGTTTTAAAGTATCTTCACGGATATGTTACCTTTGTGGAATGAGCAGAGATGTTTTTTGTTTTTTTTATGTTTTTTTTTCTTTTCAGATTTTTTTAAGTGCGAATTAGTTTCAAAGTGCCTGCATGATAAATATTAAGAATTTTGTCAGAAATTATATAAGTAATACTCGTTCCAAATGCTTTTAGAATAGGACTGGAGTGCCGTTTGATGTCATCTTAATGTTAAATTCACCCGTTTGTTTGTTTGTACTACACGTAATCATTGCCGTGTAAGGCAGTTCCAAAAGGTCCTATACTAACAGCCTTTGGAACGAATGATATAGGAAAAATCGTTTTTCATTTATGTATTTTTAATGAATAAAGAAGATTCGATGAAGTAATTTAAAAAAAAAATAGTAAAAAAAGTACCAAAAAAAGTAGTAAAAAAATATTTTTCTTGCACTTGTAAGTTTTGCTACCTTCTGAAAAAAGCCAGAGTTTTTTTTGCTATAGGGATGGAAGATACCACAAATCTATATTCTTATAAGTCAAGAAAAGTATGTTTCAAATGTCCTGCACACAGGCTACATAAGTCCTGCAAATGGAACTCTTATAGGTGCACAAAAGCTTTTTATAGATACTGCTACATACAGGCGTCATGTCGTTAAGGGTTGACTCAGACTATAAAAAAAATAGTTAACTAGTACATGGGAGCAAGAATAGTGTATTGTGGAATGTCGTCTTGGACATCTCTGCTCCTCCACATAAAGATCGTGGGGGTATAAGGGTGATGATGTAAATACAAAAATAATAACAAATAATTATAATTTAGGATCCAGGTGGGACAAAGTGTTATTGGGTTTTTCCATTAGGAGTTTCTGAGTAGCAGAGAGTCTGGATTTGTGCCCGGTTAATGGTAATAGGCTCGCCCCCTATTACATGGGACCCTTCGGGAAATAAAAGGTGTGATGTTATGTTATAATTTGGGTAAAAAAAATATCTGTTACTTAGTATTTGACAGCGTCATTAAAAAAATATCTTGAGATCTCTAAAGTATATTGTTTAATTTTAATTATACTTAGTAAAAATAATTATTCATTGTTACCACATTGTATAATCACTTCTTTGTGTATTAACTAGCTTTTGCCCGTAGCGTTGCTTGTGTGAATTTTTTTTCAATCCTTTGGGAAGGAATTTTGAAAAGTCGTTCCTTAGTGGATGCTTCTTTTACAAATAATACTTTTTAATTTAATCTTGACCATAGGTACCTATGGTCAAAATTTCAAGTTTCTAACCAGATGTCAGTCAGTCAATTTCTTCTTTTATATGTATAGATGAGTCAGACAAGACAAATATGAAGCTGTTCCTACAATAAACTAAGTATAGAAAAGTCTGTAACTTGACATTTTACGTTAGACAAAAGAGTAGTTTGCAACCTCCATTTAAATGATTGGACTATCTAATCAGAAATGCATGTTTAATCCTGGTAGAAAATAAATTGTAGTGCTGCAAAATAATGTCCTTGACCTCGAAATACTAACGAAGGTCTAATTTCCTTTCTTATTAGATATGTATCGGTTTTAACGGAGTTGAGAAAAGTTTACTATGTGCATACGGATTTCGTCTTTAATCCTAGAACGTTAATGAATGAATTTGCATGAAAGAGGATGTCGGATTGGATGTTATGTAAATGTGTGATGAGATTAGTGACCTTGAAATGCAAATGTTTACAGGAGGAAAAATAAAGTAGTAAAAATATTATAATTGGCAAAATTATGTCTGTGAAAAATTATTATACATGGTGGTAGCTATTTTAAAATAAATAAATAAATATAGAATTAAACAAAAATGACAAAAAAATTATAATAAATTGTAATTCTAAAAACAGTCAACCATTTAATTTGCAAATCCTTTAAACTACGCGAATTAAAAAACTAACATGAAACACAAGGAGTATCTGTAATCGAATATTTTCCTTTGTCTACATAATATGCCATTGAATGACGTCATAACCGTTTAGTATCACAATACGAAACGCAATTCATTAAAATGGTCGTCAACGTCATAATTATCGACGCTACACATCGAACGTGCAATAATAATGACACAAAAATGCCGCGAAATTATTTTACAACACGCGAACGCTTCTAAAACGCCATCTTTACACACAGACAGTCCTAACGCACACAGACACACACTCATTAACGTACACATTTACTTCACTAATGCACGTGTCGCCGCTTATTAACTTAGTTAACAAGTGCAATCAAACTTTCAATTAAGAATTAATCCGTCGTTTAATTATTACCGAATCAAGGCACTAAACGCTTGGCGCGAACGCCTTAACCGTTTTTTTTTCGCGCGCTCTTTTTGTCACATTATTCGAATTTTAAACGCGTTTTTTACACCGCGAAACGGGTGAAGAATTCTTTTGAGTGCACGGCCGGCGTAGCCGATCGATTTGAGTTTAAAAATAAAAAAAAGCTTCTCTCGTATCAGTTATCGTTTTCAATTTTCATAGTTTTGTTTTTAATTTTTATTTTGTGTTTTAAATTTGAAATTTTAGAGGACGAGTAGACTTTACCGCGAGGTATTCGCTGTGGAACTCTTCCCGTGAGGTTGCTGCAAGGAAAAGCATTTTCCCAACACATGGAAGGTTTTCTTCAGTTCACGTCGTGTGTGGGTGTGTATGGTTAGGTTCGAGCATGTGTGTGTGTTCAACTTGAGGCGGCGAGCGCGTGTGTGCGACAGGTTCCGCGTCTGTGTGAGTATTTTATGACTCTGAGTGCATCCCTTTCGAGCTGCATGCAATTTATATGTGTGCATTTTATTTTTTTTCTAAACGGCGCGGTTCCGTGTGTATGCGAGCGAACTACTCATGTATGGGTGCTCTGTTTTTTCGGTTCCGCTGATAGGATTTTCGGCTTTATTTTTTTGTAGTTAAGGGTGATTTTAGGGTGTATATAAGAAATGTATTTTTCAGTTTTATATCGCCGATATGAGAATCGCGGATAGCAAAGAAAATGTAGAAGGAATAAAAAAAACCGTACATCGTACGTTTTCAGGTAGACACATTTTTCTTTAACCCATTTATAGGAAGTTTCATGTGTATGTGTGAGCTTGCATCTAGGGGGTGGGTGCTCAAAGGGTTGAGGGGGGTGGGGGGTGAACATATAAAAATGATAACGCATCGCAAGACGGCTGCTTTTATGGTATTTCTTTATTTTTTAATGTTTTTTTTATTGAAGCGACGAGTAGACGGGATATTTTTCATGTTGGTTATTTTAAAATTTATGTTTATACTTTACTTTTAGAAAATAATGTTCTGAAACGATCTATAGGAATATCTAACACTGTAATGCATTTTGCGGTGTTTCTACCGGTTTTAAAAATATTGAAACCATAGTCTTCTTCTTTTCGTGTGGTTAGTGACTAACCTGGTGTCAGAGTTTATGCCGCCCATGGGCCTCTGACTTGGCTTCACATGCCGTCGAGAAATATCTCTCAGGCATGCCGGTTTCCTCCCGATGTTTTCGTTCACTGTTTTTAAGCAAGTGATAATTATACAATACGCACATGAATCCGAAAAGTCAGAGGTGCGTGCCTTGGGTTCGAACTTGGCAGTTCGACGGTCACACCACTAGGCTATCGAACCATAGTTCAAAGCTGTTTTAAACGGTTTTAATAAGCTTGTCTTCGTATATTTCTTTGATTCAAATCTTGCGACAGATTTTTCATCTACTTCTGCCTAACCGATTCTCCTGAAACTTCGCACACAAATTTAATTCCCATGACAATATAACATTATAATAATTTCAACCTCCAATCCTCAAATCCTGATGCTGCAAAGTACTGCAAGATAAAACCGTTAAACTTAAATGTTATTTTTAGGGATTGTTATTTAATAATAAGTAGGTACATAATAATGATGCACAATGTATTACTCTATAAATTTTCTCTCTCTCTATAAACTCTTTTTAATTTAATTAAATATTTACCTACCTACCTACTTAGTAGTCAGCGTGAACATTTTACGTAATAACTAACTATAGTCGGACCGTTAATTCGATGCAGTAACTTGACAGTTCAAAGCAAAATAATGATCCCATACTAAAACTAATAGTGTTGGGTAGTGAACGATTTTAAGAAAATAATGAATACGAAAAATAGTTCAATTTAAACAAATATCTACAAATTGTTTGTACCTCTTCACGATGCTGTTCTCTTAGACCCAAATTGACTGATAGAGAATGCCTTATGACATCAAGTCCGCATTATGTACCACAATAAATAAATAATTAACCTTGTGTTTAGTTATTTGACGCTTTAAAAATGTCATATCAGTAGTTACTAGTGGTTACGGCTATTTTTAATAGTGATATATCGTGTTTTGATCCTCAAGTTATTAAATTCAATTAAAAGTATGCACATAAGTACATTATTAAGTTCATTCGATTTCATTCATTCTTTTTTTCAACTCACTACCTTTTTTTGTCATAAACTGGTATCCCTCTAACTGTCAAATTACTGCATCGAATTAACGGTCCGACTATTATAATTAGAAACAGTCGGAATTTACAAAGAGTACATAACTTTTAAGTTGTCCATTACATATTTACTAATACCCAGTTCCTATATCCAGAAACCAATCGTTTAACCTTCTAATAGTAGAAGTTTCATTCAATCTTAATGCCACTCTTCTTCCAGAGTAGCTAATTTTATCAGTAGGTACTACTAACGGATAGAAAGTTCTACGCTACGCTTCATTATTGGTAATAGAGATAGAAATCGTAGCTTTGACGAATAACGGTTGGTAAGTTATGGGAACCTGGAAGTGTACATCGATAATAACAATTAATGGCTGTATATTAGCTAGAAAATAATTTAAAAAATAATTTTCCATGGTATACAACGTGTTCGTCAAACGGTTTAAAATTTTATATTTTCTTAAATAATACCTACATTCGATATCCTAGTATAAACAAAATAATTAGGAACATCCCTCAAAAGGTATGCCCCAGGTGAGGATCGAACTCACGACCTTAAGATTATGAGACTTACGCGCTGCCTACTGCGCTACTGAGGCTATGGAGTCCTGCGACGAAACAGATTACGTCATTCGTGGACGCCATTTTGTTTTCCTCGAATATAAAAACAAATGAAAAGAGGATTTAATGGAAAGGTTGGAGGGCAAGCCCAAATACAGTATAGAAAAAAATAAATTAAGCCGTCTACACATTGTCCATCCGTGCATTTTGCTGTTCACCAAGCTTACGTACTACAGTTTTGCGTCATGCATCGTGCATGGGCAGACTGCATGGATGGACAATGCGTAGAGGTTTACATATACAGCATGTCTGGTGAGTCGCTTTACATCCGAAAACCATGAACTCTGCTAATCATTCTGTACAACTTTTACTATGGGACAGATTCGGAATTCGTGAATAAAATCAGCGTGCACACAAAATAATCAATGTTGTTTAACTAAATGTATGGAACAGCAGATGTTTTTTCCACGAATTCATAGTTTGTCCAATAGTACAGTCGCGGAACGAAAATGTTATACACCTTAAGGTCTATATTTGCTTGCACAGTGCAAGAAATGAACTATTTTACCGACTACGTATTGCCAACACTATAGAAAAGAAAATACTAGTATTTTTTGACAGGATATTATGGTGACATGGCGACAGACAAGTAATGCCAATCTATTTAATCATCGATTTGATTGATGTGATGGTTTTTACAACAAAACTCCTTAAACCAAATCAAAGACATTACATGGCACTAATACGTCATAATGGAGGCAAAAGGCAATTTTGATCTTTGCTACCCAATAATTAAACATAATTTTCCATGCATTGGTCTTTTACGTTCAACAGTTTGAAAAGGTTACATGTGCCCGCGAAGTGGGAAAGGAATGTATTTGAAAACTGACGAACCTTATCATTCCCCAACAATGAGCCCATAAGAGGTTTTGCGTTATTTCAATTACAACTTGTATATACTAGGTGTAAAAATACCCTTAACGAAGCCGAAGTCTACGTATACTGTAGAGCAAACTAAGTAACATAAAGCAAAAATAATTGCTGGGAAACGACTTTTTTGGTATTAAAAACAGCTTTTAAATGTAGCGCGCAATGTAAGCGCGCGCGCAGCACACTGTGCCTACATTTCGAAAATGTTAATTATGTTTGTAGGTATAGAAGAATGTTTAGTAATAACATTTAAACTTAGTTTTCGTGAAAGACGTTCAAAAATATGGTGGCTTTAACCTTCAATATCTCCATAACCAGTCGTTTCCCAGGTATGGCCTAATACCAAAAAATCTTCGTAATGATAGGAAGAATACGTGGCTCTCGGCTTCGTTAAGAGTATTTTTACACCCGATATTTTTACCTGTATGATTTTACATTTGTTTCCATTATCTTCCAAAACGATGCAATGGGTCAGTGGTGTTAATATTACATTATTGTATGAAGCGGTCAAAAATTAGGTCACAGTAAAATTAAACCTCATTCGCAACAAATATGGTTGAAAGTTGAAGATTTGAGTGTTTGTTCTTGAGATTACTTACTAATATAATGGTGACCGTCTTCCTGCTAGGTATCGACATTTACAATTAAGACTGTTCTGTCTAGCCTTTTCCCAACTATGTTGGGGTCAGCTTCCAGTCTAACCAGATGCGGCTGAATATCAGTATTTTACACGGATCGACTGCCATCAATCCTCCGCAACCCAGTTACTGGGCAATGCCGATATCCTAAGGTTAGACCGGTTACAATTAAGACTATGAAAGCTAATTTCAAGCGAGACTTTAGAAGAACTCTTGGCTTGTCTTGCTAGCAGTTATAGCCTACTGATTGAATGCTTGCCTTTCATGGAGGGAGTCTGAATACAATCCTTGCCTGCACTGCTGACTTTTCGAATTCATGTGCCGATTAGAATTTGATTATCACTTGCGTTAACGGAGAAGGAAAACTACGTGAGGAAACCTGCACACCATAGAGAGCTTCAAAAAGTTCTCTATGGTGTGTGTAGTCAACCAGGTAGTCCACCAGGCCAACGTGAACGAAGGACTCAACCCTTCTCATTCTGATAAGAGGCCCGTGCCCAGCAGTGGGACAGTAATTGGCTGATTATGAGCCAATATGAGAGTTATTGAGATTACGAGTGTATTTCGCATCATATTTATTTATTTATTGGCTTACCTACAACTGTTACACTGAATACATAAAAAAAATACAAGTTACAGAAATTTTGACTTAGTGTACAATATTATGCGGTAAACACAAAGAGCATATTCTTACAACCAGATCTTTTACCCCGTGTGGGGACGGTTTAGAATATAAAGCTTCCTCACCGCACGCTGGGAATAGACGCGTGTTGTAACATACAATAAAACCCTGCCCGCTTGGTAGTAAGATCTATACGGTCCGCCTGGCTAGCTACCACCCTCACATTAAAGTCCAGCACCAAGCAGTTTACTGTGTTCCATCGTGTGTATGTGAGAGCCAGAGCGGTATAGGGGACTCCCTCTATATCTCTGTTCCTTGGATTCGTGTGCTCCATCTTAGACCCTGTCTGCGCTTACTATCAAATGAGACAACGGCCAAACGCGAACAAGTCATCATCATCATCTCCCTGCCCTTATCCCACACTAGGTGGAGTCGGCACAACATGTATTTCATAAATCCATGTTGTTAGAGGTTTTGGCTTTTTGTTTTATGAGAGGCCGCCTGCCTGACAAGTCAAGAATAAAAAATAAAAAATACTGGTTGTACTATTTTTCCAATTCTATTAAAAATGTTGTATCTTTGTCATGGTTGTATCTTTTATTAAAAGAAATCCTTGATCTGGGCCACACTGCCTATACATTTTAGATAGGTGTGTGTACATTGCAAGTATGCAGTGGACCTGAAGGCAATTTTATCTCAGAAAGAAACAGGTTTGGTAGTATATTTTCTGGATAAAAAAAGCACCTCATTTCTACTTCTGGGTGTGTTAAGGTCAGCCTTAACACACCCAGAAGTAGACATGCGGTGCTTTTTAGTGGTCAGCCACTCATGAGCTACTACAGGCCTGGTCAAACAGAAAGCGTGGCTGGTGTGATTTTCACGTCGCGTGATGATCGCGTGCTCTTTGCCTGCAGATGACTATGACAATGTATGGAAGACGCCATACAGAAACTGCCACGCGAAGCCTGGCGTGAATTTCACACCCAGGCACCGCTTTTTGTCTGACCAGGCGTTAAAAGTACCCTGCGGGCGGCGAGTTAGGGGACCCGCCGCCCGACCAGTAACAGGCCCGAGAAGGCGCGCGCTGTAATCCGTGCGCGCTTCTCAGAAGGATGTGGAGCAAGGCCCCACAGAGGAGAGATCCGCTGAGGGTTGGCGGACCGGGACCTGCCGGGGTTGCGTTGCATGCTTTTGCGAATCCCGCGACCCCGGCCGTACGGTCAGGAGAAGGAACACCGTTGGTTTTTAGCCGGTAAGAGTCCGGCAGACCCCCTCGCCTTCCCCGGGCGAGGGACATCCATGAGGATTCTCAAACGAGAAAAAAAAAAAAAGCAGGCCCGTATTTATAAACAGTTCTCATTCAGAGATCTCTCTTAAGTGTAGCTTTCATAAGACTAAAGAAGTATTTTAAAAAAAATGAAGCTGTCGTGGGACATTTTGTAAACAAAACTGGCCGAATCAAACCGAAGGGAGCCGACGAGTTACGAACGTCTGCCGTCGCGAGCATCGCCATGCAACAGCCGCTCTCACACCCGTATCGGCGCGTTAGATGTTTCACATCAAAAAAGTTGTCAAATGTATGGAGTTCTACTTTTTGGCAGCTGTACTGTTTATTAATACGGGAGGGGCTCGTGGCTAATTACCTACCGCGCGGATTATACGATTTGTGCCGCGGTCAGTCTGTGGATGGGTGACCGTTCGATACACATCGAGACTCCTCCGTGCCTCGGAGAGCACGTTAAATAGTCGGTCCCGGGTGTTATACAAATACCTATGACAGTCGTTAGGGGAGGTCAGAAGCCCAAAAAGACTGATAACCGGTCTTACCTTAGAATATCGGCATTGCCCGGTAACAGGGTTGCGAAGGTCTGATGGCAGTCGCGCTGTGTAAAATACTGGTATTCAGCCGCATCTGGTTAGACTGGAAGCTGACCCCGACATAGTTGGGAAAAGGCTAGGCAGAAATGTTTATTAATACGGGTTTTAGTGGCCCATGGTGTGGTCAGCTTAAAAGGACCAAATCAGATGGCCTAGCACGTCCTACTGTGATAAAACATACCTACATAATATGTAACCGATTTTGTCGCATCTCTCATACAAAATTAGACAGAAGCTAAAAGTTTAATGAATCAAGGAGTGCATTAAAAATGTTAGTAGTAATACTGCCCTCTTAATCAAAAGGGCAATAAGTAGTGAATTTTGCTAAAAAAAAAATTGTCTATTACCCAACCTAAGGAAGTTCAAAAACACTATAAAAATACCCTAAAATCTATCATCAGGGGTATAAGGGAATCCCTCTATATCTCTATTCCGTTTTTTCGTGTGCTCCATCTTAGACCCTGTCTGCGCTTACCATAGGGTGAGGCTAGGGTCAAATACGACAAAGCCTTGAAATAAAAAAAATACTACCATTCATCAGTTTACATTTCAAGTCACATGCCGTCGAGAAATATCTCTCAAGTTTCCTCACGATGTTTTCCTTCACCGTTTTTAAGCAAGTGATAATTATACAATACGCACATGAATCCGAAAAGTCAGAGGTGCGTGCCTTGGGTTCGAACTCGAGACCTATGATTTGACTATCAGACGGTCACACCACAATATTATTACTGATATATTGAGATCAGTTATTAATACATATTATCACGCCTTCTATACCTCAAAGGGTTCGGCAGAGGTGTTTTAGTACACCAGTTGTTAATGTCGGCCATTAATACCCTCTTTCCGACTAACCATGGTAGATACTAGCGACTATGCATTGCAACTATCAATGAGAAGATCCACGTGTACCTGGACGTTCACGGTCTGACATAATAGACACTCAAAATACTCAAATGTAAGTCTCCGCACAATACATCGACCCACTCAATTTTCTTGACACAAGAGTAAAAAAACTTCAAGAAGCATATGTACTGAACCTATATGTATATAGGAAAAATATAAAATACAGCTACTAAAAAATATATAAAAGCTACAAAAATATGTTATTCTCAAGACTAGTACACACAGGTGGTGTTTGTGTGTGTGTGTGAGATTTTGGTGTATGTGTTTCGGGCTACAGATGGGAATGGAGTCGACTTTTTTTATTATGTTTTAATACAGATTTTTGACACTATCATTAGCTTATTTAATGCTGCCGTTTTTTGTTTGATGTGCGGATGAAACAAGCGTATTTCTTCTTCTTCTTTAAAAAAAACGTTGCCCCACACTAGTAATTCTCCTGCATCGTAGGTGCGTTTACAAATACAATCACCAACGTGTCGTCAAACTAACTCTTCTTCTTCTTCTTCCTGCCCTTATCCCACACTAGGTGGGGTAGGCACAACATGTATTTCATAAATCCATGTTGTTAAAGGTTTTGGCTTATTGTTTTATGACCGGCCGCCTGCCTGACATCAACTCTCCTTGGGAATACTCGTTGCGCCGTCGCGCGGGTGATCCAATGTGCTTGCTGATATTGTGCACTGGGTCCCAAAATGATATTATGCTTGTCAGTCTTATTGCCGACAATTAAGCAGGCTGTGTTCTTCTTGGTGGAGTATACTTGCAGTTCCACGACCCACTCATTCAGTTTTGCTAGGGACTTTGGTTCTGACACATCGTAAACTAATATAGCACCGTGAGCTTATTTGTAAAATTTTTATGTCAATGTTCTGTGTCGTTTGTCGTCAAACTAACTAACGTCGTTTATTTATTCTCTTACAAGAGAAACAGTAATTTTGACCTTTATTATGCTATAGTAACAATAACAGATTCGCTCATTTTCAAGTTGGATTATAATCTTATTAGAAACAGAGTTAAGATCTTATCTCATGCAGAAAATCTTAATGTAGTCACTAAAGCCTGTTATCCAAAGGTTTATAGGAGTTATGATGGCTATTTCACTTCTATTAATAATTAATAACTGTTTATAATATTGTTCCTGATCTTACTGAAGTGCAGCTAGATAAGCTTGAGCGACTCCAAAACTTTTGCATCAGATTCATATTTGGTTTACGCAAATATGATCATGTTTCCGAATTTCGCGTCAAGCTCAAGTGGCTGCCAATCCGCCTTCGCCGGAATGCTCATATATTATCATTGCTTTACAGTGTTTTGTTCATCCCCGCAACCCCCCCTTATCTCAAGGAACGTTTTAAGTTCCTTCATGACACTCATACTAGAGACTTAAGATCATCGGAAAATTTGAGACTTTCGATGCCCTCGCATTCTACCAAATTCTATGACAAATCGTTCACAGTCCAAGCTGTACGTTTGTCGAATGCGTTGCCGATGCCAGTAAGACAAGCTCAGTCACTGGATTCTTTTAAAAAATTAGTTAAAGATCATTTCTTCTTTCAACACGTTTCTAATTCCTCATAGATCATCAGTCTACCTTGTTTTCCCTATCACATAATTATATATCATATATATATATTACAATATATATATATATATATGTGTAAGTATTATATCTATGTATGGTGTGTAGTATATTTTTTTGCAGCAGTACACCATAGACTACCCCGCCTACCTTATTCATTGACTCTCTGTTCATCCAAAGGGTGTCTGGTAGATATCGCTTTCAGCGATAAGACCGCCATTGTACCCTTTAATGTTTGTTATTTTATAAGAGCTGTGTTACAATTTTGGTGTACAATAAAGTATATTCTATTCTATAACTTGTAAAATTTTGAAATCTTGTCGCACTGCGAGATAACAATAGGATATTATTCTTGCTTGACACATAACCACGACTTAATAACAATAAAGGAAACTATTACATAATTAGCAATTATTTTTATTCACATTAGAGCCTAAATCACTTGAAATAAACAGCAAACGAACTGCCTATTAATTAAACATTAAATACAAAAAATAAAAAATAGACGGTTTTATCTTGCAGATCCCCTGCACCATCAGGATTTGAGGATTGAAGGTTGAAATTATTATAATGTATTGCCATGGGAATTGAATTCGTGTGCGAAGTTTCAGGAGAATCGATTAAGCAGAAGTAGTTGAAGAATCTGTCGCAAGATCAAACAAACAAATATATCAAGTGAAGTTATTAAAACAGTTTAATAACATAAAAAACCGGCCAAGTGCGAGTCGGACTCGAGCACGAAGGGTTCCATACCATTATCTATAAAAACGGCAAAAAATCACGTTTGTTGTATGGGAGCCCCCTTAAAAAATAATTTTATTCTGTTTTTTAGTATTTGTTGTTATAGCGGCAACAGAAATACATGATATGTGAAAATGTCAACTGTCTAACTATCACGGTTCATGAGATACAGCCTGGTGACAGACGGACGGACGGACAGCGGAGTCTTAGTAATAGGGTCCCGCTTTACCCTTTGAGTACGGAACCCTAAAAAAGATAAAAATATATGAGCTAAGTTAACATACTACGTCATAGAATATGGCTTGAGTGAAATAATTTGTGATCATAAACCTGTAACCATCAATCACCGAACAGGGTCCCCTTATAGATCGCTATGATGAACACTTTACCCTTTTTTTATCGTTGCAAAATCCTCATGGATATCCCTCGCCTGGAGAAGGCGAGGGGGTCTGCCGGACTCTTACCGGCTAAAAACCAACGGTGTTCCACCTCCAGACCGTTCGGCCGGGGTCGCGGGATTCGCAAAAGCATACATCGCAACCCCGGCATGAACACTTTACTCTTCTTAACTTAATGATAATGAAGTCACTTCTTTTGACCTACTCCAAGCTTGTGTCACTTCCTACCTTTTCTGCTGCCAAGCAGCCTTGCTGTGGTTCGGTTTGAAGGGTATTGGTGCTGGTGAAATAACAGCACATGAGACTTTTACATTTTTTTCTCTACGGTTGGCAACGCACTAGCAGTCCTCCATATCTGCTTATAGTGGGACGCATTTTCCCACTTGGGATACTATATTGCAGCGTTTCTCATTAGCCGAGTCGCGACCCGGTACCGGGCCATTAAAATAAAATACCGGGTCGCAACATTCCCGCCTTGTTTTAAAAATATTACCTACTAGCTTTTACCCGCGGCTTCGCTCACGTGGAATTAACATGATGTTTTTCCAAGACCAAAAGTAGCCTATGTTACTCTCCATCCTTTCAACTGACTCTATGCCGAAAATCAAGTCGATTGGTTGCTTAGTTAGGGTGTGAAGGAAGGACAAACAAACAAACAAACACACTTTAGCATTTATATTATTAAGTAATATAATATTAGTAATGTATTATCGATCGACGCATCGTAAATATTCGTAAGCGTGTAAGTATGTAGTACTAATAAAACCTTTTTACTATTAATAAATGTGTATTCTTTTACCTAATGGAACCAGCTTGGGTTTAAAAGTGTTAAGTGGGTCACGAAGGGGCAGTGTGAAAATTACCGCGCCATGGCAGAAGAATGTTTGGGAAACACTGCTATTTTGTATTGAAACCAAGATACCAATTCTTATTGGAAATCCTACAACCACTGATAATTCCAATAAAGCACTTGGAATCCATAAGTTTGATTTTAACGAAGTCTGACATCCGGTCTAACCTCAAAATATAGCATTGCCAAGTAACTAGGTTGCGGAGGTCTGATGGCAGTCGCTCCGTGTAAAATACTGGTATTCAGCCGCATCTGGTTAGACTGGAAGCTGACCCCTACATAGTTGAGAAAAGGCTAGGTAGAACGATAATAAGGAAGTTCCCAAAATATTAAAAAAATTTCACATCAATATTGTAAAAGAATCTCCACGCCTTTCTCTAGTAGTTATTCCTAGACCAAATAGGTGATGTTGAGTATGTGTGTGTATGCACCTTTACGTAGAAAGCACTAACATTGATGTTAGAAGTAAATACTAAAACTAGATGTGGCCTTAATAGTGGCACAGTTAAAAATAATGTATGAGACTACGCTCTTTATATTATGTTCTAAGTTAAAATTGTCATTTTTTACGAAGTACCCTGTTGACAGGCAAGGGAAACTGAGATTTCTAATTGTTATTTGCTTAAAAAATTGTTTGGCTCTTAAGTACGCTCTTAATAAAAATGTATCTTTATTTTATCAAGTGGATAAGCCACAGTTTTATCCTGTTCACAACACACTTGGAAGCAATGAATTCGGGTCTAGCCAACATAAGCCAAAATATCTCGGAAAATATTGTGAAACATTGTTTAACATTTTAACTTTGTGTTGTTTATGTTGGTGACCTAGATTCATTGCTCCCGAATAGACTCCCTCAGAGTAGTGACATAGGCACGTCACGAGTGAAAAAAATTGGTAGAGGTACGTGCCATTGTTTAAAGCCATAAAAGATAAATGATTTTCTTTCAATTATCGTTGTTGTTGCTGTAACTATTTTAGTACGTTTTATATGACAGCATACAGACGTAATTAAACAACGCCAACGAGCGATGCTCGATACCGCTAAAAACCACATTTAACCGGATTCGTTCTATACAAAGTTTGATCAAATTCAACAAATGACGAAGGTTATTGGCCGTCGTTGGCTAGGTGTCTACGCTGCATAACAGCGGCTAAACGATTAATACCTATCAAAGTCACTTGGTGGCCAACAACGGCCTGCAGATGTCAAAACGTAACAAATCCTTTTAGATTTTACATGCGAAAACTAACCTCTGACCTACTGTCTCATCCAGCAAGATCCATAAACTACTACGCTACATCCCTGTCTACCCACACACGGGCTTGCATGTATATGGCACAGCGAACCGAACTCATATCGTACTTACGCCCTTATACTGCGCAAGCTTGAGGATACACTTCCTTGCAAAATAAGTGATCACAGAAATAATCTCAAGAAAAAAAAGAAGCAAAATATTAATTTATTATTAAGAGTTTGTCGACACGTTTGGTGCAGTGGCTGAGCGATTGGCTTCTGCGCTACGAGTCGTGGGTTCGATTTCAACACGGAACAAATATTTGTATGGCCTACAAATAGTTGTTCCGGGTCTGGGTGTTTGTGCATGTGTAGATGTGTGTCTGTAAACGCAACCACGATACAGGATAAATCCTAGTGTGGGCCAACGTTTTTATTTTAAGACTAAATAAAGTATCTAGGTATCATTATTAAATCAAGTGTAAATGAAGAATAACGTTCTGTTGATTCCGTGTTGATCACATCTTTGATTAACAGTGGCAGTTCCAAATCTGTACAACGCTTAAGGATTTTTTTACCGTTCATCTTGTGAGGACAGGTTAGAAAACTAAACTTCCTCACCGCACGCTAGGAATAGATGCGTGTTGTAAAATTCAACATAACACAGCACGCGACGTGGTAGGATCTATACGGTCCGCCTGGCTAACTACCACCCTCACATTAAAGTCCGGCGCCAAGCAGTTTACTGTGTTCCGTCGTGTGTATATGAGAGCCAGAGGGGTATAGGAGAATCCCTCTATATCTCTGTTCCTTGGATTCGTGTGCTCCATCTTAGACCCGGTCTGCGCTTACCATCAGATGAGACTAGGGCAAAACGCAACAAAGTCAAGAGTAAAACAAAATAAAAAAAATACATTATATTTATTCAATTTTTACATATCCTAGAAAGAAACCACACGCACGTATTTTTCTTCAATAATAAATCTATACGTCTGTTCATTAATTTATAACGCTTAAAATTGCGTGAAACGCCTGCAATGGATACGATGCGTGTTCTTAACATGATAACTGTTTTTCTTACTTTTTGTTATCACCAATTAACATCACAAATTCAGTGATAACGAGGAATCTCCGCCATTCTCGTGAAAACCGTTCTCGCTATACACATTTTTGTATTGTATTTACTGCGAATTTCTAATAGAAAATGTATGAAATTCAATAAAATGTTTTATCAGAATAAAATTTTTAACGTTACAATCCAATTGATGTTTTTTATTGGGTCTTCCCAGTTTGGTAAAGTTTATTTTTTAGTGATAGTGGCGGTAATCGATTCAGCAATGCCGTGTGGTCTTCAGTCAAGAATTGACAACCAACTTTCTTCTACGTGTAGAATTTGATTGACAACATGCGGCTGCAGGATTGTAATTATATGACAGAGGTATCACACGCCCACTGATACTATGTACTGATAAAGTTGTAATTATTGTTTTTCGCGATTTTTCTGTTCTGTGTAACTATAACATGATTTTGTTTTTTTTTTATGATATCAAGCATCGTTCATTCTACTCTATCTTTTGGGATTACCTTAACATAATCTGCCTGTACTATGAGTAGAATAAAATTAACAATTTAAACTCATGGTTTAATTTTTCTCATCACCTTTCTAAACCCATTGGGGTCTCTTCGCAAAAATAATATTTTAATTCCAATCTAAACTGAAAAAAAATCCCAAAAAACCCAATCATGGCCAATTAAAGTGTCCCGAACTGTAAATGGAAAGCCCCGTACGGTCAGAAAACACATAAAATATTCTATGAATTTATTTCAGAAGGTTTTCAGTGAAATTGCAAAACTGAATAAACTCCAGTTTTTTTTTTCATTCCGTATATATTTTTTTCCTTCAAAAGCTTTTCGACTTCGTTGGGAAAGAACGATTTTCTTATACAAATATACATTTTCTTATGTGAAACCATATTTTTCTTACTGCATAGTGTTTTTGATTAAAATTCTGTAAAAAATGGGTTAAAAAGTTTCTGAACTGTTTTGCAAAATATTTTTTGGTACCTTGCGCATATATTTTAGTAAAGAGAGAATGAGATCATGAGAGGCAACTTAGGTAACTACACGACTTAATGTGCAACAGCATCTATCTGCACATCAGTAGCATCATTCTCCAAAATCTCGCTAAGATTGGAAGCTGTCAAATGGCAGTGATGGGAAAGGTACAAGGTACACTAAGAGACTGGGACACCATGTGTACCAAGCACAGAATGGTCAACGATCAAGTCGGTTCCTCGAGCGGTCAAGATGGTGTACCAAGCCGCAGGATCACATGGCTGCATACACCAAATGTATGTCATCCTTATAACTAGATTATTGCTTATTCAATATGGTTTACAACGAATGTCACCCCCTTCTTTTCGTGAGGGTCATTCTAATGGATTTTATTTTAAGAAGATGACCAGCACCATCTTTCTCTTTGAAGAGCAAACTGCGATCATCAATTTGTTTACCAAGAGTGGTTTTAAAGGCTACTTACTATCCTTTGTAGTGGTCCTTGGTGGCCATGTTTAGCAGTGAACGTTGACGGGCCGATGTGATGATGATGATGAGGAGGTGGAGGTTCCTGTTCAGCGGTGGGCATTTACGAGATTACAGGTTGAAAAAAAATATTTTTTTTTGCTTGCTCTATCTTGTTTTGCTGACGCTACCGCCTATCTCTCTTACTATAACTTATAGTTTCGGATAATGCATTAGAGAACTTCTTTATGGGACGGAATATTCTCGTATACGTAATATATATTTTATATTTATCGCTTATTTTATAACGGCCATTATATTTAATATTTTGTATTTAGATAAACTTGGGTTTGGACAAAGAGTGAGGTCTTCGGTTCCATTTCTAGGTTGATGCGGTGAATGCACCAGCGAATCCCACGATCAGGTCTTCGGAGGAAGATTGTGGTGGTTTTAGTCGGTGACAGTCCGCGACGTAACCCTCTGCCTTCTCCAAGGTGGAACTGATGCATGTAGATTTCTTCACGTAAAAAGAAAGTTTCTATAATAATTCTCAGTTGGAGAAACTATGTATAAGCATAATCAGCCTATTACTGTCCTACCGTTGGACACGGGTCACTTCTCAGAATGAGAAGGGTTTAGGCCTTAGTCCACCACGCTGGCCTGGTGCACATTGGCGAACTACACGAGCTGGTGGCTAATTAACAACCGCGCCGATGATACGATTTACGAGGTTAAGCTGCACTTGCCACGGCCAATCCGTGGATTGGTGACCGTTTGTTACGTCGTCATCCATGCCTCGGAGAGCACGTTAAACCGTCGTCGGTCCCGGATGTTATACAAATACCTATGACAGTCGTTACGGAAAGTCAGAAGTCCGAAAGTCTGACAACCGATTTAACCTTGCGGAGGTCTGATGGCAGTCGCTCCGAGTAAAATACTAGAATTCAGCCGCATCTGGTTAGACTGGAAGCTGACCCCAACATAGTTGGGAAAAGGCTAGGCAGAACAGTATCTAGTAGTTTTCTCTAATTAGGCATTTTGACATTTTGTACAAAATAAAATATATTATAGGCGGCTACAATAAAGACATAGTCCCAGCTGCTTCCCGTGTATGATGCAAAAGTCAGGTAAGGGGAAAAAGGTCACTAATTAACCCTAATATTATGTCTTCTAAGTACTTTTACTCTAGTAATTATATACTAACATGACGATGAAGTCATTTTGTTAGAATATAATTATAAAAGTAAAATAGATGCGTGGAGTGACAAGAACGGATAAGATAAGGAATGAGTATGTTAGAGGAAGTTTGAAAGTAGCGCCAGTGACTGAAAAGTTGAGGAGTATGGTATAGATAATTATTTTATAAGGCGAACCCAATAACACTTTGCCCGACCTGTGAATTGAAACCAGGACCTCACGATCAGCAGTCGTGCTTCCCACCACTAGACCAACGAGGCACTTGCGCATACGCCTCTACTTTTATCCATGAACGGTACGTTCGTAATTATTAAGGTATTCTAAATCAAAATCAGCCTCACTGCGGTATTAAGATCAAAATTACAGGATGTAAGTATGTATTGTAAAGTAAACGTGGATGGTATTCATGCAAAGAGATCCATCAACTATAAATCATAAAATATTTTTTAAGGTCGATTAGTCTAAGGTATGCAATTTTTTTTTAGCTAAAAAAGCTATATATAATACTAGCTGTGTCCTCACGGCTCCGCCCGTAGCCTAAGTTACTCAATGATAATGTAGCTTTCTAAGGGCAAAAGAATTTTTGAAATCGGTCCAATAGTTTTTAAGTTTATTCGTTACATACAAAAATACAAATCTTTCCTCTTTATAATATTACTATAGATAGTATATAGTATAGATATATTTTAAAGGTTAGAAAAATCATGTTTAAAACTTGATATTATAGTATACTCAAATAATTATTGTTTCAAATCTTGAGATTTTAGAACTACTTCTGCTTATTTATTTATTTATTATATTTTTAAGAGGTAGATAGATAGATAGATAGTTACTTTATTGCACACTAAAAGAAATAAAACAAGGAATACACATAATTAACAGTACAAATGGCGGTCTTATCGCTTAAAGCAATTTCTTCCAGACAACCATTGGATGGAAAGAATAGTTAAGAAAAAAATATAAAGGGCAGTTTGCAGCGTACAAATATGCAACCTACTAAAAACCGGGAATCAACTAAATAATAGGTATAATCACAATACATATTTTAAATATATATATATATATATATATATATATATAGGTATATATATACACACACTCAAATAGGATACATACATAATTAATTATATATACAAATAATTTACCTATATAAACCACTATAGAGCAAGATAATGTTCTTTAACCATTCTTTTGAAAGAAACCAACGACTGAGCACGTCTTACAGGTACAGGTAGTGCATTCCACAAGCGTATGGAGGTACCTACATGGTAAGCTTTAAGATCTAGTAAAGTGTCCCACAAAACTGTATAAACAGTTTGACTGTGGAATCAAGCAATCTTGTATCATATTATATATTATAACATTTAGATTTATGGAGTGCACTTATATTGAGGTATTTAGAAGATATTTTTTAACCGTTAACCGTTTCTCCTGAAACTTCGCACACAAATTAAATTCCCATGACAATTATATATAATAATTTCAATCTTCAATCCTCAAATCCTGATGCTGCAGGGGTACTGCAAGATAAAACCGTTTACTTAAAAGTTTTTTTAAGGGATTATTTAATTTTTGTCGACCAGGTTTGGAACTTATGAAACGTCAAAACTAGGTTCACGCTTTCAAATTAGAGTAGGTCCTAGGAAGAAAAACTATGGACACTCTATTTAAAAAAATAAATCAGTATTGCAATAATAATTTTCAGTACAACATTAATAATGTGAGATACAAATATACAATAAGAATATTTAGTGTTAATTCCGCCAAACAGTTGATCAAGCCTGAATGTGTGCAGCACAGCCCTCCCGCCCGCAAGTAGGTATATGGAAATGTAGAAGATGCAATTAATAATATGCACCACACAAACAAATCAAACCGATACGACACATGTTTCGCCCCTCCACGGGGCATCCTCAGAAGATGTTGGCTCGTCGACCGCTTGGACGCAAATCAATCAATAATGTGAAAACATTAATAAAACTATGACCATGTATTAATAGCAAGCTCATCTCCATTTATCAAGAACAATATAATCTTTCAAAGATAAATTGATAAATAACTGTTGTTAATTCAGAAATAGCTTACTTCTTTCCATTGTGTAAAAAAGCGTGACTGTTTTTTCTACTGGTTTTGTTTCACAGTAAAAGTTAAAACAATGGCTGCAGGCTCTCACACGCATTATAATTTTCTATAGTTTTCTTGTTAGTAAAAGAATCTAATCAGTTTTCATGAATAATTTCGTATTAAAAAAAGCATTATCAGTTTAATTTTCAATTGACGGCAGAAACATGTTCTGCCTTATCAATTTTATTTTCAATTGACGGGAGAGCCTAACTAGATGCGGCTGAATACCAGTATTTTACACGGAGCGACTGCCATCAGGCCTCCGCCACCCAGTTACAGGGCAATGCTGATATCCTAAAGTTAGACCGGTTATCAGGCTTTCGGGCTTCTGACTACCCGTAACGGCTGTAGGTATTCGTATGACACCCGGAACGACTGCTTAACGTGCTCTCCGAGGTACGGAGGGGTCTCAATGTGTAACTAACGATCACCAATCCACAGACTGACCGCGGCAAGCGCAGTTTAACCTCGCAAATCAGTTCCGCGCGGTTGGTAATTAGCCACGAGCGTCTTATTAATTTAATTTTCAATTGATGGTAGAATAATTATATTTAACAATCAACTCAGCCTATCATAGTCTACTGCTGGACATAGGCCTCTCCCAAGTGCGCCACAGCACTTGGTCGACGCATCCAGACCACCTTTTCATGTCATTGTTGGTTGTGGGACCGTAGACTGTTCACAAATAAATTCAGTTTTTTTACATTTTATCTAAAATCTTTGTATTGCAATTTTCATTAATATTAATACTCGTAGATACAAATAGTTTCAATATGCTTAAAAAAAACATTTTTTTTTATATTTTTAATTTATATGAAAAATAAAGTTAATAAAAACTTTTTACATCTCGCATAAATCTCTCCCAACTCGTAAGTAGTCTTCTTACATAAATATTGTAAAAAGAAAACATTATAATACCGATCGGTACCTTATAATAACTATACCGATCGCCATAATATCGATATTATTGAAACTTAAGTGCCTATTACATGAACCTCTGTATTTCGATCATTAATAAGTAATAGCTTCCAAGCCTTTTGAGATTTATAAAGCGCCTTTTGATGTCGAAGGAAGTTGGTTATTTACGACGGTAATGCAAAATCTTGAATGGTTTTGGGAAATGGCAAACTTATTTCGCCGTGTTCCTATATGTAACCGACCGGTATTGGTAACTACCACCAGTCATACATCAGTTACTTATTTTTCTTTTTTTTTTTTTAAACATTGCCCCACACTGTGGGCACACACACACATTTCTCCTGTATCGTGGGTGCGTTTACAGACACAAATCTTCACACGCACAAACACCCAGACCCGGACCAACTATCTGTAGGCTATACAAATATTTGTTCCGTGTCGGAATCGAACCCACGACCCGTAGCGCAGAAGTCAATCGCTCAGCCACTGCACCAAACGTGTCGTTGGAACAATGAAGTGAAGTTTCATTCCCTATCTGTTAGAAGGTAGTACTCGCAAGTACAATTGAATTCTGTGCAGGACAAGCTTTGTAAAAAATAAAAAATGTAGTTACCTACCTACCATTTGGTTTCTGGTGGGTACCGTAATGATAATGATTAAGGAATAACATCAATAGTAAGGGAAACAGCACCTTTCTTTGCGATATAATCAGCCCATTACTGTCCCACAGCTGGGCACGGGCCTCTTCTCAGAACGAGAAGGGTTTAGGCAGCCCACCACGCTGGCCTGGTGCGGGTTGGCGGACTACACACACACCATTAAAAACTTTATGGAACCCTCTCAGGTGTGCAGGTTTCCTCACGATATTTTCCTTCACTGTTAACGCTAGTGATAGTTAAAAGATCCGCACATGAATTTGAAAAGTCAAGAGGTGCGGGACGGGATCTAACTCGGACCCTCCGCCATGGATAGTCTAATGGTGATGATGATACTACAGTAGGTACTGCCTATTCACCTGATCTTTAAATATCACAGTAGACTAACAATATATTTTTCCAATGCCATACATATCTCTTAACAGCTCGTTGCTAATTATCCAATCGGGCAGATCATACGATTTGTCCGTGGATGGGTGACCGTTCGTTACACATCGAGACCGCACCGTGCTTCGACGAGCACGTTAAGCAGTCGGTCCCGGGTGTCATACGAACGTCAGAAGTTCGAAAGTCTGACAAATAGTCTAACCTTATATCGGCATTGCCCAGTAACTGAGTTGCGGAGGTTTAATAGCAGTCTTTCCGTGTAATATGGTTAGACTGGAAGCTGACTCCAACATAGGAAAAAGCTAGGAAGAACGAACATATCTGAGACCGAACCAACAATCATTGACCAATGCAAATAGATCAACAACCAATCACTCCTAAAAATAAACAATATGAAACTAATATAAGGCTTGAAAGTACCTACCTACCACCTACCGTCATTTCCTACCACCACAAAAAGTTCTCGAAGCCCAAAGAACTGAGATATAAACCAATATAGTTAACTGACCACAGACCACGGCGGATGGGCGCTCGTTATAAGCTACCGATCAGCAAATAATCGATGTTTAATGTGGTTCGGTTTGGGCTACTGTTGAAAAAAGGTTTTTTTTCTTCTGTACCGGATTTTTGGTTGAGGCACCAATGTAATATAACATCACGACTGTATTCCCCGAAGGGTTAGGCATAGGTATATCGGGTGTAAAAATAGCCTTAACGAAGCTGAGACCCCACGTATTCTTCCCGTCATTATGAACATTTTTTGGTATTGGGCCATACCTGGGAACCGACTGGTTATGGAGATATTGAAGGTCAAAGTCACCATATTTTTGTACGTTTTTCACGATAACTAAGTTTAAATGTTATTACTAAACATTCTTCTATACAAACATTATCCACATTTTCGATATGTAGACACAGTCTGCTGCGTGCGCGCTTCCATTGCGCGCTAAAATGAAAAGTTGTTTTTTAATACCAATAAATAAAAGTCGTTTCCCAGCAATTACTTTTGCTGTATATTACTTAGTTTTATGTACAGTATGCGTAGACTTCGGCTTCTTTAGGCTATTTTTACACCCTGTATCGTAACACCCTCAATTCGCCGTTATAGTAGTAGTAGTAGGGGGCGACACCGCTTACATTGATGGCTCGTTGGTCTAGTGGTGGCAAGCGCGACTGCTGATCGTGAGGTCTTTGGTTTGATTCCCAAGGCGGACGAAGTGTTATTGGGGTTTTCCGTGTGGAATTCCTCAGTAGCAGCCTGGAGTTTAGATTTGTGCCCGGTTGATGGCATTAGACTCGGCCCCTATTACATGGAACTTAAACGTAACGGAGAAAATGAGGGTGTTACTTATACACCTCTGCACAACCCTTCTGGAAATACAGACGTGATGTTGTTATGTTATTAATAATTGTTAAACGTTAGGGATTTGTTAGTAAGCCTACGGCTAGAAACTTATAGGTTACTAGCTGTGTCCTCACGGCTCCGCCCGCGTAATAAGTTTTATTCCAGTAATAAATATAGCCTATGTTTATCAGTGATAATCAGAGATTGGATAATCGGATGCATATTTACCTAAAGTTCAGGTGTTGACTAATATGGAATGCACTTTTGTATCGAAAAAATGCCGCGATTCCGGGGTCGTCAAATTTAGTGTTCTGTAGAATAGAATCATATTTTATCTAGAATTCGATGTATATTTCCTTATTTACATACTTAAAGTTGTACCTTTTTTATAACTAACACAGTCGTGCACCCCTTACTACATACACACATATTCGCATTAGGGGTTAAAAGTTAACTTTTATTAATTATATGCATTCGATTAGTTATGCAATCCCGTGATATCGAGTTTTTTTTCTATTATATAATGTTCAGAAGCCTTTTCCATACTTTCGTAGCGAAAAATTAACTTTAGGTAAATACCTATGCATCCCATTATCCGATCTCCACTATCCGGTGATAATGGCAAATTTTTTTTTAAATCAGTCCAGTAGTTTTTATGTTTATTCGTTACATACAAAAATACAAATCTTTCCTCTTTATAATATTAAGTATAGATTAGTATAGATATAGATAAGTAATTCTATAATTTTCCACATCTAACCAGAGTCCACTAGACTTATAGGAACAGGTTCTATCCTCATTAGCAAGTCCATTTCTTTCATTCCTGATGTAAAGAGTTTCCAGTCACGTCTTAAACGCCAACGACATTTTGAACGTTGACGTTTTACACGTCCATAACAATTGAAGGTATAATTAATGTCTCTATGATGGCCAAGTTGTACCAGGTTACAGCAACCACACTCTCTCCTTCCGAAGCGTCGGTAAAGGGCAGTCTAAACCAGAGGTCGGCAACCTGCGGCTCGCGAGCCACATGCGGCTCTTTCGATGTAAAGTGGCGGCTCTCCAGTTCCAAACGCTAAAAATAATTATGTTACTATAAAAAAAACCCTTAAAATCGTGCATTCGATCCATGATTGAGTAATATAATATAGTATGACTGAGATATACTGACTACGAGTGAGCGATAAATATAGTACATACATACATAAACTCACGCCTTTTTCCCATGGGGGTAGGCATAAACTATAGAACGCCACATGCTACGACTCTTACATACCCCTTTCGCTTCATCCACATTCATACATCTTGTCATACACGCACGCCGGTTGAGAGTACTACGCACCTGACCTTTGTGAAGAACATCACCAATAACATCGATGTATGTCCTTCTAGGACGTCCTCTACCGGCGTTCCCATTAACATCCGCCTTATAAATTTCTTTTGTTAATCGCCGTTCACTCATTCTCTCAACATGGCCAAACCACCTAAGCATACTCCTTTCAATTTTTGTCACTACATCATCTTTTAAACCGCAACTTTGTCTAATCTCTTCATTTCTCAATCTATCATAAATATAGTAACTGTATCTAAACCATTTTTTTTTCTTTTTTGAAATGTAGTTAGTTCTGCTACACGCAATTTCAAGGTTATCCATTAATTACAGGACACTATGTATAAGCAAATACTATACTATTGAAATGAAATTTTTAGAGGCTCTTTAAAAACAAAAATTTGGTACATTGCAACTTTTGGCTCTTTCGTCTCCCAAGGTTGCCTACCCCTGGTCTAAACTATTCATTTTGCTTACTAATGGCAGCATTTTTATAGCCAAACTGAGTATGTAAATAGTCTCGTAAGCTAATTTTACAATTGATAGCTACTTATACAAGGTTAGTCGGAAAGGGGGTACTAAGCCGAAAGGATGTTAAAGTACACATAATAAGGGATAACTTTTGTTCTACAACTTTCCCAAAAACTCAATAGTTTAAGAGAAATAGCGTTACAAAGATTTTGTAAAAAATATGCTAAAATCTATCTGTCCTTAGCTATGATCAGCTGTTTTAACAATTTAGGTCATATTTGGGGTCACGGATTAGAAAATTAATTTTCTGAATTCATAACTAAAGCAGGTATGGTTTTTTTTTGAAAAAACTAAAATAAAAATCTTTTTACATGCAAATAAAAATTATCGAATTTTAAAATTTTAACACTTGCTTTAAAATAGTCATCAGTGATACTTTAAGTGGCTCGCGGCTTAGTACCCCCTTTCCGACTAACCTTGTATATGGCGGGCTCGTGGCTTAACAACCTCGCCGATCATATGATCTGCGAGGTTAAGCTGCGCTTGCCTCGGTCAGTTCACGAATGGGTAACCGTTCGTTACACATCGAGACTCCTCCGTGCCTCGGAGAGCACGTTAAACCGTCGATCTTGTTTGTCATACGAATACTTACGACAGTCTTTACGGGTAGTCAGAAGCTTGAAAGTCTGACAACTGGTTTAACCTTAAGATATCAGCATTGCTCAGTAACTGGACTGCGGAGGACTGATGGTAGTCGCTCTGTAAAATACTGGTATTCAGCCGCATCTGGTTAGACTGGAAGCTGACCTCAACATGGTTGGGAACAACGCTAGGAGAAAGAAGAAAGATAGCCGCTAATGTATGGGAGGGTCTACTATGCAAATCTATGGTGTCTTTGCTCCATTATTAGTAAAGATGCAAGAGTTTTAATTTTAACCAATAACGCTCCGTAAATTATAGGAATCGGCCATAAGAGATTATATTATGCTTAACTACTTACTGCTATAACTAAATTTGCTATAATAATACATCTTTACATAGTATAAAACAAAGTCGCGCCCGTTGTCTGTACGCTTAGATGTTTTAAACTACGCAACGGATTTTAGATTTCAAGTGCAGATCAGAATTTGATTATCGCTTGCGTTGACGGTAAAGGTAAAACATCATGAGGAAACCTGAACACCAGAGAGGGCTCCATAAAGTTCTCGATGGTGTGTGTAGTCTGCCAACCCGCACCAGACCAGCATGGTGGACTAAGGGCTATACCCTTTCCATTCTGAGAAGAGGCCCGTGCCCAGCAGTGGGACAGTAATGGATTATTGTATAATTAAATAAAATATAGCGATATGTTTAGAGGCTCGTATTTATTATTGGGCGTTTACAGACTCATCAGAATGACGAATGTCTCAATGATGAATACACATACTAGTAGAATTGCAGCCATAACTAATATCTATCGTCTCAAACTAATAATCTATTTTATAATCTCATCAAAATTAACACACATCATAATACACAAAAACTTCAAACAAATAACTAGCCGTGAAGATTTTTAATCAAATATATGAAACAAAAACTACAAAATCAACGGAATTGATTCGCGAATTCATTAGGGCTCCCGAATTACGTCGTAATCATCATCAGAGATCACAAGAACCGAAAACAATAATAACTAAATACGAAAAAAAAGATAAAAATGGAAAAAGGTATACAAAAAAATATGGCCGTAGAAAAGAGGGGAAAAAGTTTTAAAATGATCAATACGAGCGAAAGAAAATAAAAGGTTGTGCACGTGGTCAATTGTTTGGGATGTGGTCCCGTAGAATTTTTTTGTGGTAGATCCGAGATAGGGTTTGATAATGCAATTTGAATTAATTTTATTGGATAGAATTAATAATGCTATAAATCTGAATTTTTGTTTTTAAAATGGGGACTATTTTTTGATGTGAAAAACAAACCGACTTGTAAAAGTGATTGCTATATCCAATATACAGAATAAATAATTTAATTTTTGACCAGACCAGATATATTAATTTTGTTTTTTTTTATTTAAAAACAAAATTAATATGTCTACATGTGTGTAAGTATAAGAAACAGTAGAAAATATAGAAAATTTTATGCGGAATGCTATACGCATGGGTATTTCTACCTACCCTTTTCTCTTATAAATACCTACTTAATAATTCAGCAGACATACATTGACATTTAGACCATAAATAGATCCGGTAATTTTTTTATAACAACACCATGTTATTGCCGTTTTAATTAAAAATAAACACATACATTCTACAACGAATAATACAAACTTTATGAAGTTTATTTTTAAGTAAAAACAGTGTTTCTGTATGTTATACCAGTAATTTTTCACACTGAGTTTGATATCAGTTCACACTATGACTCAGACCTGAAAATTATTGCTGCCTCTTTGGTCTAGTCGTGACAAGCCCGACTGTTGATTGGGAGGTTCTGGGTTCGATCCCCAAGTCGGACAAAGTGTTATTGGGTTTTTCCGAGTGGAATTCCTTAGTATCAGCTTGGAGTTTGGATTTGTGCTCGGTTGATGGTAATAGGCGGCCCGCCCCCTATTACATGGTACTTAAACATGACGGTGAAATGAGGGTGGTACTATACTATACAGGCATAATGTTGTGTTATGTCAGACATGAAAATAATTACAAAAATAACCTTTTATTTCGAACAACCAACATCAATCCACCTAACTACAGTTCACGATCAGTTTTACGTCAGTCAAACCACAATCAAGGAATGAACTGATACCAAATACGAAGGACACATATTAAACTGACTCCAACTTTTCCAGCTTTCAACAAAAGATGGTTTCGTACTTTTACGGAACCCTAAAAATCCGATATAGAAAAAAAAGAGCAGTTCTAAATTTGAATCTGTGAGCGGAAGCTGTTGGGTCGCGGTGCGCGTAACGAATTTCGGTATCATTAAGTTTCTTACTTCTTTATATCTCATTTGAACTTAGGGCTGACACTACTGATTAAACTTAAAACTTTTTTTAAACATATTTAAAATAAAATGCAGAACTGTTACCAAATATTTGTATTTTGTTATTGAAATATATTTTAAGATACTGTGGTAAAAAGGATTGCAGAAAATGTATTTGCCGTAATCGACACAAAACAGGGAAGAATGCTTGAAGAATGTCACAGAAAAGGTTACAATTGGGTGAAAAAAAAACTGCATAGAGATAAAAACTTGAAGCAAGGGGCTAGTCTAGTACGACTATTGTATTTCTACACTCCTCTTTCTCTTCATTATATTCTGTAATACCCTTAAATGTAACTGTTAGAATTCTTGCAAAATTAACCCAACATATATCTGCTTAGCCTTTTCCCAACTATGCTGGGGTCAACTTCCAGTCTAACCAGATGCGGCTGAATATCAGTACTTTACACGGAGCGACTGCCATCAGACCTGAGCAACCCAGTTACTGGGCAATGCCGATATCCTAAGGTAAGACCGGTTATCAGTCTTTTTGGGCTTCTGACCTCCCCTAACGACTGTCATAGGTATTCGTATGTCACCCGGGATCGACTGTTTAACGTGCTCTCCGAGGCACGGAGGGGTGTTGATGTGTAACGAACATACAGACCAGATACATCCATTCTACATTTGAAAAAAAAAGAAAAAAAAGCGTATAATATAAAATCAATAATTTTACTAATCAACATTTTTTATTACGTGACAACCCTTACGATACCCGTTGGTTTTGATACCCAACCGATCCTTGGACTGATTAGTTTTATTTGTTTATTTATAATCTTAGATTATGTTGTTGTTTCATAATGATGTGGTCATGTTTATTGCTATCTATGTTAAACAATGTTGGTTAATGGATATCATTATTATTTACCGACTACTACTGTGATTGTGTTGAGATTATAGGGGCGTGGAGTTAATTATTATTTGTTTTATTATGACATCAAGACTTTGGTCTGCCTCGTTGGTCTAGTGGTGGCAAGCGCTACTGCTGATCGTGAGGTCCTGGGTTCGATCCCCAGGTCGGGCAAAGTGTTATGGGGCTCGTGGCTAATTCCCAACTGCGCGGGTCATACAATTTGCGAAGTTAAGCTGCTGCGGTCAGTCCGTGGATGGATGACCGTTCGTCGATGAGCACGTTAAACAGTCAGTCATGGACGTCATACGAATACATAATTGTTACTGGTAGTCAGAAGTCCGAAAGTCAGATAGTCGGTCTAACCGTATCGGCATTGCCCAGTATCTGGGTTATGGACGTCTCGTGGCAGTCCTTCCGTGTAAAATACTGGTATTCAGCCGCATCTGGTTAGACTGGAAGCTCACCCCAACATAGTTGGGAAAAGGCTAGGCAGATATACAAGGTTAGCCGGAAAGGGGGTACTAAGCCGAAAGGGTGTTAAAGTACGTATGATAAGGGATAACTTTTGTTCTACAACTTTCCCCAAAACTCGATAGTTTAAGAGAAATAGCTTTTCAAAGATTTCGTAAAAATATGCTAAAATCTATCTGTCCATAGCTATGATCAGCCGTTTACTATTATATCATATTTGGGGTCACGGATTAGAAACCTAATTTTCTGAATTCATAACTAAAGCAGGCATGATTGTTTTTGCATGCAAATAAAAATTATTGAATTTTGAAATTTTAACACTTGCTTTAAAATAGTCATCAGTGATACTTTACGTGGCCCGCGGCTTAGTACCCCCTTTCCTACTAACCTTGTATAAAAAACCAATATATTTTCCAAACCTGGTAAATGTCTGACAACAGTTAACTTTAGCGGTCTATTAGACGGTCCATGAAGACTACATACACATCAGAACTATTCTTTTTTCTTGGCGAAACTCTTCTATATCAGAAAACAATACTCTAGCTTATCAAGGACAGTATTTCCAATTAACCATAGGTAATACTACACTGTTCCTATAAATTTAATCTACTGACAGATCTAGTCTATACTAATATTATGAAGCTGAAGAGTCTGGTTGGAATTGGAAAATTATTTTTGTGTTGGATAGTCCATTTATCGAGGAAGGTTATAAGCTATATAAAATCACGCTACAACCAATAAGAGTGGAGCATAAGTGAAAAATGTTGCAAAAACCTGAAAAATGTCCACCCGTGCTAAGCCGGGACGGGCCGCTAGTTGGTAATAAATACGAGTCGTTGTTCTTACGAATAACGGTTAGTACATTATAGGAATTATATTGTAAACTAATTCATTCACAGTTCTGTAAGAATTTTATTACCAAAGCGCATTTCAAGTCTATTGCTGTCTCGTTTCATTGAAAGGCGAATGACAGTGACAGTTGAGATTTATCGACTGTTGATGCATATCAAGTTTTTATAAATAAGATAAATGGTGTGTATCAGTTGTCTTCGCGTGCATTTCTTAAGAATCTAATGAGGTAATTGGTTTGTTAGTCATAAGCGATGAGCTTATATCCTGCCATTAGGTATGTCTGAATACGGAAAAGAATGCAAAAATACACATTCCAAGATGTTCTTCTTTGATATAAACCTATGTGGTTGGTCAGCATGGGTGAGCTTGGACTCTTTGCCTTTATACTATTCTACCAGCTATATGGGTTGCATTAAAAGAGCCTCCACAAGTGACGGTACTTAAGTCCGTCCGCCGCACCCTTTATTTATTTTTTTCTCGTTGGAAAATCCTCATGGTCTGCCGGACTCTTACCAGCTAAAAACCAACGGTGTTCCTCCTCCTGACCTAAGGCCGGGGTCATGGGAATCGCCTAAGCATGCACCGCAACCCCGGCAGGTCTACAACCTCCTGAGAGGCGCGGGGAGCACCCCATATCACCGGCGCACCAGAAGACATGGCACGCCGTGACAACACCGAGGACCAAACAAGCACATGGGCGCCAGACTACCCCATGTCTGGGCTGTCCGGTGCACCCTGGGCAGTCAGCCCCGCTACCAACCTTGCTGACTGGATAATCTTTTCACCACGGCTTAAGCTATTCTCGTGCTGACACGACAGACGAGGGAGAACAGCTATAGGGTTCTCACAGAGTACTCCGGATACCTTATCATCAGAACCGTCAACAGAATCAGCACGTCTAGGACACGCGGATAGGATTATACGAAGCGACTGCCATCAGAACTCCACAACCCAGTTACTGGGTAATGTCGACATCCTAAGATCTTCGCGACCAATATTTAAAAAAAACCTTTAAACACCTCATACAACACCTATGGGAGAATCTGACCTATTATTACCACAAGACCACACATTCCCTGACCTATAAAAACTGAACAAGCCAGTCTGATTTAATACTAAACCGCCTACAAACTTCAAAAATAAAATAAAAAATACCAAGTATTTGTTTAAATTGTAAAAGGAGTGAAATATTTTGTATGCTGGCACCTCCCTCGGGATGTTTGCGTGATGATGCGTTTACGAGGTACAGACGAGACAGTCCCGAGACAAATATGAGTGTGGAATGAATAGAGTTGCTGATTTTACGGCGATTTTTTTTTGACATTTTTGTATTTTGTATTTAGAGTGCGCATTGAAGGGGTTAAAGTAGGATTTCTATATCTTACCGACCGTTATTCATTAAAATTAACAGTCTCGTAACTTCACCAATACTGAAACCTTACTGATAGTAGGGTTATTGAGCTCCCTAAAATAAGGTTTGAGCTCCGCGATGACGGATGCAGATGTGTCGTCAGTTAGGACAGGTCAACTCGAACCTGCTATGGCACTTTCCTCAAAATGCCATTCCATCCCTTGCCCTACATCGTTTCACTCTCATAGTTTTTATACTACAATGTCTGGACTTTAAAAGAGACCTTGATCTCTGAGTTTGTTTCGGCTTTTCTTCTCAGAGCTAGTCAGATAGGAAATGCCGGGGCCATCTAGTCTTAAAAAAAAACATTACATTGACTTGTAAAAATGTCTGTAACAGATTTATTTACAGAAATAAAAATCATTTTGAAATGTCTAATTGATACCTGTAAACGCTTCTAAAGGTTGGAAAGGTTCTCTATGCTATACTAAATAAAGCATAAGCTTTGATGTGGACAAAGCTACGAGTGTTAGTTTTAACTAATAACGGACGGTAAGATATAGAAATCGGGTAAAGAAGACACCTGTATAGTTTCCTGCATAGTCGTGATGGTCCAAATTAAAGCATGGTGTATCTAACCCTACAATACTCTTCACACAATTCCTGACCATCGATAGCCCAACACAAAGACCTAACCCATAAACTGCAGAGGGGTATAAATTGTACCGTTTATTACACTGTAAAGTTGTAACTCATTATATATCGCAATAAAATAATATTTAAGTATCAACAACGTGGGATAGTTGGGTTAAACAAATATTTTGGGTTTTTTTTTGGTATGAAGGTGATTCATTGGTGCAAGAGGTCAAATGGATTGATGAATAACAACTTCGAGGTTGATTATAAAAATAATTTTGCATAATATAGTCGCCGGCATGTAAATTGGCAAGATTTTGGCGTAGTGGGTGTAAGTTTGCGCATATTATACACTTAGTGCAACAAAAAATAGTCACTATTTTTACTTGTCATTATTCTATGGTTATTGCCATAATTTATTTTGAAACATAATTATCTGTTTAGAAGAAAGAAAGAAAAGGAATTGTCTTCTCTACTCTTGCCAAGTTACGTGCCGGCGACTATAACAGAAGTTGAACCATACTTAGCCAAATGAAGGTACGTTACATTGAACTACTAGCGAAAAAAAGTCAAAATCATTTTTTTTTATTTCACATAAACCAATACAGGTGCTTATGAGAAGTCGAATTTAGATGCACGGTTCCAATTAGTCGTTTCTTATGGAGAAGAACCGGTAAGAAACGCCATGGTTACTCTTTTAAAAACAATATTTTTAACAATTTCAGTGGATAAGTCCTGACCACAGACCAATCGAACTAAGTTACATGAATGTATAAACACGTGATAATTTTTAGTGCGTTTTATATTGAAATATGGTGCAATATCTTAATGGCCTCAATAAATCGTATTCATGCACACAATATAATTAAGAAACTCCTTTTTACCCGACTGCAGGACAGCCAAGGCAAAGGTTTTTAATAAAGGAATGGATTCGCGTTAATTTCAGAAAATATTTAATTATGAGAACTTATAAATAGTATGTCGTATGTCATTTATTAAAATACTTTTTGCAGTTTATTTGGTAGTAACACATTAACACTTATTTAAGCATGAAACCCATCCAAAGTACCTACAATGAAAGAAAAAACAAACACGCACTGAATTATTGCTATGATATCCACCCCTAGCGGTGGACAAAAACCCTCAAATTAGAAGTCAGCGCCATCTCCCGAAAACGTCGGCACATCATTTTCAGTCTACCTAAACTAGTTTTCTATGCGACCTAATGGTTGAAAGTTTCAGAGAGTTACGAAAAGAAGTCTCTTTTTCTGACGAACCGTTCTAATCATCTTACACACATTTGGGTATGTTAATCTATATTACGTCCTTTATTAAAATAGAACCGTATTTCTTATCGAAATCGTAAAACAATTACGTTTTTTTTTTCAGTATACAGCGTGGTATCTGTAACTTTACTTGTCAATCACTGTACGTACATAGATATGTGATATGTTATACTTAGATTCAGTTATGATATTTATGTCAACAGGTGGTTATCATATGTCATAGAAAATAACAGGAAGTTTACGCTTTTATACGTAAACTATCATTAAAACAAACATGAGGCAACAATTTCATTAATTAAAAGTAATATGAAGAAACAGTTTATACTATAATGGCATTTGTATGAATAAATTACAGTAAAAACCAAATAACATCAGTAAACATTCAAAATACTCACTCAGTTTACATTTTATAGGCAATTGAAGACACCAATATTAATTAAAACACCGATCTCAGGCTCATTCATCCTTTAAAAAGCTTCATTACACATTTTTCCCACCAAAACTAACCATCAGAACGAAGATTTGCAATCAAAACATAACCTCCACTCGAAGAAATAACTAAACTGCACTCTAAACTCATAAAAAGTGTCGAAAAACTGAATTTTTTCACACGAAACCTGTCAAAAAGTACCACAAACACTGAGAGTCGCAGGGAAATTAAGTCGATACGTAATTAAAGCTGGCACGACGCACACATACAAAGGATCGACATAAAAATGCCCGAGAGAAAAAAAAGTATAGGTTTAAAATTTACCCGGTATAAATTTGTGTTTTTTTCCTTCCACCTACTTATGTATGGAGGCATGCGCAGTAAAGGGTTGAAGTTTGTTAACCAGACCAAATTGCGAAGTCCATTCTTCCAGTACAATCTAGAATTGCTGAAGGACTATTTAATTTGCGCAGGTTATAATTTGTAATTAGTTCTCAGTTCCTCCGCTTTAGTTTGAGCGCTGATGTTGCTGTGGAATGTATTACTGTGTCGCTCGATATGGCGTTTTTGTAAATTAATCTATTGCTAAATGAAATGGTATTCACGTTCACTTCACCATTTAAAATTACAGTCAGTAGTAGCTTCTTCATTTCGAACATAGAAGGCAATGACATCGTCCAGGAAAATTTCGCTTCACATGATACAGGCTAGATTTGGTGCGGAGAACATTATTATTATAATCAAAGATAAAATCAGGTTTGTACTTATATTAAATATTTTTTTATTTCATTTTAATGTGATAAAGGGCGGTCCTATAATAATTTACAGACACAATAATTCTAACTTAGAACTGGTAAAAGTCCTGTACCTACTCGACCTGGAAGTCGGATCCAAAACCTCATGATCAGCAGTCACGCTTATACTACTGAGGCATTTACCATAACATAACATCACGCCTGTATTCTCGAAGGGTTGGGCAGAGGTGTATAATAACACCCTCATTTCGCCGTTATGCTTAAGTCTCATGTAATAGGGGGCGACCCTATTGCCATCAAACGGGCACAAATCCAAACGCCGGGCTGCTACTGAGGAATTCCACACGGAAAAACCCAATCACACTTTACCCGACCTGGGGATCGAACCCAGGACCTCATGATCAGCAGTCGACTGCTGAGGCGTTTAATGTAGAATATATACTCAATAAACTACCTAGATATTTTCCTCAGTTAAAATTTATATCATAGAGTTCTTTTTTACCGACTGGTTAACCACATTAAGTCATAATGTATGCGCTGTCGTCATTGAGTTATTAAAAAAGTCGTTGACGGCTGTTTATAAAGTCGTTTTCTCATAAAGTAACTTTCAACAGGTCATTCTTTTGTAACGACTAGTTGTTAATTTGCACAGTAACAACTGTCATCATTATAGGTTTTACTACGCTAGGGTCGTCTTTCATTCTAACCAGATGCGGTTAAATACCAGTTTTTACTATTTAAACGAAGCTACTGTCATCTGTTGGGTTAGTGTTGAAAATAATTTTGATCTTAATCTTATTTAGATTTCGAAAATAGCTAAATACATTGGGTATAAAAAAACACTATACACAATTTAAATTTAGATTAACTCATTCAATATACGCTCATATTTAAACCCATTTGGGGCTTATTTCGCATTCACAGGTATAAATTGACACAATTCTAATATCGATTGATTGAAATTATTTTCAATAGTAACTCTACTAAACTCTGCAACCCGATTATAAAATGTGTGGACGTGAGGACTCAGCTAGTGTATTATAATTTAAAGAACATTTTCTCTTCTAACTAAATTGTGTTCTTATAGAGCTCAAGTTTTAATGATTGCTACCAATACTGATATTATTGCTCTATTCCTCCCCTTATTTCCCTTTTACAACTAAGGGAGGTGATAGTTCATTCGCATTCGAGTTTATAATACAGGTGCACGATAATTTATCTAAGTACTAGAAGTGTCGTCCGCTTACAAAATAACGTCCCAGTTTCATCCCACCATCCGGTCTTCTGCCAATTGATCAGATCGCCATTATCAAAGTGAGAGTGCAAGTCTGAGTCATTACTAAAATATTAATACTTATCATGAAAGTACACCTAACTTAATGTTTCGTTAAGTTTTGAAGACAATTAAGTGAAATATTCAGATAAATATTTTGGTTTAAAGAAACATAAATTGGGTGTGGTCTTAATAGACTTGTTTGTTTAAAACTACCTGAAGAAAGAAGCTGGTACCTATCGTTTAGATGGGCCGGAAAACCGAATACTGTGACGCAACTAAGATTTTTCTGCAACATTTCCTGGGTTCCTATATCTTACCGATAGTTATTGGTTGGAACTATAACACGTTAATATGTTACAAAAATAATGCTATGTAATCTGAATAGTACAGCATATTAGACCCATTAATACGTAACGAATTCACGAAAAGAAGAATACGTAACGAATTCACTAGAATAAGTGCAATAATTTGCCTTACCAAAGAAAGCATTTCCCGGTAGTTGAAATTATTACCACTGGTAAGCAAAACGATTAGTTGTTCGATATACCTCTCGCCGCTTATAAGTATTGCAACTACCTTCTTTATTTTGTTTATAGATAATAAGTCGGCAAAATATTTTTGTGATTTATGTTATGTAAAGTTCAATTCTTCCACTAAGTCACGCTTGATAGCAAACATTGTTAATTAGTTTGTATTTATTCTCAGTAAGTGAATTTGTAATTCGATTGAGAAAATAAATTTCTTTTACCATATATAGGTACTGGTCATAATGTTTGATAGGTATGTAGTTTCTGTGGTATCCTTGATATACTTCTGCCATCATCGTTAGGTACAGTAATCATACTATCAGTGCATCCCGTGCTACAATAATTATACAAAATATTAAAATAAGAAACAAAATATCAAATACAATAGAGTAGACAAAAATCACTAAACGTAGATACTTAGTGTATTTTCAAATCTTGCGACAGATTTTTCAACAACTTCTGCTGAACCGATTCCCCTGAAACTTCGCACACAAATTCAATTCCCATGACGATACGACATTATAATAATTTTAACCTTCAATTCTCAAATCCTGATGCTGCAGGGGTACTGCAAGATAAACCCGTTTAACTGAAAAGTATTTTTTTAAGGATTATTTAATTATCAAAACAATAAGTGAATAGTTATAGTTAAATTTTTGAATTCTAAAATAGAATAATAGTAGAAAGTTTGACGCTATTTTCAAGAAAATAGCCCGAAGAAAAATACTAGGGTAGATGAAATGAACAGAGAACCTATTGTGACGGAAATTAGCTACAACCTTTGTGCAACAGCGCATAGAAATAACGAGCTCCTATATCTTACCAACCGTTAAAAGCCAACCGTAATAATGTAAATAGTTTACGAGAGCTAAATAACTAATGCTTAATAGTTGTCACACTAATACCTTGTGCGTAAACATATTGAATTAGTACTTAGTGTTAGTGAAACTGCAAGTGCGAGTGAATAGAAGCCAATTCTATTTCTAAACCACAAGTACTAAACTATAAGCACTAAAGTAGGGCCATTTTTAACCGACTTCCAAAAAGGAGGAGGTTACTATGTTCGTCTGTATGTATTTTTTTTTTGTGTATGTTCATCGATATTTTCGCCAATTGTGAACTGATTTTGATGATTCTTTTTTTAATGGATAGGGTATATTTCGAAGTTGGTCCCATTTAAATTTAGTGAGATAGACAATGGAACTCCTCAATGACGAACAGTACGCATATTGTGATGATGTGATTATGTTACGAGCAGCGTATTTAGTAGGTCCAACCATGTTTTAATTAAGGCCACTAAAATGAAAAAAATAAAAACGTTTTTTACAAAAAATTTAAACCGACTTCAAAAAATAATAAAATAATTACCATATAAAATTAACAGTTTCAGAAGTCGGTGCCTTCAATTTGGTTCAGCATGGATCAGCACCGACTTCTGAAACTGTTAATTTTATATGGTAATTATTTTATTCTTTTTTGAAGTCGGTTTAATAATAGGTTACATTTGACACTTCATCAAAATACTCATTTGCAACGGCAGCCATGTAATATTATTAATTTTTCCAAAGTTAGAAGACACAGTTGGACAACATTTTTCAGTTACTAAATATATATTTATTTTAATAATGAAAATGAAGACAATTTTACGATTTACTTTGACAAACAGACAAGTCTTACATATGTCAAATGTGACCTATTAAAATGGCCCTACTTTAATGACCAATACTAAGCTTGTGTTAACTAGATTCGCATTAAAGCAAGTGAAGATGTGTCTTTAAACGTACCCATGATACAGGAGAATTCTTAGTATGAGGGATTTAAATAAAAAAGTAATCCCTTAAAATACATACATACATAAACTCACGCCTTTTTCCCATGGGGGTAGGCAGAAACTATAGAACGTCACATGCTACGACTCTTACATACTCCTTTCGCTTCATCCACATTCATACATCTTGTCATACACGCACGCCGGTTGAGAGTACTACGCACCTGACTTTCGTGAAGAACATCACCAATAACATCGATGTATGTCCTTCTAGGACGTCCTCTACCGGCGTTCCCATTAACATCCGCCTTATCAATTCCTTTTGTTAATCGCCGTTCACTCATTCTCTCAACATAGCCAAACCACCTAAGCATACTCCTTTCAATTTTTGTCACTACATCATCTTTTAAACCGTAACTTTGTCTAATCTCTTCATTTCTCAATCTATCATTCAAAGTTACACCGCACATACTTCGCAAGGAACGCATTTCCACGGCATTTATTCTACTTTCATGCCTCTTCTGCCACGACCAACATTCACTTCCATACATAAGCGTAGGTACCAACACACCATTATGGATAGCCAGTCGTGCCTTTTTGGCCGGCTAGCCACAACCGCATGCAAAGCACCATTTACTTTATTTCCCGCATTTGCTCTCCTTTCCACATCTTCGTCAATCTTACCATCTCTTGTAATCATGCTTCCCAAATAAACAAACTCGTTCATCTGTTCAATACTTTCATCTCCTATCTTAAAATATCTTTTAATTTTAACGGTTTTATCTTGCAGTACCCCTTCAGCATCAAGATTTGAGAATTAAATGTTGAAACTATTATAATGTTGTATTGTCATGGGAATTGAATTTGTGTGTGAAGTTTCAGGGGAATCGGTTAAGCAGAAGTAGTTGAAAAATCAGTCGCAAGATTTGAATCAAACAAACAAATATACGAAAAGAAGCTAATTAAAGAAAGACAAAAAAGATTAAAAGGAAAACAAAAAATTCACTAAAACTAAAAAGTCTGTCAAAAAGAAATCCAAAGATGACTTGTCAAACTGTCACCATATAGGTACTTAGCAACAAAACCGGAAATAACAGTAACCACAAAACACCCAGTTAACAGCGCCATCTAGTAACTGTTAACGCAAACTGTTTTTCCAAAGGCTTTTTTCAGGCGAACGACTGAAGCGTACTGTGAAAAAACGACAAGAGGGCGCGACGTGACTGGCTGACTGATTTAAAAGTAATGAGAGCTTATAAGAAAAAAATTGTCTTTGCAGACAGGTACTTGCAAGATTATTGAATGAAAGGAATGGTTTTGATAATGGAATGACGTTATCAATTCTGTGTGAGGATTGAGGAAGGATGCATAGAATTATAATCATAAATAGCCTATTACTGTCCCATTGCTGGGCATGGGCTTCTTCTCAGAATGGGGTTTAGGCCTTAGTTCACCACGCTGGTCTGATGCGGGTTGGCAGATTACACAAACCTACAAAATTTTTTTTTTTGGAATATTCCTCTTTTTGCATGTTTCCTCACGATGTCCTGGGTCAAACTGAACCGCTAAGCTATCACACCGCAATAAATATCTTAATGGCTATTTATTAAGATCCAAAATTAGTGAACAGCATTTTTAACCTGGCGTCATGGGGGTTGGGTCAAAATGACCCGGGACGTTTTTGTTAGCTTACAGATTCGTAACTACGCAAGCGACGTTTCGGCTTCTCTCAGTAGCTGGAGTTTATAAGTTGCGCTAAGCGTTATTGACAAAGAAACAGTTGTACGGCGATCGTGCCTACGTGTTTACGTGTGTGTGCTACGTGTGCCCAAAGTTAAAAAAAGGGTAAATATGACCCACCCCGTACTCGATGTTACAATTTTGCGCCATTTTATCCATAGATGGTTTTTATGTTTTGTCATTATTTTTGGTGCTATTTTTTGCAATTTATGCTTGAATTATCGTTTCTTGTTATTAACGTATTTACATTTTGTCAGTAGATCGAAAAAAATGGATCGAGTGGAAAGAGAACGACAGAGAAGATGATGAGTCTGATAATTTTTTTATTTTTTTTTTCCAAAGATGTCCGTCTCACTTTTATAAACTTAACTAAGTTTATAAACGAAGTTTTCAATAGATAAATCTTTCAGTAGTCAACCTCTAATTTATAAGGCGACTGCACCTAGCTAGCCAAAACACAAATCGAGATGATAAAAATAAATTGCCCAAGACATCCCTTGCAAGGCGTGGCACACATCCCGCGCAGTGGCACAAAAAAACCCGGAAAATAACGATTTTTCACGATCATCCCCGACAGCCCCTGACACTGCCTCAAAGAGGGGTTGCTTTCATAGTTTGATCGGTCAGCGTAGGAGTGACAGCTGATGTTTCGAAAGTTATATTTAATGGGTCACGGAAATCATTTTTCCTTCTACCACAACTTGCAGCCCATTACCGTAAATCGGGGTTACTTTCATCAATTTCAAAATTGAAATGTATTATTCACTTGAAATATGAGAGCAAAAAAAATAAAATAAAAATGCAAGTATCGATTTAGCTTATGATAACTACTTCTTGAATAAAAATATAATTTTTCTTATTACTTTTTGAGACAAAAAAATGTTGGTAATAAATATTAAACTGTGATTACTTTGATACCTCCCTTTTTTTAAGGAATTCGAAAGTAAATACGGAATAAATAATTACACAAAACTATTACTGACATATTTTTAATGATTTTTCATCAACCGGCAAGGATCCACCCACTGCGACTAATCACATGCTAACAGTGACGTTTAATTCTGCCAATCGTAAAAAAATAATAGGAAGAATGCGTTCAAAATTCGTAAAATTTGAGTTTTATTACGAAACGATTTTTCATTCACGGGCCTCTTCTCAGAATGAAGACGGTTTAGGCCTTAGTCCACCTCTCTGTCCTAGAAGTTGAACGCCTGCTGGCGGGCTGAGTTCGAACAAGGCCCACGCCTTTGATTTTGCAGATTCACGTGCGGATCAGAATTTGATTATCATGCATTAATGGTGAAGGAAAAGATTGTGAGGAAACCTGCACAACTGAGAGGGCTCTAAAAAGCTCTCAGTTGTCTGTGTGTGTCGTCAACCAACCCGCACCAGCTCAGCGTAATGGACTTTGTGGACAAAGGCCTAAAACCTATTTCATTCTGACAAGAAGCCCGTGCCCAGCTTTGGGACAGTAATAATTATGATGTTGTAACGCTAAGTTAGAACAAATTGAATTAATAAATAAAAAAAACTGATTGCCAAATACTCAGTTAGAAGTTGTGGTTAATTTCGTGCTGTCACTGTCACTTTAAGGCGAAGTGACAGTGTCAGCACGAGACTTAATGACATCTTAAAATTGAGGAGCATTTGAGTATTTATATTTAGTCATTATCTAGCCGATCTAACTCACTGGCAGATAGACGTGAGGCATAAATATTAGGTATTTTTCGATGCGAGTCCGTACCTAATCCAAAGGGTCGAGAATTAGGTATCGCACAAAATATTTGTACAGAGTATACGCATAAGATTTTTCGTATCTTAAAATGTGGTACCTGCAAGATGATAGTCTTAAGTCGCTTGAAAACGAATGTTTGCAAATGCACCCAAGATACAGGACAAATCAAAAGAAAAGACTGAAACGTCAAAAAAAAAGAAGGTCGTCCGGAATGAATGAAAATGAACGGATTGGATATTTTTGAATACTAGGATTACGTGGATTAGGTATCGATACCTAATCCGCCCCATGTCTAATAAATATTAAGATTAGGTGAATAGATTAGGTATTTTTCAATACTAGGATTAGGTGGATTAGGTATCGTTATTACCTAATCCGACCCATGTCTACTGGCAGAACATGCATAATAGCATTTGCACACCAGCTACCTTTAAAAAATTCAAATTGGTGACCGCAGTGTTCATAAAACGGAGTCGTCACCATTCTTGTGAAATCGTAGTAACGAAACCATAGCGCGATCTAATTCGACGCCAACGCCATCTAGTTAGAAAGGAGATGTTTCATTTTCGGCCATAAGATGTACATTTATCGAAAAAGGGGAAAAAAATCCAAAAATACAAATCTTTCCTCTTTATAATATTAGTATATACAGGGCGTCCCACGGATATGCCACATGGAGGGAAAGTACCTTGAATATTGTAGATGGAACATTTTACTAAAAGAAGACATTATTTGAATTTTAAAAACAATTTAAACTGCATTCATAGATATTTAAATAATTACATGGTTGAACCGGGAATCGAACCCGTTACATGAGAAAAATAATCACCTGTAGCTTTATCATACCGATCGAAAGGCTTCATCATTAGGATTATTTTTTGCTTAATAACATAGTGTCACAAATAAAAGGAAGACCATGCATTTTTTTAAACAGTTACAAACACTTACAAGTCAATGTAATGTTTTTTTTAAACAAGATGTCGCCGGTATTTCCTGTCTGAGAAGAAAAGCCGAAACAAACTCAGAGATAAAGGTCTCCTTTATAGTGCAAACATTTTGGTATAAACTATGCGAGTGTAACAATGTAACAAATTACACCAAGTGGTCACAATTTAAAAAAAAATCGCACGGGTGGACATTTTTCCCGTATTTGCAACATTTATCATTTATGCTTCGCTCCTATTTATCGTAGCGTGATGTTATATAGCTTATAACCTTCCTCGATAAATGGACTATCCAACACAAAAAGATTTATTCAATTCCAACCAGTAGTTCCTGAGATTAGCGCGAGATTAGCGCGTTCAAACAAACAAACTCTTCAGCTTTATAATATTAGTATAGATGATGTAAATTTAAACGAATTTTCATTTCTTCTTGCAAATAATTCATCCCAAGACTGAATCCTAACGATATACCAAAGTTTTGAACAATATCCATCTGTAACCGTAAGGCGGTGCACATATTAATGATCGTAGCGTGCGCTTGAAAGAACAGCGTTTGTCTCTTAAATTAATTGTTTGGGACGCGCTTGTGTGTGTACGGCTTAAGGGGAGAGGGGATCGTTCCAAGGAGGTTAGAGGTTCTAAATTTAAAATAAAATTGTAGAGGTTACGTGTGTCCAATAACGCGTATTTTTCGCGTATTTATTTTTACTTTGAGAAATTGTGAGATAATTTACCGTCTTGGACGTGAACGGTGTTAAAGTCAAGATTGGTATTTGGGATACAGCGGGACAGGAGCGATACAGAACATTGACATCACGTTTTTACAGAGAAGCTCATGATGCTATACTGGTTTACGATGTGTCAGAACCAAAATCCCTAGCAAAACTAAATGAGTGGGTCGAGGAACTTCAAGTATACTCCACCAAGAAGAACATAGTCTGCTTAACTGTCAGCAATAAGATTGACAAGCATATCGTTTTGGGACCCAGTGCATAATATCAGCAAGCACATTGGGTCACCCGCGCGACGGCGCAACGAGTATTCCCAAGGAGGGTTGATGTCAGGCAGGCGGCCAGTCATAACATTACAATAAGCCAAAACCTCTAACAACATGGATTGATGAAATACATGTTGTGCCGACCCCACCTAGTGTGGCATAAGGGCAGGAAGAACAAGAAGAGGTTACGTGTGTCCAATTATTCCACTTTTAAATTCGTAGTTTGAAAATATAATTTGGTAAAGGAATCTAGCAGATGTGAAACATAGAAAGCCATTTTGTAAAATAAAAAACTGGTCGAATCAAGTCGAAGAGAGCCGACGAGTTACGAAGGTCTGCCGTCGTGTCTGCCACCGCGAGGGTCGCCACGCAACAGCCGCTCTCACATCCATACCGCGCAATACATTTTTTACATCAAAAATTTTGTCAGGCGGTTCTCATTAATGAATCTTTGAAGAATAAAGTTTATGGTTTTCTAATGGATTTTTGAAGCCATGGATTCACTAAATAACAAATGCAGTAATATGCCGCAGGACTTGACGCGGAACAATGTCTTGGAACAATTCGCTCGCACACACGAGCGTCCCTTCTTAAAACGGCGGCTTTACAATATGACCCGCGTCGCGTAGATATGCCGCAAAATGTTGCGCGCAACGATGCGGGGCAGTGTGCAATGTTGCTGCGTCACGTAGACTAAATAGACTTTGACGAAACGTTTGGTGCAGAGGCTGAGCGATTGGCTTCTGCGCTACGGATCAAATATTTGTATGGCCTAAAAATAGTTGTTCCGGGTCTTGTGGTCTTGTGCATGTGAAAATTTGTGTCTGTAAACGCACCCACGGTACAGGAGAAATCCAAGCGTGAGGCAACGTTTTTATTTAAAAAATAATGATGCGCATCACGTTGGGGAACCATTTATCCTCTTTTAGCTTCCAGTCCAACCAAATGCGGCGGAATACCAGTATGTTACACGGAGTAACTGCCATCAGACCTCCACAACCCAATTACTGGGCAATGCCAATATCCTAAGATTAGACTGATTGTCAGATTTTTGGGGCTTCTGAGTTCCTGTAACGACTATCATAGGTATTCGTATGACACCCGGGACTGACAGTTTAACGTGTTCTCCGAGGCACTGAGGGATCTTGATGTGTAACGAACGGTCGGAACGGACGGAAATGACCGCGGCATGCGCAGCTTAACCTCGCAAATCGTACCATCCTCGCGGTTGGTAATTAGCCATGTGCCGTTTAGGTAAATAAATATTAAATTAAAAAACTATGTAGTAATGATCTCTAAACTGTGATAGATCGCGACACTTTTTCTACTGCAATTTTCTTCGACGCCTCGCAATCAACTTTCTCTGCCTACGCTTCAAGGTGTATAGTTTGATGGTTCAAATAGTTTCTATTATTATTATTCCGTTTTTTTTTAATTCTTTAACTTAGTCTTATTTGGCTTGAGGGGCTCGTACGATTGGATCATACGATTTGCGAGGTCAAGCTGCGATTACCGCGGCCAGTCTGTAGATGGGTGACTGTTCGTTACACATCGAGACTCTGTGTCTCGGAGAGCTCGTTGAACAGTCAGTCCCGGGTGTCATACGAATACCTTTGACAGTCGTTACGGGTAGTCAGAAGCCCGAAAGTCTGATAACTGGTCTAAGCTTAGGATATCGGCATTGCCCCGTAACTGGGTTGCGGAGATCTGATGGCAGTCGTTCCGTGTAAAATATTGGTACTCAGCCGCATCTGGTAGGACTAGAAGCTGACCCCAACATAATTGAGAAAAGGGTAGGAGGAAAGAAGGAGGTTACTGCATAGAGTTTTAATACATTTGGTTTGAGTTCGAACCCAAAGCACGCACCTCTGATTTTTCGGATTCATGTGCGTATTTTATAATTATCACTTGCTTACAAGCGGTGAAGGAAAACATCGTGAGTAAACCGGCACGCCTGAGAGATATTTCTCAACGGCATGTGAAGCCAAGTCAGAGGCCCATGGGCGGCATAAACTCTGACACCAGGTTAGTCACTAACCACACGAAAAGAAGAAGAAAATATTTTTGTTGCTTTAAACAGAATTCTTTTCACCCTTCACTTAAATTACGAAGTGACTACAACCCAACGTTGACTAGTCAAGGAAAGCTCGTAAGTTTATTCCACCCAATAACATAGATATAAGGGTGCACGCATTCCTAGAACAGGCATATTAATAGGTCAGATGGCATGTTAATAGGAATACATTAATATCTTAATTAATGTGCAAGTTTGTGCTGTTGAAAGGTCAAGTGATCTGTGAATTTTATTCCCATACTTTGGCAAAATTAATCGCCCATATCTTGTGAAATGAATTATCACTTGACGAAAGTAAAATTTTAAACAAAATTTTAATGTATTATATTAATCGTTTTATTGGTTATTTCTTGTATATAAATTGATATTAATCATCCATTAGAAAGTATAATGTCGCTTGAGTTCTAACACCGCGTAACTCGAAAAATAGTAGTTTTGAGTTACGCACGTCATTCGACAGGGAATCGAAAAACGCATCGTTTGGCCAATCACAATCAATGGTTAGATCCAATAGCAACGCGTTATTTCAAAAACAAAATCCAGTTCCAATCCAATTGTAGATTAAAAACAATTATACGATAAGTAGAAAAAAATCTATATTTTGCTCTCCTGAAAAGTTAACTATTTTGAGTTACGCGGTGTTAGAACTTAAGTGACGATAATAACTGTGTAACAAGAATACAAAATGCATAAAAAAAAAATCTTAAAATGACTGCGTTGTTGGTGTGGTGGCGGCAAGCGCGGAAGGATGGAAGGGTTGGGCAGAGGTATAGTAATAACCTGATTTCGCCGTTATGTTTAAGTCCCATGTAATAGGGAGCGAACCTATTGCCATCAACCAGGCACAGACCTTAACTACGGGCTCCTACTGAAGAATTCCACACGGTAAAAACCAATAACACTGCCCGATCTGGGGATCGAACCCAGGACCTCACGACCATCAGTCGCGCTTGCCACCACTAGACCAACGAGGTGATTTAGAACTATACTCTTCTGAAACAAATAATATTATTTCACCACACAAAACGTTAAGACAATTCTGTCACGGTTCAGAACAAAGTATCTCTATTTTATGTGACAACGCGGTGAGATACCAAATCATACGATGCGTTTATCTTGATGTATTTAGTGATGCTACCACGTAAAACACGGTATCTGCATTGTCCTAACCTACAAGGTAAGTCGGAAACGGGGTACTAAGCCGCGGGCCACTTAATGTATCACTGATGATTGTTTTATAGAAAGTATTAAAATTTTAAAATTCGATAAAAACACGTTTCTTTTTTAATTTTTTTTTTTTTGTTTTTCATCCCTGCTTTAGTAACGAATTCATAAAAAGGAGCTTCTAATCCGTGACCCCAAATATGACCTAAAATGTAAACATAGCTGAGTATAGATAGAATTTAGCGTATTTTTTATGAAATCTTTGAACAGCTATTTCTCTTAAAGTAATGACTTTTGGGGAAAGTTTTAGAACAAAAGTTATCCATTATTATGGGTACTTTAATACTCTTTCGGCTTAGTACCCCTTTTACGATTTAACTTGTATAAGTATTCTAAATCATAGATTAAAAAATCAGCTGAGTTTAGTATAAGGCCAAAAAACACGAAATGGGGAAAGAATGAAATAAACTACTTTTCTTTATTAGTTAAATAATTTTCAAACGGAACTATGTGACATGGATCTTTGAAAACTGTCAACTATTGAGTTGATGTGTTTTACAGACGTAATGTTTTGATGGGAAAAAATCATCAGACCGTGTTAATTTTTAGAGGGATGATAGAAAGTGAATTTTCAAATGTTTCTGTATATTTACTTAACTCATTTTTGACATGTTTGCGGGTTGGATCCGTCTTGTAGAACTACGTCCAATTCCCTGAGAAGAATTAATGCAGATGTTTTTTTATAATAACTACTTGAAAAACTGATTTTTAAAAAACATAACATCACGATTTACATTCCCCAAAGGGTTCGGCAGAGGTGTTTTTAGTACACCCTCGTTTCGCCAGTTATGTTTAAGTCCCATGTAATAGGGGGCGAGCCTATTGTCATTAACCGGACACAGATCCAGACTCCAGGCTGTTACTGAGAAATTCCTAATGGAAAAACCCAATAACACTTTACCCGACCTAGGGATCGAACCCACGACCCCATGCTCAGCAGTCGCGCTTACGACCATTAGACCAACAAGGCAGTCAATGATTTTTAATATGTTTTATTTAAACAGCAAAAAAATACAGTTTGCGTCTCATATCTTCTTTTTATTTAAATTAAGTTATTTATTTCAAGTCGTATTATGTCGCAGACAGGAATTGGATAAAAAATAAATAAAACATGCACTAAAAATGCAATTATGTAAATAAAAAATAAACTGTTATCATTATTGAACATCTTTCGCATAAATTATTAATTGTGTTCCTAATATATTGGTACCTATTCAATAAAATAATATTTCTGCACTATTAATACATACCTAATGACCGCTAAGGCATGTAAATCGTAATGCTTGCAAAGTAAGGTCATTTGCTTAGGTCACCTGTTTCCTTTAATAATAATTAACTTTGCGAACATAATTACTAATTTATGCCTATCTTCACGCTATCCTATCGTTGTTGGATGTTTGGAATTCTTAATGCTGTGTATTAAAGTATAAGTTTAAGTTAAATGGCATTTAAAACTTTAAGTCTAATCCTCGGTTTCTCCAAGTTAGTTCTTCCAGCCTTTTCCAAACTATGTTGGGGTCGGCTTCCAGTCTAACCAGATGCGGCTGAATACGAGTATTTTACACGGAGCGACTGCCATCAGACCTCCGCAATCCAGTTACTGGGTAATGCCGATGATGCTAGGTTGAATGAAGAAACCTGAGCAGAGCTTCAGGTGTAAAACCATTGGTGCTGCGTAACTTGCTTGTAGGCTTAGTGCTATTTTTCACGGCACACGACAAAATATTGTGAGGACTAAACGGGATGTTTCTAGTGTCATAGTATACGACACGTTTGGTGCAGTGGCTGAGTGATCGGCTTCTGCGCTACGGGTCGTGGGTTCGATTCCCGCACGGAACAAATATTTGTATGATCTACAGATAGTTGTTCCGGGTCTGAATGTTTGTGCGTGTGAAGATTTGTGTTTGTAAACGCATCCACGATACAGGATAAAGCCAAGTATGGGGCAACATAAAAAAAAAACTGTAAATAGAGATATTTGACGCTCAAAGTCGTCACCAAATTGTGTCGTGTTCCGTGAAGAAAAGGCCTTGTTATGTAAAAAATACATCACTATTGCGAAATTTACTTAGAATGTTCAAAAAGCAGACATTTCCTAAGTCTCTAAATAAATTAAAAGACTTCTTTAGATATAAAACGTGTTTTCGTCTGACACAAATTGGTTAGTCTCTATGTTTTTTTTTTTTGTCGATTGCTTATAAATGGTCTTGCGGACCGTTTCTACGTAACCGAGCAGTTATTAGCGAGACCTTTTTTTTTTTTTCTCGTTGGAAAATCCTCATGGATGTCTCTCGCCCGGGGAAGGCGAGGGGGTCTGCCGGACTCTTACCGGCTAAAAACCAACGGTGTTCCTTCTCCTGACCGTTTCGCAAAAGCACCGCAACCCCGGCAGGTCCCGGTCCGCCAACCCAGTTATTAGCGAGACCTGAAGGGTCTCCAACCAATGGTTGTCTCTACGGAATATGATTTCATTCATAAGCATTCCGTCGTTCTAAAAGGCTGATTAATTAATTAATCTGTTGACAAATCTCATGTTAGCGAATGCGATTGATTAGCTAAAATACTAATAAACAATTACTGCACTTAAAACTATATGTGATAACTGATTAATTAATTTGTGTTTTTTTAAATACAGTTTACTTTCACCCTATGCTTCAATACTAATTACCAACCTCTCGAATCATACGATTTGCGAAGTTAAGCTGCGCTTGCCGCGGTCAGTCTGTGGATGGGTGACCGTTCGTTACACATCGAGACCCCTCCGTGCCTCAGAGAGCACGTTAAACTGTCGGAACCTAGTGTCATATATGACACTATGACAGTCGTTACGGGAAGTCAGAAGCCCGAAAGTCTGACAACGGGTCTTCCATTCTTCCCCGTCAGCAGTCCAATTATCTTTTACTCCCTTTTCCCACAACATTTTTCATTCGAAGATGATGTAGTGACAAAAATTTAAAGGCGTATGCTTAGGTGGTTTGGTCATGTTGAGAGAATGAGTGAACGGCGATTAACAAAAGGAATTTATAAGGCGGATGTCATTGTAGAGGACGCCCTAGAAGGACAAACATCGATGTTATTGATGATGTTCTTCACAAAGGATAAGTGCGTAGTACTCTCAACCGGCGTGCGTGCATGACAAGATGTATGAATGTGGATGAAGCGAAAGGATGTGGCGTTCTATAGTTTCTGCCCTCATGGGAAAAAAAAAGTGAGTTTATGTATGTATTTTTCATTCAATCTAGCATAAAAATACCAATAGAAAAGTAACATACTTATACTTATCCTATGTTAACGCTCCAGTGAAACTTGCAGCAAAAAATTGTTTTGCACTTTAGGATTCCACAAGTAGACACGGGAAATAACAGCATACATACTTAGAATCAGAATAAGTACTGTGTACGTTTACTTGCACGTTTATAGATTGAGCTATGCTACTATACCATTTTGCTTTTACTTAGTATGCACGCAAAAAGTTCACTTTTCAGTTTACCATGTCCGATTTCTCAATGGGACTGTTTTTTTTTCTGTTATGGCATGATTTCAATTCCTAGGAGTATGTTCGTAGATATTTAAAAAGTATTTATTTAAAAAAGCAGACGTGCATTCGTGTGTGTCTTAAATCGCATGACAATTTGTGGCTTTAATGAATGATTTAAGATAAATTAAATAATAGGTGATTATTTATAACATAACATTACGCCTATATTCCCCGAAGGGTTGGGCAGAGGTGTATAGTAACACCCTCATTTAGTCATGTTTAAGTCCCACGTATTACGGTGCGAGCCTATTGCCATCAATCGGGCACAACTCCAAACGCCGGGCTGCTACTGAGGAATTCGACACGGAAAAATCCAACAACACTTTGCCCAACCTGGGGATCAAATTCAGGACCTCACGATCAGCAGTCGCGCTTGCCACCACTAGACCAAAGAGGCAGTTTATAAAAAGAATAACTACTTATACATAAATATTTATAACAAAATAAAAAAAACAAATATAAAAAATTTGGCACGTACCCGTTCTTTCACGCCACCAACCGATCCCCAGTAGACTATCCCTGATTAATGACGTCACCGACATGTAGCCGGGACATCGCGATCATTTTCCCGGGACTAGCGAGATGGATCGCTTTCCTAGCGGTATTGGTGATATAACAATCGATAATCCTAATGATTGTTTTATGTGATTATTGTGGCAGCGATTCGATGTGACAATTTGAGGTTTGGATAATCTTGTAATAATTTCTGTCCCGAGTATTTTTAAATATTTATTATCTTTTGAGTCACGAAAATACATAGGTACATACATAAACTCACGCCTTTTCCCATTGGGGTAGGCAGAAACTATAGAACGCCACATGCTACCACCCTTACATACTCCTTTCGCTTCATCCACATTCAAACATATTGTCATACACGTACGCTGGTTGAGAGTACTACGCACCTGTCCTTTGTGAAGAACATCACCAATAACATCGATGTATGTTCTTCGAGGACGTCCTTTAACGGCGTTTTCACTGACATCGGCCTTATAAATTCCTTTTGTTAAACGCCGTTCACTCATTCTCTCAAGATGACCAAACGAAAATAAAGATTTAATAACTATTTTAATAAAAAAAGGTGAATAAAAAGGGGGGTACATGAGAAGAGCCTCCACAAGTGATGATGGGCAGTCAGCCTTTTTTTTATTTGTGTCTGCGTTTGGCCGCCATCTCGCCTGATGTTAAGCGATGATGCGGTCTACGATGGAGCACGCTTGTCCAGAAGAAACCGATTCACTCGTGACTTGAAGACACCCAGATTGTAACTGTCGGGGAACACCCACTCGGGCAGCGCATTCCACTGTTTGGCGGTTTTCACAATGCCTTGCTACCAATCTAGCTGGCTGGCTAATCTTTTCACCACGGCATGAGCTATTCTCGTCTACCTCGTGCTGTCACGAGAGAAGAAGAAGAAGAATAAAAAGGTGATAAACTGAAAGACTGACTGACAAATCAAGGTCGCTAGTAGAAACTTAAAATTTTAAAAGAACCTACATTTTATTTTGCTACGTATTATTTTGCCTTGGTATGGAGTGAAAACATGTCTGGGCTACCTAAAAACTTAAATATCTCTAAAACGGTACAACATTTATTTTAGATTTTTGTTGCTTTCGTGAGTGGCAAACTCATGCGCACATCAGCCTTTCATGAACTGTTTCATTGCCAAAACTAGTCGAGCATCTCCAAAACGAGGAAACCCAAAATGGCATCATTTCTCCGTTGCCAAAACTAGTCGAGCATCCCTAAAACGAGCACACCCAAAATGGCATCATTTCTCCGTTGCCAATACTAGTCGAGCATCCCCAAAACGAGCTCACCCAAAATTGCATCATTTCTCCGATGCCAAAACTAGTCGAGCAACCCCAAAACGAGCACACCCAAAATGGCATTTCACCATTCCTTTCAAAACTCGTTACCCAACTCTATATTTACTTTAAACTTACCAGATCCAATAAAACGAAGAAACCAGGTCTATGACACTGCCCGTGCCATTACCGCCGCCAACAAAAAAAAGTGACCACAAGAAACCAAAAAACAGGTACCTTGTATTATTCTAAAATGTTCACGCACGACTGATCGCAATTCTGTCCGGCTTGGCATCGGGTGTACTTCGTTTTTTCCACTTCCTACTGGGTCTATGAATCTGATGCTGGGTCCAAAAAACCTGGTCACGTTCCAGTGACGTGAGTAATCATCTTGTTAGCTGTTTATTTTGGGCAGGTGAGTTCATTCATGGGTGAGTGTGAAGGGAGACAATGGGTGTTTGGACTATTTGTTTTTGTATGTGGGTTATGGGTTGAGATTTACGGTTATGTGGTAGTAAAAAATAGAATGCCTCGTTGGTCTAGTGGTGGTAAATGATAAATGATAAATGATTAATGATTTTTATTTCTGTAAATAAATCTGTTACAGACACTTTTACAAGTCAATGTAATGTTTTTTTTTAAGACTAGTTGGCGCCGGCATTTCCTATCTGACTAGCTCTGAGAAGAAAAGCCGAAACAAACTCAGAGGTCAAAGTCTCTTTTAAAGTCCAGACATTGTAGTATACAAACTATGCGAGTGAAACGATGTAGGGCAACGTCTGGAATGGCCTTTTGAGGAAAGTGCCATAGCAGGTACGAGTTGACCTGTCCTAACTGACGGCACATCTGCATCAGTCATCGCGGAGCTCAAACCTTATTTTAGGGAGCTCAACAACCCGACCGCTGCACGACGCTATCATTCAGCTGGACATTTGTGTGGGTCACAAAAAAAAAACTCAAGAACCGCCAAACGTTTACAAAATTCGTGTATAAAGCTACCCTACATGGTACTCACATTCACAATTTATTAAAAAAGTAAAATAACAAATAAGGCGATGGTAAAAAGTAAAAGATGGTAAGCGCGAGTGTTGATCGTGAGGTCTTGGGTTCGATCCCCAGGTCGGATAAAGTGTTATTTGTCCATTTGAAGGCAATAGGCTCGCCCTCTATTACATAGGACTTAAACATAACGGCGAAATGAGGGTGTTAATATACACCTAAGCCCAACCTTTCGGGGAATACAGACGTGATGTTTTCACCAATAATTAAGCTTTGCATATCCTCCCATACGTTAGTAGCTGTCACAGGTAAAATTAATTGACGAGTCTATCTTATAACTGCCTAATCTATCTAACATAACATCACGCCTATATTCCCCGAAAGGATGGGCAGAGGTGTATAGTAACACCCTCATTTCGCCGTTATGTTTAAAATCTAATCTAATCTATCTATCTAATAATTACTTGTCCTGACTGACTGATTCATCAACGCAGAACCTAAACCACTGAAGCTGGAAGCATGCAAGTTGGACATGCAGTAGGTTCCTTTTGTGACGTAAGCATCAACTAAGAGGGATTTTTGGAAATTGCACCCCAAAATTTTTATGAAAATTCACGCGGACGAAGTCGCGGGCAAACTGCTAGTTTTATAATAAAAACGCTACCATTGGTAAGCAAACCGATTCAGTTATGGTCATAGGAACCAAGGATTACAAACACGTTGACTAAATATTAGGGGCGGTGTTTTTTTTTCTTCTTGTCTTTGTCCCTGGTCTCACGAATTGGTAAGTGCGGACACGGTCTAAGATGAAGCACACGAATCCAAGGAACAGAGATATAAAGGCATTCCCTACCCCTCTGGCTCTCACATACACACGACGGAACACATCAAACTGCTTGGCTGGACTTGGAATGTGAGGGTGGTAGCTAGCCAGGCGGACCGTATAGATCCTACCACGTAGCGTGCTGGGTTTTGTTGAATCTTACAACGCGTCTATTCCCAGCGTGTGGTGAAGTTTTATATTCTAGCCCGCCCCCAAACGGGATAGACACTGGGTTTTCACTGTTTTGTCAAATAACAGCGTCCCAATTTGCGAAGAAAGATTTCGTTTTCTTTTTGTACCTTTTTCAGACCGGGACTGAATAACCCGAAATTTAATATACCTATAAAATACGGTATGACACTATCACCCATATTCTAAGACGTTCCTCCAAAACTTACTCGACTCGAATCCACCTCGACTTGACATAAACGTCCTCGACTCGAGATTTTTCCTCATTTGAGGTAAGGAATCATCTGCCAAACTCAAGGTACCTCGGAACCTACCATAAGGAAGGAAGTGTCAAAGTTCGTATGTACCTAGTAAAATTAATTTTGAAGACTTTGTCGAATACGCTTACGATAATCCTTACAATTATTTATCGCGGCGTTATTTGCGCTATGCAGATAATTCAAATTATGACGTAATTACTCCGTCGAGGAACCTCAAAGATCACTCGAAATTGCGACTAAGAATACAATTATGAAGGTGGTTTCGAGGCCGTTCTGAGTCGAGTAAGTTTAGGAGAAACGTCTTAGAATATGGGTGTATATCCCTAAATTCTGGTTACCTGAATATTACTGTACTTAAATATATTTCGGTACCGAAATATAGAACCTGAAAATGCGAAACGGTATATTCCGATATCGGTACCTAAACCTTTATAAATACGGATTTGCATTGATGAACTGCCGCGCCAGCCTGTCTTTCCCTATGAAGCCGCAGATGGCATTTGTATGATTCATTCGTTACTCGTTATTTATCGGCATTCTTCTTCTTCTCCCTGCCCTTATCCCACACTAGGTGGGGTCGACACAACATGTATTTCATAAATCCATGTTGTTAGAGGTTTTGGCTTATTATCGTATGACCGGTCGCCTGCCTGACATCAACCCTCCTTGGGAATACTCGTTGCGCTGTCGCGCGGGTGACCCAATGTGCTTGCTGATATTATGCACTGGGTCCTAAAATGATGTGCTTGTCTTCAAAACTTTGAAACTTCTCGTACTCGACACTACACACTACTATTCGACATCGTTTACAATAGAAATAAACGGCGATTTATAATAATAAATTTATGTTTTTCGGTATTAAAATTGTAAAAAGGTTAATTATTATTATTACTTATCTATTTCAGGCATCAAGGCCCATATAAACACATACAATACAATATTAATATAACTTATAAATATTATAAATACATACACCATTATAATTATTAAAACTAACACACACGAAGTGTCTGTGTCGTGTTACGCTGACTGGTGTCATGTAGCTGGCCACGAAACCGGCGGTACACAACACCCTCGGGCCAGAACTCTTCCTTGAGGAACTTCTCGAGGTGATGTGACGCGACTCCAACTTCACGACCCTCAAAGTCCAGTTGGTCTTCACACGCACGTATTCTACGATCTCCTCAACCTTCGTGGAGTGGTGCAGTCTGGACACATACAGCTGCGTTGACGGGATTGCTGGCATGTCGGGTCCTGCCTGTGCGGTGCCGCACTGGTTCCGACAAGGAGGCTTCTTCTTCTTTTCCACCTTGATGAAACCATCCTTGTCGCACGTGTGCTTCTCTGGACCCTGCCTTTTCAACACCTCGTTGGTTTTTTAAATAAAGATATGGCCCAGCCTTTATAAGAAAACGATATCCTTATAATATTTGAAACGTATTTTAACCTCGGCCCGTAATCGCTTTCAGTCCCTTGTTTCCAAGCTTAGCAGCTAAACCATTTAGTTTTAACCAGTTCTAAACTAAAGATAAATAGCACGCTATAAATACACGTATCATTCGCTTTAATTTGATCCATTCACAGAATGAATGAAGATTCAATAGATCACACAACATTTTTATTCATTAAAATGTTACGTTTGAATCTAAATTATATCCGACTATCTGTTCAATTTTAATGTTTTACTTGGAAGATTTAATTACATGACGCTGACACAGGTGATAATTATATATTCTATATGGCAGGTGGCTGTAATTTTCCTGTATAATCTTTTAGAATAAATTTATGGTGGCTATTTTTATGGTAGAACTAGCGGCCCGTCCCGGCTTCGCACGTGTGGACATTTTTACAACATTTTTCATTTATGCTACGCTCCTACTGGTTGTAACGTGATGTTATATAGCCTATAACCTTCCTCGATAAATGGACTATCCAACACAAAAATATTTTTTCAATTCCAACCGGTAGTTCTTGAGATTAGCGCGTTCAAACAAACTCTTCAGCTTTATAATATTAGTATAGATAGAATAGAATAGATTTTTAGCTAAGTTTTGATGACATTTAATTATGTCAATTGTTTTATATAGTTTAGCTTCCTTTTCACTTTTGTAAATGTGAGAACTTTGTGGACCTGCATCTATAAATTTGTAAATTACTACAATATTATTCATATTGCTTTTTTTTTAAATTTTATTTTTGTTTGTTAGTTTTTGTACTCAAGTCTTTTAGTACTATATTACTCATTGGTCTGTGGTCAGGACCTCATTGTTCTCTCACTATCCTAAATCATTGTACTGTATCCACTGAAATTGTTAAAGGTATTATTTTTAAAAGAGTAACCATGGAGTTTCTTGCCGGCTCTTCTCCATAGGAAACAAGTAATTGGAACCGTGCACCTAAATTCGACGTTTCATAAGCACCTGTATTGGTTTATGTGAAATAAAATTTTTTGATTTGATTTGATTTGAAAAAACATGGGTAAAGACAGTTCAACATTAGTCACAAAAGTAGCCGCATGTTTAACCATACAATGGTGTGCAAATCAAAAAGTTAATTTAATCCAAAGTTAAGAAAGAACAACTTAGAATCCGATTACATGGATATTTGAACAACAAACATGCAATAGTTATTAAAAGAGCTAACATTTTTTTTAATAGTATGAACACAGCTAAAAAATTTAAATTATTTTTTGATTTAGTGAAATCAATAGTATAGTCCGCCATTTGTACTGTTCTTAATAATGTGTACTCCTTCTGTTTTATTTCTTTTAGTGTACAATAAAGTATATCTATCTATCTATCTATTTTTTTTTTTTTTTTTTTTTTTTTTTTTTTTTTTTTTTTTTTTTTTTCCTAATCGACTATTGTAGATGGTCTTGCGGACCTTTTCTACGTAACCTGGCTATTATTGGCGAGACCAGAAGGGTCTCCGAACCAATACCTACTAATCTAACTACCTAGCTAACTACGCAAAGCTAACTACAGTAACATCATGGCTATGACTATAGCAGCGACACCTCTGAGAGCGTCCCCAAGGGGGGACTCGAACTCTTAGGGTGTCGAATGCAAGAGGACTGGGAGGGATACGACAGCTTGATGAGGGCTGTATTCTCGCGTCATGGTGACTGCGCGGAGTCAGAAGGGACGACCGGCTCCGCGGCTGCGGCGGGTGAGCACGGTGGATCGGGGGCGGCGGCGGTGGGACGTCGCGAGGGGCCTCGTCGGCGAGGGCGATACGCCGGTCGGCGGCGGCGGTGTATGTGTATAGTGCTAGTCGATTTATTCGCCTCCTGGAGGAGGGTGATCTCATCATCGGGCTCTAGTAGCGCATGCCGGGGACGGCGGACTATGCTAATCTGGGAGGGTTTATAATCGGACGCGGCGGTCACGAGGGGGTTCCGATGCCTCGGGGCATGGTCGAAGTAACGCTTAGACGTGCGTTTGAGATATTGCCTTACCGTTGGCATTTTTAAATCTAAATGAAGCTGAACGTTGCGCATATACCACGGAGCGCCCGTGGCTCTGCGCAATACGCGGTTTTGCAAGATCTGGAATGCTTTAAAGCGACATGGCCTAACGTGTGCGAACACGACGCTGGCGTAGGTTAATATGGGGCGAATGCACGTCAGGTAAAGTCTCAACTTATTTCTAAGCGAGAGCTTACTGCGCGCCCTAATCATGGGGTGTAACCGGCCCACAACAAAAGAGGCGCGAGCGTGCACCTTTTTGATGTGTTGCCGGAACGAGAGGTGGTGGTCTAGGATAACCCCCAGGTACTTGACGCTCAGTTCCCAAGGGATCTCTTTTCCAAACATGACTACTGGGGGACAACGCGAGTGGTTATCGCCGTGCCTCTCGAAAAGAACTGCTGCGCTCTTTTCGGGATTCACCTCGATACGCCACTTCCGAAACCAAGCGCCGAGGCGGTTGGCTGCGGTCTGTAAGATGCGAGAGATCGATTTTAAGTCACTACCCGTGTAGTAAATAGCCGTGTCGTCGGCGAAAAGTGCCAACTGGGCCTTGCCTTGAGTGGGAATGTCGCTGGTGTACAGCGTGAACAGAAGGGGGGCTAGCACGGAGCCCTGAGGGACTCCGGCTCGGATCGGATGTGGAGACGAAAGCGTGCCGTCTATTCGGTAGCGAAAGGTGCGATCCGACAGAAAGTCTCGAATGATGAGCACGAGACGGTCTGGCACGTTGAATTGGTACAGTTTATATAATAAACCGTTGTGCCAGACCTTGTCGAAGGCTTTCGCTACGTCGAAGAACAGCATGCCTGTCTTGTATGAAAACATGAAGCCGGAGCTTATGTGTTCGACAATACGGTGAAGTTGCCTAGTGCAGCAGTGGGTGGGACGAAAACCAAACTGCTGGTCGGGAATGAGGTTATGGGAATATGCGAATCCCTTTAAACGCTCATAAATCTTCCCAAACGAATTGAGAAGGCTTATGGGGCGATAACTGGACGGCTCACACTTGGGTTTGCCGGGTTTGGGGATGCCTATAACTGTGGCTTGTTTCCAAGCTTGCGGAAAGAGGTTATTGCTAAGAGCGCCATTGAAGATGGCGGTCATTAGCACTATGAGCTGGGCGGAAAAGAGTTTAATCACCTTGTTCGTGATGCCATCGAGACCGGGGGCTTTCCTGGGCTTAAGATTCTTGATTATCGCCTGCACCTCATCCGCGGTGACAGGGGGCAGGGGATCATCAGGATCTTCTACGGGGGGGAGAGCGGCTTTACGTTCGACTTCGGTATCCACCTGGGACAGATGGACCGGGTCTACTGGTAATGCGCTGGGCGTACACTGGGCTTCTAGACTGTCGGCTAGGCATTCGGACTTTTCGTCGTCTTCAAAGGCCGGCCTTTGATTCGGACGATTGAGAGGGGGAGTAGAGGCTACACATTCATTTTTGAGGGCGCGTTGCAAACGCCAGAAAGCGAGATGGGATGGCTCTAATTCGCCTAACATCTTGTCCCAGCGGGACTCCCTAACCTCCCGTATGCGTTTCTTTACAGCACGCTGCATAGAACGCATATGGAGGCGGTTGCCTTCGCAGGGAAAAGTGTCATACGCGCGTACGGACGCATTCTTCTCCGTCAACAGTTCACGCACATCGTCAGGCAGTTTCCAGCGGTGATCTTCCACCGCTGGAATCTGTCGTGAACACTCGTTCACCGCGGACTGTACGTAACCCGTGAGGGAGTCGATAGCGCCCAACGTGTCGGCGATTGTCACTATGTTGTCGGGGATTGAATCTAAATGGGCGGACGACGGAGACTTGAGACGCTCCTCTAGCTTCCGCCAGTCCGTGATAGTTTTAGTAGGCGCGGGTAGACCGGGATCCGGGGGACCGCCCCGGGGACCCAGGTCTAGGACAACGGGTCGGTGGTCAGAGTCTAACTCTTCATGCGTTTCTATCGAGCGTATGGCGAGGCCTACGTTCTTTAGGAGCGCAATGTCGAGTATGTCGGGTCTGTCATCAACGTTGGCGGGATAGTGAGTGGGGGACATGGGGGCTATCACATCGAAGTCGAGCAGAGGGCTCAGTGCTTCGAGTGTCCGGCCGGCCGGGTTATTGGAGTGACAGCTCCAAGTGATGTGTTTGGCGTTGAGGTCGCCCGCTATGATAACGGAGCCTCCGCCGAGATCGAATAGAGCTCTAAGGTCGCTCTCGAGAGGAAGTCTCAGACTAGACGGGGGGTTGTAGACCGACACGATAGTGATCGGCTGATGTCCTGTCATGCCTAACCGACAGATAGAGGTTTCCAGATACTGGAGATCGGGAGGGGGGTCTAACGGGGTGCAGTACAGGGAACGTTTGTAGTATATGAGGGTACCACCGCCGCCACAACGGGTCCTGTCGTTGCGAACTAACTTGTAGTTGGCAATTCCAGGATTCCTATTGTGGGGCTTCAGAAACGTTTCCTGTACTAGAAATATGTCAATTTGATGATCACGCAGAAAGATTGCGATCTCATCTCGTTGACCGGCTACGCTATTCGCGTTGAAGAAACCTAACCTAAGGGATCGCGGTTTGATTCTAGTGTTGGTCTCAGTATCCATTAGAGGGTAACGAGATAAGTTGGTTAAGAATGTCCTCAAAATCGCGGAGGACATTGATACGCGCGATTGGATTGCCTTGAGTGGCGTTCCAAGCGGAAATCATATTTTGTGCCCAGTCCATATTGCAGGAGGACAAGGATTTGAGCAGGCTGGGAAGAGTGTCTTGGAAAAACACTTTCGTGGCCATGAGTGAGGGGATGGGGGCCGCGCGTGCTGAGGGCCTGGGTGGTGTTACGGGGGCCGGTGCATGGTGGACCGGTGGTGCAATTTGTGCCTGTCGCTGTGAGGCAGCCGGCATTGTGGTTGGGGCGACAATAGGTTGTTGCGGGGGAATAGCTGCCGCCACCACCGGCGGGGCGGTGGGAACCGCGCTCGGAGGTGGTGGAGGGCGCCTTTGCTGTAGGGCTGGGAACGACTGCTGGTGTTGCAGCATGTTCCAGGGGGAAGGCCTCTGTGGACTGAGGCGGTCGGGGATATGGGAGGACAAGAGGGGGGCTATGGAGTAGCTCTCCCTCTGTTGGCGAACGGCCGAGCGCTGAGCCAGCTTAGGGCTGCGCTGTTTTGGCGCTTTGGGGCACCCGCGATAATTCGCTGGGTGACCCTCCACGCCGCACAGTACGCAGCTTGGGGGCTCTGTACACAGAGCCCTGTCCTTTGGCCTGCTGCAGTCGCTCGTGCCGTGAGCGCCCAGGCACTTAACGCACCTGGGCGTCGCGTAGCAGTTACGCTGCGAATGGCCATATAATTGGCAACGATGGCATTGCCCTGGAGGGCCGCCTTTGTTGGGGCGCTCTACTACGATACCGGTAGCGTAGCAGAGGGTTCGGATATTGAAAATGGCCTTTGATTCGGCCAATGGTTCGCAGACGGCGAGGACCATCTCATAGGGGGCGCCACCTCTGCCGCGGTGCATGCGGTGGACTTCTAAAACGGGAACGTTCTGGGACTGAAGGTCCTCAAGAACATCTTGGGGGGTAACTCCCAGGGGGATGCCACGAATGACTACCCTTAGGAGACGCTCGTCGGGGAGGGCGTAGGTGTGGAAGGACACCTTCATATCTCTGAGCAATCGCGTCATATTGCGAAAGTCTGTAGAATTTTGCACCATGACTTTGATGCCTTGAGGGGTAGAGCGCGCGCTCAGGAAGTGGATCTTCTGTGCTGTGCACAGACGACCCACGTCCATCCACTTAGCCTTGTCCTGAATGAACACAGGCGGTGGAGCGGGCTCTTTCCTCGGAACTGAGGGTTTAGTGGGTTTCGCGGGGTTCGCGGAGGTCGCGGGAGTCGCGGGGATCGCGGGGATCGCGGGGGTCGCGGGGGTCGCGGGGGTCGCGGGGGTCGCGGGGGACGCTGTGACCGTTTTAAGGGCCTTAGCGGGGAGATCGGTCGGGGCAGACTGCGTCTTACGCGCGCGCTTCTTCCCCTTGCCGGCTACTAGCGTGTAGCCTTCAGAGGAGGATGACGAGTCATTATTTGAGTTCGACTCGGAGTCGGACTCAGAAGAGGGGCCGCAAACGTCCATGACGGACGGGGCTTCTACCGCGGAAGGCGGTTGCACTGACGGGGCAGGGACAACTACCGCAGAGGGCGGTCGAACGGACGGGGCCGGGGCAACTACCGCTGAGGGCGGTTTACCGGACGAGTTTGATGATACGGAGTTGACTCCGTCATCGATACGAATGCTCGAATATTGAGCATCGCGCCTAAGCTCAGGTGACTGAGGGCAGTCCGCGGAGTTCCTGAAGGGAACCCCGAAGATTTTCAGGCTGTACGCCGCTGCGAACGCCTTATCGTGGTGAAGAAGCTCCTTGACGGCCGCTAGTATACTAGCGTCCGTCATGATGGAGTAGGGGGCAGTTTAATGGGGGGGAGACCTAACTCCTATCCAGTCCCGAGGAGACACGTACGTGTCGCCCCGGGCGAACAACTCCCACGAAAAAGCCCACCCGTATCTATCTATCTATCCATCCATCTATCTATTTATAGTACCTACCTGGATGACCGAGCTTGGCTCGGTTTATTTATTTTGGTAAATCGACGTTTTCTAAAAATGAAACCTAGCTAGATCGATTTATCGCCCCCGAAACCCTCTGCATACTAAATTTCATGAAAATCGTTGGAGCCCTTTCCGAGATTCAGATTATATAGGTATATACAAGAATTGCTCGTCCAAAGGTATTAGATTAGATTAAATATAATATTTTAGAAAGTACGTGCATCTAAGAACTCTTTTACAGAATATAAAAATTTTTTTTACGAGCCACGAATATAGTTTTAGTTTAAATATCTTTAGTGGAAGATTTCTTAAGGACTCTGGTAGCTTATTATTATACTCTGATAATCATTGGACAACAATTTCTATGGTAATAACCACTTTTTATTGTAGGTAATAGTATGCGTGTTGGATAGTAGAGGTAGACTAGGTTTTGCTTGCGAGTCCGTGTAGAATGACGTCACATTCACGCTGGACGGCTATCTTACATTGAAGTAAGTAAAAAAATAATTTTAACATTACATAACATCACGCCTCTACTTTCCGAACAAAGGGTTGGGCGGAGGTGTATAGTAACACCCTCGTTTCACCGTTATGTTTAAATCCCATGTAATAGGGGGCGAGCCAACCGGTCACAAATCCAAGCTCCGGGCTGCTACTGAGGAATTCCACACGGAAAACCCAATAACACTTTGCCCGACCTGGAGATCAAACCCAGGATCTCACGATCCGCAGTCGCGCTCACCACCACTAGACCAACGAAGCAGTTAATTTTAATGAAATATTTAATACATACACAAGTTCATAATTATTATAAGTAATCTATGTCTATTATATCTGTTACCACGAATACGAAAAGTTACTTTAAAAATTATGGCATAATATTTTAAGAAAAATAAATGTGGTTTACTTTCCCGATTTGCGAATAAAAGAAAACTAATTGCAGATCGGGGCAGCAAAATGTTTTAAATAATCCCTTAAAATAAACTTTTAAGTTAAACGGCTTTATCTTGCATTACCCTTGCAGCATCAGGATTTGAGGATTGAATTTTAAAATTATTATAATGTTGTATTGTCATGGGAATTGAATTTGTGTGCGAAGTTTCAGGAGAATCGGTTAAGCAGAAGTAGTTGAAAAATCTGTCGCGAGATTTGTATCAAACAAACAAATATACGAAGTGAAGATAATTAAAATCGTAATTTTTTATCTCTTTACGTTTTCAATAGATATCACAAAGACTAATTTAAAGAGCTATGGGAATTTGATATCAATAGTTGACCTAAACATAGATTTAATTAATTCTATAACACTAATTATCACTTGCTTAAAAACGGTGAAGGAAAACATCGTGAGGAAACCGGTATGCCTTTTTTTGTTTTTTTTTTTTTAGCGTGGGGAAATCCTCATGGACTATCCCCCGTCTGCGGAAGACGGGGGGGTGTGCCAGACTCTTACTGGCTAAAACCACCACGGTGTGCCTCCTTCTGACCTAAGCCCGGGGTCACGGGATTCGCTGTAAACCGGCATGCCTGAGAGATATTTCTCGACGGCATGTGAAGCCAAACCAAGCCAGCCCATGGGCGGCAAAAACTCTGACACTAGGTTAGTCACTAACCACACGAAAAACAAAAAAGACTAATTATTTAGATGGGCTCATGGCTTATCACCAACCGCGTGGATCATACGATTTGCGAGGTTAAGTTGCGCTTGCCGCGGTCAGTCCGTGGATGGGTAACCGTTCGTTACACATCGAGACCCCTCTGTGACTCGAAGAGCACTTTAAACTGTCGGTCCCGGGCGTCATACGAATACCTATGACAGTCGTTACGGGAATTCAGAAGTCCGAAAGCCTGACAACCGGTTTAACCTTAGGATATCGGCATTGCCCAGTAACTGGTTTGCGGAGGTCTGATGGCAGTCGCTCCGTGTAAAATACTGGTATTCAGCCGCATCAGGTTAGACTGGAAGCTGACACCAACATAGTTGGGAAAAGAGTAGACAGATATACAACACTAATTGTTTAACTGCAATTCGTAGCGGTTACAGAAGAATGTGAAGATATAATATATGCTCCAATCATTCAGATATGTATCATATTTATTGAATTGGATCAATTAAAATACAATTGTTGGTAAATATAACTTACAATCTAATTGAAATTCATAGTTATAATTATAGCATCGTTGGTCCAGTTGTGGCAAGCGAGACTGCTGATCGTGAGGTCCTGGGTTCGATCCCCAGGCCGGGCAGTGTTATTGGGATTTTCCGTGTGGAATTCCTCAGTAGCAGCGCAGAGTTTGGATTTGTGTCCGGTTGATGGCAATAGGCTCGCACCTATTACATGGGACTTAAACATAAGGGTGAAATGAGGGGGTTACTATACACCTCTGCCCAACCCTTCGGGGAATACAGGCATGATGTTATGTTATGTATTCTGTAAATTCTACTTCATGTCTACCTACTACTACAACTACCTACAATATATATTAATCGTTAGCTGCTCATCTGACAATAACTGATAAGAAACTAAGGCTGATGCTCATTTATTATGATGTTCTAGCCAAAAAACTATTTACTCGAAATAGTTACTAGTATCTATACTAATATTATAAAGCTGAAGAGTTTGTTTGTTTGAACGCGCTAATCTCAGTAACTACTGGTTGAAATTGAAAAAATATTTTTGTGTTGGATAGTCCATTTATCGAGGAAGGTTAAAGGCTATATAACATCACGCTACGACCAATAGGAGCGGAGTATAAATGAAAAATGTTGCAAAAACGAGAAAAATGTCCACCCATGCGAAGCCGGGCGGGCCGGTAGTTTTAGATAAACAGTTATTTAACCATAGAATCCCCGTGCCTTGGAGAGCGCGTTAAACCGTCGGTCATAAGAATACCTATGACAGTCGTTACGAGCAGTCAGAAGCCTGAAAGTCTGACATTCGATCTAACCTTAGGATATCGGCATTACCCAGTGACTGGGTTGTGGAGGTCTAATGGCAGTTGTTCCGTGTAAAATACTGGTATTCAGCCCGTCTAGTTAGACTGGAATCTGACCATAAGATAATTTGGAAAAGGCTAGGAGGAAGGGGCGACTGGATGTAAAGGCTACGCCGGTTTCCCAGTCCCCCTCCAGTCAGACGATGCGGGAATGCCGCTGGGTTATTTTAGTGGGTATACCGGGCTTGCCCGGGGAGTCCCACATAACCCCCCATTCCCCCAAATGGGCGGGTATGCGTAATAGCATTTTTTCCCAGCGCAAACAAAAAAAAAAAAAAAGGAGGAAGGGGCGAGGAGTTGTTTAACCAGAGAAATTAGTGCTGGTGAAGGCCAGCCTAAGGCCCGTGTAAATAAACCACTCTGAACAGGGTGGCCTGAGAGTAGCCTTCCAAAACGAGGCGTCAACTTTCAACGTCATCTGTATTTCATATATTTAACAACATATGTTAATACTCAAGTGATATCAAAACACTGAAGAGCTCTCAAATAAGAGCTATTTATAAATACGGGCTGAAGATTGACTGACTTCCCTATTTAAAACTTAATGCACATTGCTGATATTATACTTAGTAAGATGCTTACTTGATTCTTTATTGCAATCATTTAATGACAATTTCCTTGTATTTTTTTAAGTATTACCATTTTGTATACTTCAAAAAATGTATCAGAAAGGCTTGAAGGCGTATTGAAATGCATTCAGCAGCTTCGCATTATTCATAGACGGTCTATACGTTAGAATAATAGCGTAAATCTTACCTTAATCGGCGGTGCGTAGTCCACAGCCATCATACAATCGCTGTTAACACCAGCTTCAGTCTTTATCATGGGAGGTCCATGGTGGTACAACTGTCCCATCTGATGGTGATGGACCCCACTGTCACCACGGCTGTACCATGTGGTGTACATGCCGCAGTTTTGATCGCGATAGTCGCTCATAAACTCATTTTCACCTATCGCGTTCAACATAAAGTCAGTTGCGATTTGCCACAAAATTTAAAGTAGCCACAAATCTTAAAGTGGTTTTTAAACTTAGATTTAGGGTTGGACTGTTCATTATTATTTTAAAGTCTTGTTTTTTGAGGGATTTTGCGTTTTAAAAATCGTGGCTGGATTTTAAAGTTCATTGTTTAAAGTTCACTCATAATGTTTGTTTTAGTTTCGCATTAAAATTTTGTTTGTCGTCTTGTGCACATTTTAGTTTATAAAACTTCGTTTCACAGTGAGTTTTGTCATCCATAACACTTTCACGCAAAACACTTCACACTTTCGTTTTAAAATACAGTAAAAAAAAGTATTCTTCAAAGCGCTGTTGCTTTTAGATATTTAATAAAAAGAATAACTTTAAAAATTGAATACAATTTTTAATATAAAAACAGCCTATTAAAAAAATTGTTAAAAGTTGAAACCGAGCATAAAAAAATTCAAAAAAAGAATAATAGAAGCACCCTTTTCAATTAAATTGAACCCGTTTTTTTTAAATAATTTGATTTAATCAAATGTTTAATTAAATTATTATTGCACTAAGTACATTTTCAAAATAAATATATTTGACTATTAATAGTTTTATTATTTTTGTGTTTCTCGTATTTTATCTTGTGGGCAGCATCTGAAAGAAAGATAATTGCTATCATTAATTGAATTTTTTGCTGTTGTTTAATTAATTATGTAAATGAGAACATTAATGAAGGTTAATTACTGCTTAAATCTTTGAGTAATGTATAAATGCTTATTTACGAGCTCACCGTAAAACTCAACCAATGGAAAAGGTTTTATATAAATTGTATCTATTGAAGTAATTCGGTAGTTGACTAGGTACTTTAACAAATTAGGAAACTTTTAATTGAATTTATATTAAATCCAGAAAGGTAAAGAAAGAAAACGATAGTTGAAAAAATAAATAAAATCAACCTAAAATAGAGATACACGTTTTCAAGTCCTTGTGGCACGAAATAGACATTGTACGGAGTAATTTCAAGTTACTATGAAGTTTTTGAACAATGACGTCATTGTTTAATAATGCGGTCTCTGTCTATTAACAATTTTAAATCGCTTATAACTGGGATTTTATTATTTATTTCATTTGTTTTTTTTGTGTTGCGTATGTTTTTTGTAAAAGTTTCGAGAAAATTAATAAAGTTGACTGAGCGATTGTTAAGCCATTTATTCTTTTGTAAACATTTGTTGATAAGCACTCTTCTTTTCGTGTGGTTAGTGACTAACCTGATGTCAGAGTTTATGCCGCCCATGAGCCTCTGACTTGGCTTCACATGCCGTCGAGAAATATCTCTCAGGCATGCCGGTTTCCTCACGATGTTTTCCTTCATCGTTTTTAAGCAAATGATAATTATACAATACGGACATGAATCTGAAAAGTCAGAGGTGCATGCATACCTTGGGTTCGAACTCGAGATCTATGACTTGACAGTCTAACGGTCACACCACTAGGCTATCACTGCTGTGTGATAAGCACTGTCACAGTGTAACTAACCTAGTACATACAGTGGGTCATGGAGAGTTTTACATTGACAGTGTTTACACTGGGACCAAGTTATGTGTGAATTGAAGAGCGTCGCTCTGTTCGCTCCTGTGTTACCATTCTATGAATAATGATCAATTATAAGGGATATCTAATCTGACATGACACACATTTTAAATTATGTCCCATTTTCTGCCATTTTACAGATGACTTGGTAGCTCTGATAGGTTTTTCCGTACACTGCACTTGCCAGTCGTAACAAAATCATCGTTTGCTGCCAGATACGTCAGGCATTGATAAGGCCGACTACACACATCGGAGCCAATTTTTTTCCCGATTGTTGAGATAATATCGTTTTCGACCATTATTGTAATGGCACAAATTCCCTATTAAATATTTAATAAATACATTGAAAAGATTTTCGTCATTCTGGCAACTGAATTAAACTGTCAATGTCACAAGTTTCGTCAATTTGCCATTTCACAGAAAAGTTGGTTGAACAGTAAAGGTAGTTTGGAAGATGACGTGATAAATTTGGAGGTAGATCGGGCGATGACAACCCCGCGTTGGACGACTGTACGGAATGGCTAGACTGTGGCACTGTTTCAAAATATACACAAATATTTATAAGTAATACTGACTGTCAAACATGACTGTCTTATTGGTATAGTGGTCGCAAGCGCCACTGCAGAGCCCACGCTCAGCAGTGGGGACCTACCTGGGGATCGACCCCATGGTCCTGGGCTCGATCCCCAGGTCGGGCAAAATGCTACTGGGTTTTCCATTCGGAATTTGTCAGTAGCAGCCTGGAGTATGGATTTGTGCCCGCTTAATGGCAATAGGCTCGCCCCCTATTACATGGGACTTAAACATAACTGGCGAAACGAGGTTGTAATAAAACACCTCCGCCGAACCCTTCCGGGAATGCAAGGCGTGATGTTTTGTGTTGGTAAACATGCCGATTTCGTCTTAAAATAATCTATATGCTATGGCCATAAACGAATTGTTTTGCATACCAATAGTAGCACTTTTTTTACTGTCAAAACTGCGTATTCGTAAGTAAATTTTACTTTATGACTAGCTGTGTCCTCACGGTTCCGCCCGTAGCCTATGTTACTCAGTGATAATGTAGCTTTCTAACGGCAAAAGAATTTTTGAAATCGGTCCAGCAGTTTTTACGTTTATTCGTTACATACAAAAATACAAATCTTTCTTCTTTATAATATTAGTATAGATTTTAATTTCCGTCGTCATTTTTTTTGTATATTATCAGCTTCAGTAATTCCATGTACGGGTTCAAAATAAATATTTTTTCTTTCCCTTTCTTCCTTTCTTTTCGCTTTTCATGAGTCGGGAACAGAGAGATGGTGGCCTATTATCAGAGAACAACCACATGATTTAAAAACCCACTCATCCTTTTAAAATTAAATACTACAAATTCTGCTTGCAAGTATTACTTCGTAAGCAACTTAGAATTGCAAATAAAGCCACATACTGATAAAGTTATATACATAGCTTTATATATAGATAGTTCAATGACCTACTCGCCACGCCTACGCGACACGCCCATCGGAGGCCCCGCCCTCTGCAAATTTGGTGTGACGTAATTTTGTTAGGCTGTTAAGAATAGGTAAGTAGGTATGTGTTGTATCTTAAAGCTAACAAATCTTAGAAGAACTGCAGAAGTCTAGTGGAAATTACAAGAATGTAGGTACTATTTATACCTCATAATATTAAAGCGTCGTTCGTTCTGCCTAGCCTTTTCCCAACTATATTAAACGATAAATGATTTTTATTTCTGTAAATAAATCTGTTACAGACACTTTTACAAGTCAATGTAATGTTTTTTTTAAGACTAGATGGCGCCGGCATTTCCTATCTGACTAGCTCTGAGAAGAAAAGCCGAAACAAACTCAGAGATCGAGGTCTCTTTTAAAGTCCAGACATTGTGGTATAAAAACTATGTGAGTGTAACAATGTAGGGCAAAATCTGGAATGGCCTTTTTAGGAAAGTGCCATAGCAGGTTTGAGTTGACCTGTCCTAACTAACGGCACGCATGCATCAGTCATCGCGTAGCTCAAACCTTATTTTAGGGAGCTCAACAACCCGACCGCCGCACGACGCTACTAATCAACGCTACTATTGGAGTCAGCTTCCAGTCGAACCAAATGCTTCATACCAGTATTTTACACGGAGCGATTGCCAACTCAGTTACTGGGTAATGTCGATATTCTAAAGTTAGACCGGTTGTCAATCTTTCGGAGTTCTGACTGGCAATAGAATTGTTGTTGTTGCAGTACTGCAACAGTGTAGTCAGATCCCACTAAGTAACACTGCTATTGAATGAAAATTGAGATTTCGCAAATTCACAGCAATTTCTTAACTTCGGGATCGTCATAATTTTTTTACAAGCGTGTATAATTTTTTACCAGTGATAGCCAAGTGGTTGAAGGCTTGCCTTCCATGCACGTGGGTCTGAGTTCGATCCCGGCCCGTACTCTAAGTTATCGAACTCATGTGCGGATCAGAATTGGATGATCACTTGCGTTAACGGTGAAGGAAAACATCATGAGGAAACCTGCACACCTGAGAGGGCTCCATAAAGTTTTTGATGGTGTGTGTAGTCTGCCAACCCGCACCAGGCCAGCGTGGTAGACTAAGGCCTAAACCCTTCTCATTCTGAGAAGAAGCCCGTGCCCCGCAGTGGGACAGTAATGGGCTTATTATGTTATTATGTATGTATAATTTTTACACCACACAATAGAGAACACACTATGAACACCTACAGAAATTTGAAACATTTAGGCCCGGTATCCACCAAAACGGAGAGGAGAGGAGACCAGAGGAGATGTGTTTGAATAAACCAATCCGATTTCATTATTTCCACATCTCTTCTCCGCTTAGCTTGGGTGGAAATGGATCAAGCGGAGAGGAGAGGAGATGTCTCATTTTTCTATAGAATTTTGTGCGGCGAGCGAGCAAGCGGCGCGGCAGAGCGGAGAAGTGTCTTGTCCGGCGGCCATCTTCCTTTCGAAGACAGAACTTGACTGGTTTCGATCTCTCAGAACTCACATCTCTGCTATACAAAGCTCAGATCTCCTCTCCGCTTTGGTGGAAATAACCTGCCAACTTCGCAGCACATCTCCTCTCGTCTCCTCTCCTCTCCGCTTTGGTGGATACCGGGCCTCAATATTTACTTTAGCGGTCTCGGTATCTCTTTCTAAATACCATATTTAGAAAAAGATAAAATATTTAGTTTGGAAATACCAAAGTAAATATTTAAGGCCAAATATTTCCACTTTCAGTAGGTAGGTGTTCTGAGTGTGGTTTCTATTTGTAAGTACCTACACCATTTAAAAAAAAAAAAACGTGGCCCCACACTAGGATTTCTCTTGTATCGTGGGTGCGTTTACAGACACAAATCTTCACATGCACAGACATCCAGACCCGGAACAACTATCTGTGGGCCATACAAAAATTTGTTCCGTGCGGTAATCGAACCCATGACCCGTAGCGCAGAAGCCGATCGCTCAGCCCCTGCACCAAACGTGTCGTCGTTCTTGCACCACACCCGTAGTTTATCCTCTTCTTCTTCCTGCCCTTATCCCAAACTAGGTGGGGTCGGCACAACGTGTATTTCATAAATCCATGTTGTTAAAGGTTTTGGCATATTGTTTTATGACCGGCCGCCTGTCTGACATCAACCCTCCTTGGGAATACTCGTTAAGCGTTCGCGCGGTTGCTCAATATGCTTGCTGATATTACACTGGGTCCCAAAATGATATGCTTGTCAATCTTATTGCCGACAACTAAGTAGACTATGTTCTTCTCGGTGGGGTATACTTGAAGTTCCTCGTTCCACTCATTCAGTTAGGGACTTTGGTTCTGACACATCGTAAACTAATATAGCTCCGTGAGCGTCTAAAATCTTTTTTTTTTTAAAATACTCGAAACAAATTTTATAAAATATCATTTTATGATTTTAATTTCAACAGCATCCTATACCCTTTAAACCAGAACATAGCAATCTGCTTGGCGGTAGATATAGTTATGGTGGTACTTCTTCAGACGAGCTCATTCAAATTAAGCTCTCTTATTACTAACAGCAGTGATAGATGGTGTGACCATCGGACTGCCAAGTCATAGGTCTGCAGAGTCCGAACCCAAGGCACGCACCTCTGACTTTTCGGATTCATGTGCGTATTGTATAATTATCACTTGCTTAAAAACGACTTGTCTAGACTGCCTTGTTGGTCTAGTGGTAGCAAGGACGACTGCTGAGCATGGGGTCCTGGGTTCGATCCCTAGGTCGGGTAAAGTGTTATTGGGTTTTTCCATTAGGAATTTCTCAGTAGCAGCCTGGAGTCTGGATTTGTGCCCGGTTAATGGCAATAGGCTCGCCCCATATTACATGGGACTTAAACATAACTGGCGAAACGAGGGTGTACTAAAACACCTCTGCCAAACCCTTCAGGGAATGGAAGGCGTGATGTTATGTTATGTTTTTAAAAAGATGAAGGAAAACATCGTGAGGAAAGTGTCCTTGAGAGATATTTCTCGACGGCACGTGAAGCCATGCTAGAGGCCCATGAGCGACATAAACTCTGAAACCAGGTTAGTCACTAACCACACGAAAAGAAGGAGAGACTACTAATTACGATGATCTAAAAAACTCCTAATTTACATTCTAATCTTCAATGTTAACACACTAACATTGGCAATGATATTAAACTGCTTACCTAACGAACGCAATGCGTCGGAATTGGTAAAAAAAAGTCTACGCATGCGTAAATGAGTTGAAAAAAAAGTGTACATGCAAATTATCTTGCACCTTATTTGTGTTTCATTTCGTTTTGCTCGCTTCCCGCGGCCGTGAATTAGATAATTAGCTGCAGGCTGCGTTCTGCGGACTGCGTGCAGCGGTTTTATTAGAATAATAGCTACAGGCTGCGTTCTACGTACTGCGTTCAGCGGTTTTATTATAATAATGACTACAGGCTGCGTTCTGCGGACTGCATTCAGCGGTTTTATTGGTATAATAGTTGCGTTCTGCGGACTGCATTCAGCGGTTTTATTAGAATAATAGCTATTGGCTGCGTTCTACGGACTATGTTCAACTGTTTTAATAGAATAAAGGCTCATTTACACGGTGCAAGTTTGTTTGAAGCAAGTCTCATCCTATCTCTGTTTTTGTCGGAGAGAAAGACAAAGATAGCATGAGACTTGCTTCAAGAAACTTGCACCATGTAAATAAGCCTTTATAGCTACAAGCTACGTTCTGCGGACTGCGTTCAGCGGTTTTAAGACCTATCCGCACACATCAGTGTGCGTGACGATCAGTGACGTACCGCTCAGTGTCAGTGAAAAATAATATTATTCCATACATTTTGTACAACGCTATCCGTACTTGTCAGTGTCAGAGACGTTCATTGATGTATTGTTGCGACGCTCTCCGTGATCCGACGCGAAATTTTAGTTGAGAATATTTTCACTGATGACGCGGACGATTTCAATTTCAAGATGGCTGACGAAAATTGGTACCACAAGTGTTAAAATTAACTAGGAATCATGGAATGCGTCGGCGTCGACACTGACGAGTACGAATAGTTCGTCACGTTACTAAAGGGAACGGCAATGTGTTTTTTTTTCTATTCGGCTGCATGTAGATGGCTTTGCGGACCGTTTCTATGTAACCGGGCAGTTATTGGCGAGAACTAAAGGGTTCCCAACCAATGGGGAAGACAGTAAAATACTTAACCTAAGCTAACTACTACTACTACTAACATCATGACTACTAGCAACAACAGCACTAAGGGCGACCCCTAATGGGATTCGGACCCCGGCTTAGGGCGTTGCTGGTGGAAGGACTGGGAGGGAGACAACTTGATGAGGGCTGAATTAACGGTGTGACTGCGGAGTCAGAAAAGACGACGGGCTCCGCGGCTGCGGCGGGTGAGCACGGTGGATTAGGGACGGACGACACTGATGTGTGTGGATAGACCTTTATTGGCTCACGACGCTGACGGATTGGGGGAACCTGCGCGCACGCTTTAAATGTGGCTATTAAGTGTGTTATGTTTTTTAAATCTACTAATATGATTAAGCTGAAGAGTTTGTCTGTTTGTTTGAACGCGCTAATCTCAAGAACTACTAGTTGGAATTAAAAATTATTTTTGTGTTAGATAGTCCATTTATCGAGGAGGGTTTTGGGCTATATAACATCACGCTACGACCAATAGGAGCGGAGCATTCATTAAAAATGTTGCAAAAACGGGAAAAATGCCCACCCGTGCGAAGCCGGGACGAGCCGCTAGTCGTTATATATCTCATGAATGACAATTGAATAAAATCTTGATATTTTTCCTGTAGAGAATCGAATAATCTACAACTTTGCATAAACTGCCTCGTTGGTCTAGTGGTGGCAAGCCGCGACTGCTGATCGTGAACTCCTAGGTTCAATCCCCAGGTCGGGCAAAGTGTTATTGGGTTTTTCCGTGTGGTATTCCTCAGTGCCAGCCCAGAGTTTGGATTAGTGCCCGGTTGATAGCAATAGGCTCGCCCCCTATTACATGGGACTTAAACAAGATGACGAAACGAGGGTGTTACTATACACCTCTGCCCAACCCTTCGGGGAATACAGGCGTGATGTTATGTTTATGTTTTTTCCGTATAAACTATTGATGTAAACACTTTCGAATAATCGATTTTTTGACGTTTGATATTTGAATAACTTTTTTTTCAGAAGTGAGATCGATGAGGATTTTTGACAATTCATTTTGTAATGATGTATTTTACGTCTGTACAAATTTCAGCTCTATGCGAATTATTCCAAAGTTCATTGAAAAGTGTTCAAAGGTTTGTTTACATTTTATACACAATTTAAATAGGCCGACTATACCTAATTCAGCGAGTCTGTAGTTGTTATCCATTTTGAGAAATAAATTATGTAGATGTTATCAATACCAGTAGTGATAGCATAGCGCTTAAACGCTTGCCTTCCATTCAGGAGGGTTTGAGTTCGATCCCAGCTAAATCCTCTGACTTTTGCGAATGTCCGGATCAGAATTTGATTATCACTTGCGTTAACGGTGAAGAAAAACCATCGTGAGGAAACCTGCACACCTGAGAGGGCTCCATAAAGTTCTCAATGGTGTGTGTAGTCTGCCAACCCGCACCAGGCCAGCGTGGTGAATTAAGGCCTAAACCCTTCTCATTCTGAGAAGAGGCCCGTGCCCAGCAGTGGGACAGTAATGGGCTAATTATGTTATGTATGTATGTTATCAGTAACTAACCACTAATCCGATTGCTAATCACAATGATTTCTTTCTTTCTTTGTTAAAAAAACGTTTCCCCACACTAGCATTTCTCCTGTATCGTGGGTGCGTTTATAGACACAAATCTTCACAAGCACAAACATCCAGACCCGGAACAACTATCTGTAGGTCATACAAATATTTATTCCGTGCGGGAACCGAACCCACGACCCGTAGCGCAGAAGCCGATCGCTCAACCACTGCACCAAACGTGCCGTCAACTCAATTTGTTAAAAGCATGATTAAATTTGAGGATCAGTAATATTTTTGAGTCGATTCAAAAACTCGTTACTACTAACGGTTAACGACGCGCGTTTAGTGTGCCAAAGGCTTTAGACGTAGGCTTCGACGGAACTTAGGATTTTTTGTTAGAGTAGGGTTGATCGTACAGCAAACCTTCACAGTTAGACTTACAATCTGTCACCCATTCATCATTCAACTCAACTTGTTCAATGCTGGAGATAGGCAGCTCCCGAAGACCGGTACGATAAATAATCCTTGGCAGATTTTGTTATAAGTACAGTTAGAAGTAATTGTACACTGCCTTATTGGTTTAGTGGTCGCAAGCGCGACTGTTGATCGTGAAGCCCTGGGTACGATTCCCAGGTCGGCATTGTTATTGGTTTTTTTTTATTGGACATATTTCATGAGTATTCAAGGAAGGTTGATGTCAGGCAGGCGGCCGGTCATAAAACAATAAGCCAAACCCTCTAACAACATGGATTTATGAAATACATGTTGTGCCGACCCCACCTAGTGTGAGATAAGGGCAGGAAGATGATTTCTCACTAGCAGCTCCGAGTTTGGATTTGAGCTCGATTAATGGCAATAGGCTCGCCCCCTATTACATGGAACTTAAACATAACTCGCAACACGAGGGTGTACTATAACACCTCTGCCGAACCCTTCGGGGAATACATGGCGTGATGTAATATTATGTTAGAATTAATTTCGCCTTCCCATAGTTCCTACTAACGGTATTTAAATCGTCAACAATAACTATATCAATAATTACTTATTTTATTTTAAAAAATACCAGTTTGGGTACGGGTTAGAATAATATATAACTTCCTCACCGCACGCTGGGAATAGACGCGTGTTATAAGATTCAACAAAAACCAGCACGCGACCTGGTAGGATCTATACGGTCCGCCTGGCTAGCTACCACCCCCACATTAAAGTCCGGCGCCAAGCAGTTTACTGTGTTCCGTCGTGTGTATATGAGAGCCAGAGGGGTATAGGGGAATGCCTCTATATCTCTGTTCCTTGGATTCGTGTGCTCCATCTTAGACTCTGTCTGCGCTTACTATTAGATGAGACTATGGTCTACTAGGTCAAGTTCTTTTTTTTTTCAAACTATTCTTCTCCACCCAAAGGTTGTCTGATACAGATAGTTTTTAGAAACAAAAAGCAACAAAAAGCTCTTATTTCCATAGCAATAAGATAGTTTTTACTGTTTCTCAATAGGATATATTAATTTTTGTGTCTATTCATTTTATCTACATACATACATAACATCACGCCTTACATTCCCCGAAGGGTTGGGCAGAAATGTTTTGGTACACCCTCGTTTCGCCAGTTATGTTTAAGTTCCATGTAATACCTAGGGGGCGAGCCTATTGCTATTAACCGGGCACGAAACTAGATTCCGGGCTGCTACTGAGAAGTTCCTAATGGAAAAACCCAATAACACTTTACCCGACCTGCAGATCGAACCCAGGACCCCATGCTCAGCCGTCGTGCTTGCGAGTACTACATCAACAAAGCAAGGGTAATTTTATCTGTATTATTTAAATAATTAATTTGTGTGCATTATAATGTGAGTACAATAAAGTATATTCTATTCTATCTAACTATGGATATAACAGATCTTTTAACTAGGCAGGGAGGGGTCATAGCTAATAACAACCGCGCCGATCATACGATTTGCGAGGTTAAGCTGCGCTTGCTGCGGTCAGTCTTTGGATGGGTGACCGTTCGTTACACATGGAAACCCTTCCGTACCTCGGGGAGCACGATTAACCGTCGGTCCCGGGTGTCATAAGAATACAATGACAGTCGTTACGGGTAGTCAGAAGCCCGAAAGTCTGACAACCGGTCTAACCTTGGGATATTGGCATTACCCAGCTATTGAATCGCGGAGGTCTGATGGCAGTCGCTCCGTGTAAAATACTGGTATTCAGTCACATCTGGTTAGACTGGAAGCTGACCCCAATATAATTGGGAAAAAGCTAGGAGGAAGATAACAGATCTTCTAAGCAATCAAAGCGATCCATCGCGGCTTATCTACTAAGCGTACTTAGGCTTCTCGCAAACTGAACATAGGTACGTCTGGCAGCAGTCTGTATCAACCCTTAAAATTTTACTTTATATTGTAACTAGCTGTGTCCTCACGACTTCGCCCGTAGCCTATGTTACTCAGTGATAATGTAGCTTTCTAACGGCAAAATAATTTTTGAAATCGGTACAGTAGTTTTTAAGTTTATTCGTAACATACAAAAATAAAAATCTTTCCTCTTTATAATATTAGTATAGAAGAATGAAAAAATAACCTCAGTCGCTACAGTCGGTCACTTGCACCATATCGTTAACCGGCGTTTAACGCTAGTTATAATTAATCGCGTCAAACGCTACGAATTAGCGTGAACCGAACTATTGTTGAGTTGAAATTGCATTTCTAATTGTTTATTAGTTTTTTTTGTTTGTTACTAAAGTATTTATTACTGCCTCATTGGCCTTGTGGTGGCAAGCGCGACTGTTGATCGTGAAGCCCTGGGTTCGATCCCCAGGTCGGGCAAAGTGTTATGGGGTTTTTCCGTGTGAAATTCCTCAGTAGCAGCCCGAAGCTAGGATTTGTGCCTGGTTGATGGTAATAGACTCACCCCCTTTTACATGGGGCTTAAACATAACGGTGAAATGAGGGTGTAACATCTCTGTCCAACCTTTTGGGAAATACAGGCGTGATGACTGTTTGTTTTTTTATGGTATCTATACTAATATTATAAAGAGGAAAGATTTGTATTTTTATGTTTTTGTATGTAACGAATAAACCTAAAAACTACTGGACCGATTTCAAAAATTATTTTGCCGTTAGAAAGCTATATTATCACTGAGTAGCATAGGCTATATTTATTACTGGAATAAAACTTCTTACGCAGGCGGAGCCGTGAGGAAATAGCTAGTCTTAAATAATATCGTAATCGTAAAAAGTGTCTAGGTGCATATAATTTTTTGATACAATTTAACTAACAATAGTAATAATTACCAGTCGTAGATTTTATCACTAAAACCATAAACTTTTTAAAAAACGTGAACTGTCACAGTTAATAATTCTGGCGCCAACGTTTTTTTATGTTTAAGTTTTATTAACATTTTGTTTTAATTATTACCAACAATGATTACCATTCTTTATTAACATTGCATTATAATGTGCAAAAATGCTGGCAATTACATAATCATACAAAAATGTTGATTAAACTAAACCTTATTAACAGACGTCAAGATTTAACAAAAAAAAGCAACTAATTGCTTTGGCGACAAAATAACGCAATTGTTTTCCGTTTTTTATTTGCAAAAATACTTTAATAGACTAACCCGAGGTCGTGATTTACAACATTTAAATATCGTTAGTATTATTTAGCAATTTCTCAGTTTCTAGCAAATACAGCGTGTCATTTAGTAGGTACCTACTTAGATACCTACTGTTTCTTTTATACTTTTTTAGCGTGCAATTTAACCTTAAAACAGATTTTTTTTTGCCAAAAATAGATTTTAACGCTTTTACAAAAATAGCCGTGTTTTATTTCAACTTTAACAATATAAAACCTGATTTCATTTATGATTCATAATCATGACTTGTATTTCAATATTGAGCGATCACATGGTGCCGAAATGTCATCATGCAAAAAAAAACAAGATCGTATTTCAGAGTATTCATAAAAACTTCTAATTACTATAGAGGGTGATTTTACACACAGGGAATGGTTTATTTAGAACTTTAAAGTCGCAAAAATTAAGCCATCCAAAAGATTGATTTTTTTTTGTATAGTAAATAAAAGGCTCTGTTATAATTCGATAAGATTAATAACATTAAGTTACAGCATATAATTTTCCATTACAACCATACTCAAAAATTAACCCTTACAAAAAAAACATCAACAAAAATTACCTTCATAGAAAAAAAAGCACAACACATACACAACACAAAAATACACAGTCAGGAAGAACTAGCAACACCACTATCACACACTGATAAGAATACCACTGAAAAAACTTCCATACTCATAACGAAACAGAAAAAACGCACGCTATTTTTTTTTGCAACGCAGTTTATTCTACCGAATGCGTCAACACGGACGATGTCTTTTGATCGACTAAAAACTTGCCTCGGAAAATGTGTAGGCGTTATGCACGAGAGGAAGACGGAGATACGATGTGCAATGAGTGTGAAGGAGAGAGTTGATTGGTGCGAAGGCGTGTCGGGGTAGGAGTGGCCTAAGTTAGTATAAACGGCATCCAGTGCGGACGGTTCGCGGCGGCAGTGTGAAGCCTGATTCGAGCAATATATTATGCGATCCGGGGACTTTTTGCCCGGAGTGCATTGTCTTGGCATTTTTTTTTGGATGAACTATGAAACAGTGTGGTGTTTGCTTTTTAATTCGATACGCTTGCGGTAGGTTAGGGTTATCTATAAGTATTTTTAGATGTGTATTGTTATTTGTAGGTTTTTTTTTGCGATGGTTATTTTTTTTGTAATGATTGCTTGGGTTGATCTCTGCGCTACGCAGTGTATATGAACCTTAAGATTAAAAGAATATGATTTTGCATTTTTCGATTCTTAAGATTTCTTTTTTGTCATTATTTCTATAGCCATAGCGGACTATTTATAAGATTAGAATTGAAAAAAGATCACGTAACTATGTAACTGGTGCATGTACTGTCCCACTGCTGGCACGGGCCTCTTTTCTGAATGAGTAGTGTTTAGGCCTTAGTCCACCACGCTAGTTTGGTGCGGGTAGCCGGATTACTCACAGATGCAGGTTTCCTCACAATATTTTCCTCCACCAATAATGGAAGTTATAGTCCAATACTTCAATTCAAAAATGCGATAAACTTCGTGGTGTAGTTTCGTGTGGTTTCCGGTAAAAAATAGGCCAACCCTTCCCCACTCATGGGTGCCGTGAGAGGCGACGAAGAGTTCATCTCAGTAGGATGTCTTAAGATGCTGGGTGCATGAAAGTCAAATGATGTATACCTTTAGACAGTGTCCCCTAAGAAGTTCTCAGGCCACCAAGTTGAGAGGGGCTTATATGGGACTAAGCTTGCCAATTCCACTCAAGAACTGGCCTGCTTAAAACATTGAACCTTCGGCAGATATGACCAGCTCAGCAGGGGTAACGTAGACAGTAGACAGGGGTTTTGTCGACTGAACAATAGACAAAATGATTTAGGTATTGCCGTTGTATACAAGGTTAGTCGGAAAGGGGGTACTAAGCCACGGGCCACTTAATGTATCTTCTTCTTTACATAGTATAAAACAAAGTCGCTCCCGCTGTCTGTCTGTCCCTATGTATGCTTAGATCTTTAAAACTACGCAACGGATTTTGATGCGGTGTTTTTAATAGATAGAGTGATTCAAGAGGAAGGTTTATATCCCCCACATTAGTACCCTGCACCCGTGCGAAGCCGTGGCGGGTTGCTAGTCACTGATAATTGTTTTAAAGAAAGTGTTACAATTTCAAAATTCGATAGGTACAGAAAAAAACCATTCAAAATGGTTTTTATTTTAGCTTTTGCAAAAATTCTTGTTCCCTGCTTTAGTTACGAATTCAGAAAATGGAGCTTCTAATCCGTGATCCCAAATATGACCTAAAATGTAAACACAGCTGATCATAGTTAAGGAAAGATAGAACGTATACGTAACGTAAGTAGCGTATTTTTTTAAAATCTTTGAACAGCTATTTATCTTAAATTAATTACTTTTGGGGAAAGTTGTAGAACAAAAGTTATCCATTATTATAGGTACTTTAACACCCTTTCAGCTTAGTACCCCCTTTCCGACTAACCTTGTATATGTAATTTTGTCTATTCTTCCGACCTTTGTTTATGGTGGTCATGCAACGCACACAGGGCCACTTTAGCTTGGCAATTCTGGAAGCAATGGTCTCCAGTTCTTTTTCAAGCGTAGTGTCTCTGACCATTGGCCATGTGGTCATCCGTGAGCGGTCATGTAAGAGGCCCATTTCAGCAGTCGGCCTCTGTTCTGCCTAGCTTTTTCCCAATTACGTTGGAACCAGCTTCCAGTATGTTATGCGGAGCGACTGCCATCAGACCTCCGCAACCCAGTTACTAGACAATGCCGATATCCTAAAGTTAGACCGGATGTCAGAATTTCGGGCTTTTGACTACCCGTAACGACTGCCATAGGTATTCGTATGACACCCGGGACCGACGGTTTAACGTGCTCGTCGAGAGACGGAGGGGTCTTGATGTGTAACGAACAGTCACCCATCAACGGACTGATCGCGGCAAGCGCAGCTTAACCTCACAAAATTGTATGGTCGGCGCGGTTGATAATAACCACGAGCCCCTCCCCTCTATCATGGGAAAATCCTCATGGATGTATCTCGCCCGGGGTAGGCGAGGGGGTACAGAACTCTTACCGGCTAAAAACCCACGGTGTTCCTCCTCATGACCGTCGGCAGGGGTCGTGGGATTTGCAAAAGTATGCACTGCAACCCCGGCAGGTCTTGGTCCACTAACTGCTGGTGGACCTCTCTACTGTGGGGTCCCGACCCATAACCTCCTGAGAGGCGCGGGGAGCACCCCACATCACCGGCGCACCAGAACACTTGGTACGCCGTGACCACCCCGGGGACCAAACTAGCACATGGACGCCGACTAGCCCCCCCCCCTGCCTGGCTAAAAGATCTGTTCTATCCATAGTCAGATAGAATACAATATGCTTTATTGTACACACATATTAAGTCATTAGCGGTAAACACTTGCCTTCCAGCCAGGAGGGTCTGAGTTCGATCCCGGTGAGACTGTACGTCGTAACCCCAAGCTGATAAAATTTTCATTTTTCTAATATTTAAAGAAAGGTAGGTTTACTTCGGTTTCCCCCCGAAGGGGGAAAGGGCTGTGCCCCGCCAGTTCCGCACAGCTCTGTAGAGCTCGTCCCCGACTGGTCACTCTCCCACCGATTGGAGGACATCAAATAATAATAAATTGTTATATGTCTTAATTATGAACGATAATAGACAATGAAGGGGATGCAAGAGACATATAAATTGTAATGTTAAGAAAAAAGCAAAGGGAGGAGTACAAGGGAGCTATAAATGATACGTAACGCTTGCGTTAAGAAACACATTTGTGTTATATTAACTAATTGCATTACAATCGAACCCCATGTCGTGACACGGGGCGGCTTCGCAGCGGCTGACGTGTCGTACGTGTACCGCTAAACTCTAGGGTCAGCAATGCAACGGGCCACGTTCCCTAAGCTCTTATGTCCTTCTGAATCCTAAAGCAGAGTCCTGCTAAGTCCAACTGCCATTCAGCAAGACATGTCTCCAGCAATACTGAGCGACCGGTATTAAATAAACTCACGAGTGACGCCCGCTCCTCTACTAAAATAAGTTATTTGAACTAGCGCAAGCGCAGTGTATTGTCAATCGGTTGCATGATACCTCTCGGTTACACCTCGTTTACGTTCGAGTGGTATGTGTCGTCACTTCACACTTCCTTAATCTACCCAGGTTGTGGACGGCATAGCGGGTTGTGAGGCCGACTGTCTGTCCTATACGTGTCTCGCTATGTGCTAATTTGTCGTGGGCCGCGGGTATAATGAGACACGCTCCTTAGCGTCCTTTAGGGCGACTATCCATTCAGTTTAGGGTACTCGGTGAAGCTTACCTCCACTCCCTAAAAGTGTACGTAAAACAAGTGAACATGCGCAAGGCATATGCGGGTCAGTCAGTCAATAGGAAATAGCCATCACTATCGTTTGGTTGTTCATGTCCTGAGTGTTATTATGTGTTGGCATTGTAGCCTAGATTATTTCAATCGAGTGATTAATATGTAATTATGGTTCTGCCTCCCATAGGTGATGTGATTGTGTAGTTTCGATATACAAGGTTAGTCGGAAAGGGGGTACTAAGCCGAAATGGTGTTAAAGTACCCATAATAATGGATAACTTATGTTCTACAATTTTCCCCAAAACTCGATAGTTTAAGAGAAATAGCTTTTCAAAGATTTTGTAATTAATATGCTAAAATCTATCTGTCTATAGCTATGATCAGCTGTTTATAGAATGTAGGTCATATTTGGGGTCACGGATTAGAAATTTAATATTCTGAATTCATAACTAAAGCGGGTAAGTATGTTTTTTTTTTTGAAAAAACTAAAATAAAAATATTTCTGCATGCAAATAAAAATTATCGAATTTTGAAATTTTAACACTTGCTTTAAAATAGTCATCAGTGATACTATAGGTGGCCCGCGGCTTAGTACCCCCTTTCCGACTAACCTTGTATAATATTATATTCATATAAGTCCAAGTCTGTGTCAAAGGTCGGGTGTTTGGTATATGACTGTCAATCTTATACCGTACCTTTAAGGGAGGCCATCCCCGCTTCCCTAAAACCAAACGTAAGTGATACGGGTCAATCAGATATAGATATAGACATAAATGATATTAAACTAGATTATAGTTATTGTTAGGAATTTATAAGGCGGATGTCAATGGGAACGCCGGTAGAGGACGTCCTAGAAGGACATACATCGATGTTATTGGTGAAGTTCCTCACAAAGGTCAGGTGCGTAGTACTCTCAACCGGCGTGCGTGTATGACAAGATGTATAAATGTGGATGAAGCGAAAGGGGTATGTAAGGGTCGTAGCATGTAGCGTTCTATAGTTTCTGCCTACCCCCATGGGAAAAAGGCGTGAGTTTATGTATGTATGTATAGTTATTGTACATGAAGAATAATAATCAGCCTGGAATAAATATAGTAAGCCACTCACCCACTCGCTCACTCACGCACTCATGGAGATTTGCACTTGCACACTTTATTACCGACTAGCTGCCCAGACAGACTTCGTTCTGTCAAAAGTTATTGGCCTGTAATGGGAAAAGAAAAGTGTTGTTTTTACTATTTTCCACGCAATTTTTATGTTTTTTCTCTTCATAAGAACTTTCCTTGTGCCTTAAAGAATATATAAAAAAAAATAGCCGAATTGGTCGAGCCGTTCTCAAGTTTTGCGCTTAGCAACACATTTGGCGATTCATTTTTATTTATATAGATTAACTAGCTCCTCACTCTTACGAGACTATACACTATCACTATAGGAGACGGTCGTCGGAGCCATAAGTTGGGTTAAGACTAATTGATAGAGTTCATTTAGACCCAGCTAGACTAGAATTACAACAGAGGGGGTTGAACAGTGGTTCAACCCCCTCTGTTGTAATTCTAGCCTAACTGGTCTTCAGTACTGATGACCGTGCTCCCTCGTGGTCTCATAACCACTGTCCTTCCAATTTTGGTGTACAATAAAGTATATTCTATTCTATTCTATTCCTTCCTCGAGTCCTCGATATTGCAATTCTCGTCGCTAAGACCATAGTCCCATGATTTTGCGCAATAGATTTATTGCCCTTTTTTGTACAGTTTCTCAATTGTTTCAAAGGGTCGTTTTGAATCTCTTAAATGGTAAACATATGAGGCACTTGTATTGTGCGTTGCACTCGGGGATTTCATATTTCATCCATTTCTCTAGAATTTGTTATAATATTTTATCTCAACTGACGGCTGGCACTTGACCCTAGTTTGTTTCCCACAATCTTAAGATTTAATGCGTTCCTAAGAGGTCCGATATCGCATTACGCTTTTAAAATAAATAAATATTATAGGTACCTGATATATTTTCAATAAATAATTTGACGGCACGTTTGGTGCAGTGGCTGAGCGATCGGCTTCTGCGTTACGAGTCGTGGGTTCGATTCCCGCACGGAACAAATATTTGTATGGCCTACAGATAGTTGTTCTGGGTCTGGATGTTTGTGCGTGTGAAGATTTGTGTCTGTAAACGCACATGATACAGGAGAAATCGTAGTGTGGGGCAACGTTTAAAAAACAACAGTTATTATTTAGGAGTACGTGTCAGACCGTCACACCGGTCTGTACCTACCTGACTTTTGGTGAAGGAAAACCTGCACACCTAAGAGGGGTCCATAAAGTTCTCGATGGTGTGTTTAGTCTGCCAACCAGCACCAGGCCAGCGCGGTGGACTAAGGCCTAAACCCTTCTTATTCTGAGAAGAGGCTCGTGGCCAGCACTGTGACAGTAATTGGCTGATTATGTTATTAAATAACATAACATCACGCCTTGTATTCCCTGAAGGGTTAGGCAGAGGTGTTTTATTAACACCCTCATTTCGCCAGTTATGATTAAGTCCCATGTAATAGAGGGTGAGCCTATTGCCATCAACCGGGCACAAATCCAAATTCTGGGCTGCTACCGAGCATTTCGACACGGAAAAACCTAGTAACACTTTGCCCGACCTGGGGATCAAATCCAGGACCTCACGATCAGCAGTCGCACTTGCCACCGCTAGACCAACCTATTACATGGGACTTAAACATAATGGTGAAATGAGGGTTTTACTATACACATCTACCCAACCCTTCGGGAAATACAGGCGTGATGTTATGTTATTTTGGCAATAAAATAAGCTAGGTACCATTGGTATGCAAAACGATTCGTTTTTGGTCATAGGAATCGGGTTATAGCTATTGTTACACTATTTTTTTTTAAATTACATAACATCACGCCTTAAGGTCAAAGCACACATATCAAATCGGAAAGGGATTGTCACCGTATCAACGTAAGCCGTTCAGTATTCTTTGTATGAAACTCTCTACTGCAACGCACACTAATCGGAATCGTAGCGTAATCGCCTCGCCTCGGGACAAGCTCACGAACCGCGGTGCGGTGCGTGATCAACGTGGTTCCCGCGCTTACGGCTCGTCGTCCCCGCGCTTACGTCTCTCCGTACCCGAGCTTACGTCTCTTCGTCCACCCTTGCCCCTCTCACCCCTCCCGCGGCCTGCCTGCAGCACACTACTGTTACTGCGAGCCGTAAGCGCGGCGTCGCCTAGCCGTAGCCGAGTCGACGTATCGGAGCTGCTGATCCGGTTTGGTTACGTGCTTACGTTAGGTTGACGCCTGTTTGACGGCGAGGCGAAAGGCGATACGGTTACGATCCCTTTCCGAGTTGATATGTGTGCTTTGACCATTATAATCCCCGAAGGGTTTATAATATAATAGTAATAATAGACCATACCATAGATACATATAAAATGTTAGTACAAACTTAAAAAAAACGAATGTTAGTAGAAATACATAAAAAAGCAGCACATATTATTTTGGTACATGAACTCCTTCCCGCACGTGTACACCCACCCAGACCCTGAGAAATGGACCATCAATTTTATCCGCCAAGGTAGCGAGAATACTGTTGGTGCTTGTAACGTGTGAAAAAAAAATGATAAAAACAAATATAATTATAATATATATATAAAATTTCGCGTGTGTTAGTTTTAGTTGCGGCTCGTCATAAGGTACCTAGATACCGCGGCCGTAACCGCCATGTACGCGAGTTCATGTCGCTAACCAATATTACAATATATAATGTGTTACTGATTTCATTTGTTTGATTTTTATTTCATCAGCATCTACAGCCAACCCCCAAGAGGTTCTTGATCCAGAGGTTCGATCCCCCTTCGAGAGTCTATCCGGCCTCTTGTGACATTAGTAGGTGGACAACCATTTGTCTACCTACCCCCCTAATATTTCACCATCGCATCGCGTGGCATGCGGTTCACACGACTGTGTGAGACGTGATGTGGTGGTGAAATTCACAATTTAATTTGTGACGTGTGAGAGTAGAATAACTTATATTTTTTAATTATCATTTTTCTTTCTCACACGTTACATGCTGCCTCTAAATCGCTGCAGCATCGAGGCACATCGCTTGCGCATGATGGCATAAAAGTCATCCAGCCGCGCATCAGCAAACATGCCTGATGCGATGCAAAACTTGGGCAACCCCAACAGCACTCTCAACACGTTATTGTACTGAATGCGCAGAGCGTTGTAAGCCTTCTGCGTATACCTGACCCACAGGCTGCACGAGTAAACTGACTGGCAATATGCCCTGAACAGTCAGCAGTTTAGCAGAGGTGTTTTAGTACACCTTCGTGTCTCCAGTTATGTGAGCCTATTGCCATCAACGGGTGACAAATCTAAACTCCGTGCTGCTACTGAGGAGTCCCACACGGAAAAACCCAAAAACATTTAGCCCGACCTGGGGATAGAACCCAGGACCTCATGATTAGCAGTCGTGCTTGCCACCACTAGACCAACGAGGCAGTTGAGAATTAATAGTTATATTATTCTCATCTTTATCTAATGTAGGTATGTATATTTTACACCTGTCGCGATACTTCCACTCGAGGGCGCGTCAGAATATAGAAATAACATTGAAAAAACACGTAAATGTCAGTTGAAATAACAATAAACAATGATAAAGTGTTAAATTAGAGGGGTTCGTGGCTAATTAACAACCGCGCCAGTAATACTATTAGTGAGGTTAAGCTGCACTTGCCGCGGTCAGTCCGTGGAAGGGTCTCTTCTTTTCGTGTGGTTTGTGACCAACCTGGTGTCAGAGATATGCCGCCCATGGGCCTCTGACTTGGCTTCACATGCCGTCGAGGAATATCTCTCAGGCATGCCGGTTTCCTCACGATGTTTGACCTTCACCGTTTTTAAGCAAGTAGGTAATAATTATACAATACGCACATGAATCTGAAAAGTCAGAGGTGCGTGCCTTGGGTTCGAACTCGAGACCTTGGCAGTCCGATGGTCACACCACTAAGCTATCACTGCTAACCGTGGATGGGTGACCGTTTGTTACACATCGAGACTCCTCCGTGCCTCGGAGAGCACGTTATACCGACAGTCGCGGGTGTCATAAGAATACCTATGACAGTTGTTACTGGTAGTCAGAAGTTCGAAAGTCTGACAACCGGTCTAACCTTAGAATAAAGGCATTGCATAGTTACTGAGTTGCGGATGTCTGATGGCTGTCGCTCCGTGTAAAATACTGGTATTCAGCCGCATCTGGTAAGACTGGAAGCTGACCCTAACATAGTTGGGAAAAGGTTAGGAGAAAGAATGTGTTAAGTTTAAAGTCCTAAGCGGTTTTAAGTTATAAAGTTAATATAAAAAGAGGATATAGTGAGGATGGACGAAAGGAGATAAACGAAACAAGTGTACAAGGCGAGTGTGGATGGACCAGTTGGATGGGGCCGACCTATGCCGCTGGGTCGTTTTAGTGGGTATACCGGGCTTGCCCGGGGAGTCCCACATAACCCCCCATTCCCCCAAATGGGTGGGTATGCGTAATAGCATTTTTTCCCAGCGCAAACATAAAAAAAAAAAAAAAAAAAGGCGTACGTACCACGAACAAATCGCGGGCGTTCTCAAAAAAGGCCAGGTTGGTAGCACCCTAAACCGATGAGCATGCATGAGAAGGTTAATGAATGTAGATGAAGCGAAAAGGGTGTGTCGGGATCGTAGCAGGTGGAAATCTATAGTCTCTGCCTACCACACTGAGAAACAGGCGTGATTATATGTATGTATACAAGGTTAGTCGGAAAGGGTATACTAAGCCGAGGGCCACTTAAAGTATCACTGATGACTATTTTTAACCGACTTCCAAAAAGGAGGAGGTTTTTTTTTTTTCTTTTTGTGTTGGTCCCATTTAAATTTGGTGAAGATCTGATGAAGAACTTCGGAGATAGACAATGGAACTCCTCAATGACGAACAGTACGCATATTGTGATGATGTGATTATGTTATGAGCAGCGTCTTTAGTAGGTCCAACCAAGTTTTAATTAAGGGCACTAAAATGAAAAAAATATAAACATTTTTTACAAAAAATTTAAACCGACTTCAAAAAAGAATAAAATAATTACCATATAAAATTAACAGTTTCAGAAGTCGGTGCCTTCAATTTGGTTCAGCGTGGATCAGTATTTTAAAGCAACTGTTAAAGGGGATTGTCCATTTAGTATGGGACTTTGGCCTGGCATGAACAAACATTGACAAATATATTTTTACAATAATTAATTAGCAGTCCTAAGAAAAAGAATATGAATATGATTTAGTATCAAAAGAGTTTAAATATAATCTATTACATGTGACAAATAAGGTTACAAATGTGAAATAAAAGACATTTTTATGAATTATTTTTATTTAATTCTGATTCATAAGTTAACAATATGTTATCTAGAAACTGGGCAGGTGGAGATATATGCTCATAAAAATGGCCAATTTCCTTTGTTTCATAGACGACCGGTATTATATTCATAAAAATCAAATAAAATACTGGTAAAATTCATATTCATAAAAGTGTTGATTGATACAAAGATATAATCAGAAAGACTTAAAAAAGAAATGAAATTATTATTGTTAAAATTATTAATTTTGTAGCATTATGTTCACGCGTAGCCTAAAATGGACAGTGCCCTTTCAAAATTCGTAATTTTTATTTCCATGCAAAAAGATTTTTATTTTAGGTTTTTAAAAAAAAATCATACCTGCTTTAGTTATGAATTCAGAAAATTAAGTTTCTAATCCGTGACCCCAGATATGACCTAAATAGTAAACACAGCTGTTCATAGTTATGGACAGATAGAATTTAGCGTATTTTTTATGAAATCTTTGAAAAGCTATTTCTCTTAAACTATCGACTTTTGGGGAAAGTTGTAGAACGAAAGTTATCCATTATTATGGGTACTTTAATACCCTTTCGGCTTGGTACCCCTTTTCCGACTAACCTTGTATGTATGTAAGTTAATATAAAATGATCGTGTGATCCGCTTGTGATCCGATCGCGATCCGAATCCGAGAAAATACGATCCGATAAAACTCGGTTACAAATCTATTTAATCTATTATTCAACTAAGTTTTGGGATGCATTAAAAGTGCCTTTTTCCCGTTTGGGGATATATTAGAATATAAAATCTCCTCACCGCACGCCAGGAATTGACGCGTGTTGTAAGATTCAACAAAACCCAGCACGCGACGTGGTAGGATCTATACGGTCCGCCTGGCTAGCTACCACCCTCACATTAAACTCCGGCGCCAAGCAGTTTACTGTGTTCCGTCGTATGTATGTGAGAGCTAGGGTATAGGAGAATCCCTATATATCTCTGTTCCTTGGATTCGTGTGCTCCATCTTAGACCCTGTCTGCGCTTGTCGAAGGGTCAATCGTGATCAAGTAAAGAATAAAACAGCCTCCTTTTTTTTCCATCCGACTGCTTGTAGATGGTCTTGCGGACCGTTTGTACGTAACCGGGCAGTTATTGGTGAGATCTGAAGGGTCTCCAACTAGTGAACGAGAGTAAAATACTTAACCTAAGCTAACTACTACTACTTACTTAGTAGTAATAGTAGTTAGCTTAGGTTTAGTAGTCTAACATCATGACTAGCTAGCAACAACAGCACTAAAGGCGACCCCTAATAGGACTCGGACGTCGGCTTAGGGTGTTGCTTGCGAGAGGACTGGGAGGGAGACAGCTTGATGAGGGTTGAATTAACGGTGTGACTGCGGAGTCAGAAAAGACGACCGGCTCCGCGGCTGCGGCGGGTGAGCATGGTGGATCAAGGAAAAATAAGCCTCCACTCCTGACGATACATAGGTACGTCTGTCGCACCCTGTGCAGTCAGCTCCGCTACCAACCTTACTGACTGGATAATCTTTTCACCACGACATCAGTTATTCTCATATAGCTCGTGCCGACACGAGAGACAAAGAGAAGAACTGATTTCCAGGAAGACAGCATTGGCGCAGTGTCAACAGTGACCCCATATCGTGATGGTGTGAGTTCGGAACCACGTTGTAGCAAATTACGCCGTAATACATAATTATTATCTCGTGTGAGTTTCCTTTAGTCTACACAGTGCATATCATGATACGCATTAGTCTTTTTTTTCAAGAACTTGTCACCAAAACTCTGGCTTAATTAAACATGACTCTAGTTAAGAAAACTCCCGCATTTTAGGCGACATGTTTAGTGCAGTGGCTGAGCGATCGGCTTCTACGCTACGGGTTGAGGGTTCGATTCCTGCACGGCACAAATATTTGTATGGCCTACAGATAGTTGTTCCGGGTCTGGATGTTTGTGCGTGTGAAGATTTGTGTCTGTAAACGCACCCACGATACAGAAGAAAGCCTAGTGTGAGGCAAAGGATTGAAAAAAATAATTTTACACAACTCTGAACTCATTTTTTTGTTATGCTTTACATAATAGATTAAGATACGATTGGCCTGATAATTATATATTAAGGGCCTGTTTTACAACCATCGCTTAGCTCTTAACTGAAAGATAAATAGACGATTGTGAAACTGCCTCGTTAGTCTGGTGGTGGCAAGTGCAACTGCTGAGCATGAGGTCCTGGGTTCGATCCCCAGGTCGGGCAAAGTGTTATTGGGTTTGTTTCCCCATTAGAAATTTCTCAGTAGCAGCCCGGAATTTTGATTTGTGCCTGATGGATGGTAATAGACTCGCTATCTATTACATGGGACTTAAACATAACTGGCGAAGCGAGAGTGTACTAAAACACCTCTGCCGAACCCTGCGGGTGGTACAAGGCGTGATGTTAAGTTTTTTGTTTAATTGCTAGTTGCTTAATTAAATAATACAGTAACTACCACATTTTTAAAAAACTATCATATCTTAATTACTTAAAACTTGTACGTAGACATAATAGATCATAAATAGCTCTCATTTAAGAGCTTCCTCTTAAGTGACGTTTTGTTATCACTGGAGATGATTATTTGATAACAAAAAAATGTCAAATGTAAGAAATTCCGATAACGTTTACATATTCGATTGCTCCGCTTAGGATTCTGCTCTCAAGCCGCCATGTTGACAGTGGTTTATTAATATGGGCATAATGTATTAAAATTAATTAAGATACGATTGGGCTGAAAGGCTAAACAAGTTTAAATGGGAAACATAAAAAGAAAAGTTAAAAAAAAACATACAAACTAAAGACATGTGGTTTCAATAAGCTTTTTTCCAATGTAAGTATTAATTTTGTGAAGAACGAAATTCGTAATGTTTAATAAAACGGTCAGTATTTTATGTAAGTAAATACCTCAGTTTATCCTCGAAGAGAAACTATAGTTTGTAAAAATATTTAATCGTAAGAAAGTCGTTTAAATTCAAACTTCTTTATTCCAAATAAAATTGCATAAATGGAATTTAAAAATCGAACACGTCGGCGGTTATTTTATGCTAAATTTAAAATTTCAAATATCGAACGTTTGAGTTCCAATTTTCAAATTTGAACTTGGAACGTCCAGTTCGGATGACGCGCAAAAACTCAGCGCGCGCTGCCCGCCGTCATCTGCGGTGGACATCGGAATCTGTAGAGACGTTCTTCGTCCTAAATTTTTTGGACAATTATTAAAAATATAAAGTAGTAAAAAATAGTATTTAATTAATGCATCACCACTAGATCTAGTACACACTATAGCTAAACCTGTTTTGCTTACAAAGTTGCAATAATAATGTATAAATTCTTTTTTTCATAACAGCGACTGAATCGTAACCAAGTCAAGCGTATCAAAATTGAATAGTGAATGATAATGCTAATGAAATCAATTAAATCGATTTGCCTGCAATTTTCTGTAACGTAGAATGAATGTAATTGATGATTGTAGTTCATAACTTTGACGTTTTCAATGTGTAATTATAATTCTGTTGTTATTTAACATAGAACTTTTGACGTGGTAATTGTTTATTACTACAAAGTCTATTGATTACATGCATAAATTATGAAAAAGTACTGTTTAATTAATATAATTTTATTAAATGTGTTGAAATTGTGTTTTTAAACAGATTTTTTGAAAATTTATAATACATAATATAATTATGCTAAAATTTAATCACTGTTGTTTGAATTTTATAAATAACTAAATACAGTAGAAACTCACTAACCCGGCATTATTAAAAACCAGAGGGTGCCGGATTATTGGAATGTTCGGATTACTGGATTATAGAGAAAAAAACATAATAAATAAAATAGCATAGGCGTAGAGGGGCGAGGGAGGCGCGGGCGGACGGTGCCGGATTATTAGACGTATCGGTCTATTGAAGTGCCGGATTAGTGAGATTCTACTTAAATGTACCTACTCAATATATAATATTATTATGATCATTTTAATTTAAAATTAATTCTATTATTAAAGAATTTTTGATGTGACTTACAATTATATGGTTTATAAAAATATATCCCAAAAATAAATTCACAAAAAATGTATCAACGTAACACGTCTCTCTGCCTTTCATTATCCCTCAGAAATATGCCGCCTAGTCGTGCAGACTATGCGCAAAAAGGGCGTCCTTTATACTCATCACATACGTTCCACGTAAGAGCGAGACAGACGTACTTACAACCAACATAACCTGACCTCCTTGACCACTGTACGTTCGGAAAATCTGTAACTAAAGGAAAATTTCTTACACAATAAAGGGTCAAGTTACATTGGTAAGTAAGAAGAGAACGCAAGAGAAAGCTTTTTGTCTTTGTTTATTATTGTATTGTGTGAAAGAGATGGAATGCTTAATGACAGTTTGTGATCGTTCGATGTAGGTTTGAGATTTTGGATTTTTAGTTTTGAAATCATGATTTTCTTTGAGTTAATAAAAAAATCTTATGGGAGGTGAAGTGATGGTATGTTGACTTGCGTTACTTAAGATCGCAAGTTCGATTCTCGCATTGTCTGCAAGATTTTAAGTCTTCCTCCTAGCCTTTTCCCAATTATGTTGGAATCACTCTCCAGTCTAACCAGATGCGTCTGAATACCAGTATTTTACACGGAGGCGACTGTCATCAGGACTCCATAACCTAGTTACGTAAAACAGTTGATCCCGGGTGTCATACGAATACCTATGACAGTCGTTACGGAAGTCAGAAACCCGAAAGACTGCCAATAGGTCTAACCTTAGGGTATCGGCATTGCCCAGTAACTGGGTTGCGGAGGTCTGATGGCAGTCGCTCCGTGTAAAATACTGGTATTAAGCCGCATCTGGTTAGACTGGGAGCTGATCCCAACATAGTTGGGAAAAGGCTAGGCAGAACAACTTCCCGTGGTAGTAGTTCAGGTCCCTAAAATAAGGTTGAGCTACGCGGTGGCTGATGCATGCATGCCGTCAGTTGGGACAGGTCAACTCAAACCTTCTATGGCTCTATCCGTAAAAGACCGTTCCAGACGTTGCCCTACATTGTTACACTCGCAGTTTTTATACCACAATATCTGGACTTTAAAAGAGACCTTGATCTCTGAGTTTGTTTTGGCTTTTCTTCTCAGAGCTAGTCAAATAGGAAACGCCGGCGCCATCTAGTCTTATAAAAACATTACATTGACTTGTAAAAGTGTCTGTAACAGATTTATTTACAGAAAAATACTGCCTCGTTGGTCTAGTGGTGACAAGCGAGACTGCTGATCGTGAGGTCCTAGATTCGATTCCCCTGTCGGGCAAAGTGTTATTGGGTTTTTCCGTGTGGAATTCCACAGTAGCGGCCCGGAGTTTGGATTTGTACCCGGTTGATGGCAATACGCTCGCTTCCTTTTACATGGGACTTAAACATAACGGCAAAATGAGGGTATTACTATACACCTCTGCCCAACCCTTCGGGGAGCACAGGTGTGATGATATGTTATGTTAAAAATCATTTATCATTCTCCGGGCGAGCTCTTTCAGAAATATCTCAACTACAATTAAAAGTTCTAAGTTGTAAGTTCTATGAGTTAAAAAATTCACGTACCTACTTAAGTATGTAAAGTCGCACATATTTACAATAAAAACCTATATAGTTCACGTCATCTAATAATCAGATAATGAGAAAATGTTGCGCACGCACTCCCAGATTAAATAATTACTTTGAGAGTACCTCCACGTAAGTACAGTCAGCTTCAGTTAATTGTTGCTAAGAACTGAATCCTTCTTACTACAAGAGATGGTCTAAGAATAAATAAAACCTATTTTTTATTTAATCGATTTTATCCTGCAGTACCGCTGCAGCATCAGAATTTGGGGATTAAAGGTTCAAATTATCATAATGTTGTATTGTCATGAGAATTGAATTTGTGTGCGAAGTTTCAGGAGAATCGGTTAAGCAAAGTGAAGAATAATACGAAGTGAAGTTAATTAAAACCGTTTCAAATCGCAGGTTTTATAATAGCCTCGTCTCTTTTTGTTATATGACGTTAGAAAGTGATGGGTAAATTTTAAATCTGGGTTAAACTTAGTTCTGGTTTAAGCTATCTCGTCATGTTAGAGGTCCTGAGAGCTTCCGACGGCTTCAAGTTCTGAATCAATCGAGTTTGTTTCAAATTAGTGTCAATTTTTCCTTTTGTAATCGACATAATATATAACATAATCAGCTCATTACTGCCCCACTGCTGGGCACGGGCCTCTTATCAGAATGAGAACAGTTTAGGCCTTAGTCTACCACGCTGGCCTGGTGCGGGTTGACAGACTACACACACCATCGAGAACTTTATGGAGCCTGCTCAGGTGTGCAGGTTTCCTCACGATGTGTTTCCTTCACCGTTAACGCAAGTGATATCAAATTCTGATCCGCATATGAATTCGATGTCAGAGGTGCGGGCCGAGATCGAATTCATACCCTCCTGCATGGACGGCAAGCGTTCAACCGCTAGGCTATCATTGCTATTCGACATACCTACATGTTTTTATTTGAATGTTACTAGCGGTGTATATAGCACACCTCTGTAAAGATGCTAGGTAGGTAGTAACTTCACGACTTCAGTGCGTATCAATCATTCTACGAAGTTAAGTAACGTTTTAACCTCTTCGACTTTTAAAGAACCAACTTTTTATTAGTGACTTTTCTTCTGAAGAATTTCTGAAAGAAAGGTTTTCATGTTTTGACAATATGTTTGACAATGTATCAACTTGACGACACGTTTGGTGCAGAGGCTGAGCAATCGGCTTCTGCGCTACGGGTCGTGGGTTCGATTCCCGCACCGAACAAATATTTGTATGCCCTACAGATAGTTGTTCCGGGTCTGGATGTTTGTGCATGTGACGTAATGTATTAGAAAAAAAAAGTTGTGAAGTAGCTTCAAGTTCTCCAATATGAAAATCTCAAAACAAATGTTCGATATTCGATTTTGACTGCCTCTTTGGTTTAGTGGTGGCAAGCGCGACTGCTGATCGTGAGGTCCTGAGTTCAATCCCCAGGTCATGCAAAGTTATTGGATTTTTCCATTAGAAATTTCTCAGTCCGGAGACTGAATTTGTGCCCGGTTAATGGCAATTCACTCGCCCCCTATTACATGGAACATAAACATAATTGGCGAAACGAGGGTGTTGCTATACACCTCTGCCGAACCCTTCGGGGAATACAAGGTGTGGTGATAAGTTTATTAAGGTACATAGAGATCCTTCTTCTTCTTCTCTCGTGTCGGCACGAGGTATACGAGAATAGCTCATGCCGTGGTGAGAAGATTACCCAGTCAGCAAGATTGGTAGCGAGGCTGACTGCCCAGGGTGCACCGGATTAAGTATCAGCACTCGCGGAGGTTCTTTTAATCTTCTTCTTTTCGTGTGGTTAGTGACTAACCTGGTGTCAGAGTTTATGCCGCCCATGGGCCTCTGACTTGGCTTCACATGCCGTCGAGAAATATCTCTCAGGCATGCCGGTTTCCTCACGATGTTTTCCTTCGCCGTTTTTAAGCAAGTGATAATCTATACCAATATTATTATTAACCATAGATTATTTTTTTTTTGTGTGTTTGGGTTACCGTGTTGTTTAATATACTAGGTTTAAATTTAAGTGTTAATTTTTAAGAAACATTATATTTTTAATTTTAAGGATCCGTATGCGTCCGCGTGGGCGGAAAATAAATACTTTTTCTTTCTTTCTTCTTTCTTTCTTCTTTCATATTATAAAGCTGAATAGTCTGTTTGTTTGAACGCGCTAATCTCAGGAACAGGTTGGAATTGAAAAATCTTTTTGAGTTGGATAGTCCATTTATCGAGGAAGGTTATAGGTTATATAACATCACGCTACGACCAATAGGAGCGGAGCATAATTGAAAAATGTTGCAAAAACGGGGAACATGTCCACCCGTGCAAAGCCGGGATGGGTCGCTAGTAATACAATTAGCACATTTCTTTAGTTCTTTTAATGAGCACCGCTAAGATTATTCGACTAGAAAATCGCGTCGCCGACTGTACCTATCAAATAATTCAAACCAGGTTGACAAGAAACATTGTACTCATGCTTACACACGCCCCAAATGATCATATCGAGCGAAAGTCTACTATGGGAACCTATGGTTTTTGTTCCACCATTGTTAATCATGGGAATATATTCGTCATAGAGTATTGAGTGTTTGTTCGGAAAGCGCTTGGAGGGAATTTTATTGGTATGCTGTGAATTGTAGGTAAATTAAAATCGACAACATAATCACATAACATCACGCCTTTATTCCCCGAAGGGTTGGGCAGAGGTGTATTAGTAACACCATCATTTTGCCGATATGTTTAAGTCACATGTAATAGACGGCGAGCAACCGGGCACAAATCCAAACTCCGGGCTGCTACTAAGGAATTACACACGGAAATACCCAATGACACTTTGGCCAACCTGGGAATTGAACCCAGGACCACACAATCAATCAGCAGTCGTGCTTGCCACCACTAGACCAACGAGGCAGTTAATTATGGTTATATGAAATTCTGTTAAAAGACTTTATTTTCTCAAAAAAAGAATACAATTCACTTATTATTGAGAAAACACGGTAAACTTAATAGTAAGTACTAAATATGAGCATGCGGGCGGTACACTAATAATAAAAACATTTTTTACAAAAAATTTAACCCGACTTCAAAAAAGAATAAAATAATTACCATATAAAATTAACAGTTTCAGAAGACGGTGCTGATCCACGCTGAACCAAATTGAAGGCACCGACTTCTGAAACTGTTAATTTTATATGGTAATTATTTTATTCTTTTTTGAAGTCGGTTTAAATTTTTTGTAAAAAAGTTTTTATTTTTTTCATTTTAGTAAAAACTTGGTTGGACCTACTAAAGACGCTGCTCGTAACATAATCACATCATCACAATATGCGTACTGTTCGTCATTGAGGAGTTCCATTGTCTATCTCCGAAGTTCTTCATCAGATCTTCACCAAATTTAAATGGGACCAACTTCGAAGTATACCCTATCCATTAAAAAAAGAATCATCAAAATCGGTTCATAATTGGCGAAAATATCGATGAACATACAAAAAAAAAACACAGTAACCTCCTCCTTTTTGGAAGTCGGTTAAAAATATAAACTCATCTTTTACAATAAAATCAACAATGTGGGTAAGATGAAAACAACAAATTATTACAGGAATACGATTTTATACCAAGTATCGGGGCCGGTGTACCGAAACTTGAAACAGTGAATTTCAGCCGAATATTCTGTACCTACTAGCGGCCCGTCCTGGCTTCGCACGGGTGGACATTTTTCCCGTTTTTGCAACATTTTTCATTTATGCTCCGCTCCTGTTGGTCGTAGCGTGATGTTATATAGCCTATAACCTTCGTTGATAAATGGACTATCTAACACAAAAAGATTTGTTTAATTCCAACTAGTAGTTCCTGAGATTGGCGCGTTCAAACAAATAAACAAACTCTTCAGCTTTATAATATTAGTATAGATTAAAAATAAACATGGGGTTTGAACATTTTTCTATGGAAGTTGTAGAAAATAACCCCGTGTGGGGACGGATTAGAATATAAAACTTCCTCACCACACGCTGGGAATAGACGCGAGTTGTAAGATTCAACAAAACCCAGCACGCGACCTGGTAGGATCTATACGGTCCGCCTAGCTAGCTACCACCTGAACATTAAAGTCCGGCGCCAAGCAGTTTACTGTGTTCCGTCGTGTGTATGTGAGAGCCAGAGGGGTATAGGGAAAACCCTCTATATGTTTGTTCCTTGGATTCGTGTGCTCCATCTTAGACCCTGTCTGTGCTTACCATCAGGTGAGACTAGGGCCAAACGCGATTAAGGTTAGAAAAAAAAAAAACTAAAAAAATTCAAAAATGTTTATTCAACATTTAATTATTGTTCCACAGGTGATTCGTTTACCGATCGTTAAAAAATTCACGCTTAAGAAATGCTATTTATTTATGCATTTGCAATACGTGTCATACATACATAGAACTCTGCTTACCTGTAAAGGGAATATGCGTGATAGTGCCTAGTTTAACAACTCATAGTTTTTTACTCATAATACTTATCATGCGCATTTAATAAATGAACACAATGTATTTATGTGAGGGGTTCATGGCTAATTATCGATTTGCGAGGTTAAGCAACGCTTGCCGCGGTCAGTCCTCGGATGGGTGAGCGTTCGTTAGACATCGAGACCCTTCCGTGCTTTGGAGAACACGTTAAACTGTCGGTCCCGGGTGTCATACGAATACTTATGACAGTCGTTACGGGTAGTCAGAAGCCTTAAAGTCTGACAACCGTACCTACTAACTTTAGGATATTGGCATTGCCCATTACCTGGGTTACGGAGGTCCGATAGCCGTCACTCCGTGTAAAATACTGGTATTTAGCCGCATCTGGCTAGACTGGAAGCTGACCGCAACATAGTTGGAAAAAGGCTAGGCGATTGAATGTATTTATTTATGTGTACTGGCATACACAACACATTAACTGAAGTGCATAAGTTTAATTATAATCAGCCCCTTACTATTCCACTGCTGGGCAAGAGCCTCTGTTTAGAACGAGAAGGGTTTAAGCCTTACTACCACGCTAGTCTGGGTTGGGGGACTACACACACCATCGAGAACTTTTTGAAGTCCTCTTAGGTGTGCAGGTTTCCTCACAATGTTTTCCTTCTCTGAAAACCTAAGTGATAATCAAATTCTGATCTGCACATGAATTTTAAAAGTCAGTGACTTCATCAGATCTTGAAATTAAACCTGTACCGAGTTCAATTCCCAGATCCGTTTTCACTTGGCAAACCCGCTATCGTAAAACAAAAAACATAACATAACATCACACCTTACATTCCCCGAAGGGTTCGGCAGAGGTGTTTTAGTACACCCTCGCTTCGCCAGTTATGTTTAAGTCCCACGTAATAGGGGGCGAGCCTATTGTCGTTAGCCGGGCACAAATCCAGACTCCAGGCTGCTACTGAGAAATTCCTAATGGAAAACCTAATAACACTTTGCCCGACCTGGGGATCGAACTCGGGACCTCATGCTCAGCAGTCGCGCTTGCGACCACTAGACCAAGCAGGCAAAGAATTTAAATAATTTTCCAATCCACTCCAGAAATTAAAACTATAATTACATTCCAAAATCGATTCAAAAACCCTTTAATTAACACATCACTATTCAAATTCGTGTACACGTCTCAACAGATCATTATAAAACTAAAAGGATTTCGAACCTGCGCATGCGCATGTCTCGATTAGATAACCGTAGTATTTAACGAGAGCCGTTAACCACACGCGGTCAAAAGCACCTGACCTTTGGTTGTAAAAAAACACCTGTTTTTTTGCACGATCAACGGAATTGCAGTGCATAACTTTTATATATAGAAATGTCAACGTTTCCGCTTTTGTGTATGTGTGATAGTGCCTTTATTGAACAAGGGGGGTGGAGTAGAGTTTAAAATAAAATCCTTTAATTTTTTTAAGTTATGCTTAGCTTGTTATCGCTTACCTTCCATTCGTCTGACTTTTCGAATTCATGTGCGGATGAGAATTTGATTATCACTTGCGTTAACGGTGAAGGAGAAAACATCGTGAGGAAATCTGCACACCTGAGAGGGCTCCATAAACTTCTCGACGGTGTGTGTAGTCTGCCAATCCGCACCGGGCCAATGTGGTGGACTAAGGCCTAAATCCTTCTCATTCTGAGAAGAGGCCCGTGCTCAGCAGTGCGACAGTAATAGGCTGTTATCCACTCCTCTACCAATATCAAAGAAGATAAAAGAAGTAGTGTAGATTGTGAGGTCCTGGGTTCGAACCCTAGGTCGGGCAGTGTTATTGGCTTTTTACGTGTGGAATTCCTCAGTAGCAGCCCGGAGTTCGGATTTGTGCCCGGTTGATGGCAATAGACTCGCCCCCAGTTACATGGGACTTAAACATAACGGCGAAATGAGGGTGTTACTACACACCTCTACCTAACCCTTCGGAGAATACAGGTGTGATGTTATGGTATAAAAGAAGTACTTACTTACAAGTCTTCTTCTTCCTGCCCTTATCCCACACTACATGTATTTCATAAATCCATGTTGTTAGAGGTTTTGGCTTATTGTCGTATGACCGGCCGCCTGCCTGAAATCAACCCTCCTTGGGAATACTCGTTGCGCTGTCGCGCGGGTGACCCAATGTGCTTGCTGATATTATGCACTGGGTCCCAAAATGATATGAATGTCTTGAAAACTTAAAAATTCTCGTATTCAACACTACACACTACTATTCGACATCGTTTACAATAGAAATAAACGGCGATTTATGGTAATACAAATCAAAAATTTTTAAAAATATTCCTTTTTTTTATAAAATATCTAATTAATATTCGATACTTACTTACAAGTACTAACTCAAATCTTTTACTAAGCCGACTCTATAGTTTTAGTCGCGCGAACTCCACGGTTCATAACGCATAGACGTTACGATATTCCACTCCTGCGCACGCCACACAAGAATTATGCCGACGCGCAATTATATACTAGACGCGCGCCTGGAACCGCCCAGCAGTAACTTTAGACATTTTATTATTGCCCCTGAGGACCTTAGAGTAGACTTTCATTTGAAGCCAACTATAACATGTTTGAGCTAGTAACAATTGACTTGCAAACTGTCTGAATATTCTTGTGGAGGAACGAAGGGTGGTGTTCCTCCAACGAAAAGGGGGGATCCTCCTACCAGGTGGGTCTCATACCTGGCGGGCTACTACCCAATGGTTGGTGTTGGGAAGTTATACCTATATATACAAGGTTAGTCGGAAAGGGGGTACTAAGCCGAAAGGGTGTTAAAGTACCCATAATAATGGATAACTTTTGTTCTACAACTTTCCCCAAAACTCGATAGTTTAAGAGAAATAGCTTTTCAAAGATTTTGTAAAAAAATATGCTAAAATCTATCTGTCCATAGCTTTGATCAGCTGTTTTTACAATTTAGATCATATTTGGGGTCACGGATTAGAAAATTAATTTTCTGAATTCATAACTAAAGCAGATATGTTTTTTTTTTTTAAAACTAAATTAAAAATCTTTTTGCATGCAAATAAAAAATCTCTAATTGCGAAATTTTAACACTTGCTTTGAAATAGTCATCAGTGATACTTTAGGTGGCCCGCGGCTTAGTACCCCCTTTCCGACTAACCTTGTATCCTACCTACTACACTGGCCCGCAAAAATAAGTATCACACTTTTAAAATTGCAATAACTTTTTAAGTACACAAGATATATTTTCGAAACAAAAAGGACTCAAAAAAGAGTTTAACTTTGTTACTATAGTTTCAAAGAAAGCTGATAAAAATTGCTATAAAACGTTTTTTATTTTAAATCTTTAACTTCTATAGTTCAGAAAAAATTGAAATTTTAAAAGTGTGATACTTATTTTTGCAGGCCAGTGTATTTGCGTATCACATCTTAAGGTGCCGATCTTGTGGTCCTGGGTTCGATCCCCAGGTCGGGCAGTGTTTTTGGGTTTTTCTGTGTGGAATTCCTCAGTAGCAGCCCGGAGTTTGAATTTGTGCTCGGTTGATGGCAATAGGCTCGCCCCTATTACATGGGATTTAAACATAACGGTGAAACGAGGGTGTTACTATACACCTCTGCCCAACCCTTCGGGGAATACAGGCGTGGTTTTATGTTATGTGATATTAAAATTGCAATACGGCACAGCTTCCTACGATGACTATCATAGAAATTTCAATTTTATTGTCATACTACCTAGTTATATGCCGATTCGTCGCATAAGGGATGATTCTCATTAGAGCGGGCCGGGTCCGAGTCGGGACCGGGCTGGAGATCACCATCGCATACATTTTGTACCGAAGCAAGAGCTCCGTCGCTTCCGGGCTGGTTCCTGACCCTAAATAATAATCAAATCGAATCTTGTCAAATCATCTATATAATAAGATAAATAAAATTTGCAACATATATCCTATGTGTCGACAGGAATGTAAGGGTAAGATCTGTAAATGGCTACTGACTCAAGATTATGATGAGATAGAAACTCTGATGAAGTTGTCGATTTCATAACATGACTACACATACATAACACAAATACGTCCGCACATAAACACACGCTTATACTCTCTCACATACATTCTATCATACTACACACGATCACTGATGTACGTCTGGAGGCTGCTTTAGCTTTAGTCTCATTAACTGTATTTCTTAATTCTAATACTGTGTTCGTCCTTCAATGTAACTATTACTGTAACAACGAACGCGAGAACCCTGGTACCCATAACACAACTTAAATCTTACATTGGGTACCAGAGTTCATCGAAACACTCCTATTTCAAGTTATATTGTGTTATGTCCAATACTACCTGTAAGAAGTGTTTTTGTACAACTTTTCTGAAAAATAAATTTATTATTATTTATTTAAATAACCAGCACTATGCGACTGAGGTCTTGCTTCGGTACAAAATGTATGCGATGTTGATCTCTGGCCCGGTGTCGGCTCGGTCCCGGCCCGCTCTAATGAGAATCATCCCTAAAGGTCCGTGTGTGCCGCCAGTAGGCAAAGGCCCTTACGTATCATATCGTGACGCATCAGTAGGTGCATTTGACGCTATCGGATTCATATATTTTGTATGAAGACGCGCACGATAGACTTACGTACCTATTAGCGTAGGATGCGACACGACACCACGAAAACAGATAGGTACAGAAGTCAATCTACATACAAGTGCGCTCGAGCAACGCACACATAGACACTGCTCACGGACACGATATCTCGCACTGCTTGGGACTAGAGTGCGAGTGAGTGCGAGCGCGAGTGCCATGCGCTTGAGAGAGATAGATATATAGATAGAGCGACCGCAGAGCGTAGGTATGAAAAGTGAAGTACATACACGTGATTGACTTCTGTACCTATCTGTTTTGTGACGAAAGCCTAGTATGAATTCGGCATTACGCAATTGGTGTACCATATTGAAGTTACTCTCAATCTTCTTCTTTTCGTGTGGTTAATGACTAACCTGATGTCAGAGTTTATGCCACCCATGGGCCACTGACTTGGCTTCACACGCCGTCGAGAAATATCTCTCAGGCATGCCGGTTTCGTCACGATTTTTTCCTTCATCGTCTTAAACCAAGTGATAATTATACAATTCGCACATGAATCCGAAAAGTTAGAGCTGCGTGCCTTGGGTTCGAACTAGAGACCTATGACTCTCATTAAGTGATCATAAACTCTTTCGTAAATTGTATAGATAGATGGTATCGCGGTTCTAACTTGGATGGTTCACGTTTTTAACACATCGAGACCCTTGTGTTCCATCGTTAAGCCGTCGGTTCCAGTTGGCCGCGGTTTTGGGTAGTTATATAACATAAACATACATAATCAGCCCATTACTGTTCCACTGCTCTTCTCAGAATGAGAAAGGTTTAGGCCTTAGTCCACCATGCCGGCCTGGCGCGAGTTGGCAGACTAACACACAATCGAGAACTTTATGGAGCCCTCTCAGGTGTGCAGGTTTCCTCACGATGTTTTCCTTCACCGTTAACGCAAGTGATAATCAAATCTGATCCGCACATGAATTCAAAAAGTCAGAGGTGCGGGTCGGGATCGAACTCAGACCCTCCTGCATGGATGGCGAGTGTTCAACCGCTAAACTATCACTACTTATTTTTTTTGGGTAGTCAGGAGTCCAAAAACCTTAGGATATCGAAAAGTTGGAAAGTGTCCTATTTACCAGTTCCTTTAGATGCACACAAGTATACTTTTAATACATAACATCACGCCTCTATTCCCCGAAGGGTTGGGCAGAGGTGTACAGTAACACCCTCATTTTGCCGTTACGTTTAAGTCCCATGTCGTAGGGAGCGAGACTCCAGACTACGGACACAAATCCAGACTACGGGCTGCTACTGAGAAATTCCTAATGAAAAAACCCAATAACACTTTGCCCGACCTGGGGATCGAAACCAGGACCACATGCTCAGCAGTCGCGCTTGGGACTGCTAAACCAAGAAGGTAGTCTTCTAAACTTAGGATATCGAAAAGTTGGGAAAAGCGTCCTATTTCTCAGTGCCTATGATGCACACAAGTGTACTTTTAATTATTATTTGACCCTCAATAACCTTATTCCACTCGATTAATTTCAATTCCGGTTATAAGACAGCTTAGCATGTGTAGACCTCAACGACCCCTGGCACCTGTATTCTGGATTTATACAATGTGTTCCAGTGTGTAATAAATCTTTAAGGGCGGCATACACAATTTTATCAATAAGAACACCTGGCACATGGAGTCGAAAACCCACTTACAAACTACCCACTCCAAGATAGAAAAATGTTAGTATTTGCCTCAGATATTTGGACCTATACCTACTACAAACGCTCACAACTCAAGACCAAGATCTCACAGAGGCGTGATTTTTATTTAGTTTTGTAGAACGACTTAAAGACTAGTAAAAATACAATAAAAAAAGACAAGTGCCACCCCCTGTGAAAATGTGCAAATAATGTGTAAAATCTATACTAATATTATAAAGCTGAAGAGTTTGTTTGTTTGAACGCGTTAATCTCAGGAACTACTGGTTGGAATTGAAAAATTATTTTTGTTTTGGATAGTCCATTTACCGAGAAAGGTTATAGGCTATATAACATCACACTACGACCAATAGGAGCACACCATAAATGAAAAATGTTGCAAACACGGGAAAAATTTCCACCCGTGCGAAGTCGGGACGTGCCGCTAGTTATGTATAAAATTTAACTTTCATGTCTCATTACAAAAATTGCTTCAGTTATGTATAGCAGTTTAATACTTTTTTAGTTTGTCTATGCTGTAGCCTTTTAAATGACATTAAATTTACGCCTCTACGAAGCCTATATCTGAAGGTGTGTTTGAGTATGTAGAAATCGAAATAGGTAAGTCGAATGCTAATATCACTTTAATCTTTGGGGGGTGGGGAATTGACCCCATAAGTGGGGTGTTTTTGTCGATAAAATTGTGTATATAGGTATATACAAGGTTAGTCGGAAAGAGGGTACTAAGCCGCGGGCCACTTAATGTATCACTGATGATTGTATTAAAGGTGTTAAAATTTAAAAATTTGATTAATTTTTCTCCATGAAAATTCATTTTTATTCCTGCTTTAGTTATGAATTCAGAAAATGGAGTTTCTAATCCGTGACCCCAAATATGACGTAAAATGTAAACACGTCTGATCATAGCTGAGGATAGATAGAATTTAGCGTATTTTTTATGAAATCTTTGTACAGCTATTTCTGTTGAGCTATTGACTTCTGGGAAAAGTTGTAGAACAAAAGTTATTCATTATTATGGGTAATTTAACACCCTTTCGGCTTAGTACCCCCTTTCCGACTAACCTTGTATTAGGTCCCCACCTATGAAATCAGCGTTTTGTATGGAGAATTTTAAAGAAGTTGCATTTTTCATACTAACATTTTCTTAATTTATTTAACAACTATGAACACTAATGCTTTAAAACTTTTATGCACTAATGTTTAAAAACTAAGATAACGTATGCCATTTAGATTATGCGACAAAAATAAGTTTTGGCTAAGTTAAAACAAAAATAGTGGTCATTTCTGCTAACAAAAAGAGGAGTCATTTATAAGGTATTTTTTATGTTTAGAAAACTATAAGTAATAAGGTTTTTTTACTATTGGTAGTTGTCTATGATGGTCATTATTCGATATAATATCAAGCAATTGCTATATATTTTAAATCATAGAAGTAACGAGGTTCTCTATTTGTGAGAAAAAAACGCCAATTTCATAGGTAAGGACCTAATATATACAGCCTTTAAAGTTTCATTATTACATACTAGGACACATTGTGTAGCACCTGTAGGTATGCAGAAATAGAATACTATGTACTTTAATTTAGGATGACTATGCTTCATTATACCACGCATCAATACATTCCTTTTGGATAGAGATCGGTTACTAATATCAACCATAAATTATTTACCTCTTCCCGTGGAAGTCGTAAATACTATGGCCACAGCTAATATAATTACAATGCTAATACAATGCAATTAAAATTCCTTTGCTATAATTTCTACGATTGATAAATCCTAAAATACATAAATCATAACTTACAATGGCGTTGCGTTATTATCTATCAATCAATCAATCAATGACATGTTCTAGTGTTGCTAATCTGTGCTAATACCAGTGTCAGTATGAATAAGAAACAAATTGGGATACCTTCTACAGTAGTGACAGCCTAGTCGTGTGACCGTCGGACTGCCAAGTTATAGATCTCGAGTTCAAACCCGAGGCACGCACCGCTGTCTTTTCAGATTCATGTACGTATTGCATAATTATCACTTGCTTAAAAACGTAGAAGGAATACATAGTAAGGAAACCGGCATGCCTGAGAGATATTTCTCGACGGCATGTGAAACCAAGTCAGAAGCCCATGGGCGGCATCAACTCTGACACCAAATTAGTCACTAACCACACGAAAAGAAGAAGAAGGATACCTTCTTCTCTCGTGTTGGCACGAGCTATATAAGAATAGCTCATACCGTGGTGAAAAGATTACCCAGTCAGCAAGGTTGGTAGCGAGGCTGACTGCCTAGGGTGTGGCGGATGTACTGAAGTATCGTCACCCGTGGAGGCTCTTTTCATGGTCTCGGGATACCTCGCGTTGTGGCTTTGTAATAGGCTAATAACATAATATAATCAGCCCATTACTGTCCCACTGCTGGGCATGGACCTCTACTCATAATGAGATGGGTTTAGGCCATGCACGCTGGCCTGGTGCGGGTTGGTGGACTACACACACCATCGAGAATTATTTGTATCCCTCTCAGGTGTGCAGGTTTCCTCACAACGGTTTCCTTCACCATTAACGCAAGTGATAATCAAATTCTGATCTACACTTCCAATAGGCCAATATGTTTACATAATGTCCTAGAATTTATCCTGTACCTATTGACGATCTGTGAGGTTAAGCTGCACTTGACGCGGTCTATACATGTATGGGTGACCGTTCGTCACACATCGTGACCCCTGCGTGCCTCTGAGAACACGTTGAAGCGTAAGTCCCGGGTGTCATAAGAATGCCTAAATCAGAAGCCCGAATATCTGACAACCGGTGTAACCTCAGTAATTCGGCATTGCCCAGTTGTGGAGGTCGGATGGCAGTCGCTCCGTGTAAAATACAAGCACCTGATTACATTAGGAGCCGACCCCAAGATCGTTGAGAAAATGCTAGATATAACACAGCCCACGTAAATAACTTATCAAGATCTTATCCCAACCAATCACAAGACGACATGGTCACCCCACCTAAGCATATACTATAGAACAATAGCCTAGAAAACTGTATGAGAAAATCAACTTTCTTAGAAAACTAATAATTACTATCTACCTTTATTATTTATCTAATCACGGTGGATCTTCCCATAGTAAGCATACTTTGATGATAAAATTATAACATGCAAAGAAGACGGTAAGCGTGTGTATAATCAGCCCATGAGCGTCCTATTTCTAGGCACGAGCCTGTTCTCAGAATAATAATGTTTTAAGCCTTATGCCCGGTTCCTATAAACAAAAACGAATCGTTTTTCTTATCAATCGTATCATTTTTTACTGCTAAATTATTATTTTTTTAATTGAATTTATTTTTGCACATATCGCACCTTTAGAATTATAGAGACCTATCTAAAAAAAGATAGTTTTTGGATAACGTCGAATAAAGGTTCGTATTTTTATGAATTTTGTAGAAAAGAGAGAAACTTTCTCTTAAAGAGTGGCCTGTTGTGGCGTAACACAACAGGCCTCTTTTTTAATAAGAGTCGATGAAGATAGTCATCCAATGTCATTTTATGATTCAAACTTAAAATCTTAAAATTTATACTTTATATTTACGCAAGCAATTTTTTTCTGAGATAGCTACTTCCATATGGTATTCTATTATGCAAAGCTATGAGGTATTTGCTTCGTTATTGGTAAAAATACAAGAGTCTAAACTGCCTCGTTGGTCTAGTGATGGCAAGCGTGACTGCCGATCGAGAGGTCCTGGATTCGATCCCCGAGTCGGGCAAAGTGCGATTGGGTTTTTCCGTGTGGAATTCCTCAGTAGCAGCCCGGTGTTTGGATTTGTGCCCGGTTGATGGCAATAGGCTCGCCCCCTATTTCATGGGACTTAAACATAACGGCGAAATGAGGGTGTTACTAAACACCTCTGCACAACCCTTTGGGGAATACAGGCGTGATGTTATCGTTATTCTAAATTTTAACCAATAAGGCTTCGTAAATTATAGGAATCGGTCATTAGTTCACCACTCTTGGTTTGGGTTGGCGGACTACACACACCATTGAAAATGTTATGGAGCCCTCTCAGGTGTGCAGATTTCCTCACGATGTTTTCCTTCACCGTTAACGCAAGTGATAATCAAATTATGATCCGCACATGGATTTGAAAAGTCAGAGGTACGGGCTGGGAGTGAATTCGGATCATCCTGCATGGAAAACAAGAGTTTGAACGCTAGGCTATTGCCTGGTTCCTATGGCCAAAAAACATGGCGTCTTGCTTACGATATGTGATTTTATTCTACCGAACGAACGGTGCAATACCTACTTCCTATTAAAAAGAAATTCAACAATTCACAGCTGTGATAGCCTTGTGGTGTGACCGTCAGACTGCCAAGTCATTGGCCTCGAGTTCGAACCCAAGGCACGCACCTCTGACTTTTCGGATTCATGTGCGTATTATACCTATAATAATTATCACTTGCTTAAAAACGGTGAAGGAAAAACATCGTGAGGAAACCTGAGAGATATTTCTCGACGGCATGTGAAGCCAAGTCAGAGGCCAATAATAATAATAATAATATTTATTTTTAATTACTGAAAAGTCTTTTATCAGGCGGAAACAAGGTGCGCGCCTTTAACGGTTGGGTCATGCCGGTCTTGATGTACTCCTTTGGCACACTCAAGTGGACTCAGGCGGATCTTGACGCCCTGGATAGAAGGGTCCGTGCACTGCTGACTGCACATCGGATGCATCATCCACGCTCTTCAGTGATGAGGCTGTACATTCCGCGAAAGTGTGGGGGTCGAGGCTTTTTAAACGCTAAGACCCTACACAACCGCGAAGTGTACAGTCTCAGGGAGTATTTCCTCCAAGCTGAAGGGGTGATGCACCGAGATGTGGTCGCAGTGGACAAGGGATTCACCCCGCTCGCCTTGGCTAGAGAGAACTGGCGCAAGCCTGCAGTGCTTAGTACCAATGATCGCGAGGTGGTGTGGCAAAGCAAGGAGCTACACGGGCGCTACTATCGGGCCCTTCATGGGCCCGATGTTGACTTTTCAGCGTCCGTATCCTGGCTACGTTCTGGTAACCTCTTTGGGGAAACCGAAGGTTTTGTTTGTGCAATTATGGACGAAGTCATGATGACGAACAATTATAGGAAATATATTGTGAAGGATGGCACGGTTGACATCTGTCGGGCATGTCACCGTCCGGGAGAATCTATCCGACACATTGTTTCCGGTTGTTCTCGTCTTGCCAACGGTGAGTACTTGCACAGACACAACCTGGTGGCCAGGATTATTCACCAGCAACTTGCCTTGAAATACAACCTTGTGGAATCGGAAGTACCGTACTACAGGTATGTGCCCGACCCAGTTCTCGAGAATGGTCATGCCACATTGTACTGGGATCGATCTATTATCACTGACAGGACTATTGTAGCCAATAAGCCTGATATAGTGGTAATAGATCGATCAGAGCGCCGGACAATGATTGTTGATATCACGGTCCCTCATGACGAGAACCTCGTGAAAGCTGAGAAAGATAAACAAATAAAATATCTTGATCTAGCACACGAGGTTGTCGGCATGTGGGATGTGGACTCAGCAGTCATTGTTCCGATAGTCGTTACGGCGAATGGTATAATAGCCAAGAGCCTCGATATTCACCTCATGAGGCTCTCGTTGGGTGGCTGGATCAAGGGCTTGATACAGAGAGCAGTACTCCTTGACACGGCACGCATAGTGAGGAGGTTCCTTTCTCTGGAGCCCTGACTGCCGGCAGTTTGGACCCTGTTCCCGATGCCGGTGGACTACTATTTTTTATATTTTTAAATGTTTTTGTGTTTTTATAGAAATATTTAAAAATGTAATTTGTAAGTATTTTAAAATAAATAAAGGCATTAAAATATTTATTTCCATAAAACATGGTATATAAAGTTGTTAAAATACAATTATGGAGCTTACATGTTTTGCTAATATCATAGCATGCAAATATCGGTTAAATTACCTACATAATGTTTCCCGTCAATAAATTATTTTATGCTATAAAAATTATTACAGCTTAACCATTTATGTAATTTATTTTTGAACAGTCTAAAATGTAAAGTTTTCCATTCACTTGGAATTTTATTATATATCCGAACACACGTGGCTAAACAGCTTTTATTATATTTTGCCAGTCTTGGTAACATACATACATAAACTCACGCCTTTTTCCCATGGGGGTAGGCAAAAACTATAGAACGCCACATGCTACGACTCTTACATACCCCTTTCGCTTCATCCACATTCATACATCTTGTCATACACGCACGCCGGTTGAGAGTACTACGCACCTGACCTTTGTGAAGAACATCACCAATAACATCGATGTATGTCCTTCTAGGACGTCCTCTACCGGCGTTCCCATTAACATCCGCATTATAAATTAATTAGTTATCCGCATTAGTCTTGGTAATTCGTGTAATATAAGCCTGTGAGGATCTCGCCGGTTTCGAGGATATACATCATCTGCCTTTTTAAATAAGTTTGTATGCTTCTTAACAAATATGCATACTTCATAGATATAGAGAGAGGGTAGCGGTAATAAACCAAGTTCTTTAAATATTGGCCTGCAAGATTCGTTACGTTGAAGCCCATATCTACGAATACACTTTTTTTGAGCAACAAATACTCTATTTTTGTCGGTACTATTGCCACATTATGAACCCATAGGCGACATAAACTCTGACACCAGGTTAGTCACTAACCACACGAAAAGAAGAAGAATGGGCAAAAACATGGCGTTTTGCTTGCGCCACGTGGTTTTTTTCTACAGAAGGTACGGAGCAATAGTTCTTGTTAAAAAAAAAAATTAAGCCGTCGAAACTCATTTAGTAAAAAAAAAACTGGCCGATCAAACCGAAGAGAGCCGACGAGTTACGAAGGTCTGCCGTCGTGTGTCTGCCATCGCGAGCATCGCCACGCAACAGCCGCTCTCAAATCCGTAATCACACACATCATGTTGGGTTAAGTGAACGGGTATGACCACTGAGACATCCGTAATTAAAGGTCAACAGTATTTAGTTTTATTTGTTTATTTAAGCACGCTGTTTATTTATTTGGAACTGGTTTACATCAGTTACGTGACAATGGGTCCAGTTGAAAACCAGCGTCAGGCTCTAGTAGTCTGACATTTATGCTGAACTGAACCTATTTGGCGCAGCCGCTAGACACACAGCTACTTCTTTTTCTTTTGTCTCTTATGATTTTTTTGTCAGTGTGTCTGACTGCTTACGTGCCAAATAAATTTCTTTCTTTCTTTCTTTTCTTTATCCGTACCGCCGATTTAGATGTTCCACATCAAAAATTGACATCCAGTTTTACTGGCTCATGCCATTGACGGATGGGTGGGTCACCGTTTACGGTCCGTACGCAAATAGTATGGGATTACCTCTATAACAGCTTGCTGTTGGTTAATTTTAACCGTCTTTCGTGACGAAGTATATTCTTATTCTTTATTGTACACAAAACAATAATATATAATTCAGTTTTGTTGGTAAATTCATGTACAAAGGCGAGCTTAACTCACAACTGAGTTTTCTAACAGCAAACCTTAGAGCGATAGAGAGATTTGATGTTGAGGAGAACAATTACCTAAGTGTACAAGTTATATAAAATTACAAATTAAATACATAATAAATATACACATCTACATAAACTAAACAAATATGTGTATAGCACACAATACATAAACGTAATACATACAATATATAATAAATACTACATACATACATACAGGTCATGTAGACAGGAAATGTTCAGTAATTCTTTTCTTAAAAACATCTAACGACAGGTTATCACGTAAGGAGTATAATTTTAATCGACACATTTATATTTAAATTGCAACTCACAGGTTTTATGTGCAAATATAAAATTTTACAACACTCGTAATGACTACATTTAGTTAAAGTTTAAAGATTGCAGTTAAGTATTAGTATAACTTAATTAGCTGTATAATAGTTAGGGGAGAGGTATTAGTTACATAATATTTATAACAGTATTTTAGGGCCTCAGAGAGAGGAACTTCCTAACAATACGCGCCGTGTCCAGAAGTACCGCTTTCTGTATCAGGCAAGCCGCCCAACGAGAGCCTCATCAGATGTTATGATTTTATCGGAATGCCTGGAGTACTGCGAGAGGAATGTATCACGAACGTTTTGAATTCTCTTTTTAGTTATTTTATGTTATAAAATAATTATAATTGTACGTGATCTATTTGCGGATGAATGGAAGAATAAATTGTCAGGTGCATTGTGAGGGCTGTGTGAAAGAGGTGTCTCATATTGTTATATATATATATATATTATTTTTTTTTAATCATTATTTTTCGTTCCATTGTTTTGTATGTATCTTCTTCCATTCCTGTTCATTTTTCTATCTTTAATTATTGTAATTGGTCTAAGACCGTTTTAATTAAAGTAAAAATAAATAAATAAATGTTTGTTGAGGCTTTTGGCTATTAAGCCATTAGCCGTAACTACTATCGGCACAGCAATTGCTGAGTCAACCTTCCACATGTCGACAACCTCGTGTGCCAAGTCTTTATATTTAATTTCTTTATCCTTTTCGGCTTTCACAAAGTTCTCGTCATGCGGAACAATGATTTCAAAAAAATAATGATTTTATTATTAATTAACCAATTCAATGTAATGCAATTGTTTGCCTTGTTGCTCTAGTGGTCGCAAGCGTGACTGCTGAGTATGGAGTCCTGGGTTCGATCCCCAAGTCGGGCAAACGGTTATTGGGTTTTTCCATTAGGAATTACTCAGTAATAACTCGGAGTCTGGATTTGTGCCCGGCTAATAGTAATAGGCTTGCCCCCTATACTTAAACATAACTGGCGAAATGAGTGTGATACTATACACCTCTGCCCAGCCCTTTGGGGAATACAGGCGTGATGTTATGTCATGTTAACCAATTCCCTAAATAAAATAATCTCTCAAATTAATAACAAAAGTCAACAGTAGGTAACAGTACAGGTGGTTCAGTAATTCGTGTTTAAAATGCCCGAACGCGAACTCCTGCGCACCGCTCAAACTTAAACACCGTGACAATACACATACAATTATAAATTTGAACTTGCTAACAGTCGGCGATGTAAGTACAGTCATCGCGATAAAGATGTGCGGTGTATGCTAATTATTGTAATTGACTGTACTTTTTTGTTTTTTTAACAAAATTATTTATGCTGCTACTTCGTTCGTCTGACTGTCTGGCACAGCTGCTTATCTCAGCAACTACTAATGCTGTCGATTTGTAATTTGGAATAGTTTTAAATAATACTTGCTCAAAGTTATTGAAAATTAAAGAATTAAAAAAATATTATAATTTTCCTTGCAATAAGGGGCTGAAATGGGGGGTCGTAATTTTAAAGTGGATTTACTAGGTCAAGTGGAGTATATGACAAATCTTTATTTGCACATTATAAAATACCTATATTTTTATTAATTTTTGGCGCATATTTTTCGGCATATGATGAAAAATAGAAAAATATCTCAAAAAAAGACCATTCCTTCCCCATTCTCTGAAGATCTCTGAAGTTTGCAAGCAAAATATTTGATATAATTAGGCCTTTATGTAAATATTACAGGAAAAATAAAACTATATCTGTATCTAGCACAGTTTTTCAGAAATCAACCAAAATACTTTACAACAAACTTAGATACGCGGTCCCAAAAAAAAATTAATCTTACTTTACTCTACTCAGAAGGTCGGCTATATTTTAGACAATTCGAGAAAACGTAAAAATACATTTTTTTTATTATGTTTTATTGTACTGAACCCTCCGTTCCCATGTCTGACTCGCACTTAACCGGTTTTTTACTTTTAAAGACACAGATATACTTATGAAAATAAAAAAAAACAACAGCCAGGATACCGTAGGACCATTAACAATTTTATTTCACTTTTACAAAAAATAGAAATCGCAACAAAAATTATAAACAATAAAAGGGAAATACCAAAGTACACACATTTCACAGACAATGAATATTATCAGATATATTTATAACAGGACTGACCGATCGAAGATTGTAGGTACTTAAAAAAAATCATAACATTGTTTTACATGCACACCTAATTACAGAACCGTTGTGTTTGATTCTCAAAAGGATAGGCAGAGAAGTAGGTGTAGAATTGTACAGTTAGTTTACCGATATTTATTTATTTACCGCTAAAACCAATAATCTATCTACGGTTTTCCCTACTAGAGATAAACAATCTTTTAAAAATTCTCTAATCTTATAGTACCCCCTGCAGCATCAGGATTGAAGAATGAAAACACTTCATTGTTGATGTTGATTGAACATTTTCAACAGGCCAGTGTGCTGGACTAAGGTCTAAGCTCTAAACTCTTCTCATTCTGAGAAGAGGCCTGTGCCCGGCAGTGGGACAGTAATAGGTTGATTATGATTATTGCCTGTGGAATAGCAATGGGAGCGGGTGTCAAGCGGGCTCAAATTAAGATGAGACCAATATTCAGATGAACTGCGTTAGACTGAATTAATTGATTCAATTGTTGATTAATCCAGAAATAATCGTTCTGCCTAGCTTTTTCCCAACTATGTTGGGGTCAGCTTCCAGTCTAACCAAATGCGGCTAAATACCAGTATTTTACACGGAGCGACTGCTATTAGACCTCCGCACACCATTTACTGGACAGTGCCGATGTCCTTAAGTTAGACCAGTTGTCAGACTTTCGGGCTACTGACTTCAAGTAACGACTGTCATAGGTATTCGTATGGCACCCGGGACCAACGGTTTAACGTGCTCTCCGAAGCACGGAGAAGTCTCGATGTGTAACGAACGGTCACCCATCCACGTACTGACCGCGGCAAGCGTTGCTTAACCTCGCAAATCGTAGCCCCCAAACCAGAAATACTAATACTCTATTCCCGAGTGATCGTTAGATTATAACCAAACTTAAACAGTCTAAAATAAAATGTTCTTGAACTTATTACACGTCTAGTACGACAGTCAGCCCCTTCACGTCGAGTCGCAATGATAAACAGTTATGTGTTTATCAGATACCGACACGCGAGCATTATTTATTGCAATTTTACATATTAATGTTGATAACGTTAAGGACAGGACAAGTGTTTTAGACGGTTAACTAAAGGTTCCGTATAAATTCCTGTGTCCTAATTAAAATGTTGAAATGCCCCCGATCCACCGTGCTCACCCGCCGCAGCCGTGGAGCCGGTCGTCCCTTCTGACTCCGCGCAGTCACACCGTTGATAATGCAGCCCTCATTAAGCTGTCGTATCCCTCCCAGTCCTCTCGCATTCAACACCCTAAGAGGTTCGACTCCCCCCTTGGGGACGCCCTTAGAGGTGTTGCTGCTATAATAGTCATGATGTTACTGTAGTTAGCGTAGTTAGCTAGGTAGTTAGTTTAGATATTGGTTCGGAGACCCTTCTGGTCTCGCCAATAATAGCCCGGTTACGTAAAAAAGGTCCGCAAGACTATCTACAAGATTCGATTAGGAAAAAATAAAAAAGTTTGCTATAATAGGTAGTCTAAATGGTGATTAACAAAAGGAATTTATATGGCGGATGTCAGTGGAAACATCAGTAGGACACCAGAGACCGACTATTTAACGTGCTCTCCGAGGCATGGAGGGGTCTCGATGTAAAACCAACGGCCAGCCATTCACAGACTGACCGCGCCAAACGCAGCTTAACCTCGCAAATCGTATGATCCGCGCGGTTAGAAATTAGCCACGAGCACCTCTAAAAAAACATTCATCCATACCTAACCTTGAAAACATAACACTCCTTGTTTTGGGTAGTAAGTAATTAATTACTACAAAAATAGAAATGCATTGGGTGGTCTTATCACACTGGGAGATTTCAGCCAGACGACCTTCGGGTGGACATGTGATGGATGTGAGGAGTGACAAGAATGAATAAGATAAGGAATGAGTATGTCAGAGGAAGTTTGGAAGTAGCGCTAGTGACTGAACAGTTGAGGAGTAATAGGTTAGCGTGGTATAGACATGTTCTGAGGAGGAAAGAAAGTCATGTTACTAGAAGAGTGTTAAATATGAATGTGGATGGATATACAAATAGAGGTAGATCAAAGAAAAGATGGATAGATTGTGTGAAGGATGATATGGGTAAGAAAGGAGTGAGTACTGAGATGACGGCTGATAGAGGAGAATGGAAGAAGAATACATGTTGTGTCGACCACACCTAGTGTGGTATAAGGGCAGGGAGATCATGATGAACCTTCTGATGGACATGATTTTCAAAAAATAGAGAAGTCCGCGTTTGTCTCACAAACAATAGTCATAAAATATATCCTTGTTGGGATGGGTTAGAATAAAAAACTTCCTAACCGCACGCTGGGAATAGACGCGTGTTGTAAGATTAATCAAAAACCCAGCACGCTTGGTGGTAGGATCTATACCGTCCGCCTGGCTAGCTACCACCCTCACATTAAAGTCCGGCGCCAAGCAGTTTACTGTGTTCCGTCGTGTGTATGTGAGAGCCAGAGGGGTATAGGGAAATCCCTCTATATCTCTGTTCCTTGGATTCGTGTGCCCCATCTTAGACCCTGTCTGCGCTTACCATCAGGTGAGACAAGGGCCAAACGCAACCAAGTCAGGGTTTAAAAAAATAGAACAGAAGAATTTACTATTTACCATAATCTATGTTCATTGTAGCATTTAAATCTATGGTAAACAACCGCTGAGCGTACGATGAGCATTGAAGCATGGTGGACTGGCTGGCATTTCCTTTTCTACTATTATAAGGAATTACTATGAATTTATTATGAATGAATAAGGTTTATAGGGAGTCGTATTAATAGACTTTTTTTCTATGTTTACACAACATAACATCACGCCTGTATTCCCGGAAGGGTTGGGCAGAGGTGTACAAACACCCAAGTTTAAGTCCCATGTAATTGGGGGCGAGCCTATTGGCATCAACCGGGCACGAATCCAAACTCCGAGCTGCTACTGAGGAATTCTACTCGGAAAAACCCAATAACACTTGGAACCCAGGACCTCACGATCAGCAGTCGAGCATGCCACCACTAGACCAATAAGGCAGTTTTCTGTTTTTTTTTAAATAGCTAAATATATTACTACTATCATGGGCGTAGCTAGAATGTTGTCCAATGTGGGGCAAACTCAGTCAGACAGTAAATATTTGTCTTTTCAATAAATCTGGAAGTGCAGAATGGGATTATGGGGCAATTTTTCCCCATAACCTTATTTTTGAGGTCCAAATAAGTATAGACGGAGTCGGGCATTGGTTTGCCTATTTTGGGTAATTATTCTGTGGACATGGACCATTTACCTATTCTTTCCTGTGTTAGGGTGGGGCAAGCGCCCCACCTGCCCCACCCTCGTTCGGTTAGTGACTTTCCTGGTGTCAGAGTTTATGCCGCCCATGGGCCTCTGACTTGGCTTCACGTGCCGTCGAGAAATATTTCTCAGGCATGTCGGTTTCCTCACGATGTTTTCCTTCGCCGTTTTTAAGCAAGTGATAATTATACAATATGCACATGAATCCGAAAAGTCAGAGGTGCGTGCCTTGGGTTCAAACTCGAGACCTATGACTTGGCAGTCCGACGGTCACACCACTAGGCTATTACTGCTAATTGGTCTCTGGTAATTTTATGCGAATCGTAATTTGATTATCACTTGCGTTAACGGTGAAGGAAAATATCGTGAGGAAATTTAGTTACCTGAGAGTTGCGGTATTACTGCCTCACTGCTGGGCACAGGCCTCTTCTCCGAATGAGAAGAGCTTAGACTTTAGTCCACCACGTTAGCCTGGTGCAGGTGGTCTACACACACCATCGAGAACTTTTTGGAGCGCTCTCAGGTGTGCAGGTTTCCTCACGATGTTTTCTTTCACAGTTAATGCAAGTGATAAGTTAATTATTACCTTTACATGAATTAGAACAGTCAGAGGTATGGGCCGGGATCGTAATCAGACCCCCTGCATAGAAGGAAAACGTTCAACAGCTTTTTTTATCGTTGGAAAATCCTCATGGATGTCCCTCGCCCGGAGAAGGCGAGGGAGTCTCCCGGACTCTTAGCGGCTAAAAACCTAAACACCAACGGTGTCCCTTCTTCTAACCTAAGGCTGGGGTAGGGTTCTCAACCCTCCCGGATTGCCCGGGAGACTCCGGTAATACTGGGGTTGACCTCCCGACCTCCCGGGGTACAATAAATTCTCCGGTTTTCCAAAAATAATGCGTCGCTGCTCGCTCGCCATACAACCGCCAGTTACCACCTTCCCCCCCTAGCTTTCTTAAATTCTCCTGGGTTGGTCCTTCTTTTAGAGTTTGCAACTCTCGGCTGGGGTCACGGGATTCGCTATAAGCTGCTAGCCCAGCTTAAAAAGAGAATAAAAATATTAAAATTAACGGATGTCTACAAAAATACTCAAGGAACCCTAAAAATAAATTATGTTTTTTTTAATTAGTACGATAATATGATAATAATATTGTTCGTTTTAATGAAAAAACCGTCTACAGCGGTTCTTTTTGCCGTTTTTTTTATCGGTTTTTAGATGGAATGGAACCGGTTTTGAGTTAGGTCCAGTTTTGCATAAAATCGATACATTTAAGCCATCCTTTAAGTATTTATTTATTGATTATCTAAATGTTTGTTAGCTGTTCAGATACTTTATTTACTAGTCGACTGTATGACATAACATAACATCACGCCTTATATTCTCCAAAGGGTTCGGCAGACGTGGTTTTAGTACACCCTCGTTTCGTCAGTTTAAGTCCCATGTAATAGGGGCCGAGCCTATTGCCATCAACGGGGCACAAATCCAAACTCCGGGCTGCTACTAAGAAATTCCGCACAGAAAAACCCAATAACACTTTGCCCGACATGAGGATCGAACCTAGGACCTCACGACGAGCAGTCGCGCTTATTAAAGAAAAGTCGTCATGGTTCCTCAGTTAAAATCCCCTATACAATCCTATTAGGTACTGAAAAAAATATACATTTTACAGATTTTTTTGTCAAACCTCTTACTTGTACAAAAATTTGTCATAATGCATGGGATCCTTGGTTCAGTTCCTAGGTCGGGCAATGCGTTATTGGGTTTTTCAATTACGAACTTCTCAGTAGCAGCCCGGAGTTTGGATTTGTGCTTGGTCAATGGCAGTAGGCTCCCAACTGGCGAAATGAGGGTGTTACTATACACCTCTGCCGAACCCTTCGGGAAATACAAGGCGTGATGTTGGAATGTTCATCACAGATTTTGTAGCACTGCAGCGCATTCACATAAGGAAACTAGTTCATTAATTAAACCTGTTAACCGACAACCACGGGAAGGGTTAGGATACCATTTTCTCAGCCGGTGACCACAGTAGAACATAGCGTGATAGTACACCTTTAAACAGTCTTAATAGAAACTATATACTGTAATTAAAATTTAAAAAAATGTTAAACCGGCAGGTAAATGCCATTACCCTTAGAATTTCCCATTAACGTTCTAACTCCATAACAGCGTAACTGCACTTTCTCATAAATATAAGAATTATTTTTCACTGCAGTATTAAAGTTGAAAATAAACTGGTTCCAAGCAAAGGGGTTGAGTTTTTTCTAGTTAATTAAAGCGAAGATTTTAATAGCCGATGGCAATACACTTATTTGTTAGAAAACCATAGACCGTGGTTGTCTGGGCGCTGGAGAGAGCAGGGATTGTGAACCTTTGTGTTAAAAAAATAAAGAAAATGATTTTTTTTTGTTCAAATGAAAGTCTACTTTTTAAGAATTTGTGCTTAACAAAAAATGAGGTTGAAATGGTGTGATTGATTAACAAAAATCGATAACTAAAAATTTTTACTTACAATGTTGGCTAAGTATACTTAATTAAGATATATTTATAACTTTTGATAAATAACGTTATGTCTAAAACATGAACGTAAGACAAGTTATGAACACATAAAAACTCACAATAGCCACTAATAACAAAAATTTCACAAAAAAGAAAAGGCGTTAACAGACACCAATCTATCATTCAACAAATAAAAGTCATCACATCAATCACACACACAAGTGTCACTTACAAATTACCACAAACCGCGAATGCTAAATAAAAACGCTAAACACTCAATTGTCACGTGAAACCACAGTAAAAATCATAAAAAACAACATTCATACACTAAAAACTAAACGCTGAACGCGGAAAAAATGTAAACACATTATTATCAAATCATAGACATCGTGGCTTCTACGTCACACACAAAAAAGTACTCAATTCAACATTGCAAAAAGAAATAATCGTAGTGTCAAAATAAAAAAGTCGGAGTTCTAAAAAATATCGAGTTAGGCGCCCCTGCGCGGTGAAAAAGTGGCATCGAGGAATGAAAATTACATATCGCTGATGTGAAAAAGTTGGAATAGAAAAAATGCAGTTAACGTATTCTTTGTGATAAGCGAGACACGCGAACGTTGCGTCTCTGTCGTGTTGTGTGGACATGGCTTAGAATTTAAATGGAAATTGTTATTTTTAGTTTTAAGCTTCCTTTATTCAGAAAAGATAGAATCTTGTTCACATGAATGCGAACTGCCATACCGTCTGCATTTTCGAGAACAAAAAATAATCTATACTAATATTATAAAGAGGAAAGATTTGTATTTTTGTATGTATCGAATAAACTTAAAAACTACTGGACCGATTTTAAAAAATCTTTTGCCGTTAGAAAGCTGCATTATCACTGAGTAACATAGGCTACGGGTGGAGCCGTGAGGACACAGCTAGTGGATAATAAATGTATAATTATCACTTGCTTAAAAACGGTGAAGAAAAACATCGTGAGGAAATCGCCGTGAGGAGCTTGAGAGATATTTCTCGCCGGTATGTGCCAAGTCAGAGGCCCATGGGCGGCTTAAACTCTGACACCAGGTTAGTCACTAACCAAACGAAAAGAAGAAGAAGATGAATGGATTGTTTCGGTTTCTGGTGCGAATCACATTAGTTTAAGCCCAACACTTCGGCTTCCAACTTATTTTCCTTTTGATAGGCCTCTTCGACTAGCGAATGGACGTAATCTGCTTTATATGCTCCATAAGCTTCATATATTCACGTAGCGAAACAGACTGTAATTAAAAACTATGCCATGGCTATAGGCGTAGAGGTACGAGGAATTTCTTTCGATTCGGAAATAGTCTGGCAAGGCAAGTGTCCTAGAACAATGCTGATGAATCTATGGGACACAATGGTCACCTGGTACATCGATCTATCTGTTAAGTCCCGGAATGCATTAAAATAGCCTCCATGAGTGATGACACTCACGACGACATCTCTATGTGTGGTATTACGCGAATGGATAGAACTAGAGATGAGTATGTAAGAGGAAGCCTGAAAGTGGCGCCGGTGACTGAGAAGTTGTGTGGAAACCGGTTGTCATGGTATGGGCATGTGATGCGGAGGAACGAGGAACATGTCGTGAGGAAAGTTTTGAGTATGAATGTGGATGGTTATAAGAGTAGAGGAAGACCAAAGAAGCGATGGATGGATAGTGTGAAAGATGATATGGCTAGAAAGTTGGTGACTACTGAGATGACGGCTAATAGAGATGTTTGGAAGAAGGAAACACAAATAAGTTGGGATAAGGGCAGGAGGATGATGATGATGATGATGAGTGACGACACGCAAGTACGTCAGGTGGACCCTGAGCAGTCCGCCCCGCTACCAACATTTTCTTTTTTTTTTGCGTTGGAAAATCCTCATGGATGTCCTTCGCCTGGAGAAGGCGAGGGCGTCTGCCGGACTCTTACCGGCTAAAAACCAACGGTGTCCCTCCTTCTGACCTAAGGCCGGGGTCACGGAATTCTCTATTGCATGCACCGCGACCCCGGCAGGTCTCGGTCCACCAGTCTTCTGGTGGACCTCTCCTGTGGTGGGGCACTTGCTCCCCTGCCCCACTTCCTTCCGAGAGGCGCGCGCGAAACACGGCGCGCCATCCTCCCTGGGCCTGTTACTGGTCGGGTGACGGGTCCCCTAACCCGCCGCCCGCAGGCCACTCACTAGGGTGGCCGGAGATCGTCGCGCGCCCCCCGGTGCCCGGTGCGTCTAGTGCGAGAAGGGAGAGAGGAAGTGGCCTCCCTCTCCCTCTCCGCTTCCTCCTTGGTCGCCATCACCTCCTCGCAAAAAGAGGCGATGGCTTCCCACGCAGTCTCGCTCCCTACCATGGACAGAACCAGCTGACTGGCTATTCACCAATTCATGAGCTGTTTTCGGCTAGCTCGTATGCATGAGAGCAAGACAGATTTATTTCCACCACATCCACTTTAAACTGTCGCTAATTCGCACCGCAGCATGTCTCAATGTATGTATCAGTGAAGTTTTTTCGCGAACACAGGCGATTTATTTAATATTATAATAATTACTACGCTCCGATGGTAACGGTCGCTTGGTACTACATCAGTTACACTGCTATTCATTTGTGGGGAATTATGTTTTGTTTTGAACTGATTTCGTTCGATATTGGGGTAAGCAGAGGAATAACTAACGTCGTCTTCTCGTTATTACCCTTTTGAAGTTAATTTTTAACCCCTAATGTGTGTATAAAGTAAGGGGTGCACGTCTGTGTTAGTTAAAAAAAGGTACAACTTTAAGATGTAAATAAAGAAATATAAATCGAATTCTAGGTAAATATGATTCCATTCTACAGAACACTAAATTTGACGACCCTGGAATCGCGGGATTTTTTCGATACAAAAGTGCATTCCATAATAATAGTCAACACTTGAACTTTAGGTAAATATGCATCCGATTATACGATCTCTGCTTATAATACTGGCTAGGATTATGCCGGATTTACCCACGCCACAGCACTCTCACCGATAACTAGAATCTTCAATGTTGTACCGTAATCCGCGACATCGTTTACAATAGAAATAAACGGAGATTAATAATAACAAAATCAAAAGCGATATTACGATACAATATTAATTAATATAATATTATAATTATCATAAGTACCTAAGTAAGTACTTATTTTTAGAAGGTTTCAACTTCGTATATTTGTTTCAGATCTTGCGACAGGTTTTTCAACTACTCTGCTTAATCGATTCTCCTGAAACTTCGCACATAAATTCAATTCCCAAGACAATAAGATTATAATAATTTCAACCTTCAATCCTCAAATCCTGATGCTGCAAGAGTACTCCAAGATAAAACCGTTTCACTTGAAAGTTTTGAATAACACAACATACACAAAACTATTTCCATTAATGTATATAGGTACCTATCTATGTAGGTCCGTAGGTAGGTTTACGTAGGTTTATGTGAGTTGGACACCAATATTTCACTAAAACACACATCGAACGTTGACCAGGTAGTTACCGTAAAACCTGGCAACTTTGCCCAAAAAATCAGAGTATTTTTGCATTAGTTGAGTTATTTCCGAAAACGTTAATGTATTTCATATTATTTTTGTACCACACAATACTATATGTTCATATCTCGATATTTATTATTGAAAATATCCAGAAAAATGAATTTGTGTGTGTAAAAAACACAATTATAATTGTTGGGCAAAGAATCACAGGTTTTTGGCAACATTGCCAACTTGTAATATTTCAGATACTATAAACCGTATCATTATTTTTAAAATGGCTGAATATAAATACAGGGCCATAAAGTATAGTATCAAATTATGAGATGAATGAACATATTCGTTGTCCTTCAAAATTGAGTGGGCAAAGTCAAAAAGCCTCCTAGTACAATTTGCTTACCATAATGGTCCATGTCTAAGGGCTGTCATCATTGAATAAATGCTACATTTAAATACTTAATGAACAAGTTTTTGATGTGGAATATTTCTATTGAGATAATCATAAATTCAATAAGTATATAATGGATACAAAATGAAGATATACGGTATATTGCCAGTTAAGTTATATTGCTACGATGTATTACTAACTTTAAGGTAGCCAAAAGACAAAATATGTGACTAAACATCTACACAATATGTCGGAAGACAGTCACCAGTTGCAGATACTGTTCGAACTAACAAATTCGATGAATGCATATTTATAAATAGTTCTACACATGTATTGCTGGGAATTGTTCCATTAAATATGTAACAGCAGGTTTCTTTTCTTCTAATTTGTTAAAAACTAGCGTTTTCTAGTCCAACTTGGTCATTGGACAACCTTATTCATCAGAAGCCACCAAAACATTTACAAGTTTTTCTCTTTTAGCGTTCTGTTAGTTTGTGCATAGGTACCTCTTAAAATTATAATAAATTTAAAAATTACAGGTGACAACCCTACGGGGAAAAAATTGGTGGGCAATGTCGTCAACCATGCTCAAAAAACATGCATGTGACTTTGCCCATCAATATATTTTACAATTTTATGAGATGTTTTGTGTGAAATACCAGCCTATATTATTCATTTCATACATATTAACGGTGGCAAAAAAATTAATTACCTACTGTATCTGCAACTATCACTTTTTCATAAACTTTTTTGACTGGTTTTTGCCCGCTAAAAACAATACCAACTTTTAAAGGTTCCTGACAGCCAACGGAAGTAACATAGGTGACATTACGTCACTTGGTATTGTCAGAAAAATAATCAATTTTCTACCACAGGCAAAAGAATACTCCTAACTATAGACAAATCTGCTATGCATCAAATTTATAAAAAAATACACAACTGGGCAAAGTCATACCTCAAGGGCAAAGTTGCCAGGTTTTACGGTACTCCAGGTAGGTATTAAATGTCAAAAAGTTTATTTTTGTTTTTCTCCTTGCATTATTTAGAGGCTTGCAAAAATGTCACCACAAAAAAAAACAATCTATATCTATACTAATATTATAAAGAGGAAAGATTTGTATTTTTATATGCAACGAATAAACTTAAAAACTACTGGACCGATTTCAAAAATTCTTTTGTCGTTAGAAAGGTACATTATCACTGAGTAACATAGACTACGGGCGGAGCCGTGAGGACACAGCTAGTACTGAATATAAAAGTTAATTCTTGCAACCCCGAAAACACGCAAAGCGATGTCTAAACTTTACACCCATACATGGAGGACGGCAAACAACAATATTCTATAAAATATAAGAACAGACTGATTCCCTGTTTTGCTCAATAATTTCTCGTTCCTTTTCCTTTCCCCCAGTTTTAGTCTATAACATCCCACTGCTGGGCAACGGTTTTGTTTTCCAAACCATTTCTGTTCTGTTCCATATAAAAATGTTGTCCAGCTCGTCTGTCATAGCATTTCGCGGTCTGCCTCGACGCTGTTTCTAATATTATGTGATTTTATGTTACTAAATTAAAAATACAATGGAATAAATGCATACATCGCCATCTATGAAATTAAATTTGAACCATTTGAACCACTAGCTACGTCACGGTAGCAACGAATATGACAAGTTTCAGTTAACCAGTTGTCTTACTAGTACAAATAATATTGCATAGATGGCGCTGTTTCTATAAATACTCATTAAGTCGAAGAGATGGCGCTGTTTTCAAAATGTTCAGTACTTCCTCCCATAATGTAATAATTTTACTCCTAGATGGCAATTATACCTTGTTCAGATAACCGCTTGGTTTGTTAGTTCTAAAATAATCCTACAGATGGCAATTTAGAAATTAATTAAAATACTTAATAGTACAAGTAAACTGATACTTTAAATTATTATTAACATAACAAATCATCACGCCTCTGTTCCCCGAAGGGTTGAGCAGAGGTGTATAGTAACACCCTGATTTCACCGTTATGTTTAAGTTCCATGTAGTAGGGGGCGAGCCTATTGCCATCAACCGGGCACGAATTCAAACTCTGGGCTGCTACTGAGGGATTCCACACGGATAAACCCAATAACACTTGGCCCGACCTGGAGATAGAAACCAGGACCTCACGATCAGCAGTCGCACTTGCCATCACTAGACCAACAAGGCAGTTAATAAATTAATTATTATTATATCGTTTATTCATTAACTTACATACTAATTACATTTTTAAATATTTCTATAAACATTATAAAAACATTTAAAAATGTAAAAAATAGTAGCCCGCCGGCATCGGGAACAGGGTCCAAGCTACCGGTGGTCAGGGCCTCAGGGAGAGGAACTTCCTGACAATACGTGCCGTGTCCAGAGGTACCGCTTTTTGTATCAGGCCCTTGACCCAGCTGCCCACCGAGAGCTTCATTAGATGTTGGTTGAGGCTCTTGGCTATTAAGCCAAAGGCCGTTACAAATATCGGCACAACGATTGCTGAGTAAACCTCCCACATGTCGACAACCTCGTGTGCCAAGTCTTGATATTTCATTTCTTTACCTTTCTCGGCTTTCGGTCAGTCCGTGGATGGGTGACCATTTGTTACACATTGAGACCCCTCCGTGCCTCGGAGAGCACGTTAAGCCGTCGGTCCCGGGTGTCATACGAATACCTATGACAGTCGTTACGGGTAGTCAGAGGCCCGAAAGTCTGACAAACAGTTTAACCTTAGGATATCGGCATTGCCCAGTTACTGGGTTGCGGAGGTCTGATGGCAGTCGCTCCGTGTAAAATACTGGTATTCAGCCGCATCTGGTTAGACTGGAAGCTGACCCTAAGATAATTGGGAAAAGGCTAAGAGGAAGACCTTTCTCGGCTTTCACAATAACATATAATAACATCAACAATAATTGTTAGACGCTCTGATCGATCTATCACCACTATGCCAGGCTTATTGGCAACAATAGTCCTGTCGGTGACGATAGATCGATCCCAGTACAATGTGATATGACCTTTCTCGAGAACTGGGTTGGGCACATACTTGTAGTATGGTACTTCTGCGTCCACAATGTTGTATTTCAGAGCAAGTTCCTAGTGGATAATTCTAGCCACTAGGTTGTGTCTGTGCAAATACTCGCCGTTAGCTAGAAGAAAACAACCAGAGATACTATAAATTATTATAAATGTCAGCAGGGTGAGCAATAATAACACCTGCGTGCTCAGTAGCGATCATCATTCCTGTTGATCAAGTGAGGTGATGAACGTTCCCATCCTTTAGATCCCCCGAAGACTGCAGACTAAACCATCGCCCGATTTTTATAAGGGAAACCGGGTCGTCATAATGTGCGCAGTTGCATCCGTCTTCATACTGATCGAAGCTGAAAACAAACTATCGTCTATCGAACGCGGCTGACGGACGCGGCTGACAGCCGCGAGCGTCAGTTAGTGTGTGCACTGTCGTTTGGGACGCGAGTGTTCCGGCAAAAACAAAAAAATCTAAAAAAATATCATGTCTATGAGTTTGTTTAGACTTTCTCCTTAAGTGGTCAGCTAGGTTTCGACCACTTAAGGAGAAAGTCGGAGCCAGCTAGCTGAGTGACTTGTATAAGTATTGAAAACGACCTAAGTATTTACAAAATCAATTTCGAGTCGGTCTAAGTAGGTATTTCTAATAGGGGCTCGTAGCTCGTTACGATCCACGCGGATCATACGATTTGTAAGGTTAAGCTACGCTTGTCGCGGTCAGTCCGTGGATGGGTGACCGTTCTTTACACGTCGAGACCCCTCCGTACCTCGGAGAGCACGCTAAACAGACGGTCCCGGGTGTCATACATCTATGACAGTCGTTACGGGGAGTCAGAAGCATGAAAAGTCTGACAACTGGTCTAACCTTAGGATATCGGCATTTCCCTGCAACTGGGTTGCGGAGGTCTGATGGCAGTCGCTTCGTGTAAAATACTGGTATTCGCTGCATCTGGTTAGACTGGAAGCTGACCCCAACATAGTTGGGAAAAGGCTAGGCCGAACGCTAAGTAGGTACCTACCTATGTCTAATACACCGTATGTAATCTCCATCCTATAAGAATCAATCTGATATTTTCAAATACAAATTATTGTCTAATACACCCCTTAACTTATAAGAATTAAGTTAAGAAAAAAATGGACAATGCACTTTAGTTCTTCTACTCGATAACAGATGGCGCTACCTATCTTCAAAGAAAGTTTTCATATTTCGTTGGTTTTTTTATTATCAGAGAAACACGGTTTTTCTTGTAGTTGTAAACATCACTTAAGAGAAATATTTTCTTTACATAAATACCTACATGATAAATAATATAACCGATAGACAATTTTAGAAACTTTTTGTTCCAGACTACAAAGCTGATAACGGACGGTAGGTAGGTAAATAGTTTCAAATTAGAGAAAAATGTTCCTGACCAGCTCTGATTCGAAAATTCTGGAAACTAATGGGGAAGCTATTGACCAGCTGGTAGGGTGGTAGTTACAGCAATCTTTAATTTTTCATTAGCTAATATAGAGTAGTTGATACCTATACCTACAGAATAAATAAAAGAGGTTCTTCCGACTACAATTATATTAATTGCGAAATTAGTTAAAAATCTACCTATTCTTATAATCTCCACTATAAATCCGTAATCTTTCTTCTGAAATAATGAAATAATCTAAAAACGAATCTGAAATCTGAATGGAATAGGATTATAAAGAAAAACGCACCTATGAATCATCCTTTTTATTTTTTAAAATAATTATAGCTAACCGTTTCGGCAATAATAGTCACTATTCTCAATTTAATGACACAGTAAGCATTTTCCGTTGTTAAAATAATATTTTTCCACAATAAAATTAATGGGTTAATTAAATTTGTTCAATAAAATGTAATAACTAAAAAAATATTGCTTAACATAACAACGCTAAACTTAACTATAAATTACATAGCAGTTCTTATTTTGACTAAATATCGAGTACAAAAAAAATAATAACTTTTATAAAAAATATAATATTTAATAAACACATCGAGTAAATCTAAAATAATTACTTAAAAACATGGCATCGTTTTATATTAATAATTTTTAATAATTATTAAACTTAAAATTATAGGGTACAACTCTATACATGAGAAATAATGATAAAAATAAAATAAAAATTACAAAATTATAAAACAAAAAAATTCTCTGTCGTGAACACTCGTTACATAAGAGATTTAATAAGAAATATCCAACATGTATGTATGTTTATTCGCCTAAACATCGATTAGGTACAATAATATCGTCACATCACATTTCTAAAATTTATTTACAATTTTGTTTAATTTTTACTTCTTTAAGTTTAAATACAGCATGCCAAACACAAATTTTGACTTCTACCTAATCCGTAAATTTTTTATTCTAACTTCTAAACATTTTTGAATTTTACAATTTTTACGCCGAAATATATTGTAGGTACAATAATTTTTTCATTTATACAAGTTTCAATTTTAATTTATACAACTTACGGTTTCCAAAAAGTACAACAACATTTTTTTGATCAATCACGACATTGTTTTTAAAGGATAAAAAAGATAAGACTAGAATTACACCAATTGGGTAAAGTTTTTTGCGAAAAACAGAGTTATGTTAACGATTTAACAAAACGTTGTAACAACGCAAATGCCCTATGTGACATTACAGAGGCTAGGCAATACGATAAAGTAGACAAAAATGAATGCGCTGTCAGCGGTAATATTACCTAAATTACCCAAATATTACCAGAATACCATTTTCATAAATATATGTATTTTTTTATTTATTAAACTGTCTTTAACTTTTTGAATTTATTTTTTCTAATTTGTAATCAGACTTAAAATGAACATCATTATTTTTGTAAAACGACAATACGAAAATTGTTTTTATTGATGATTGCATATTTTTTTCTTAAAATATGTTCTAAAAATGGATACGACGCAAAAACGGGATGTAATAAGTTCCCGTAAAAAACACCAATAATAAATTCCATTATCTATGACATTTAAGTACGTATAAGTACACTGATATTTTTTTGTATTTATTTGTTTTTTTTTTATTCGTTGTTTACTACGGAATAACATAAAGTAAGCATTGAAATGCTTATTCTATATTATTATTTTCTACCATTTATAAGTAAAAATTTTCAAGTCTTTATTTATAAATAGTTTCGGGAATTACATTACATTAATTATGCTAACTTACGATACTTTAAGATATACGACTACAATGTGAGTTAAATTGAAAACCTGGCTATCTTGACTACACTTAATTATATGATTAATGATGTATATTTAGCTAAATATATTTTAAAACAAGCTGAAATACAAACCACGTAAATGAACAAGCGACAAGTAAAATTAAACTTTAACAGTCAATGAGGATGTTTAATTCAAATCAACAGCAATTCATTGTTTAAAAACTTAACAATTTTGAAAAAATATTATCAACTGCTGAAACTGAAAGATTGTTGATTGATAGCATTTTTTTAAAATGCTCCTTCTGTAATTGCCTATGTATCGAGAAATACAATTAGGTATTTGTTTTGACATTGAACCAAATACTAAATTTTAATTCGTCCTCTAAACCATATATTAATTTGAATTGTTCCTAAACCAAGAAGTTATTATTTTTACTTTTATTTAAACGTTAAACTCTTTTTGCATCATTAACGCGATAACTTGAGTTTACAAGTGACATATCTAATCGAGGACCTCGTAAATTTTACTTGAAATATAAAAATGAAATTGTTTTGGAAATATTCGAAAATTTGTACAACAGTTGGTAATATTTCTTCCCTTAACTTTGAAATAAAAAATGTAATGTAATCGCTAGTTGTAGGTCGCGATTTGGATGTTCAGATGATAGAACAGTTAGTAAGTACTTATAGGTATAATCGCTTTTTTACTGCCCGAAGAAAAACAGATCAACGATGTTAACTTTATCGAACATTAAAAACGATATGAAAAACGTTCTTCAACGAATTTTTCTAGTAACAAAACAAGTAAATAACGCAATAATGTAACTTTAAATATTAATTAATAGCCAATTAAACTACAACATTGTAAAGCGTCGTATCCATGAAAAAACTGACAGCGCATTATAAAAATTGAGATTCATGCGGACTAATCTCCGCATGTGAAATGACGTCAACTGAATCCATTACTATTGATACTAAAAAACAGCCAAAAATATTACAAATGTGATCAATTGTAATATTTTTTGACCTCGTATCGGCGATCCAGTACATCGCCTTTACTGTTAATTAGGCTTTATATTTTAATGTACACAGCTTAACTACGGAATTTTTTCGTCATAAAATAAATGTAGAAAAACATTTTTTACCTTTTTTCCGTATAACATTAAAAAAATTCACCGTCAAAAACTTAAAAGTAACCTCTGACAACTCGCAGACACGATCTGTTATAACTATTCCATTTCGATGATCACAGAAAATACGTTGGCGTTCACATTATTGTGCGGCGTATATACCTAAACACTATTTTTCATTTTATTTTTGTATCTTAATCAAAAAATTCTTATAATTAAATTTCACCGTCTCGAAAATACAACTTGAATATTTTTTTTTACAAATATTTTTACAATGAAAATACGCCGTACAAAAATATGAACCACGATGCGACATGAACACTTTCTTGGAAACGTAACTTTTGATCTAAAAATCTAATGTTAGGATTCACGATCCGTGCTTTTTTTATTTTTGTACAACTCGACACCTCCGAGTTAAGTTCCCTAACATGATGGTTCATTAATTATAACTTTAAAAATACCAAACGTTCATAAATTTTTCCTTCTACTAAGACCTAAATTTAAAACAATACCTTTTATACAATATTCATAGGAACTTCTTTTGTTGTTATATTAATTTATTTATATATTAATTTATGAGGACATTTTTACATAAATAGCGATCCGTTCACTTGGAATTTTTATTGCGATTATCATATTTTTGGTTTGTTATCAGTCAAAATTGTTTTCACGTCCAATATTAATTGAATTTTCGTTCACGTTTCCTAGAAAACATATGTATTAGGTATCGGGTAACCATTCGCGTCTCGATGTAACTTGCCTGTCCGCACCAAAACAAAAAATAAATCTTCGCCGAAAAGTTTTGTGTTTCATAAATTAAAATAAGTATAAAAAATCATTTTTCAATTAAAACATCCTTCTTCCACAAAAATAAAATCACGATACGGAAATAAAAAATGATTTTTGGGCTATTGCATTGTTTTTTTTTTTCCTATTTACATTGATACAACGTAACAGTAACATGACACTTTTTGATGGAGTGTAGATCACTGCACGAATATACCAATATTAATTCAAGAATGAAATAATTACGTACATTAAAATCAGCTTATTTTTACCTTACCTATGTTACGATTATACGTATTATACAACTTATATGAACAAAATAAAATATATTCATTAAGTTCACATAAATTGTCACTTATTATAATACATGTCGATAATATTAAAAAGAATTAATATTCGGCAACACTTGACATTCTCTTAAATTTGGGATTGCAAAAAATCCCCCATATTTTTTTGAAGAATTGGGGGATATTTTGCAATCGTGAACTATAAATCTATTGCGGCAACTGTATGCATTATTTTGTTTATTGTTTAATGATTTTATAATTGCAAAATGCAATTATTAATCATTTGAAATGATTTCTGGGCTATTGCTGTTTAATTATGCTTGTTTTAAAATTAAAATAAATGTAAGTATTTGGGCTGTATTAACATCCGTGATGAAAAGAATGTCTTGTGTTTCAGTTTGTCTACTCAAGGTAATTTTCGTCGAAATTAGATGGATCTTACTTTTATTTTATTTCGACGTTTTGTCCAATTATTATTAATTGTCTTGTTGACTGTAAGTTCAGTGAAAAATCGCTATTTTTTATTTATCAATTACAATTCCATATTGTATTTATTTACATACAAAAGATAAGTAACGGCAGTCTTCTGAAAAATAATGAATAATTTTTATATATATACAACTATACAAATCATTTTGTAAATAATTATTTTCCAGTAAAAATAATCGTATAATGTTAAAATAAACTGTTATTTTTTAAGTTATAAAACAAAAGCATCAACATTTACGTAAAGTGCTACGGTATTTACATAATTATTATCTAATATGGCATTTAAAAAATAAAATACGCCAAGAAATAAGAAAATTTTGAAATGAAAATAAAAAGTAAAAATAAATTTATTTTTTTGTTAAATAGAATATTTTGTGCGTTCAAAACGTGACTAGCATAAGACGTGTTATTGCGTGAAAAGATTAATAAAAATAATTATTAAAAATTGAATAATTAATAATAAACATATCCTATGGAAACATAATGCAACTAATATATTGCAATAAACCGTCGCTAAATGCGATAAAAACGTGCTTAACCTGTTTGGCACATCCAAAAGTTTGTACTAAGCTAAGAAATTCACTGCTCTGTGGTAAAGCTAATAAAAATAAATATATATTTCTAATAAAAACACTCAATAATAACCAAACAAATAATAGAAGATTGCACTGTAATATTATTTGTCGTAACTCTACATCTAATTACTTGTTCGGGCGAGTTTTTGTTCCATTTTGTTCATTCATTCAACTATTTTAGATACTTTTTATTTTATGTACAGTAAAATTTGTTTCCGCTAAAAGTTTCCCTATTTACAACAGTTAGTTCTATCTAAATTAATGTTATTACTTTTTTTTTCATAATTGTATACTTTTGCCGGCTAAAATTAAACGTAAAAACATTTTAGAGTCCAAAACTAACTCGGTAAAATATATTACGAATTACCAATCAGAGGCGATTTCGTTCAAAGTCCGGCCGATAAACAATTTTTCATCCAAAAAATACAAAAGTCCCCCTTTTATAATTTTTCACTAAGATTTACGAGCTAAATTACATCTATTGCGTCGAAATCGCATCGGATTAGTAATAGCTAAATTTTCATGGCTGAGGGTTTTGTTGGAGGTGGACAGCTTGTTGAGCAGCTTGTTGGGCAGCTTGAGCAGCTTGCTGGGCAGCTTGAGCGGCTTGAGCAGCTTGTGCGGCCTGCATATGCTGTTGCTGGACGGCCTGTTGGGCGGCCTGCTGGGCAGCTTGCTGGGCGGCTTGGGCTGCTTGTTGGGCCACTTGCTGTGCAGCTTGTTGGGCAGCTTGCTGTGCAGCTGCCTGCTGTGCTGCCACAGCCTGTTGTGCGGCCTGTTGGGCAGCCTGCTGTGCCGCCTGTTGTACCGGCGACGGCAGGTTAAAACCCAGCATTCTTGGATCATGCAATCTTAGGGCCTGCTCTAGTCGCTGCTCCTGTGCGATTCTGAACGCTTCCACTAGTTCAGGTGATATCTGCCCACTGGCATCGTTTGGTGGTTGCGGAGGGAAACCGCCATTGTGTCTCAAAGGACTTGGGGCCTCGTTGCCGTGGGCCGCAGCAGCTTGGGAGACGGCCAGTCGAAGCGCTTCGGCCTGACTTCGGAGGAGGGCCTCAGCTTGTTGAATTCTCAATGCTGCTTCAGAAGGTGCTGGTGGCGTTTCTGCAGGCGGTTGAGCCGGGGGTGGCTCTCTGGCCAGTTGCTGCCTCATCGCGGATACCAGGTTGGCAGCAGCTACCTGCACGGCACTAGCACCTTCGCCTGGCTGGGCCATCATGTTTGCGGCGGCCGCGGCTATGGCTGCAACTCTTTCATCTCCATATGCTTGGTGTCCGTTGCTGGCTGATCTGAGAAGGTCCGTGAGTTTGTTGACTGCTGCCCCTGCTTCAGAGCCAGCAGAGGACGATAGACGTCCATTTGAGGATGAGTCTGAGTGTGCTGGGGAGGGTGGCGCGAGGTTCAAGAGGCCTGATCCTCCAGCTGATGCCGAGACGGCGGCGATGATGTCTCTCTCTCGTCTTTCTGCTGCCGCTCTGGACAGCACGTACTGGGCGGCAAACTGATGTTTAGGTTCCATTCTCATGTGTTCCATGTGGGACAGGAGACCTGGAATTTTATTTAGAAATATTATGAAAGGAAGGCAATTGAAGTTTGAATGACAAGAATGTTTTCTTTTCTTGTTTAGCTATTTTTAAAGTCTTTAGGCTATAATTTTATAGAGGTTAGTAAGTGGAATCATCTGCGTCAAAGTTGTCATAAATTTTTATTATGTTGAGAACAGGGAAAAATAAAAAGTGAAATGATTTTTGCTAAGATGTTCAGACAATCAAACAAAAAAGTAGAAAACCAAAATACATTGTTTGGTTTATTAAATTCCTAACTAGCTTTTGCCTGCGGCTTTACAGCATCTATGATAAATGTCCTTCGGGAACGAGATTCGATTCCGGTTCAAAAGCATTTTATGCTTTGGTTCGCGTTGTGATTTATCTATGTGTCAAGATTTAACAACTACGGTCTAGCCGTTATCGACGAGGTGTTTGCATATTTGACTGATACCGATTGAAGTTAGTATCAGACAAATATGCAGTCAAATACATTTTGAATAATTAGATATGTACTTCAATACAATGCTTATTTCCATAAGTATTTTGGTGGTTTTGGGAATTTGGAAAAGACATAACCTTATGGTTTTAAGTGATGTTGATGAGCTCGTCCATATGACTGCACTGGAATACAAATTTTCCCTATAGCATCACGGTATTCGTGATATCCGTGTGAGCACAGACAGTTTTCTTACATTTACAGTCACGCCTGTCTTCACCGTCAGGTTAGATAAATCCAAAGAGGTCTCACGTTATAGGGAGCAAGCTTATTGCTTTACCAAGATCAAACTATGTCCTGGACTATGACAGACTCGATTTGTAATAGAAGAACTTCAATTACAATGTCCCCGATTTGGGGTTTGAACCCAGCATCTAATTGCGCAGACAGCTGCAGAGCTTTACTTGCTAGATAGTGTACAAAGATCACTTACCACTTTCATGTGTAAACACAGCCTGGCAGACGGAGCACGGCCACATCCTGAGTCCACTGGTTAGCTGCGTCTCTGGATGACAAGCTAGGTGCTTCCGCAGCGACCCTTCGTTGACATAGTGCTTGCCGCATACAGGGCACGGGTGGTTCGCCGTCCGTCGCTTCGCTATGTAAGGATCAACAGGTTTAGCTTGCGCCGGGTATGGTGACGTAGCCGGTGGGCCTAGTCACCAGGATAAGGTAGGTTAGTGGGTTAGAGGGAGGGAAAAAAGAAAAAAAAACAGGTTAGTTCCATTGTTAGTACATTTTTTTTCGTGACGGTACTTTGCTAGTGATGTAATCATGAATAATTGGGATTGAATTTTATTAGCAATTGCAAATTATTTTTGAAAAATATAATTATTTCAAATAATTTTCAACTGTTATGAATGGGGTTCATAACAATTTCGTAAAAGGCTTTTCATCCAACAAAATGCCGTCTAAATACTTAAAGTTACATTCATCTAACCAAACTCAAAACGTAATGAAAACAAATGGAGCTTAAATAAATCAATAAGTAAAACCAAAACAGAAACCAATTAACTGAACATTGGATGCCAACGAAACGGAATTGACGATAGAAAACGAGGAAAACGCTACCATTAGATACATAAACAAAACATGTTATGATAATATAGACTGAACGCCATCCGAAGAATTTGTATTTCCAGGGACAAGCAAGAAATGTTTGCAAAACACACTACCCTCAGAATGATGCTAAAACAATAACATCTAGTCCCCGGACCGCGTTCAGCGCTTATTTATTAAGTTAACGTTTAAGATTTATGGAAACGATACGTTTTTGTTTTACCGTTGATATTGAAACCAACACCCCTCATGGCTTTGTGCCAGCTGGAAGCTTTTATAACGTTAAATATTATGTTAGATAAGTACAACTTATCGCGCTGTTCCGATGACCAGTTACAAACTTCCAGTGACATAACTTACACGCTAATAAATCTCTCCTATAACAAAGTATTGTGTAATTACATTTTATTTGAACAAAATGATTTTAACAATGCCATTATTAAAATAAAATCATTCATTTAATCTTGAAAAAATAAATACGTAAGAAATAGAAGAGATGACATAATTCTAAATTAAAAACTAAACCCAAACAAATTTGAAAAAAGAATGCCAATGACGTTCCATTTCTAAATCGAAATTGAGCGCCGTTATCAACATTCTACTTTCGAGAGAATTCAAAAAAGGAACTCGTTTATCGACGTTCGTTGTAACAATCGTCAGAGTTCTTTTTTCAAACTGACCAATCCTTCGAATATTGAAAAAACCGAACTCTGTGAAACTTACTCGCAACGCCGGATGCATTCGGGTCCTTGTGAGTGTTCTTCATGTGTTCTACGAGGGCTTCGCCCCCGAATACTACTTTGTGGCATATTGGGCACGGAGTGGCGGTTGCGCCACCTATCATGAGTGCCGCGTGTTGCTGCAAAACACCAAGGTGCAGCTGAAGCTCCTGTTCCACCGGCGGTGGCGATGCGGGCATAGCAGTTCAAAGATTAGGACATATTCATAATAAAAACACATAAGAAAAAAAATATACATTCGAAAGGGAATTTTGAAAAAAATATCGGCCAAAAGTCAGTAATTTTGATTTTTGAGCAAAATAATAAAACTTTCCAATTTCGTTTGGTGATAATTTTGAAACGAATAGTAAAACGCTGAAATTATTATGAAAATAAAAAAGTTCCCGTTTTCAGGAAATAGAAAAATTTGTAAAAACAAAGAACAACAATTTCATACAAACTAAATGATTAAATAACACATTTCATATCATGATAAACAAATACTTTGTAGCTGAGAAATTAGATATTTCTTTTCAAATTCAGTAAAATTTTGCATAGTAGATACAAATATTGGTTACAAAAAACGTCTAACTACAACTATAAAAATTATAGAACACTTATTGTGCAGATAGGTTAACAACTTCATAATTGTAATAACACTTTATCCAGATTTTTTGAAACGTGTAAGTAATTTCAATAAAGGCACTGCGGTCACCATTGACAAAAAAATACAATAATACTGACCTTTGCCGTGTGCGTTCTCAAACTGCTCTCAGTAGCGAATCCCTTCCCACAAATATTGCAATGGAAGGGCCTGTTTTTGGCCCTTTCCACTTGAGCATCATGGTTTCGTAGGTGTTGCTGCAGATTCGAGAGTTGGATGAAGGCTCTGCCGCAATCAGGCAAATGGCATTTGTATGGGCGTTCACCTGAAAAGAAAGCTAGGTTAAGTTTTTTTTTAAATCTGGCCTATTTGGCTCTTTGGAAAAGAATTGACACCACATATTTGTTCTGGCAGTGTCGTAATAGGTGGCTTATACATTTTATAGGATAGAACATTTTGATATCTAGAGGTAACTGGTTGAATCGGCAGTTGGTCGCTGACTCCAACCTAGTTGATAAAAGGCAAAGATGACAATGGTGATGAGCGGCACTAATTCTTTTGTTAATTACCTATCCTTCTACCGTAAGTCCAATATACTTTCCAATTATTTTATAAGAGTTTGAAGAGTATATTCAAGGAGCATAAATAGTGTCGTAACTGAGTGAGAACTAACACAACACAATACATCTGACCCTAATAATTAACGAGAGTATTGTTTTTAAGATCAAATCTTAAAGATCTGAACCATATGCTTTTATTAAAGCTAAAACAAACATCAAAATTAGAACAATCGACGTTCGAAAATCGAACACTAACGGTAATCTTACACAACGGAACCGCAAACCAGTTCGAAATTCGAAACAATCTCAGCCAGCCGGGGCACGTTCGTTAAAAAGCCGAAAAATCACGACCGCGACCTAACCCAACGCGAAAGAAACCGAACGTGGCGTTCCATTTTTAAAATAAGACCATAATAAAACGAACGCATACTTTTAGCCTGTACTGCAAGCAAATGCATAGGTCGTTGAACGCACGCACACGAGCGCGTTAGTTACACACAGACGCGTGTATCTACGTAGTCCTGTGTTTTGTTAGTGTATGTGAATTTTGCATGTCTGGGAAGAATGCGTGCATATTATACGCGTGAGGGACTAAGATTATTGTAGAATTATTTCCTAGATGCAACTAGATAGATATGTATGTGTATCTAGTGTAGGCTGTAACGGTCCGATCGCCATATTTATTGCCAGTAAATTTTATAAGTGTGTATGGTTTATTAGTGAGCGCTGATAAAAGTGATTTTAATATTGACTTGTCTGTTTTATGGGTTGCGTTACTGGTGATTGCGTTGTCCTTGCTGGTTATTTGGAAATTAATTGCTTTTGAATAATTAAACAATTTATGTTTAATACCTATAGAGCGGTTGGTTTATCAATAATTATATTTAAAAAATTATTCAGCTCAATAATTATTATTTTAACAAATAAATTAAAATACGATATTTTTATTTGCGTAATTAGTAGTTATTTTGAAAGATAAAGTAAAGGTTTAATGGTATTGAAATTAACAATTAAACAATTATTATGATTATAAATTCTTCTTTTTTTAAATAATTTCATCCAGAATGCTACCTATTTAAAAGAAAAAAAATGAATTATTGTGATTTATCACCATAGAAATAATAGCAATATTTTATTTTAAAGTTGTTAAATCTGCTTTTTGTCTCTGATTGCAAAAATGTTATCAACTAAATAAGTACCTATTGCAATTTTTCCGTTTCACCTCTTATAAAAGTGAATGTCTAAAACGAGGTCTCAGATACGATTCCGGGAATGAAACCTTGCTAAGCATAGGTGGGGTCAATAATCACCGATGCGTCACGGTTATGCGAGTTACTAAGTGGTGATTATTGTGGTGTGTCGTGGTGATTATGTTCTAACCTCAGAAGGTGTACTTTATTATTATATACGTGTATGGTTCAAGTTTTTTCCTTACAACTTAAGAAGTAGGCTTTTTGAAACATTTTATTTTTATTAAATTATTTTACTTGTTGGACCTGTCCAAAGTCTTTTATAACTGTCCCAATAATTTTGTACTATATTTAAAAGGAATTTCTATAGAGTTTCTGGCCGGTTCTTCTCCATAGAAACTATTTTTTGGAAACGTAAAACTAAATTCTCGACGTTTTTTAAGAGCATATAGGTACTAAGCCTATTAAAAAAAATTAAAAATCCGTAATATATATCCATTCGCAGAAGTGGAATGGGGTGGAGCTGAGCGTCCGCCTTCAATGCAGTCGCGGGTTCGTATGCCGCATAGGGCCAAAATATTTGTATTTCTAACACATATTAGCTGTCAGTTGAGTATGCGATTCGTGTTTGTAATAGCACCTACGACATACATAAACTTAGAGTGAATTGTTCATTGATGGTTTTAATGTTAATACGTATTAAAATATTAGCTTGAAAGTACCGCTAGCAGAAAAAAGAGAAGATTAAAGAATAACCCACTATATCTACATCAGTCAGTGGAGAATATGACATTATAATTCCAGATTCCTATAAACAAAAACGAATCGTTTTGCTTACCAATGGTAGCATTATTTATTGGGCATATAAATAGACTCGTCAGCTAATTTTACCTTTGATAGCTACTTCCATGTGGGAAAGTCTACCATGCAAAGAGGTCTTTGCTTCATTATTGGTAAAGAAACAAGAGTCTAAATTTTAACCAATAACGCTTGGTAAATTATAGGAATCGGTCATTAATCTTTTCTACTAATAACCACATACTGGGATCACCAATATGTGTGCCAAGCATGGCGATTATGGCTATATGTGGCTTTATTGTAGTAGTCATCGGGAAACATGAATGTTCACGGGCGACGTTAACGGGTTAATGTTATAGGAGAAAGAACATGAATGTAATATTATTTTATAACCAACAATTCTCCTAAACAACGGGCTATTTTATAATCATTGTCCTACGATCACGTCAATGGTCTATAAATAAATGTAAGTACTTTTATAGTTTTTCATTTAGTTAACAGCAATCATCTATAAATGTTTATTGGTATTTTTAAATAGATTGTCTTTGATATAGGTATTGGATCTAATGGAGTACCTAGCACTAAGTGATTTTTAATTAAAAATCATTGCCATTAATTGCTGACTTTAATTGTTTTATTGATAACCAAAAAAAGTTATAATAAATAATTTTTTGTAGCTTTTCGTATATTCTAGGGTTAATTTAAAGAACCAAAATATTTAATAAAATAATGATTTATAATTAAACATTTCAAAAATATTTAAGTAAGTAATTATTTCTAACAAAAGTCCATAATTATTAGTTAATGAAAAAATATACCTACATGAAAAATTTAATTATTTCGTTGTTATATTTTTTATTTAACTTTTTAATAAATTCCAATCGACCAGAACTTCTGATTTCTTAAAATACTTGTCGATAATTAAAACGAAGCATGTTAATTACTAAGGTAATAATGTATTTTTATTTCGCATAAATATTTAAAATTAGAATCTTGTATGTCAGTTTAAATTATATCAAATTATGTCTAAAGACTACAATACGATCTTGCTAAAGTTATAACCCTAAAACACTCCCATAAATGTCTTATTACATGTAATAGATTTCCCAACGAAAAAAATCAAACGTACCAAAGATTAATCTTGTCTATGGTCAATATGTCTTCCGGGTTCGCTGTTCCCTATACTATTGTGGCTCAGCCGCCATTTTTCAACGTATAGAACTTGCACAACCTACGCGTTAACCAACCAGTGTATCTTAACCCTCTCGTGCGATGGTACTAAATTTAGTGTGGGGTCGAGTTGTGTTGGTAGCGAACAGTATAGCTATTTTTGTTATTTCACTATGAATAAATGGAAGGGAAAGGCGCTTACCTTAGCACAGTTTGGCCGATGTGCGATGGTTAAAGGATGGTATCTTTTAGATCGTGAACGGATTTATAGTTGGTTAATTTGTGGAATTATAGGTTCGTGGACAATATTTAGTTGCGGTTTAGATTAATTTTGATATTAAAATCTAGCAATATTATAGCGCAAAAAATATAGAGAAGAAAAGAATAAGAAGAAAAGAGACGAAGAAAATATGTCGGTGTCAGTTAAAAAGATAAAAGATGGTAAACACAGTTTTATTTTTATTATAAAACATTTATTCATGATTTTATAATAGACTAGCTGTGTTCTCACGGCTCCGCCCGCGTAAGAAGTTTTATTCCAGTAATAAATATAACCTATGTTACTCAGTGATAATGTAGCTTTCTAACGGTAAAAGGATTTTTGAAATCGGTCCAGTAGTTTTTAAGTTTATTCGTTACATACAAAAATACAAATTTTTCCTCTTTATAATATTAGTATAGATAAATTAAGAACCATTTTTTTTAATTTTAGTAAGTACCTACCTATCTTATTTTCGTACACTGGACTATCCAATGAAAACTATGTATCCTCAAAAAGAATGATATTTTTACTCAAACATTCAAACAATACAAACTAAACTACCTAATTAGATGCCTAAAAACATTTCAAAGCTAACTGCAATCCAGGTATTACAAAGCCTAGGCAAGACCTAGGTATCCTGAAGCCTACGCGTTCGATTTACATACAAAAGTACCTCCAGCCACCTTTGACTTGAATGCGTAGGCATTAAACATTCTTATGCAGACAGTTAGGTTGTTCCTGGGTCGGCTTTTTGAGATAGACATCTAGTATTTATAGTGATAAAATGATATTGTCATACTTATGATTTAAATTTAGTTTTAGGAGAGCTTTGCGTCCAGTTGGCTTACAGTGACATAAAATGTGTCTTGGATTTTGTCGCAACTTTGAATCAACGGTCAGCATTTATTAACCGACTTTCAAAAAAGGAGGAGGTTCCCAATTCGATTGTATGTTTTTTTTTTGTATGTTTGTTCCGCTATATCTTTGCTAATTGTGAACCGATTTTAATGATTCTTTTTTTGTTTGAAAGAGTAATCTTTCGAAGTGGTCCCATTTAAATTTGGTGAAGATCTATGAAGAAGTTCGGAGATAGACAATTTAAAGTAGGTTTTATTTTTGTTAAAAAGTGATTATTTTCCATACATTTTTGTACAAAGATCAGAGTCTCGAGATTAGGAGTCTTAACAAAAAAAAATAGAATGTGATAATGTATCCTAACATTGTTCTGTCTAGCCTTTTCCAGTCTAACCAGATGCGGCTGGATACCAGTATTTTACACGGAGCGACTGCCATCAGACCTCCGCAACCCAGTTACAGAGCAATGCTGATAAGTATCCTAAGGTTAAACCGGTTGTCAGACTTTCGGGCTTCTGTCTTCCCATAACAACTGTTATAGGTATTCGTATGACACCCGGGACCGACTGTTTAACTGTTTAACGTGCTCTCCGAGGCACGTAGGAGTCTTGATGTGTAAAGAACGGTTACCCATCCACAGACTGACCGCGGCAAGCGCAGCTTAACCTCACAAATCGTATGATTCGCGCGGCTGGTAATTAGCTACGAGCCTAACTATCTTAACATTATGACTTTATTAAATACTAGCTGTGTCCTCACGGCTCCGCCCGTAGCTTATTTTACTCAGTGATAATGTAGCTTTCTAACGGCAAAATAATGTTTGAAATCGGTCCAGTAGTTTTTAAGTTTATTCGTTACATACAAAAATCCAAAAATACAAATCTTTCCTCTTTATAATATTACTATAGAAGTATAGATATAGATTAATTCAAGTATTGGTCGTACAACTTAGTTGTCATAACAAAAAATGCTCAAAATCACACGTTCTGTACGTGTTCTCACGTATTCAGTTTTTGGTACAATATTTATGAATGATTCTTTTCTTTGATTTCTTCTTGCAACGGTAATGTACGTTAGGCTTGCATCATTTATAATAGCCTAAATTCAGTTAATTGATTGAGGTTTAAGTACAGTAACTCTCGCTTATGATTCGATGACGGGTTGTGCAGTCAAAATTAGTACCAGTATGTTAGTAAAATTTTTGGTACAAATTATTATGTAGTACGGTCATAAAGGGTTAAAATTGTCTATCCCTTGAAGTAACACAACAGCGTTTTATTTAAGCTGAATTTTACGATTAAATAGTTGAAATGATAAACAGCTGATATTTCAATGATTTTTATACATACATACATACATAAACTCACGCCTTTTTCATGATTTTTATTTTACTTAATATTACCAGGCGGGTTTTGATTTAAGCTTATGGAGAATAAAAGCTGTTTTTTAATAAAGACTTACCAGTTAAAAGCTCAAGAAATAGGTATTTTATGATGTTCATAAGATGTTATTTTTCTTTGTATTCGCTCACTAATAGTGCACCCAAAAATAAACATTCATGTCTAACAGCTCAAAAACAGTACCTTAAACAATTGTCAATTCTCGTTTACATTTCACAAAGGCAAAGGAATTCAGTTGTAGAGCCAAGTTTTGCAACATAATAATTATAGGTCTGTTAAAAACTTCCCAGACATTACAAAAAAGGTATAAAAACTTTACCTTTTTAGAGTAAAAAAAAAACGTTAACTCAAATAATAATGATTAAAATCTACGCGTCTCGCGAGACGTGACTTAAGTGAATTTAATTTAATTTGACTTGAAAAATAACTTTGCTTTTCGTATTAAGATTAAAAATGATGCAAGATTAAAAATTTGGTTGTGGCATTTTTTAATATCCCTTTTTTATGTCGTTTGTAGGTACTTAAATGGACAAAAAAATATAACATTATCGCACGTTAGTTATAAAATTATGAAAAGTTCCGATTCGTGTCGATTTACACAGTTATTTACATAGATATGGGATTAATTCAGATGTTCATTGGCAAAGGACAAGAAACCTCTCACTAAATCCACTATGATGGCCTAACATAGCCCTTCTTAAGCTTAGTTTCGTATACCAAGCAATACTGCACAGATATTGACACATCAACGCTGGTCACCTCTAAAAAGGCCATTAAAAAAGAGTATAGACAAGCAAGAAGTATTAATATGTCATGTCATGTATCTGTCATCTATGCTACACACATGTAATAGTATTCTCACTCACACATAGAAGTACATTCATGTACTCACACAGACACGATTAGATTATAAGCCTACGTAAACATAGATATGGCGGTAGATTCGAAAATTAAAATTAAACATATCTCGTTGCACGTCGATTTTAAAACACGACGGGCTGGCCGGCGCGTGCGCGATGCACAATTTATTTTTGAATTTGGAACGCAGACTTCGCGCCGTTTTATACTGCATGCGAATTATTCGCGAGTTTTTGATGTTCTAATTGACATTTTTTTTTGCATTTTTATTGGTTTTTTTTTATTAAATTTTGTTCTCTATTTGAATAAAATGAAAGTGTAGAGTGTTTGCTTTTCAACGAAGTGGATGGGCTTGCAACCAACACAGAGTCTACTACAAATCAAACTGATTCAATAACATTATTAAATTATAATTTATGAAAGTTCTATCTAAATCTAAAATGTTGACTAAAAAAACGTCCAAGCATTAGCTAAAGCACTTATTATCGTAACATAACCCGTCAATACCGGGACGTTATGTAATTGCAATAAGTTCTTAAACGTCCAATTTACGGTAACTATCAGTTATGAAATATTTTTAATATTCTAGTACCTAGATCCTAGATTTATGTAATGTATTTTCATAGAATAGTTTCGCTTCCACTTCGCCCACGTCTTTCCAACCCGATGTACGTACGTAACGCTCTTGTAAATGTCTATGTTTTTGATATGAGCTAAAACAAATTTGAAACCTATGATTTTAATCGAATTGCCTCGTTGGTCTTGTGGTGGCAAGCGCGACTGCTGATCGTGAGGTCCTGGGTTCGATCCCCAGGTTGGGCAAACTGTTACTAAGTTTTTTCGTGTGGAATTCCTCAATAGCAGCCTGGAAATTGGATTTGTGTCCGGTTGATTGCAATATGCTCCCCCCTATTACATAGGTAGGACTTAAACATAACGGCGACTAGATGGTGTTACTATACACCTCTGCTCAACCCTTCGGGGAATACAGGCGTAATGTTATGTTATGTTGATTTTAATCGAAAGATTAACTTTATTCTGCTGTGAGAGTTTTGAACGTCGATATGTTTTTTTTATCGGGACGGCGAGGAAAGTTTGAGTAAAAAACGGATGCGAAAGTATCTATAATGCCAGCAAATGAGCCATAATTCATTGTACAAGGCTGAATGCATACTGCAGTGAGAATTTCGCGCCGATATAAGCTTCGTAGTATGTGTTACCGAATATGTAAGCGGTGGCCGAAGTAGGGATCGATTTTATCCTATTAGATTATGTTTTCGGAACTATGAATAGCAGAAAAAGTATATAAAATTGGTGGTTCGATCGTTAAAAAAGTATTTAAAAAAAAAAAAAAAAAAAAAACAGCGATATTTTGCCGACTAACATAAATGTCGAAATTGTTAACAATTTATACACTTTTGTAAATATGGGCAGGTACCTACTAGAAAAATATTCAGCACTTAAAAGTAATGAGTTATGGTAGATACCTATTTATAAAGGACGGGCTGAAAATATAAAACAGAATTTTACATCTCTAATAAAAAATAACCCTACAACGCTGCAGCACTCAGAAATCCGATAGCTGCGTATTCAAAATTTTACATGGCCGAAACGACTGAACCACTATCCGAGAACCTATCCAAACTATTTGTATGTATGTTTGTGAATTTATACAACATTAATCATTGCTTTTGGAAATTTAAATTATTGGGCCTCGAATTTGCGTGCACACATGGTGGTGCAACCTCCCCTCTCCCCACCCGGTGGGGTGGGTGGTGGTAGGGGGCCGGGTCACGCACTCCCACCCAACTATTGCCTCCCTCGCCCCAAACTATTTCGGGGTGGGCAGTGGGCATAAAAAAAAATATAATAGTATTCCACCTGCGTCCGTCGGGCGGAATTCGTATTGATGTACCGTTAAATATGGATATTGGCCGCCATTTTGTTTTATGCTGATAATTTTGGCAACGGATTTTACATTTAAACTAGCTACGCTGGATACTCGAATTTAATGTTTTATATTGTAAATTTGGGGTTTCTGAATACATTTTGGGCTAGTAAGGTATTGTGTGGACAATATAATTAATTCAAAGCTAAAACTATCAGATATATTGAACTAGTTATATCTGTGAATTGGAAACTAAATCAGTTTTGTTCTAACAGCTAAATCTATGTTAGATTGATAGCGTGATGATTGTGCATATAAAACTTCGTCTAAACACCAGAAGTCATGCAAATGGTTTGAAGAACATCAATATGCAAAAATTTTGTTACCAAGATCCGTTCCGAATTGTTATCGAGTTATAACTTTTTAATTGTAATCGATTCAAGAAAAAACAGACTGTTAAAAGTATTTCTTAAGTTAGTAAAAGTAATAAAAAGTGCTTGTCGAGGGTTGGGCTTCCCACGTTGCGAAGTTTCGTTCCGAGAAGAAGAATCCTTTTTTATCTCGTCGGTTTTTTTTTAATTTTCACCGCGGCGCTATCTCGCGAATGCTTCAGTGGTCAAATAAAAACTTAAGGAGTTTTCAAGGAATAAGGAACACCGTGGAGACTTCAGTTTATACAAGTTTTTTTAAAGAGATATAAAAATACAGGACCTGTTTTAGTTGAAAACATAAACGAGATGATTTTACTTTTTTAATTTGTTAACAGTGTTCCTGAAATCATAAATAATATTTTCACAAGTCTGCGGTCATTGAAACAAGAGGTGCTAATTTACCGAAACCTAACAATAAGTTTTAATTTGAGGAAAAATCTTATTTACGACTGTAATTTGTATATTGTTATTCATATTTTGTGTTGCTAAAATACAACAGTGAGTCAGGTATGTTTTAAGAACTATTTCTGGATTATTTCTTGTATATAATAATGTTCAAATAACCAATCATTTCATTTCCTATTAACGAAAAAATTTAAAGCTATTTGTTTTTTAATGCAAATATCGAAAATTCCGTCTCCCGTATGGCACTATAAGTACCTGACGTAACTTTAACGCAACAAAACATAAACTAAACAAGAAAAAACCCTCAGGTCCCTCCATTCCTCTCTAAATCTAAAGCAGTCAAGTTAAGAAAGATAGCCAAGCCACTCCTGAAAAGGGTACACGTTTCAGCGACGAGTAAAAAGATTCAACCGGAGCAGGAGAGGGTTAAGCGAAAAAAAAAAGGAAAAAACAAACGTTTTGCGCTCGGGAAAAATGCAAAAAGAACAAAACTTATAGTTGGCAAGTTTTCCTCAAGTTGGCGTAGTCTGTGCTAGGGCTGCTAACGACTTTCCTGTTTTATTTATCTTAATGTTTTGAAGTAATTAATGTTTTTTTTTTGGAAATCTAGGTTAATGTGTATGTAATTTAACTTTTAAAACTGATTGAAGATGTGAGAGTTAAAGAGAAATGGGAGTTATCAGCCGATAATAATACCGCGAAAGCAGGAAGTAAAAACTCACGGAAAGGAACAGTAACATCTAACGCTATAATGACAGGAATTTATTTAAATATCTTACACGGTAGACGTTTTCAATACGATAACGCTTTACTACAACTTAATATCCGTATAAGCGAAGAGTTTCATGCAAGCTACAATAATGTATTAATTTTTATTAATGTTTTTTTGCGTAACTTCCAATGTGTGTAGTTCATTCATATGTGCATTTTATTTCTAAAATCACCATTCATAAGCGCCAACCCTGTCACTAACTAAGATCGTGTGAATAGTAAGAGGTTGGCCGGGCATCAGTCCCGGGCGGCAATTATTTTTATTCGCCCCCGCCGCCCCGCTGAGACATCGGACATTTTCCGTAAAAAAAGTCTCCGCGAACTCGGGGACGATTTAAAAATTCATCTGCAGTCGCAGTGTTGAATCGGATTTTAATGTCGATTTAAAGTTTGTAGTTGAAGTTTTTTTTATTACAGTAGCGATCTGGAAATGGATGTAAGTTTTTTTTTTGTTTCGGTTCGTTATGAACATGAAAGACGAGTTTAAATTGATCTAGGTAACTACCCATAGTAAAATTGCGTAAAGGTTTTCACAGAATAAAGAATTTGTCGCTATTGATGCATTTCTAAGTTAGTTACAATGTTATATTTACTGTTATTCAGGGTCGATTTTACCAAAATCAGATAACTTTATCTGAGGACTGAGGAATAAATTCGACGTTTTGACAGTTTTCCTATACAAAGCTTGTCAAAATGTGTTATTTATTCCTCGGATAAAGTTAAGTGACGTTGGTAAAACCGCCCTTTAGTGCTTCTGTCTTTGAAATTTATGTAATTAAGTCACTAAGTATGCATTTTTAAATACGGTTACTAAAGCTCAGTCAACACAAAGTTCTTCAATACTCTTTAAGTTACTAGTTGCCATACACCAATGACATTCTAAATTCAATTTGAATGCACTCATTCAAAACAAAAATAGAACTTGACCGTTAACGAACTTCAAAAAACAAAACACAATACAATACGCATATAAAAATCTTCCGTTTCGAATTAACCCTTTGATCCATTTTTTGTCTTTCTCTATTGTTTGTCCCTTGAACCTAAACCACCCTTCGATTACCTGTTGTTTTTCAAACATGGACAGAGGGGTCCGGTGTGTCAATCTGTATTACTTTTTTTAGATGTTGTTAATTATTATTTTAACGTTTACAAACGAGTCGATTTATTAATTTCGTGTGATTTGTTCTTGCATGTACGTATTTTTTTGTTTAGTGTCGTTTTATATTTTAATTAACAATATACTGAAATAAATACCTAGTACTTTTTAATTAAAAGGAGTCCGTTATATCCTAATAAGATTTCGGTAGTATAATAATTACAGTTATTAGACGATTGTGAAAAATTATAGGTACATTGTACAGCTAAAATGAAACTGTAAGAGTTAAAATGTTCGCAGATGAAAAGGTATTTAGTCACTATCACTACTGTTCGTTTAATCCGTAATGGCCGCCCGAGGATTCAGAATACGTGAATGTAACAACCTTAGTACTATTCGTACACTTTAAGAGTTCTATTCAATCACAAATGGACAATAGGCCACAAGCGAGACATTTATCTAACGTTCTTTAATTATTAAAAATAATATTCCAAATTATTATTATTTTATTTTCAAAGGATTGTGACCCGCACATTGTTATCAAGCGCATCCAAATACCAATGGACAATGACCTCAAAAAAATGGCCTGCAGCTGCCCAGGCCATAATGGGCGTTTGTTAGCCAATATCGCCAAAATAATAGTAGGGCCACTATTATTATGCGAATATACGGCGCAAGGCTATTATTTCGTTCACAGGTACGGAAAGAATATCTTCCGGGACGTTTGAACCCTATTGTGTCCGAGTGTTTGTCGTTGCAGTTGCAGGGTTAGTTTTTTTTTTATTAATTTTTATTATTGACCGCCGCATCCGTGACTAATTTTGATGAATTATAAACCATATGGCAGCGAATGGGTTGAGTTTATGTTGGTAGTTGCTTTCTCTTTTATGATTATTTTGAGATTGTATTAATAAAAAAGTTTTATCATAGTTATACATTATTTTATAAAAGTATGTTTTCATTTAATTAATAATTCTGTTAAATTGTAGGATACAAGCAGCAATGCCTTTGCGGAATTAATAATTACCTATTATAATTATTTGCATTATATTTACATACATGCCTACTCGAATACCACAATAATGATCATATAACATTTATTTATTCACATATTATTCTAATATAAAACCTAAATACCTATTCATTTAAAAATATTCAGACACAATAACCCTCAAACGCGGTAGTGCTTTAGAATCCGTTCTTCAAATCGAGCAATTAATCACGATGATTCAAAAATCGCTTCTCCAATTAAAATGCACCGCATCATTCTTAACACATTCGTTCGATTGTTCCAAAATTGAATTCTAATCACCGTTCCTTTCACAATGGTGCCGCCACGCCTCCGCGATGCCAAAAAATAGGGAAAATGGAGAAAATTTTCCTTTCTCTTATAAAATCGGTTCGATTCTTGAAAGGAGGCGAGCAATTAACTCGAGTATCTTTTGAGTTTAAATTAAGTGAAAAAAAAAGTGGGGTGAATGATTACTTGGAACCGTCTGCGATATTCTTAGATCTATCGATTTCCTTATAATAATGTGATTTGCTATTAAAAACATTTCTCATATGCGTTTGCCTATTGTTGAATTATTTTCTCGTAGGTTCTTATTCTTGCAACGTCAGAATGTTTTCTTAACTTTATGTATTTTTGCGGTTATCTATTACCTATTGCTTACATTAGGTAATTAACACATCTTGGTGTGAAATTACCGTTTATTTTAGCAAAAACGCAGGTGTAACTAAGATTTTTCACTAACAGCTTCACCAACACCAATAAATTATAACAAAATATAAGATAAATATCAATAAAACGTACAAACAAGCTAACCCTACCGCTGCAAAGGTCGCGAATGCCCGCACGCAACAAAATCCAAGCTTGAGCTCGTTATACATCTACATATTTTTGCTAAACAAAACCAGTTTTAGTCGGTAACGTGCGGTATTGCACAGCGTGTACCGTTACTTCGCATCTGGTGATGCAACTTTTGATGCCTATAATAACATAATAGTGCACTTATCTTTGGATACATATCCAGGGAACATTATGTGTGAGATAGGTAAATGGATTAAAGTTAGAAAAAATGTTGGCGGTATTAAGTTACTTTGTTTTGTAAGAACAAAAGAATAATTTGTTATTATAGGGTTAAAATAAAAACATGCTAATATTAGCAACAATGAACATACAATTTCAAAGTAAGCAAATACCGTCTAAAGAAAGCCATGGGTAAAATAACTTGTTCACAATACTTCCTATTATTTCGACAGCAAATAATTTTACAAACAAAAGACTACAAAAATTTGCATGTCCCAACAATTAATTGCGAAACGCATTATCCATTGTCTCCTAGAGTTAGTAATTAAATTAAAAAAATTAAGAGCAACACGCAATCCTATTCTTTTGCTAATTAAAGAAGGAAGAATGAAAGAAACGGCTAAGTAGCAAGTTGGGAGTGTAAAAAAACAAAAGGTCTCCATAGGGATTTGAATTTCGAACGAGAGAGTTTGCGTGTTCGCGTCAGTTCACGGCGTTCCATTTTTGAATTTTTATTTTTTCGCTAATTGTGTCACGATTTGCTTTTGTTTTTTATTATTCTTTTTGTTTTTACTGTTGGTTTTGTAGGGTTAAGATATGATTTAGATTAGTAAGGTTAGTAATAGGCGGTTCAGTTTGTTGAATCGTTTGATGTGGTCTATCAGTCTGTAATGTATACGCAACTATGGAATACCTATGTAATAATGTAGGTACATAATGTGGAATTAAAGAGTGGCATAATGTGGAGTGAAAGAGGGCAGACCTCAATAGTTTCTCTAACATGACAGAAACCGAAAAAAACATGGTCAAACACTTTCTATCTATATAAATACCAAAATTAACCCTAAAATATCACTTCCAATCACCAGACTTCCGCAACGCTATCCATTTTTTCACTGTTTTTAATCGAAATAACCATAAACAACCATAAAACTAATATTATAAATCGATTTAAAGGTCCGGGAAACATCTGTTGTTCTGATGCACTCATAAAGTGATCTTGGGATACCGGAATAAGCCCATCAGTATTGCTAGTGATTTTTAAAGGTATTTTTTTAAGATGTTTTCGGTAACATGTGGCTGGAACAGATGTGATGCGTTGAAATCGCGGAGTCAACGGACTGATCGATAATGACTGTTATAAGTATTTTGTATGTTCATGAGGGGTTTTTCAAGGTAAGTGCGGAGAAAGTAGGGATTTTTATTACTTAATATCGATTACTTATTTTTGTGCACATTTTTTTTTTTTTTAGTTTGAGGATATTCTCAGAAAATGTCTACACGACTTTTTTTTCCAAATATGTGTCTAAACATTTGCATTAAAATTTTTGTTTTATGCGGTAAAGTTACGAGTGTCACTTTTTTCTATTTTTGTTGAATTATTACCTGGAAACCATATGCTGCAGTTACGGGTTAAAATATGGTTTACAACTTATATAATTTTCGACAAACACTTGACTAACTTAAAACTGCGTATATAGGTATCTGTGAGATTGTATTCCATTAATCTATACTAATATTATAAAGCTGAAGAGTTTGTTTGTTTGTTTGTTTGTTTGAACGCGATTATCTCAGGAACTACTGATTGGAATTGAAAAATTATTTTTGTGTTGGATAGTCCATTTATCGAGGAAGGTTATAGACTATATAACATCACGCTACGACCAATAGGAGCGGAGCATAAATGAAAAATGTTGCAAAAATGAGAAAAATGTCTACCCGTGCGAAGCCGGGACGGGCCGCTAGTTTTATTATAAAAAAAACAGAACTCTAATTACCAGGCATGTATTTCAAAAACGAAAAACTATTAGCAAGTGCGTCGGGAAACCTTTTATGCGTTTTAATCATAATCCTTTACTCCTAGCAATATAAAAGGGTTGTGTATCATAATTCTTGAAGATAATTATGTACATTCCTTAGCTCCGAAGATAGCGAACGTTGACGGCCAATACATACAATATAAATTTTAAAACTAATAATGTTTAGACTTTTACAATGAGATATTGTGGTCCTAGGATATACGAGCAGTTCGTCACTGGAAAGTCGTGACTTAAATAATATGCGTACATTAGAATTGTTCTAACGCACTTTTGGATTTACGGGACGGATTGAGAATACGATTCCCTTCCATTGTCGAGCAAAGGAGACGTAAGAGGTATCCCGAAAAAGAGGCGAAATGTGGGTGTCCAGACTCCTGTAACAGGAGAACACCTCTGCTTACCCCTTCGGGGATTACAGGCATGAGTGTATGTTCTATCTAGAATTCAGTCAACATCGTAAAGGTAGTAGCAGCCCGGAGTTTGGATGTATACCCGGTTGACGGAATAGACTCGCCCTCTATTACATGGGACTTAAACATAACGGCGAAATGAGGGTGTTACTACCTATATAGGTACACCTCTGCAGAATCTTTCGGGGAATACAGGCGTGGTGTTATGTTTATGATGTTATCGTAAAGGCGAAATATCTTTTTTTTTTTAAGAATATGATATAAAACTTTAGATTTTATGATACCAAAATGGATCGAGTCTACCCTACTAGAGTCTGGTCACGCTAACTCTGCAGAGGAATTATGACTACACTGCGAACAATTACTGTAAAAATGTTTAGTGTCGTCATTATTTTATTCCAATCAGAGTCGGCTCTGCAGGGCTAGATAAGTAGGTATAGATATGGCAAAGCCAACTCTGATTGGAATAATTGGAATGATGACGACACTGCAAAGATTTTTACAGTAATTGTTTGCAGTGTTGCCATTATTCCCCTGCAGAGTTAGCTTGACCTGGCTTAAGCGATTTTGCAATTGTTAACAGTAATTTGAGTTTGCCAACTGTGTATATTTTATTATGTTACTAGCGGCCCGCCTCGGCTTCGCACGGGTGCAATGTAGATACTAATGTGAGGCATATAAACCTTCCTCTTGAACCACTCTATCTATTAAAAAAAACCGCATCAAAATCCGTTGCGTAGTTTTAAAGATCTAAGCATACATAGGGACAGACAGACAGCGGGAGCTACTTTGTTTTATACTATGTAAAGATATATTTAAATACAATAAGATCATTAGATATCTGTTCAACATTACTTGATTTACAAACTGGAAAGTTTTAAATGTATTGTGACGGGTAATGTGAATTACTAACAAATCCTTCCTACGCGGTCATACCTGCAAATGGCGTTATAATTAGAAAATACGCGTAATTCTATTGCGCATACATTTCAAAATGCGTTTCTCGTTAAAAAACAAGTACAGTTCGCACAAGAGAATAAAGTTTTGTATAACAAAACGTGTGTTTAGTAAGGAAACCTGTTTTTCTGTAACTATATTGTTCCTCCGTGTCTATTCATTATGCGATGTTAATTGTCATGTTAAAATCGCCATCTTTGTTTTACAAATTGCGTCCTCGATTTCTTAGAGTGGCGTAGAAAAAATGTTTTTAGCGCACGAGCGGTTTGAAATAGAATTAATGTGTTATTTGTTTTTGTTATTTTAATTTTTTAATTTTATTATTGTGTATGATTCTACATTCACGGGTTGATTTTTCGATTAGAATAATACGTGTTCTTTTTATTCGAATTTGAATCAATTTTGAATTAAAATAAATATCGTTTTATTTTGAATGCATTTCGGATTCGATGTATATATAAAAAATATTTTGACAATAAAACTGCGTAAAAGTCGTAAATATCATTAGTGATGTGCAAAAATATACAATTTATTTAATTATATTGTAACTGCCACATAGTCAGTAAGATCATCAGTACCTCGTACTTACTATTAGGTACCTACGTTATTATCGTCTTAACCATTTCGCACCCCAAGAAAATGTACCAATTTGTGCCCTACCATATGGCGGAACAAAAGGTTAACAGTAGGACGAAAGGGAGCTAAAACACAAAAAAGGTTATAATTAATATCAGTAATTACTCTTTGTAAGAGTACCTAATACGAAGTTATTTGTTTAATTTTTTTGAAGTATTGTTTTTTTTTGAGATGATTAGATTGTTGCGTCTTTTGTTTCTTTATGGTTCGTTGGAGGCATTGTTTTGATATATTTTGATAAAATTAATTAATTTCTGAGTTTTTATTCAAATTCTTTTCTGTCTCGTTGGTCTAGTGGTGGCAAGTGCGACTGCTGAGCGTGAGGTTCTGGGTTCGATCCTCAGGTCAGGCAAAGTGTTATTGGGTTCTTTTGTGTGGAATTTCTCGGTAGCAGCCCGGAGTTTGGATTTGTGCCCGGTTGATGGCAATAGGCTCACCCCTACATCGGACTTAAACGTAACGCGAAATTAGGGTGTTACTATACACTTCTGCAAAACCCTTCGGGTAAAACAGGCGTGATGATATGTTATATTTTGTTATTAGTCTGAATGTAGGTATGTAATCACGACACAGGTATAATATTTTTCTTAATTATTAATCTGTACTAACGTTTTGTCTCACACAAAGGTCATTTTCCTTAAACATTTTTTAAGTCCCGCACAATGGTCCAAATTAAAAAAACTCCAGACAAAAATTTCCAAGACAATTAAAAGAGGGTGCGACACTAAGTCCGATTTAATAACCAATCGAGCCCGACACCTAACGAAAGTAGCAAAAAATTCAAAGAAGACATTTCTCCCCAATATAATTTCGTGATCACCGGACTGAACGTCCGGTTCCGGCAAAAAACTGAGATACGACCTTCAGGAGCGTCTTGTCAGAATTCGTGTAGTGTGGATAAGATACGGCAGAAATTGACGTTTATTGACAAGATAAAAAAAAGATGAACCTGTAAAATACGATAATTGTATTGAAATTTCATAATTTCTTTTTAAAGAAAAACTTTATGTGGATTTTGTGCTTGTCTTAGCATATAACATAGCTTAAATAAGTTCAGGATTTAAATACCAAATCGATATCTAGAAAAAAAAACTAAAATATTAAATTGTATAAGACTTAAAAAAAAACTTTGAGAAAAAGAAAACATATACCTATCACAAAATAAATCATAAAAAGACTAGAATACATTTTTACGTACTCTATTCAAATGTACAGATACGGATGTGTAACACAAAACAATTCAACAAAAAAGATGAAAAAGAAACGGCACATCCACCCAATTCGATTCGGCGATATGATGTCAATATTTACTCGGGTAAAAGAAGGCGGCAAAAAATAAATTAGGCAAAAGCTCATTTTGGCTGAAAAATCGTCGCTGCGACATCTGCGGCCCGAGGGTCGGCACAGGGGTGGGGGAAACGTGATTTCTTTCCCATTACTATTTGAGCACTTAAGTGGATGGTAATGGCGGACCACTCTTAGGTACTGTGAAGTAGGTATTGAGTTACAGTGCGGTGGTAAAAATTTGGTTGCAGATAGCGTTGGAGTGATTCGAGTGAATAAAGATTTTTTTGAATTTTTGTTTTTAATTTTTAGTTTTGGTTGTTTTTTTCTGAAATGAAGATAGTTAAATAACTCCCTTTATTATTTCCTATTCTAATTAATTCTGATAGTAACTAAAGGAAATGTACTATTGCAAATATGATTTATGGGCAGTTGACTAGTAAGTATTTCATATAGTGGTCATTAAGCTTAACCCACCGCAATTATTATGTCTCATTCATCCTTCTTGCGTTTTCCTAGCCCATTCGTTAATTTATCTTTAGAGTAATGTATTTATTCGCTGTTCCTAAGAATTCTGTGTACTTCCTGAGAGAAAGGGCAAGAAAATTTGAAACGAATTTCAACCTAAAGGGGTTGACGTCAAAAACTACATAATTCATTCCTATCCAACAAAAATCTCGCGGCCGAGGGTTAGAGGTGTACTTCAAATTAATAGAAAGATAACTCTGGTGGTTTCTTTTATTTTGTAAAAAAAGCAAGGGTATCTGCCTTTGGTTTACTTTGTATTATGGACTTCGAACTTTAACCTTTTGCTAAACATTATTTTTAGATAGCCGCGCTGTTGTGGAAGTGTTGGACTTATAATTAATGTGGAATAAGCGAAGAAATTTTATTTTACTAGGAAAAGAAGCTTGTGTTTCTGAAAAAATTACGTGTTTCTTGTTCAATGTATTTGGCATATTTTAGACAAATTTTAATACATTTTAGAACAATTTTCAGACGTTTCACAATATTGGCTTCGAAGTTGTTGGTACCATATCTCTTTACTATTACTGACATGAAACCTTTAAGACCGTCAAACATTTTTTTAGACTCTTTATGAAGCATCAAAGTGAATTAAATAAAAAAAATAGGAATAATTAAAACAATAGTATAAAACGGTATAAAAAATCTTATGTAACACAAGAAAAAATCCGAAATACAAACAAAACAGTCAATAGGACGCGACGGGCGCTAATTTGGACGCAAACATTTGTGAAAATCAAATAAAAGCCGATCACGCGAAACAACCTTTTTTCCATCTCGGCTTCTGCAAATAGGCTTCAGTTTTTTATACTGCAAGACGATTTGATACTTGTGGTTTTTTTTCTTTTTTTTTTCGAATTTGTAGTGCCTTTGGTTACTGCTACGTGAAAAGTTCTGAGTTGTCCGGGATTAATTTATTTGCTAATGCAACAATGGTTAATTTATTTGACGACACTTTTGGTGCAGTGGCTAAGCGATTGGCTTCTGCTCTGCGGGTCGTGGGTTCGATTTCGAGTCACGGGACAAATATTTGTATGGCCTACAGATAGTTGTTCCGGGTCTGGGTGTTTGTGCGTATGAAGATTTGTGTCTGTAAACGCACCCACGATACAGGAGAAATCCTAGTGTGGGGCAACGTTTTTTTGAAACAGACTGACAGACAGAATTCTTGCCTTTGTTACCCAAAATCTGTTCAGCTGCTACGGTATGAAAAATAACCATAGTTACGTTCAAAATTTCTTGTAATAATATCAAGACTTACAAGTTATTTTATTAATGTTGTTCAAATATACAGCCCCTGAAGTTTTTTTTCATTGCCATATTGAAGTAGTACCTATTCTCAAATATGTGATCATAATGCCTTTTTCTATTTTTTCGTTGGAAAATCCTCGTGGATGTCCTTCGCCCGGGGAAGGCGAGGGGATCTGCTGGTCTCTTACCGGTTAAAAACCAACGGTGTCCCTCCTTCTGACCTAAGGCCGGGGTCACGGGATTCGCTATTGCATGCACCGGATCATAATGCCTGCTCCACACTCTCGCCAAGAGACAACCCGAGAAGTTATCTCTATTCTTTACTTTTAACATCAAATAGCAAAGGACAGGATGTAAGTCTCGAACTGTCTCGGCAAGAGCGTGGCGCAGGCTTTACTCATTGCCTCAAATATATACCTACAATATACGATGCAATTGGCATATATATTGTAGGTACAACACAATATTCATATAAGGTGCATGATTAAAAAAATATAAATACCTAAGTATCAAAATTTGCGTTCCTTGTAAATTTTGCCCTCTTTTCTGGAGGGTGGCACAAAGACGCGGTGGAAAATGAAAAAAGCGACAGAAAAAAAGATAACTGAATCCCTCGGAGTTGAACCAATCATGGAAATTACGTCGCTTTATATTGGACGCGTCTGTTTTGTACGAACATTTACAATAAATATTTTGCTTTTTGACCGATTAGTCTTCTGGTTTTAGTATTTTTCTTTTCTTTTTTTTAATTAAGGGCCGATTTTTCGATCATCAGATAACTTTTATCTGAGTATTTTATCTTTTATAAACTATATATGTCAAACCGCCATATTTACGCTTCAGATAAAATTAATCTGACGATTGAAAAATCGGCTTTGAAACACTTTCTTTTTGCCCTGTTTAATTTAGCAGTACCACTGTGTCAGAGTTCAAAAACCAGAAATGTTTTTAGCTTAGTTTTATTGATTGTTAAACCTACGTCATTATATTTTTAGTGCACACAATATGGTCAAACTTTCTTGTTTTTTATTTAATTTAATTTATTCGTGTGAGTTATTAGACACGCCTATAATTTACAAATATCACTGCTATGCTTTTAGACTAAAAACTATTACAATTATTGCAGAGCACTCGTTACAAAATTAATAAGTAGGTATTTATTATTATAACTGATATATATAATGATTTATTATTGACTGCCTTGTTGGTCGAGTGGTCGCAAGCGCGACTGCTGTGCATGTGATCCTGGGTTTGATCCCCAGGTCGGGCGAAGTGTTATTGGGTTTTTTCATTAGGAATTTCTCAGTAGCAGCCCGGAGTCTGGATTTGTGCCCGTTTAATGGTAATAGGCTCGCTCCCTATTACATGGAACTTAAACTGGCGAAACGAGGATGTATTAAAAACACCTCTGCCGAACCCTTCGGGGAATATAAGGCGTGATGTTATGTTATGTGGTATAGTAATTTTATTCTAGATGCATCGTCTTCACATATAATTGTATAGGTAATTATTGTACCTATACAACATATTGTAAGACATTTTAACAGAGTAACAGTGGAGTTTCTTGCCCATTCTTCTCCATACGAAACTACCTTTTGGAAGGGGCGACTAGAATCAATTCTATTTTTTAACCGACTTCCAAAAAGGAGGAGGTTCTCATTTCGACTTTGTTTTTTTTTTTTGTATGTTTCTTCCGCTATATCTTTGCTAATTGTGAACCGATTTTAATGATTCTTTTTGTGTCTGAAAGAGTATTCTTTCGAAGTGGTCCCATTTAAATTTGGTGAAGACCTGATAAAGAAATTCGGAGATAGACAATTTGAAGTCGGTTTTTTTTTGTTAAAAAGTTAATTATTTTTGTAAATTTTAACGTTCAAAAGTGCCTTTTATGTGCCTAATTGAAATAAATACTTTGACTTATGTTATTATTATAACAAAATTGGGACATGCAATACTTTTATTTATAAATATAAATTGTTACTTAATTTTACTGTGATCCTATAACTACTTAAGATTCTGTTATAATTTATGAAACTATTTAAAACCACTAAATCTGAAATTGCAACCTTATCGTCCAAGCAAGATGGCACGCAGCCAAAATATACCCTATATTAATATTACATTATTTAACACTAAAGTACCACATTATATAAACCACCCCATCCGATCCCCAGTGGGACGAGAATTTCTTTTAAGCGGACAAATTTTTCCATTAATATTTTTTCCAAAAAATGGTAAGATGGATTACGCGGTTGAATTAACGACGATTCCCAGAGGTCCCAGGTTCATCATCCCCTTCTTTCTTGAGGTTATTTTTAGGGTAGCATTAAGTTTTTAATGCAACTGTGCGAGAAAATGGCGGCGTTTTATGTTAGAATTAAATTATAGGTATGTTGTTTTATTTATGAAATTTATTTAAAAGAATTAAACATTGTTGGAATTCTAATAATAATATGTATTTTTATTCACCTAACACGTATTTTAAATGTCTGTGCGATAGGAACTTACTTATTTTAATAATTATTGTAATTACACATTCATAGACGACGCCAAAGGATCTTTAATAAATTTTTATGACCATACATATTATAATATCTCAAACTTAACGTGTGTTTGCTTTTTAAATACAGAATAATAATCTATGATGTAGTATAATTATTCTGGCTATTTTTACCACGATCGAATTTGGCTATAGGCAGCAATAGTTAAATTTAATTAGTCGTATATAAAAAACAAACGCTTCACTTTATTTATTCACAGAGTAAAAAAAAATGCGGAGCTAACAATGACAGTATACAAAAAAGTTCATTTCGGATTTTGTTATTTTTTTTAACTACCGACAGATAACGTCACTATTGTATTTCAGTTAGGCGACAAATTATCCAAATCGTCAAGTTTTTCTCAAATAATTTAGCTTCTAATCGGTTAAATATTGTTGCGCTTTCAAATAATATTATTAATCAATAAAATATAACCAAAATTCAAACGTATAATCCTTTTATTGCACACAAGTCAAAATCAGACACCACATTTAGCAAGACAGGGTACAAATTATCATTTATTTGTCCCAATATCGCATTAGTTTAATTTTAAGGAAATGCATTTGTGCACAACGGAAGCCGCAACACTGCGGTTTCACTGTAGAGATTATTTCGACCAAAACGTATTCCTATCTTCATTTTAATATTTAGTATAATATCGCATAATACCTTTGTAGTGGAACGAAAATAAAAATAAAATTTTGTCCACGAAAAATATGTTACGTAACACTGTGCATTAATCTTCCTAACTATAAATATTAAAAGATTTTTTAATAAGTATAAATTATACACATGGTATTTTAATCACTTAATTATGCAGTCAGAAGATAACTGCCACATAACCAATTCCTATAATTTACGAAGCGTTATAGGTTAAAATTGAGATTCTTGTATCTTTACCAATAATGAAGCAAAAACCTCATACCATAGTAGACCCTCCCTTAGAGAAGTAGCTATGACAGGAAAAATTAGCTTACAAATCTATTTAGGTATATGCCCAGTTTGGCAATAAAAAAATCTACCATTAGTAAGCAAAACTATTCGTTTTTGTTTATAGGAACCAAGTTCCAATCACCACGCCTGGCAGGCGGATTAGTAATCGCAGTAGGTTATTATTAGCAGTGATAGCCTAGTGATACGACCGTCGGCCTGCCAAGCCTAGCCAAGCTAGTCTCGAGTTCGGACCCAAAGCACGCGCCTCTGTCTTTTCGGATTCATGTGCGTATTATATAATTATCACTTGCTTAAAAACGGTGAAGGAAAACATCGCGAGGAAACCGGCCTGAGAGACATTTCTCGACGGCATGTGAAGCCAAGTCAGAGGCCCATGGACGGCATAAGCTCTGACACCAGGTTAGTCACTAACCACACGAAAAGAAGAAGCAGGAGGACGCTACTATCTTTTGACATGACTCCTTAGTCGCGTTTCCCGATCATCGATGCGTGGAGACAGGCGTGCTGACGAAACTAGATCTTCGCAGTCTAACGTTCAAACTACAGCGTGTAAAGGTACAGTAGGGGAATAAATAAGTTCGTCAGTTTTCAAATTCATTCCTTTCCCACATCGCGGGCACATGTTACCTTTTCAAACTGTTGAACGGAACAGACCAATGCATGGAAAATTATGTTTAATTATTTGGTAGAAAAGATCAAAATTGTCTTTTGCGTGCGTAGTAGTGCCATATAATGTCTTTGATTTGATTTAAGGAGTTTTGTTGTAAAAACCATGACATCAATCAAATCGATGATTAAATAGATTGGCATTTCTTGTCTGTCACCATGTCACCATAATATCTAGTTAAAAAATACTTGTATTTTCATTTCTATAATGTTGGCAATACGTAGTCGGTAAAATAGGTTGTTTCTTGCACTGTGCAAGCAAAAATAGACCTTAAGGTGTGTTACATTTTCGTTCCGCGACTGTACATTCAAAATACAGGTTAATCGCGTCCCAGAGAAAGCGTACCTAATCTAATTACAATCTAATGCAATTTTTAATGAACATTGGTCGTTATTTAACCAGATGTGAAGATTTTATACTACCCTCAATGTTTATGAACAGATAATAAAACGGTTCTTAACTCTGTCATAAAAGGAAATCGATTTCAAAATTATGTGAAGTGTATATCACACAACACACACACGCACTCGTGCACACAAATAATGTGGACATAGAGGAGATATCTCATTCTTCGTCTAACAGTATAATTGTTCAGCCTAGCCTTTTCCCAACTATGTTAGGGTCGGCTTCCATTCTAACCAGATGCGGCTGAATACCAGTATTTTACACGGAGCGACTCCCATCAGACCTCTGCAACACAGTTACAGGGCAATGCCGATATCCAGTTGTCAGTCTTGGGCTTCTGACTTCCCGTAACCACTATCATAGGTATTCGTATGACACCTGGGACCGACTGTTTAACGTGCTCTCCGAGGCACGGAGGGGTCTCGATGTGTAACGAACGGTCACCCATCCACAGACCGCGGCAAGCGCAGCTTAACCTCGCAAATCGTATGATCCGCGCGGTTGGTAACTACATTATAATTAGTCATGGCTAAATATCGGCCAAGCAACTTAACTAGGAATAAAGGTTCAGTCTGGCTAAAACTGGAGCAAACTAATATTTGAGCTTACCCAAACTACAAGCCAATCTCTATGGATATCATGAGATGTATTGCAGAAACTGCTTCTAGTGGTGGCAAGCGCGACTGCTGATCGTGAGATCCTGGGTTCGATCCCCGGGTTGGACAAAGTGTTATTGGGTATTTCCGTGTGGAATTCCTTAGTAGCAGCCCGGAGCTTGGATTTGTGCCTGGTTGATGGCAATAGGCTCGCTATTACATGGGACTTAAACATAACGGCGAAATGAGGGTGTTACTATACACTTCTGCCAAACACTTCGGGGTATACAGGCGTGATGTTATGTTGTGTTGTTATGGACAAAATTATTAGATACTAGCGACCCGCCCCGGCTTCGCACGGGTGCAATGTAGATACTAATGTGGGGCATATAAACCTTTCTCGTGAATTACTCTATCTATTAAAAAAAACTGCATCAAAATCCGTTGCGTAGTTTTAAAGATCTAAGCATACATAGGTACAGACAGACAGCGGGAGCAACTTTGTTTTATACTATGTAAAGAAGATACAAGGTGTAACAGAAATGCGTGGTCATATTTAAGGAAATTGTTTGGACTCTTATTCATAGCAACATTTGACAGGTCAAATAAAAGAATCGGCCAAAAATGTTTCCAATCGTCATACGAATTGACCTGATCAGCTGATGCCATTTGATTGGAATCGAAAAAAAATGTTTGAATTTTTTTGTTTCACTTTTTAGTCTAAGATCCCAGTATAGAGCGACCTTCACCGAGCTGGTTAATGGATGAAAAGTATTTTATATCAAATTAAATATGTATGTCAATAAATATATTGCAAATTGGTTGACTAAAAATAATAAACACGGCATTCATACCTGCCTACCCAAGAATTGTGACGGGAAAAAAATTGTCAACCTAACGTTTCCATATTCTATAAGCTTCATACTCTCGATAGGTATGGAATTTGTCTATTAACCAAACCAGTGAAATGTTTAAATAAAAAAAATATTTGTTAATCATATTCTGGACTGAAGTTTTTTAGTCAACCCATTTGCAATATATTTATTGACATATTTAATTTTATATAAAATACGTTTCATCCATTAACCAGCTCGGTGAAGGTCGTTCTATACTGAGATCCTATACTATATCAAATGTTGCTCTGAAACAGAGTCCAAACAAACACTTTAAAAATGACCACGCAATTCTGTTACACATTATATAGGCAGAACGTAACTTAATTCTAGCAGGTACAGAGGTATCTACGTCAATATTGAGTTAAACACCCAAGGAAAGCCTATCATGCAGCCTTCTATTAGCTATTTGTTCTTAGAACTTGTATGGGATGACAATAGTATGCCTCTATATTTGCTTATAGTACAAACAGTAGCTTTGAGCTAAGTGGACACAACAGAGGTAGACTAAGATGGTGAAGATAATAAAATGGAGAATGTTTTTACTCTTGCAAGTCATGGATAATTAATACATGATGTAGCAGTGATGACCTAGTGGTGTGACCGTCGGACTGCCAAGTCATAGGTCTCGAGTGCTAACACAAGGCACTCACCTCTGACTTTTCAGATTCATGTACGTATTGTATAGTTATCGCTTGCATAAAAACGGTGAAGGAAAACATCGCGAGGAGACCGGCATGCCTGAGAGATATTTTCTCGACGGCATGTGAAGCCAAGTCAGAGGCCTACGGGTGGCATAAACTCTGACACCAGGCTAGTCACTAACCACATGATGAAGAAGAAGACATGACAAACAGACAACAGATAAAGAGAATATTTATGACTAGCTTTTACCTGCAGCTTCTGATACGTGACATTTTTACACCCCAAAGGCATTCATTTAGAAAAATCCTTCCAGAGTGGATGCCTACGTTATAAAAGGTCATTCTGTCAAAATTTCAACTTTCTAACTCTAGCAGTTTAGGCTGTGCGTTGATAGCTCAGTCAGTCAGTCAGTTTCTACTTTTATATATACATAAGATAGGATAGGTATAAAAGAGATGAAAGAAGAGCGAAGACTACCCGTGAATCTACATTATATTTTAATAACCAGCCTTATCATTTAATGATAAACGATACAGTAATTGGCGAACAGCATAAGCGTATAATAATAGGTAATAATTTTATTCGTATGTGATAAGATGGATGAATGTGGATGAAGCGAAAGGAGTATGTAAGGATCGTAGCATGTGGCGTTCTATAGTTTCTGCCTACCCCTATGGGAAAAAGGCGTGAGTTTATGTATGTATGTATGTAATTCTGTCTATACCGTAAGATATCATAAGCATTGCTTTTTATTCATACAATCAAGACAACTAAGTTTTTATCTTCACTGTCATCTGTAAATGAATATGTAACGAAGATCTCATTATAATTTATATCAAGATCATTCCAATCTTAATCTAATCATCATTATGCCTCATTTCTACCAAAATCATTCACTCATACGAAATTTTTATCTCAACCATTTGCACCGCAGCTTCATTCGCGGGTTCAGTAGAATCATCGTCTGTGTACCGTGGCGCAATGATTCTATTGATTTCCACTATCCCCCCGTCCCCACCCACCCGCGAACACACGAGATCACCCCTTCACCCCCTCTATATAAGTACATAGCGGCAATAATTTGCACAGGGCGTGAAACCGTAAAAGGCTATAGTGTTTATGTTGGTGTAGGTCATTCAACCTCTGAAAATGATGATGATAATGTTAATATTATAGAAAATGATGCAGATTTGGGAAGAGAAAAACCTAATCATGAATGGTCATTTGAAAAAGTATGTAGTAATATAAATATTAGAGACTTGAAAAATAGCTTAACACAAGACGCAATCTTTTACTGTATCTAAACACAGTACGTTGCTCTTAAATCCTTTAGTTTTTGTATCCTAATCTAAAGACAATCTGTGTATCTTCATTTATTTTAAGAGTATTTTGGGATTTCATCAAGTATTCTTATAAAAAGATTTCAATACAACTTCGTCGCCGCGTCACTACTCAAATTTTGTTGATTGCTAAGATGGAGATATACACACCTATCTTCATATCAACACACAATCAGGATTAACAAGAAGCTAGTATCTATAGTTATGTGTGGGGCCTAACAGTGACGGATGGGATATAAAGCGTTTGGAACATTCTAGACCATGAACGGCATAACGCAAAGAATCTGGAATCCTCTACGCGTAAGTAAATAATTGAAGAAGAATAATTGTTGGGATTTGTATCTATATTTGGATTTTTGTCAACATCTGGCATTGCCAAAAAATCGGCTTATTACAATCTAGTCCCATTTATGAGTTTCCTTAGGAATGAGGGTGAAAAATAATATTTTGTTCGGAACTGATCCCTATTGCCAACTGATCCCAATACATCTTTCCAGACCAGATGATGATTTAAAAAGTATATCTTCTTATTTTCATGATTATTTGCCGTTTCACATGGATTTGTAAGGAATGACGTACTGGGATCGATTTGTAATAGGGACCCGGGTTCGGAACAAAATATTACTTTTTAAATGCCACAAATTGAATTGAATTGTAAGATCTGCTCAGGTAACACGAAAAAATCAAGCAAAAGTGTGAGGAAATGATAGCACTGACGGGATTTTTATAGAATTTGACAGACGGCTTGTTGATCGTAGAAACAGAACAACTATAAAATATATATAGAAGCAAAGAACTCGTTGCATAGTAGACCCCCCAATATGGAAATAGCTATTACAGGTAAAATTAGCTTACCGAGTCTATTTATATGCTTAGTTTGGCAATAAAAAATGCTACCATTGGTAAGCAAAACGATCAGTTTTTGTTTATAGGAACCAGGTATCGAACAAACCCGTACAATTTTAGACATACATGCAAAAAGAACTGCATAACATCACGCCTGTATTTCCTGAAGGGTTGCGCAGAGGTGTATAATAACACCCTCATTTCGCCGATATGTTTAAGTCCCATATAATAGGGGGCGACCCTATTGCCACCAACCAGGCACAAATCTAAACTCGGGGCTGAAGAATTCCACACGGAAAAACCCAATAACACTTTTTCCGACCTGGGGATCAAACCCAGAACCTCACGATCAGCAATCGCGCTTGCCACCATCGACCAACGAGGTAGTTAAAATCGAATATCGAAAATTTGTTTTGATATTTTTATATTGGAGATTTTGAAATCTGCTTTACTAGTCCATACATTGACAACCATATTGTTAAAACATGAAAACCTTCTTTCAGAAATTCTTCACAAGAAAAGTCACTAATAAAAACTTGATTCTTTAAAAGTCGAAGAGGCTATGGAGCAAAAATTATTGGAATATTTCTCTCGAGACTTTCACGAACATTGGACAAAAGTCTTTGTTCTTTTAGAGAATTTTTCACTGAAACTTCAAGTTTCAGTTTAATATTGAGTTTCAGTAGCGACCGGAAGGAGACTGCTCGAGTTTCTCGTACACCTGTTATTTTTTTTTGCTTTAAAATTATTAATATTCTTGATGATTTATTATTTTCTTGTGAATGTTACATAAAAATTACTTGAATAGCGTCGGACAACACCCTAGCTAGATTGGACGGACTAATTATTGAAGGTGGCTAGGGTGGACTGCATGTGGAAGGTGGAGGTCTTATATCCAGCAGTGGACTACGATAGGATTGATCGATTTAATGGTATTTGTCTATACTAATATTATAAAGAGGAAAGATTTGTATTTTTGTATGTAATGAATAAACTTAAAAACTACTGGACTGATTTCAAAAATTCTTTTACCGTTAGAAAGCTACATTATTACTGAGTAACATAGGCTATATTTATTACTGGAATAAAACTTCTTACGCGGGTGGAGCCGTGAGGAAACAGCTAGTTTATAATATAGCACGACTTTTCGGTAAACCCCAGGCTTACAATGTTTTATGTTCGGAGAACTATTATTAACATTTTTTTTACTAATATCTTCTTCATTGATATCTAAAATGTTAAGTCGATTATCGGCTCGTACCCGAAGTTTAACTGATCTAACTTAACAGTTAAGTAGCGCTTCCAGTCAGACAATAATAAAATTAGAACTAGATACTATTGACTATACTCTTACGATACATGCAGCGACTTGAATGTGCAAACAGTTTGTGCAAACTTTTGCGGTATACCTACTAGTACATGCTTACTTGTGCATAGAATCTGGGCAATGAGAATTTAGCATGTACTTTTATATACAAATAGCGTCCCGTCCAGGCTTCGCATGGGTGGACATTTTCCCGTTTTAACAACATTTTTCATTTATGCTCCGCTCCTATTGGTCGTAGCGTGATGTTATATAGCCTATAACCTTCCTCGATAAATGGACTATCCAACAGAAAAATATTTTTTCAATTCCAACCAGTAGTTCCTGAGATTAGCGCGTTCAAACAAACAAACTCTTCAGCTTTATAATATTAGTAGGTATAGATTAAGCGATATTGTATAAACGCCCAACAGAAAACGTCTCCAAATTTCTTCTCACACAAATAACACATAAACAAAACACAAAAACTTCTTCATTGAACATTTACAAACAAAATGGAACTTTTTGTCTAACTTCCACACGGGTCTAAATGTTTTTTGTACCATTGTCATGCAAAATCTTGGAAATAATTGGGGAGGGCGATCGAAGACTTTTTCAATTCGGCCTATTTCATTGAAATAAGGCAATGTATACAATCTTTTTGTCTGTCGCTTTTAAGTACAAGGTGGGGTCATAGGCTCTTAATTGAGTTGTCTGTGCTTCATTTAAAATAAAAGGCTTTGACTGAAATCAGTAGCGTGCATTGGTTTTCAGACTATGTAGGCAGAGACTAGCGATGTCGCCTTTCGCTTAAGCCCATTTCAATACGATTCTGACCAAAATAAATCGTAGTCATACACGGTTATTTTATTTACTAGAGACCCGCCCCGGCTTCGCACGGGTACAATGTAGATACTAATGTGGGGCATATAACCCTTCCTCTTGAATCACTCTACCTATTACTGAAAACTGCAATAAAATCATTGAAATCCGTTGCGTAGTTTAAAAGATCAAAGCTTACAGACAGCGGGAGCGACTTTATTTTATACTATGTAAAGATAGTAATAGTTAAAGATGGAGTAGTTAATTAAATCTTATGAGGTAGGCAGTGCTTAACTGACAGCAAAATATCGAAGGTAAATCCTACAAGGATTTGTATGAATCTGCGCTTACCGTCACCTGCGACTCGAGTCAAAAGCGACCACGACAAAGAATAAAATAAAAAACTATTTCAACGAAATGAATAAACACCACTACAGAACCGAGACTTATTAAAACGCAATTATATGCGATGATACGTAGATACAATAATCAAAAAACCGGCCACGTGTGAGTCGGACTCGCGCACTAAGGGTTCCGTACTACCACTAGTTTTACCTACATACATACATACATAAACTCACGCCTTTTTCCCATGGGGGTAGGCAGAAACTATAGAACGCCACATGCTACGACTCTTACATACCCCTTTCGCTTCATCCACATTCATACATCTTGTCATACACGCACGCCGGTTGAGAGTACTACGCACCTGACCTTTGTGAAGAACATCACCAATAACATCGATGTATGTCCTTCTAGGACGTCCTCTACCGGCGTTCCCATTAACATCCGCCTTATAAATTTCTTTTGTTAATCGCCGTTCACTCATTCTCTCAACATGGCCAAACCACCTAAGCATACTCCTTTCAATTTTTGTCACTACAGTTTAGTTTTACCTATTTTTATTATTTTTTGTTTAACTATAGAGTATGCATTACAATCATACCAAGTTTCACGCTTGCATGTATTACGGTTTTCAAGATAGAGCAAGAACAAAAAATGTTGAAAATATGCATTTTTTTCGAGGTTTCTTGTATAGGGACCGACCTTTGAGTTTAGACTTAATTGTATTTAATATTTGCCATAATAGAAGTCATAGTATCACATTCTGTGAAAATTTCCACTAGCTACCTATTACGGTTAAAAAGATACAGCGCTGTGACGGGCGGACATTTTTTTTTCTATTCCACTGCTTGTGGATGGTCTTGCGGACCGTTTCTACGAACGGACAAAGTCAAGGTCAATGTATTTATTTCAATTAGGCACATAAAAGGCGCTTTTCAACGTTAAAATTTACAAAAAAAAAGTAGAATTGATTCTAGTCGGCCCTTCTAAGAGGTAGTTTCGTATGGAGAAGAATGGGCAAGAAACTCCACCGTTACTATTTTAAAATGTCTTACAATATTTTGTATAGGTACATTAATTATGCAATTATATGTGAAGACGATGCACCTAGAATAAAATTACTATACCACAATAGGTAAAAAAATTTAAAAACGAAGCAACGACCAATTAATTATGTGATAGATCACATAATTAATTGTGCTCACATATTTACAAACATTGCAAAAGTACACGTTTTCCCAAACATTTTAAAGTAATAGGTCAGTGTGTGAGTTAAGGTACTTACTCACAGAATCTAAAAGAGACGACAGACGGCGTAAGCTTAGTGGTAGGGCCCCGTTGGCACCCTTTGGGTACGGAACCCCAAAAAGTACATTGTAAGGTACCAATACACCTACTTTTCTTGTCAAAATGTGACATATTACAATTTCGTATTACTCAACTATTCTAAAATGGAGTGTTAAGAAAGGTTATGTCGTTAATTATGGGATGTTTCATGGTGTAAACTCAATATCGACGTGGGAATATTCTGTGTTCATCGCATTGTCTTTGAGGGGTTGAAAATGGTGTCCAAAAGCTGTATTTAGTCACTTGACATTCGTTGTTGACTACGTAGGTAGTTAGTCGTTGTCTGTAAGTAGTTATAGCATTTTTCGAAGAGCTGTGTGACTTTAACATTAAGGTTCAAATTAAAATGGTTTTTTCCTTCATTGTGAAATACAAAAATGATATCTTCAGCTCTATACATTCGCCTCTATGATTCATTTTAGATTTTAATCTTTAAAGAATCAAATCGTTTAATGCAATCCATAGGTAATGTACACTTATATGTGGTAAATAAAACATAATAGAAACAATTATGGATCCTGTCGGGCACAGCGAATTTTTAAATGAGTAGAGAGAGGAAGGAAAAATTTAGTATATAAAATATAGTATAGTATGTAGAGGTGAAAGAATATTTTTTTAATAATATTGACTCCCTCCTTACTCTAGTGGTTGCAAGTGCGACTGCTGATCGTCAAGTCCTGAGTTCGATCCCCAGGTCGGGCAGAGTTAGTGGGTTTTTCCATTACGAATTTCTCAGTAACAGCCTGAAGTCTGGATTTGTGCCCGGTTAATGGCAGTAGGCACGCCCCCTATTTCATGGGACTTAAACATAACTGGCGAAACGAGGGTGTACTAAAAACACCTCTGCCGAACCCTTCGGGGAAAACTTGGGATTTCAGTAAAAATAATTCTTATAATATTCTCAATTTTTGCATTTCCTCAGCATGTTGGACTTCGATTTCAAAGAAAAATGACTTCTAAATTTTTAAATATACTGCCATCTTATTTTAGGAATCTTAATAAAACCCAGATTTACACAGTCTATTGACTACCCAGTATAACAACAGTCTGACGAGTCACTTTTTCTTTGCAGATATCATGAATCAACAAGTCATGCATGTATGTAAAAAAAAACGACGTATAACTATCCACTTCGTCGATAAATTAATAAAAACGCAACTGAATCTGTCGACACGACTTGTCGACATTGCGACAATTAAAAAACTCATTACTACTGACAACCTGCAATCAGGGGCTTGTAATAAATGCTTTAATTATTATGAACGGCCATGTTGAGTTTTTTAGTCTGTGATTAAAATAAGTGTTTGGGTTTGAAAGTGTTTTTTATGGACCCTGTTTACTTTCACGTCTAATTTTCCATTTAAATGTGTAAAATGGGCATTAAAGGAGATGTTTCATTTTTGTATGAGACTCCGGCCATAACGTGTACCTTTTAGAAAAGCTGGGAAACTGAACCCTGAATAGCTTACAGTAACATTTTTTTTCATAATATCAAATGTTTTTTATGCACAAAATAAAAGTTAAAAATGTTTGACGTTTGTCGTGAGAGTTATGACAGCCGTGAGAGGTTGTAAAGATGACGTTTACCTAACCTAGAAATTGATATTTGTTAATTACTGACTGACTGTGACCTGACATTTTGAATTTTTCGTTCAGAAGTACACGTCAAAAAAGAAGAATAAATATATTTTTAACGATGAAATCGTCACACTAGCTTAGAATTAGTCGAAAAAGATGGCTAAGAGAATAATAATTATTATTAATTGTACAAGAACACATACCTTTCATATTTAACGTCTACGTGAATTATGTTTTGATTTGACATGATTTCAGAACGAAAGCAGGCTATGCAAACTATAGGACGCCATGTTGAATAGAATATGGCAATAATTGAAAACTTATTATATTTTGTGCACATCAAATCAGGTTTAAATTCACGAAAGAATATGTTTCCTCAATTCTTGGATTTTTTCCCCTTTTTCGATAAATGTACATCTTATGGCCGAAAATGAAACATCTCCTTTACTGATCAATATATTATTTTAAAAGATTTTCATAGCGTTGTTTTTGTAAAAAAGAAGTTTATCTAGGGTGGATTAAAAACGATGTTTTTGAAAAGAGAAGCTTAAAATCATTTGAAAAAAAATATACAACAGCAACACAATAAGCGTACAGGATATTAAAATATTGTTTAAGTTAAAAAGACACATTAGAATCCATTGAAAATGTTTCTATTTACGTTCTAAGACAAATAATTAACTACGCATACCTATTTCTTTACAAAACACTATAAAAAATAATAGGTAGGTAGGTACTAATCAGAAAAACACGACTTAAAAACTTTAATTTGTTTAAATGCCTTTTTTTACGACAGCCATATTGCCAACTTCATATTAATCAGATATCAACCTGCGTCTATATTTGTAGCTAATTGCCTTGCTAAACGAAACAATAAAAATCTCAACAAAAACATGCGATTGAATTATAATGCACATACAAATGGACGAACGACGCTCATTGGCTACTACGAACGTGGAAAAACACGTAAATTTTTTTCTGTCTAAGCCACGTAAAACGTACTTGGCTTGGAACGCTGTCCTCCCATTGGCCGGCGCCGCCGCTCGCCGCTGTCCATTGGGTAATTTTTTTTACCGCTTTTCACGTATACGGTTGTACTCATTTTTTTCTTAGATACATCGGCCAATAGTGGGGAGCCTATTTTAATTATAACGTTCTATTTTTTCGTGACGCGTTAGTGTGTTGTTTTTAAATTTGGAATAGTAGTAGACATGTTGGATTTTTGAATTTGTTTGGGTTAGAATTCGAACGTTTATTGTTTTTTTTTCACGCCGCTTTAGTGTGATGTTTTTAAATTTGGAATAGAAGTAGACATGTTGGATTTATGATTTGTTCCGTCTAAACTTCGATACTGGTTTGTTTGTCGAGAAATATAGTGAAAGATTTGAGTAATACTTTGGGATTTTTAGTTCATCAAAGTATTGGGCTAAGGAAATAAATATTATGACCAGGTAAATTTTGAATTTATCACGTAAGCAGTAAATATCCAAATACAAATTCTAGATGTGTACCATTTAATAATAAAATTCTTCCTTAAAACCATAGACTTTACCGTAGAGTTATGACACATTTTTTAAAATGTTCTTCCTAGTTTTTTCTCAGCTATATTGGGGTCAACTTCAAATCTGCCAGTATTTTACACGGAGCGACTGCCATCAGACCTCCGCATCTGATATCCTAAGGTTAGACTGGTCAGACTTTCGGGCTTCTGACTACCAGTAACCACTGTCATAGGTATTCGTATGACACCCGGGACCGACAGTTTAACGCGCTTTTCAAGGCACAGAGGGGTCTCGATGTATAACGAACGGTCACCCATCTATGGACTGACCGCGGTAAGGTCAGCTTAACCTCGCAAATCGTATGATTCGCGCGATCGGTGATTAGCCACGAGCCACATTTTTTTTAAAATAAAGTTCTAAATTTAACCAATGTATCGTTGCTTTATTTTTTTAGAGAGTGATTTATTGTTTTTTTTTTAGTTCACACCTAGGTGTATTATGAAGAATTGGTATGACTAACAGTACCTAAGAGTTGCATAAGAAGTATTTATACAATGACCAAAATAGCTTTTCGTATGAATCTATTATGAGTTCATTCGTAATGTAGATGGTAATATTATGATTAGTTTTAGATGAACAAAATATGATTATGTAATATTTTTTATTCTTTGCTGGGTTTTACATTATCATTACCAATCTACTTTACATAATCAGCCCAATGCTGGGCACATGTTTTTCTTAGCAGAAGAGTTTAGGCCTTAGTTCACCACGCTGGCCTAGTGCGAATTGACGGGCTACACACACCATCAAGAACTTTATGGAGTCCTCTCAGGTGTGCAGGTTTCCTCACGATGTTTTTCCTTCACCGTTAACGCAAGTGATAATTAAATTTTGATCCGTACATGAATTTTAAAAGTCAGAGGTCAGAGGTGCGGATTGGGTTTGAACTCAGACCATTTAGAACCGAAGGTAAGCGTTCAACCGGTAGGCTATCGCTGCTAACTACATATTAAAAACGCACAAAGCTTTTCTGAATGAAATAGGTAAATAAAGTTCTTGATGGTGAGTGTAGTCCGCTAACCCGCACCAGGCCAGCGTGGTGGACTAAGGCCTAAACCTTTCTCATTCTAAGAAGAGGCCTGTGTCCAGCAGTGGGACTGTAATGGGATCATTATGCTCTTAATACTATAATAATTTAGTGCACCAATTTAATACTACAACCCGATTAGTTAAGGAATAGAATTAAAAATGGCGGCGCTACTGTTGTCGTTATTTCTCTCTCGCTTACGCATGATCTCTGTGAGCGAAAGGCAGATACTAACTCATTACACAGTAGTCTCCCTTCTAGCGTTTTCCCAACTATGTTGGGGTCAGCTTCCAGTCTAATCAGATGCGGCTGAATAGCAGTAATTGACACGGGGCGACTGTCACAAGACCTCTTCAACTTACTGGGCAATACCGATATCCTAAGGTTAGACTGGTGAGACTTTCGGGCTTAAAGTACCCGTGAAGACTGTCAAGAATTCGTATGACACTTGGGACCGTCGGTTTAAAGTGTTTTTGAGGGGTTTCAATATGTAACGAACGGTCACCACGGACTGACCGCGGTAGGTGCAGCATAACTTTGCAAATCGTATGATTCGAGCGATTGTTGCTCCTGATTATGTATGTACACCATTATAATAATATATTAAGCAGTGATAGCCTAGTGGTGTGACCGTCGGACTGCCAAGTCATAGGTCTCGAGTTTGAACCCAAGGCACGCACCTCTCACTTTTCGGATTCATGTGCGTATTGTATAACCAGCGGCCCGTCCCAGCTTTGCACGGGTGGACATTTTTCCCGTTTTTGCAACATTTTTCATTTATGCTCCACTCCTATTAGCTGTAGCGTGATGTTATATAGCCTATAACCTTCCTCGATAAATGGACTATCCAACACAACCATAATTTTTCAATTCCAACCAGTAGTTCCTGAGATAAGCACGTTCAAACAAACAAACTCTTTAGCTTTATAATCTTTATATACCTATATATAATTGGACTGTACGTGTGTATGTCACTGAACTCCTCCTAAACGGCCGGACCGATTTTAATGATTTTTTGTATGCGTTTGGGTGGCGCCCTGGATGGTTTAGATTCACAATTGGACCCGGTAGGTGGCGCTGCTGTCGGTATGTCACCAAATTTTTAGAGCAGGACGACGTCTGCCAGGTCCGCTAGTATTAGTATAGATTATCACTTGCTTAAAAACGGTGAAGGAAAACATCGTGAGGAAGCCTGCCTGAGAGATATTTCTTGACGGCATGTGAAGGCAAGTCAGAGGCCCATGGGCGGCATAAACTCTGACACCAGGTTAGTCACTAACCACACGAAAAGACCATTATCTTCTACCACTAACCTGTATGTAACCTGGTATGCTGCTGTACATGGCTTAACTGCTTGAATCGGCGATCACAGTAAGAACATTTGTATGGTTTTTCGCCAGTGTGGACTCTTATATGCTGCACCAGCTGGTGGTTGGAACTGAACGACTTCAAACACTGCTGACACTGGTGCGGCTTCACCTCTCCTCCGAGTCCTCGTTGAAGTTCTCTTGCGTGCATTTGCATTGCGTTTTTGTGCATGAATATCTGTAACAAGTTGTTTGGTTAGTGAGAGTTTAGGTGGCGAGGGGAGGGTCCTGACTGACTGAGTTGTTCTTTGTACTGAGTATAAAAATCATTAAGTCGTCAACATAAGTTAATTATTACTTCTATGTTTTAGGTAAATTATTACCCTTGATCTACACTTGGGAGCAATGAATCCGGATCACCAACATAAACACAACAATGTTAAAATGTTAAACAATATTTTCCAAGATATTAAGGATTATATTGGTGACCTGGATTCATTGCTCCCGAGTGTATAATTTTCCTACCAAAGGCAAGGCAAAGAATTAGGTCCTCATATCCTCATAATCATGAGCTGCACTCTTCGCCATCAAGTCATGCGAAAACTACTGCTCTTTCAACCCTACAACCATCGGAAAAATTTGGTTTTGATAGTATAATAAAACAAGCTAGTTTCTTCCCTTGACAGCTAGATCACGTGACTATACTTATCTACGTCATAGCTACTGAAGAACCACTAAGCTTCGCTGTCTATTGTTCGTATTGGTGGGAAAATATTACAAAATGGTAACGTAATACTGGTTACCGTCGGAAGAGAATGCGTTGTTTTTATTATACTTTTGGTATTAGAATGTTTATATCATAGAATTGGTAGAAGTTCGTATTAATTCAATTAATCAATTAATTAAGCAGTTGACTAATTTAATCATTAGAAAGAATTTAATTGAATTTTTATTATATTAGACAAGGTATAGAAAACGATCGTTGACAAAATAACTAAAATCAATCTCAAATTGTAAGAGATACACACATTTATTCAAATTTTTTAATGCCGCATTTTCTGTCCTTGTCGCACGAAACGGACAACGATACCTACATGAAGTGTTTGAACAATGACGTCATCGTTCAATAGTGCGGTCTCTGTCAATTAAAAAAAATTAACCTCTTATAACTTGGGCATTTTATTATAATTTCATTGGTTTTTTACATTGTTGCTTAAGTTTTTTTGTTATTTCGAAACAATTAATAAAAAAATAATGTCAACTACCTAATTAAATCCCTTCGTCTTTTTCTGCGATAACAATGTAAGCTTATGGAAAAATATTTGTATCAAACAAATCATGTTTTGGGACTTTGTTAATCCCTCACGATCGTGTATTATTGTTATTAGCCTATGTAGACCCATGGTTGGGAAAAGGAACCCGTTTTTATTGTTCTTTTTCTTAGTGTCGTTTGACCCTAGTGATGGTAAGCGCGAACAGGGTCTAAGATCGAGCACACGAATTCAAGTAACAGAGATATAGAGGGATTCCCTTACACCCCTCTGGCTCTCACATACACACGACGGAACACAGTAAACTGCTTGACAGTAACTTTAATGTGAGGGTGGTAGCTATCCAGGCGGACTGTATAGATCCTACCACCAAGCGTGCTGGGTTTTGTTGAATCTTACAACACGCGTCTATTCCCAGAGTACGGTGAGGAAGTTTTATAATCTAGACACGGGAAAAAACTGTACAGATTTCAATCTGAACAAACACGATAGGTCATTAAGGTTGTATTAATAAACAACTCCCATTTGAGTGAACCTATAGAAGCTGTATAGCAATAAGATGAACTGAGAGGTGTTTTAAAAAAAAAGTTGTTATGTGATTCTGTCTGCTCTGAATGTTTGTGTGTGAAGATTAGTGTTTGTAAACGCACCCACGATACAGGAGAAATGCTAGTGTGGGGCAACGTTATTAAAAATAAAACAAAAAAACGATTCTCCTTTATGTTACGTGCTGTTGAAAGATCTCGGAAATGTGAGCTTTTAATAAATTAATTTAAAAAAAAGTTCTTGATGGTGTGTGTAGTCTTCCAACCCGCACCAAGCCAGCGTGGTGGACTAAGGCCTAAACCCTTCTAATTCTGAGAAGAGAACCTTGCCCAGCAGTGGGTCTCAAAATGCTGGCTTAAAATTTTAAAATCGATACGCCCTCAACTTTACTCTCTGAAATTATTTCCAACTACCTGTACTATAAAATAAGCTACCCATTACCTATATATCGTATCAAGTACCTATACAAATCTACGTAAATACCAGCAATAGTACATACAAGTACATTACTTACATACTCTCTAGAGCTGGTGTTAAGTTTCGCGCGCGGCCAACTGTAATTTTGCCGTAGCAAAGAAATTGCCTTCCACTACGTTAGATAAGGGGAAATTATAGGGACTTAATATTATTTAGCGCCCTGGCTTAACAAGCTCGTGTGGTTGATTGCATTCGTTGTAATTTCTTAGTGTAGTGACATTATTGGGTCGGCGTCGGTTGGGAAAACATTTACCGCGGATTTGTGTTCGTCTTTAGAAAAAAATACTAAAAAATTTAATACGGTTTTTATTTTTAACTAGCTGTGTCCTTACGGCTCCGCCCGTAACCTATGTTACTCAGTGATAATGTAGCTTTCTAACGGCAAAAGAATTTTTGAAATCGGTCCAGTAGTTTTTAAGTTTATTCGTTACATACAAAAATACAATTCTTTCCTCTTTATAATATTAGTATAGATATTGTTTACAGTTTATTCTCTTGTATTTTTTTCGGAATTGCCCTACTAGCTTCTTAAACTGAATTGAATCCGAAACTACACTCGGGAGCAATGAATCCGGGTCACCAACATTAACAATAATATTTTTGAAAATATTGTTTAACATTTTAACATTGTTTGTTTATGTTGGTGACTCGGATTCATTGCTCCCGTGTGTATTTTCGGATTCAGTTCATGATTAAGGGCTCAGTTTGAGTCAAAAGCTAGTCATGTACTCCCGAAAATTCCCTCTGCCCAATCCTTCGGGGAAAACAGGCGTGATAATATGTTATTGCTGCATCTTTAGTATGGTTTAAAGACATGATAATGATTTACTACGTAATATAAATCCATAAAAAATCTCTAAATAGTATAAATAAAAAAAATACGTGCGCTTGATCAGAGCATGAGTTATTTTCAGCAAAGTTATTCCTAGAAATATTCTAAAAGATAGTTATCAAAAAGAAGACGTTATTTAAGTAAATAACGTTGTGACAGGTTGGTAGCCGAGCGCCTGCGCCGCAAAAAGCCCATTTTCGTTACTAAGACAAGTAGATGATACGGTTTTGTTTCATTCCAAAATTAAAATTTCAATCATATCACTGACACACTTGCAATTTTGAAAATAGATTGGTGAGGCTATACTCAAGAAATGTTTTCGTGAAATTTAATACCATGGGCGAACTGTACTTGTATGCTTTATCCTTCGAAGATCACGGAGGTTAAGTTACGATTTCCTAAAATAACACCAACAATATTTTACCGAACTAAATCATTACGTTTCGCTATCAAAACAGCAAAGTTTTATCAATAGCGGTTGTCATGTTAGAATTGTTTAATCTCGACCTAATCTCTGTATTATATATATTTTATACCTCTACCTGTATATTTATTGAAAACCCTTCGTTTGTACGATTGCAAAGAAACGACTTTGGACACGCAACCGTACAGTGGCGGCCATGGTAACTGATACGTACTATATTGTAATAAAATCTATGTTACGCGACCTATGAGCTGTTGTCGGTAGGAATTGTAGAAATATTAACGTGATTATTGTTACAATGTGAATGATTGTTGTTTAATTGTTTAATTATTAAAACAACAACTAAACGACAAAAAATTGAAAATTCAGTTATTAAAATGTTTTTTTTTTTCAATAGAGTTTTTAATATATCTGGAAAAGGTTATGCAAAAAAACAAAAAAAAAGTAGTTTTATGTGTAAAAAAAAAAAATGTTTACCTCAAACAAGACATCCGAATTTTGATTAATCCACATTTTTATTAAAAAAAAAACGGTTAGTGTTTTATACTCCAACTGCTTGTAGGTATCGCGGACACCGATATAACTGAACTTCACACTTTATTTACTGTAATACTTTATTCTGTCCCGCTCTTACGGAAGGAAAATATTACAAAAATCAATTAAATACATAATGTTTTGTTTAAAAATTTATTAAATTATGCTAGCTTCTTCCTTGTTTGTGAGGAGTAATATAGGTATCTAAAACAGGAAAGAATAGGTAGTTTGTGTAAAATCTTTAGAACAATGGAATAATAATTGATCTATTTAAAGTATTTTTCTAAATATAGAACTTGTCATTATAAGTATAGGGACAAAACAAAGAAAAAGGTGTAAATAACTAACAAGTCATGCTAACTCTGCATTAGAATTGTAATGGCAGCACTGCAAAGAACAACTAAAATCTTTACAAAAATCGACATTTTCCTATGCAAAGTTTGCTCTGCCGGGCTAGGTAAGTAGGTATGGATATGGTAAAGCCAACTTTGATTGGAATAATGACGACATTGCAAAGATTTTTACAGTAATTAGCTTGCAGACTTAGCTTGCCCTGACTCTATCACAGCTTTACAAAAGTATTAGCTGGGTTTTGGCCATGTGGTGCACTGTAGAGGATAAGCCACGCCTTCTATACCTCTCCATCTGTCAAGTAAAGGTGGGGATTATTGTCAACAGTTAACGTTTACAGAATGGCAATTATAATGATGATTAATTAAGCGTATTAAATATATAAGCAATCACGAAAAAGGTATTTTATAGAACTTATTGATAGACACGAATTAACTGCCTCGTTGGTCTACTGGTGGCAAACGCGACTGCTGATCGTGAGGCCCTGGACTCGATCCCCAGGTCGGGCAAAATGTTATTGAGTTTTTCAGTGCGTAATTCCGCAGTAGCAGCCTGGAGTATGGATAATATGTGCTCGGTTGATGGCAATAGAGTTGCCGCGTATTACATTGGACATTAAAACTAACGGCGAAATGAGGGTGTTACCTACTATACGCCTCTGCCCAATCCTTCGGGGAATAAAGACGTGATGTTATGTTATTAATAGAATTTGATCAACACTTAAAATATTTACTTCAATCTAATTTTTTTTTAAACATTGCTTAATCAAAAGAACTAGCTGTGTCCTCACGGCTCCGCCCGCGTAGGAAGTTTTATTCCAGTAATAAATATAGCCTAAGTTACTCAGTGATAATGTAGTTTTCTAACGGCAAAAGTATTTTTGAAATCGGTTCAATAGATTTTAAGTTTATTCGTTAAAATAAAAATATAAATCTTTCCTCTTTATAATATGAGTATAGATAGAAATTAGTTTAAGTATGTACACAGCATATTATGAACAAATGTTAAAAAACTTTGCCTAAGTTCTGGATATAATTTAAATCCTTGCAAACACGAAAGATGAGCCAATAAATCGCCACTACACTGTAACCCTTTCACGCGTGGTAGAAAGTGGGCCCCGTCGTATCACGCAACGAAGAAATTGCAAAGAATTTATGCTTTTGATACGATATGACGCCGAGGTCTAAGGTTCTATTCCCGGAAGAACACTTGACTTATTGTTAGTATCGACGTAACTGCCAGTTTCTTAGCTATTTATAGTTAACTCGAAATATCTAGCGTAGAATATTGTTGGATTTTAGAATCGTCGTGGTGTTCAACAAGAAATTAATAAAAGTTTTTGAGAAGAATTAAGAAATGAAACACGGAGTTGTATTTCTATTTTAATAGATCTTTGCTGATCGTGAGATCCTGGGTTCGATCTCTAGGTGGGGCAAAGTGTTCTTGGAATTTTCCGTGTGGAATTCCTCAGTAGCAGAGCGGAGTTTGGATTTGTGCAAAGATGATGGCAAAAGGCTCGCCCCCTATTAGATGGGACTTAAACATAACGGCGAAATGAGGGTGTTACTATACACCTCTCTCTAACCCTTTGGGGAATACAGGCGTGATGTTCATGACCGACGAGGTAGTTGGTGGGAAAATATCACAAATTGAGACGAGATGAGTCCATCACGGTTTGAAAATATCAGACGGAGTTATATAATTACTCGCAACCCGTGTAGTGTATGTAAATACTAATGTGGGGCATATAAACCTTCCTCTCAAATCACTCTATCTATTGCTGAAAACTGCATTAAAATCCGTTGCGTAGTTTAAAAGATCAAAGCGTACAGACAGCGGGAGCGATTTTGTTTTATACTATGTAAAGATACCAAGGAAACAGCTTGTGTCCGTCCACTAGGCCTAACTCTTTCTTCATGGAGTTGTCCAGATGATGTGGAACTTTGTAATCTGAGAGGAGTATACGATAGTACCTACAATCAATCTGCCTAGCTTTTTCCCAACTATATTGGGGTCAGCTTCCGTTCTAAACAGATGCGGCAGACTACCAGTATTTTGCACGAAGCAACTGCCATCAGACCTCCGCAACCCAGTTACTGGGTAATGCCAATATCCTAAAGTTAGACTGTCATAGGTATTCGTATGACACCCAGGACCGACTGTTTAAAGTGCTCTCCGAGGCACGGTGGAATCTCAATGTATAACGAATGGTCACCCATCCACGGATTGACCGCGGGAACTGCAGCTTAACCTCGCAAATTGTATGATTTTCGCGGTTGGTAATTAGCCACGAGCCCCTATCGGGTATACGATAGAACGATGGGAGTTATTAATAATAGTTTATTAATAGTACTTCCTACATAGTCCACTCAGTAGTGACTATCAACTCTTAAATTGTCCTTATCCTTTTAAATAACAGTTGCTAAGTTGAAACAACCAATCACGTTCGCTCATTACAGTAAGATCGGAGGCTTTTTAGAAAAAAAAACGATTTCCTTCAAAATCTTCCTAATGCATTTTTTAAAAAACTTTTAAGAGCTAATTAATAAAAGTGTTAATTTTCTTTGTTACACAGTTGATGTTCACAATGTCCCACCAAGTATGCGCCGCTGAATAAAAATGAATTGTGTCGGTCAGACCAGACAGAACATATAACAAAAAGAATTTTGAGAAAAAAAAAGAGTATTTCAATGTGTATTGAATGTAAAATATTAAACACTAGCCGTTTCCTAATGGCTCCGCCCGCGTAAGAAGTTTTATTCCAGAAATAAATATAGCCTATATTACTCAGTGATAATGTAGCTTTCTAACGACAAAATAATTTTTGAAATCGGTCTAGTCGTTTTTAAGTTTATTCGTTACATACAAAAATACAAATCTTTCCTCTTTATAATAGTATAGAGTATAAAGTTATATTTTCAAAACCACGATCACTATTTTGTCAAAAAAATAAAATTTATTTATTTTATCATGTTGGGTAATTGTTTTTTAAACCATACCTAGTAACAGAAACACTATTACTGTTATTATATGTAAACTTACAACAATAATGTGTGATACCTTATTTAAAATAAAACATGACCGCAATAACTGTGTTAGGATAAGGATAATAATAATTAATTTTAAAACTGCGACGTTATTTAAAAATAAAACAATTTTATTATCATTGAAATACAAATAATAATAAACAATTAAACGGTACTGTGGCGGAATGTTTACAATAATAATGTTTAGTTTATTAGCTTCCTTTTTCGTCTAATTTGGATTATAAACACATATTTGGAGGTAACCGCAGTTTGAGGTTATGTTACCCATAATGAGAAACAACATATTCTGTACAATTGAAATAGCGAATGACAATATTTTTTTTTGCTTTAATTGTAAGACGTCCACGGCTAAATAACTTGCAAAAATTACCTCAACATCTCTTATAAAATTTGATACTAAATTCAAGTGCATCCATCCATCTCATTTAATAAAAAACAAAAAAAAACTCAAATCAAAACTCAAATACCAGAAGCTTAAAATTTAAGTGTTCCCTCTTGCTTCACGGACACTCGGACCAGCCCTTAGGGTGTAATTAGCGACATAAAAAATTGAGCGCTTTACGGACATAAAAAAAGTAATGAAATATGCACGCCTCATTTTTGCGTAAATCGTCCCGACACTCAGTATTATGGCTCTATTAAGAAAAATGACTACCCTTTCGCTTTTTACAGCGCTTTTATTGCTGGCAAGAATGTTGTTTTTTTTTTAATTGTTTTTGAGTCAGCGGATATTTTTACCTATATATACGTAAGAAAAATTTGTGCGAATATAATGAGTGGATTTTTAAGAAAAAGTTTACCAAAAAATAACTACCAGTATGTTAATAAATGACACTGACTCTTGTCTGTGATTAGTGTGCAAATTTTATTTCTGCTAGTCAATGTTAAGATTGCCAATATTCGTCGTTTTACCGTAACATACACAAGAAATACATCTAATGTGTTCATGATAGGTCTTTATTCACTTGTATTCTTTTATAATAAATATTTGCCGTTAACCCTTTCACCTACATAAAGAAAGCAAGACGTCTTAAAAACCGAACGCATAAAGTTAAAAATAAAATAACATTCAATTAAAAAAAAACTCATTTAAAAAAGTAGGGTGCACATCATCGAAAAATATTGAGGACACGGTTGCACAACGCAAACAATCGGTCAGTATCACACAGGAAAACGAGTCAAAACGTTCTTTTTATAAATAAAAAGGCGGCCTAAAAAAGAATGAAGTCAAGTTCAGTAAAAATGCGTCATACTGTTACGTTGAACGTGAATTTCGTTTTATTGTGCGGTGGGTGCACTGTACTTGTATTTTTATTGACATGCTGTGATTGTGTGAGATATGAATGACGTTCTTGAAATGTATTCAGCTTTCATGACAAAAAAAAAAGAAAAAGTAATAATTTCAGTTTTCGAATTATCAGCGATATTCGTATGTTGTCTTTATTGGAAAGCTCTGGCAGTGACAGTCTGCTCGCTAATACGATAATGATGTAGCTCCTGACCATGGTCACCGATGATTGTGTTTATACCACACGCAAGCAGTTCATTGGAATCGTATACAAAGAACAATTTTTTTTCTTTTTCAGTTCTTTCCAACAAAAAAAGTATAGGTACCTACTGTCGATAAATTAAACATAGTTCTTACAAAAAAATACTATTTAAATTAAAAAAAAGTAAAGTCAAATTAGTCACAACTCAAAAAGCAAAGTAAAAAGTAACTTTTTAAATCTAAATAAAACATCTATTTTGCTAACAAAAACGATAACAGCCTGTTCATTTACACCGAACATTAAAAAACCCATAATAATTTAACAGATAATTAACTAACTAACTTTCACACGTGTGAAAATTAAAACACGTATAAATCAAAAGCAATTAAAAACTGTACTGCAGCAGGTGTCAAAGTACAAATTAACAACTTATCGCGAGTTGTGTATACTATAATTTGTATGGATATCGCAAAGGGTGATACGACAATTAAAAAATTATAAAAACAACACTATTTTCTTGTGGGCATTGTAATGACATATGTCACTAGCGACAAATGAGGCTTGGCTTGTAATTTTAGAAACGCAAAACGGTTTTCACTTCGAAAAGTAGTGTAGGTATTAAAATTTAATGTTTTTAATAAATATAACATTGTTGTGACTAATAATCAACCAGATAGACTGGTTTGACCGTTGAACTGCCAAGTCGTAGTTCTCGAACCCAAGGCACACACCTTTGACTTTTCAGATTCATGTGCGTATTGTATAATTATCACTTGCTTAAAAACGGTGAAGGAAAACATCGTGAGGAACCTGCCTGAGAGATATTTCTCTGGTATGTGAAGCCAACTCAGAGGCCCATGGGCGGCATAAACTCTGAGATCAGGTTAGTTACTAACCACACGAAAAGAAAGAAGAAACATATACATCACATACAGTATCAATGCAGTAAATCATTTTAAAATTGCACTTTTATAGTTAGTGGCTGCGAATAGTAAACTTTTTGGTACTAGTTACAATTCTATTCACAATTTTACCCTCGACAACCTGATGATACTTATGATACATAAGCTTTTATCATTGATTGGTGAACGGCCCTAAATTAGCCATCATGATCATCCTCCTGCCCTTATCCCAACTTATTTGGGTTCGGCGCAGTATGTCTTCTTCTTTCATACATCTCTATTAACCGTCATCTCAGTAGTCACCTCCTTTCTAGCCATATCATCTTTCACACTATCCATCCATCGTTTCTTTGGTCTTTCTCTACTCTCATAACCATCCACATCCATACTTAAAACTTTCCTCACTGTTTCCTCGTTCCTCCGCATCACATGCCCATACCATGACAACCGGTTCCACACAACTTCTCAATCACCGACGCCACTTTCCGGCTTCCTCTTAGATACTCTTTCCTAATTCTATCCATTCGCGTAATACCACACATCCCTCTTAGCTTAAAAGGACCATAAGAATAAAGAAATTAAACTACAGAACAACGCGTTGTTTTTCAATATTTTGTTATGTATCACATAATAACAAAATCACGAGTCTTTGTTTTTAATGGTGTTGGTAACATAAGCGATTATGAATCGAACAACGATGAGATTTGCATAATCAATCTTCGATTACTTCAAATGATTCTAAGCCCGACAGACGAAATTAGATTTTGTCCAAAAATTCCAATACAAAAGAAATTTAATTATAAAAAAACACAAAAGGAATACGCCATTTACCAAAACTGATAGTTCACAACTTTGAGAGAATATACATCGTATTGATCTTCGCATAAATATATCAGATGGCGAGATTTATTATACAAATAAACTTATAATAAATATACAAATACAAGAAGTCAGTTTTATAAGAAATATGAATTTTTAAAAGGAGCATTTATCGATTCAAGGCGACAATTACTCATTGCTATCAACTCAGTGACTCTTTCTTTAAATAAAACCAACCTTGGACAAGAAAGTACTCGTAAACAATGAATAAAAATCATAAATATAACTACCATCTGTTTATTTAAAAGGGTTCCAAGCATTTATAATTTGCATGATCATCGTTTCGAGAATATTATTCGTGTGCAAATTTACAAAAACTGATCGTATGCATCTTTTTTATCGATTATGAGAAGAATCAGTACCAAAAAGGTACAATGTGATGCAATTTGGAGATTAAGATCATTTATAAAAAGATAGGGCTATCTTCTTCTTCTTTTCGTGTGGTTAGTGACTAACCTGGTGTCAGAGTTTATGTCGTCCATGTGCCGCTGACTTGGATTCACATGCCGTCGAGAAATATCTCACAGGCATGCGGGTTTCCTTACGATGTTTTCCTTCACCGTTTTTAAGCAAATGAAAATTATACAATACGCACACGAATCCGAAAAGTCAGAGGTGCGTGCCTTGGGTTCGAACTCGAGACCTATGACTTGGTAGTCCGACGGTCACACCACTAGGCTATCACTGCCATGATAGGGTTATAAAAGATGATATTACAATTATTCAAAAGGGTGTAGTTACAAAAATTTTAAAGAGTGTTAGTTGGTTTGGTCTTATTGAGAGAATGAGTGAACGGTGATTAACAAAAGGAATGATGTCAATGGAAACGTCGGTAGAGGACTTCCTAGATACATCGATCTAATTGGTGATGTTCTTCAAGAAAGACAGGTGCAGTACTCACAGGATGCAAGGATCGTAGGATGTGACGACCTGTAGTTTCTGCCTTTCCCAATGGGAAAAGACGTGGGTTTAAATATGTATGTAATACTATTACTGCAACAATAATATTATAAAATTGAAACATTTTGGATAGTGTTGACAACAACACGTGTTTCAAAAGTTAAGCAAGATTACCAAACAGTGTTTGAAACCACAGTTGAAACAAATTCAGTGGGTCAAAACCTACATAAACTTGCTTTCTGCAATGACAAGCTGTCCGCCCCTCGACCAGCTATTAGTACAACAGTACCTAACCCTTTCCCAGAAGGTTCTACACTTCTATCGATTACGAGGTCAATAATTGCCAGAATATGTTCAACATTTTGTTCTCAAGAACTGCAGCCGATATAGACAACACCCACGTGTGAGAAGGTATAATATTGTAATAATGAGGTGACTAATAAACTTGTTAAGCATTGCACAAGATATTGTTTAAATAATTATTGTAAATGTCAAAGCTCTTAGTAATGTAGATGAAGAATTGATCTTTAAAATTGTTGTTCTCTTTCTAATACGACACGAATTTAAAATGCCTTGTTGATCTAGTGGTCGCAAGTGTGACTGCTGAACATGGGGTTCTGGATTCGATCTCTAGGTCAGGCAAAGTTTTTAAATAAGGAATTTCTCAGTAACAGCCCGGAGTCTGGATTTGTGCCCGGTGGATGACAATAGGCCCTCTATTACATAGGACTTAAACATAACTGGTGAAACGAGGTTGTACTAAACAACAAATCTCCTCTACCGTACCCTGCGTGGAATAAAGGCGTAATGTTATGTTAGTAGTTGTTTTACGTTATAGTTAGTGTGACAAAAGTTGGTCCTATTACTGCCAATACCTATAATAACATTGGTCCTAACGTACAGAGTCATTATCATGACTCTGAATATAAGGAATATTTTTGTAAGGTACCATAAGGGTCCTACGGTGTTTACCGAACCCTAGCACCGATATTTACCCGTCTTCCTTATCACGAGGAACCTCGAGCTGACCTTGAATGAAGAAGGAGTGTGTTCAAACGTTTATCGCAGTGTATTTGATGTAATGATTAGTTATTATGACAGATAGCCGTTTACTTGCAGAAATGTATGCGTATTATATGCGGTGACTCAAAATTTAATGTTATATTACGGTGTTATTGCGTGGTGATGATGTTAGGAATTAGTTTTTTATTTATTTAATAGTTTCAAATCATACTATTTTTAATTCTTGTACTATATTTGCAGCAGTGATAGCCTAGCAGTCGAGCGCTCGCCTTTTTATGCAGGAGGGTCTGAGCTCGATACCGACCCGACTTATCGAATTCATGTGCGGATTAGAATTTGCATATCACTTGCGTTAACGGTGAAGGAAAAACTTCGTGAGGAAACCTGCACACCTGAGAGGGCTCCATAAAGTTCTTGATGGTGTGTGCAGTCTGCCAACCCACACCAGGCCAGCATGGTGGACTAAGGCTTAAATCCTTCTCATTCTGAGAAGAGGCCCGTGCCCAGTAGTGGGACATTAATGTGCTAATTATGTTGTCATATTTGACTTTTCCATTCTGAGCAAGTGCGGATCAAAATTTGATTATTACTTGCGTTAACGGTGAAGGAAAATATTGTGAGCAAATCTTCACACCTGAGAGGCATACAAAAAAAACCGGCGTGGTTGACTAAGGCCTCAGATCTTCTTATTCTGAGGCCTGTGTCAAGCAGTGGGACTGTAATGGGCTGATTATAATAAAAGTATTGACGGTGTTCTGATTTCAGTAGCTCAACTATAATTTACAAAAGAACAACCGTCCCAGGATTCAACTTACGTGAAAAATACAAGGTACCTACTCAAATCACCTTTGCAAGCAAAAATATTGTAGGTACAGCAACTTTGATGTTTATAATGGCTCGCCAGTTCATAATATGAATCGACAGATTCTTGCTAATAAGCTTTTAAAAGCATAAAATAGAAAAGGATGAAAATACAAAGAAAGGAAATTAATGATGTCTTGGCAAGATATACTAATATTATAAAGCTGAAGAGTTTGTTTGTTTGAACGCGCTAATCTCAGAAACTACTGGTTGGAATTAATAAAATCTTTTTGAGTTGGATAGTCCATTTATCAAGGAAGGTTATAGGCTAAATAATATCACGCTACGACCAATAGGAGCAGAGCATAAATTAAAAATGTTGCAAAAACGGATAAATGTCCACCAGTGCGAAGCCGGGACGGGCCGCTAGTTTTATATGAGTATATTAAAGAAAGCGTTAACTGCCTCGTTTATCTAGTGGTGGCAAGCGCGACTGCTGATCGTGAGGTCCTGGATTCGATCCCCAGAACCAGCAGTGTTATTGGGTTTTTCTATTAGGAATTTCTCAGTAGCAGCTCGGAGATTGGATTTATGCCCGGTTAATGGCAATAGGCTCGCCCCCTATTACATGGGTCCTAAACATAACGGTGAAATGAGGGTGTTACTATACACCTCTGCCCAACCCTTCGGGGAATACAGGCGTGTTGTTTTATGCTTAAGAAATTAATAATGTCTTGGCAAGTTTTTATATAAAAGAAAGCGTTAATTGTTAGAACTTTACTGCACTTTGATAGGTCGTTTTTAATTAAACCTATTTAAGCAATAGTAACAATACTGGCGCCAATTCTTATTCACCAGCTAAACTAAAATTAAAGATTTGCTATCTTTTACTAACAGACGGCGAGAGAAAAGGACGGTGATAGATGAGAACTAAGTTAGAGATGTCAAACTAGTTTACATCTTGAACTACTCCGTGTTTTTCGACGACACGTTCTGAAGTGTATGAAGATTTTAGTTCAATTAAATTTGACAACTGTTATCTATATCCGTCTCATTCTTATTTTATCAGAGTGAAAAAGACGGCAATAGTCTTAATTAAGTTTAGTTTGTGCAAGACAGAATCGGCACCATAGTCACGCGTAGTTAACAATTTTGTAATTAATAATAATAATAAAACCCGTTTATTTCCAATCTACAATAATAATTGTTATTACAGGCGTTTTAATATATAAGGTCCAACCAAAATACCTGGACAAACTTTTACACAGTGTTCAGTACGTTTAAATAAACATATCTATGTAAAAAAATGAGATCCAAGTGTTTTTTTTTTCTAACCAAAAAATGTTTTTCATCATTAATTTTTATTTGACGACACGTTTGGTGCAGTGGCTAAGCGATTGGCTTCTGCGCTACGGGTCGTGGGTTCGATTCCCGCACGGAACAAATATTTATATGGCCTACAGATAGTTGTTCCGGGTCTGGGTGTTTGTGCATGTGAAGATTTGTGTCTGTAAACGCACCCACGATACAGGAGAAATTCTAGTGTGGGGCAACGTTTTTATTAAAAAAAAAAAAAAATTTTGATAACATTTTTCACTTCGCCTATTAGGTAAAACACGGCGTGAAAGTAGCACGCGCACCGGCGACGGTTGATGCATAAAAAATGGATGAGTTTATTCTTAGAGAGTACAGGCAATTTAAAACGTTATAATTTTTTGATCAGAAAAAAATCACTTATATCTCGTTTTTTTACATAGATATGTTTATTTAAACGTACTGAACACTGTATAAAAGTTTGTCCAGGTATTTTGGTTGGACCTTATATATTAACATTAGGTACTATATGATTTCTATTGTAACGTGTTTTTTTTTTTTTAATGAAACTTGTATAAGTTTCTTTCATTTTCTTTTACTCACTATCGTTACTTTCTTCAGTACCATTGATCGGAACCCCTTCTCGGGTAAAGGCTTTCCAATTTTGTAATTATCTGATTAAAAATCTATCGTCTTTTTAACCGACTTCCAAAAAGGAGGAGGTTACTATGTTCGTCTGTATGTATTTTTTTTTCTACTAACTACACCACATTACTGACTAAGGGGCTCGTGGCTAATTAACAACCGCGCGGACCATACGATATGCGAGGTTAAGCTGCGCTGGCCGCGGTCAGTCTGTGGATAGGTGACCGCTCGTAACACATCGAGACTCCACCGTGCCTCGGAGAGCACGTTAAACCGTCAGTCACGGGTGTCATACGAATACCTACGACAGTCGTTACGGGAAATCAGAAGCCCGAAAGTCTGATAACCGGCCTAAATTTAGGATATCGGCATTGCCCAGTTGTTGCGGAGGTCTGATGGCAATCGCTCCGTGTAAAATACTGGTATTCAACCACATCTGGTTAAACTGAAAGCTAACCCCAACATAGTTGGGAAAAGGCTGGGCAGAACCGAACACTCAACATTACTGCCATTTATAATAATGCCCATTCCATATTTTTCCATTTAATATAACTAAAAATAATCAATGCCTCAATTCAGAACACTATATACAAATCATCTCCCATCTCTTTCTGTCTAACAGGAGTGAGAGGGACAGAAAATGAGCTAGTTTAGATAGTTGTTAAGATATCGCTATCGGCCGCCGCCCACGGGGAATGTCCGTGGTCACCCGACTGTGTGGACTTCCTACTCTAAGTAATGCGTGTAGTGAATACATTGGGATTTTTATTTATCGGCCCATGTATGTATTGCTGTGTGGTCACCTAGACTCGGTCGCTCTATTTCTTGTGGGTGTCTGTCTTTAGAAACAAGTCTACTTATAGAACATTAACAATGAGTATGTACAGACGGGGAATAAATAGTTTCGTCAGTTTTCTAATTAATTCCTTTCCCACATCGCGGGCACATGTTATCTTTTCAAACTGTTGAACGGAACAGACCAATGCATGGAAAATTATGTTTAATTATTTCGTAGCAATGATCAAAATTGCCTTTTGCCTCCATAATTATGACGTAGTCGAGCCATGTAATGTCTTTGATTTAAGGAGTTCTGTTGTCAAAAACCGTGACATCAATCAATTCGATGATTGAAAAAATTTACATTACTGATGGTTGTCATTATGTCACCATTATAATTTTTGATATCCTGTCAAAAAATACTTGTATTATTATTTCTATAATGTTGGCAATATGGACCTTAAGGTGTATAACATTTTCGTTCCCCGACTGTACCTAAAATAACATAATATCACGCCTGTATTCCCCGAAGGGTTGGGCAGAGTTGTATAGTAACATTTCGCTATTGTTTAAGTTCCATTTAATAGGGGGCGAGCCTATTGCCATCAACCGGGCACAAATTCAAACTCCGGGCTGCTACTGAGGAATTCCACACGGAAAAATCCAAAAACACTTTGCCCGAGTTTGGCTTCGAACACAGGACCTCACGATTAGTAGTCGCGCTTGCCACCACTAGACCGACGAGGCAGTACCTACCTAAAATTGTGGTTTATAAAAAAATATAACTTTATATATTTTTATAATTTATACCAGAGTAATAAATGATAATTAAGTCTGAGTATTATTTTACAATAACCTTTAAAAGTGAAAAACATAATTTTATCTAAATTAACAAAATTGTACTATGACAGTATGAGAAACCACTACCTAGTAACTGGGTTGCGGAGGTCTAATGGCAGTCGCACCGTGTAAAATACTGGTATTCAGCCACTTCTGGTTTGACTGGAAGCTGACCCCAAGATAGTTGGGAAAAAGCTAGATAGAACATAGTATGAGGAACCATCATGAGTCTGTGAACGTCCAATGCTGGATATAGGCCTGCTCATAAACCGGTACAATAAATTCCATGAGTGACTTTTACAATTACCATGCTTAGCAAATGAATTAGAAATAGCTATTAAATGAAAGTTCATTCATAATTAGCCCATTAACGTCCCACTGCTGGGCACGGGCCTCTACTTAGAATGAGGAGGGTTTAGGCCTTAGTCCACCACGCTGGCCTAATTAGCAGATAATAACCGAAAACTTCTTGTACCTTTTAAGTGTGTAAGTTTCCTTACGATATTTTTCTTCACCGTTAACGCAAGTGATAATCAAATTCTGATCCGCACATGAATCCGAAAAGTCAGCGGTGCGGGCCGGGATCTGATTCAGACCCTACTGCAAATCAAGAACGACTTTTTAATAAGAATATATCTGCGTATCCTGCCATTGCCCAGTTACTGGGTTGCGGAGGTTTGATGGCAGTCGCTCCGTGTTAAATACTGGTATTCAACCGTATCTGGTTAGACTAGAAGCTGATCCCAATATGGTTGGGAAAAAGCTAGGCAGAACAGAACATAATATTATTATCGTCGCTGTGGAGCGAAAACCTCGTAATTTCAATTATCTAAATTCTACAGAAGTTAATAATGCCTGTTAAAAAAAGTATGAAGTGTAGATGTAAGGTTCTTCTGTTTTGTTATCTATTCATCAATCTATTTCATCTTAGAGCTGTGCACGTTCGTTCTAAATATGCATTACGAGGTTTTCTACTCAACAAATGAATAACAAAAAATAAAAATATTCTCAACAAAAGCGTTCACTCAAAAATAACACTCACTCAATATAAACAAGTTAGTCAACGCAGTACACGGCGAGCAAGCTTGCTAGTCTTACCAAAAACAAGAACTAACTATGGCAAAAAAATGCTAACTTATAACAAATTACCGTCCTGTATAAGAAATGTACACTCTTACAATGCATTCAAAACTCAACTTAGCCAGTACATAATTGCGGATCGATCACTTCTGGAGAAATGAATGCATTGGATGGGTAACTATAAAATTGTAATACTGATGACGAACATATTGTAATCTATATTTTTAGTATTGTTCTCAAGTAAGTGACTTATAGTCTTTATTGGGAATAAAGTTTCTTTAAACCGAAACCGATAATGAATTTGTGCTTTACGAGGTTTTCACTACACAGCGACGATATCTGCCTATGCTCTTGACGTGATTCTATAGCCATGTACGACGAGAAAATTGTGGCTAATTCTTTGCCGCGTCTACGTGGCTATTTTCTAAAGCCTATTAGTGTAACAGTAACTTAAGCCACTATCAAGCGACGCAATTTTCAATGAAATATAATAATATGTAGAAAGTGAATCATCATGTTTTTATTACACGTAAAAACATTAGCAAAATAATTATGTCATTTGGCAGCCATTGCAAAACCTTATGCCAAAGACAATGTTTATGGTGCTTATATTCTTTTAGAGATAAGCATATCTTTTAACAAAGATATCTTTGTAGAATTTACACTGTCTCAAATACATAACATTACGCGTGTATTCCCCAAAGGGTTGGGTAGAGGTGTATAGTAACACCCTCAATTCGCCGTTATGTTAAAGTCCCATTTTAATAGGGGGCGAGCCTATTGCCATCAACCGGGCACAAATCTAAACTCCGGGCTGCTACTGAGGAATCCCACACAGAAATACTCAATGATACTTTTGCCCAACCTTGGGATCAAATCCAGGACCTCATGATTAGCAGTCCTGCTTGCCACCACTAGACCAACGAGGCAGCCTCAAATATACTATGTATAATTTTTTTTTTTTTTTATCTCAAATCTTTTGTACCTATGCATAACGAGCAATGTACTTCAAATAAACTAAGGCATTGGCCATAAAGATGCCAATCCAAAGAGTGTAAATATCTAGTTCGTTTAACCTAGCCTTTTCCCAACTATGTTGGGGTCAGCTTCCAGTCTAACCAGATACAGCTGAATACCAGTATTTTACACGGAGCGACTGCCATCAGACCTCCGCAACTCAGTTACAGGGCAATGCCGATATCCTAAGGTTAGACCGGTTGTCAAACTGCTTCTGACTTCCCGTAACGACTGTCATAGGTATTCGTATGACGATTTTACGTACTCTCCGAGGCACGGAGAGGTCTGGATGTGTAACGAACGGACACCCATCCACGGACTGACCGCGGCTAGCGCAGCTTAACCTCAGGAATTGTATAAATCGTGCGGCCACCATCAACTCATCCTTCCCAGACACATTCTCACCAGAAAACCTACCAAACAAAAATATTTCAAATCAAAAACAGCATTTTTTCCTAATTGACACTCCTATGTTTTACCTTCAAGCATTGTCCGTACGAAGCGAGGCAGTACCAATAAAAAAACTAATAAAGCCGGCAGTGGGCATTGGTCCTGACCTATGTCAACAAACAGAGCGGTGCGCATGTGTTGGTGTTTGCGTCTGTACGCGTGTGTAGACTTGGTAACAGTATAGAATGTACATAATACGAGAAAGAATGATGTACTTTTTTGCTTTGCTTCTAAGGTTGTTGGAATGCGATGTTTTTGTCCTGTGGAATGAAAATTTGTGTTGTTGATGAGTTTTTTTATGGTAAGAAGAAATTGTTTAGCAAATAAAAAAATATATGTACGTAGGTACCTACTTGAATAGAAGTGGCACGCGGATCATAAGACTTGCGAGATTAAACTGTGGATGGGTGACCGTGCGTTACACATCGAGATCCCATTGTGCCTCGGAGAGCAAGTTAAACGGTCGGTCCCGGGTGTCATATGAATACCTATGACAGTAGTTACGGCAAGTCAGAAAACTCGAAAGCCTGACAACCGGTCTAACCTTTGGATATCGGTATTGCCCAGTTACTGGGTTGCGAAGGTCTGATGGCAGTCTCTCCGTGTAAAATACTGGTATTTAGCCGCATCTGGTTAGATTAGCTGACCTCAACATAGTTCGGAAAAGGCTAGGCAGAAAAAGTACTTGGATAGCAGTGATAGGCTAGCTGTAGAGCGCTTGCCTTCTGTACAGGAGAGTCCGAGTTCGATCCCGGCTCGCACCTCTGACTTTTATATGTGGATCAGAATTTGATTATCTCTTGCGTTAAGTGAAGGAACAAGATCGTGAGGAAACCTGCACACCTGAGAGGGTTCCATAAAGTTCTCGATGGTGTGTGTAGTCCGCCAACCCGCGCCAGGCTAGCGTGGTGGATTAAGGTCTTAATCCTTCTCATTCTGAGAAGAGTTCTGTGCCCAGCAGTGGGACAGTAATGGGTTGATTGTGTAAGTACTTAGAGGACTGCCTCGTTTGTCCAGTGGTGGCAAGTGCAACTGCTGATCGTGATGCTCTGGGTTCGATCCCCAGGTCGGGTAAAGTGTTATTGGGTTTTTCCGTGTGGAATTCCTCAGTAGCAGCCCGGTGTTTGGATTTGTACCCGGTGATGGTAATAGGCTCGCCCCTTATTACATGGGACTTAAACATAACGGCGAAATGCGGGTGTAAATAAAGGCGTGATGTTATATTATGTTTTTCACAGGATTTTAAACAAAAAATACAACTTGTAGACTGAAAACGGTGTTACCTAAAGTTTTGTTCAGTTATTAAGTATTTAATCACTTAAACTTGATAAAATAGTGATAGCATCAACATAAGTAGATTATAATCGCTTAATTAAAGACTCTATAGAAATGACTTCAATAATGCCGAATCTAACTAGGTACATGTAATTTACTTTTTAAATTCTTGATTTGGTCGTTTTTGGCCCTAGTCTCACTTGATGGTAAGCGCAGACAGGGTCTAAGATGGAGCACACGAATCCAAGGAAAAAGATATAGAGGGATTCCTCTATACCCCCTATTTTCTTAATATCTTGCTCGTATTGTTGACTAGTGTCAATCTCTTTTAGATAATGATACACAGATTCGGACCCAGGTTAGTTTAAGCAAGGAAAGCATGCTCAGGTGGATATTCATAGACGATTCCAGCTTGGAGTGTAAATGTGGTGCTGTTCCACATACCATGGGACATCTGACATCATACCCTGCGTGCCCTGATACCTGCACGTTACAGGAACTAATGGACGCTACTGATAACGCTAAGATCTGGGCTGACTCAATTAAGATTGCCATCGACACGCTAAAAAGAAGAAGAAGATACTCTGATTCAAAGAAAATTTAACTTGGCTGTCGCAATTTTGGGTAGCACACTATTAATTTCAAATGAATTGCAAAACCAAAACTAATACCACCCAGAGTATAATATTTTCTCATAGCCAGCCACATCTGTGGCAAAATGAGTCTACGATTGAAGTGCTAACAACGAGACAATGACAGGCGCATTCAGATAACCTCATTTCTTTCTGCGATAGCACACACATACATACACACACAATTGTCACACACAAACACAACGGCCCCGACTATCGGGATGAAATCTGAGAACGCCATTTAAAAATAATAAGAATTTTGAAATTAGAATTTAAGTGTAATTTGAATTGAATGTAAATAGGAATTATTGTAACTTCATGTAGATTACAGTTCGATATTTGAACGAAATCTTTTTTTTTCAATTTTAAATATTTGAAATTTGAACTATTCTTGCTTGTTTTTATGAGTGAAGGAGATGTTCTTACTTACACATTATAATTTAATTATTTTTATTCATTAACCTAATTTTTAGTCGACGATTTATTTCGTGAATCCTTATTGCGCCTGTAAGGGCTATATTTATGACTAAAACGTTCAGAATACATTTCAGAACGGTAATTAAAGAAATTGTTAATACGTAAATGCAAAAATATTTTTGTTCAAACACATATTTTTCGAATGCACATAACATTCAACATTAAAACTAAAGACAATAATAAAAATACATTGACGTTAAGAAGATAAAATCAAATAACAATGCACATTTATGTAATAATTAAGAAATTATAATTAAGTTGTAATTTTATGAAATCACAGTACCTTAATCGAATGTAATTATTTTACTACAACAATAAATACACAATAAAAATGATATTCGAGATGTGTGTGTGTTCAGTGTCTTTGAATGACTGTGTGTGTATTGTAATGTATGTGTGAGTGTGTGTGTGTGTGTGTGTGTGTGTGTGAACGATGATGCAATACCTAATCGTGTTTATCGGAGAAATGACGACGCCTTGCGCATTTTTTATTCTGTTATGTAACGACGTATGTATGCGTTTTTATTATTAGACGTTTTGCAATTAACTTGCGTGTATTTATTATACGAATATAAGGTTATTGTTTTAAAATTATTATATGGAATTTGTTTTATTATTTACGATGTAGATAAGTATTAGATATTGTTGGTTGATGAAATTACATGAGGAATGTCACAAAAATATGATAGACATCAAAGTATTTACTTAATATTTCCTTTTACTGTTAATTGCAGTAATTAATCACATGTTTTATGTTTAAATTGTTTTTCCTAAAGTACTTATAAGGATAATCTGTCGTTAATTCGTGAACTTTTCTGTATAGATAAGCAATGTACGAAATTATTCTGGTGCCATGCTATAAAATGGTTGAAGACATTACAGGATGTTCAATCAAAATGAAAATAATAATTTGTTAATATTTTGTAATCACGGTTTGAAAATAAACTTTATAGCTCATAAATAACATATCAGGGAGACCTTCAAGCAATAAAAGTACGAACAAAGTACAATAAAATTGCGTCGCGATAGTGTCAACGTCTTTTAGTTAAAAATGCAGGGCTAACGTACCTTCAGGGCTGAACGATAAGAATGACAAAGGCCACTGTCACTACGAAGAAATTACTTGGCAGTGTAACGACTGGTAACCTTGATTTTTATATTTGTTTGAGTAAAAAAATAATTAAAAGAAAATTATAATTTTTTGCTTTTTCTTTAACTTTATTATTTTCTGTTTTCTTTAATATTTTTTTTAATTTAATCTAAAACTGATTCGGTTAATAAAAATAGAAGAAAAATATTTAAATTCTAACAGAATACATGCAAGATTTGAAATTCAAATATTTTTTCTGCGAATTATCCGTAAGTACGGAAAAAATTGTAAGTAGACTCGTATTCTCAGAAATTGTAAATACTATCAGTTTTCCTTGTTTAAGAAGAATTAGAATTTCAATTACCTAATGTAATTAAAAAGTGTATCTCTGAGAAATCTAACTTATTCTTTTCTTTCAACTATCGTTTCGCATAATATTAAACCATGCTTATAGTTTCTGTTAAAGACGGTTATAATTTGCTTAAAAATGTATGGCTTAAATAAGAAAGGTAAAAAAATATTTTTGTTTTTTGTTATATTGTTTTGAAAAATTGTAACCTATATATTGATTACTTACTTACATTTCTTTTAGCTCTGTTTCAGAGCAAAATAGACAGTTACTGTAAAAAATAAAATGCTTTAAAAAGCTCTCGCCTTAATTTTCTCATACATATTTTCCTACCATAAAATATCAGGAACACAAAGTTTCCCGACACAACACTATTGTAATTTCAAAAGGGACAAAGTAATGTTCATACAGTATTCATGTGCGTGCGCAGGTCACGATCACGGACATCGAACTTGCATTTTTAAATCGATTACACCACAATGGGTGCGCGGAATCGATTCCATTTTTATACTTATTTCCTTTTCCGATTGTATTCGTAATTAATCGAATTGTGTGTTAATAGTATTTTTCTTTCAATGTCATTTTTTGTAATTGATTATATAATAATGTTTGTTTTATTTATATGAGTTCCTTTTAGCAATTAAAATACAAACAAGTTACTTAAAAATATAATACTTAAAGAAAAAGTAACAAAATAATAATCTCAATTTATGGTCTAATAAATTGTGTAAGACGGAAATTATAAGTTATAGCTAATAACCTGACTAGCATCTGAGCTCTAAATAACGCAAATATCCAACTAAACCTCAAAATCCCGATAAATCGTCCAAAGAGGAAGATAACGTAATAAAATCGCCATATACGTCCACTGCCGTCCACGTGTCGGCCCATAATAAAAATAAATGGTCTCTGCAAAACGAGAGAGTTCGCTCACCTCCCTAACCTAAGACAAGAGTTTGCGCTTACGCATCACGCACACAGGCGCGTTTGTAGGTCGCCACACGTATGTACACACAGCCGACGCACACAGAAACGCAACGCCCACATGCGAAAGGGGCGCGTGCGCCGAACAAGTTTAGACAAACGGAAGAAATATTATTCTCTTTTTAGGTACAGCATTTGCTCATTCTATTCTTGAAATATGTATTTTTATGGTTTTTGTTTTGTCGTTGAAATAGGCATAGGAATTGTTGGTGTCAACTTTTGTTACCTATAGGTATATTCTTGATACAGTTTTTATTGAGAAGTCAGTTTACAATAAAAAATATATTTAAAAAGAATTAAACAAGCTTGAACTACTAAATAATACTTTGGAATACCTTCGGGTTTGTTCACTTTATTGTATACAAGCTATCCCGAATTCCCGACGGCTTAAACTTTTCTGAAATATTTGTTTTAGTTCTTACATTGAAATTAAAACAAGCAACTCTATTTCTCAATATGTCTATGCTACAGAATTAATAGAACGTAATAAATGATTTTCCGTAGGTAAGAAAACATTTTCACACTTCCGATAACGCTGATGTGACAAAACTTTCAACCTATTTACGACTAAAAGTGTCGTTTGAACCGTCTTAAATTACATGTATACACTAATAACTACCGATAAAATCTTGTTTATTTAACAAAAACCGATACCGTAACTTTTTGCGTGCGTTGCTCTTTGCGATTTTTGAGTTTGTGTGTGTGCGTCGAGTCTTGACCTACGACAACAACGTTTGTGTGTGAGTGTGTGTGGGTTGCGTAATTTTTTTCAGTGAGTTATTACAATAAAAATTGGTTGCCACATTGTCATTGTAATTTTATATGTTTATGTTGTTTATTTGAAATTGTATAGGTTTTGAGGTGTTGCGTTTTATTGAATGGGTATTTTATAGGGATATAATAAATATTTATTAGATTGTTTTTAGAACGTGATGCGCGTACGCCACTTGAGTACTTATTTTTGTAGGTGAACTGTTTTCAAGCGGTGGTTTCTTTACTAAATAAAGTAGTAAACGGAAATATGTTTTTAAACCTTTTTAATATGCTTGTATGATTTTTCCCAATACGTAATAATAATGTATAATGTTTTAAGGCATCGGTTGAGAGAGCCGACGGCGACGGCAAAGTTATCTGTGTCTACTAAACGTTTTTTTTAAGTTTTTTTTGTTAATTGTTAAGTTTAATATTCTAAAATAATTATTTTATATTTGTATCACATGAGTTTCTACTAACAGCGATAAAAAATACACCTACCAATCTACTTGATTTTCAAAAAAGGGTAAAGTTATCTCTCCTTTGAAGAAATAATTTCGAAAAACTTTTTCAACGCGCATATTTCGTTGTTTTAAGAGAAATATCATAATTATCTCTATAACAAACTCGGAGTCATGCAGGCGAGTTGTACAAAAGGAGTTTATTTTTAAGATCTGAGCACAAAGTGGCTCTCGTTGTACGAGTTGGAAATAATTAAATTTTTATTCACTCAAACTGTATTGAAGCTTTTTAAAAAGTTTTTGCGATGTTTCTTTTGTGAAGAGAAAAATGTTTCTGTAATTTATTGTTGGGTAGGTATAATGCATTACACGAATTAATAATTGCAATTTAGAAAAGAATATACCTACCTACTTAAAAGTAATAATCAATACAACATGATAAAAAATAAAATTACATTATTAAATTTTGTTGTAACTTTATTGTAATTTTTTACGACCAAATATTTTTTTATTTAATTACTGTGAGCAACTTTTGTATTTTATTTTAATCGCCTTTTTCCTAACTATGTTGGGGTCTGCTTTTAGTCTAACCAGATGCGGCAGAATACCAGTATTTTACACGGAGCGACTGCCATCAGACCTCCGCAACCCAATTACCAGACAATGCCAATATCCTAAAGTTAGACCGGTTGTCAAACTTTCAGGCTTCTGATTACACGTAACAACTGTTATAGGTATTCATATGACACCCGGGACCGACGGCTTAACGTGTTCTCCGAGGCACGGAGAAGCCTCGATGTGTAACGAACGGTCACCCATCCACGGACTGACCTAGGCCAGCGCAGCTTAACCTCGCAAATCGTATGATTTGTGCGGTTGTTATTTAGACGAAGACCTCCTCCATTTTATTTTAACAAAAAATATTTATATTTACGACTGTGTTTACGATTGTCTCCGCCATTTTATTTTCTACACTTGTAACGGCAGATCTATCATACTTCACATCATAAGTTTGAATAGAAATTATGAGAAAGTAAGGAAAAACATCATGACTGTCATGCTTTTTTAATGTTTCCTCATTTCTCTGTTACCTAGTTCTTTTTTCCTTATTACAAATTAATTAAGTTACAAATTAATTAGGTAACAATTCAGTTTTGTCGTCAAAATATTGAGGTACCATGCATGACCCATCGTTTATTTTTAAGCGATTATTATATTATTATATTAGCGATAAGACCGCCATTTGTACTGTTCTTAATAATGTGTACTCCTTCTGTTTTATTTCTTTTAGTGTACAATAAAGTATATCTATCTATCTATCTATCTATTATTTATTTTTAAAGAATAAAAGACTTAACAGACGTTGAAACATTACCTACTAATAATAAAACGGACGACAAAATAAATAAAAATTGTAAATATTTAACTAACATTTGCTGTCCGACTAAATAACAATTATAATTGCAAAATTTATAATTAATTTTCTGATTGTAGGTAATCAAAAGATTGCCATTAACAAAAAAATGTTTTACAAAAACATTAAATAGCTTCTTTCAGTTTATTTTAATATCATATTACTGCATTACGCCCTTAAAAATTTAATAAAATGGTAATAGTAATTCCTTTTAATTTTTTTTATTGGTTATACGCTTAGAAACAAAAGAAAAGTAATCTAGATTACTTTTTATATAAAAAGACTGATTAATTCACTCCTTTAAGAAAAAAAAGTAAAAAACAATGCATATTACTTATGAGCGCTAAACTGATATAAAAAAAAACATTTCTCACAAGCAAGAAAAACATATTTTAAAAGTGACCGCTAAATGCTAAAAGTTTTACTTCCCAACATTCGAAACTAAAGAAAAAAAGACCTAAATGTCACACTGACTTTTACCGCTTTGCACTTTGGTTTAGGTTACTTTCTCTAAGTAAAGACTTAAGTTAAACTAAGTAAACAAGTCTATATAAACTGTTACTTAAACTTTTACATACTGATCTAATTAAGTTGGATAGGTTGTCTGACGAATAATCACTTTAAAAATGTTATTACCTATGTTGTATAATATGTCATATTTAAGCAATAGTTTTTGAAATAAAAATGAAAATAAGTACAAAGTAAAGTAAAAATAGTATTTGACAGGAAACATATCTAAAGGTTTACTAGATTATGTAAAAAAAGCTCGTGAATAGTCTCTTGCGAATTTTCTATACATATTCTATCGTAAACTTTCACAAAACTTCGAGATTACATGAAACGTTAATTACAATGAATGGCAGTAATTTTTCCCATTTTATTTTAAAAGCAAATTCCATTAAGATACACAGGAATGTTACCGGAATCTATTGTTTATCTATTCGTTGAGCGGGTAATAAATCGGAAACTAGTTCGCGGAATTACGCAACAAGCTCTTAGCGGCCATTATAATAAAAATAAATACCTGCATTGAAATTTTATCGATTTGTATCCGAATCGATTCCTTAAACTCATCGCACAACTGTCAATCACTCACAAAACAAAATAAAAAAAAACAAAACAAAAAAAATCCAAACGTCACTTCGTTACGTCACATTTGTTTTTTTTAACAGGCAAAGGTATAAAGTGCATTCGGCCTAAAAAAACTTTTTTCGCGATTTTTTCAACGCGAAATATGTGTGTTTACGTCAACATGTATTTTTCAAATGTAAGTGTGCAGCAAAAAAATGGTTGTGCTCGGCTCGGGCCGTGGGCGTTCTGTTATAAGTACTATAGTTATAGTAGGCACGGCATGGCATCGTAATGCACTTATGTGTACTTGCTAACTTTTTTATTATAGTCTGTTATATCCGCGCGGTTCCTTAGTTTGAGGCTCGGTGCAAGTGGAACACTTCTTGGTCCTTTTGTTATTACGTAATCATGTACGCTGTATTATTTTTTATTATTATTTGATGTTCTTTACGGTTTATTTTTTAAAGGTTGTCACAATGTTTAGTGCAACTGAAGAAAACTCTACCGCTCTTATCTTGTTAACAATAATTACCTATTTATAAGTATGTCAGTAATACAGATTGTACATAATAGTAGCAACTCGGCCATCGCTTTCGAAAATAGCAATTACCATTCGCATTCCATGGCATATTTTATTTTAGTTCTCATTATTATGCTTGAAAATCTTTACCGTTTATTATTATTGCTAATTCAAAAGACAAGGAAACACTTTAATGTTTTTGCTAAACATCATACCTCTTTCATATAAATACGGGAAGGCAAGGTGTCGTTCATGAAACTTATTGCTCAAAATTTAAAATTGCCATTGCTAATTGCTTGATTGAGAAGGAAAAGCAACTGCTTCGCTGATCTTTCCTACTTAAAATTTAGCCTATATTTTTTTTTTGCAAAGTATCAAGATTTTTACACGATAGGCAACGATAGTATGCAACTTAGACGGAATGAGTAGTTTTTATCGCCTCACATACTTGCATGCCATCAATATTTCTACTATATTCGTTTTAGCATATTGTTGACAACTAGTTCAATTATTTTTTCATGACACTAGTTCTTTTTTTGTAAATGAAAGATAGATATAACGCCTGAAATTGCCACATGCCTCTAGGATGTAGATTTGTATTTTTTTAATCTTTTGTTTCCTTATTATTTATGATTAGCCTAACGCTGTTTAGTATCGGTAACCGCCAGGTTTTAGAGCACTAAATTTAAATTTTATCTTACTAAATTTTATATGTACCTACAATACGTTCTTAAGTTTCATTGCAAAAGTATCAAGACTATAACATCGCACTAAGTGATAGTGTGTGAGAGAGAGGGAATGTCTGCAGTTTTTCATTGCGCGTTGTACGGCGAAGTTTTTTGCCAGATTCGTTTTTATATCTTGCCTTATTCGACGTTTTCTTGTAGGAAATATTTACTTTTTGTACTATCTCGGGGCCTTGCCGGTGGTCTTGATTGCGACCTGTTTTCTGCTTTTTTTATTGCGATTATTATTTTCTAAGTTTTTAGTTTGTTGATTTTAGAATTAGAACTGCATGTTGTGGGATATTCTTCTAGGCTTATGACCGATTCCTATGAATTACCAAGCATTATTGGATGAAACAACGTCGCTCCCGCTGTCTGTACGCTTAGATCTTTTAAACTACGCAACGGATTTTAATGCAATTTTCAGCAATAGATAGAATGATTCAAGAGGAAGGTTTATATGCCCCACATTAGTATCTACATTGAAAGAAAGAAATTTATTTGGCACGAAAGCAGTCGTCAGACACACAGACAAAAAAATCATAAGAGACAAAACAAAAGAAAAACTAAACAAATAATAAAGTATTTGTGTGTCTAGCGGCTGCGCCAAATAGCACATTACACATTGCACCCGTGAGAAGCCGGGGCGGGTCGCTAGTTGATTATAGTTGAGACTCTTGTATCTTTACCAAAAATGAAGCAAAAGACCCATTGCTTTACATATTAGACCCTACCATACGTAGCTATCTATACTAATATTATAAAACTGAAGAGTTTGTTTGTTTGTTTGAACGCGCTAATCTCAGGAACTACTGGTTGGAATTGAAAAATATTTTTGTCTTGGATAGTCCATTTATCGAGGAAGATTATAGGCTATATAAGGTCCAACCAAAATACCTGGACAAACTTTTACACAGTGTTCAGTTCGTGTACCTGAACATATCTAAGCAAAAAAAAACGAGATCCAAGTGTTTTTTTTTTGTAACCAAAAATTATTTTTCAAATTTAATTTTACTTTTTTTTATTTTTTTTTACATTTCTCACTTCGCTGTTTATGTAAAACACGGCACGGAATTAGCGCGCGCCCCGATGGCGGTCGATGCATAAAAAATGAATGAGTTTATTCTTAAAGAGTACAGGCAATTTCAAACGTAATTATTTTTTGGTTAGAAAAAAAACACTTGGATCTCGTTTTTTTTTGCATAGATGTGTTTATTTAAACGTATTGAACACTGTGTAAAAGTTTGTCCAGGTATTTTGGTTAGACCTTATATAACATCACGCTTCGACCAATAGGAGCGGAGCATAAATTAAAAATGTTGCAAAAACGGGAAAAATGTCCACCCGTGCGAAGCCAGGACAGGCCGCTAGTCACAGATAAAATTAGCCTACGAGTCTATTCATATGCCCAGTTTGGCAATAAAAATGCTACCATTGGTGAGCAAAATGATTCGTTTTTAGCCATAGGAACCGGGCATTAGAGATTGAGGTTTTGTTCCTAACTAGGGGCGTATATCTGCCTCTCAAGAAGCGGTCAAAGAAGATGCGGTAATCCTCAAACTTGGCAGATAGATTGGTGATGGTTCTGTGTTGTCATGAGAAGACAGAAAGAGGTTACTGGGGATCCTTTAAACATCCCTTAGTCACTTTACGACACCCACGGCTGGAGTGAGGGGGGGGGGGATTCTCGAACGTCACGGTAATAATAATATCTATACAGGGTGTAGACGAAATCATGTAATTCCTTCAAACTTCGTGATGTACTGCTGACATAGATTAACCCTGCACGGGAAACCTATGGATTAAATTTGTAAAAAAATACAAGTAGTAAATGTGTGAGTTAAATGACCGTGCGGCGAGCGATAGCCGCGCAATTCGCTCGGGGCGCTAAAATGCCTCACGTTAAGAACACATGTTTAGGTACTTCTTGTAATATTTTTTGTTGAATCCAAAAGTATCCCATTCAGGGTAAATCTATGTCAGCAGTACATCACGAGGTTTGAAGGAATTACATGATTTCGCTTACACCCTGTAGGTATATACTACAGATATAATATAACATAACATCACGCCTGTATTCCCCGTCGGATTGGGCAGAGGTGTATGGTAATACCCTTATTTCGCCGTTAGATTTAAGTCCCATGTAATGTAATAGAGGGCGAGCCTATGCCATCAACTGGGCACAAATCCGGGCTGCTACTAAGGAATTCCATGCGGAAAAACCCAATAACACTTTGCCCGACTTGAGGATTGAACCCAGGACCTCACGATCAGCAGTCGCGATTGCCAACAGTAGACCAACGAGGCAGTTTGATGTAATATCTTCTTCGTCCTGCCCTTATCCCACACTAGGTGGGGTCGGCACAACATGTATTTCATAAATCCATGTTGTTAGAGGTTTTGGCTTATTGTTTTATGACCGGCCGCCTGCCTGACATCAACCCTCCTTGGGAATGCAGTTTGATGTAATATGATTTGTTTAAAGTCTGGATGATTGTGCATCATCACATTAAATACAATTCAATGTGTGCGCCCACGCAGCGGAGAATCGTGTAGGGATATAAAGTGCGTAGTTAGTGATGTAACAACTTTATTTCTTTAGCGGTTGACTTTCGGTTTACTGAAGAAACGACGGATTTGTTTGACTTATATTTGTATGGTGTTCTATCTAGCCTTTTTTCAACTACGTTGAGGTCAGTTTCCAGCGTAACTACTTAAATGCGGATGAATACCATTATTTTACACGGAGCGACTGCCCAGTTACAGAGCAATGCCGATATCCTAAGGTTAACCCGGTTGTCAGATTTCGGGCTTCTGACTTTCCGTAACGACTGTCCTAGGTATTCGTATGACACCCGGGACCGACTGTTTCACATAATCTCCGAGGTGCGGAAGTGTCTCGATGTGTAACGAACGGTTACCCATCCACAGACTGACCGCAGCAAGCGCAGCTTATCCTTTATGACTTGTATTTGAATAAGCTCTTGTAATTCTTGGAGTTAAAATGTGAAAATAAATCTACAGTAATTTTTGTTTCCACAAATGATTAAGGAAATCTAGTTTAGCTTTCAGCTTTGTTTTCAGACAAGGTAAATGGCCCTACCCAAAATATCTGAAGAACCAGTAGGTAATAAGAAATTGTATACAATATGTAAAATAAACCTGTCGGATTCGAAAAGGGCACAAAAGTACCTAAGTACCGCAATAACATTACTAAAAATAAATAAAAAAACACATTATTAATGAACTTTAAAAATTTTACTGTTATTTAAAATGTACGTTTTAAGTACACAAATAATCACTTTTTAACAAAAATATAACCGACCTCAAATTGTCTATCTCCGAAGTTCTTCATCATATCTTCACCAAATTTGAATGGGACCACTTCGAAAGAATTCTCTTTCAAACAAAAAAAGAATCATTAAAATCGGTTCACAATTAGCAAAGATATCGCGGAACAAACATACAAAAAAAAACCTCCTTTATTGAAAGTCGGTTAATTACCGCAATTTCCTTAAAACACACGTTCAAAGGCACCGTCGCCAACTAGGTGTTGTCAAATTTTGAGAATTTGCAAAATTTTATTTAAATTGGGGTAATTTGGGTACTAAAAACGTGCATTTTAAATAACAATACCTAACATTTTCATATTTATTAATAATGTTTTTTTATTTCTTTTTAGTAATGTTATTGAGATACTTTAGTGCCCCTTTCAGATCGGACAGGTTTTTTTTAGATAAATTGTATATGAACCTACTTAATAATAACTCCGGACCCAGGTTGGTCGAAGCAAGGAAAACCTGCTCAGGCGGAGATACATGGAATCGTCTGATTCCAGCTTGGAGTGTAAATGTGATGTTGTTCCACAAACGATGGGACACTTGACATCGTGTCCTGTGTAACAGCAGTGATAACCTAGTAATGTGACCGTTGGACTACCAAGTCATAGGTCTCGAGTTCGAAATCAAGGCACGCTGACGGTTAGACCGGCAGTCAGTATTCGTTTGACACCCGGGACCGACTGTTTCACATGCTCTCTGAGGCACGGAGGGGTTTCGATGTGTAACGAACGGTCACCCATCCACAGACTGACCACAGCAAGAGCAGCTTAGACGGGCTCTGACTTTTCGGATTTATGTGCGTATTGTATAATTATCATATGCTTAAAAACGGTGAAGGATAACATCGTGAGGAGACCTGAGAGACATTTCTCGACGGCATGTGAAGCCAACTCAGAGGCCCATGGGCGACACAAACTCTGACACTAAGTTAGTCACTAACCATACAAAAAGAAGAAGAAGATGCCATGTGTGCCCTGATACTTGCACGTTATAGGAACTAATGGCCGCTACTGATAATGCTAAACTCTTAGCTAAGTTCTGGGCTGACTCAATTTATATTGCCATCGACATGCTAAAAAGAAGTTATAAGAATTCGGTTGATGCTTTAATTGAGTCGAGCGCACATTTAGAACGACAATGAATAAAGAGTTGCACTCATATTCTAAGACGTTCCTCCAAAACTTACTCGACTCGACTCACTACCATTGGTAGTTATAGTTGAATAAACGTCCTCAACTAGAGATTTTTCCTCAGTCGAGGTAAGGAATCATCTGTCAAACTCAAGGTACCTCGGAACCTACCTTAAGGAAGGAAGTGTCAAAGTTCGTATGTAATAAAAATGAATTTTGAAGACTTTATCGAATATGCTTACGATAATCCTTACAATTATTTATCGTGGCGTTATTTGCGCGATGCAGATAATTCAGATTATGACGTAATGACTCCGTCGAGGAATCTCAAAGTTCACTCGAAATTGCGACTAAGAATACAATTTTGAAGGTGTCTTCAAGGCCGTCCTGAGTCGAGTATGAGTCGAGTAAGTTTTGGAGGAACGTCTTAGAATATGGGTGATAGTATCAGCAATATTGTTATTTTGCTACACCGGATATTGTCGATTAAAACCAAACTATACTACAGACATGCAATGGCTATTCAATAATTCAAAGTATGACAAAAGTCTTATAATTTTTATGACAAATATTGTCAACATTACGGGTAATTAGTAACAAAACAGCGTAAAATGAGATAATAACAAGTTTTGCATATCCTCGCTCCTTCACTATGAGTTGCAAAAAAAAAGTCAAGACAAATTCGAAAAAAAAGTTCAATGGTTCCTTACAAATTGTTTGGAAAGTGATCATGTTATTTTTTTATTTTTTTTCTATTCGATTGCTTGTAGGTGGTCTTGCGGACCGTTTCTACGCAACCGGACAGTTATTGGCGAGACCTGAAGGGTCTCCAACCAATGTGTTCATGTTTCACAGTTATACAGTATATATTGACGTCATCAATTATAATTATGCACAAGAAATAATGCAGGAAGAATGTTTAATGTTTTTTCCTTTAGTTGTTTATTAATAAAACTAATTCTGAGTCAGGAGAGAGTAATAAGAAACAGTCTAACGTCAGTTGCTACAAAACAAATTATGTAGGTTACATCATAATAGCTTGCAGCTTGAAAGAAATACGTTTATAATTTGGTAAAGGGCAATAGGTACTCATGCACTCAATGTACTTTTAGATAGATACTATGCAAATGACAGTACACGCAAGGATATAAATATTTCCTCGTTCTGCCTAGCCTTTTTCTAACTATGTTGGGGCATCTTCCAGTCTAACCACATGCGACTGAATACCAGTATTTTACACGGAGCGACTGCCATCAGACCTCCGCAACCCAGTTACTGGGTAATGCCGATATCCTAAGGTTAGACCGGTTGTCAAACTTTCGGGCTTCTGACTTCCCGTAACGATTATCGTAGGTATTCGTTTGACACCCGGGGCCGACTGTTTTGCATGCTCTTCGAGGCACGGAGGAGTCTCGATGTGTAATCCACGGATTGACCGCGGCAAGCGCATCTTAACTTTTCAAATCGTATGATCCGCGCGGTTTTTAATTAGTCACAGGATATCGGCATTGCCCAGTAACTAGGTTGCGGAGGTCTGATGGCAGTCGCTCCGTTTAAAGTACCGGTGTTCAGCCGCATCTGGTTAGACTGGAAGCTGACCCCAACATAGTTGGGAAAAGGCTAGGTAGAACGATGTTGTAATGTGTGCACGTATGTTTCATTGCACGTTAGGATACTGCACGTAGGTAGTCATATCAATACTAATCTATACTAATATATAAAGCTGAAGAGTTTGTTGTTTGTTTGTTTGAACGCGCTAATCTCAGGAACTACAGGTTGGAATTGAAAAAAATGTTTGTGTTGGTTAGTTCATTTATCGAGGAAGGCTATAGGCTATATAACATCACGCTACGACCAATAGAAGCGGAGCATAAATGAAATATGTTGTAAAAACGGGAAAAATGTCCACCCGTGCGTAGCCGGGATGGGCCGTTAGTGTAAAATAAAGAAAAGGAACACAATTTCAAAATCCTTATTTGATAAGTTTAACACCGTTTAAGTGCAGTTACTGCGCAACCCTAAAAAAGTGTCCCCTAGGTACCTAGGTTACTTAGAACCCATCCAACCGATGAATGTCACAAATGGGGGGTTTGGTAATGATCACTTGTGGACTGTCGTGCGATTATTGTCAATTTAACTGTCGGTAAGTCCTCGCTTATTACGGAACCGGTAGTCAGTTGTCGTTGCATTGTAATGCTAAATTAGATTGTTGTTTTTTTAATTAATTTAGATAGTATTTTTTAATTACAGACGTATTTTTAACGAAGAATTAGTTATAAGATTTTAGTTGAGAATGCGGAAAATGGCAGCTTAGCAGAAGTAAGTGCCAAGCTCGTAATTTTAACCAGAATGGATAGATACGTCGAAATTCCTACAATTAATACTTACATAAAGCTTAACTGATTAACTTTTAGTTTTAAGGAAAAGTGCTGAGGGTATATAGTATCGCAGCATATCGTAAATATATTACAAGATTCTCTATATTTTTCGATTCACATCGAAGGGATCTCAAAATTCACGCTACGCAAAAAATATCTCATATACAACGATTAAACAAAAAAAACCATTAGACATACATAAACTCCGCTTTTTTCCCATGGGGGTAGGCTGAAACTACAGATCGTCACATGCTACGATCCTTACATACTCCTACCGCTTCGTCTACGTTCATACATCTTGTCATACACGCGCCGGGTTATATTATGGGTCAAAGAACACTTCAAAATAATGTAGCCAATAGTAAATTATCAAAAATGGTAATATAATTTTCGTAAAAGCTACAACTAATTTCAAAAAGCAAAATATATACAACGAAAAGCCAGCTTGACTGCCTTATTGGTTTAGTGGTCACAAGCGCGACTATCGAGCATGGGGTCCTGGGTTCAATCCCCAGGTCGGTTAAAATTTCGTTGGGTTTTTCCATTCCATTAAGAATTTCTCAGTAGCAACCCGGAGTCTGGATTTGTGCCCGGTTAATGGCAATAGGCATAACTGGCAAAACGAGGGTGTAATAAAAACACCTCTGCCAAACCCTTCAGGTAATACAAGGCGTGATGTTATGTTATAAAAAGCTAAGTTATACACCTGTATCCCTGCCTACCTCCTTAAAGTAAGGAGTAAACAAAAAAAACTTCAGAGGCAAAGCGAATAAGCTAAGAACCATTTGAGTCAAGAACAGAGAATGGTGTTCGTTAGTATCTTTTAATTCCAGCTAATTTTTATCTTCCAACGGTGACTCCTTTTTTACTGTATAGCACGAGCCATTAGCTCCAATCTAGTTGGACCGAATGATCTTGATACTTTGAAGCCGTTTTTTGTGATATTTTTTTAGAATATAATCTTTTTTTTTATAATTTATGTTACAATATTCCCAAGGAGGGTTGATGTCAGGCAGGCGGCCGGTCATAAAACAATAAGCCAAAACCTCTAATAAAATGGATTTATGAAATACATGTTGTGCCGACCCCACCTAGTGTGGGATAAGGGCAGGAAGAAGAAGGTGTTACAATAGATGTATGCGGAGCGAAGAAAGTCATGTTACTAGAAGAGTGTTAAATATGAATGTGGATAGATATACAAATAGAGGTAGACCAAAGAAAAGATGGATGGGTTGTGTGAAGGATGACATGGGTAAGAACTAAGAAAGGAGTGAGTAGTGAGATGACGGCTGATAGAGGAGAGTGGAAGAGGAATACGTTTTGTGCCGACCACACCTAGTGCGGGATAAGGGCAGGGAGATGATGATGATTTATGTTGCGAGGTTAAGCTGCGCTTGCCGCAGTCAGTCTGTCGATAGGTGACGGTTCGTTACACATCAAGACCCGTACGTGCCTCGGAGAGCACGTTAAACAGTCGGTCCCGGTTGTTATACGAATACCTATAGCGGTCGTTATGGGTTGTCAAATGCCTGTAGGTCTGACAACTGGTCTAACCTTAGGATAATATCAGCATTGCCCAGTTACTGGGTCGTGGAGGTCTGATAGCAGTCGCTCCGTGTAAATTATTTGTAACATAACATAACATCACGCCTGTATTCCTCGAAGGGTTGGGCAGAGGTGTACAGTAACACCTTAATTTCGCCGTCATGTTTAGGTCCCATGTAATAAGGGGCGAGCCTATTGCCATCAACAGGGCACAGATCCAAACTCCAGGCTGCTACTGAGGAATTCCACACGTAAAAACCCAATAACACTTTGGCCAACTTGGGGATCGAAATTAGGATATCACGATCAGCAATGGCGCTTGCCACCACTAGACCAACAAGGTAGTTAAAATGCTAAAAGTTGCTTGGATTTTCTCACCTATAGCTATTTAAATAACCTCTTGTGACATGATAATTATGAACATGAAAGTCCTTGCTAGTTGCTATTTGACTATGTTAATTAGAAATCACAAAACATGTAAAAGTGTGACATGAAGCGGCCAATATTAAGAGTACTTGTCAGATTTCTTGCCTCGTTGGTCTAGTGGTGGTAAGCGCCACTGCTGATCGTGAGGTCCTGGGTTCGATCCCCAGGTCGGGCAAACTGTTATTGGGTTTTTCCGTATGGAATTCCTCAGTAGCAGCCCGGAGTTTTAATTTGTGCCTTGTTGACGGCAATAGGCTCGCCCCTATTACATTGGACTTAAATATAATGGCAAAATGAGGGTGTTACTATACACCTCTATCCAACCCTTCGGGGAATACAGGCGTGATGTTATATATGTTATGTGAAACGGCTAATATTAAGAGTACTTATCAGTTTTGTAAGTAAACATAAAATACCTTCTGTTTTTAGTTTGCATCACTTATTGCTGATTCCTATAATTTACTATAAATGCCTCATAGCCTTGCTAGTAGACCCTCCCATATGGAAGTAGCTATCACTGGTAGAATTAGCTTAAAAATCTATTTACATGCCCGAATTGGCAATAAAAAATACTACCATTGGTAAGTATAACGATTCGTTTTTGTTTATAGGCACCGGGCATAAATTGGCATGGAAATTATATCTACTTGAATTATATCAGTAAGAGCGTAGTTCCAGTAATTTTATTATTTATTTATTATGGCGCTAGACTTAGTTCCTTATTTAGAAATAACAAGTTTAATGTTGTTTTATAATACTTTTAAACGCATTGCAGTATATTTTTATTAGGTTCTATGAACTAATTAAAATACCTGTCTTGTTCTCTTTTATTTATTTACACAAGAAACAATGTAGGTACTTTAATTACGTATTTATGTTTAGTAAGGCAATTAATGCAATTATAATGTAACTTCAAGTAATATTAACTCATGAACACTCTTTTACAAATAATGTGTCGATTGACTAAGAGTTATGTGTATGTTAAGTATTTAACTAGAAACTTTAACCGAAGATTATAATATTTATTTTAACCATATTTTCAGCCATTATTATTAATTAAAAATTAGAATAATTTAATTTCTTTAATCGCATTTTATGCTACGAATAATTTCTATTCCTATTTTAAAAGATGACAACTTTTTTCTTAGCAAGTATCAAAATTGTGTCGTCCTTCATCCGTACTGAAGAAATCTAATTTTTGCCGAGTTTTTCTCTTATTCCGGCGGCCCCAGGGGGCGGTGTTTTCCCGCCAATTTGTGTGTGCTTGTGAAAATTTAACCGTTGTCATGTCGCACCGTTTCACTTCATGTTAATGAAGTGTTATTTGTGCTCGTCTCCTGTTTGGTTTTTATGTTTTCCTATTTTTAATTAATATTTTTTATTTATTTTTTAGTTAATAATTATTAAAAAAGAAATACAAAAAAATGTTCTCGTATTAAAAAGGTTTTAGTTGCTCCGTGAGTATTTTTAAATTAACTTATCTGAAAACTAAAACTTAAAACAACTTTTAAAACTAAAAAGAATGAAAGCAAGACAAAAAATGTTTTAAATTTTAAGTAACATCTACATTAACGACTATATTAAAAAGTGATCGAAAATAAAATATTCATAGCCGAAAAACGGGCAGGTGTCGTTTCGCCACAAAAAACCGTGTTTTTACGACCACTAAGAAACTTTTCTAATAATGTCTCGAGTTAAGAGTGTCCTGCCGCTAATTGCGAAATAAATTTTCAAGTTTTAACCAAAAAACTCTTTCTCATGAGTTACGGGCGAAGGAAAAAAAGATTATGGCTAGCGGTGAAAGAAAAATGTTCGTGGGACGACCGGGTCGTATTCATAGTCGTTACCTACATACGCTTACGACCTTTAATGAAAATTCAAAATAAATACAAGTATTCTATTAAAACTAGTGGACACTGATTTTGATAAGGTTTAAAGATTAATAAAATAAATTGCACTGAGATTTAACAAGTAGCCAATAGCCTGAATCGAATCTAACCATACTTGTCTTACTTTGTTTGATGTGAGGTGAGTTTGACATGTGTATTAGTAACTCTTGTATAGAATTAATGAGAATGTCTGCAAGTTTGTTACCTATAAGCTTAACAAGCTGTTATTATTAATAGTAATTCCTATTATATTAAAACAGTTACACATTCGTTTAATGACACTAGAATTTCAAACAACTTAATTATTATTGTTTCATGTCAATTATATAATAGTATTTACAAGAAATCATTAATAAAAAGCCGAGGTAATATATTTTTGGTTACATAACTTAAGTAGGAAAACCGTTTATTTTGCGAATGAAAGCCAGGAGTGACAGCTAATTTCTTATACATCAGGAAGTCAGGAACCAAATATGCGTATAACTGAGGCTTTTTAGTCAATGTTTTATTTTATAGTAGTGTAAATCAATCGTTGTGAGGCATTTACCGTGCCATAAATAATTACCCTTTTACTTATTAGATTTTAATTAAAGTACTAAGTTACCCGTGGAATAGCAGTTACGCTCTTTATTATGAAACAACAAAAAATAAACTGGAGGTTCTTCTCAAACAATAAAATATTGCTTGGATTAGTCTTATATAACAGCTTATATTGTGGGTCCAATAAAGTAAAAAGCATTTAAAAATTGATTTGAAGTCCGCCACATACTATAAAAAATAAAGTGGTAAATAATTAAATTCATAATTAATATTTTTATCTTTTGATAACTTAGCTACAAAATTAGGAATTTGCAGAAATAAAATACACAAGAAATGAAAAAAAAAACACGTCACGCTATGAATACCGCAAGAACGGGTTGAAGAAAATTATGAGAGATAGGAGAAAAGTGGTAAAAATTACCAAACGGGATAGGACGATAGCGGCACTTGACGTCATTTTAAACGTTATTGTTTGTTGCGTCACGTTTTCATAAATGGGTTGGGGAGTATATTGTAAACTGTACGACACAATAATCGGTTATTTGGAGTAGAAATTAAAATGATTTTTAGTTTTAATTTGGAATGTTTTAGTTAATGTGTAAATAAAAAATGTAACGTAACCGTTACACCAAGTACAAAAGTACTAAAAAGCAAAAAAAAATTGCTCGTTGTTTAAACTAAGTTAGACCAATTTATTCGAAATAAAATGCATCTTTACAATGCCCCGTAAAAGAATAGGAAGAAAAAAATATACAATCAAAATTGTATCTCCCTTTATAGGACTAACGAACAAGTTTCACTCATAACAGTCTTAGTAAACCTAACTGCTAGACTATTCCTAGACCGATAGTACTAGTAAATTTAATATAACCGTGGAAAATTCACTAACATTATGGTTTCGTGGAAAAATCGATGTCATACTAAATTATTTAGCTAGTTCCAATAATGAGGAAATGAAAATATAGCTTATTAAGCTGCATAATAAATCTACGTAATGAAATAAATTAGATAGATAAATGTACCTAGTGCTTTTTATTTTATGATTCACAACAGCGCTGCAGCGTAAGTGTCTCAAGATAGATTTGTCGCTACTTCATTGAATGAAGTCCGTAAACGTCCACTGCTGGACGACCACAGCAGTAGCCTATTGACCACTTGAATGTACGGTCATTGGGAGAGAATACTGTCACGTTATTATGTTGTGTATTCACGGGGGAATAAGGGAATAATGCCATCACAACCATGTTTATTAAATGGAATAATGATCGCAGTATCAATAGTAATATTAATATAGATCCTGTTAACCATCCATCAAAAGTCGTCATATTCGACTGTTACGACACTTTATATAAAAAATATTAAAATCATCTTTTATCCTTGTAACTTTATACTAAAAGTAAAAATAAAAATAAACTAAAATTAAAAAATATTTTTTACCGTTGCATTAAAAGGTTACATCACCAGACATACTTCATTTCCAATTCAAAGGCGTAAAACATTACACCTAATAAGATTTTATCGATTTACTTTATAAAAAGTCTTAGGAGACTATCAAGAGGATCCTTCCAAACCTATTAACTTTAAAAGCTGGCTGGTCATTAGACTGCTTTTTTTAAACGGTCTCCCGTCGTACAATTTTTCCACCTCCCCCCTTAGAACACTTTTCATAATTACCGCTCCCTACTCCCCCTTGTTACAAGATGTTACAGTTAGAATCGTTTTAAAAAAAACAATTTCATTATCTTTGCTTCTGTGATTTTAAAACGTTCGTGAATTCTGTTTTTATTTTTTAAATGTTGAAATGGTTTTGGGAATAAAAGAAATGCTATTTTTAGGAATAAACTTAAAAAGATTACATATTGAAAGTGAACTTCGGTAGGCTAAGTTGAGTTAGTTGATTGAATAGATTGGGAATCTATGTCCAGCAGTGGACTGCTATAGGCCGTGGGCATATAACACTAAGCCAATTTCTAGAGAATTTAAAACCAATATAATTTCTCAGCATAGTTATTATTAAAATAGAATACCTCAGAATCGGTATAAGCCGGTCAAAGGGAAGACATTGTCAGAACAGTTACGGGATAATAATTATGATGAAAACGGTACCTACAGCGTTATGTTATCACACGTCTTTAGGCGGCGCCGTTGCGTCTACTAACCTACTCGGGTTACAAGAATAGGCATATATTTCTGTTCATCCTTTGTAAATCTTTATCTAATGGATAAAGATTTATAATGAAAAACAAACTTCATTCGTTAACTGTCTTATTTCGTACAAAAAATATCAAAAAACACAAAATATATCACCAAACACATTCATTCTTTTTCAGAGTCCAATAAATAAGCCGACTGTATTCAAACTTGAAAAATAAAGCCAAGTTCTAAACAAAAACTCAAACACTCAACATACATCATTAAAACATTTTAAAAACAATATTTATACTTAAAGGGGCCGCGGAACAAAAACTAAGACAACTTAACCGAATTGATTTATACGAAAAACGTACCAACAAAAGTACAGTCGGAAAGAAAAGCAAAAAAACTTAAACACATGTCGCAGTACGACGGCGAACGTCAAAATCGTCTCAATTTTGAACCAAAAACAATTGCGATTTGAATTTTAAATTCGTTCGGTCATTTTCGGTGGATTTTTTCGGAAAGGAGCACTATAATAAATCTAGAGGCAATAACGATAAATTCATTGCGAATCGACATGCAAATGTTGAAGGATTTTTTTCGACAATGTGTATCGTACTTTTGTTTTGTGAGTCGAAAGCTGTGGAGTCGTTGAATTGTTTTTGGCGTTTTGCTTTTGATTGTACTTTTTGGTGAAGCGACAAATATTTGTGTGAAGGGTTCTATACGTTAACTTAAGTAATGTGTTTATCTTTAACGCCTTAGAATTAAACGAAAATAGAGCCCGTTGGTGTCTTGTTATTCAAATAACACTAATAAAATTATCGTGTTCGAAGGCCAGGTAAGGTATCTGACTGATCAAGGATGTTTGAAATCTATATACGTCCATTAAATTATTATTGTTCACTATTTGAGCATGAGCTTTACTGGAGCCATTACAAGGAGCGATATCGTTGATATTGTGGATATCATATTAACTACCGCTTCGAGCAAGTTCAATTGTGGTGTATTTTATCAGTAAATATATTTTTTTCTGTATATTTTGTCATAATTTAATAAGAACATCGCATAAATCATATTGTTGTAAAAATATTTTACTACCTAACTTTTTTTTTTAATATTAAGCGTCTTGTTTCTTTTGACAAAAAACTCTAGAACATCGTCTCCGCAGTTTTCGTCGGCGCCGCCCACAAAAGATCAAGTACCCGACCGCGTACAAAGAGTGCAGTTTTTATTTTGCCCGAGTACACTTTTCCGTTCCGTCCGACGTGGCGGCCTCTTTATTTTTTTCGAGCACCTGTGCTTTTTTGCATTATTTACTTGACTGTACTTTTTTAAAATGCATGTTGCCATGTTTTTGTAAGAGTTTTACGTAAAAAAAAGTTTTTTTTTTTGTAAGTTACGAGTAGTATTTTTTCGAATAAGTATGCCTTCTTCAGTTAATTTATTGTATTTTTTGTATAAGAAAGGCTGGGGCCCCTAATTTTGTCGGTTGTTCAATTCTATGCTCATCAGTTTCTAAGTGAATTCAAACAAAGTATTAGCTACTAATTTTAGTTTGTAATTTTAATCTATGCGTCAATTATTTTATACCTGTAATGTTACGGCATTTCATATACTTAAAATTTCTTGCATTAATTGCACAGGAGGGTTCCTGTGCAATTAATGCAAGAAATTTTAAGTATACAGTAGTGGGTACTACTGTATCACTGCCAAATACCGTCCAAAACACAAAGAATAAAATCTAGTAAGTCCGCAACCCATTATTTAATCCGATATCTCAATACCTTTAAAATTACAACAATAAAATGCAGATGCATAACACATCCCGTAACAAGTACTTCCTGACTTATCATACGCCACCTTGTACGCAGATGGTAACAGAATTTAAAAAAAGAAAAAACAAAATGGCGCTCGAATCTCGATTAAATAAATTGTTAACACGCCCGCGGCGTTTTATCGCAAGATTTTTTATCTTGGCCGATTCTATGTGAAACACTTCCTCGGTAATGAATATGCAACATTTAGATCGAGCCTAGATTCTTTATAGTTCCTGTTATATAAAAAAACAACGCCCTACGCCACCCACTGCTTAGATCAACGATAAAACACTTTAGTACTAGATAAAGCTATATTTATTGAGGGAGTCTTACGCTAGTGGGAATTTTATAAAAATTAAAACTCACCTTATAGTGTTAAAATAATAGCTATTGGTAAGGTAACCAATACCCAGTTTATTTGGGGAAGCGATTTAGCGACTGTGTATGACGAGCTTTATTTCAATAATAATAAAAAAACTAACATGCGATTAATATTTTAAATAACAAGAAAACTTTTAAATCAATTCAATTTATATTAACAAAATAAATATTAAATCACAATTTATTCTAATTTTGATATTCAATATTCTAAATATGAAAAATATAAAACATAAAACAATCACAATTGATTTTAAAATTGGAATGCAACATCAATCCTGGAATTTAGAACTAAAATTGAAATGATCACATACACAGTCGCCGCTACGCACCCCCTACTCTTGGAAGATAACAATACACATTGAAACAGATGCCAACTCACTCGCTGAAGTGTCGACCAGCACTCCTCGAGGGTTCTCTCACTGATGCTCTGCCCTGACCGCGCTTGTTGCTGTTGAAAAATTAGTGGAATTAGGATACGTTTTCGGAAAATTATCATCTAGTATGTGATACCCTTGGTAATGTTTTCATTGCTTTGTGTGCTTAAATGTTTCTTATATTTCAAACAGAATATCAATATTTTGACATTTTTGATAAGGATTACTTCAACTTTGAAAAATATGAAATGTCTATTAAAATTACAAAGGGTTCCAGACACTATAAGTATTAATGATTTTAATTAGTTAATAAAAATTTAAAACATAATTTAACTGTATAACTGAAATAGTCTGTTCCTAACTGAGCAAGAATAGAAAAAAAAGGTTGGTTAATTCAATATTTATAAAGGTTATTAATAATAGCGAGCTCCATCACTTTTATGAAATAAAGACAAAGTAACAATAAAATTAAGTATCGGTGTACTTAATAATGTAAAACTAAATGGAAATAAAACAGAAAAATGAAACTCACTATTGAGAAAACAGCACTATGAAAACTCATTCAGGTGAATTATATTTTAAAACAAAAACTATCTACTTGAATAAGTAAAGGTACGCTCCATAAAATTGGACGCGTTTCTATTATTAAGCTCTCATTAAATTAATATTCACGTTTTGCAATTTTAAAACATTATTTGATATTTTAATTTGATACACTTTTTTATTTTAGTTTCAATCTAAAATTATAAATAATACAATTATTTGAGTTTCCATAGCAGACTATCTACAGAAGATGGAAAGAAAGAAAAATAATAATTACATCGATATTGAGGCTATTCAGGACATTTACCAGAGCGAAGGGTAACATCGCGTTGCGATCGCCCATCGGCGTTTCTCCGGTCGGTGACTGCTGCTGAGGCTGCATGCGCAAAAAAACCATGTTATTTTTTTATTGCATGAAAAGTATTAGCAAGTTCTTCATTTCAATATTTGAAAAATAGAACATCATTACAAGTATATTGGTTAGCAAAAAAAAGAATATGATATTCCATTCCCGAATTTTAAATTAAGAATTAAAATGTTATGATTGTAATTTCGTAAATAAAAAAATAAATTATAGATTTTGTAATTCGGAAATGCAATGCCAGGGATGATTTGATGCATCAGAATGTTAAGAACTTTTTAGTACCAGATGTTAAGGATTTTAAGATGATAATTATGATAACATTAAATTGATGGAACCATGATGATTTAACAACTGTTATTACCCAATATAAAGCAACATAGCAATGTTTTAATCCAAGCAATTTGAAAGTTAGAGAATCCCATAATTTAAATTAGTAAAAACAAAAATAACTTACCCAAACTAGGGTTGTAACCAAAATCTACACAACACTTCGTGCACATGCTGTTAACCAATGGTTAAAAACGAAAATTTAATAAAATAAGACGCTACAACACCGTTAAAGTTCAAAGCTCAATGTCCACTGAGAGATTTTGCGTCAAATTACGAAGAATAGTATTATGTAATGAACAATATTCAATTGGTGCATTTTTCGGGTATTTTTTTTTAGATTGCTTATTCTTATTACTGATCTGAGTTTTATGAATATTTTATTTTTGCATTAGTGAAGTATATAATTCTATTAATGAAGTAAGTCTTACAATATAAATAGATTATGTTGTTCAAGCGGAAAAGGATAACTTAGAACGTACCTTCTAATTATTATACTGTAATGTTTATTTCATGTATAAGATGCAGTTTATTTTATACATAACAGTGGACAAAGTCTTCAAAAGCGCAACATAAAAAGGTAAGGCGCGAAAAACAACGTAAAATATCTTTTGTTAAAATTAAAATAAAAAAATACAAAAAAAGACAGACACGACATTTAGAGTTAAAAGAATATTTACATCGATATTATTGAGTGTTGATAGTAAATTTACCAGCGCAAACGGTACGAGTGATCTCTCGCTCATTGTGGAGTCAGCGGATGGTGATTGTTGCTGCTGCTGTCATCCCAAACGAGGCGGCGTGAAAAAGAGACAGTGGCAGGTAATTTTTTTGTAGTTTTACTAAATTTTGAAGGGACAAAAATACATTTTTATTTGATACAATTTTTTTGTAACTATATCTTTATCTTGGCGGATTAGAGATAAGTTACAAAGATGTGGAAGAAAATAAATTGTAGTCTTTACTTAGATAACTTATTTTCTGTTTATCGTTCTTCTATGTATTTTATTACTGTAACTTGATAACTCAATCTGTAATTAATATTTTTTTATGTTCTGCTTTTAAGTTGTTTTTATTTGGATAACATTTATAACATGAAGACATTTTCAAAAAAACTAGAAATGTTAAGCGCGTCAAATAATTTGTCCGTGCTGTTTATTTAACAACAAACACGGAAATCCCAACCGCAGAACATACGGAACAAGAAAAAAATACAATAAAATACATTATTTTGATAGCAAACCCTTGACTCAACAATAAAAATATTAACAAATCAAATTTTAATTAACTATTCTCCAAAAAAACTAAACCACAAAAGCGCAACGCGACGAACCGTTAAATCTCGATTTACGTAAAAAAAAACCGATGAATGCGGAACACGAATCTCGTAAAACCGGTTATGTTATTCAAACAGAAATTTTCGGAAACAAAAAAAGATTCGCAACGAATAACTGTCAACACCCCTTCAGTGAAACAAAAGCTTTAGGAAAAAAATTAAAAAATAAAATGATCGTGGCCCTAATCCGGTATGCCGTGGGAATCGCAAGGTGAAACGTATCTGAAACTAATTTAAAATGTAATATTCTTTCGTCTGTTGTTTTCAAATTTTGAATTAAGAAAGTTATTACTATTTTTCGTTTTTGTTTTTTAATGCCCGGAATGTATTTTTCGTTTGTTGAAATTTGAAATAGACAATTGTGTTTCTAATGTTTAGAAATGGAAGGAGAACTAGTTTTGCAGGTTGAATTTTAAATATTCTTTCGTAAATAGACTAGAGGCTCGTAGGAAACCTAGAGCTTTTTATTTAGTTTATGAAATAATGAGTCAACCTGATTATTTTTAAACATTCACACACACGACACGGAAATACGCGCAAATGGAAGACACAAAGAAAATACGGCAGACTGCCTAAATATCTCCCGCCAAAATTATTTCTTTTTTTTTCATAACTCACGACTTCTACATTCGTCCAACCGATTTTAGAACGATCAAAGATTATTCGGCCAATTGTAAATTTAAATATACGTTATTGTTACAAAAAATATCGATGAACCGGAAAGTGAGATATAAAAAATAATTAAACCATATGCTCAAAACAAACAGTCGTCGAAAATGAAAAAAGTAATCGACATCGCCGACAAGTTGATCACAGGTAATACAGAAATAATAGAATTATCACAGATTATTGTAATTTACATATCCTTTGTAAAACCGGATGCGACATAAGGACAAAAACGATTTAATAATAAGTTTGACGCCAGAACCATAACCCTTTCTTGTATTCACAAAAGCTTTACAATATGTTGCCTTGGCTTGTATCTTTTTTTTAATTTTATAAGGAAGGGATCATTCAAATTTGGAACGGGTTTCACCTCGGAGTAATCTGAGGTCAGTTGATCAAGAATGTTTGAACAAGATAGACGTGATTTCGAAGTATTTTTAAATTAAACTAAACACGTGTTGTAGCTTTTGTAATGGTTATCTAGTGATGTGATGTAATGTTAAATTTAAGGACTGTGTTAGAAGTTTAAGTGAAAATATTTCAGTTATGTCTAACTTCAGGTAAGTTTTCACGGCTGTTTTGCCGTCGGTATGGAATGATTTCATGAAAAACGTTCGAAGTTCTAAAATTTTAACACATTTTAGATTCTAAATATTTTCTAATCATAACGAGTGAAAATATTGACGGATTTAATTTACTTGTTATTATTTAAACAACAAAAAAGTATGTCAAGAATATTTCTAACACTAAACAAAACCTAGAAATATTAAAGAAAATTATGAAGGAAAAACTCACCTGAATTTCATTCACCAGCTTTTCAGTCATAATCTTGTGGTCTGGTGTTGCTGGCGGCTGCGGCGTGGGGGGAGCCGGCCCTGGCTGACTGTGGCCCTCCCCCAGCTGGTCCTGGCTGGGAGAACCTGGCCGGCTTCTGTTCCAGAAGTCCTGCATCTTGAACTGCCTCTGCGCCTCAGCCGCTTGCTGCAATGTTGGTATGTGGAGAGATAAAGGAGCAGCGCGGAGGTCCAGCGCGCTGCCTCCAGCGGAAGCCTCGTTGTTGCCTTCGGCGGCTGTCATCTTGAAGGAGTTCTGAAGCCAGCTCGCCACGAAGTTGTCCTCCTCTTTCGGAGGGTCCAGGAGTCTTGGGAACGGCGGCGCGGCGCTTGGCTCAAACGCGCCCTCGCCGCCGACCTGCTCGCCTTCCTCAGCTATTTTCGGTACTTTAGCCTCCCTCGGTGAGCCCTCCTCTACCGCTTCCGTCTTCCGATACTCATGGAGGTCCCTGTACCTCTCCTGCAGCGCTAGGGATATGTTCTCATTGAAGTATTTCAACATTAATTCCAGTTTCGGACGTATCGTCACAACGAGGACATGCGATCGCTCGCGTTTCTTTTATTCACACTCTTTTCGTACTCCGACGATGTCTTCGGATCTGCAATACAACAATCTTTTTAGCCCGACGCGTCCGAAAAATATTTTCGCAAAAAGTTGTCGCGGTTTAAAATTATTAAATTTTTCGCGGCCGAGTCACCCCCGGAAAAGCGCAAGTCCCGTGGAAAGCGGAAACGAGACCTTCTTGAGACGCGGGCGGACGACGACTAACTTCTTGGTGGAAAACTTGAGCGTCGCGACGCTTTCTTGCGGGGTGGGGCGGACGCGCGCGCCAGGCGAAGACGCCGGTCCAACTAGCAAGACGCGGCGCCGCCCCCGCCGCCTTAGACGTAGCCAAGAACATCCCCACCGACGCCGGGCGCACGCGCCCCGCGTTTTTTCCGCGGAAAAATGCGTCCGGTCAAGGAAAAGACGGCGCGGCCGGCGGCGAGCGGCCGCCGTGTGACCGCGCCGCCTCGCCCCGCGCGCCTCGCCTCGGACACACTCGGACACAATTTCCCCAAAAACGCATGACGGACCACTCGGACTACGGCCGAAATAAGAACTATTAAAAAGGGCGCTAAGGACGCCGCAGGGTGGTCGCCCCTCTCGCTCGCCCGACCCCGATCCGATCCCACCCTTGCATGCTAGAACGGGACAAGTAGAGCTCCCCATTTTTTTCTAAGCCGCTATTAGTAAGGGAGGAAATGAAAAAGAATGGGTTTCTTTGTGATTTTTTCTTAATGACGTCTGTCTCGCTCGCACTTACAGAGTTCGTATAGCGCTGTTTCGCGTAGAGTTTTTAAGTATTTCTTTTCGCGACGCCTCTTTTACTATTGTGTTTTTTTTTATGTTCAGGCGGGGCTTAGCTTATGGGGATTTAACCAACGGTATTTTTGTGAGATTATATTTTTCCTGTTTTACCTAAACTTGGGGAAATGGGTTGCGGAAGTTATGTTTTTCCGCCTTCTTTACATATATCTTTCTTCTTATCAAAAAGAAACAAATCCTTAGAAGATATTGAATTCTTTTTAACATGTTCTTTTCTATTTTCAGGTACAATATCAATTTTAACGAAGGCCGAAATTTTTCGAAAAAGACACGTTTTACTTAAGTTGTGTTTAATCTAAATAAACTGAAGTTCATGTCTTAGTGGGGCGCTGTATTCGCAACCCTTCGAAGCTTTTCCTACGTGAAAGCCTCCTTCTGCTACCCCACGGTAGATGGCGTAGCGTGCTACGAAAATTTTCTTTGTCTTATACTTAAGCTTATTGTGGTCCTTTTCCCAATATATATTAGGGAAATCTTCATAAATATGAGGATATAAATGATTATTAGTTATTTATTTTGTTATGGAATAATGTTTTAGGCATGCATTATTTATTTATTTAGTGTTTTCGTCTTAAGCATGGACAACACTGCCATCTACGTCTCAGTTTATTATTAAGGGATGAAACTATTTCAGTTCTGTAGATTGTTGTTTTCAAATAGACGCTAAGATCTTGTATTTAAGTGTTTATTATATTTAATAAATAACGTTATTTCATAAATAATGTTGAAAATATCTAATTCCTAATAAAAGCTTCAGAGCTTTTGGTTTTGTTTCTAAGTAAATTGTATCAGTTATGCACTATGGAAGTCAAAATTTGTTGTTTAGTAAAGCATTTGAAGGATTTATAAAAAAAAAACATTCACTTTAAAAACTGTATTAAATTAAATAAAAATACGCTGTCAAACATTGTGGTATTGTAGACTTCTTAGAAGTTTTTTATAATATGCACTGTATAATTATAGTTTTGTAACTTAAATAAAATAAAAATTACTTTTTTTGAGAAAAATCTGTCACTTCTCTAAAAAAATATTCAAAATGGTAATATCTTCAATAGTCTTATTTTGTATCTATAATTATTACAAAGTTAATCAATGAAAACAACCTGTATATTTTTTTTATAAAAAAAATATTTTTTACAAACACCATGTTTTTCTTTCGCAATCATCGTCACCACTCCTTCGTACCCACCTCAGCTTATCAACAAATCATTAGCAAGTAAGACAATTGCTATAATGATATAATGTGCGGGAGGGGCATGCATGGGAGTGACTATGCTCGTCACGGTATATGAACACCATAGGTATTTGAAATCGGTTAGAAAAATTGTATGTAGGTATGTTCAAGGTGAGACGATTGGCAGAAGTAGTACTGACATTTAGATTTTTTTTCGCATGGAAGATTAATATGGGTTATCTTTTATTTTAATTTTTTTATTTGTGTTTAGACATGTATTTTAACCATGTTCATTTGATTCTCAAGTTGGAGTTTGGGTCGTTTTGTTTAGAAAATTCTGTGCAAACTAAGGGTTGAGAAAGTTCCCGATAGATGGCGAAACTTGTTCCTTAAATGAAGGTTCTAATGTTAGAAAACTTTCTGATATACTGAAGGCCGACCTTCGGAGATTGCGGTGTATTCGTATGTATTGAGGTATGAAAAAATATTGTATGATAATTAAAAAGCGACAAACATAGTATTTTTTTCCTGCTATTAAAAAAATCTAATGTGAAGAATCTCCTCCCAGCCTGTTCCTAACTATCTTGGGGTCAGCTTCCAGTCTAATCAGATGCGGCTGAATACCAGTATTTTATACGGAGCGACTGCCATCAGACCTCCGCAACCCAGTTACTGGGCGATGCCAAGTTAGACCGGTTGTCAGACTTTCGTACGAATGTCTTAACGTGATGTCGATGGTTAACGTGTTCTTCGAGGACCGGAGGGGTCCCGATGTGTAATGAACGTTCACCCATCCACAGATGTATTTAGAATTCATAACCTAAAATTTTGAAGATGATGTAGTGACAAAAATTGAAAAGAGTGTGCTTAGGTGGTTTGGCCATGTCAAGAGAATGAGTGAACGGCGATTAACAAAAGGAATTTATAATGCGAATGTCAGTGGAAACGCCGGTAGAGGACGCCCTAGTAGGACATAGATCGGTGTTATTGGTGATTTTCTTTACAAAGGACAGGTGTGTAGTACTGTCAACCGGCGTGCGTGTATGACTTGTCATACACACATCTTGATGTATGAATGTGGACGAAACGAAAGGGGTATGTAAGGATTGTGGCGTTCTATGGTTTCTGCCTACCCCCGTGAGAAAATGCGATATATGACGCTACCTTACAAAGTGTACAAAATATTTTCTGTTACTATACCAGTGGAAGCTGATAAGGATATGGAAGGGCTCATGGGTATAACCGTATCATATGATTTGCGAGGTTAAGCTGCTCTTGCCACAGTCAGTCCGTGGATGGATGACTATTAGTTACACATCGAGAACCTTCCGAGCTTTATGCTTAGTTGTGGTGATTTCTTCTTTCGGAAGCCAAGAGATTATTGGACGGAGTAAGTAAGGATAACGGGGTAAGTGTAATAGAGGTCATACTTGGCCTGAAGAAAGCTCACCCATAGCTTTAGGATAATGACAAGACACGTTTGGTGCAGTGGCTGAGCGATTGGCTTCTGCGCTACGGGTCGTGGGTTTGATTCCCACACGGAGCAAATATTTGTATGGCCTACAGATAGTTGTCTGGTCTGGGCGTTTGTGCGTGTGAAGATTTGTGTCTGACAACGCTCCCACGATATAGGAGAAATCCTAGTGAGCGGCATTTTTTTTTAAATAAATTTATAAATAAACTAGCTGTGTCCTCACGGCTCCGCCCGTGGTCTATGTTACTCAGTGATATAGTAGCTTTCTAACGGCAAAAGAATTTTTGAAATCGGTCCAGTAGTTTTTAAGTTTATTCGTTACATACAAAAATACAAATCTTTCCTCTTTATAATATTTGTATAGATAAATAAAAATAACTCATTTAATGTTAATTCTACAGTTTTTCGGACAATTTTATTTTCCTAGCGTCATTATCCTAGCCTTATCCCAATTAATATGCGGTCAGCTTCAAGCATAACTTGAGGGAAGAAGGTAGGACTCGAGGTTAAGCTAGGCTAGCCACTTGCTTGGACTTTACCTTGATTCTTTAACTGGGTCAAAGATGGAGCACATGATTCCAAGTAGCAAAGATATAGAGGGTCTTTCCTCTACTCCTCTGGCTCTCACATACACACGACGGAACACAGTAAACTGCTTGGTGCCGGACTTTAATATGGGGGTGGTAGTTAGCCAGGTGGACCGTATAGATCTTACCATCAAGCACTTGATGGTTACAGAATGAAGTAGAGGAAGATATGATTTTCTATAGATAATAATAATATCTTAATACTAGTTACCAAACTATCTATAAAACTACCTCGTTGCTCTAGTGGTGGCAAGCGCGACTGCTGATCGTGAGGTTCTGGGTTCGACGCCCAGGTCGGACAAAGTGATATTGGGTTTATCCACGTGGAATTCTTAAGTAGCAGCCCAGTGTTTGGTTTGTGCCCGGTTGATGGCAACAGGCTCGCCCCTTATTACATGGGACTTAAACACAACGGCGAAATGAGGGTGTTACTGAACACGTCTGCCCAACCCTACGCGGAATACAGGCGTGATATTATTACCTACAATTATAATTATTTATTCTCAATTGTACGAATATTAACTACTATTATTTTTGTTTCGTTGGTCTAGTGGTGGCAGGCGCGACTGCTGATCGTGAGGTCCTGGGGTTCGATCCCCAGGTCGGACAGTGTTATCAATAGCAGCCAGGAGTTCGGATTTGTGTCCGATTGATGGCAGTAGGCTAGCCCACTATTACATGGGACTTAAAACAGCGGCAAAATGAATGTGTTACTATACCTCTGCCCTACTCTTCGTTGAATATTATATAGGCGTGATGTTATGTTTTATGCTATATTTTTCTCAACGATGAGGATATAAACGAATATGTTACTTACTATTGTAAGTACTCTTTTGATAATTTTTACCATCTCCCTATCGGGCAGACAGCCGTTCGTAATAATAATATCGAATTAAACAATGAATCGAATGGCCCGCGTGGTTGACCCTACGTTTTAGGGACCTTTCTACAGTGGACTCAATATTTTTTCAAATTTATTGTCTTTTATTTGTGTGACATAAAGTTCACTACTATCTTGTGTTTTTTTTGTATTGTTTAGTTTTTTCTTTGCCTTTATCAAAGACGAGCAATGTAGAGGATTTTTTATTAAAAATAAACATTAATTTTCTGCTCTTAAAAAATCATCGCAAATGTCCAACACCTGCCTAACCGCAGTAATACAGGCAAAATTGTATTTATTTAAAACTAAAACAATTTTAACCCTACAAATCCAACAAAATAACGAATAAAATGTAACTAATTAACAAAACATTCAAGCTAATAAAATAGAAAGGTGTAGCTGATCTATCACTGATACGAGACAGCCCGATTTATACCAGTGCCACTGACAGGTTAAAACGTACGTTATCTTTATCTTTGAGTAGCTTGTAAAATATTTAGCGTATTTAGCTTAAGTGAGTGGTATTTTTAAGGAGCTATTTAGACTTCTTGGTAGGTATGTTTGTAAAGTCGTGAGAAAATTAACTTTATATTGGTTTTATAATGGTTTTATGTACGTATTTCGACAAGGACTCTACCTTATATGGTACGCCTATTCATGATAGTAGTAGCATGAATGGACCTACCATATAAGGTCTTTTGTTCGATGCCACATTTCGGGAATTTAATTAAAATATTTAGCCATAACATTATCAGGATTTTTGGGTTACTATAATTAATTCTGAAGTTGTAAATTGTAATACAGTTTTTTAAATATAGGTAAGTTAAAGAACATTCGAGAAAAGTTTTAATTAAAAAAAGCTATCAACATTATTGGACAGTTATTGATCCATACCTATATTTCCAAATATATGATAAAGATAGGCGTGTTTTTTTTATTATTTGATTTACTACCCTCTGTTAAATTGCATATTCATTAAGTAATTAGTAATAGTAACGTCAAACTGTAAGGGAAATCTAATCCAATTTTATATTTCTTTTGTTTATGTTCATTTAAATCTGTTTTGATTGACCCGATTAAAAACAATAATTTTATTAAACTCACAACAAAATAACGTGACCACTGTAGATGCAACACGACAGCTGCCCGTGGCCATTGTTACTTTTATATTAACTTGCATAATTTCCGGCAGCCGTATCGCACACTACAATATTATATAATCTATATTATAGTATATTATATATCATTATTTATATCGCCGTGCCCTAATTTTTATACTGGGTTGACTTTTTGGTTCAACTTTATCGCGTTGTAATATCTTCTGACGCCTGAGATTACTGTCTATCCTAGTTTGGTTACCCGGGTGCTTTCGTCTGCTTAATAAAGCAAAATACCTCATTCAGTGTATGTGTTTTGCCTAGCCTTTGCCCTACTATGTTGAGGTCAGCTTCCAGTCTAACCAGATGCGGCTGAATACCAGTATTTTACACGGAGCGACTGCCATCAGACTTCTGTAACCCAGTTACTGGGCAATGCCGATATCCCAAAGTTAGATCGGTTGTCAGACTTTCGGGCTTTTGGTCTCCCGTAACGACTGTCATAGGTATTCGTATGACACCCGGGACCGACTGTTTAATGTGCCCTCCGAAACGCGGAGGGATCTAAATGTCTCACGAACGGCCACCTACACATAAAAACCATAAAATTAGAAAAATAATGATACCCTAGCGGCTTAATACCTGCCTTTCGCACCTATGAATTTTCAGATTAGAATTTGATTATCACATGCGTTAACGGTGAAGGAAAAACATCGTGAGGAAGCCCGCACACCTGAGACGGCTCTATAAAGTTCTCGATGGTGTGTGTAGTTTGCCAACCCGCACCAGGCCAGTGTGGTGGACTAAGGCCTAAACCCTTGAGAATTTAGTCTGAAGAATGAGGCGTTTACTTAGTAATATTAGTTATTTAATTCTTATAATGTTTCTAAGTGCAACAAAACCGCTTCAAGTTTTAATCTTGCCTCATATCCGGTAGTTAGGTATCGCAGTCTACATACCTACAACTATATTATTGAAGTAGGTAGGTATTAGACATTATATTTTAGTAGATTAGATTACCTAGACTATACTTTATTAACACAATTTTAATCAAATATGTCAATGACATACACACTATTGGCACAGCGAAGCCTGTAGCATATTCCAGTATAGCATAATTAGCCTATTTTTCCCACTGTTGGGCACAGGCCTCTTCTCATAATGAGAAGAGTTTAGGCCTTAGTCCACCATGCTGGCCTAGTGCGGGTCACCCCACTGACCTCGGGCGGGTCACTACGCGGGCCTAGTGCGGGTCACCAAGTATTCCAGTGATTTAAAAATGTAATTTTATTGGTGCATCTGGCAGCCATACTATCTACTAACCCTTATTGCTAAATGGCGTGATGTTACGGATAATTAAGCTAGACCTAGGACCCAAGTCCCATTTTATGACGTAGGCTTGGCAATTTAAAAAAAATATTTTCCTGATTAGCGCAGGCCTTATCTTCTTGAGTTATGTGTACTCTACTTAATTGAAACCCTAAGACGGTCCTATCCTTTCCCGGGAGGATGGCGTGCCGTGTTCCGCGCGCGCCTCTCAGTAGGAAGTGGAGCAGGGGAACAATTGCCCGTTGGTGACTGGAGAGGTCCACCAGAAGAAGCTGGTGGACCGAGACCTGCCGGGGTTGCGGTGCTAGCAATAGCGAATCCCGTGACCCCGGCCTTAAGTCAGGAGGAGGAACACCGTTGGTTTTTAGCCGGTAAAAGTCCGGCAGACCCTCTCGCCTTCCCCGGGCGAGGGACATACAAGAGGACTTCCAAAGAAAAAAAAAGGCGGACCTATCCCCGAATAATTTAACAATAGTAACCGTATTCCCTGAAGTTTTATGTACGCAGATAAAGTGTGGCTCAAACAAATTTGATAAAAATGTAAACAATTATTTGGTCATTAATTAAAAAAATAAGTTTATAAAAAAAAAAAAATTTGAACAATACCTACCTGACTTTTTGATGACAATTTCAGATAAAAGAAAATTGTTTACCTTTTTTCAAATAGTACCTACGCTACTATACGCCAGTGACCGTTTCAGGTTCTCCGTAAGTGCATACAATATTCAAACTTTCAGGAACCCAATATCGTTTTAGCCGACCCAGGAACCAAACACTCGGCAACCAGTAAATCAATGAACAACATACTAACAAACCAATTAATCAATAACCATTAAGTCTGTCCTGTCAATTAATTATTAATTGACTAGTATTAAAAATTGTAGCCTTTTATTAACCCTATGTTCATTAGTGGATACGATTTTGAATATTGAATTTCTATTGAATTCAAAAAACTGTAAAATGATGCGTCAGGTGGTTTTATTTCCACATTAGTTAGATGGACTATATTTATCTATCACGCTTATATTCAAAGGGATAGACAGAGATGCCATCATATTCAATTTACATCATCATCATTAACAACTCAAATAAATTTGTGAGGCTAAGCAACGCTTGCCGCGGTCAGTCTGTGAATGGGTGACCATTAGTTACACATCAAAACTCCTCCGTGGAGAGCACGTTCAATCGTCGGTCCCGGGTGTCATACGAATACCTATAACAGTCGTTACGGGTAGTCAAAAGCCCAAAAGTCTGACAACTGGTCTAACTTTAGGATATCGGCATTGTAACTAGGTTGTGGAGGTCTGATGGCAGTCGCTCCGTGTAAACATCCGTGTATTCAGTCACATCTGGTTAGATCGGAAGCTGACCCCAAGATAATTGGAAAAAGAAAGAGGTCATTATCAAAGGCCAGTAAATGACTATAGCTGAACATGGGCCTCTTAATGACCACCATAATGAAAGGCCAAAAGGAAAATCGCCATAATCACCACCAGACAACGTGGTGATCGCAGCTTGTTGTTATTAGTCTGGTTAACGAAAGAAGATCCAAAAAGCGCGACAAATTAAAAACATATCAACATAGCAACTCCAAAATTTGCATGAAATAAGTACCTGGAATAACCTGATTTGATTACAGTTCATAATCCCCAGCTACAATCGGAGTTGACTACAAATGTAAAGTCATGGACGTGAATGGTGTTAAAGTCAAGCTTGGTATTTGGGATACAGCGGGACAGGAGCGATACAGAACACTGACATCAAGTTTTTACAGAGACGCTCACGGTGCTATATTAGTTTACGATGTGTCAGAACCGAAGTCCCTAGCAATTGAATGAGTGGGTCGAGGAACTTCAAGTATACTCCACCAAGAAGAACATAATCTGTTTGGTTGTCGGCAATAAGAATGACAAGCATAGCATTTTGGGACTCAGTGCATAATATCAGCAAGCACATTGGGTCACCCGCGCGGACGCTCAACGAGTATTCCCAAGGATGGGTTGATATCACGCAAGGGTCGGTCATAAAACAATAAGCCGAACCATCTAACTACATGGATTTATGAAATACATGGTGTGCCGACCCCACCTAGTGTGGGATAAGGGCAGGAAGAAGATATGGTATAGCATTGCCATATAAAAAGTTTGCAAATAATTCGAGTGTCCACTTTTGTTTGCCAGACCCTAGCAGAAACGAAATTGAACTTTCTGGAATCTAAGTACATGACCTTATTTTAGAAGTTCAACCCTATCTGTCAGTTTTAATCTGCCTAGCTTTTTCCCAACTACGCTTGGGTCGGCTAACAGTCCAAGCAGCTGAATACAAAAATTTCAGTTAAAGCAAATTGTTAGAAAGACAAGAAACATTTCTGAACTCACTGAACCTTCCTTCCGCTTAGAGCCCTGCTTACCCCTCAAATAATACAAGAGCGATCCATGTCTGATTTAAATAATGATTCTATCAGTACAAACATCATTTTCTCACGAACTAGTCTTAGAAACTCTTTTATCTCGCAATCTTGTCTATGCCGTTCCCATAGACAACAAAGAAGGAACCCCATCAACCAAAAACAACCGGTTCCTTTTGTTTTTTGAAAATAGAAACAAAAAATGGCGACATTATTAGTACCCTTATACACGTATTGAATCGAAATGTTGATTTGCATAAATTAAAGGGTCAAATAGACGCTTTATGGTTTTTTGCAGTGTTAAGTGCAACGGATTGATGAAAGGTACATCTAGTGTTGTGTTTCAACTGGTTTGTGAAGGGTTATGACATTTTTCAATGACATTTGTTAAGTTTTTTTTAATGTATAGCTCTCTACCTACCTACTAGCCTGTGCCCCTGTTAACCCTGTAAAGATGTGTGTTTGGGAACCAATTCTACTAACAGAAACGGTGATCAAACGCAACCGAACCAAAGCCGAACGGCTCATTCAACAGTTTTTCGTTTTCTATCAAATTGTTTGACAAACATAAAAAAAGCCCAACGTTCTGACAGTTTTTGCAGATGAAAATTGACTGTTAGTTGTAATTCATTTACAGTTTTTTTTTTGTACAATTGTCCCGACAATTGGATCTCTTTATATGAAGTCCATGACAAAAATCAGGTTAAAATTACACTCTATCATGAGCTCGTAAACGGCCAATACTAAATACCGGCCTTGACTAAACTGCTACAATGAATGGTATTAGGGTATTGCCAAAATTATGACACTTGGAAAATCGATTTGTGATCACAGTACCTACAGAAATATCTCAAAGCAGCTAAATCTATGGCTGTCCACTGCTGGACATAGGGTAGTCTTTATCATGAGCTTTCGATTCTGATCCTCCACATATAAAGATGCTTTGAAATATACATGAGAAACTTCACTCGGGAGCAATGAATCCGGGTCACCAACTTCCTCTTAGCCTTTTCCCAACTATATTGGGGTCAGCATCCAGTCTAACCAGATGCGGCTGAATACCAGTATTTTACACGGGGCGACTGCCATCAGACCTCCACAACCCAGTAACTGGGCAATGCCGATATCCTAAGGTTAAACAGTTTGTCAGATTTTCGGGCTTCTGACTACCCGTAACGACTGTCATAGGTATTCGTATGACACCCGGGACCGACGGCTTAACGTGCTCTCCGAGGCACGGAGGGGGTCTCGATGTGTAACAAATGGTCACCCATCCACGGACTGACCCCGGCGAGCGCAGCTTAATCTCGCAAATCGTACGATCTGCGCGGTTGTTATTTAGCCACGAGCCCCTCAACATAAACCTTAATATCTCAAAAAACATAGTTAATATTGTTTAACATTTTAATATTGTTTTGTTTATGTTGGTGACTCGGGTTCATTGCTCCCGACTACCCAATCTGTGCATCTTGACATTTTAAGATATCAATAAAATATCTCTTAAAATTTATTACAATTAGGATGTATCGAAATGATGATGTTCATACCAGCAGGCGTAGTATGCCCACCGCATACAAGGGTTTTAACGACTAAAGTATAGACAGAATGACATATTGCCATTGTGTTTACGTCATTTTGTCTATTCTTCAGTCGTCAAAACCCTTGTCTAAGGTGCTTCGCCTGCTAGAATCAAAATCAAATTCCATAAAATATTTCTTAATAATTAAAAATCGATTATAATTAACAACGTTCTTCGTCAAAAATGGGTTTCTAAATATAGAACTGAACTAGCATCGGAAGGGTTGTTTTAATAAAAAGTCGTGGGGGTCATAACGACCGCCCGCTCACGCACCGCGACCTATTTTTAATCATTTTTGGAAGAAACCGTGAAGGGTTGAGGTTGGATAGAGTGGAAATGAACCCCTAAAGTTTTAGTTAGAATGGTAATATTATTATTAGTTCCGTTGTTTTTATGTGTGTTTAACAAATGTTTAGTGTTAAAATAAAAAAAAGCTTCCTTATTACGATCAGCGTGTCGATCTTAAACGTGTTGTTTTTTAGTTTTTGTTTACTGTTTTTACTTTTAAATTTTTCTTAACCTTTGAAATACAACCAAAAGTATTAATTATTATAATCAAATATTACATTAATCAAAACTTCTAATTAAAATCAATATCAATAGGCTTGCCCCCTATTACATGGGACTTAAAACCTAACGGCGCAATGAGGGTGTTACTATACACCTCTGCCCAACCCTTCGGGAAATACAGGGGTGATGTTATGTTTATGTTCTTATTAAAAAAAACATGGCTTTCTCTAAAGTTTTGAGACGCTGCCGCGCTGAGCCAATGGAAGAAGTAAAAAAAGGGTTATATCATATGTCTAGGCTACGAAATTAGGTATTGAATACCTTGTATGTCTCAAAAATGGTATAAAGAATTATATAAATTTCTGGAGAATTCTGGACAATTTAAAATTCTATTAATTTTTAATATCCCATCAAGGTATGTATTTAATTTTATCATTCTATGAAAGAGGTCTAGAACCTGTACAGTCACGTGTACTAATATGTATAGGTACACATAGCGATATTCAAAGGCGATCTTCTTCTAAAATATCTATTAGAATTATGAAATATTACACAATTAGTTTCTACAAATATACACAAATCATGGTATCGAATATTTCTTAAATACAAACTATTCTCTAAAAGAAATTCGTTTTTTAAGTTCGCTATGTGTATACATATTATTACACGTGACTGTACCTACAACAGAAATGAAGAATATAAAAAAAAAATATAAAGAAAAAAAAACGAAGCCGTCTCTACACTCCCGAGTCACTAAAACATTATTGATGCGAGTATTCCGTGACAAGTGTAGCGTACGAACAAAGCCTTGTATGTATGTTTGTGTGATCGATAACTTAGAAACGAAATGCGTAGTTTTCTAACAAATATTCAGGTTGTATTTTTTTATGGAATATTAAATTTGATTGGAGTGCGTCTAGTATCGATTGGTAAGGAAAGTTCTCGAATAATGAACATGAATTGAATATCGAAGTATAGATTAATCGAGAATTGATGGACATGTCCAGTGAAGGTCACCAGGTTGAACTATTTTGAAATACTAAAAGAAACTATGAGTCAAGCATTTTTCCAGCAATCTGATGACGTATGCAGAAATTGCTGTAACTGGTACAGCCCTACGTGAAATCACGTTACGTATGATGGCAGTCGCTCCGCGTAAAATACTGGTATTCAGCCGCATCTGGTTAGACTGGAAGCTGATCCCAACACAATTGGGTAAAAGCTAGGTAGAACGAACGTAAAATCACGTATTTCTTGAAATGTCAGCCAACCTGTCTCTAAGGATATTAGTATCGCCAACCCCATCCCCTAATTGGGTTGCGGAGATCCTATGAATTCTCCAGTGGTGGAGAATTCTAATAGTTGTGGAAAGAGGAGGAAATACAAACTGCGGAATTGATCTATTTCAAGCAATATGCACGTGTTCAATTTAATTGAAGAAATTGGTTACTGATATGTGATATCCTTGGGTGACAGGCTAGTAACACGATTGTTATGTACTCTCTAGTGTGAACTTTAACCATGCATAGCATATAGGTACTATAATCCTCGTTCGACTATGCTGTTGCACGAAGAGGGTAGAAAAAAAAACCAAAAAGAAAAAAAAAAACAAAGTTAGATATAGAAAAAAATAGTTTTTTTTAGTAACCCTAATAGAAAAAGTAAAACATCCTTTCGCACACAAAACAGTCTTGTGTTGGACTGCTAGATCAACGTTTTAATATTTATTCAACTCTATAAAGTAATAGATTTCCGTAAACACGATCTAACTCTATCAAATAAAAAAAAAACTTAACCCCTTAACAAATAACAAAATAGGCAGGATACATAAAAAACAACACCCCTCAAATCGACCGTTAAACAATTACAAAAGTATCAATCTATATTAAAACGAAATAAAAAAAAAAACAAAAAAAAAATACCAAAAAAAATGCCCGATAAAGAAACCGACCCTGTCTAAACATCGCGTGTCAAATCCCACAGTTTACTAAACGGTAGTCCCCGAAAAAAAACCCCACGTGTTAATCCTGACACGTTTGTAAAAAATGGTAAAAAAACGCCCCTCCTATCGTTCGACCAATAAAAAGTTGAAAAAAATATGTTGAAACGGCTTTTAGAAAAAAACGAGTTAATTGGTGGCGAGCGTGCCGCCTTTTTCCTATTGAGGGGTTTTTTTCGCCCGTGGGGTGCATTTTTTGTGCCTATTATGAATATTATAGGCTGTGGAGCTGTCAAATTGTAATAGAATTATAATTTTTATTATTCATTTAATGCTGCATAATTCTGTTAATAATAGCTTGTGTTACGTCGCAAGTCTTTATACGGTTGTATTATTTTATCGGCTATTCTACTATAGTAAAAAAGTTTTTAGTTATTAGCAAAATCTTTGAGGACAATATCAATTCATTTAAAATGTATTCTACTCACTACAAAGTCATGTTTGGTATTTAAATAAAGTATAAGAATATTTCTTGCTTTAAATGAAGTTTCTAAAATAGTTTTATCGTATTGTTTAAGTTATTGATGACCTTTGTTATCATGAAAGAAACATGAATCAATTAGAAAAAGATGTGCAAAAGCGACATCTTACGGCGAATAGATAAAAATATTATAGTTCTAATTAGAAATGATTTATATTGTAATCTAATAATTATTCTTTTTACATCAAATCAGTAGAAAAATAAACTGAAGTGATACTCGTCTTGAGACCACTTGAAAAAAAATGACTCATTTTTTATCCTTTGAGCATCGTTAATTGCAAAAGTAAAACCAAATTCTAATTAGTAAAAAGATGTGGCATTCTCAACCATAGTCAAACTTTAGCAAAAGTTTTTTAAATTCTTTTTTCGATTTGTGTAATAAAAAAATGTACTCAACCTTTTTGCTCAAGCCGTCTTAAATATCAAGTATCTTTCTCACAAAACCTTCCCTACTATTCTTAAACTGCACTTCAAGAACGATAAAAAAACACTCGAACTTCAAACCAGAAAAAAGACAAAAAACTAAAAAAAGTCACTATTACATAACAATGGAAATTTTTTACCTCGTTAGTATGAAAAAACAACCGCCCTGCACTGCGTCGACTTATAAAATTTCCATTTAAAACACGCAGCATTATTATCTTTTTTCTAACGAAAAAATGCACTTTCAACCCTATGCTTACATACCGTAAAAACCATCCAACTACAATCCATTTTCAACTTAATTTGAAGCGTCTAAAATTGAATTTTAGTTGCAATTATTTCTATGTTACGTCTTCTTGGTTTGAGAGTTGTGTTCCTTGGTCTACTTTATTGGTTAGTGATGTGACTTTATTACTTTAAGATTTAGTCAAGAAATAGTTGAAAAACATATCATGACCCAGTAAAAGTGTCGTCAGAAATGTAAATCTTTACTGTTAGTAGCCATTTTCCAGTCCGTTATAGAACGTAAACCTAATTAACCCACGGTAGGTACAACGGTTATTCTTAAAATTTGAACAAAATAATAACAAAATTTCATAAAACGTTCTTATTTTCGACTAAATGCGAATTGAACAATCGTGCATTGGTTAAATAATCGTGCTATTCTCATGAGTAAAAAGTTCTTATAATTTAATCTACAACGTGGTGGTAGGACAAGTAACAAATGTTTATCACTCGGGCTAAACCGGTACCTCGCTATATCTTGAGTGAAAGAGTTGGTTGTTGATTAGGTTCTGACTGTATTGTCAATTCCAAAATTGGGCCTTGGTTCCTTTTCGAGCTTTTAGGTAGGTACGGAACTTGAAATTGATAAAAATATTCGAGGAAAGAGAACCTCTTAAAACCAAGCATAAGATCTTTTAGTCCAGTGTTTATGCAGACGAGAAGAATAGGATGTGATTATTATAGATTATGGTTATAATATTATCTATACTTAATTGGATATTTGATGCGTGTTCGTAACTTAATAACTTAGTATACTGGCTGCACCGATTAAGTAAAAAAAAATATAGAGAGAAAAAATGTCATTGTAGGTATATGCCTTTATTATTCCGGAAAATTGGGTTGTAAATCGTAACGAATCTTTTTCAATTAAACCATGAATAAAATATACTAAGTAAACTCCATTTTTATACGCTATAAAGACCCCTATGTCACTCAATAAAAGCACAACTCTCTAATTGACTAGATCGTATCTTTTATTTTGTCCAATTACGTTTTATTTTTATTTATTAGCTATTTGTAGGTTAATCAAGTTGTTAATACACGAGCCTATAATTGTTTAAAGTTCTATAAAACGGGTGAGACCTGACACTCATTCTTACATACATACATAAACTCACGCCTTTTTCCCATGGGGGTAGGCAGAAACTATAGAACGCCACATGCTACGACCCTTACATACACCTTTCGCTTCATCCACATTCATACATCTTGTCATACACGCAAGCCGCGCCGGTTGAGAGTACTATGCACCTGACCTTTGCGAAGACACTCATTCTTCTTTCTAGAAAAAGCCTGTAACCAGATGTGGACCATAATAGGCCGTTCTGCTGCAGAGCTCTCTTCTTTCCAAGACCAAGATTCATGAATTGAGATTGGGTGGGACAAGAATCGGTGTACCTACTCATAATATTTTAAGTTAGCTCATTTCGTCAATGTATAGAATTAATGTTTAATTTTTATTATTTTCTAATATGTATAAATAAGTACCTAACTATATCAACATAAAAAAATAATATCACATGATTTTCGAAAATCATGGAAAGATATTCGTTCCACTTTAATTTTTACTGCGAAACATGAAGATTCCTTACAAACATTTTAAGATATTTTAGTATCATTATTTGAAAACAGAAATATTTTGAGAGCTATTTGGTCTCTGATTCTGACAATTCTACTTATCCTGCCACAGGATATTACCTCTTCCACGGAAAAAAAGAGAAAATACACTACTTACTACGCAATCAATATTCTCAATCGTTAGCGGGTCATTTAAATTTAGAAAACCATTTTCCCTAAGTCGATCGATTATACCCTAGTCTGAGTCGATCTCGATTCAGATTGCACATGCACATCACTATTTGCACTAGTGTGCACGTTATCTCAACGTGCAGTTGATAAAATTTTGAAAAATCCACAACTTTTCCGCGATAACCCCGCCCCGTTGCTTGGAAAAAAAGCTCTAGTGTTGTATTCATAGTCAAGCCGAATAAAACTAGAAGTAGGTACCTAAAATAATGAGGATTAATAGGAACTGACGTAACGGTTATAGTTGAGCAGTGTGTTCCTCATTTCAAAAACTACCCTATCCATTTCTATGGGTTCTAAGGGGATATTATTAAACCTTTGAAGATCATAATTTTGATGATGGGAGCTATAGATTATTTTTCATTTCTGTCAGCACAAGCCATGTTTATTTTATATAGCTAGAAAGCGTCCAAATTATAGAGAAATACATAGCAAAAGGATAATACGAAAAAAAACTTCGATAAGCGTCAGTAGCTACGGTTTTTAACTAGACAAAATCTCCTCACTAGTTATGCATGAGCCTGTTCTTGACGGTAAGATCGCTGTCTATATTGTATCATATCACAAGATAGTTTCATTCTATTAAAATTACAGATTTGTTAGTCTCCTTACTTCACATTTTTCAAGCCAACATCAATTTCAACCCAAACTGTTATTGGGTTTTTACTTTTCCGTGTGGAATTCCTCAGTAGCAGCCCGGAGTTTGGATTCGTGCCCGGTTGATGGCAATAGGCTCACCCCCTATTACATGGGACTTAAACATAACGGCGAAATGTTACTGTACACCTCTGACCAACCCTTCGGGGAATACAGGCGTGGTGTTATGTTATCAATTTCGTTGAAAATTAATTCGATGCAGTATTTATTAGACACCACGCACCAGACTATGAATACGACACATCTTATAAATAACCGCGTTATCATTGACTAAGTATAAGTTGCATGTATGTTGCAATCATAGAGCTCTTTGTACGAATGGAGATAAAGACGCACTTCTATCCAACACTCGATGAGAAACGCACGTCACACGCAAGAATTGTTTGAAGTATGTAAAAGTAAGTATATTCAACATTTTATACAGAATACTTGTCCATAACATTTATAAGGCGGATGTCAATGGAAACGCCGGTAGTATCCTAGAACGACATCCATCGATGTTATTGGTGATGTTTTTCGCAAAGGACAGGTGCGTAGTACTCTCAACCGGCGTGCGTGTATGACAAGATGTATGAATGTGGACGAAGCGAAAGGAGTATGTAAGGGTCGTAGCGTGTGGCGTTTTATAGTTTCTGCCTACTCCTTTGGGAAAAAGGCGTGAGTTTATGTATGTATGTAATAGAAATAATTAAAATTCATGAATAAAAGTTGAATTTTACACATATGGTTTTCAGTAGATGCTTTACATACGACGTTAGTAAATATAGTAATAGGTATGTGTTTATTTCAAAATACACAGATACTGCCTACGTGAATTTTCCTTCCAGGACGTCCTCTATCGGCGTTTCCATTTTTTATAATCTAAACTATTATAAAGTAGGTACCTATTATTCTATATGAAAACCAAAGAAATTAAGCCTTTTATTTGGTTTTAATAACCACTAAAAGAGCCTCCACGAGTGACGATACTTCAGTACGTCCGGCGCACCCTGAGCAGTCAGCCTCACTACCAACCTTACTGACTGGATAATCTTTTCACCACGGCATGAGCTATTCTCATCTATACTAATATTATAAAGCTGAAGAGTTTGTTTGTTTGAACGCGCTAATCTCAGGAACAACTGGTTGGAATTAAAAAAATATATTTTTGTGTTGGATAGTCCATTTATCGAGGAAGGTTATAGGCTATATAACATCACGCTACGACCAATAGGAGCGGAGCATAAATGAAAATGTTGCAAAAAAGGGAAAAATGTCCGACCGTGCGAAGCCGGGACGGGCCGCTAGTATATCTATATATACACTAGAGAATAATGTATATGAAACAAAAATAAGTAAATGTTTTATAGTTTTAAACAAATCGATAACTTTATTTTTCTTAGATATAAATTATGCCTCTCTACGTGAGAACTTTGTTTTTTTTTTCTAAAGGCATTTTAAAGCTGCCGACAAACTCTAGTTTTGTGGTCGTGGTTGTTCTTGTGGTCTCAATGTTGAGTGAGTATAATATTTTGAGCTCTGACCATTTCCCCTTTTATTTTTAAGGCCAATTTAGATGTCTTCAGTGTTTAATAGAGCCTACAGTAAGTTTTTTTTATTAACAACGATAGCCTAGTGGTGTGACCGTCGGACTGCCAAGTCATAGGTCTCGTGTTCGAACCCAAGGCGTGCCCCACTGAATTTTCCGATTCATGTGCGTATTGTATAATTATCACTTGCTTAAAAACGGTGAAGGAAAACATCGTGAGGAAACCGGCATGCCTGAGAGGTATTTCTCGACGGCACGTGAAGCCAAGTCAGAGGCCCATGGGCGGCATAAACTCTGACACTAGGTTAGTCACTAACCACACGAAAAGAAAGAAGAAGTTTTTTTTTGTGGATTATAAGGGCCGAGCCACATCTGACGGAAGATATGTCGCCGATCTTCCGTCGCGTAATTTACTTGAGGAATTTTAGTAACGCATCTTCGGTCAAATATGTAAGGTATGAGATGTTTGTATGGAATTATGTGTATCAGTTGAATATCAGCGATGTATCTCCTGTCAGATGTGGCGTAGCCCTTAAGATTTTGTTTTTGATGTTCCAGGAAAAGCTGGGTTTGCTGCGTGCGCGCAACAGCACCCTTAAATCCAAGTTTATGTGACATATTTTTATGGCCACCACGGGAAAAGGTTGCCCTAATATTTGCCGAAAATCACATCCCATCATTAATTATTAAAATAATTTAAGGTAAGTAACTACCTCGTTAGTCTAGTAGTGGTAAACGCGACTGCTGATCGTGAGGTCTTGGGTTCGATCCCCAGGTCGAGCAAAGTGTTATTGGGTTTTTCCTAAGCAGCTGCCTGGAGTTTGGATTTGTGCCCGGTTAGTGGCAATAGGCTCGCCCCCTAATACAAGGGACTTAAACATAACTGGCGAAACGAGGGTGTACTAAAAACATCTCTGCCGAACCCTTCGGGGAATACAAGGCGTGATGTTATGGTGTGTTATGTAAGTAACTATAAATGTGAAAGTTTGTAAAGAAAGATGCATGTTTTTTACTAAATCACGCATAAACGGCTAAACGGATTTGGACGTAATTTGGCACACAGATAGATTATGTCCTGGAGGGGCTCGCGGCTAAATAACAACCGCGCCGATCGTACGATTTGCAAGGTTAAGCTGCGCTTGCCGCGGTCAGTCCGTGGATGGGTGACCATTTGTTACACATCGAGACCCCCTCCGTGCCTCGGAGAGCACGTTAAGCCGTCGGTCCCGAGTGTCATACGAATACCTATGACAGTCGTTACGGGTAGTCAGAAGCCCGAAAGTCTGACAAACGGTTTAACCTTAGGATATCGGCATTGCCCAGTTACTGGGTTGCGGAGGTCTGATGGCAGTTGCTCCGTGTAAAATACTGGTATTCAGCCGCATCTGGTTAGACTGGAAGCTGACCCCACGATAATTGGGAAAAGGCTAAAAGGATAGATTATGTCCTGGATTAATAGATAAGATACTTTTTATCCAGGTACAAAGAGTTGTTCCCACAGAGAATGGATCGATAAAGGAGAAATATCGGTGTATTCTTCTTTACGTGTGGTTGGTGACTAACCTGGTGTCAGAGTTTATGCCGCCCATGGGCCTCTGACTTGGCTTCACATGCCGTCGAGAAATATCTCTCAGACATGCCGGTTTCCTCACGATGTTTTCCTTCACCGTTTTTAAGCAAGTGATAATTATACAATACGCAACATGAATCCGGAAAGTCAGAGGTGCGTGCCTTGGATTCGAACTCGGAACCTATGACTTGGTAGCCTGACGTTCATACCTGAAGCCTGCGGTCTGAATATCGCTAGGTATGTAATGATTTATGAATAATTGAATTTTTTAAAATAGTTACATAATATCAAATTACCTACACCATTTCGCTTCACTACAATGTATAAAATACATCGGCTCCAGTTCACTTATAAGATTTTAACAAGAGTTGTAGATATAAAATATTATTTTATCGATAGTATAAAGTTTATTTCTGAATCGATTATTATGGAAAAAAGATCTTAAATACTAAAAATCTATGATAAAAAAAAAAAATGATTAGAATATGAACGGTGCGACACGACATTTTAATAATAAAATTAATATCGATATTTCAGATGTTGTTCCAAAATAAAAAAACATAAAAGATCTTCTATTTATTAATCTGATGATTATAGAGATAAGGTAGTTATTATAAAGACTACAGATTATAATATTAACATAACTATAGATTAGTGTAACCAATAATTGTTTCTCCAAAATTGCATATTTTTGAATATCTACCAATCTACACATACAATTTTACCTTTATACGCAAAGAAATAAAAAGTAACGGTACAGAATGTTTCTACCCAACAGTTTTAACATAAGCTCGATATTCTTCTGAATAATTTTAATGATTCTGTCATTATTCAAACATTAAAAGCAGTATAAAATAAATTCTAAAGAAAAAACATAAACCAAATACTTCATATTTTTCTTTACCTTTTCAGGAGCAGTTCAAACTTTGAGAAACAAGACACTACACAACAATTTCCAAGAACTAATTAGAAAAAAGCACGCCATAGCGAAAACAGCAATCCAATTAGACGAAATCTCGGCAGAGATAAATTTATCGATATCGATATTCCAATTACCCCACACTAGAGGTCGCTAACGGCGAAGTGTGTTGCTCAAGCGCACTAAAGATAAATCTTTTTACTGCACACTTTGATTAGAAAATTCCTTTATTAATTGACTGGCTTAATTAAAGCGGTTTCAAAGGTCCTTCCTTGTGATAAAATTATATTCGTAGCTTCAGTTTTTAGTTAATAATTATAATTATTATAATGGTATGTTATCTCTGATCTGCTATACCATACTTATTAAGGCGTAAAAATATTAGAATTATAGTTAAATTTTTCGTCTTAAGATAATGACACTCTTTCTTAAATCGATATTCGAAATGGAAATAACTATTAGAACTAAAGGATTAGTTAATTTATCGCATAACTTTTATCTAAAAAATAAATTAGTTGTATTGACAGAATTTCTACACAAAAGCTGTCAAATGTCTTTATTCCTAAGATAAAAGTTATCCGATAGTGATATCGGCTCTTAATGAGATAATTGTGCCAGTCTTCTTGCAAGATAATTTGAGACAGAAACTATAAGATAAAACAATAATATTTATTTTGGTTATAGTTAAAACTAAATAAAGCTTCGTTCCGGAAGTAATAACACCATTTCGAGAACACCATAACCGCAGTAAATAATCTCGAGAACTTGGAAAATTAAATTCTAATTGATCATACACTTTTATGATGACTGTCCCGATGTCCCAAGAAAATATACTTTTTAAGACGTCTCCCCTTCTAAGAAACGGCAAACGACTGTTTATAACCACTAATAAATAGTCTAGGTTCTCACAACATAAAAAATAAATTGCCAAGAAACCTAACATTAGATTCAAAAAGGGGCCCCATAAACCGAACAGTATTAGAAAACAGATTAAGATAAAACTAAGAAAAATAAATCAGCTGCCCACGCGACCTAGCCCAACGGACACACACGGCGGGAAAAGGACGAAAAAAAGACGGAGCAAGACAAAAAAATCGCAAAAGCGACGCGAATATATCCGAGGCGAACGACCTGCGAAAAATAAGACGAAAACGAACTCCCGCGCACATGTGCGTTCGGCCATTTTTTTGTTTCTGTCCCTTTCTTACGCCAAAAAAGGTAGGCGTGTGCGCAGGTCGGAGAGAGAGGGTAGATAAAAGAAAGCGCGCGGAAAGAGTTGGCGGTCGTTCGCGCTCCGGTTTAGTTCCGAACATTGCCGCTAGGTGCGCCAGCGCAGCGGGAAAATTTCTTCCTGTTTTGAGTTTGCGCGTTCCTTTTTTAAGGAACTTTTGTTGCGCGTGAGTTTATGATTATTTTATTCATGAATCATATTATTTTGATGGGTTTTGAAATTATTTTGATATTTATCATTATTAGAACACATGGTAAACATTATAAAAATATCTTACGTGTTAGACAGAGATGTCAATAGTCAATAGTTTACATTATTATTTCCTTTACTTGGAATTAAGCTCTATTATAAATTGTCACCCCTATTATAGATTGTTAACAAAATTAAAACCCAATAATTTTAATCCAAAAATTTCCATATTATTAAAATCGTATAAAATGACTGACAGATATTGCTAATAGACCGCTGCAAGCCCATATGTGCTGCTGGATAGTTTAATAGACACTATTAATAGCCCATTCCTTCCTGTTTGGTACTGTTTTACCCGACTGTGATGGATAGAAATAGTACCTATAAATCTTTTCAATACTAGTGAAGTCATTATGTCCAGTAAGCAGTCATAGCCTAGTGGTGTGCCCGTCGGACTGCCAAGTCATAGGTCTCGAGTTCGAAACCAAGGCACGCACCTCATTCATAAGTTATGAATAACATATGTTATAATAACCTAGCGTTCTATTTACTAAAAAAGGTATAAACCTCTATGGTAAGTAGATACTAACGTAATACCATGTGTAGGTACCTACATTTGTATTCCACTAAACTATTAAATAAATCGAGTGTCATACGAATACCTACGTTACGGGAAGTCAGAAGCCCGAAAGTCTGACAACTGCTCTAACCTTAGGATATCGGAATTGCCCAGAAACTGGGTTACGGAAGTCTGACGGCAGTGGCTCCGTGTAAAATACTGGTAGCACCTGGTTAGACTGGAAGCTGACCCCAACATAGTTGGGAAAAAGCTAGGCAGAAAACTATTAACTCTTCTTCTTTTCGTGTGTTTAGTGACTAACCTGGTGTCAGAATATATGCCGCCCATGGGCCTCTGACTTGGCTTCAAATGCCGTCGAGAAATATCTCTCAGGCGTGCTGGTTTCCTCACGATCTTTTCCTTAACCGTTTTTAAGCATGTGATAATTATACAATACGCCCATGAATCCGAAAAGTCAGAAATGCGTGCCTTGGGTTCGAACTCGAGACTTGGTGTCCGACGGTCACACCACTAGACTATCACTGCTTAAAATTACCTACTATTAACTAGGTTATCAATATTTAATTGTGAACTTATTTTTATACAAAGGGCTATTGAACTGTATTAAATAATAATTACATAATTATATACAAATAAATAAAAACATATCCTCATATAAAACTATGAACTAAAAGAAGACATCAAAATATTACTCCGTATAGCTGTCAAATGGTAACATGCCCAGAATACTGGCAGCATTACCAAATTGAATTACAATGCTAATTCTTTGGCAAAAGTTTATTTTAAATTTTTAAAAAATATACAATTTAATAGTAGGAACTTCTGAAAGAAAATAAACTTTTTTCTTATAAGCGGATTGGGTCAAGATTTTCGAATAACATTTAGACTGGTTGGCTTAAAACTTCGAATGCAAGGCTTGACGACAGATGGGACGCATGAGTAAAAATAAACACCAATACAATTTCCGAAAAGATCAGCTCGTATTTTTATCTTGTAAGAGTGTTTTCATACACATCACCATGGTGTACGCACCACTTGCCCCTTTTAGTAAAATGTACCACTCGCCCCGTTTTCAGGGTCCCACTCGTACCTTGCGACGGGACGAATGAAATTTTGATATTTTTTGATTATTTTGGTGTACCTACTCGCCCCGTGGAGTATTTCCTTTGAATTGTATTATGAAAAAAAAATGTGATAAATCTCCGACTTTTCGAATTCATGTGCGTATTAGAATGTTATTATCACTTGCGTTAACAGTGAAGGAAACCTGCACACCAGAGAAGGCTCTAAAAAGTTCTCGATGGTGTGTGTAGTTCGGCAGCCCGCTCCAAGCCAGCGTGGTGGACTAAAGCTCCATACCCTTCTCATTCTGAGAAGAGGTTCGTGCCCAGCAGTGGGACAATGGTTGGTCGGAGTCATTACTGGAACAGCTCCAAAATTATGTGTTTTGGACTAAGTACGTAGAATGATAGAAAATTAAATGCTCTTTCCAAATCACTATTGGAACAAGTCATATACGTTGATTTAACTAGAAGAAACGACATGTACCACATGTAAGACATGTACAAAATTAGCCTTTCAAAATATCTAAAAACTTTAACTTGGATTTTCTAAAAACAGCATAAATTGAATTGTACCGGTGATGATTCCGACCAACGCAATATTCAACTGATTATGCTGTAGTAGATATTGAGTTTTAAATAGTAACTATAGTTTCTTGTCTTGTCTTCAGAGGAAATGACAAATTGATAACTGGGTTTTGAAAAGAAACTTACCGAGTCCTAAATGTGGTCACCCAAAAAGGTTATACAGTATGTAACCTTTTATTTTTAAGGGTTAAACTAGTTTTTTTTATCTAAAAAAAATCATCGTCGTCATTGGCAGACACGTCAACTACTTAGGTATCTTATACAGACTGTAAAAAAATTAACCCTAAGAATTTTTTTGGTATCCTCGGTATCGGAAATTGGAACAACTTTCGTAGAATACTTTTTCGAAATAAGGGTACTTTTTTATTACTTTCAATACAAATTAAAAAAAAGTAGTTAATTTTGTAACATCTTATATACCTATTGGTCCCATAGATTTCCATAACGACCTGGGCCGCTTACATCCCGTTTGCATGCTCAAACTAGTTTTGGTTACATGCTGTATATCATAAAAATATCTCATTAATAACCACTCTAGCTCTGACTATTTTTCATCCTAGATTTATAAACAGTATTACAGCTGTACTCCATAATATCTTCCTTATAATTCTGCTGTGGTGTTCAATAATGGACCTTAAATCTGGAGTGATAGAGTTGGTTTTGTTAATTCGTATTCTAATGAATCTGTCGACCGATTGATTTAAAAGCTTGAAGGAGGGTTTTTAATTGATGCTTTTTCTTGGCATATTTATAGTATACTTGTTAAGGCACAGTGTGATATTATTATTAAGTAATTCTCCTTTTTTGATTTATACAAGGTTAGTCGGAAAGGGGGTACTAAGCCGCAGACCACATAATGTATCACTGATGATTGTTCTAAAGAAAGTGTTAAAATTTCAATATTCGATAAAAAAATATCTAAGCAAAATGATTTTTACTTTAGTATTACAAAAAAAACATCCCTGCTTTAGTTACGAATTCAGAAAATAGATCTTCTAATCTGTACCCCAAATACGACCTAAAATGTAAACACAGCTGATCATAGCTGAGGATAGATAGAATTTAGCGTATTTGTTATGGAATCTTTAAGCAGCTATTTCTCTTTCAGGGAAAGTTGTAGAACAAAAATTATTCATTATTATGGATACTTTAACACCCTTTCGGCTTAGTACCCCCTTTCCGACTAACCTTGTATACATACATGATTACATTTTCAAATATTTTCATAAAAAAATAATTAAATAGCATTTGTAAAAAACCCTGTGCGATCCGAAAGGGGCACAAAGGTACCTACCGCAATAATATTCGGTTTCGGTTTAAAGACATTTATTTACTCAAAAAGAACAAATACAGTTCACTTATATTGAGCATAGTTATTTTTACAATTTAATTTCATTTACAAGTCTGAGCGAGCATTTATAACTGGATGTACATATAGAGAAAAATTTTACTTAGTAACTAGGTACATGTATACATATTTCATAAAAAAAAATAAAAAAATGTTTTCTTTTATTTATTTGACGGCAATGTTCGTCCTTACATATTCTACCAAACGCTTTTTGAAAATGGGAAGACTTTTGCTATTTACAACATTCTTTGGCAATCTGAACATTTGTGCACCTTCGTATAGTATTTTTTTTTCCATAGTTGGTTCTGGGCTTAGTAAGTTGGATTTTGTTTCGTTGTCTTGTGTTATATGTATGTGTTTTTTAAATTTTTAAATTCTTACATTTTTAAATTTGTTTTTTAAATTCCAAATTACCCCAATTTCCATAAAAGTTACCTACCAAATTCTCTAAAATGGACAACACCTAGTCGATAACGGTGCCTTTGCAAGTGTGTTTTAAGGAAATTTGGGTTATTTGGGTACTTAAAACGTGCATTTTAAATAACAACAACATTTTTATACTCATTAATATTGTTTTTTTTATTTTATTTTTCTAGGATTTCTCCTCTATCATGGGTGCGTTCACTGCCATAAATCTTCACATGCACAAACGCCCAGACCCGGAACAACTATTTGTAGGCCATACAAATATTTAATTCGTGCAGGAATCGAACCCACAACCCGTAGCACTGAAGCCAATCGCTTAGCCACTGCACCAAACGTGTCGTACTACTGTTAATATTGAAGTTCCAACTACTAGGCTTTATCGGTTCTGCAGTGGAAGACATAACATAACATCACGCCTATATTCTCCGAAGGGTTAGGCAGAGGTGTATTATGTCGTTATGTTTAAGTCCTGTAATAGGGGGCGAGCCTATTGCCATCAACCGGGCACACATCCAAACTCCGGGCTGCTACTGAGGAATTCCACCCGGAAAAACCCAATAACAGTTTACCCGACCTGGGGATCGAACCCAGGACCTCACGATCAGCAGTCGCACTTGCCACCACTGGACCAACGAGGCAGTGGAAGACAAAAAGCTAATAGTTTATTATCTAGGTACCTCGTTTTGTATATAAATATTTTTCTTTTCAGAAAAGCAACACGTCTCCTTAATATCGAACAAGATCACTTTGATGTCTGCCAGGTCGCAACGTAGCGAGATTGAAGGCAATTTTTATGGTACTAATAGGATGATTTCCTAAACAGTTTTTGATATTGGCAATAGACTTAGACCATAAAATAGAAAGTTAACTAAACTATTATAAAGAGCGTGTAGGTATATCCGCTTGTAAAGTAATTAGGAAGACATGAACTGTTCCTATTTTTATGGTGTTCTGCCTACCATTTTCCCAACTATGTTGAGGTCAGCTTCCAGTTTAACCAGATGCGGCTGAATACCAGTATTTTACACGGTGCGACTTCCATCCATTCCCAAGGAGGGTTGATGTCAGGCAGGCGGCCGGTCTTAAAACAATAAGCTAAAACCTCTAACAACATGGATTTATGAAATACATGTTGTGCCGACCCCACCTAGTGTGGGATAAGGGCAGGAAGAAAAAGAAGACTTCCATCAGACCTCCGCAAACCTACTGGGTAATGCCAATATCCTAAGCTTCGAGCTTCTGAGTACCCGTAACGACTGTCATAGGTATTCGTATGACACCCGGGACCGATTGTTTAACGTCCTCTCTGGGCAAGGAGGGGTCTTCTTCTGCTTTTCTTATGGTTAGTGACTAACCTGGTGTCAGAGTTTATGCCGCCCATGGGCCTCTGACTTGGCCTCACATGTCTAACTTCAAATATCTCCAGACATGCCGTTTTCCTCACGATGTTTTCGGTCACAGTTTTTAAGCAAGTGATAATTACCTATATACAATACGCACATGAATCCGAAAAGTCAGAGGTGCGTGCTTTGGGTTCGAACTCGAGACCTATGACTTGACAGTCCGACGGTCACACCACTAGGCTATCACTGCTATATGCTGGTCTTGATGTGTAACGAACGGTCACCCATCCGCGGATTGACCGCGGCAAGCGCACTTTAACCTCACAAATCGTATGATCTGCGTGGTTGATATTCACGAGCCCCTAAAAGGCCGTCGTAATGAATAATCTGAGAACAAAGTTATGTCTAAGTACTATAGTCATGTGATATGTTTTAAAAACTGGTTAGGCTAGCCTAGTCAGACCGGGTTGTACACAATGTTATTATATTTCTTTGAACGTACACACACCGCTTACGTTTATTACGCAATCTTGTTTGAATAATACTAGTTTAGTGATGTGAAGATGCCTGAGATTTAATTTTGCCTAGCCTTTTCTAAACTATGTTGGGGTCAGCTTCCAGTCTAACTAGATGCAGCATAAACATTTTTTGAGTTTTTATTTGCTGTTCACCACACTAAAACTTAATTTTCGGATTGAATCTTCGTAAAACTAAAAAAAAACTGCCTCGTTGTTCTAGTGGTGGCAAGCGCGACTGCTGATCGTGAGATCCTGAGTTCGATTCCCAGGTCGGGTAAAGTGTTATTGGAGTATTTCCGTGTGGAATTCCTCAGTAGCAGCCCTGAGTTTGAATTTGTGCCCGGTTGATGGCAATAGGCTCGCCCCCTATTACATGGGACATAAACATAACTGGCGAAACGAGGGTGTTACTATACACCTCTGCCCAACCCTTCAGGGAATACAGGAAGTAATACACTCATTTCGCTGTTATTTTTAAGTTCCAAGTAATAGGGGGCGAGCCTATCGCCATCAACCGGGCAAAAATCCAAACTCCGGGCTGCTACAGAGTGATTCCACACGGAAAAACCCCAATAACACTGCCCGATCTTGGAGTCGAACCCAGGACCTCACCGATCAGCAGTCGCACTTGCCACTACTAGACCAACGAGGCAGTTTCTATTTACAAAAAGTGTCAAATTGTTTGACAAGAAAAATAAAATCAAACATTTTGACAGTCTTTATAAATGACTAGCTGTGTCCTCACGGCTCCGCCCGTAGCCTATGTTACTCAGTGATAATGTAGCTTTATAACGGCAAAAGATTTTTTGAAATCGGTCCAGTAGTTTTTAAGTTTATTCGTTACATACAAAAATACAAATCTTTCCTCTTTATAATATTAGTATAGACTAGGAGCCCGTCCCGGCTTCGCACGGGTGGACATTTTTTTTTAAACATTTTAGTAATAAATATAAGCTATGTTACTCAGTGATAATGTAGCTTTCTATCGGCAAAATAATTTTTGAAATCGGTCCGGTGGTTTTTAAGTTTATTCGTTACATACAAAAATACAAATCTTTCCTCGTTATTATATTAGTAGATAACTGATTGTAGGCTGTGGTTCGTTTGCTGTTTGGCAAACATTTTGTAAAGAGAATTTGTCCTCCTTTTTGGAGGAGACGCCTACGTCTAGAAGTGAATTGTGATTGGCTATTGGTGATGATGATGATGGTAAGGAGGACGGTCGGTAGGTAGTTAACGGCACGTTTGGTGCAGTGGCTGAGCAATTGGCCTCTGCGCTACGGGTCGCGGGTTCGATCCCCGGACTGAACAAATATTTGTATGGCCTACAGATATTTGTTCCGGGTCTGGGCGTCTTTGCATGTGAGATTTGTGTCTGTAAACGCTTCCACGATAAAGGAGAAACCTTAATATGGGGCAGTATCCAAAAAAAAAATGAGAATTATGACTATAATATTGACAGTCAAGTGTTAATAAGTTACCAAATCAATCGCCTTGTAACTTAAGTATAAATGACGATACTATCTCTATAAGTAACCTTTGATGATTCACTATTAAAGATATGTAGAGGTAGGCACTACAAGTTGGAAGTACCTACTTACACAAAAAAAAACGGTTCTATATACCAGGACGAAATGAGTGCTGTTCCTAGATTTGGTTTATCACCTAAGAACAGCTCTAACCTTTGGTGTTATCATACTGATGCTGCGACAATAATCCAATAAGATTAATAATCATAATAAGCAGCGATAGCTTACTGACCGTCGGGTTGCCAAGTCATAGATCTCGAGTTCGAACCCAAGGCACGCACCTCTGACTTTTCAGATTCATGTGCATATCGTATAATTATCACTTGCTTAAAAACGGTGAAAGAAAACATCGTGAGGAAACCGGCATACTTGAAAGATATTTCTTGACGGAATGTGAAGCCAAGTCAGAGGCCCATGGGCGGCATAAACTCTGAAGCCAGGTTAGTCACTAACCACACGAATAGAAGAAGAATGATTATAAAATAATCCCTCAAAAAAACTTTTAATTCAAACAGTTTTATCTTGCAGTACCCCTTTAGCATCAGTATTTGAGGATTGAAGGTTGAAATTATTATAATGTTGTATTGTCATGGGAATTTAATTTGTGTGTGAACTTTCAAGAAATCGGTCAAGCAGTAGTAGTTGTAAAATCTGTCGCGAGATTTGAATCAAACAAATACACGAAGTGAAGCTAATTTAAAAAAAAATAGTTTTATTATAATCCGTGCTTATTTAACTAACAAACTCAATAAACAAACACGGTTCCGCAGACTTAATCCCTTTACAATGGAATGTTGTGAAATAGTGATTGACTATTGCAGCAAGATTAATAAATAAAATATTATAATGTTGTATTGATTGACCGGTTCTATCGATTTCGGTACGGTAAGTGGATAGCTGACCAGATCCTACCATGGATAAGATAAGATACTTATTCTGCTATAGTTTGTAAGTGTGGTGGAACGAGGTATGGTGTTCCTCTAAAGAAGAGGGAGGCTCCTCCAACCAGGCGGGTTCTATGCCTGGCGGGCTACTGCCCAACGGTTGATGTTGGGAAGTTGTATATACAAGGTGAAAAAGACCCTTCACGAAGCCGACAATCATGCATTCAGTACATCAAACTAAGTAACCCTACGCAAAAATTTTCGCTGGGAAACGACTTATTTTTTTGGTGAAAAATTTCGTTTTACTGTAAAGCTCAATGTAACGCACTCAAAACACTGTGCTGATATATGCAATGAGTAGTAAACGGGTAATGGAGGTATTTCAAGTACATTTGCAACCTTCAAAACTGGTATTTAAAAAATAAGTTGTGAAAAGTTGGAACTTTGACCGCCAATATCTCCGTAAAATATCTCAATGACGAGGAGAATAAGTGCCTTTCGGCTTCGTTAAGGGTCTGTTTACACCGTTTATATACTAACTCCGTGTCAGATCTTGATATCGCGATGCAGGATTTGTGACATTTCATTTTGACAGCTGTCGTTGTTGTTGCTGTTGTCTGGTAGACAATCGTCGTCCTGCGTAGTTCTCATATGGCATGATAGATACCGCCACATAAGTATTGAGAATTTCTAAGGGGCTCTTGGCTCATTACCAACCACGCAGATCATACGATTTGCAAGGTTAAGCTGCGCTTGCCACGGTCCGTTACACATCGAGACCCCTCCGTGCCTCGGCGAGCACGTTAAACAGTCGGTCCCGGGTGTCATACGAATACCTATGACAGTCGTTACGGGTAGTCAGAAGTCCGAAAGAGTGACAACCGGTATAACGTTAGGATATCGGCATTGCTCAGTAATTGGGTTGCGAATGTCTGATGGCAGTCGCTCCGTGTAAAATACTGGTATTCAGCCGCATCTGGTTAGACTGGAAGCTGACCCCAATATAGTTGGGAAAAGGCTAGGCAGAAAGGATTGTAAGTATTGCAAGCAGTTTTCTATGTTACATGGTATATATGTGAGAGCCAGAAGGGTATTAGTTTCTTTATATCTTTGCTGCTTGGATTCATGTGCTCCATCTTAGACCCTGTCTGCGTTTACCATCAGGTGAGACTAGGGTCAAATGCGACCAAGTCAGAGTTGTTTTTTTTTTTAATAAACCTTGCCCCACACTAGGATTTCTCGTGCACCCACGTGCGTTTACAAACACAAATCTTCACACGTACAAACATCCAGACCCGGAACAACTATCTGTAGGCCATAAAAATATTTGTTCGCGTGCGGGAATCGAACCCACGACCCGTAGTGCAGAAGCCGATCGTTCAGCCACTGCACCAAAAACAATGGTTTTATTATGAAATAGCATAAGTAGGTACTTATTATTTTCTTAAATAAATTAGAAAAATACCGAGTGCTGATCTGTAGTCACGATGTTAGGTTAAGTATTTTACTCTTGTCCCCATTAGTTGGAGACCCTTCAGGTCTCGCCAATAACTGCCCGGTTATTACGTAGAAACGGTCTGCAAGACCATCTACAAAGAGTCGAATAGAAAAAAAAAACCTAGTTCTGTAGAAGACCTGCAATTTTATATCTATAGAAAAAAAGTAAGGGTTGTATCCAAACAGAAAGTAGAGGATCATATTTTCTGACTTATGGTGCAACCATGGATTTACGAATTACATGTTGTGCCGACCCCTCTTAGTGTGGGATAAATACAGGGAGAAGTGCAACCAAAAAGAGTTAGGTCCAGCTGTGGGATAAGTGCGCTGATTTGATTGTATCACAAAACGTTAGTCCTTCTTGATTTAATCGCGTAAACTAACAATTTTCAGTGCAAACCGATCTCTAGAAGGTTCTAAAATTTTACGACAACTTTAATAGATATTATATTGGTAATAGGTATTTTTATTTGTTCCATTTATTACATAGGTACAGCTATGCCGTGCCTAAAGTAATGACGTAACAAGATTTTTCGCACACGGACGCTGTTTGAACTATAAATATTTAACTAGGTATAGCCTACAAGTTATGCCAGCCTATCCCCCCCATCCCCACCGCCGGTGACTCAGAACAGCGCGCGCGCATGTTTTGCAACCAAAATTCTACCGGTTCGAGACAATGGCATTATTAGGCGTTAGACGCCATCTTGTTTTTAAGTTAACGCTGTTATAGCGTTTGTGTTTATGTAGATTGGATTAGGTATTTTTGGGTTACATTTTTGGATACCTACGGTAGAGAATAGACCACCGATTCTTAACTCGTAGGTATCGTTAGAGCAACTAAATGATTATGTAAAGGGGGTAAGCAACAGCGTTCTCATTTATGCTAATAATCACTTACCAATCTGCCAATTACGGTGATTACAGCCATATCCTTTCCAACCACTAATTATATCGCTCATTAGAAGTCCTAGGTACCTAGCAATGGATAGTCATCATCATCTCCCTGCCCTTATCCCACATTAGGTGGGATCGGCACAACATGTATTCGTAAATTCATGTTGTTAGAGATTTTGGCTTATTGTTTTATGATCGGCCGCCTGCCTGACATCAACCCTCTTTGGGAATAATCGTTACGCTGTCGCGCGGGTGAGCCAATGTGTTTGCTGATATTATGCACTGGGCCCCAACATTTTTTTTTCGTGTTTTTAGTGACTATACTGGTGTCACAGTTTATGCCGCCCATGGGCCTCTGACTTGGCTTCACATGCCGTCGAGAAATATCTCTCAGGCATGCCGGTTTCCTCACGATGTTTTCCTTAAATAAGCAAGTGATAATAATTGTACAATATGCGCATGAATCTGAAAAGTCAGAGGTGCGTGCATTGGGTTCGAACTCGAGACCTATGACTTGACAGTCCGACGGTCACACCACTACGCTATCACTGCTGTACGATAACAATCAACGGGTAAACTAGAGTCACAATAAGTACCACTTAAATCATGATCAGCATATAAGATGGGAGAAAAGTTGATGAAATTGCACTATGTAGTGGCAAAGTGCCAACTCGTCTTGTGTCAACTAATTGCCGGTTCCTATAAACAAAAACGAATGGTTTTGCTTATCAATAGTAGCATTTTTTATTTCCTCTGGGCAGATAAATAGAATCGTAAGGTAATGTTATTTGTGATAGACACTTCCATATGGGAGGGTCTACTATGCAAAGCTGTCAGGTATTTGCTTCATCTATACTAATATTATAAAGATGAAAGATTTTTATTTTTGTATGTAACGTATGAACTTAAAAACTACTGGACCGATTTCAAAAATTCTTTTGCCGTTAGAAAGCTACATTATCACTGAGTAACATAGGCTACGGGCGGAGTCGTGAGGACACAGCTAGTTATTGATAAAGAAACAAGGGTCTCAATTTAAACCAATAACGATCCGTAAATTATAGGAACCGGTCACAAGCAACAATACCATTTTCCGTAATTCGACTTCACGACTAGAAGAGAAGCAGCGGAAATATCATATTATTTCCGTTTGAAAAAATTTATGCAAAAGTCCGTATGGTACTTTTATGAAATACTCTCAGGAGGTTGGTCATAAAAAAGTAGGAGTATACCGATTTTAATGGTTTTTGGGGTTCGGTACCACAAAAGGTAAAAACCGGCCAAGTGCGAGTCGGACTCGCGCACTAAGGGTTTCGTACCAACGGTAGTTTTCCTACTTTTATTATTTTTTGTTTAACTATGGAGTATGCACTACAATCATACTAATTATCACGCATAGATGTATTACCGTTTTTAAGAAAGAGCAGACAAAAAAAATGTATTTTGTTTTTCTGTTTCTTGTATGGGTACTCTCTTTGTATTTAGACTTTTTATTATTTATGATATTTGCCACGATGGCGGCCATAGTAAAAAATATTCTGTGGTCTCCAAATGTAAGGAACCATTAGGTACCCATCCACGGGCTGACCGCGGCAAGCGCAGCTTACCCTCGCAAATCTACGAACTATGATACCTACATAATAATTTTAGATGTTTAAACGTATAAATGTAGATATTTTTATGAGATATCCTAATCAACATAAAAAATAACAAGTATGTATGTTAATCCTACACATACCGTAATCAGCCAATTACTGTCCCACTGCAGAGCACGGGCCTCTTCTCAGAATGAGAAAGGTTTAGGCCTTAGTCCACCACGCTGGCCTGGTGCGGGTTGGCGGACTACACACACCATCGAGAACTTTATGGAGCCCTTGCAGGTGTGCAGGTTTCCCCACGATGTTTTCCTTCATCGTTAACGCAAGTGATAATCAAATTATGATCCGCAATTAATTTAAAAAAGTTAGAGGTTCGAGCCGGGGTCGAACTCAGACCTTCGTGCATGGAAGGCAAGCGTTCAACCGTTAGGCTATCACTACTTTACAAGTACACATACAGGCTGTCCCGAAACACAACGTCAAGCCGTTCCACAAATAATAAGGTACTTTATGACTGTTCAGTTTTTAAACAATATATATATATATACAAGGTTAGTCGGAAAGGGGGTACTAAGCCGAAAGGGGGTTAAGGTACCTATAATAAGGGTTAACTTTTGTTCTACAACTTTCCCCAAAACTTAATAGTTTAAGAGAAACAGCTTTTCAAAGATTTCGTAAAAAATATGCTAAAATCTATCTATCCATAGCTATGATCAGCTGTGTTTACTATTTAGGTCATATTTGGGGTCACGGATTAGAAACTTAATTTTCTGAATTCATAACTAAAGCAGGTATGATTTTTTTTTGAAAAAACTAAAATAAAAATCTTTATGCATGCAATTTTTTTTTATCGAATTTTGAAATTTTAACACTTGCTTTAAAATAGTCATCAGTGATACTTTAAGTGACCCGCGGCTTAGTACCCCCTTTCCGACTAACCTTGTATATATATATACCTATATAATCGTTTTCGAGTTTCAAAGTTACTACGAATAAAATATTACCTCATAAATCTAACAATTAAATGTGTTTAAAAAAAATACAACTTAATTTTATTTCTGTATTTTATCTGAACCGTCATATTATTATAGTTACTGATAATCATTTATTTTGTTCCCAGCATGACCTCAAGTTTCGGGACAGCTTGTATACCTATACCAATAAATAAAATGTATTCATCCTTCTTCTTTATTAAATAAACAACTCAATTAATTATGTTATTAACTGTAGTTTTTTCTCAGTTTACTGCGATTTCTAATAAAACTTCACTTATTTATTGCAATTATTTGCATACATATTACGTACTTATTGCAATAAATAATATGTCTAACCGTTCCTCCTTCCTCTTCCTTCCCCTCCTCTCGTGTCTGCACGAGCTGCACGAGACTAGCTCATGTCGTGGTGAAAAGATTAGCCAGCCAGCAAGGTTGGAAGCGGGGCTGACTGCCCAGGGAGCGTCTGATGTAGGTACTCAAGTATCATCACTCTTGGAGGCTTTTTAATGCACCATAAGCAACTATTTAAACCATAATATCTCTGTTACTTGGATGAGGGGCTCGTAGCTAATTAAAAACCGCGCGGATCATAAGATTTGCGAGGTTAAGCTCCGCTTGCCGCGGTCAGTCCATGGATGGGTGACCGTTCGGTACACATCGAGACCCCTCCATGCCTCGGTGAGCACGTTAAACCGTCGGTCCCGGGTGTCGTACGAATACCTATGACAGTCGTTACGGGCAGTCAAAAGCCCGAAAGTCTGATAACCGGTTTAACCTTAGGGTATCGGCATTGCCCAGTAACAGAAAAGGCTCAGAGGAAGAGATATCTGTTACTTGGGTTGGTATGCTCCATCTTAGACCCTGTCTGCGCTTAGCATCAGGTGGGACTAAGGCGAAACGCATCTAGTAAAAAAAAAAAAACAGTAGGCCTAGCAAGAATGGTTAGTACCGTAAACGTAACGTCAATCTAAGTGAATTTTGAATTGGAAATACTCGTTTCGCACATACCATTTCATTTAGTTAAAAACTTTATTAACATCTATGTATGATACAAATTGTGAATATCGCAAAAAAAATAACCAAAATGTTACAGGACAGTTGTATTTTCGATTCAAAAAAATTGACAAGCATATCATTTTGGGACCCAGTGCATGATATCAGTAAGCACATTGGGTCACCCGCGCGACGGCGCAACGAGTATTCCCAAGTAGGGTTGATGTCAGGCAGGCGGCCGCCCTTTCATAAAACAATAAGCCAAAACCTCTAACAACATGGATTTACGAAACACATGTTGTGTCGACCCCGCCTAGTGTGGGATAAGGGCAGGAAGAAGAAGAAGTTGTATTTTCGATTCAAAATTCGCTTACATTAGCGATAATACGTCAAATAATCGTGCAAGGCCTACTGAGTTTTTAGTAAAACTATCATAGTTATAACTGCTTTGTTGGTCTAGTGGTGGCAAGCGCGACTGCTGATCGTGAGGTTCTGGGTTCGATCTCCATGTCGGACAAAATGTTATTGAATTTTTCCGTATGGAATTTCTCAGTAGCAGCCCGGAGTTTGGATTTGTGGCCGGTTGATGGCAATAGGCTCGCCCCCTATTACATGGAACTTAAACATAACGGCGAAATCACTACCCGCGTCTGTGTTCCCGAACGCATTCAAAGTTAAAGTTAACAGGCTTCTTCTGGGTAAGCTCACTCCATCGTAGACTTTGTCTCTGTCTCCTCTGACCTAGACTAGAGTCAAGAGCAAACCCATTTCAAATAAAAAAAAAGAAATTAGGGTGTTACTATACACCTTTGCCCAACTCTTCAGGGAATACAGGCGTAATGTTATGGTATAACACAGTTTATATTCTAGCTCCATATATCAATATCCCAAAATAGTTCTGTAACCAATTCTTAGACCAAAAATGCATTAATTACAAATTAAAATTTAACGCTAGCAACACCAAGATAACACATATAAATCAAATTAATCAATCAGGTACAAATTGCAATCGATCAGTAATAAAATCGTACCTATAGCATGCGCCTACGCACGGTCGTGACTCGTCCGTCGGAGATAACTGTTAGCTTCTAAACGATATTATAAGATTTAGAAATGGCGTTGAAAGTATCAAGGATATGTTTAAATATTGTAAATTTGTGTTATATTTCTTTGAAAAAAAATTATAACCTGTTGGAAAAACGAAAAAAAAAAACACAACATCATGTCTGTATTCCCCGAAGGGTTGGGCAGAGATGTATAGTCACACTCTAATTTCGTTATGTTTAAGTCCCATGTAATAGAGGGAGAACATATTGCCATCAACCGGGCACAAATCCAAACTCCGGACTACTACTGAGAAGTTTCACACGGAAGAACCCAATAACACTTTGCCCGACCTGGGGATCGAACCCACAACCTCACGATCAGCAGTCGCGCTTGCAATCACTAGAAAAACGCGGCTGTGAAAAAAAAATGTACACAAAACAAAATATGTTTGACTATCTAATCTATATCAACCCATAGGTTCTTGAAAGGTGACGCGTGACGTCATATCCATTTTGTGTTCCTTGGTGACCGTGAATTGTCATCTAAGAGCTGATATACGAATAATATGATAGAATATTCGAATTAATTTTTAATTTCTAGAATCAATTTTTATATATCACTTGCGTTAACGGTGAAGGAAAACATCGCGAGGAAAAGAAGAAAGAAAGAAAGAAAGAAAAACCTTTTATTCACGTGAGAGTGACGCACATAACATAGCTTTTTATAAAAATAAAATAACTGGCACAGAAATATATTATGCACACTTGAGAGAGCTTCATAAAGTTCTCGATGGTGTGTGTAGTGCGCCAACCCGCACCAGGCCAGCGTGGTGGACTAAGGCCTAAACCTTTCTCATTCTAAGAAGAGGACTGCCCAGGGGCTAGTAATGGGCTGATTATGCTTATGCTAAAGCAAATCTTTTGTTCAGGATTTCAGAATGATAGAGTAACATAATATTGTGCGCCTAGACGTGGTCTGAGAAACACGGTTGCTTAGAAGGTATTTCGCCTTGCGAGACAGTCTAATCATTAGATAACTTATAGATTACTATTATGCTTATCACAGCTAACTGTTGGACTTAGATTTTAAAGATTTTAAGTAAGGTATATTCCAACTCCATGTTCTCATAGCCTTTTTACAAGATGATTGTAGATTGAAAGTTTTATTGGGTTTTTCCGTGTGGAATTCCTCAGTAGTAGCCCAGAGTTTGGATTTGTGCCCGGTTGATGCCATTAGGCTCGCTCCCTATTACATGGGACTTAAACATAATGGCGAAATGAGGGTGTTACTATACACCTCTGCCCAACCCTTCGGGGAATACAGGCGTGATGTTATGTTGTCCATCGAACGCACTGAGATGGACGGATGGTGTCGACTATTCTATTGTGTCTTTCCTGAAACATTTATTTCACGAATGTTTCTGTTTTTTACATAACCTTTTAAGTTTATTTCCTTTTGAAAATGTGAATATATTACCTAATCATAATCTGTCTATAGAAAAGGCGTGAAGCAAGCAATCGTCTCGCAAGCTGCGCCTACGCATCCAACATCGTGACTAGTAGACAGGAGTCGCAGTACTGTTAGGTATTTACGATTTTAAATATTTACAGCCGATGTATCTCTCACGCTTTCTTTGAAAGGGTGGGCAGGATTGAAGGTTTAAAGGTATAATGTTATTGGGAAAGTGTAAAACTATGTACACATAATATTAATATTGAATATCGTTAAAGGTTTATATCAGCCGTGTGATCATACACTCAATGAAAGGTGGTAAAGCGTTTGCTAAAACTAAAATTCAGACCACCGGTGTTCTAAACGGTTCGGTTCGTTTTACCTAGCCTTTTCCAAACTACGTTGGGATCAGCTTCCAATCTAACCAGATGCGGCTGAATACCAGTATTTTACACGGAGTGACTGCCATCAAACCTCCGCAACCCAGTTACTGGGGAATGCTGATATCCTAAAGTTAGACTGGTTTTCAGACTTTCGGGCTTCTGACTTCCCGTAACGACTGTCATAGATATTCGTATGACACCCGGGACCGACTGCTTAACATGCTCTCTGAGGCACGGAGCGGTCTCAATGTGTAACAAACCGTCACCCATCTATAGATTGACCGCGGTAAGCGCAGCTAAACCTCGCAAATTGTATGATCCGCGAAGTGCGACTTATCCAAACTATCTAACAACTATCATAACCTCTTCTGGAAATACAGCCATGATTAGTGATGTAATATAGAAATCTTTCAAAGTCTCCAATCGAAACCCAGAAGCAAGACTACAGTTGAAAATAAATGCAACCTCGTATAAAACCAGTACCCATGTTTTTGCTTCCAACACTATCTACGAACGAAGATCAAACGTTAAATCAGACATACATTACAGTGTATGTATACATGCATTAAAATACGCACACTAGTAGAACACCAATGTATATGCAACGTTCTAAAGAGCTGCGAAATATCGGGAATGTTTATTTTAACTGGCTGAAAGAAGGCAATCTGGTGTTTGTAAAGCTTGGTGCACACGTTACGCAGTGTTACGGCGAACTACTCTTATCATTTTGTTAAATGGATTAATGTTTTTAGGCTGTGTGTAGGATCAGCTGCCTCTCCTTTTGTGTGGCAACTAAATTAGCTAAGTTTTTTATAGCTACATTTAATGGGGTCTTCTTCTCTTAGCTCTTTCAAATCTCATCCTATTATTGTTTACCACTGGTAACAATTTATTTCCAAAAAAAAACAGATCTTTACACTTTTTTATCGTTTTTGAGTAGCTTTGTCAAGACATCAGGTTTTTTTTTTATTATTTTTATATCTAGTAGAGAACGCTCAAAAGTACCTTGAGTCTTGAGACAGTATAGAAAAATAAAGAGGCTATTGGAACCAAAATATTATTAAATCGCAGTAAAAATCAACAAGTGTATGACAAGATGTATGAATGGGGATGTAGCGAAAGGGGTATGTAGGGGTCGTAGCATGTGGCGTTCTGTAGTTTCTGCCTACCCCCACGGGAAAAAGGCGTGAGTTTATGCATGTATGTATGTAAAAATCAATTAAAAATCTTAGGTTACAAATATAACACCAACGGACAATCAGACAAACCATAAATCAACGGCCAATACTCAATAACGGGTTACAATTAGTCGGCGTAACCCGCACGTGTGCACTATTCCCAACTAACGGATTCTATTTTTAATGTTTAGATCGGTTAATGCGGGATGCAATTTTATGCACAAATTTCGTACCGCGCGCTTGCTCCGCCATTTTTCAATATTTAATTTTAGAAGCAATTCGCAGGAAGCTCGAGTTCTATTTTTGATTTTTATTCATTCCTAGGCGTGGTTTGGCCAGCCGTGTATCTGAATGAGTATGATTGAGCATTCATACTATGTGTACATAAATATTTATAACTTGTCTATGTCTGATCATTCGTCCGTTTAATTTTTTCGTGGGCGGCACTCAAATGAGGTGGGATATGGTTTGTGGTTACGATAATGAGTAGGTACCTACAGTTAAATGGTTAAATTATAGGTTTTAAATTGTGATTTAGTGGCCAATTCAGAAATATTATAGGAAATAAGTTAAATAAAAGTAAGGGCATTATTCAAAACAATTTTGTTTCATGTTGTCTGAGTTTGTTCTGCCTAGCCTTTTCCCAAGTATATGTATTGGCGTCAGCTTCCAGTCTAACTAGATGCGGCTGAATACCAGTATTTTTACACAGAGCGACTGCCATTATTCCTCAGCAACCCAGTTACTGGGCAATGCCAATATCCTCAGGTTTAGACTGGTTGTCAGACTTCCGGACTTCTGACAACCCGTAACGACTGTTATAGGTATTCGTCTGACACAAGGGACCGACGGTTTAACGTGCTCTCCGGGACACGGAGGGGTCTCGAAACATGTGAGAGGTTGACTCAGTAGTCGTTGTGCCGATAGTCGTAACGGCCAATGACTTAATAGCCAAGAGCCTAGACCGACATCTAATGAGGCTTTCGTGGGGCGGCTGGAGAAAGCGGTACTTCTAGACATGGCGCGTATTGTTGGGAAGTTCCTTTCTCTGAGGCCCTGACCACCGGTAGCTTGGACCCTGTTCCCGATGCCGGTGGGGTACTATATTTCATATTTATAAATGTTTTTAGTTTTTTTTTATAGAATAATTTTAAAATGTAATTTATATGTATAAATATGAATAAGGGAAATCATATTTTAAAAAATCATCACAGTTGTCACTGCCTATGGGATGATTTCCACCAAACGGCTCGCATCGCATCGGATCGTAAAGGATACGAACGGATGCATTGACAGCCGAAAGCGTCCGTCAGGATGTCGATGCATACGATCAGCTCCGTACAGTCGCTTGCGAATGTATCCATTTCTGCGCCTAATCAAATAGTTTCATTCGTACCGTGTTGACGTGTTCTAATTTTTGAAAGGAGCCGATCGGATACGACGACATGCGAACGGAGCCGATCGCGCGTCACAGCATACTTTCGGCTACGATCGCGTGTCGCTGAAGACGCCTGCGGTCAAGCTGCTGTGCGCGGCTTGGTAATATAGACTTTAAATACTGTGTACACGATTTAATATCATTTAAAGATTGTACAATCCGTTCAGATCCGATGAGATGCGAGCCGTTTGGTGGAAATCATCCTTAAGACTATCCATCTCCCATAACTCGTCTTTAAGTACCTACGTAAACAAATAAATCAATATCATTAACTTCCCTGGTCCTAACCTACCCCAAATTGAATTCGCCGTGAAGATAAAATGCGTACAGATATTATAACATTCGGAGAGGCGCAGGCGCATCGGGAATGCACCGACGTTATTTTTAACAGATTTCAACCTTGAATTTTGTCGGTATTTTTGTATGCGCTTACTGCACTTGGCTCACTGGCACTGTCTTATTTTTATCGTGAAAAAAAAAGAAAGCTGCTTAAAAGAAAAAAAATCGCGAGTGGAGACCGTATACGTCCACTTCTAAACATGGACTTCCCAATAAACGGATTGCCACATAATCACCATGCTTGACAGAAGTTGGTGATCAAAGTACGATAAAAGCCTCCCCGAGTGACGATACTCAAGTACTTCCAACGCACCCTGGGCAGTCAGCCTCGCTACCAACCTTACTGACTGGGTAATCTTCTCACCACGGCATGAGCTAGTCTCGCATAGCTGGTGATGACATGAGAGACAAAGAAACAGAAGAAAAGGATGCTGCTGACTGTTCTCTTAATATCACCTTAACAACGCCTCGTGTATTCTTTATTGAGAACCATATTGCGTTAGAAAAGTTCTTCTGTATTATAAACCTTCTTCTTTTCATGTGGTTAGTGACTAACCCGGTGACAGAGTTTATGCCGCCCGTGGGCCTCTGACTTGGCTTCACATGCCGTCGAGAAATATCTCTCAGGCATGCCGGTTTCCTCACGATGTTTTCCTTCACCGTTTTTAAACAAGTGATAATTGTTCAATACGCACATGAATCCGAAAAGTCAGAGGATTCGAGACTTGGCTGTCCGACGGTCATACCACTAGGCTATCACTGCTATATTATAGTAATCGATACAGTCATACTTCGACGTCTATTGGTGGGTTTGTATATAAAACGTCAATCAAATTCGTTGGTGATCTGTCATTGTATGTCAGAATGATGCTAATAGTTTACCATTGTGTTTATCTATACTAATATGATAAAGAGGAAAGATTTGTATTTTTTACGCAACTTGTGTCGACACCCTTGCTCCATCCCATCTTCCTAGCTCGGCGGGCTGTGCTGGCGCTGCCGCTGCGGCCGCGGAGGCCCTCAAGCGGCGCAAATATAGTAACCTCATTGGTTGCTATGACTTTGAGCCGTTTGGGGTCGAAACGCTCGGGCCATGGGGTCCGAGTACACATCTTTTGTTTAAAGAAATTGCCCAAAGGCTGGTCGACGCTTCGCGTGACCAGAGGGCTGGCTTATTCTTTGGCCAAAGAATAAGCGTTGCCATCCAGCGTGGCAACGCTGCCAGTCTTCTGGGCACGCTTCCGGATGACGGTGATGAGGAGGAATATTTTGACGCCTAAGTGATATTTTTGAATAATTTGTATTTTAATAATTTTGTATATAGGTAGTTAGTTTTGTCTTTAGATTTGTATGTTTTTAGTTTAGTTTTATATTGTATATATTAGGTTTAAATGTAGGTAAATGATATTTGTGTATAGATAAATAATTTAATTGTATAATGTATGTTTATATAGTTGCCAAGTCATTATAATAATTTTATGATTTTTGTATGTAACGCATAAACTTAAAAACAGCTGGATTGATTTCAAAAATTCTTTTGCTGTTAGAATTTCTAACTTAGAAAGCTACATATCACTGAGTAACATAGGCTATATTTATTACTGGAATAAAACTTCTTACGCGGGCGGAGCCGTGAAGACACAGCTAGTGTTAGATATAATAGGATGCTTTTTTGAAGGAATACGAAGAGCTACCTTCGGCAATTATTTAAAGAGATCTCCGTAGAAAAGTAATGAGGAAATATTAAGAGGTGTTCCAAATATTTTTGTCGATTATAATACTTAAAAAAAAAGGTTGTGTCAATGAAATTGATTGTTTATTGACGATCTATACTAATATTACAAAGAGGAAAGATTTGTATTTTTGGATTGTTGTATGTAATAAATAAACTTAAAAACTACTGGACCGATTTCAAAAATCTTTTGCCGTTAGAAAGCTACATTATCACTGAGTAACATAGGCTACGGGCGGAGCCGTGAGGACGCAGCTAGTTCTGATATAAAACGATTACGATTTATTTCATCCAATGTTTTCTATTTCTCGTTACTAAGTAATGCACAAAAATAATATTTATTATTTAACTGCCTGTTTGGCGTAGTGGTGGCAAGCGCGACTGCTGATCGTGGGATCCTGGGTTCGATCCCCAGGTCGAGCAAAGTGTTTTTGGGTTTTTCCATTAGGAATTTCTCAGTAGCAGCCCGGAGTTGGGATCTGTGCCCGGCTCGCCCCCTGTTACATGGGACTTAAACATAACGGCGAAATGAGGGTGGTACTATACACCTCTGCTCAACCCTTCGGGGATTACAGGCGTGATGTTATGTTACTTTACTTCCTTAACTGATGAATAATATTGTACCTACTAGGAAAGAGTTTATTACATTATCTCCACATAATTATAATTCGTCAAACTTGGTAATTTTGGTAGAATAATTATCATGGTCACTGAAAACAGGTGATCACTGAAAATCAGCGCTGTGTCTGTGGCCCACGCCATAGCACAGCATTATGCTGAGTGGTCACCTTTTTGTCACAGTTGTCTTTTATTTTAATATTATTTATATACTATCATGTTTTGTGTTAAAGTGTATCTGTGACAAATAAATGTTTTTACTTTCTTTCTTTCTTTCTTTCTTTCTTTCATGGTACAATCTAATAACCCCCATCATTATGGCACAGGGAGTATATTTAAAACGTTATTGGCTTTGAATAATAACTATAAAAAGTCTAATAAATGTAGGTTAAATAAAACTATTTACATTATATCTATCAATCATGACATAAAATGAACGACTTTCATCAAAATCGGCCTCCAAATTCAAAGATGTAAGCCAAAAATAAATCATATTATATACGAAACATTGTAACTAACTATACCCGGTACCTACGTAGACGCACACTAATAAAAAACCTTAAAAGCATACATCCATTAGACACACATATAAAAAACCGTCAAATACGTTAGAAGCACACATTAAAAAATCCTATCAAACGCACGCACACACGTGCGCGTCGCCTCGGATTGGACCGCGCGTGCGCCGCGCAGATTTCAAAATATACGTTAATGTTCATTTTTCGACGTTCTATTTTTGTGTTAGCAAGTTTTTATCCCTTTTGCTGTTGGCGCGAATGGTTTTGATACTTTCTAGGTCATTTGAAAAGTGAGTAAGAATTATTTAATAAATTATTTATAATCGCTGTGAAATATTGTTACCGCTTTTCACATTGTTTTTTTTATGGTTTATACTGTGTGTTTATAATAATTACATTTTTTTTTGTTTATATTTCTCACTTAGTGCACTTTTTTATTAAATCTTATGTTTAATGTAAGAATTAAAAACCTGGTTATTAAATGGATTGATTTTTGGTGTTTTTTTCTGTAAGTCCAAACCAAAAATACCTGGTTATGTCATCATTAAAAATATTTCACTAGAAAAGTTTTTCTAATTATTTCACGCGTGCGAATCTACCGGGCCGCAGAAAAGCAAATTTATCGGCTTAGTGGTCAATTAAGAATATCAGCCTATCCTGAGCTACGATATTCTTTATCACCTACTTCCTCTCCTTACTTCTAAAGCTCTGCAAACTAGTGGCAACTATGTAAAATAGCCGCGCTGTGTTAATTTTTAATATTAAAGAGGACATATAAACTGGTTTACTGTTTTCTATTAATAAACGAGATTTCTCAGAATCTCCGTCAGTTACATACACCTGCTCATATAAATATATAATTAGACAATATTTATATTAGATATAAATCCAATGTGAGTTTAATGTAAAGAATTTTCAAATGACAACGTTGTCACGTCGTCGTTATTACCAGTTATTTGCATAGAAGTTTTATTAAAAATGCAGTTATGTTTGTAATGTTGTCTTCTTGTATTATGTTAATTTTACATATTATGTCTCTTTCATGTGTTTTATGCAACTTCAAATACTGAGCTGAGTTGCTTAACTTCTGTACAGCGTAATTATTGCTTATTTTCCACTCTACTTTGCAAAGTTTTTTCCATTATTCTTAAACTAGCTGTGTCCGCCCGTAGCTTATATTACTCAGTGATAATGTAGCTTACTAAAAGCAAAAGAATTTATTGAAATCGGTCCAGTAGTTTTTAAGTTTATTCGTTACATACAAAAATACAAATCTTTCCTCTCTATAATATTATAGTATAGATATAGATATCTTAGACGCCTAGATTTTTAATTTAGCTTCTACGTCATGCGTAGAATTTAATGATCTCTATACTACACAATGATGCAAAATGTAATTATATGAACAATTCAGGGTGCATACTTTAAAAAAAAATAGTATTATTGTCAAAATTAGCCCACAATGCATTATAATTTATTTATGACACGGTCGCTTCTTATGTGTTTAAATCCTCCGTAAGAAAGAACCGGTTCATTATAATGTGGAGTTAGTAACATGCACTTGCAAATAAAAAAATGTACTATAAGTACGTCCTAGTGCCAAAAATGAATTTATTAAAAAAAAGTCTAATATAAAAAAGTATCAAAACATTTCTCACTGTATAACTCCTTTGTGATTTTTGGCACGGCAGCCAAACATTGGTTTATGCGATGCATCTCGCTGCGTGTGTGTATCTCAACTCGTACACACACAAAACAAAACATATGTGTGTGTGTGTGTGTGTGTGTGTGTTTGCTAAAACATTTACGCAAGGAAAACATACAACCGTTTAGGATAATTGCTGATTTGTTTGTGATTTTATTAAGTGCATCTTGTGCGCATGACAGATTGAAATCGGACTAGGTTTGGCCTAGAAATTATTGCGCAGGTATTTTGTAAAAGCTTTTCGTGTTCAGCGCAATACTCTGCGTCTGGATTATAATATTCAATGCGTAGATTATGATAGAATGAAAAGTATTAGTGTGGTGGTAAAGACGTTAGTCTTAGTATTAGACTTTACTTAGTATTAGTGTGGTGATAAAGGTTATAAGTTCTTAGATGCTAAATACCAATTATAATATGCCTTTTAAATCTTTTGCTAGCGATTAAAGTAGCAGTTAAGAAAAATAATAATTATTTAAAAAAAACCCGACATTAAATGGTTATGAAAATATGAAATATGAAATTTTTTATTCTGCAAATTGAATGTTCAAAATCACTTATACAAGTCTGTTTTTTTTTTAAACTAAATGTAGTTAGCGTTGCCTTCCGTGAAACGTAGCTAAGAAACATTCCGATTATAATAGATTTCAAACAAAAAATCGCATTGATATCGGTGCATCTGTTTAGGAGCTACGGCGCCATTAGACACAGACAGACATGGAGATGCAACTTATAACACCCCTATTTTTGCGTCGGGAGCTAAAATCATGTTTTGAGTCTGCCTCTGGATCTTCGACCGCAGACAGCTGGTAGTGCTGCGTTCCCTACGTAGTCAGGTGGCCGTATGGTATCACAGCCGACTCTCCTGCATCTTGTCGGCAATGTCGCGAACAGTTTGTGACAGGTCGACATGGCAATTGGGTATGAGGTAAGTCGTAGACTTCGGGGACGCCCCGCACACCCGCACAGCGCCCGCGCCATCTTACGGGGTGTCCTGCGTAAGCAACAAACGCGACGCGACGCGACACGACGTGGAACAAATACGCGTTACGTCGCGTCTCGCTACATAGGCCGCTAGTAGGGAATGCCGCTGTCTTGATCGCGTTTGTCGCGTTTGTCACGTTGCATTCGTCGTTTACGCTGGACACCCCGTTAGTCTTAGCGTTGCACGAGTCCGCATCGACCGCGTTCATCGATTTTGATCTCGCTCACGTTGTTGCTTGTAGTTGTGTATTGAAAATGACTAGAAAATTGCTATGTTGACCTGTCGCAGACTGTAGGCTTCCTCGCATTTATGGCCTGTGGGCGGGGGGTTCGGATACCCACCGCCCGACCAGTAACAGGCCTGAAAAGACGGCGCGCTGTGTTCCGTGCGCGCTTCTCAGGAGGATGTGGGGCAAGGCCCCACAGAGGAGAGGTCTGCAGAGGGTTGGTGGACCGGGACCTGCCCGAGTTGCGGTGCATGCTTTTGTGAATCCGGCGATCCCGGCCCAACAGTCAGGAGGAGGAACACCGTTGGTTTTTAGCCGGTAAGAGTCCGGCAGACCCCCTTGCCTAGATTTACCAACGATAAAAATAAAAAAAGGCTTCCTCGCATTAGTCAGTGACCACGACATAGGTACCACAAAAAACCCATGATGAACACTACGTTAAACCCTATATTTACAAACTCTGTACTCTATACTATTGTGTCGTTTTCCACTAATCGTCCTGTTACTACAGGTTGTCATAACACGCCATTGTTCCAACTTAATGTTTTAGGTCTTATAAAACGGATAGAGTTAGAAAACTGGTACTAAAATGCTGTTATGGCAACTCGATTGTTTTGTTAATCATTCCTGTGGAAAGTTCCAAGCTTTGATTCGACTTTTGGTGTTAATTAGTATTTTTTGTCTTTTATTTATCATTTTTTGCAGCAGACATTCCATAGATGGGTAACCATTCGTACCTTGGAGAGCACGTTAAACTGTCGGTCACGGGTGTCACACGAATACCTATGACAGTCTGGGATTGATAAGCAAATATATAAAATGTTCTTATAAGCAGACAGAAAGACACTGCTTTTACGAAAGTCGCGATATCCCAGCTGTTGAATGCTTGCCTTCTATGTAGAAGCTCAATCTCGCCCTATTTCGCCCCACTTTTCGAATTCATGTGCGGATCAGAATTTGATCATCTCTCGGGTTAACGTTGGAGGAAAAATATCGTGAAAAACTGCCCACCTGAGAGGCTTTCAAAAAGCTTTCGATGGTGTGTGTAGTCAGCTAACAGCCCATTGTGGTAGACGAAAGCCTGAACTCTTCTTATCCTGAGAAGAAGGCTGTGCCCAGTAGTGGGACAGTAATGTGATGATTTTGCATTGAACAACATCCACGTGTCAAGGGGCTACCTAGGGTCTGTTTCCCACGTAGAGTTAGGTATACTGCTGGATACCAAATTTCGTCTAAGAATTCTTCTTTTCGTGTGGTTCGTGACTAACCTGGTGTTAGAGTTTATGCCGCCCATGGGCCTTTGACTTGGCTTCACATGCCGTCAAGAAATATCTCTCAGACACGATGTTTTCCTTCACCGTTTTTAAGCAAGTGATAATTAAACAATATGCACATGAATTCGAAAAATCAGAGCAAAAAGTTCGAACTCGAGACCTATGACTTGACAGTCCGAAAGTTACACCACTAGGCTATTACTGTTAATATCGAAGAATTATAATGTTATTATAAGAACCTATTACCATGTATCGGAAAAAAATCCAAATCCGGATCCTCTACTAAGAATTTGCTAGCAAAAGAACTAAATAGTACTCCGAATCTGACTCCGAAACCGCGCTTACGACACCAAATACTGATTATTGCGATGTGTTGTAATACTATTTCATAATTTCAGAAATACAGTGGCTATTTCATAACATATCATTAAAGTAATGCCATAATTCCCAAAGTTGGCAGACAAATTTGTGAGCTCATATGATATCATCACTCCAAATGAAAAGCCTGTTACTCATCCAACCAATACAAATCATTTGACGTCTTCAACGTCACACTTGAAAAGAGAGGTGTTGGTGGCTAATCACCCACCGCGTGGATCATACGATTTGCATGGTTAAGCTGCGCTCGCCGCGGTTGGTCCGTGGATGGGTGACCGCTCGTTACACATCGAGACTCCTCCGCGTCTTAGAAAGCACGTTAAACCGTCGGTCCCGGGTGTCATACGCATACCTATGACAGTCGATACAAGTAGTCAGAAGCCCGAAAGTCTGACAAACGGTTTAACCTTAGGATATCGGCATTGCCCAGTAACTGGGTTGCGGAGGTCTGATGGCAGTCGCTCCGTGTAAAATACTGGTATTCAGCCGCATCTGGTTAGACTGGAAGCTGACCCCAACATAGTTGGGAAAAGGCTGGGCAGAACTTGAAAAGAGAGGAGGGTACTGATTTTAGTAAGGGACATAACGTGACACATAACATCACGCCTGTAATCCCCGAAGGTTTGGGCAGAGGTGGATGGTAACACCCTCACTTTGCCACTATGTTTAAGTCCCATGTAATAGGGTCAAAGGACCTCACGATCAGCGCGCTTGCCACCACTAGACCAACGAGGCAGTTGAGAAAGTAAGGGACCTAAGAAAATAAATCTGTCTCATTGGTTTCAGTGATTGCAAGCGATTCTTCCAAGCGTGATCAGCCCATTATGGTTAATTGCTGGGTACAGGCAGAATAAGAAAGATGGCAGACTTCTATGGTAATGGTGTGTAGCATTACCATAGATAACTTTTTGGAGCTCTCTCACGTGTGCTGGTTTTTCATGATGTTTTCCTTCTATCTGCTTCCAAGCGTGAGGTCCTAACTTCAATTTTCAGGTCATTCAAAATTGTCAAGATGTTTTTGCTTTTAGAAAAATCTTATTAGCCTCTAGGAGTGTGTAATTGTGCATGGTACATGCCAATAGGCTTGCCGTATAACCTATTGAACCTAATATCGTAACCCATGAGCTGTACAGTGGCATACCTTTGCCATATCATTCCAAGAAAACGATAATAAACACCTATCTTACCCTAATCTGCTAATCCCTTATAGAAAAAATCTTGAATATAAAACTCATCGGTCAACATACGAATAGTTGCGCAAGCGCAACACATTTTTCTAACTGTATTACGAGTCGTCGATATGTATCAAGTGACTCCAACTAACTGTGCTACTTGAATTTCTAGCCGATAGATTTTGAATAGTTAAAAAGTCAGGTTAGTTTCACACTAGATTTGAAAAGCGATGACATTAATATTGCATATCGACACTCGGCAGTGAAAACCTCGTAAATAAAATATTCTTCAAAACCGTTTTATTTGTTATTTAGATTGATAAACTCGTCATACACGTACTAGCTCAACAAACTTTCAATTCAAATACTTCTAAGCTATCTATGACGTACGATGACAAACTTGTATTAACATTTGATCGGCCATTTTTTTGCAGGAGACAGTTATTTCCATCTCTTTTTAAAATTTGTATTTTACACATATGTGGTTTTCACTGCCGACCAGCGATATCGCCTCTTTGCTACAATAACGTGACAAGTCCAAAAGAACCTTGTTTAATTCGATAATTAAAACCGCCGTGAACGATTTTATTTTTTTCAAAAAACGTGCTATCTTTTGCGCCAATACAAGGTTTTTTGAAAAAAATAACATCGGCAACGGCGGTTTTAATTATCAAATAAAATAAATGAGGGTATTTCGGACTTGACACCATATTTTCCATATTACCATGCTAGCATGATGACGAGTTTTAATTCAAGGGTTTATAGCTAAATGGATGTTTGGCTCCAGATTGACACAACAGAGCCTTTCCAAACATCAGAGATCACCTTTGGCCAACTTCGTCGAATAAGCTGTCATAAAAATAACTATAGAAGGTTTGGAGAGTCTTAAACCCAAAAGACAGAAAACTGGTTTAATTTAAGATAATTGTAAAATAATTGTGGCATCTCACTTGAATATAATATCTTCTTCTTTACATAGTATAAAACAAAGTCGCTCCCGCTGTCTGTACGCTTAGATCTTTTAAACTACGCAACGAATTTTAATGCAGTTTTCAGCAATAGATAGAGTGATTCAAGAGGAAGGGTTATATGCCCCACATTAGTATCTACATTGCACCCGTGCGAATCCGGGGCGGGTCGCTAGTTTAGAATAATCCTTTAAAAAGTTTGTATTTTAAATGGTTTTATCTAGCAGCATCAGGATTATAGGACTGAAGATTGAAATTCATACAATGTTGTATTGTCATGGGAATTGAATTTGTGTGCAGAGTTTCAAGAGAATCGGTTAAGCAGAAGTAGTTGACAAGTCTGTCGCAAAATTTGAATGAAACAAATAAATATAATGAAGTGAAGCTTATTAAAACCATTTTAAAAATTGGCATGGGATTTACTAAATTCCTTCAGACTCATCGTATATTAAATTATAACTTATATTATAGCATTTTGTATTCACTGACTAGGTATGGACTATTTCTTATACTGTGAACATCGTAAAATGATCAGTTGGTTAGGCAATATCTATATGTAACCTCATAGACTATAACAGCTAGTTCACACAGAAACTGTTTACAGAATCCGTTTTTATTTTGGTGATGGCGCCTGTAGTTGAATGAGCGACTTCACATACACGGCAGTATTCCAAATCCAGTAAAAATACTGGATCCGTTATTTTTATCGTATCCTGTCTGCCAGATGCGACGCAGCTGCCATTTGGTTAACTATCCGTCGTTCAGATGTGAACAACACATCCAGTACCGATTAATCCGTTAAAACGGGCGCTAACATCATACATCTGCTTATAATTAAAATTGTAAAGGTCCTTATTAATTAATTAGAACATCAGTATGACAAAATCCTTATTGCGATACCCACATCGAATCGCAAAATTGGATTTTAAAATGTTTTTTCTTGATACCAAACTTTAGTATATCGCATCTATCTCGATATATCTCATAGCTTTTAGTGGACGTAAATAATCCTTGGATGTTGGATAAACTCCAAGAAAATCTGGTTAAAGCGTAAAACATCTGTATGGGGGACGATTTACACGATTTCTATGTTCCTTGTTCGACTGGCTTGGAATAACATTGATATTATCCAGTTGTAGCTTCGAGAATCTTTATCTTTTATGTAGGACAGCAGGCTTTTAAGGTGTAAAGAGATTTAACTAAGTGTGTTTTTTTTTACATTTCAAATTCTGTGCCTTGGGTATGCTAGCCATTTCACTTCGTACTTATATTTGTTTGTTTCAAATCTTGCGACAGATTTTTCGACTACTTCTGCTTAACCGATTCTCCTGAAACTTCGCACACAAATTTGATTCCCATGACAATACAACTTTTAATAATTTCAACGTTCAATCCTCATAAATCCTGATGGTGCAGGGGTACTACTAGGTGTAGATGAAACTGTTAAACTTATTTTACCTTAATTTTTTGATAAAACCTGATTTAGAAAACATATTTTTAGAACGATATTGAGACCTAAAAAAAGATGGCTGGATTTAGTGACATGATAGATATGCATGAAAGAAAAAGACATGGCGCCGACCCAAAATAAATTGAAATAAAGGCAAGAGCATGATGATGATAATTTATATTTAATCGCAACGAGAAAATTGGCTGCCTTGTTGGCCTAGTGATCGCAAGCGCCACTGCTGAACATGGGGTCCTGGGCTCGATCCCCAGGTCGGGCAAAGTGTTATTGGGTTTTTCCATTAGGAATTTCTCAGTAGCAGCTCGGAGTCTGGGTATGTGCCCGGTTAATGGCAATAGACTCGCCCTCTATTACATGGGACTTAAACATAACTGGCGAAACGAGGGTGTACGAAAAGACCTCTGCCGAATCCCTCAGGGAATACAAGGCGAGATGTTATGTTTGAGAAAATAGAATCGTCACCAGTGTGTATTACGCCTAAATCTAGAAACTTAGATTCTTGCAAGCTTTTCATACACTTGCTTCAAATTAGGTTATATAATTTACCTCCAAGCGATGGAGCAAAATGTCGTGACAAGACCAGCACGTTTATTAATCAATTCTCAGCGTGTAATTGTGAAAATGGCGATAGATGGAGCCACCGTGACAGGTGACTCTATCTACCGCCATTGTACACGAAATAATAATATGTTATACTAGTGCTGCCGGCGGTTTTACTCGCATTCTAGGGGAACTACTTTATACACCCGGACATGGACAGGACATGGTCTATTTGTCCGTTCAGCCGTCAAAGGATTGGTGATGCGTTGCCAACCTTAGAGAAAAAATTGGAAAGTCTCAAGTGCTTGTAATTTCCCTAGCACTCACACGCTCCAAACCAGAATAGGCAGGCAGGAATTGGATTGCCGATATCCTAAGGTTAGACCGATTTTCAAACGTCCGAGCTTCTGACTACCCGTAACGACTGTCATAGGTATTTGTATGACACTCGAGACCAACAGTTTACCGTGCTCTTCTAGTCACGGAGGGGTCTCGATGTATAACGAACGGTCATCCATCTACAGACTGACCGCGGCAAGCGCAAACCTCGCAAGTAACTTAATACTCACTAAATACACTATGCCTCGTTGGTCTAGTGGTGCCAAGCGCGACTGCTGATCGTGAGGGCCTGGGTTCGATCCCCAAGTCGGGCAAAGTGTTATTCGGTTTTTCTGTCTAGAATTCCTCAGTAGCAGCCCGGAGAATGGATTAGTGCCCGGTTGATGGCAATAGGATCGCCCCCTATTACATGGGAGTTAAACATAACGGCGAAATGAGGGTGTTACTATATACCTCTGCCCAACCTTCGGGGAATACAGGCGTGTTGTTAAATACACTATAATTTTAACTATTATTATAAGGTACCTACCTCCTAAAACTTACCAGCTAACCCATGAAGTCATAAACTAAACTAAGCTCTTAAACCTATTGCTACTTAAAGCAATAATAAGTTGAGTTTAATGACCAATAGACAATGACCAATGTTGGCCACACATCAATGTTCATTGATGGTTTCTTACAAATATTCTGCAAACTTTGCCCTATGGCAGGGGTCGGCAACCTGCGGCTCTTTCGATATAAAGTTGCGGCTCTCCAGTTCCATACGCAAAAAATAATAATTATGTTACTATCAAAACCCTTAAAATCATGCAATTCATCCATAATTGAGTAATATAATATAGTATGACTGAGAGATAAATCTAGTAAATACCTATATCTAAAACAATTTTTTTTAATTGTAGTTAGTTCTGCTAAACGCCATTTCAAAGTTATCCATTAATTACAGGACAACCTGTATAAGCAAAAACTATAATACTGAAATGTCTTTTTTTTGTGGCTATTTAAAAACTGGTCATTGGGCATTTTAGTTTGGAAACCTTACCCACGGCAGACACAAATTAAATATAGCAGAATATATTGATATATAGCTATTGCTCTGATTTACTATGATATTAGTCGAATAAATGTGGGTAGTGGGAATCTTGAAAAAATTAAAAGTATCGTAATATACCTTTAGTATGTCGGCGATGTACAAACGTTACTAAAGTGATGTAGGGAACTGGTGTACTTAACCAGAGTGCCGCAAGTTCAAATCCATGCTCGCGAATTAATTTTTACGTTTTCTAAAAACAAAAAGTTGATGTAGGGAAAATAAATAAAGCACTAATTCATTTTATGTTTGTTCATTCATTTTATTATTCAACTTAATCCAAATCAATTATTAATTAGCTCATGGAGATGTCTTGGGTGAAACCTAGTCTTAAAACCTGTTCCAGTAAAAGTCTATACTCTACAAAACATTCGGTTCGTTTTCCTCCCATCGATTTTTAAACAAACAATTATATACAATGAAAGGACACATTCTTTTCTTTATTTTAAAATAATTTTGGTTAATGTCTGCCACTCTTCGCAAAGCGGGTCGGATATGGCCAATGACCTTTGGTAAATTGCAACTTTTGGCTCTTCTATCTCAAAAGGTTGCCGACCCCTGCCCTAGGGGCTCGTGGCTACTTACCAACCACACAAATCATACGATTTGCGAGGTTAAGTTGCGCTTGCCGTAGATACCTGACCATTCATTACACATCAACACCCCTCCGTGCCTCGGAGAGCACGTTAAACAATCGGTCCCGGGTGTCATACGAATACCTATGACAGTCTTTACGGGAAGTCAGAAGCCCGAAAGTCTGGCAACTAGTCTAACCTTAGGATATCGGCATTACCCAGTTACAGGGTTGCGGAGGTCTGATGGCAGTCGCTACGTGTAAAATACTGGTATTCAGCCGCATCTGGTTAGACTGGAAGCTGACCCAAACATGGAAAAAATCTGCGTACGTATTGTGTCACACTGTTAATTCAGCCCTCATCAAGCTGTCTCCTCTCCCAATCCTCCAGCAACGCCCTAAGCTGAGGTCAGAGTCCCATTAGAGGTCGCCCTTAGTGCTGTTGTTGCTAGTAGTTATGATGTTAGAGTAGTAGTTAGCTTAGGTTAAGTATTTTACTCTCGTCCCCATTGGCTGGAGATCCTTCAGGTCTCACCAATAATTGCCCGATTACGTAGAAACGGTACATAAGGACCATCGACAAGGATTCCACTAGAAAAATAAAAACAGCTTCTAACACCCTCATTTCGCCGTTATGTTTAAGTCCCATGTAATAGGGGGCGAGCCTATTGCCATCAACCGGGCACAAATCCAAACTCCGGACTGCTAATCTCAGATTGGCATAGAACAATGCAGGAAGTTCAATAATATTCTAGATTATTGGCTATCTAGCTAGACCAGTACATTTATAGTTTATTAGAATTAGCAATTTCAATAGTACACATGGGTTTAGAACCACGCTGTGTGGGCCTATTAATATGCTAAAAATGGTGCGCGGTAATGCCGACAGCCAAGTTGTGAACTGTATTTGGTTGCAGCTTTGCGTTTTATTTCATTATTTTATATTTACAAGATTTGATGTATATGCAATTAAACGTCGTTTGTATTGATTGATGAATATTTGTCATAACATCACGCCTTATATTCCCTGAAGGGTTCGGCAGTGGTGTTTTAGTACACCCTCGTTTCGCCAGTCATGTTTAAGTTCCATGAAATAGGAGGCGAGCCTATTGCCATCAACAGGGCACAATTCCAAACTCCGGGCCGCTATGAGGAATTCCACACGGAAAAACCCAATGACACTTTGCCTGACCTGGGGATCAAATCCAGGACCTCACGATCGACAGTCGCGCTTGCCACCATCAGACCAACGAAGCAGTTATGAATATTTCTTACACTTATAAAACAGAGGATATATGTTTAGATAGAAAATGCATTTAAGTTACTTGATTAAGAACTTCAAAAGCTCAATTGACACTATTATACCGATATTAAGCAGCGATAACCTAGTGGTGTGACCGTCGGACTACCAAGTCATAGGTCTCGAGGTTGAACCCAAGGCACGCACCTCTGACGTTTCGGATTCATATGCGTATTGTATAATTATCACTTGCTTAAAAACGGTGAAGGAAAACATCGTGAAGAAACCGGCATGCCCGAGAGATATTTCTCGACGGCATGTGAAGCCAAGTCAGAGGCCCACGGGCGGCATAAACTCTGACACCAGGTTAGACACAAACCACACGTAAAAAAGAAGACACTGATATTTCACCTTTATCGATCCATTCTCTTTCCGATTTAACATTCTTACTTAACAATGAGACATACTGTCGTAACATGCCAGGACATTCACACTATCACAACGGTTACGACAACGATAATCTTCCAGCCACACCGATAATTCAGGCCTCGTCAACCTGTCTCCTTCCCAGTTCTCCTGCCAGCAACGCCCTAAGCCGTAGTCCGAGTCCCATTAGGGGGGTCACCCTTAGTGCTGTTGTTGCTAGTAGTCATGATGTTAGTAGTAGTAATAGTATTTAAGCTAAGTATTTTACTCGTCGCCATTGGTTGGAGACCCTTCAGGTCTCGCCAATAACTGCCCGGTTACGGAGAAACGACAATAGACGAATAAAAGAAAACATAAAATTCAAAAGCTCTGATTATTTATCGACGAAAGAACGCATAAAAATTGTACCGATATCTGCAACTACAAAATAACTTAACATTTTAAGTTGAGCATAAAATACAGGCCCACTTACTAGCCTTATAAACTTAGTCTACTTAAAGTTGCACCGTTGGCTCGGTGATTAAAGAGCCGGCTATTTTTATCGAGAAATCTCTATTCGATTCCTGGTAACATTAAGTACAACATTTTTCCGACTACAGAGACGGCCTTATTGAAATGTATGTAAATTTGTATATAAATTGAGCTGCTTGATACGTTTTGGTATGTTTCCATTATAACATGAGAGGATGTTATTTTCACACGATAAGACAAAAATCTATACTAATATTATAAAGCTGAAGAGTTTGTTTGTTTGATCGCGCTAATCTCAGGAACTACTGGTTGGTATTGAAAAATTATTTTAGAGTTGGATAGTCCATTTATCGAGGAAGGTTCTAGGCTATATAACATCACGCTACGACCAATAGGAGCGGAGCATAAATGAAAAATGTTGCATAAACGGGGAAAATGTCCACCCGTGCAAAGCCGGGACGGGCCGCTAGTCTATACTAATATTATAGAGCTGAAGAGTTTGTTTGTTTGTTTAAACGCGCTAATCTCAGGAACTACTAGTTGGAATTGCAAAAATCTTTTAGTGTTAGATAGTCCATTTATCGAGGAAGGTTATAGGCTATATAACATCACGCTACGACCAGTAGGAGCGGAGCATAAATGAAAAATGTTGCATAAACGGGGAAAATGTCCACCCGTGCAAAGCCGGGACGGGCCGCTAGTAAAATATAAAATTCAAAATATAATCATTTAAAGAACAAAATTATAAAAGGACTTTGCTTGTTAAAAAATTACACAAAATGAAACATACTTCTAATTAAAAGAAGATATAACTTGTTAGAGGCCATCGGCAACACTGCTCAATGTAAGAGATGTTAAAAAGAGATGTAAGAGATGTTACAAAGTAAGAGATGATAATGGCCAAAAGATTAGCATTACCATACAACGTGGCTAGTAGCGTTAGTATGTGTAATTACGTAAGTAAATATAATTTATTGAATATTCAAGTAAGAGCTTATTCTCATAATCAATTATTCCCTAAGATTAATGATTCTTTGCCATGCATAGATCTTACTAAGGCTAAATATAGTGTTATACGGACGGTCCGTGCGGACGTCCATCGTCTGGAGCAATTGTATAGAAATCAACTATTGCGTTTAGTAGTGCACTGCTTGCGGGTCCGTCCATCCTTGATTTTGATACGCTAGCTCCGGACCACGGTCGTCCTTACGGACCGTCCCTGTAGCACTAAATCCAGCCTAACGTTATCACCCATACCTATTCTAAGACGTTCCTCCAAAACTTACTCGACTTTTCACTACCATCGGTAGTTATAGTTGACATAAACGTCCTTGACTCGAGATTTTTCCTCACTCGAGGTAAGGAATCATCTGTCAAACTCAAGGTACCTCAGAACCTACCTTAAGGAAGGAAGTGTCAAAGTTCGTATATAACAAAAATTAATTTTGAAGACTTTATCGAATTTTTTTACGATAATCCTTACAACTTATTTATCGCGGCGTTATTTGCGCGATGCAGATAATTCAAATTATGTCGAGGAACCTCAAAGTTGACTCGAAATTGCGACTAAGAATACAATTTTGAAGGTGTCTTCGAGGCCGTTCTGAGTCGAGTAAATTTTGGAGGAACGTCTTAGAATATGGATGTATCTCTAAAAAGTTGCACATTTTAATACAAAATTAGCAAATCCATAACCTAGCATCAACGGGTTGATTAAAATTTGCATAAAAATGGCAACTAAATACTAGCTCTATACTTTCAGTAACCGTATACCGTATGACAATGGAAACAACAGTCAAGTCAACCACGTATGCATACAACGTACTCAAAACAACTTATTGCCTTTAAAATGGCGTTACGTAACGACTCCCGCGCATGTGTGCATGCGGACGCGCATGTGTGAGTTGCGTTTGCATGCGGTTTTCATTGCGTTAGAATTTTTCCATTTATTTATATATTTTATTGTTAAAAAACAGTGTCATGAGGAAAATAGTTAGCGTTTGTTGTGTTGACGAGATAATAGCTTGAATTTTTTGCGTTCTTTTTTTGCTTGTTTTATAAATTGATTAAGATGAAGATGGCGAGATGAACTAGACACTTATTGGAAGTTTTGGCCGCAGAAATCCTTAAACCAAGAGGTGTGGAAGGAGGGTAGGGAGGCCTTTGCCCTGCAGTGAGATGATCATTTATATATTATAATCTTTATCTTTACATAGTATATAATCACTTTTTAACAAAAATAAAACCGACTTCAAATTGTCTATCTCCGAAGTTCTTCATCAGATCTTCACCAAATTTAAATGGGACCACTTCGAAAGAATACTCTTTCAAATACAAAAATAATCATTAAAATCAGTTAACAATTAGCAAAGATATAGCGGAACAAACATACAAAAAAAAAGAAACATACAATCGAATTGAGAACCTCCTCCTTTTTTGAAAGTCGGTTAAAAACAAAGTCGCTCCCGCTGTCTGTCTGTCCCTATGTATGCTTAGATCTTTAAAACTACGCAACGGATTTTGATGCGGTTTTTTTTAATAGATAGAATGATTCAAGAGGAAGGTTTACATGCCCCACATTAGTATCTGCATTGCACCCGTGCGAAGCCGGGGCGGGTCGCTAGTAATAAATAATCTATACATAATTACTTGTCCTGACTGACTGATTGATTCATCAACACAGAGCCTAAACCACTGAAGCTGGAAACAAGAAATTTGGACAGTAGGTTCCTTTTGTGACGTACGCATCAACTAGGAAAGGATTTTCGGAAATTCTACCTTTAAAGGGGTAAAATAGGGGATGGAAGTTTGTATGAAAACTCACGCGGACGAAGTCGCGGGTTAAGAGCTAACAATATAAAATTGATGAGTTCTTTGTTGTCCCTCTTTTTTTTAAGAGTTAATTCCAGATTAAATTAAAGAAGCTTAAGCCTAATAGAGGCAAAACTGTAAAGCTAATTAATAGTCAGAAATTCATCAAGTTGAGAAAAATAGAGAATAATCTATCTTCTTCTCTCGTGTCCAGCGTGAGCTAATGAGAATAGCTCATTAACAATCAGTTAGAAGTGTTAGAACTCGAAACCACAACTCAATGTAAAGAAGGTTTTGCCTTGATAATAATTTGAACAGCAATTATTATTTTGAAGCCTATAGCTGTGTTATATTAGACTTACACCAGGTTCATACGATTCGATTCTAGTTGATCAACTGCTAAATCGCATGCGAAGCAACGAAAACGTTTCAAATTTTGTTGATCAAGTCAGTTGATCAACTAGAATCGAATCATGTGAACCTGGTATTATACTTGTATCAGTGTTTCTTGAGCTTTTATTTTTAATAAGAATATAGTTAAAAAATGACTAAAGTTAAAAAAAAAGCTAAACGCGTTTAGCTTGCAGTACCCTGCAACACCAGGATTGAAGGTTGAAATTATTATAATATTGTATAGGAATTGAAATTGTGTGCGAAGTTTCAGGAGAATCGGTTAAGCAGAAGTAGTTGAAAAATGCAAGATTTGAAACAAACAAACAAACAAATATAAGAAGTGAAGCTAATTAATTATAAAACCGTTGCTAAAGAACATTTTAGATAAATATTCAATAGTTCTCGAGATTCTGTAGTAAGTACCTACAAATAACACTATTTTCCGGTTTGCGGTATCTGAATACCGCTTCTAATGATTTAACTAAAAAACAAGGATATTAAAATATAAGGAAATAGGTCCTAGTAGCCAATTCTCCTAATAAAAGCGTTGAACAATCGCAAGTACCTACTCCGAAAATCGAATTACGAAGTTTCGGCTGACAAATCGCACGATTTCCAACCACTATACAAGGTTAGTCGGAAAGGGGGTACTAAGCCGCGGGCCACTTAATGTATCACTGATGAATGTTTTAAATAAAGTGTTAAAATTTCAAAATTCGAAAAAAAAAACAAAATAATATTTATTTTATTTTAGTTTTTTCAAATTTCTTTATCCCTTGCTTTACTTATGAATTCCGAAAATGGAGTTTCTAATCCGTGACCCCAAATATGAGGTAAAATGTAAACACGTCTGATCATAGCTGAGGATAGATAGAATTTAGCGTATTTTTTATGAAATCTTTGAACAGCAATTTCTCTTGAACTTGGGGAAAGTTGTAGAACAAAAGTTATCCATTATTATGGGTACTTTAACACCCTTTCGGCTTAGTACCCCTTTCCGACTAACCTTGTAGTCTTTCGGATCCGACGATCGGTTCCTTTTTCGCGATTTAATATTTTGTCTTTCGTTCACCCTATTCCCAAATGTTAATTGACATCTAATAGTTCGTTGTTTGACAATACTTTGATTGTATATTTATAAGTTCGATGTTCGATGTGGGCTACCTCGTTGGTTTAGTGGTGGCAAGCGCGACTGCTGTTCGTGAGGTCCTGGGTTCGATCCCCAGGTCGGGCAAAGTGTTATTGTGTTTTTCCGTGTGGAATTCCTCAGTAGCAGCCCGGAGTTTGGATGTGTGCCTGGTTGATGGCAATAAGCTCGCCCCCTATTACATGGAACTTAAACATAACTGCAAAATGAGGGTGTTACTATAAACTTCTGCCGAACGTGCTCTCAGAGGCACGGAGGGGTCTCGATGTGTAACGAATGGTCACCCATCCAAGGACTGACCGTGGCAACTGCAGCTTAACCTTGCAAATCATATGAACGACGAGCCCCTTACAAAGAACCTATGGGTCTAATAAAACAAGAAAACACCACATTTTACAAAACTAGAACAAATAATAACTAAATCAAAATAGCACTGCATTAAGTCTAAAGTGACTGGTTGCGCGTACGCAAGCTAATAGTTTTCCAGACCTTTGACACCGGTATACAAAATGAGCTTAACAAGAATATCGTTAAGAAAGTTAGAACAAATAATTAATAATAGGTAGAACTGTCGTAAAACTGTTAGATAATAGGAATGTGCCTGTTGTAATAGGTTGTGGGCTATTGAGAGGCCCATGTCAATGGTCCAGCAGCAGTGGAGATATACGAATGTAATGTCGCATTCTCGCTTACTCCTACCCTTTTCCTCAACTATGTTGGGGTCGGCTCCCAGTCTAACTAGATGCGGCTGAATACCAGTATTATACACGGAGCGACTGCCATCAGACCTCTGCAACCCAGTTACTGGGCAATGCCGATATCCTAAGGTTAGACCGATTGTTAGACTTCCGGGTTTCTGACTATTCGTAACGTCTGTCATAGAGATTCGTATGACAACCGAGACGGGTTTAACGTGCTCTCCTAAGCACAGAGGGGTCTTGATTTGTAACAAATGGTCACCTATCCACGGACTGACTGCGGCAAGCGCAGCTTAACTTCGCAGTCGTCTATCTATACTAATATTATAAAGAGGAAAGATTTGTATTTTTGTATGTAACGAATAAACTTAAACCCAGCCAAGTGCGAGTCGGACTCGCGCACGAAGGTTTCCGTACCATTATCTATAAAAACGGCAAAAATATCATGTTTGTTGTATCGGAGCCTCCTTAAATATTTATTTTATTCTGTTTTTTAGTATTTGTTGTTATAGCGGCAACACAAATACATCATCTGTGAAAATTTCAACTGTCTAACTATCACGGTTCATGTGATACACCCTGGTGACAGAAGGACGGACGGACAGACGGACGGACGGACAGCGGAGTCTTAGTAATAGGGTCCCGTTTTACACTTTGGGTACGGAACCCTAAAAACTACTGGACCGATTTCAAAAATTCTTTGGCCGTTAGAAAGCTACATTATCACTGAGTAACAGGCTATATTTATTACTGGAATAAAACTTTTACGCAGACGGAGCCGTGAGGACACAGCTAGTCTATCCTTATTCCGTTTTATAACGCTCACGTTTAAAAAAAGTATTACTAATCTTTTTGTTCGAACATGGAACTGAATCCATGTTATTATCTTCCACGAGCATTATTCTATTATACTACTACACAACTAAGAAATCGCGTCGTCAAACTTCGTAAAACCGATCACTTCCGAACTGAGTGCGACTTCAAGACGACGGATGTTTATTAATACTGCAGTGAAAAATGATCTTTACGCTGACGCAATAAGTGCGAGTGGCGTGAATATGAGCGACTGTCATTGGTTGTTTGATCAAGTTCGCCGATGCGACATCTAACTTCTGTCGTACTGTACTGCGACTTTTTAAAATAAAACTTTAATTATGTTTCTTTTATCTTGTAGATCTAACGTTAGGCCATTATCTTATCGAGGACCGGTTGCTTAGACTGCCCTCTACAGACTGGCCTGCCGCAGCCAATCTACGTACGTAGAGTTATAAGATACAATAGGGTATTTGACCATTATTTTTTTATTAGACATCTCGACACTATTTCAAAAATGATAAAAAACAGTAAAAAAACCTGTGAAATATTTAATAAAATGTCCAAGTTATAAACGATTGAAAATTGTTCACTAGACAGAGACAACACTAACCACAATGACGTCATACCTTAAAAACTTTATAGTATCTTGACATTACTCCATACAATATCCGTTTCGAGCGACAAGGACAGAAAATGTCCCCTCCACGAACTTCGCAAGTGTGTAGCTCCTCTATTTTTTCATTGATTTTATTTATTTTTTCACATATTAAGTTCTATCAATACTTTCTTTAAACTAATACTAAATTGTCGTACATTTTTAATACCTAGTAGTCAAATAACCTATTGGCAGAAGAACAAATCATCCGTAATAGTGGATTGCTAAGGAGTGGACCCTAAAAACCCTACACGCTAGGTATTTAAAAAGAGCGTAGGGTTGATTTTTAGCATTAGGGTAGGGCCTCTTTTTAGTATTATGGTAGGGCCCCTTTTAGTACTAAAGTAGGGCCCCTTTTTAGCTTTTGTGTGCAGCCTCTTTTTAGTGTAAGAGTACATACATACGTAAAATCACGCCTGATTCCTATTGGGGTAGGCAGAGACTATAGATTTCAACCTGCTATGATCTTAACAACCTTTTTGCTTCATTTACATTCATCAACCTTCTCATGCATTCTCGTCGGTTTAGGGTGCTACCAACCTGGCCTTTTTTGAGAATGTCTGCGATTTGTTCGTGTTACTTTCGCCGAGGAAGGCCTCTTCCAACTGTTCCATCCACACTCGCCTTGTACATTTGTTTCGATAATCTCCTTTCGTCCATCCTCCCTAGATGTCCAGTATTAGGGTAGGGCCTCTTTTTAGTATTAGCGCAGGGCCTCTATTTATTCAAGTAATTTAGGTTTCGTGTTGGCAACATTATGACATGACATGGTTCATTTATATGGTCAAATGTTGCTTGATGCTGGACCGCATAAATTCCTAAAGTTAGGAAAAACACGCTAGCTCGAATGTTTTTGCTAGCATCGGCTTAGTTAAAAAGAAATAGTCGTGCGCTCATTAGCAAAGACATGAATAGTTCCTTCATCCATAGTGAGGTTACATTGTTTCCGTAAAATGTTTCTTTTATCTTTTACTAACCTATATTGTCCCACTGCTGGACAAAGATATTTGAATAACATAACATCACGCCTGTATTTCTCGAAGGGTTGGGCAGAGGTGTATAGTAACACCCCAATTTGACCGTTATGTTTAAGTCCCATGTACTAGGGAGTGAGCCAATTGCCATCATCCGGGTACAAATCCAAACTCTGGGCTGCTACTGAGGAATTCGACACGGAAAAACCTAATAACACTTTGCCCGACCTGGAGATAGAAACCAGGACCTCACGATCAGCAGTCGTACTTGCCACCAGAAGACCAACAAGGCAGTTAATAATTGAATGTGTTAACCAAATCCGGTAAGATTTTAGAGGTTTAATTAATCTATCCTTATTAATATTATAAAGCTGAAGAGTTTGTTTGTTTGTTTGATCGCGCTATTCTCAGGAACTACTGGTTGGAATTGAAAAAATATTTTTGTGTTAGATAGTCCATTTATCGAGAAAGGTTATAGGCTATATAACGTCACGCTAAAACCAATAGGAGCGAAGCATAAATGAAAAAAGTTACAAAAACGGGAAAAATGTCCACCCGTGCGAAGCCGGGACGGGCCGCTAGTATGAAATAAGTACCTAGTTGTTTTTATTTGTAAGACTTTAGAGTTGGGACGTCTTCTTAGGTCAAGTTGGCTGAGGACCTGAAGAAGGTGGGTAGGCCCATCTTCTTCTTTTCGTGTGGTTAGTGACTAACCTGATGTCAGAGTTAATGACGCCCATGGGCCTCTGACTTAGCTTCATATGCCGTCGAGAAATATCTCTCAGGCATGCCGGTTACCTCACTATGTTTTCCTTCACCGTTTTTAAGCAAGTGATAATTATACAATACGCACATGAATCCGAAAAGTCAGAGGTGCGTGCCTTGGGTTCGAACTCGAGATCTATGACTTAGCAGTGCGACGGTCACACCAGTAGGCTATCACTCTGCTTGATAGGCCCATATTAGATGGAGATGGAGAAGTAAGCGTTGTAGTTTGTTGAATTTTTAAATTTTACAACACGCGTCTATTCCCAGCGTGCGTTGGGCGGTGCGGAAGTTTTATCCTAGCCCTCTAGCCTTTTGTACTCGGGTCACATTTTATAGTAAATAGAAAGTAACAACCTTTCAGATAAATCATAAATAAAATGATTCAATACAAACAGATATAAAACACATAGTTCTAAAGGTATATTCACACTACTACAGTAAGCTGTGAAGTTAACGAAGTACCATTGTGTAGTGATGTGCCGAGTCGGCTGTTTACTCTATTCGAATACTTCAGTACTCGTATTAAACAGAATCGAGTCAGAACTCGAGTCGACTCAAGTAGGTACTAGGTCAGGTACTCGAATTCTTATTTGGACGCGAGTACTCCAATGTTTCTTACTTCCAAAAAAAACACAAGCAAAAATAAAATAATGAGTCATAATTCAAATCTGTTTTATTAATCAGTCAATATAAAAAAAACAAACAATTAGGAAACGCATTTTTTTCGTTAGGGCCCGAGTCCCGAGGCGCGAAGAATACTCGGTTCAGTATTCGAGTAATGAATTATATTATAATTCTATGTATATTATAATTTGCCTGTACTGTCTTACTGTTGGGCAAAGGCCTCCCTCCATTCCTTCCATTTGTCACTATTCTGTGCATCTTCATGCCATTTGAATGCCATGCCATGCCAGTATGAATACTCGAAATTTTTACTCGAGTTTTCTGTATCCGAGTAGTTTGGTTTGAGAACTCGAGTGTATGAGTACGACCAAGGTACTCGAGTCTACCTGACTCGACACATCACTACCATTGTGATCACTTCCGTAACTTGAATTTTATTTGATTTTCCTTTTGAATGGGAAAGATATAAATTGTTTATATTCACATTGAAAAGTAAACAGTTTATTATTTGTTTCATTCATTTAAACTACGTCTAGCCTTTTCCCAACTACATTCAGTTGGGCTTCTATTCTTTATTTAATATAGTATTAGACAATAAGGTTCATTTTATAAAGGCAACTAGCGGCCCGTCCCGGCTTCGCACGAGTGGACATTTTTCCTGTTTTTGCAACATTTTTAATTTATGCTCCGCTCCTATTGTTCGTAGCGTGATGTTATATAGCCTATAACCTTCCTCAATGAATGGACTATCTAACACAAAAATAATTTTACAATTCCAACCAGTAGTTCCTGAGATTAGCGCTTTCAAACAAACAAACAAACTCTTCAGCTTTATAATATTAGTATATAGATAATATAAGCAACATGTTTACTTTGTGGGGAATTAATTTAATACACTATTATATTTTTCTTCGTTGGTCTAGTGGTGGCAAGCGCGACTGCTGATCGTGAGGTCGTGGGTTCGATCCCCAGGTCGGGCAGTGTTATTGGGTTTATCCGCGTGGAATTCCTTGGCAACAGCGGTCATTTGGTGACCAATGACCACTACAATGTACGGTCAAACGGCAATTTTTCAATCATCACGCTTCGCAGACGGGTTGGTGATAAGCAGAAAGACACTGCTCGTTGATATCTTAACGTCACCCTTTAGTTACCTTTTACAACACCCAGCAGTGATAGCCTAGTGGTGTGACCGTCGGACTGCCAAGTCATAGGTCTTAACTTCGAACCAAAGGCACGCACTTCTGACTTTTCGGATTCATGTGCGTATTGTATAATTATCACTTGCTTAAATACGGTGAAGGAAAACATCGTGAGGAAACCGGCATGCCTGAGATTTCTCGACGGCATCTGAAGCTAACTCAGAGGCCCATGGGCGGCATAAACTCTGACACCGGGTTAGTCACTAACCACACGAAGAACACCCACGAGTGCGGAGAGGGTGACCTACCATTTTCCATAAAACGAAAACGTTTGGGAACCACATAGAAACCGGTCTATGTGGTAAATCCTCTGGTATTGCCGGATACCAAAGGATTAAGTTGGCCTAAGCCTACCCATGTTTATTGTGCGCCGACGCATTTGACCGCGCACACAGAAAGCGGACCGACGCCGAGAACTATCAGTCTTTTTAATGGAACCACTTTGGTCTCAAAAAGGGAACTTATTTGATAAGTTGCATAGAAAGTCAAATATTACAAAAAGTCACGCCTTCGTTCCGCCCCCGCTCCGCCTTCTGTGTGACGTGCGCTTTAGTGGGGATGCCGCTTGAAGTTTCGCTTACACCGCAGGCGTTAAAGAAGCGTGCTAAATGCGAATACCTTTTTAGGAAACGGTCTTGTACCAATAAAGTTTTAGGTACCTATTTTGATACCCATTTAAATAGAGGCAATAGCAATTTTTTTTAAAGACTACTCGATAAACTTTATGGGTGGCTTTATATTTAAAACAATATTTAAAGAGGCGTCTTACTTAAAGCTTTATGTTATATTTTATGTTTTTTTTTTTAAATTATATTTAATATACAAATAATCTACGAGCGAGCGGCGAATGATCGGAATAAAAATCCATCTTTCAGTTACAATAAAAAAAAAACAAATATATTTTCGATATCTAGTTTTTTTTTCATCCAATTTTGATTAAGTACCAACAAGCTAAATTATGGAGAAAGATAAAATTTATATTCTTTGGCCATTAAAATTTTATAACCCATTTTTGATAATAAATTATCATTTATTCTGTAATGTTAAATAACTGAATAATTATAACAAAAACAATTACCTACTATTAATCAAATATACATGATTGTAGTCTACACCAATGTTATGCGACAGATATTTTTTATTACGAAGAAATTCTTCTGAAGAATAATACAAGATAACTAATCAATAACAATTTAAATGAAACAAGCATGAACAGGACTAATTAACGCATTTAAATTATCGTTATTCTTTAATATAATTATGTGTACAAGGAAAATGATGCCGATTGTAATATCAAATAATCATAAAAATTATAATTATTATTTTAACTCAATAAGAACTCATGAAACGAATAGTAAGTAGTTACCTTCTTCAAACATTCTTACATAAAAAGATTAAAATCAGCCAATAAAATAATTTTGTTATTAAAAATGTTATTGCATAAAAAATTGTGCGATCTTCTATTTCAAAAAAGCATTTACAAAGTAAAATTAATGCTTGTTTCACTTAAAAGTGTTAAAACATTTATTAAAAGACAATCTTACTTCAAAATATTTTAAAGTAATAAAAGTAAAACCGACTAACCTCAGAATCCGTCCAACACAACACAAAAAGTCCAAATCTTCACTCACATTACAAATAAACGAAAAAGATTTTCTTACGAAGTGTTTTCTTAGTTTAAGCGAAAAACTTCATTCAAGAATGCGCGCCAAAATCTTTATCGTAGTGACGCACACATTTTTTATTTCCTAGTTACGCAATATAACATTTTTTCTCCAATTTCACGGAACGACGAGCGTAGATATTAAAAAATTATAGTAAAAAAAATAATTAAAAAGTAAATCCAAGTCATTTCACATTGATAATTTAAAAGCACAGTTCCAAAAATAGCTGTTTGACAGTCACATTTTCGAAAATCGAACGCGGGCGCAACGGCGCGCGCTTGCCGAAAAAAAACCGAAATGGCGCGAACACATCTGTAGGTCTAAAAAGGCGTTATTATTTTGAATTTTTCATAAAATATCGTTGAGTTTTCATTGTATTCTTGGTGGAGTGTCGCGCGCGTGTGCTGTTTCAACACATTATGATCTAACACTGGCCGACTCTCGATTGCAGAACATACTTATTCTAAGTCAACTTACATTCGTTCATATTTGCCTGCGGGGCATAGGGCTGTGCTAGGATTTTAGAACCTAGTTTAATGCCTTTATGTTTCCGTATTCTTTAAGTAACAGTACTTTTATTTATGAGTTCTATGCTGCTCTTGTTGGGTTTAAATCACCGACTGACTGAACACACACATTACCTTTTAGGTTATGCAGGAAATGCTTATGTCAGACGTCGTATTCTGACCCTAATAAACAGAGACATAAAAGTTTATTTCCGCATATAGAACTAGATGCATTTCACATGACAATAAAACAAGGCTTTCAAACCACCTTTACATAATTTCTCAGAACTATAAAGCAATACCAAGCCTTCCAATAAAATCGACAATAATAATTCGTTTAAAAATAACACGCAATCAAATTATCACAAATCACAGAATGGATAAAGTAACGTATCGTTCCAATAGATATTTATAGCAAGTTAACAACATTGTATTATGCAGCCAACCCTATTTTCGCGTAGTACAAGAACTTCTTGCATATAATAATATGTTTTAGCCTATATTGAGCGCTTACAGGCACCGACTTCGCTTGCGCGTGAGACTGCTATTCGAATAACTGCTATTTTTAACTTAATCGTTATTTCACTTTGATATTGGCGATAATGTTGTGGTTTTAAGGCTTGTTAAGGTAAAAATAAGTTATTATGATTGTGTAGGTTGTTCAATATTTTTGATTCTATATTTCATTGCTGTTCTTCTATAACAATATTGATGTAAGTTTTATAAATAGTTATTGTGTACATTTTGATTAAATCTGAAGGAGGTTCAAAATATCAACGTAACTGACTATAAACGCAAGTTATCGTCAACTTCAACTAATTTTTGCTTTCGATATTGAATATTCTCATGGAGTTTGTCTTCATAGCAGCGCAGACAGCAAAATAGAAGAAAGATATTGATTTTCTTGGTGAGTTAATATTAACATTATTATTTGTTGATACTAATACCTTATAATAATATACGTAACACACATAACATCACGCCTTACATTCCCCGAAGGGTTCGGCTGAGGTGTTTTAGTACAACCTCGTTTCGCCAGTTATGTTTAAGTCCCATGTAATAGGGGGCGAGCCTATTGCCATTAACCGGGCACAAATCCAGACTCCAGGCTGCTACTGAGAAATTCCTAATGGAAAAACTCAATAACACTTTACCCGACCTGGGGATCGAACCCAGGACCCCATGCTCAGCAGTCGCGCTTTCGACCAACAAGCCAGGTAAATAATATAACCAGCAAAAAAAACATATACCTATCTTATACAACACAGCAAACGTAAAAATCACCAAAAAGAAATAACTAGTTACAATAAATAGCAGCAAACGCACATCACTAAAAGCCGTTATTGGAACCTCTACATCACTACTTAGTTGTATGCACCGTGCATTGGCCTGCACTGCCGCGTTCTAAACTTAATTCAAAACGTCTTAGAAACCTTTAGTTTCTATTCAAAAATCATTCTTAATTTAAGGTTATTAGAGTTGATAGTTAATTGTTTCGTTTTGTTGAGATATTGGTTTAGTTTAAAAAGTTTTTTAGAAGCTAGGCTCTTATACTTATTTCGCTATGAATTTTAGATAGGTATAGTAGTGTTAGATATAGAAAGAAATGTTTGGCGTCTGTGGGCGTATATACGTTTCTAGGACACAGCAAAATGTTAGAAATCTTCGTACTTAGAACTTATATTGTGTACTATAATTATTGGAAGCGGTTGGTTTAGACATATTGATTTTTAGGTTGAGATTTATTATGAAGTAAGTAACAGATTATCAGGTTTCAAAAATGGTATTGTAACGTAATTTTAAAACGAAAACTGTTGAGAATGAATCTTCTAACATCTGTGTGAATATTCGAAAAATAACATAAACATAACATCACGCTTATATCCTTCGAAGGGCTAGGCAGATGTGTATAGTAACACTAACTTCGCCGTTATGTTGAAGCCCCATGTAGGAGAGCCTATTGCCATCAACCGGGCACAAATTCAAACCCCGGGCTGCTACTGAGGAATTCCATAGAGAAAAATCTAATAAAACTTCGCCCAACCTGGGGATCGAACCCAGGACCTCACGATTAGCCGTCGTTTGTACCACTAGACCAACGAGGCAGTAGAAGTCGAAAAATATTATCAAAAATTAAGAAGAAAATTAATTAGAAGATTCCTTTGATGCTACACTTTGGTCTATGGAGATCTCGAGAGAAAATCTATACCTAATTAACTTCTCGTTTCCCATTCAAGGCATAATATCGCTACGATATCGCTTCGACAATACCATTTCACTATACAAGGTTAGTCGGAAAGGGGGTACTAAGCCGCGGGCCACTTAATGTATCACTGATGATTGTTTTAAAGAAAGTGCTAAAATTTCAAAATTCGACAAAAAAAAAAACAATGCAAAATGATATTTGTTTTAGTTTTTTCTAAAATTCTTCATCCCTGCTTTAGTTACGAATTCAGAAAATGGAGCTTCTTATCCGTGACCCCAAATATGACCTAAAATGTAAACACAGCTGATCATAGCTTTTACCTTAGTGTGCAAATAAATATTTTGAGTTTGAGTTTGAGTTTTGGCTGAGGGTAGATAGAATTTAGCATATTTTTTATGAAATCTTTGAACAGCTATTCCTCTTAAACTATTGACTTTTGGGAAAAGTTGCAGAACAAAAGTTATCCATTATTATGGGTACTTTAACACCCTTTCGGCTTAGTACCCCTTTTCGACTAACCTTGTATACTATAATCTAACCGAAAACGCTGCGAGTGTAAACTTACGGGGTGTCCTGCGTAAGCGACGAACACGACACGATGAACGCGACAAACGCGATCTAGACAACGGCATTCCCTACTAGCGGCCTATGTAGCGAGACGCGACGTAACGCGTATTTGTTCCACGTCGTGTCGCGTCGCGTCGCACCGCGTCGCGTTTGTCGCTTACACAGGACACAGGATATCGCTTGCTCGTCGCCTGCGCACCGTACCGTGTGGTTCCCGACTTAGAATAGACTGTCTCTCTTCATCTGTGGGCGACTAAGCGGCTGCAGGATCCTTCATTCTTTAAAGCACTGATAGCCTGGCGGTTGATCTCTTACCGAGCAAGCAGAAGGGTCTGAGTACGACTTCAGCCAGCACCTCTGACTTTTCGAATTCATATGCGGATCAGAATTTGATTATCACTCGCATTAACGGTGAATGAAAACATTGTGAGTAAACCTGCACACCTGAGAAGTCTCCATAAAGTTCTTGATGGTGAGTGAATTACGCCAACATGCACCACGCTTGTGCTGTTGACTAGGGACTAAACCCTTCTGGTTTTAAGAAGAGGCCCATGTGACGGTAGCACTTTGTCACTTATATCGAGGTTAGGAAAAGTTTAACACCCATATTCTAAGACGTTCCTCCAAAACTTACTCGACTCAGAATGGCCTCGGAAACACCTTGAAAATTGTATTCTTAGTCGCAATTTCGAGTGAACTTTGAGGTTCCTCGACAGAGTCATTACGTCATAATTTGAATTATCTGCATCGCGCAAATAACGCCGCGATAAATAGTTGTAAGAATTATCGTAAGCATATCCGATAAAGTCTTCAAAATTCATTTTTGTTACATACGAACTTTGACACTTCCTTCCTTAAGGTCGGTTCCGAGGTACTTTGAGTTTGACAGATGATTCCTTACCTCGACTGAGGAAAAATCTCGAGTCGAGGACGTTTATGTCAATGTTTATGGCTACCGATGGTAGTGAGAAAGACTGAGTCGAGGTGGAGTTCAGTCGAGTAAGTTTTGGAGGAACGTCTTAGAATATGGGTGTAAGTTGGTTTATACAGCAACTGCCGCCATCTAGCGTCTATATTTGAAACCAATCAATAGATCTCAAGCACTTCATACTTAAGTTAAACTTAAGCAATCGCCCACAGCTCTGAGTCATCATTCAGGTAACGAAATCCTTTCACCGACTTTTGAGATAAGTTATATTTATATTCAAGCTTCGTTTTTCTGGTGGGATGAACAGGAATTTGAAACGATTTCTCCAATGGTGTCAGGAATTTAATGGTATCTAACTAAAGGCTCACCTTTAGCTCATGGCTAAAATCAACCGCGCGGATCATACGATTTTCGAGGTTAAGCTGCGCTTTCCGCGGTTAGTCTGTGGATGGGTGTCAAATAGTCGGTCCCGGGTGTCATACGAATACTTTAACAATCGTTACGGGAAGTCTGAAGCACGAAAGTCTGACAACCGGTCTAACCTTAGTATATCAATCAGTATTGTCCAAAAACTGGGTTGCGGAGCCCTGATGGCAGTCGCTACGTGTAAAATACTGGTATACAACCGTATCTGGTTAGACTGGAAGCTGACCCCAACATTGTTCGATAAAGGCTAGGCAGAACGAACTAGGGGCCAATCTGTAACTGAATTAAGGCTCTGCTCTACCTAAAGAGTTAACAAAGACAGTTTACAGTACCTCTTTAATAGACTGGTAATAGAAATTGATGGTAAGCTCTCAAAATGTCTATACAAATCTCTGCTCAAAACGAGAATTTAACGACACGGTTGGTACAGTGGCTGAGCCGTTGGCTTCTGCGCAACGGGTTGTAGGTTCCGATTCTCGCACGGATCAAATATTTGTATGGCCTACAAATAGTTGTTCCGGGTCTGGGCGTGGGCGCGCCCACGATATAGGAGAAATCCTAGTGAGGGGCAAGGATTTATTAAAAAAAAAATACCTGAACATTTTTTTAGAATAGACCTTAGAGTTCCTTCCAAAGTACCATAGCACAAAAACCCGCGCACCTAGTGTTTGCTACAGAAAATGTTGTTTAATACGTCTGTTCGGGGAAGGATTAAGAACACAGCTTCTGTGTCGCCGGGAAAACAAGTCGTAATACGAGGAACCTGATACCATAGTACCCGAAATATAGCAATAGGCTCGCCACCTATTACATGGGACTAAATACAAGAGGCGAAACGTGGGTGTACAATCTCTTGTAATAGGAGAACACTTCTGCTTACCCCTTCGGGGATTGTAGGCGTATTTCTTCAAAGTTAGAGTTAACGGGCTTCTTCTGGGTAAGCTCACTCTATCGTAGACTTAGTCTCTGTTTCCTCTGACCTAGACTAGAGTCAAGAGCAAATCCATTTGAAAAAAAAAAAAAAAACGAACATTCCAATTTGCTCGACCTGTTTGTGGTAATATCTATACGGTCCGCCTGGCTAGCTACCACCCTCACATTAAAGTCCGGTGCCAAGCAGTTTACTGTGTTCCGTTATGTGTATGTGAGAGCCAGAGGAGTATAGGGGAATCCCTCTATATCTCTGTTCCTTGAATTCGTGTGCTCCATCTTTGACCCTATCTGCGCTTATCATCATGTGAGACTACGCCCAAACGCGACATAGTCAAGAATAAAAAAACAAAAACTACATTTTTAACAAAAAAAACCGACTTCAAAAAAACGAAAAAAAGAATAAAATAATTAATATGGTAATAATTTTTTTAGTTTTTTTGAAGTCGTCTTTATTTTTGTTAAAAAAATGTTTGTTTTTTTCACTTTAGTGGATTTACCTAATTAAAACATGGTTGGACTTAATAAAGACGCTGCTCATAACATAATCACATCATCACATTATACGTACTGTTCGTCATTTAGGAGTTCCATTGTCTATCTCAGAAGTTTAAATGGGACCACTTTGAAAGAATACTCTTTCTTATAAAAAAATAATTTTCCAAATAGGTTTATAAATGACGGTGTAGAGAGGTAACAAACATACAGTCGAATTGAGAACCTCCTAATTTTTTGGAAGTCGGTTAAAAACAAAAGAAAACCAACGCCATCACGTTCCGTAACCACACTTGAAACTGCCATTGAGGCAGTTCACTTTCAGGATTACCTTCTCTCTAAGCATTTATTTACTTGCAACTTTGCTAAGCAAACACTTGGAAATTCTATGTCAATATTATGATAGGCAGTTCACGGCATGTTCTGTAGGAATGTCAGCCTGTCAATGAAGAATGTGTGCTTTGTAAAAACTTTGTGTCACTACAGTATTGGCAACGATAGTAAAGTGGCTCTACTTAATATTTTACTCGACAACGAAGCTAAAAGGAAGGTAGATTCAGTTGACTAGTTAAGTTTACACAACATAACATCACGCCTGTATTCCCTGAAGGGTTGGGCAGAGGTGTATAGTAACACCCTCATTTCACCGTTATGTTTCAGTCCCATGTAATACTGATGACTTCTACACAGAGAAAAATTAATATCACTGCCCAACCTGGGGATCGAACTCAGGACCTCACGATCAGCAGTCGCGCTTGCCACCACTAGACCAACGAGGCAATTGTAGTTAAGTTTAGTTTAGACGATTTGTAAAATAGCGTAGACGAGACAGAGTGAAAGAATATTATTTTGGTGTGAATTAATTCACTCATAATTATTTATTGTGTAAGCTTGTTAAAAAGCAATTATTTGTTTTAATAGTCACTGTGTCTGTCCAAACAAGACAATAATGTACTAGCACTTAGACCGCGACTTCCATCCCCTATTTTACCCCCTTAGGGGTAGATTTCCAAAAATCGTTTCTTAGTGGATGCCTACGTCACAAAAGGAACATACTATCCAAATATCATGTTTCCAGCTTCAGTGGTTTAGGCTCTATATTGATGAATCAGTCAGTCAGTCAGGACAAGTATTTATAATATTGTATAGAAGATTTCTTCTTACTTCATTATCTTTTAAGCTTTACTCAAATTTCAAAATCGAAATTAATATCTTTACACTTCACTAAGTACATTAGCCTTGTTATTCTTATGTAATGAAAAATGCGTTAATTTAGTGTACACTAATGCCCGGTTCCTATAAACAAAAAACGAATCGTTTTGCTTACCAATGGTAGTATTTTTTATTGCCAAACTGGGCATATAAACAGATGCGTAATCTATGATAGCTACTTACATATGAGAGGGTCTACTATGCAAATCTATGAGGTATTTGCCTCATTCTTGGTAAAGATACAAGAGTCTCAATTTAGTTAAATTGAGACTTGGAAATTGAGAATTGGGGAGTTCCCCAAAGTTATAAGAGAATTACCTATGCGGCAATTTTAGACAAAACTGTTTAGGTGGTTTGTAGACAAGTGTTTTTATAATATGAAAGATTTCTTTGTGTCAAATATTTAATTTAATTGTCATTTTAATATCTGATTTTGTGGACATTTCAGTTTTAATTCTTAAATAATTAGTAAATGTGATGTTTTTAAATTTTAATTATTGTAAGATTTTGCATGTTAGGCATATTGTTCTATCTTTCCCGACGAAATATGTGAAACTAAACTAAATTACCTATGTATACCAACTGATTGTAATGCACCATACTTCAAGTAAATAAATTTTCATTTCATTTAACCAATAACGCTCTGTAAATTATAGGAATCAGACATCAGTCAAATTAATAGTACATATTACACAAGTAGAGCATCTTACCCACACGCAACCATTGAACTCGCATCAATTTTCTAACACCATTACCGTCGCCCGCGCACGTTTTTGTTAAAGAAAAATGCGTCTTATTACATTACGACAGTCGTGTTGTGTCGCAGTGTTTTGCACGCATTTGTCTGAGATGCGTTTGTCGTGTCGGACGGTTTACACGGCAGGGTAATGTCGGTTTTGTAATAGAACTTTTTTTATTATTTTGAACTTCCATAAAGAGTAATCACCCATATTCTAAGACGTTCCCCCAAAACTCACTCGACTCGACTCAGCCTTTTTACTACCATCGGTAGTTATACTTGACATAAACGTTCTTGACTCGAGATTTTTCCTCAGTTGAGGTAAGGAATCATCTGTCAAACTCAAGGTACCTCGGAACCTACCTTAAGGAAGGAAGTGTCAAAGTTCGTATGTAACAAAAATGAATTTTGAAGACTTTATCGAATATACTTACGATAATCCTTACAAATATTTATCGCGGCGTTATTTGCGCGATGCAGATAATTCAAATTATGTCGAGGAACTTCAAAGTTGACTCGAAATTGTGACTAAGAATACAATTTTGAAGGTGTTTTCGAGGCCGTTCTGAGTCGAGTATGAGTCGAGTAAGTTTTGGAGGAACGTCTTAGAATATGGGTGTATGGGTCATAATATCAGCAAGCACATTGGGTCACCCGCGCGACAGCGCAACGAGTATTCCCAAGGAGGGTTGATGTCAGGCAGGCGGCCGGTCATAAAACAATAAGCCAAAACCTCTAAACATCATGGATTTACGATATACGGTGGCGACCCCACCTAGTGTGGGATAAGGGCCGGGAGAAGAAGAAGAAGAGGACTATGGGTCATGAAACCATGTTGTTATAATTGTTAAGAGAATTGTACTGATAGGTAATTTTTGGAAAATCGAGCTATTTTTAGCAGCTGTCTTTTTAAGAGTCCGCACCTCTGACTCTTCGAATTCATGTGCCGATCACAATTTGATTATCACTTGCGTTAACGGTGAAGGAAAACTTCGTGAGGAAACCTGCACACCTGAGAGCGCTTCATAAAGTTGGATGGTGTGTGTAGTCCGCCAACCCACACTATCCCAGCGCGGTGGATTGAACTCTTTCTCATTCTGGGAAGAGGCCCGTGCCCAGAAATAGGACAGTAATGGGATTATGCTTTGTTTTTTAGTGTTTTAATGTGGTTTTATTGTCAATAAAGTCAAAGTATTGCCATTGTTGGATCACGTTCGCGCTCGTTCACACAGCGGATCCGTTTTAACGGATCCGTCGGTACTGGATGTGTTGTACACATCTGTACCGACGGATCAGTTCAACAAATGGCAGCTGCGTCGCATCTGGCAGTTAGGATAAAAATAACGGATCCAGTATATTTTACTGGATTCAGAATATTGTCGTGTATGTGAACTCGCTGATTCAACTACAGGCGCCATCACCAAAATAAAAACGGATCCTGTAAACAGTTTCTGTGTGAACTAGCTGTTGCTAGTAGATTGTGCCATGACAATCATATTAATTTAATGAATGCCTCAATTAGTTAGCCATTGTAGAACATTACTTGATGAGAGCAACAGTGCTGATTAATAACTTCATTGATCTTCAACATCAGTAGTTTACGAGGAGGTCTATGTTAAGCTAGTGAATGTTGAAGGTCTGATAGACTTCACGGGTGCATTAAAAGAGCCACCACACTTCTTTTCGTGTGGTTAGTGACTAACCTGGTGTCAGAGTTTATACCGCACATGGGCCTCTGACTTGACTTCACATGCCGTCGAGAAATATCTCTCAGTTACGCCGGTTTCCTCACGATGTTTTCCTTCACCGTTTTTAAGCAAGTGATAATTATACAATACGCACATGAATCTGAAAAGTCAGAGGTGCGTGCCTTGGGTTCGAACTCGAGACCTATGACTTAGGAGTCTGACGGTCACACCACTAGGCTATCACTGCTGCCACCACAAATGTTGATAGTTAATACATCCGGTGCACCCTAGACAAAGCCCCACTACCAACCTTGCTGACTGGCTAATCTTTTCACCACAGTATGAGCTATTCTCGTATAGCTCAGCCGACAGGATAGAAGAAGAAGAAGGTCCTTATCTTATATTAAAAGCTTTTAAAACGACTGTCTGATAAGTTACTAAAACACGAATAATCTTCTCCATACTCAGCGTTATTGACTTAAGTTCGTTCTACCTTTTTTTATCGTTGGAAAATCCTCATGGATGTCCCTCGCCCGGCGAAGGCGAGGGGGTTTGCTGGACTCTTACCGGCTAAATACCAACGGTGTTCCTCCTCCTGACCGTTCGGCCGGGGTCGCGGGATTCGCAAAAGCATGCACCGCAACCCCAGCAGAAGTTCGTTCTACCTAACCTTATCCCAACTATGTTGGGCTCAGCTTCCAGTCTAACCAGATGCGGATGAATACCAGTATTTTACACAGAGCGACTGTCATCAGACCTTTGCAACCCAGTTACAGGGCAATGCATTTATTCTAAGATTAGACCGCTTACCAAATTTTCAGGCTTCTGATTTCCCGTAACGACTGTCATTGTGTTTGTATGACACCCGGGACCGACTGTTTAACGTGCTTTCCGAGGCACGAATGGTCACCCATCCACAGACTGACCGCGGAAAGTGCAGCTTAACCTCGCGGTCAGTAATTAGCCATGAGCCCGTCATTGACTTAAGTACCAAAACAAAAAACTTCCACTTAAACTAAGTATTTGTCAATAAAACAGTAATCAAACTTTTTCCCTCGGCGTGCCTCGCGTACACCCATTTAATATAAAATCACATTAAGGACACCATAATGATTCAACTAACGTGCGTACAAAAAAATATTATTAGTTGTTAATATTTATTTTTTTGTTTGTAGCTATTATGGATGCTATTAAGCGAGGAGTTTCTTGTAATAGTTAGTTTTTCTGTAGAAGAAATCTTCTTTGCGGTGGTTTCTTGGCCTTGTGTTAGATTCTGTTTTAAGTGGCATGCATGTTCCGTGTCGTTTCTACCAAAGAATAAGCTACCAGACTGCAGGTAGGCTGGATATCGGCATTGCCCCGTAACTGGGTTCCGGAGGTCTGAGCTTCTTTTTTTTTCTATTCGACTGCTTGTAGATGGTCTTGCGAACCATTTCTACGTAACAGTTATTGGCGAGACCTGAAGGGTCTCCAACCAGTGGACGAGAGTAAAATACTTAAGCTAAGCTAACTACTACTACTAACATAATGACTAGCTAGCAACAACAGCACTAAGGGCGACCCCTAATGGGACTCTGACCCAGAGGTCTGACGGCAGTCGCTCCGTTTAAAATACCGGTATTCAACCGCATCTGATTAGACTGGAAACTGACACCAACATAGTCGCTTTGTTTAAAAAAAACATTGCCCCACACTAGGATCTCTCCTGTATCGTGGGTGTGTTTACAGACACAAATCGTCACATGCACAAACGCCCAAACCCGGAACAATTTTATTATATGTAGGCCATACAAATATTTGTTCTGTGCGGGCATCGAAACCATGACACACCCACACCAAACGTGTCGTCAAAAAGTTGGGAAAAGGCTAGACAGAACTGCAGGTAGGCTGACCACTGTTGGACGTCCAAAATCTTTGAGAAAATCTTTCAAAGATATCGATCAAGATTCTAATTAATATTAGTTAAGTTTAATGTGAGCTCTAAGATTATCAAATTCGAAACGTTCTAAAATCTTCAAATGCTTAGGTAGAAAGTTTTTAGCTTCAAGTTTTTTATTTCATATAATCACACTCTTAAGAAAAGTTGAGAAATTTGTTGCACGGTTCCAAAAAGGTGACCCTACAGAGAAGAGCCAGCAAGAAACTCTATGGATTAGATTTCCTATATCACAGTGAGTGAGGATGTCATCATTATCCTTCCTCTTAGCTTTACTCCCAATTATGTTGGGGTTAGCTTCCAGTCTAACCAGATGCAGCTAAATAATATTTACACGGAGCGACTGCCATCAGACCTCCACAACCCAGTTACTGGGCAATGCCGATACTCTAAGATTAGACCGGTTGTCAGATTTTCGGGTTTCTGACTACGCACAACGACTGTCATAGGTATTCTTATGAACGGGACCGACGGTTAACCGGGCTCTCCGAGGCATGGAGGGGTCTCGATGTGTAACGTATGGTTACCCTTCCACAGACTGACCGTGGAAGCCGCCCCTTAACCTCGCAAATTGTATGATCAGTGTGCTTGTAAATTAGCCACGAGCCCCTTGGGCTATCATCATTATGAAATTATAAAAATAGTCAAAGCTGCCTATAGATTTTTTCAACAGAAAATACATACATACAAACATAAACTCACGCCTTTTTCCCATGGGGGTAGGCAGAAACTATAGAACGCCACATGCTACGACTCTTAAATACCCCTTTCGCTTCATCCACATTCATACATCTTGTCATACACGCACGCCGGTTGAGAGTACTACGCACCTGACCTTTGTGAAGAACATCACCAATAACATCGATGTATGTCCTTCTAGGACGTCCTCTACCGGCGTTCCCATTAACGTCCGCCTTATAAATTCCTTTTGTTAATCGCCGTTCACTCATTCTCTCAACATGGCCAAACCACCTAAGCATACTCCTTTCAATTTTTGTCACTACATCATCAATAGAAAATCTTCATTAAAATTCTCATAGTAATCTTGGATTACATTATGTAATCTGCTTATCATGCGATGCAGGTTTTATCAATGAATCATCTGTTAAAAAGGGAGTGGCATTAATGAGCTACCTACTTGTCTACCGATATACCTTCAAACCATCATAGTACAACCTTAGGGCATGAAGGGTCCAAAATTCAAATGGGGTAGACCCAATAAAACAGACAGCTGATGTACTTCCAGGTTTCAACAAAGGTTGAAGTATCTAAACGGAAGACGATTCTTACGAAAGTTCAAAGTCAATGACATCTGATGTACTAGCAGACTCTTCCTCTTAGCCTTTTCCCAATTATCTTGGGGTCAGCTTCCAGTCTAACCAGATGCGGCTGAATACCAGTATTTTACATGGAGCGACTGCCATAAGACCTCCGCAACCCAGTAACTGGGCAATGCCGATATCCTAAGGTTAAACCGTTTGTCAAACTTTCGGGCTTCTGACTACCCGTAACGACTGTCATAGGTATTCGTATGATACCCGGGACCGACGGCTTAACGTGCTCTCCGAGGCACGGAGGGGTCTCGATGTGTAACAAATGGTCACCCATCCACCGACTGACCGCGGCAAGCGCAGCTTAACCTCACAAATCGTACGATCGGCGCGGTTGTTATTTAGCCACGAGCCCCTCAATGATGTACTAGCAGACAAAAAAACATTTTTTTTAGTAAAACTTGGGTAGGGTTCCAGTATGGTAACCATGATTATCCCCTATAGAGTTAAATGTGAAGATTTTTGCACTAATCATTATAAACTTTTTGTATAATAGGTGGTTATAGTTTTATGCATGAAGCGATGTTTTTAAGACGTTTCATTCCTAAAAGACCATTTCCTAAGAAATTGGTCCTTTATGTATGTAGTAATTTGTAATTTTGAAGTTACTACTGAACTATATTTATTAATTTTCAGGTTTTGGATAGAAAATTCCATCGTATAACTTAAGATGATTCAGAAGAAGCAACCACTGAAGCAATTGCTCCGCGTTACTCCAATAAGCCTGAACAAGTCCTGAGCCTTAATTAATTATATCAAAAGGACCATAATTAAATATACTATCGTATTGGCAGTAAAGCCCCAGCTATAAATTCCGCGAGCCGAGGGGCGTGACCGATAGAATTTAATACAAAATACGCCATATTGATGTATAAATTTTTTCGAATCCCCCCTTTGCAACCCACCACCCTACATAATTGAGCGTTGTGAAAACTATCACGTTAGTAAATGACGCCCCCCTCTTCCTCCCCGCAGTTTTCCAACATGGCGGAGATCAATAATTTGGCTGGGCAATGACTGTGATGACTCGGACATGCGCAAAAGGCACGCACGCCGGAATCATCGCCAAAACCTGAACTTGACTTGGCGAAAACGAAAGTTAGGGCGAATGTTTCTACACCGTTCTTGGCATTCAATACTAACACACTGACGGTAGTAAGTCACATGTTCTTTATTTTTGAGATCAGAAAAATTTGAAGAAAATTTTTATATTTTTAATATGCAGAATTTTTTAATTAATACTTTTAGTATTAAAAATAAAGAATTACTTAAATTTAAAGACGAAGATAAAGAATTTAGAGCTGCAGATAGAAGTGAAGGTATTAATATAGAGGCTAACATAGACCAAATCGCGAATGATCCTGAAAAAGATGAAACAGTCGATACGATTTTCATAAGTGCGAGCGAGATAATAGATGTTAATTTTATTTTAATGGTGGACGGACATTTTGTTCGTTACATTACGAATTAACGTGTTCTTCTTTTCGAAATACATCGTGAGTCTGTTAAATGATAAAACCACGAGTTATATGTCTCTTTTTACAGAATTTTGAGCAGTTAATCCCCTTGAAAGCATGCGTGTAAAACAAAGATGGACGAAAATATAAATTTTTTAAGTACATGAAATTTTAATATCTTACCTGTGTGCTGTCTTCTAGGTGACGAAATAAGTCTATTTCGATGTTTAGGTGTAAAGTCCTGTAATTCTTCTGTAAAGTCTTGTATATGTTCTCCTGCTGTCTTCTCGTAATCTCTGTCTTCTTCTACGTCTTCCTTAGTATTGTCGGTTTATTGTATGTCTAGCCCTTGTTTAAGCCCATTAATGATACATACTCATATAAAACGTTATAGGTATAGAAATAACGCAAATATTTAACTAAGTCTTAACGTTAATTTTATTTTTAATTTTGTACTATTTAAACAAATCTAGAAGTCGCTTCAACAGGTAGGTAAACTCGGTAAAATTTAGATTTTTTTGTAACTTTTTTGGAGTAATTTTATCTTACCTTTTTACTTATAATTTAAGGCCAATTTAAGGCACAAGAATTTGTTTTTTTGTTTTGTTTGATTTGTTTTCATCCACCATACAGTCTGGAGCGGTTGATGAAATTGGTCGAAAGCTTTTTCCAAAACTTTTTTGCCAAATATTTCAAATATCACTTAGCCTTAATGTGTAGGTCCAGAGTCTTTCACTAAATTACTTTTCACTAGATATATATAGAGAGTTTGCTTATAAAAATCAATTTAAATCAATATTAAAAGTTCCAAAATTAACCAGTGTTGTTTAAATGTACTTAAAAAACGTAAGATTTAAATTCTCTTTTCTATTGATTCCTTGTAATAACGGTTGATATAAACTTAAAACTTGTTCTATTGCGAAAAAACGTGTTCCTTTATCGTCAAATGGCGCTGGTTGTTGTTTGTTTTGCTAGATTCCCTTTGGTTATGAAATCTTGGCTTTTTTCAGTTTCTTGCGCATTTAACTTATTTTAGTCCGCTTCTATAGTGCCATGGTCTTCTGCGCGGACTTCCCATGTGGTCTTTTCTTCTTCTTCTTTTTTATTTTTGATAGCTGCTTCTCCCGGATGGTCGTTGATGTTAAATATAGCCCTGGTACGACAAATCCGAGTCAAACTGCCTTCAGTTGCCTTAACACTAGGTTTACAGTAAAAATTAAACCGGTTCTTTGAAAGTTTATAGAGTTCAAGTGTTGCTGAATACTATTGATTACAAATTCACTTAAATGCTATTTTATGATTATGGTGTGTTGTGGAGAAAATTAAATAGAGTCTATTGCATAAAACTATTCTGAATGTGACGGCGGGCGGCAGCGGTGCGTAAGACGCATGCGCGCAAAATTTCGAATTTTGTAACCAAATTTTGGTTTTTATATTTCGATTTTTTTGATTTTTAGGCCGTTTGATTTTTGTTGTTATTATTTGTGGTATTTTTTGATAAGATTTTTGTTATTTTTTGCGCGGTAGGTATTCTCGCGCTGCGTAGGTGGTATACACGCGGCGTCACCAGCCTCGCCGGTCACACTGATGGGTAGGTTGCATTGCTGCTGCATCGGCGACCCCTCGGCCTGTGGGATGAGTGTCCACCTACCACCCACCTCACCCCGATGATTCGCGTACCTCGAAATCATCAAATAATGATTTTACGTGTTTATTATAAAACTCATCGCGTTTCGCTGTGTGCGTGTGGTATTCTAGGATATTCTAAGCGCAGTGTTGCAGTGTGTAACGTATTTGTTTGTTATTTGGCCTGTTAGAATAAACTATTTACTGAACATTATATTCATAAAGGTCTTTATGGAAAATGGATCAATATCATTATATACTTGTGTATTTGTTGTGTAACGTGTACTTGCATGCGTCGCTGTGTGGTTCTTGAAAACGTATATACATTAAGTATGTATGGTTGGTGTGAGTATATAAGTCATGTCACGTAGCATTATATTTATGCCGTGTTACTTACAGACTGGGCAGCAAGGGTAGAAGTTACTAGAAAGAACATTGTTTATGTCAGAGCTTGTTAGCTCCTGTTGGAGCAGTGGACGTCAAGCCCCAGTTTTGAAGCTTAGAACATCTATTGCTGATCCTAAAACCGTTACATTTGTATCTTTAAATAATCATTTATTTATATCAATTAATTGATCATTAAAAGATGAATTAATGAAAATACAATCTCCGACCACAATGTCCACTATTTCTATACTCAATCATATCTCGAAATCCCTATCAGTTTCATTACGGCTTACCTTCAAGGACAGCTTGATTGGTTTGATTTCCACAAATCTAATAACATCTCTATCCTCAATCTCTTAATTTCCCAAATCATACAATACAATATCTGCCTACCCCACAAATGAAGCGCGATATTGACTAATAGAAACAGCTCCCACAACTTTTCATTTACCGATTTGTATATGACTTTCAAGCTTAAACCTTATATCAACTACATTAGAGTCTAAAATTGCTTTTGGAAGAGTTTTATCAAAATGCTAATCGTATTTTTGATCGGCACATTTTCACGTTTTCCCTCTGTTTACGCTACATTAGCCGGGAGGTATTGGTCATTGGATATTGACCCTGCATCGGAATGAAGTAGATTCAAATTCGTGCGTGAACTAGTTTGAAATATCTGCTACGTCTTATGATGATAAAGATCTACAAAAAGTTTATCTGGAGAAGAACCGGAGTAACACATGGCTTGCAGAATCAGCAAGCTGAAGTGCCAGTAGGCTGGTCGTGTCTTTTGAAGAATCGATGGTCGTTGGAGCAGATGATTCCTTGAATGACGACCGCGAATCGGCAGATGCAGCATAGAACGCCCCAGTCAGAGGGACCGACGACCCAAAGAAGGTAGCTGGGGTGGACTGGATGCGATAGCCGGAGGACTCAGTGTTATGGGAGAGCCCCATATCCAGCTATGGACTGTAATAGGCTGAGTTGATTACATTGGCGCCAACCTTAGAGACAAATTTGAAAAATCTCGGGTGCAGTTCATTTCAACGGGACCCATACCCTTCAAAACAAACACAGCAATGTTGCATGATGGTAAAAATAGGTATGGTGGTTTTCACTATGGGATATATATTACATCCCGGGATATAAATTAATATCGCTCACCGTAATTTTTTATAGAACCCTTTACACTTAGATATAATATATATTATATTCCAGTCGTGAGGTTTCATTTGTATCTCGTGATATAATATTTATTATAATATATCTGATAGTGAAAAGCTGGCTTTATCATATCGGACTGATTTACAAGAAGCACTAAAACTGCATATTAAAAGCTAGACACGAATTAAAACACGACGACATGTTTGGTGCAGTGGCTAAGCGATTGGCTTCTGCGCTACGGGTCGAGGGTTTGATTCCCGCACGCAAAAAATATTTGTATGGCCTACAGATAGCTGTTCCGTGTCTGGGCGTTTGTGCATGTGAAGATTTGTGTGTCTGTAAACGCACCCACGATACAGGAGAAATCATAGTGAGGGGTAAGGTACGTAAAAAAAAAGCTTCGTCAGATATTTTGATTCTACGCAGTTTATTGGTAACTTCTATCTTGTATCGTAACTTACGTCACTTGCCACTCTGACATTTGAAACGACTATTTTTACCTGATGTTTTATAGTCATTAACCGAATCCCGCTAGTGCAGTAGGCGTAAATGTCTAGGTTTTATACAAAACTTGGCGACCTACGCGTATTTGTAGGTTAGAGTTTTTCTATGCAAATTATTATTGCAAGTACTTTCTATACTTTAAAAGGATTTCGAAAGAACTTTGAATATTACTTTGATGGCAGACATTATAGTAAACAAACAACCCATTACTGTCCCACTGCTGGGCACGGAACTCTTCTCAGAATAAGAAGGAGTTTAAGCTTTAGTCTACCAAACTAGCCTAGTGCGTGTTGTCGGACTACACATACCAAAAAACAACGTAGCCTAGCGGTTGATCGCTTGCCTCCCATGCAGGAGAGTCCGAGTTCGATACCGGCCCGTACCTCTAACTTTTCAAATTCATGTGCGGATCAGAATTTGATTATCACTTGCGTTAACGGTGAAGGAAAACATCGTGAAGAAACCTGCACACCTGAGAGGGTTCCATAAAGTTCTCGATGGTGTGTGTAGTTAACTAAGGTTTACACTTCTCATTTTTAGAGGCTCATGCCCAGCACTGGGACAGTAATGCGCTGATTATGCTATTATTATAATTGCCTCGTTGGTCTAGTGGTGGCAAGCACGACTGCTGATCGTGAGGTCCTGGGTTTGATCTCCAGGTCGGGCAGTTTTATTAGGTTTTTCCGTATGGAATTCGTCGGGCAATGTGTTATTGCGTTTTTCCGTGTGGTATTACTTAGTAGCAGCCCGGAGTGTGAATTTGTGCCCCGTTGGTGGCAATAGGCTCACACCTTATTACATAGGACTTAAATAACGGCGAAATGAGGGTGTTACTACACACCTCTGCCCTACCCTTCAGGGACTACCGGCGTGATGATATGTTATAACAAGCACGCTTGCTGACTGTCAATCTAATCTAAGGAATCGAATCTAAGGTCAATGACATGTCACAACCTCTTAATTTTACTGAAGAAACCTTACCTATCACAGGTGATGAAGTCATAATCATTAATGATGATGATGATGATGATGATAATGATGACTTCACAGGGTGTTGTCGCTTCGCATCACCGAGTAATCCAACAGATTAAGGGTGCGTTCCCAAAATTCTATATATCATTATTAACTGCACGCGCTGCAGCCGACGTGATGGTAGGGACAGCAAAAAAGTGTAAAAGGTTTTATTCGAGAAGTATTTTATTGGTAATTCTTGTTTTTTTCGTGATTATTGTCTGTTACGAAATTAAAATAGAATTAAGCAAGTTACATCGGTTGTCAGACTTTCGGGCTTCTGACATCCCGTAACGACTATCATTAGGTAGGTATTCGTATGACACTCTGGACCGCCTATTTACCTTCTGTGCAAGGCACAGGGTGGTCTCGATGTGTACTGAACGGTCACCCATTCATAAACCTCGCAAAACGTGTGATCTGCGCGGTTGGTACCTATATAAGTGTCATACATATATACTTCCTCTTAGCCTTTTCCCAATTATCTTGGGATCAGCTTCCAGTCTAACCAAGTGTCATACATATATATGACTGGTATAATTGTTATAGGTACTGTTATCCTAGATGCAGGTAAAATTATTAAGTCCAACAATCTGACTACCTAATCCTTAAATTAAAACTAAACCGAACTATGTAAGGGTCTACTTAAACTTCAATATCTCACATGAAATAAATGCTATTTCAAAGCCTAAATCGTAATTATATCGGTCTCAAAGTTACATACATACATAAACTCACACCTTTCCCCATGGGGGTAGGCAGAAACTATAGAATGCCACATGCTACGACCCTTACATACCCTTTTCGCTTCATCCACATTCAAACATCTTGTCATAAACGCACGCCGGTTGAGAGTACTACGCACCTGACCTTTGTGAAGAATTTGTCTCAAATATATCTCACAAAAACTGACTCGAATAAAATTATTTCGAATAAACGTCTTTGCTGACTCTACCGCTTCACGTCGTCCGTAAGCCTCGTGAAAATGGTGTAGCATGTAAAAATTATCAGAAATTAATAAATATATATTGGACGTCCAGCTTTAAAGCCTTCTCGTAAAGTATTGGTCGTTTATGTAAATACATGACAGCTTGTATATAATGAAACATTTTCATGTTGATCTCGGAATAAAATATGCTATGATCTGTGGCGTTGCATGGATAGGAGGTACATACTAGTACTCACTAGCTACTTATAAAAAACTGTAAAATATAATTTCTCTTTAATTAATAATTTCCGAATAGATTCGTTCTACCTAGCCTTCTCCCAACTATGTTGGGGCCAGCTTCCAGGCTAACCAAATGCGGCTGAATATCAGTATTTTACACGGAGCAACTGTCATCAGACCTCCGCAACCTAGTTACAGGGCAATGTCGATATCCTAAGGTTAGACTGGTTGTCAGACTTTCGGACTTCTGACTTCTTTACTAAGCACTAAGGTACTCTCTAGCTAAGAGTACCTTTAAAAAAAATGTAAATAGAAATTGTATTTCTCTCTCTTCAATTTCAGATGGGACTCGTGGCAAATCACAATTACGCGCATCATACGATTTGCGAGGTTAAGCTGTGCTTGCCGCGGTCAGTCTGTGGATGGGTGACCGTTTGTGACACATCGACACCCTTCCGTGCCTCGGAGAGTACGTTAAACAGACCCGGGTGTCATACGAATACTTATGACAGTCGTTACGGGTAGTCAGAAGCTCGAAAGTCTCAGGATATCAGCATTACCTAGTAACAGGTTTGCGGAGGTCTGATGGCAGTCGGTCGGTGTAAAATACTGATATTTAGCCGCATGATTTGGTTAGACTGGAAGCTGACACCAACATATTTAAAAAAAGACTAGGAGGAAGAGGTAGGCCCATCTGCAGTAGATATTTAATAGTGTCATAAATGATTGAATGATATGATTAATAAAAATAATAGCATAGCTTCACATTAGTCATCGGTAACAAAGACTGATTTCAAGAAAAAGAGTTGACTCACTTAATTGTAACGTTTTTAATAGAATTGATGATGTCTATAGTTTGTTGATGTAATGTGTCAAGAAACAAAGGGTAATAGAGTTCAATAAAAAAACCCGGTCAAGAGCTAGTTGAGTTTGCGCAATCATGGTTCCGTACTAGAAGTTTTTACATATTTTTTTAAGCAACTATGCAACTGATGAAATAGCAGCTGTTTTCGTGATGTAAATTGAAGCTTTAGAAATCTAGAAGATAAGGATGATATGGTGTTTTTTCGCCATCTTTAGGCTATGTTTTTACAAAAAATATAAACAAAAAATGTTTAACCTTTCGAGAAAAAGTGAATCCTGAAAGAAGGTCTTCTTCTTTTCGTGTGGTTAGTGACTAACCTGGTGCCAGAGTTTATGCCGCCCATGGGCCTCTGACTTGACTTCACATGCCGTCGAGAAATATCTCTTAGGCATGTCGGTTTCCTCACGATGTTTTCCTTCACCGTTTTTAAGCAAGTGATAATTATACAATACGCACATGAATCCGAAAAGTCAGATGTGCGTGCCTTGGGTTCGAACTCGGGATCGACTCGGGTCACACCACTAGGCTATCACTGCTATAAAAGAAGAAGAAGGTGAATTGATTTTATATTGTCGTTCCAATCTAATAAAAAGTATATAAAAGTATTTTGGTTGAACAAATTCCAGAAATGGAATCTAGCAACTCATCGAAGCTACTTGAAATAATTTATTAATTTTAAAATTCTTCTTGCACGAGGTTGTATGTTTTTTTAATAACATCTACATCCGGAACCACTCTCTGCAGGCCAAGTTTTCTAGGTTTCAGTTTATTTGTTCCGAGCGGAAATCGAACCCACGATTCGTAGCCCATACCAGTACCTACTCGTAATCAATCCTACTAATAATATTAAATAAAGACCGTTTGTATATTTATTTAACGTTACGATGGCATTAACATGAAAACTAATTTTAAAAAAGTCTCGAAAGAGAAAAGAAAAACAATAAAATCATTGTTCAAAGAGAAAGTGTAGAGCGTCATCCATAGTTTTGAATTTAGAACGTCTATAGAGAAGCAACTAGTCCCAGGTCTACCGCAATTTTAAACCATTGTCGGGTATAGAGCTGGCGGGATCGCTTTCCCGTTCAATAGGCCGGACGCTACCGCCAGCATTTCAAATCGGAATAACCACAAATATAGCAGACATTTCCTGAAATTTCAGTTTTCTTATCATCAATGTAAACGACTATTCCCCGAAAGGTTGGGCAGGGGTGTATAGTAGCACTCTCATTTCGCCGTTATGTTGAAGTCCCATGTAATAGGGGGCGAGTCTATTACTATCAACCGAGCACAAATCCAAACTCCCGGCTGCTATCAGAATTCGAAATGGAAAAACCCAATAACACTTTGCCCGTCCTGGGGAACAAACCCAGGACCTCATGACCAGCAGTCGGGCTTGCCACCACTACAGACCAAGGAGACAGTTCAATGTCAGCAAAGTAGATATGGACATCTACATTTTGTCAAATGTTTTTTTTACAAAATGAACTCAAATCAACCCTATCTACAAGTCTGTATTAAAATAATTTCAAATTTCAAAATAATGAAGAAAATCTGGCATGTAAATGAAGACATCCACACTCGACTTCTAAGAAACATCGCAGCAAAATAGCCTCTGATTTTTACTAAATGTGCTCTCCTGTAAAATTGCGATTTTGTAGATGTCTTCTTTTACTTTGCTACCATCGAGTTGAACATAGCTATACGATTACTCTATTTCATATAACATTAGGCAAATAAGACACATTTTTAACAAGGAAATGTATAGAAGTAAACAACATGTTTGCTTCCAGCAGGGATTCAACACAGTATTATGCTTTTATGAACCTTAACGGTCAATCAAGATGAGCTGAAACTGTACTTGAAGAAATGGTTCAAAAGATATTCGTGCCTTGATGGGTCACTTTTGTCTAATGTTATATGAAATATAGTATAGTTTTCTATTGTGTGTCAACGTAGCGGAGATGAGAATGTTGAGATGGATGTGTGGAGTGACGCGAATGGATAAAGTAAGAAATAAGTATATTAGAGGGAGTTCGAAAGTGGCGTCAGTGACAGAAAAGTTGAAAGGAAAGCGTTTGTGTTGGTATGGGCATGTGATGAGGAGGGATGAAACACATGTGACTAAGAGAGTGATGAATATGAATGTTGATGGATGGAGAGGGAGAGGGAGACCTGAGAAAAAATGGATGGATTGTGTGAGGGAGGATATGAAAGATAAGGGAGTAAATGATAACGAGACGGCTGACAGGGAAGAGTGAAAGAGAAAAACATATTGCGCCGACCACAAGTAACTTGGGACCAGGGCAGGAAGATGATGATTTCTATTGTGTGTCAACCCTACAGATTTCTTGTAATTTTAACATAACATACATAACATAATTAGCCCATTACTGCCCCACTGCTAAGCACGAGCCTTTTCTCAGAAGCCTTTTCTCTCCACTACACTGGCCTGGTGCGGGTTGGCAAACTACACACACCATCGAGAACTTTATGGAGCCGTCTCAGGCGTGCAGGTTTCCTCACAATGTTTCTCCTTCACCGTTAACGCAAGTGATAATGAAATTCTGATTCTGATGAAAAGTCAGAGGTGTGGCCGGGGTTGAACTCAGACTCTGCACGGAGGCAAGCGTTCAACCGCTAGGCTATCACTACTTTGGTGTGCTCTTCTCCCTTCCCGCGCCAGACGCACCGGGCGCCGGAGGGCGCGTGTACGCGCACCCTAGTGTGTGGCCTGCGGGCGGCGGGTTTGGGGACTCGCCGCCCGACCAGTAACAGGCCCGAGAAGGCGGCGCGCCGTGTTCCGTGCGCGCTTCTCAGGAGGGCGTGGGGCAAGGCCCCACAGAGGAGAGGTCCGCCATGGGTTGGCGGACCGGGACCTGCCGGGGTTGCGGTGCATGCTTTTGTGAATCCCGCGACCCTGGCCGTACGGTCAGGAGAAGGAACACCGTTGGTTTTTAGCCGGTAAGAGTCCGGCAGACCCCCTCGCCTTCCCCGGGCGAGGGACATCCATGAGGATTTTCCAACGAGAAAAAAAAAAAAAAAAAAAAAAAGGCTATCACTGCTTTGGCATAATTATAAAAACAAAATTTGTTGAGGACCTACAACATCTATTGATGAAATGTGTCTAATATGAGTCCAGTAGAAAAAAATTAGTAAGATACCTGAATTTGAACAGAACTGATGTAGGCATGTTCCATACAAGAATTGTATGGAACATGCCTACATCATCCCAACCAAATGGCGACGATGCGAAGGGGTTTGTTCAAATTCATGGCACATGTCTCGTGAAAGTACAATTGTTTAGGATATGATGGGACTGACATACGTTATGCGAAATGCCCCTGTAAAAAAAAAGAAATCGTTTGCTGGTTGTGATTTAAATCTCTGCTGATACATTTTACAGAAAAAATACGTCGATTAGATGAAAATTGTCGATAAGGAAAGCGCTGAACTGGATTGGCGAAAAATTGAAGAGCTCAATACTGATTATCTTGGGAATAGATTGCATCAGTCGGAACGGCATCGACAGTAAATTATCAGATTGGTTTTTTTTTTATACTTTTGTAGATTCACAGCGATTGACATCAGTGCGATGCAATGATTCTTTCACGAACTGAGTCGGTAATTTTAAAAATCAGGATTAATAGCTACGATAAAAGCAGATATAACACTCCGAACCCTGTCATTGGAAAAAGAAATGGAAACTTGTATATTGAACCTTGATATGAATAACAATTTTACCAAAATAAATGTTCTATCTAGCCTTTTCACAACTATGTTGGGGTCAGCTTCTAGTCTCACCAGATGCGGCTGAATACCAGTATTTTACACGGAGCGACTGCAACGACGGCAATGTCGATATCATAAGGTTAGACCAGTTGTCAGATTTTCGGGCTTCTAGCCGACGACTGTCATAGGTATTCGTATGACACCCAGGACCAACGGTTTATCGTGCTCTCTGAGGCACGGAGGGAACTCGATGCGTAACGAACGGTCACCCATCCACGGACTGACCGCGGTAAACGCAGCTTAACCTCGCAAATTTTACCAAATCAGAACATAACATCACGCCTTGTATTCCCTCAAGGGTTTGGCAGAGGTGTTTTTAGTACACCCTCATTTCGCCAGTTATGTTTAAGTTCCATGTAATAGGGGGCGAGCCTGTTACCATTAAGCGGGCACAAATCCAGACTCCGGGCTGCTACTGAGAAATTCTTAATAGAAAAACCCAATAACACTTTGCCCGACCTTGAGATTTAACCTAGGACCACATGCTCCGCAGTCGCGCTTGCAACCACTAGACCAACAAGGCAGACTGAATAAATTTTACGTAACAAAAAAAACCCACCGACATGAAAAGCAAAGTTTTAATTTGTAGGGTCCATTAAAAGAACCTCAACGAGTGATGATTCTTAAGTACATCCAACGCACCCTGGGCGGTCAGCCCCACTACCAACCTTGCTAACTGGCTAATGTTTTCACTATGGCATCAGCTGTCCCCGAATAGCTCATGCCATGATCTTCTTTTCGTGTGGATAGTGACTAACCCGATGTCAGAGTTTATGCCGCCCATGGGCCTCTGACTTGGCTTCACATGCCGCCAGTAAGTATCTCTCAGGCATGCCGGTTTCCTCACGATGTTTACCTTCACCGTTTTTAAGCAAGTAATAATTATACAATACTAGCGACCCGCCCCGGCTTCGCACGGGTGCAATGTAGATACTAATGTGGGGCATATAAACCTTCCTCTTGAATTACTCTATCTATTGCTGAAAACTGCATTTAAATTGGTTGCGTATTTTAAAAGATCTAAGCGTACAGACAGCGGGAGCGACTTTGTTTTATACTATGTAAAGATGCACATGAATCCGAAAAGTCAGAGGTGCGTGCCTTGTGTTAAATCTCGAGACCTATGACTTGGTAGTCTGACGGTCACACTAGGCTATCACTGCTATTATATTATGCTGTGGTGAAAAGAAGATTGTGTTGAAATACTGCTCGTCCCCAATAGGTTACAGTGTGTAAGATGACGGTAATATTCGTACAGACTTTCTAGGAAAACACAATAAGCAAAGTAAGCTTACCCGATGGCCGAAGTTCCGTACTTTTGTAATACGAGCTAGCGACCCGCCCCGGCTTTGCACGGGTGCAATGTAGTTACTAATGTGGGGCATATAAACCTTCCTCTTGAATCACTCTATCTATTGCTGAAAACTGCATTAAAATCCGTTGCGTAGTTTAAAAGATCTAAGCGTACAGACAGCGGGAGCGACTTTGTTTTATACTATGTAAAGAAGATTATTTGTTGACTGTTAAGGATTTTTGATGTGAAACATCAAAACATCTATTGCGGTATGGATGTGAGAGCGGCTGTTGCGTGGCGACGCTCGCGATGGCAGACACACTACGGCAGACCTTCGTAACTCGTCGACTCTCTTCGGTTTGATTGGAAGTTTTTTTTTATGAGTTTCGTAACTAGTAACTGCCTCGTTGGTCTAGTGGTGGCAAGCACGACTGCTGATCGTGAGGTCCAGGGTTCAATCCTCAGGTCGGGCCAAGTGTTTTTTATTGGGCTTTTCCATTACAAATTTCTCAGTAACAACCCGGTGTCTGGATTTGTGCCCGGTTAATGGGAATAGGCTCGCCCCCTATTACATGGACTTAACATAACGGCGAAATGAGGGTGTTGCTATACATCTCTGCCTAACCCTTCAGGAAATACAAGGCGTGTTATGTAATAATTTTATTTGGGTTTATTGAACCTGCCACTGGAACTATGTTTGAACGAACTGATGGAAACAATTCTTCGAAACTTTTTTTTTATTATTATTGCTAAAAACAATTTTAAAAGCCTCTTTTCAATGCTAAACTGAGATCTTTAAAATACATGAAAAATAAAATATTAAAGGCTCACATTAAAACTTACCTGCAGAACCCTAAAAACACAGGAAATTATCACCAGGGATTCAAACCTATTACCAATAAATTGGCAATCTGATCCCACCAGGATGTTAAGCTTATCTATTGTGCTATTAGCAAATGCTGTTGGTCAAAGGGTCTGGGTTCAAATTCCGATTAAAACACGAATATATATTATTGTTTCTCTTGAAGAAACAAGTTATGCTTACATTCGTAATGATAATTTCTAAAATACATGTTAAACCATCATAAAATGCGCACATGTCTTCTGAAATGTTGGGAAATAGTTGTATTAGTAATTTGTTGCTCTTCTTCTTTGTGTATTAAAAGAAGGAAAGAAAGATATAGTATAGGATCCCAGTATAGAACGACCTTCACCGAGCTGGTTAATGGATGAAAAGTATTTTATATCAAATTAAATATGTCAATAAATATATTATATATATACATAATATATCTTATAATATATACAGCATTTATACCTGCCAACCCAAGGGTTGTGACGGGAAAAAAGTAGTTAACCTAACGTTTGCATATTCTATAAGCTTCATACTTTCAATTGGTATGGAATTTGTCTAATAACCAAACCAGCGAAATTTAAAAAAAAAAAACATTTTCTGGACTGAAATTTTTTAGTCAACCCAATAGGGTATTTGACTACTATTAAAAATGTACAACAATTTAGTATTATTTTAAAGAAGGTATAGATACAAATTGATATGTGAAAAAATAAATAAAATCGATGAAAAAATAGAGGAGCTACACGCTTGCGAAGTTTGTGGACGGGGCATTTTCTGTCCTTTTTGCGCAAAACGGATATTGTACAGAGTGATGTCAAATAACTATGAAAATCGCAAGGTATGACGTCATTGTGGCGTCATGTTGTCTCTGTCTAGTGAGCAATTTTCAATCGTTTATAACTTGGACATTTTATTAAATATTTCATTAGTTTTTTCACTGTTGCTTATCATTTTTGTAACAGTTTTGAGATTTCTAATAAAAAAATTATAGTCAAATACCCTATTGCAATATATTTATTGACATATTTAAAATTTGATGTAAAATACTTTTCATCCATTAACCAGCTCGGTGAAGGTCGTTCTATGCTGGGATCTTAGACTAAAATAAAAATAATGATGGAAAAAAATCTTTTAAACTCGCAACACCATACAAATAAGATAATATTACAAAACTACTTCTAGTAGCGTTGTGCCGTTTTATGAGTAAACGATTCGTAGAAGTCGTTACTACGATTTGTCGTGTCGTGCCAGCCGGAAAAACTGCCGTACGGTCTTACTTCTTGAAGTCACATTGTGGTAGTTGAACCGACCCCTCCTACTCATGGAAAGGTTCCAGGTTTCCGACTCCGATTTCATTCATTTTTTACAGAGCATTGATAAATAATCGACACATGTTTTTGTTTGTATTTTCGTTTTTTGCAGAGAATTAAAAAAAATATCCGACACTTTTTTTTGTGTTTGTAGAGTTTTAAATAAATTACCGGCACATTTTTTATTGTATTTTTTCGTGTTTGTAGAGCATCAAAAAAATAACCGACACATTATGTTTTTATTTTTAGTCGAGGAAGTCAGCTTTCAAAGTTTTCGAATGTAGGGAAGTAGTGAAATTTGGACATTCGTGATGCAGAATTAACTCATCTGATTTGATTTGTTTTAAGATAGGTAATGATATAGAGCATTGAACAATAACCAACCAGTATATTTGTATCAGTGAGCAGTGATAGCCTAGCGGTTGAACGCTTGCCTACCATGCAGGAGGGTTTGAGTTCGAACCCGGGGCGCACCTCTGACTTTTCGGATTCATATGCAGATCATAATTTGATTATTACTTGCACTTGGTGAAGGAAAAACACCGTGAGGAAACCTGCACACCTGAGAGAGGTCCATAAAGATCTCGATGGTGTGTGTAGTCCGCTAACCCGCACTAGGCTAGCGTGGTGGACTAAGGCCTAAACCCTTCGCATTCTGAGAAGAGGCCCGTGCCCAACAGTGGGACAGTAATGGGATGATTATATTATGTTTATTTTTATTCGGCCCAATTTCATTTCTGGTCGGGGAAATTGTCATACATAACATCACGCCTTACATTCCCCGAAGGGTTCGGCTGAGGTGTTTTTAGTACACTCTCGTTTCGCTAGTTATGTTTAAGTCCCATGTAATAGGGGGCGAGCCTATTGCCATTAACCGGGCACAAATCCAGACTCCACTGAAAAATTCCTAATAGAAAAACTCAATAATACTTTACCCGACTTGGGGATCAAAACCAGGACCCCCATGCTCAGCAGTCGCGCTTGCGACCACTAGACCAACAAGGCAGTCAAATTTGTCCTAAAAATTGTCCTTCCAAATAATAGCATCGGTTTTTTTTAAACTGTTCGTCAATATTAGTCTTTATTTAAATGCAAATTCAACACTGCCACCTATAATTCTGCTGACCCCACAAGGGGACCGCAAAGATATTAATAGCCTTCATCATCGATACATGCGACTACGTAGACCAATCTCGAAAATCATTGATCTGATTATGATACAATTTTGACTCTTCAAACGCCTTCGGGGTGAATTCACGTTGACGTAGGTTGCGTTTCGTATCATTGCGCTATTTCAGAGGGGAATTGGTGGAAGCCTGATTGCCTAGCGGTTGAAGGGTTGCCTTTCACGGAAGACGGTTTTAGTTCAATCCCGGCCTGCATCTCTGACTTTTCGAATTCATGTACGGATCAGAATTTTATTAGCATGAGAGGGTTCCAAAAAGTTATCGATAGAGGTAGTCTGACGACCCACACCAGGCCAACGTGGTGGATTCCTTCTCTGTTTGAGAAGAGGCTCGTGCCCGGCAGTGGGGCAGGAATGTGCTGTTGTTGAATTGGTTTTTGTAAGAGTAGTATTATCACTCTCAGAGCAAAGGATCCATGACGGATATCTCCACAAAAATATTCAGTTTGTATTTTTCATTGCGCTATTTCTTGAGGGGAATGACTGTATACATTTTGAGATCATCAGGAATTAATTTGGTTTTATATGTAATTAATCAATTTTTTATTTTTTATTAGATATTTTCGTAGTAGAGCTTTGCTAGAAAAATAAGAGGATATGTTATAATTTATGTTTCATGAATGGCATAGCTTTAGAGAAATTTTCATGATGACTAATATTACGTATAGTGAATTCTTCAGTTTTTTTTTAGGATTGTTTTTTCTTTATTTATGACTAGCGGCCCGTGTCGGCTTCGCACGAGTGGACATTTCTTTTTTAAACATTTTGGGAGAAATAATGATAATTATAGCCTGTTTCTCAGTGATAATGTAGCTTTCTAACGGCAAAAGAATTTTTGGAATCGGTACAGTAGTTTTTAAGTTTATTCGTTACATACAAAAATACAAATCTTTACTCTTTATAATATTAGTATAGATAATGATAAGAGTCATCAAAAAGTTAGTGTGATTTATAATTTTTTTGTCAATTTTATATATATTTTTTTTTTTACAATTTAATTAACAAATCAATCATTTACTTTAAATTGAATCATCAGTAAATAAAACTTCAGAACTCGATCATACATCAATGGGCCATAATAACAAGCGATTCTCGGTTAAATCACTAGTATTAATCATGGTAGACTATAGCCATACATTTTTGTCTAGCCGTCCTTCTCTAGCAACTGCGCAGACTCGCAGTCATCGTCATCATCCCCCATCCGGGGGTCGAAACTACCCCCTTACCCCCACGTCAATATACAGCAAACAGTGTTGGATAAAATAAACTCACACCGACACATTTGAACGTAACTGCACACCGAATATGCACACACACACACAAAAACGCACACAGCAAAGAATTTATACAAAATTGAACAGATAATTACATTAACGTGTTAGTGTGTGTGTTTATAGTATATAGGGAGACGGGATGAGGGGGGGACTGCCGAAAAATGGAAAATGGAAATGTTTTTCGACGAATTTTTTTTTACGTTTGGAAATTTCACGGCGCTCTGCCGTCATGCAGTTTTAACTCGACTGCGCCGTCTGGTTTTAGTGATATTGAAAATGTAATATTTTTCTGTCGATACCGGAATGAATACGCTATCGGGCCAGACAGCAGACAGTTTTATTGCAGCCCTTAAAGCTGATAAGTCGCGAGAACTGACAGCCGTTACTGATAATTTTTTCAGGAATTTCAAACGAATTCAAAATTGGCAGGTCGCGAAAATAAACTCAATTATTGTATTTTAAGCTTGTTACATCACTAGGCTTAATTTTTGAACTCTTTTAATTAGTTTCACTTCGTATATTTGGTAATAGATTTAACAACTACTTCCGCTTAACCGATTCTCCTGTAACTTTGCACACAAATTCAATTCCCATGACAATACAACATTATAATTTCAATCTTCAGTCCTCAAATTCTGATGGTGCACGGGTACTGCAGGATAAAACCGTTCAACTTTTAAGTTTTTTTAAGGGATTATTTATAGGAAATATATATTTAAAATCTACACTACCTGAAGTTTCCCTTACTCCGTTCTGATAAATGATCTTTATTTATGTATAAATAAATCTGTTACAGACACTTTTATTTCTGTAAATAAATCTGTTACAGACACTTTTACAAGTCAATGTAATGTTTTTTTTTAAGACTAAGTGGCGCCTGCATTTCCTATCTGACTAGCTCTGAGAAGAAAAGCCGAAACAAACTCAAAGATCAAGGTCTCTTTTAAAGTCCAGACACTGTGGTATAAAAACTATGTGAGTGTAACAATGTAGGGCAACATCTGGAATGGCCTTTTTAGGAAAGTGCCATAGCAGGTTTGAGTTAACTGGTTCTAACTGACGGCACGCATGCATCAGTCATCGTAAGTTCATACATTGTAAATTCAATCATTTGAGTAAAAGAATCCAGTCTCTCTTATCTCATAGCATAATCAACCTATTGCTATCCCACTGCTAGGCACGGGCCTCTTCTCAGAATGAGAAGGATTTAGGCTATAGTCCACCACGCTAGCCTAGTGCAGGTTGCCAGACTACACACACCATCAACAGTTAGTTAAGTCCTCACAGGTGTGCAGGTTTCCTCACAATGTTTTCCTTCAAATTGACACACGTTGGATGCAGTGGTTGAGCGATTGGTTTCTGCGCTATGGGTGGTGGGTTCGAATCCCGCACTGAACAAATATTTGTATTGCCTACAGATAGTTGTTCCGGGTCTGACTGTTTGAACATGTGAAGATTTGTATCTGTAAACTCAGCCACGATACAGGATAAATAATCGAGTGGGACAATGATTAAAAAAAACAAATTAGGTTTTTCGATGATTTTACGGAATATACTTTTATATGGTTACATTTAATAAGCTTTAACTCCATAAATACTAATAATTCACAGTAACTGTAATACAAAAAAAACCACTTAAAGTAATATTTCTATTCATATTATAGTCGTCCTAAAAGACAAAACCAACAAGCATTGTAATATTACGAAAAAAAAAACAAACAAAAACATTTGACACTTCAACCCTAAAATACTGCAGGCATTTCCGCTCACTAACTGCGATTGTACAAGCTAACCCTCCAAGCGACAACACGGATGCGTGGCGCATCAAATATGTACCATTCAACACATTCGCTAACGCCCGGCGATCGCTCAAAGCTGAGCTTAGGCGATTTTAAGCGACGATGAAAGCGGTGTTTTGGGCATGTTCGGATATGGAAATGAATGATTAGTAAAATGTGTTTTGTGATATCAATTGTCAATGGTCTGCCTAACCTTTTCCCAATTATGTTGGGGTCAGCTTCCAGTCTAACCAGATGCGGCTGAATGAAAGGGCGATGCCGATATCCTAAGGTTAGACCAGTTGTCAGACTATTCGGGCTTCTGACTTCCCGTAACGACTGTCATAGGTATTCGTATGACACTCGGGACCGACTGTTTAACGTTCTCTCCGAGGCACGGAGAGGTTTCGATGTGTAACGAACGGTCACCCATCCACGGACTGACCGCGACAAGTGCAGCTTAACCTCGCAAAGCGTATGATTTGCGTAGTTGGTGAGCCACGAACTCCTCAATTTTCAATAGCATCACGCCTGTATTGGTTGGGCAGAGGTGTATAGTCACACTCTCATTTCGCCGTTATGTTTAAGTCCCATCTAATAGGGGGCGAGCCTATTGCCATCAACCGGGCACAAATCTAAACTCCGGGCTGCTACTGAGGAATTCTACACGGAAAAAACTCAATAACACTGCCTCACCTGGGGATCGAACCCAGGACCTCACGATCAGCAGTCGCGCTTGTCACCACTAGAGCATTGAGGCAGTTGTTGGCTTAGTTAAGCTTTTCGAATCCATGTGCGGAACAAAATTCGATTATCGCTTGCGTGGTGAAGGAAACATCGTAAGGAAACCTGCACACCAGATAATGCTACAAATAGTTTTATATGATGTCACCAGACCAGAGTTATTTTTTCTTTATTGCTTGTACAATTATTGTTCTTGCAGACCGCTTCTACGTAACCGAATAGTCTTTTTCTTTTCGTGTGGTTAGTAACTAACCTGGTGTCAGAGTTTATGCGGCCCATGGGCCTCTGACTTGACTCCATATGCTATCGAGAAATATCTCTCAGACATGCCGGTTTCCTCACGATGTTTTCCTTCACCGTTTTTAAGCAAATGATAATTATACAATACGCACATGAATCCGAAAACTCAGAGGTGCGTGCCTTGGGTTCGGACTCGAGACCTATGACTTGGCAGTCCGACGGTCACACCACTAGGCTATCATTGCTGTGCCGGGTAGTTAATTGGCGAGATCTGATGGGTCTCCAGCCAGTGACGCCTCTGGCCGATTATCCTTGCAGACCGCTTCTACGTAACTGGGCTGTTTATTGACGAGATCTGATGGGTCTCCAACCAATGACCAGGCTAGCGTGGTGGACTAAGGCCTTAACCAATTCTCATTCTGAATAGAGGCCCGTGCCCAGCAGTGGGACAGCTGTTTATGTTCACGTTTATCCTCACACTTGGTATCTAATTATCAAAAATACTGCTATCCAAATTACTTGACTCTGATTACCATCTACACAAGGTTAGTCAGAAAGGGGTACTAAGCCGCGGGCCACCTAATGAATCATTGATGATTGTTCTACAGAAAGTGATAAAATATCAAAATTCGATAAAAAAAACCATGCCAAATGATTTCTGATTTAGTTTTTTCAAAAAATTTTCATCCATGCTTTAGTTGCGAATTCAAAAAATGGAGCTACCAATCTGTGACCCCAAATATGACGTAAAATGTAAACACATCTGATCATAGCTGAGGATAGATAGAATTTAGCGTATTTTTATGAAATATTTAAACAGCTATTTCTCTTAGGCTCGATTTTACCAATGTCGGATAGCGTTTATCCAAGGAATAAGACAGACGTGTTGACAGAATTTCTATACGAAAGCTGTCAAAACGTCAAATTTATTCCTCGATTAAAGTTATTCGACGTTGGTGAAATCGGCACTTAAACTAATAACTTTTAGAGAAAGTTGTAGAATAACAGTTATCCCTTATTATAGGCACTTTAACACCTTTTCGGCTTAGTACCCCCTTTCCGACTAACCTTGTATACAGAGTGTAAACGAAATCATGTAATTCCTTCAAACCTCGTGATGTACTGCTGACATAGATTAACCGTGCACGGGATAATTATTGATTCAATAAAAAAATATTACATAAAGTAAACATGAGCTCTTAACGTGAGGTATTTTAGCGCCACAAGCGAATTGCGCGGTTATCGCTCGCCGCGCGGTCATTTAACTCGGGCCGCTAAAATGCCTCACGTTCAGAACACATCTTTACTTCTTATAATATTTTTTTTAAATGAATCCAAAAGTTTATTTTTTAGAATTAATCTATGTCAGCAGTACATCACGAGGTTTGAAGGAATTACATGATTTCGTTTACACCCTGTATTCAGGAATTTTGCCTACCCTGTCATCAAAACAGTGGTACCAACCTACCTACACAAATAGTTCGGGAGGTATCGAACTGAATGCGATTGGCTTTCGTGCATCGGGCTAACCGATGCTCAGCTCATTGCGGGTTCATTGACAGTGAACACGTCGAATTGATTTCCCCTGCTTAGACTCAAAGCTAATAAATGGTGTGATGAATATACGTGGGGAGTGATTTTCTGTTTATTAGTTGGTCGTAACTTTTATACTTAAATAACGCGTGTAAAAAAGGGCTCGTGGCTCATACGATTTGCGAGGTTAAGCTGTGCTTGCCGCGGTCTGTTTGTGGATGGGTGACCATTCGTTTCACATCGAGACCTCTCCTTGCCTCGGAGAAACTGTCGGTCCCGGGTGTCATACGAATACCTATGATAGTCGTTACGGGTAGTCAGAAACCCGAAAGTCTGACAACCGGTCTACCCTTAGAATATTGGTATGCCTAGTAACTGAATTGCGGAGGTCTGATGCTTCTTTAGAGAAGTAATTTTATACAGTTTACTTTTTTAACTAAAGAGATGAATAACACGGGATAGGATATAGGCTAGTTAGCATACACACATACATGTACGCACGCCTTTTTCTCATGGGGTAGGCAGAAACTATAGAACGCCACATGCTACGATCCTTATACTCCTTAGTTAGCAATTTTTTTTATAATTATTGATTATGAATTAGAAATCTCATTAATTGTATTGAAGATGTTAACCAATGGCAACACTGATTGTGACGTGTCGTAGGCCATCGTGGGAAGAGTATACCTAGTCTAGCATATTATTATACCATGGGTTCCTGCATAATTCATTCTATATGCCTTATCATAAGGTTTACTTTTCTTAAAAAAAGTGTTTTTTAACCATGTGCTTTCTGGTTTTATTTAATTATTTATTATTAGCTGTGTCCTCACGGCTCCGCCCGTAGCCTATGTTACTCAGTGATAATGTAGCTTTCTAACGGCAAAAGATTTTTTGAAATCAGTCCTGTAGTTTTTAAGTTTATTCGTTACATACACAAATCCAAAAATACAAATCTTTCCTCTTTATAATATTACTAGCTGTGTCGTCACGGCTCCGCTCGTAGCCTATGTTACTCAGTGATAATGTAGCTTTCTAACGGCAAAAGAATTTTTGAAATCGGTCCAGTAGTTTTTAAGTTCATTCGTTACATACAAAAATAAAAATCTTTCATCTTTATAATATTACTAGCTGTGTCCTCACGGCTCCGCCCGTAGCCTATGTTACTCAGTGATAATGTAGCTTTCTAACGGCAAAAGAATTTTTGAAATCAGTCCAGTAGTTTTTAAGTTTATTCGTTACATACACAAATCCAAAAATACAAATCTTTCTTCTTTATAATATTACTAGCTGTGTCCTCACGGCTCCGCCCGTAGCCTATGTTACTCAGTGGTCATGTAGCTTTCTAACGACAAAAGAATTTTTAAATCAGTCCAGTAGTTTTTAAGTTTATTCGTTACATACAAAAATACAAATCTATAGTGTAGTTGATTAGTATTAGTATAGATAACAGCAGTGATAGCCTAGCGGTTGAACGCTTGCCTTCCATGCAGAGTCAAAGTCAAGTCAAAGTCAAAGTCAAAGTTTTTTATTTCAAATAGACCAGATTTCAGGCACTTTTAAAACGTCACGACTAGGTGCACGGTTCCAAAAGGTAGGTTCTATGGAGAAGAGCCGGCAAGAAACTCCATGAATACTCTTTTTAAAATAGTAGTTCATTACAATTCCATTACAGTAGTGTGAGAAATAGAATGAGAATAATGCAGGTTAATGTAACAAATAAACTCACATAAGAGTAACAAATAGAAAAATATGCCTTCTATGATTGCCATAGCAGTTAAGAAGGCTCTGAATTCGACTCCGGCCCGTACCTCTGACTTTTCGAACTCATGTGCGGATCAGAATTTGATTATCACTTGCGTTAACGGTGAAGGAAAACATCGTGAGGAAACCTGCACACCTGAGAGGGCTCTATAAAGTTCTCGATGGTGTGTGTAGTCCGCTAACCTGCACCAGGCCAGCGTGGTGGAGTAAAGCCTATACCCTTCTCATTCTGAGAAGAGGCCCGTGCCAACAGTAAAACAGTAACATAAAATCACGCCTATATTCCCCGAAGGGTTGGGCAGAGGTGTATAGTATCAACGGCACAAATCTAAACTCCGGGCTGGGGATCGAACCCAGGACCTCACTATCAGCAGTCGCACTTGCCACCACTAGTCCAACGAGGCAGTTTGGAACAGTAATGGGTTAATTATTATGTATTATACACCTTATATACAAATAGTAAACATTTAAATAAAACACAATACTATCATTAAATACCAGTGTATTTATGTATCCAATCTCTAATACTCCTTTCTGAAATATTTGTGTAGACTCCGGGAAAATTTCGGCCGCAACCAAAGCCGAAAGACGAGAGGCCGATAAGCTTGCCGTGTGATACCGCTGGTCCTCCACTGTCGCCCTGAAATACAGTTAATTACTAGCAAGACCCACTTATCTCATGATGACTGGGTCTTGCTACAAATTAAACTAAACTAAAAACCATAATTTAAAAAAGCATGTAAATTTTTTTTTTTTTCCAATTTAATTTTCTTACAATTTAATTTGGAATAAAAGACGTGAAAATGTTATGACATTTTCACTTCTTTTATTCCCCGAACGGTTCGGCAGAAGTGTTTTTTAGTATCTTCGTTTCGCCAGTTATGTTTAAGTCCCATGTAATAGAGGGCGAGTCTATTGCCATTAACCGGACACAAATCCAGGCTCTGGTCTATTTCGGAGAAATTCTTAATGGAAAAACCCAATAACACTTTGCCCAACCTGGGGATCCAACCCAGGACCCCATGCTCAGCAGTCGCATGTAGTGTAAAACTAAATAAATTAATCGAATTTCTAAAATGAACTGTAAGTAGTAAAATTCAATTTTCAACTCTTACAGGCGAGGCAGTATTGAGGCGTTAGAGGAGCAATGGGCTTAAGGTTAAGTCCCTACCTGGCAAGCATCCTGTCCCCACCCCCCAGCGCAGAACATCCTCTTTGTCAGAGTATGGTTGTACCACGACTTGTCCACTTCTTGGCACTCTTCCATTGGGAAGATGCTGATCTTGACTTGATGAAGAACGTCATGGAAATCACCCTGAAACATAAACGAAACTTACAACTTCCATACCTCATTGATCTAGTAATCGCTAGCGCGGATGCTGACCAGATCCTTACTGAATGGGCACTACCAGATTGCTCTGATTGTGGTTACGAGCAGACTGAAGAAGGAGCGAGATTACTTTGTGTTTTTTCCTGTGTCGTGGTTAAAACTAACAGGTATTACACTAACCCAGATCTGAAAGAACTATCAATCAGGCCATACAAATTCTGTAAAGGTTCCGTAAGAGGATGGAAGATCAACAAAACAGTGATATCCTGAGAGTTGAACTCTTGCCTTCCATGGAGGCTGGTCTGAATTCGACATCAGCCCGTATCCCTGACTTTTCTAATTCATGAGCTGATCAGAATTTGACAATCACTTGCATTAACGGTGAAGGATAACATTGAGAGGAAACCAGCACATCTGAGAGGGCTCTAAAAAGTTCTCGATTGTGTGTGTAGTCCGCTAACCTGCACCAGGGCAGCGTGGTAGACTAAGGCCACAACCTTTCTCATTTTGAAAGAAGGCCCGTGCTCATTTATGCTTATGCTATGTCTATACTTTCAAGGAATTTAGGCCTGATGATGTAGGTGCAAGGATTTACAAATCAAATGTATACGCGTCTCGTTAAATGCTTCGTTGGTCTAGTGGTGACAAGCGCGACTGCTGATCGTAAGGTCCTGGGCTCGATCTCCAGGTCGGACAAAGTGTTATTGGCTTTTTCCGTGTGGAATTCCTCAGAAGCAGCCCGGAGTTTGGATTTGTGCCCGGTTGATGGCAATAGGCTCGCCCCCTATTACATGGGACTTAAACATAACGGCGAAATGAGGGTGTTACAATACACCTCTGTCCAACTCCTCGGGCAATACAGGCGTGATGTTATGTTACTTACGTGTTCCTTCTCATATCCCCATCCAGCAACATAAATATCATCCCTACACTCTCCACTGATGGTGATTGGAAACACCAGCTTGTTGAAGTGTAGGGGTCGTTTCAGCACCAGGAGCTGGACGTCATAGTCAAACTCATGCTTCAGTTTATAGTTCGGATGGATGATGTGCGAAATGATGATCACCTTTCGACCTTTCAAATGGTAGCTGCTGCCTATCCTGATGTATGTGTGGTTTGAACTGGAATATATTAAAAAAAAATATGAAAAGCTATTTTCAATAACCTAATCTTACCATCTTCCTTTTACCAACGGATTTCCAGACGCACTGCAGAGTACCATTCGCACATGGTTGATATCTCATGCTTTTCGCTCGTGCTTTTCTTCTACGTTTATTATGCTCACACCAAAGTGTGGAACTCCTTGCCTGAGTCTGGGTTCCCTACTACCCGTTAACCTTCAAAGGAAGATTGAATAAGCATCTTCTGGGTATGCTCGTTCCACCGTAGACCTCATCCATCGCTTTCCATCAGGCGAGATCGAGGTCAAGAGCAGGCACATTCAATAATAAAAAATAAAAAAACAATACTCTGTATCTATTGCCTTTTCCGAGCAAACGCTCAGAAAGACATCCATATCGTCGCGCCAGCGTTGTCTCGGCCTGCCTAGGAGGGTCGTCCACAGTTGTGAAAAAAAATATGCCGGAGGCCATTAACCAGCAGTGGGACAACCGGCTGATATAAAAAAATAAAAGCTAAAAACCAGCCTAGCGATTGAACGCTTGCCTTCCATGCAGGAGGGTCTGAGATCAATCTCGGCCCTCACCTCTGACTTTTCGAATTCATTTGCGGATCAGAATTTGATTATCACTTGCTTTAACGGTGAAGGAAAATCATCGTGATTGAACCTGCACACCGGTGAAGGCTCCAAAATATTGTCGATAGTGTGTAGTCTGCCAACCCACACAAGGCCAGTGTGATGGACTGATGCCTAAAACCTTTCTCATTCTACAAAGAAGGCTGTGCCTAGCAGTGGAACAGTAATGCGCTGATTATTATATTATTCTGCAGGATTATGTACAAGAACTGATCAGATGCATGTGAGCTGTCTGATGGGACAGGTCAACTCAACCCTGCTATAGCACTTTCCTTAAAAGGCCATTCCAGACGTTGCCCTGCATTATTACACTCGCATAATTTTTATACCACAATGTCAGACAGGAAATGCCGACGCCATCTAGTCTTAAAAAAACATTACATTGACCTGTAAAAGTATCTGTAACAGATTTATTTACAGAAATGAAAATACATACATACATAAACTCACGCCTTTTTCCCATGGGGGTAGGCAGAAACTATAGAACGCCACATGCTACGACTCTTACATACCCCTTTCGCTTCATCCACATTCATACATCTTGTCATACACGCACGCCGGTTGAGAGTACTACGCACCTGACCTTTATCACCAATAACATCGATGTATGTCCTTCTAGGACGTCCTCTACCGGCGTTCCCATTAACATCCGCCTTATAAATTTCTTTTGTTAATCGCCGTTCACTCATTCTCTCAACATGGCCAAACCACCTAAGCACACCCCTTTAAATTTTTGTCACTACATCATCTTTTAAATGAAAATAATGTATCATTTATCGAACTTACCCACAATGAGCAGTAGTGAGTGCCCATTGCTTATGTATCAAGGCTCCACCACATGTGTCGCCATAGTTCACTTGATAGGGAGCTTCAAGGATTCTGATTTCATGACCGCCAATTATACTAAATAAAGTAAGCTTTAATTAATAATAATCCCTTAAAAAAACTTTTAAGTTAAACAGTTTTATCTTGCAGTACCCCTGCAGTATCAGGATTAGTGGACTGAAGATTGAAATTATTATAAAGTTGTATTACCATGGGAATTGAATTTGTGTGCGAAGTTTCAGGAGAATCGGTTAAGCAGAAGTAGTTGAAAAATCTGTCGCAAGATTTGAATCAAACAAACAAATATACGAAGTGGAGATAATTATAAAACCGTTTAAAAATTATAATTGTCATGTTTTGGTGTTTCGTAAGTATTTGAATTTGGGACAGTCTTTGAATCAAATACACGTGTCATTCAAAAATATTATAGCCAAATTAAAACACTCCCGAGATGGGTGTTAATGCTTGTAATAACTGTACTGGGTAAGCTGGTATGTGAACACGAGCCAGAACCGAATCAGATCTTTTGATGAATATCTCAAAGCCAGCGCTGCAGCAGTATACTGTTGTTTAGCGTTGAGACCTTCTTTGTGGCCTCGTGCACTATCATAAAGATATTTCTTAAAAGGATCCATATGAAGAAGCTGAGCAGCAGAATACGTCTATAGGATAAAGTCTAGAAAAGAGCCTCAAATTCAAAATCAATTTATTTTTTAAATAGTTTTTTATGAATCGTATATTTTAGTCAGAGAAATACCTATTAATATTTTACACGGCACCACTGCCATGACGTCCGCAACGTAAGGAGATAACGTGGTCCGAGCATAACTGTAAAAAATCGGATTATGACGCCGTTCTCATCAAACTACACGTGTCACTCACCTGCACACGAGGACGAAGTTAGTTAAAAATACTATAACTAAGAAAAGCATTACAACATGCAAACTAAATGTCTAATCAAAATTTCAATTAAAAATCGTTAATTGACAATCTAGCGAGAAATTAAGAGAATGGTATAAAAAGAATACCATTGATGGGTTTTGATAGGTATCATTGGATATTTGGAGGAGTGCATGAGGTACATAGTGATAGCCTAGCGGTTGAACATTTGCCTTCCAAGGAGGAAGGTCTGATTCAATCCTGACGCCGCTGACTTTTCAAATTCATGTGTGGATCAGAATTTAACTATCAATTACTTTAACGGCGAAGGAGCACATAATGAAAAATCTTGCACAGTTTTTTATTTGTGTGTGTAGTCCACTAGCCCGCACCACCGACCTTGTACTCGGCCAATTCTTTCATCAATATTGCGATTGGTAGATATTGGTGCTAGGATCCATTAGAAAAAATATCAGTGTACACTTGGATACTGCAGCCCACCCAACACAAAAGTTCCAAGAAATCTTAGTCGACAATTTCACTTATAAAAAGAAATAGTTTAAATCAGTAGGAAGTCAACGGACAAAATCAAAAGTAAAAATTATTTCGAAAGTAGTAGAATAAATCTTTGCTACTGCTTTTTTTTGTTACAATTAATTTTATTGTTGGTCCTACGACAGTTCCCTGGTGTACGCCAATCATCATCACTCAATTTTGCATTGGTATACAAGAGCATCGCAGTGGATATGTGCTCGGTTGAATATACACAAAGCAATGCACTCTACAACTTTACAATAGTAACCACTGAATCCAAACAGTAACAACCTTTACGCTGAAAAAGTAATTAATCGCCTCCCAGTAGCTGATTGAGCAGCTTACTATCAGTCTGGTAGCCAGCCCAAAACTTCGCACTCTATTATGAAAAGAAGGTTTGGTCACAACCCATTGACTTGATAATGACAGAATACTGCAAGGCTACCGACTAAGTCAAGAAGGTTACACCGCTGTACTCACACTCCAGTCAGACTATTTGACTTGTTGCAGCCACAGTACCGACCCATAATAATGAACAAAATTGTTTATGAAATGGAAACCGGAATTTTCTCATCCATATACGATTTGGTAACGGTGCCAGTTAAATCTGATTCTAAACATTTCTATACAAAACAATTGCCTGTTCGCCTGCTTAAAAATGTTGTCTACCCTTCCTCAAAACTTCTTCTAAACCCTTTAGAGATTTCTACATGATAGAATTTTGTATGTCATGTAGAAATTTTTGGAGCCCTATTAGGTATGCAGGTTCGTGATATTTCCTTTGCTTCACCGTTAACATAAGTGGTAATCAAATTCTTATTTTTGTGACTTTAACGTCAGTCTAACAGTCCTTATATTTCGCCGTTAAAACTTTCATTGGCAGGTTAGGGATGAATCACGTAAATATCAGATTGACATTTTGGGCCACTAGGCTTCCTGCTTATGTTTACGTATGATAGGATAAGAGGTGGGAATCCTATTCCCAATTTGCTTAACGAAACTATTGCTTGCAAAGCACCAAAATATAATTTCAGATTTCCGTGAAACTGGAATGTTAGCTTGCTATTTCTTGTCATCATTATGGGCTAACCCAAAGATGTCCAGTGTTAAGCATGAACTTCTTTGATCACCCTCATCGTCCATTATTTCGTGGGCCCGATGAGTTTACCATCAGATATAATGGCAGGTGGAATGGTAATCGCAGATCCAGAACATTATTATTTACCACACAGAAAAAAAGGAAGAAGATAATATTTGTTGCCAAAATAAAATGCACAACGTTCCAAAATATTATATTCCTTGTACAAAATCATTTAGTCGAATTTAATTCCTGTAGTCTGCTCGACCCAATTTCTGACTTTAGCGACCTTACTGTATACGCCGTAGGATCCTGGAGTAGCACATCCGTATCCAAATGAGACCATACCAAGGAGACGATCGTATGCCACTGCTGGACCTCCTGAATCACCCTGAAATTGAATTTTGTTTTATTTATCTGTCTTACAATTTATTCTTTGTCAAATGAATCATTAAAATCAAAGTTAGCTGGTAATAAGTTCGTTTCATTTACACCATAATCTTGTTTTCTTTGTTCTTCACATCCAGGTTCGTTAATACCTCGGAATTTCCTTTTCATAGAGACTTCGATAGTCATAATAATACAAGAAAAAAGAAATCAATAATTACTTGGCAAGCGTCTTTCTTTCCTTCCGAATATCCAGCACAAAACATCCTGGCTGTCAAACTTCCTCTGAAGTACGGGAATGGTACATTTTGGCAGTGTTCCTTCGATATAATTGGCACCCTCACTGCACGAAGAACATTTGAATATGGACCCTTGAAAATTAAGAAAAAATAACTTGAGAAAGAAGTAGAAAAAAAAATGAATGCAAAATACAGGTTTCTTGTTAATAATATTTCTAGGTACTTTTCTTTATAACAGAAATGACAGGTTCTTTGATAATTATTATACCTTTATCGAGAATAAGATCGCCATCAAAATATTATCTTAAAATTAAATACGGTGTTCTCCAGGGACATGTTTTTGGTCCACCTCCCGGAATAGATTTTAAAATATCAATTTTTAAATTACAACATTTAAGTAATGTATTAACTAAAGTATCGTACAAGCACCATCAAAGCATAAAAGTCTGCAACGCAACGGCGAGCATCTAGTTATAAATGATTGTTTCCAATTTGTTACATTCGACTGGCTAATAGAAACGTGTAGATGGGCGTAACCAATGAGATTTTAATTTACCGCCTGGTTTCTACTAAACATGGGTATATCTAAAATTAATAAATATGCATCAAATTGAATATAAATATTTTCATGTTGCATCAGTGTGAAGGATATATAAAGATCTGTACTATTTGATTATTATTTTGTAATATTCAATTGTATTGAACAGGTTATCATTGTATCCATAGGTGATGGATCAGGTTTCTGTAATAAAATGTTACATTTATACCACATAAAATTTTATAACAGTATCTATTTATTTGCCTCTAATAATATCTCCGTTCTTTTTTATGAAGAGCAGTTGCAAACTGATATTGTTTATTAAACCTATGCTGTTCATTCGGGTCAAAGACCATTCTGAATTTCTCCTATAGGATAATTGACACGATAACTTGAATTTAAAAAATAAATATATTGAATGCGATCATGAACGCTTGTAGCTGCTTTGTAAACCATAGCACCTAACGATAAACTCGAATGAATTACAAGTTTGGGACCCCCGTGTTAGTTCTCCTCTAATTTCCAAAGTATGATAGAAAGTAACATCGTAATATCAACTTACATTTTCCTCAGTATTCCCCCAACCGGTAACTGTGATCACTTTACCAATCACCATGTCTTCAATATGAGCTAACTTTATGGGCTGTATGCTCTCGTCGAATTTCAAGGATTCAGCCAGCTCCAGCAGTTGGAAGTCAAAGTCAAATGGGTGGTCCTTCTTCTTGGCTGACCACATTGGATGGACGTGTCCTCTCTTCACCAGTATCTTCTTGCCTTGGTTAATGTATTTTGAACCAGCTCTTATGTACGGCTTCTTGCTTTGAAATGAAGAATAGATTTAGGAATCGATAAGATTTCCAAATAATCAAATTGTGAAATGAATGATATGAAGTTTGAACTTTAAAATATTAAAGTTCTGTTTGGAAGAACTATATCAGAGATATTGCTAGGTATAATTTCTATCAACATAATTATATTCCTTACAAGTTTTCAGCAGAACTTTTAAGGAAAGGTTTTCCAAACAAATATCATAAATAAAGACATAACAAATAGTAACCTCACCCGCAATGTCCAGCCGTTACAACCCATCTCTTATCAATGATAGCTCCACCACAGTTGGTACCATATGAAACGTGGTACGGATATAAATTTATATCCACTTCAACACCCCCTACAATCTTATCGTCTCCGTAGTTTGGTTCAAAATCATACGCATGGGACTCAGTTCCAGTTTTTTCACCATCCCGATCTTTCCCATAGTCAATACTGTCTACGTCAGGCATTTCCGTTGGTTCTTCATAAGACTCAATATCAAGTTTTTCTGTCTCCTGTTTCCTATTTCTTTTCGAATGCCTTTGCATAGGTGAATAGATAACATTTTTCGATTTGATCGGTATTTTCTGTACTGGTATTAATAAAACGTCGTACTCTAAAAAATTTAAATCATTAGTTGTTCAACAATGTTTTGAATTGATAAAGTTAATAATGTGAGATTCGGATTTTACACTGTAGGTAGGTACCTACTATTCGAATCTGGTGATAACAATGGGGTACGTAATATAAATTTTCGATAAAATTTTTATATCTGATTTGAATGACGTCATTCGGGATAATTCGTAAGATAAAACTCCAAAATTGACTAGAAAAATAAACGGTGACGTCACGTTATATTCGAAAATAGAATCACAATGTTATCTTACTGTCGTTGAATCTGACTTAGATCGTAGCTGGAAACAAAATATCATGTAATAAGAAGATAATAGTAACCAATCCTTGGAACCAATTAAGCTGACGATGAATTTTTAATTCTAAATTTAATATACCCCAAAATTATATATAATTTATTGGATCTGTATTCTGTATTAGTCGATCAACATCCTGTCTTGTGAGAATACGACCATCCACAGGATATGAAGACGTCATCAATAGTTCGATAGGTATAATAAAATTGTTAGACAGATGGTTCGAGTCTTCCCTCTTTCTTGAAGTTACTATACACGATCCGTTAAAACAAAAATAATATTATAATGACCCCACCCATTCCGAGAATTTCCATTCCAAGAACAAAAGCTATGATAGGATTCATCTTCTAAGTTATTCTCATCACTTAAATTATCAAAAATTAGATAAAACTTTGTACACACGTACTGTCGGGCTGGGCAGGTAACAAACAATGTAATAGAACTAACGTGATAAAAAAAATATTACACATAATGATTTATATTTGTCTAGTGAACCTCATCACGATATTTTGCCTTTACCACGGAACGATTTATGAATTTAGGAATCGATTTAAAAACCAATGATTGATCGGTTGTAGAAGTTAATTCGCCATGAAATTAAAAATTCAAATAGTTGTTTTCCATATTCGTTAGTTAACCTTTTGGTGTTACGAATAATTGATACAATGTAGTTATTATCAAGAATATAATATTTTTCTAGTTCCGTGTGTAGAATATTATTATTATATCGAAATGGAAACCTGTATTATGTCGAGAATATAAATTTAAATATTTCTGTATCATTGTTTGGCTTGCACGTGCTGACATCTTTTGGAAATAGAAGTATAATTGGTTCTATAGTATCGCCATCTATCTCACAATTTGGAAACCTCTAATTAGTATTTTTCAACCAGTATAACTCGTAATCTCCGAAAAGCAGTCTGTGCTACCGTTCAATGTTATAAAATTAACGTTTTTTCATAGAAGTGTTAACATTTTATTTTAATTAGTCTCAACACTCGATTGATCTAAAACTAGTTACGTGAGCTCTCGCGCCATCTTGTGTCGAATAGCGCATCTAATTGTGGCAAAATTTGGGATAGTGCCAAGCTAGGATTCAATCCCATTTTTTTTAAATCAAGCAGTTAACTTAATATTTTTTTATGATATATCATAATAAGCGTGGGGTTCTCATATAATTTGTTGTGTAGTCATATTTGAAATTTTATTTTTTGTTAAAAAAAGGTAAGAAACATTCCATCTGAAAAAAAACAGCGAGTTAGTAGTGGCATCACATAGAAACTGTCGATCTTCGTCTTCTCTAATTTCGGCACGAGGTATACCAGCATAATTTATGCCGTAGTGAAAAGATTTAGTGAGGTGTTTGTAGAACTATCAATTATAATTATTTTTTACAGACTTTTATAAATTTTCTAGTGATAATCGTGTTAGCAGCTGACCAAGTAGGTAGGTACTACAGAAAAATCACACAAATAACTGAATGTAAATCGATAGTTTTTCTTTATTTTTTGTCTTAAAAAAAGTTTTTTATGGCTTTATTTCACTTTTTCGCGACTATGCAAGCCTCATACATACGTCCAATTTATTACTTAAAAATTACATTAAATATAATAAATACATACATAAAAAATATTGCTAAAATTTATTTATTACGTAACAGTTTTAGCATTCAACACACACTTGGCTGTTATTTTTTATTGTAGGTAGTAGGTACCTTAGCTGTACTTTTAATACGACTTTGTTTTTTTTCTAAATTACATAAGGCTTCATGCTTTCTTACAAAATTTTAATTGGTTTTAATACCGTCACTTTCCGTACCTGAAATCATCACTGTATTAATATAGCGGTTACCGGTTTCTTGAAAGAACATTCCAAAATGACGCAGTTTTCGCAATGACGGTCATGCATGATGACGAAACCGTTGACTGTAGGCTGATATTGTTCGTATTGTTCTTGGTGTGTAATCTGCCAACCCGCACCAGACCAGTGTGGTGTAGTTAAGCCTACTACTACCTTTTAATTGTAAGAAGAGTCCCTTTGCCCAGCAATGGGCGTTTATGGGTCATTGAGAATAACTAGGCTATGGTAAGATACAACTACCATGCTATAGTTTACAGCAGTGATAGCTTAGTGGTGACCGTCATACTATCAAGTCATAGGTATTGAGTTCGAACCCAAGGCACGCACCTCTGACTTTTCGGATTTATGTGCGTATTGTATAAATATCACTTACTAAAAACATCGTGAGGAAACGGCATGCCTGAGAGATATGTCTCGACGGCATGTGAAGCCAAGTCTGAGGCCCATGGGTGGCATAAACTCTGACACCAGGTTAGTCACTAACCACATGAAAAGAAGAAGATGGTAAGATGTGATTAGTTGTGGTTCATGGTCAATTTGGCAGCAGCTGAGATTGGTATGTTCCGCAGCTGTACCCCACATCTACTTCGTAGTAGTAGTAATAGTTGTAGTAGTAGTAGTAGTAGTAGTAGTAGGCTAAGGTTTGAGTTATTTAGTTCTAGCCGGTCCGCTACACCATTGAAGTCGTAATTTCATTTTTCAAATAATTGATCAGACTATGATTTTTATAAAGAATGTTATTCCACAAAACATAAAAGCAAAACATAATAATCAGCCCATTACTGTTCCACTGCTGAGCACGGGCCTCTTCTCAGAATGAGATGGGTTTAGGCCATAGTCCACAACGCTGGCCTGGTGTGGGTTGGCGGACTATACACACCATCAAGAACTTTATAGAGCCCTCTCAGGTGTGCATGTTGCCTCACGATGTTTCCCTTCACCGTTAACGCAAGTGATAATCAAATTCTGATCCGCACGTGAATTTGAAAAGTTAGAGGTGCGGTACGGGATTGAACTCAGACCTTCCTGCAAAGGCGAGCGTTCAACCGCTAGGCTATCACTGCTATATCACGGCTATGCTGTTTTAATGATGGTCGAAACAACCGACAAGGATCCCTAAACACAGTAAAAAATTTAATTAAATGCATGTAATTTAAATAACCGATAACCGATGGGGAAGAAAGGTTCTTGAGTGGCGACCACGAATCGGAAAGCGACATTGTGAAAGTCGCGGGCAACCGATGGATGCAAATGGCGGATTGTCGTTCGATGTGGCGGTCTAAGGGGGAGGCCTTTGTTCAGCAGTGGACGTCTTCAGGCTGATAATGATGATGATGTAATTTAAATGGGCTATAAATATAACAAGCACATAATGAAACAAAGGCAATCTCTTTGTCCAAATGTTAACGATTGCAGAAAGTAAGAGCCAAGCCACATCTGAAGATACGTCGCCGTTCTTCCGCCGGTTCACATAATTCCATATAAATATCTCACACATTTGACCGAAGGTGCGTTACTAAATTTTTTTGAGTAAATTACGCAACGGAAGATGGCGATATCTTCCGTCAGATGTGGCTTGATCATTGCCGTGTCTGGTGGGGCAGTTCCTTTTAATTATACAATGTATCCTAGTATGTAGTAAGAAAACTTTAAAGGCGGTATTTACATACGATTTTATCAACAAAAGCACCTGAAATATGAGGTCGAAAACCCACTTACAAATTACCCCCCCAAAAATAGAAAAATGTTACCTAATATTTGGCTCAGATATTTCGACCTATACATATTCAAACACTCACAACTCAAGACCGTCTCACAGAGGTGTGGTTTTTGTTTTGTTTTGTAGAGACTAAAAAAACAAACCATAAAAGACACGTGTAGTTTTTCTAGTACCTTTGTAGTGTATTTTAAAAAAGTGTAAAATTATGTATCAAAACTTTCATGTCTCATTACTAAAATTTCTTAAATTATGTATGGCAGTTCGATACTTCTTTACATTGTCTATTTTATAGCCTTTCGAATGACATTAAATTTACGCCTCTGTGAGGCCTAGGTCTTAAGTTGTGGGTGTTTGAGTATGTAGACGACGAAATAGGTAAGTCAAACTAAAACTATATTTCGGGGAGCGGGGAATCGACCCCACAAGTGTTAAAATCTTGTTACTACATACTGGTACACATTGTATAATCGACCTAGATACGATAGAAAAAAAAACAAAAACACCCAACACAGTCCAACAAAGACCAACAAAGACCTTATACGAAAAAACTAAACTAATAAATGTTAGAAGCTATACATTTACTACACTTGCATTCTTGTTAAAAACATAACTACTTATTCAATTCAAACTACCATACAAATAAAAAAAAAACAATGTCACATAATCTGAGAAATAAAAACAAACTTGAAGTTATCAGCGTGCGCACTAACTACGGTAAAAAACCATATTGTTTGAAGGAGTCCAGCTGTTCAATAGATTGCCGGACGATGTAAAAGAATGCGATAACGCGAATGCATTTAAAAATAAACTTAAAGAATATGTACGCACATTGTAATTTCTAATAATCTGGAGCTAACTTGTACTTTATTATTATTATACAACTAGCTGCCTGGACAGACTTCGTTCTATCAAAAGTTATTGGCCTGTAGTGGGAAAAGAAAAGTGTTGTTTTTACTATTTTCCACGCAATTTTTATATTTTTTCTTTCCTTAAGAACCTTCCTTGTGCCATAAAGAAAATATTTAAAAAAAAATAGCCGAATTGGCCGAGCCGCTCTCAAGTTTTGCGCTTAGCAACACATTTGGCAATTAATTTTAATTTATATAGATGTTTAATTTGTATATCATTATAAGCGGACTGTAAAGTTCTTATGATACATAAGTATCTTTAAACCGAAAACGTCTATAATACTTATCTTCTGTAACAAAAGAAAAGATTTCTGTAATAATAGCGCTCTTTGTCTAAGAACTTGTCCGGCGACGTTACCACCATACCTATTTCTGCCGCCAAACAGCTTTGCTGTCTTTCAGATTGAAAGGTATATGGGTGCTGTCAAAAGGTGGATACAAATTTTGGTCTCACCAATGACAAAAACCATTATTTGGCCATTACTTAAAATGCCATGTTTAATAAAGCATAACTCTGAACGAACTAAGATTTGGAACTTGACGCTGTAGTAACTTGTATACAGCTCGAAAATAACTATCCAACGATGTATTATATGCAGCTATTGGAGAGTGGGACCAGAGTTTATACAAATCCTGGCATCGTCCTTCCGCACATGAGACTTTTCAACTTCATATCTAAGGTTGACGACGCATCAACAATCATTTTGATGAGCCAGTAACATTTCCATCAGGTGAACTGTCGTCCCGTTTACCAATGTGGTATTACATAAACAAAAGATTCTGAAACCGTAATTAACATACCTATTTTACAGAATTACAATTCCCAACCCACCATGGACAGAAAACACACCATACAAGACATAGCCATTCCACCAAAACTTTTATAATAACATTATTAACCACACAATAAATGGGGGGTAGGGGGGAGTAAATAAGCTTCAAGGGGATGAATACATAATGAAATTTTGCCCCAAGCCGTCCGTTAATCAAAAACTGGTGCAGAGACGGCGAAATACGTAAGAAAATGGAAATTTTCCAACCCTCCTTTTTCCTGTTAGACTCTACCCCCTGAGCGGGGGGAGGTTGGACAGTCTCCCCTTGGGTGGCAGCGAGAGAGGCGACGGCTTTTTGATTTTAATTACTTTTTTGTTTTATTTGTGTCAGCACGAGGTACATGAGAATAGCTCATGCCGTGGTGAAGAGATTATCCAGTCAGCTTATTTGTACGCAAGGCTGACTGCTCAGAGTGCGCCGACGTACTAAAGCCCTTATAGATCTTATAGCACTTATAGAGGCTCTTTTAATGCATTTTATTATAATTTTGTATAACTAAAAGTGCTTACAATTTTTTTTGAGACACAATCCTCCTGAGAACCTCTGATATAATTATAAAAGGATTACATAAACTGTCTCGCTGGTCTCGAGGTGGCAAGCGCGACTGCTGATCTTGAGGTTCTGGGTTCGATCCCCAGGTCGGGATTAGTTTTATTGAGTTTTTCCGCGTGGATTCCTCAGTAGCAGCCAAAAATTGAATATTTGCTATAGATGCCAGCCCGATACAGAAAACGGACACCATATAGCAAAGATGATTTTAGCAACAACCATAATAAAGACGTAAGGTACATAGTGTCATAGACCATCGACCAAATAAATGTTAGATGTTAAATAATTAACCAAAATTTTTAATCGTTGTGAATTATCAAGAATCCTATTAGAAAATCAGAACTAAACCTGATTTTACATTACAGTATTCTCATTGAAATATTATCATAGAAGTTACGCTCAGCCAGCATACTATTTTCAACTGACTTTATCCCGCATATCATGTCAAAGCAGGACAATACAAGAATCTATTTGCAAGCTACCAGCGTGAAGTGTTAATAAGCATAAAAAGAAAGAAAACAACTTTTATTGATAACACAATACTTACAGATAAACTAAAAGAAAAATAAGACAAAGTTAAAATTTAAGAAAAATAATCCCTTAAAAATACTGTTTAGTTAAACGGTTTTATCGTGCAGTACCCTACAGAATCAGAATTTGAAGATTGAAGGTTGAAATTATTATAACGTTGCATTGTCATGGGAATTTGTGTGCGAGCGAAATTTCAGGAGAATCGGTTAAGCAGAAGTAGTTAAACAATCTGTCGCATAAAACAATCAAAATTCGAAGTGAAGCTAATGAAAACCGTTTAAAAATGCGATGATTTAACGTCATCACACTATCGGTTATTTACCTTTTCCCATTAACCTTACATCAATCGTCGTCATTCAAAACTGTTTCTATAACGTAGATGTCGCTATGACGTCATTGTCAGCTTTACAGTAAGTTGTAGTGGAAAACCTTTCAACTACATAATGAGTCATTATTCTTGAAAATTCGCTGTGTATTCGGGCTGTTTGGTTGTTGACAATTTTGCGTTTTCACGAAACAGTTGAGAGCTCTTGTGCACTGCTTTCGATCGGAATCAGAGAAAATGCTATCCGTGGAAACGGCTACAAATCTATGAAATTCAGATTCGATGTAGTGCATAACGATTCATACAAACAGTACTGCAGTTGTCTCAGATCCAGTGCTACCAATAAAAAAATCTCGATTCCCCGCGTCAGTGTTGTCAATTCCCCGAAATTCTCTGCTTTTTCTTTTTTTTATCCCCAAGCGACAGTTGGACGAACTTTTTTTTAGCGCTCCCTTGTCTCTTAGTTGTATTTGCGTGCGAACACGCAACCGAAAATATTGGCATTGGTGCCAATTCCCTGAAATTCCCCGATTTTGTTCATTCCCCGCGCTTTCCCCGCACTAACCTCCAATTCCCCGCAAATCGGGGATTTTTCCCGCGATTGGCAGCGCTGTTCAGATCAATTATCCTCTCGTATTCGGATCGGAAGAAGTTCAGGAACGCTCTTAAGCTACCAAACTATCCTCTTTTTTAACATTACCTAGATCACATGCCTATTAGAATTAGCATTTACTCAATACCCAAACCAATTTGTTCTTTACAAAATCGATGCGGACTGCAAGTCTGCAATTTCCGTCCATCCCCGAGCAACCGTATTAGGCGACAAACTTGGCACCATAATTCAGCCCGATAAATGGCAATAGGCTCTCCACATGGGACTTAATGCAAGAGGCGAAACGTAGATGTTCAGACTCCTGTAACGGGAGAACACCTTTGCTTACCCCTTTGGGGATTACAGACGTAGATAGGTGCGGACTGCAAGTCTGCAATTCCCGTCCATCCCCGAGCAAGCGAACCGTATTAGGCGACAAACTTGGCACCATAATTCAGCCCGATAAATGGCAATAGGCTCTCCACATGAGACTTAATGCAAGAGGCGAAACGTGGATGTTCAGACTCCTGTAACGGGAGAACACCTTTGCTTACCCCTTTGGGGATTACAGACGTAGATAGGTAATATAATATATAGACTATGTATGTATGAAAATTTCATTGTACCATTGTGGGGGCTCGTGGCTAATTACCTACAGCGCGGATCATACGTTTTGCGAGGTTAAGTCGCGTTTACCACGGTCAGTTCTTGGATGGGTGACCGTTCGTTACACATCGAGACCCCGCTGTGCTTCTGAGAGCATGTGAAACAGTCGGTCCCGAATGTCATACAAACCTATGACAGTCGTTACGGGGAGTTAAAAGCCCGAAAAGTCTCACAGCCAGTCATAGCCCAGTAACTGGGTTGCGGAGTTCCGATGGCAGTCGCCTCCATGTACAATGTATTCAGTCGCATCTGGTTAGACTGGAAGTTAACCCCAACATAGTTGGGATAAGGTTAGGCAGCACATGTAAGTAAATTCCAACCACAATTTTTCACAGAAGCCATCTCCACACCGCCGCGCCTCCCTGCATCACCCGCCAGCCGAATGCAAATTTTATAACACAACGCCCGTTTTCTTATAGGCATTGTCGTAAACTCGTTCTCCGTACTCACTTAGCTGAGGTCATTTGTTCTGATTGCTGTATATTTATGGTGCTGTACCTAATTAAAAATAATCATTAAGAAGGATGCTGGAGACGTTGAAGATAACTTTGGGAGAAGTATTGATTTTGAGAGTAATTTTGTTAGATTTACTGATAATCATGGGCTTTTTTCCTAGGATGCTGTAAATAATGATCTGGAAGGTTATAATGATAATGTTAATATCACCATGATTGATTATAGCAGTCTTTTTTTTTAAGCTTGACTTGGTAGCGTTGGGCCCTAGTCTCACCTGATGGTAAGCGCAGACAGGGTCTAAGATGGAGCACACGAATCCAATTTAGACATTCTAGCCATTCCATACAGTCTTATAGAGAGCCTGTACCAAGCTAATGAACGTTTGTCATTTGTTGAATTTGACCAAATTTTGTTTAGAAAAAATCCCGTTTCATTCAGATTTAAGCAGTATCGAGGACCATTTGTTAGCGCTTGTAAACTTGGTGTATGCACCAAAGCGTGAGAAAGTTATATCCCGAGTTGCTTTCAAAGCTGTCAACCACTGTCCCGAACTACCTTTAATAACTGTCAATGTTCTCTCGTTGAACCAAGGTATGGACTAGTTACATTGTTAGTTTGTTGAATGATGTCATTTTCAATAGAAGCTGCTGGGAAAATCTTTATAAAAATTAATGACATAACATCACGCCTCTATTCACCGAAGAGTTGGGCAGAGGTGTATAGTAACATCCTCATTTCGCCGTCATGTTCAAGTCTCATGTAATAGGGGGCGAGCCTATTGCCATCAATCAGGCACGAATCCAAACTCCGGGCTGCTATTGAGAAAAACCCAATATCACTTTGCCTAACCTGGGGATCGAAACTAGAACCTCACGATCAGCAGTCGCGCTTGCCAACACTAAACTATAGAGGCAGTTAAAAAAAAATTGCTTTATGAAATGGTTCTTTAACACGGTAGCCGATATTGACCACATTTCAACGTAACAGTTACCATATACAGTAACTTATTTATCAATAACTAGCGACCCGCCCCGGCTTCGCACGAGTGCAATGTAGATACTAATGTGGGGCATATAAACCTTCCTCTTGAATCACTCTATCTATTGCTGAAAACTGCATTAAAATCCGTTGCGTAGTTTAAAAGATCTAAGCGTACAGACAGCGGGAGCGACTTTGTTTTATACTATGTAAAGAAGAAGTGCTCTGGTATGCCAATTTAAGCGATGGACGTTGAAGTGTGATCATTGGGGTCATCGTGGAAATGAGTCATTAACACTATTCTATTCTTTTATATTTCTGCTTTTTATTTCCGTCAATATGATCTCGGCGTATAACAAAATTATGTTTGTCAAGCAAGCCAAGCTCAACTTGCTTTACTTGGTCAAGCAATGTAAGTACTGTATTAGTAATAAAATTAATTTAATTAATCTCACGAACAAGAATCAAATCACTTAATTATACTCTATTAAGATTTAAAATACTGATTCGATTTTGTGTTGTGAAATCGGCATATACATTATGATAGAACATAATTCAAAATTTTAATTTCGCTTCGTATTCTGTTGAACAAAGACCGAATACGAAATTTAAATTTCGAAATAACCGATTGAACATTTCAAAATTCAAATGGGACGTTACCTGGAAGGAAACGGAACTCCGTAACGCACAAAAGTAAGTATTATTTATGTTTAAAGAAAAATCTTTTGGTTTTGATAAAGTCATACCTAACGGGTTTTAAAAAAAACCTAAATAGCCGAATCTACTTACACACTACACAAAACAGAGTAATTATCTGACAAAAATGTCTACGAGCAATTTAGTTCTGACGTAACACCAATTATTCCTCATAACAGACGTCTCCAGCTCACAGAGACGCTAATGTTGAACCGTATTTTACTCCGTATCTGAAAGTTAAATCTCTCCTGAAAAATAACTTCAAGTATAAAGATATAGCAATACGATTTCTGTAAGTACATTTTTGCGTATGTACGATAGTACCTGCCTCCCGCTTGCAAGATAAGTGTAATAAAAGTTGGGCTAATGTAGAAACTTGGTAATGTTATCGGTATACGTGATCTCGCCGGCTTTTCGGGCTGGCTCGGCTGTTTTCGGGCGTGTTCGGCAACTAACGTTTTTCGAATTTGAATTTGGAATCAGCCGGCAAAAACTGTAATTGTCTACAGATTGTTCTAGATAGTGGTCGTTACCATTGAATTGCGAAAATAAATTCGAACTAGATTTGCAAAAAGCTCTTAGATGCGTTTGAATATTTTCGACATTATGTTAATCAATGTATTAGGTATAACTTGTAATAAAACCGGTCCTACGATGTTGATGAATAAATTTGGAAAAAAAATGGAGTTACTTTAAAATGAGTCAAAGATGATTCAACTAGAAAAGGCACAACTTCTATCAACATCATTTTCATAATCTAATTTTGTATTTTCCCAATTTTGGTCAAAATCTTGCAAAAAAATTTAATCATCTCAGTCCACTGCTTGACAGAGGCCTCTCCTTCGTCACAGCCACAACACCCGGTCATCCACCTTCCACATCCAATCCACAACAGCTACTCTTCAGGTCGTCGGTCCATCTGGCTATGGGGCATCCTACACTGCGATTACCGATTCACGATCTCCACTCAAGGATTCATCTCCAACGGCCATCGGTCCTTTGATAGACATGACCAGCCCACTGCCATGTCAGCTTGCTAATTCTGCAAGCTATGTCAGTCACTCCGGTTCTTCCGGATGATCACATTTCAGATTTTATGTTTCAAAGAAATTCTAAGCAGGGCTCGTTCCATAGGATTTCACGAAGAGAAAAATGGTAAAGATAATAATTAAAATAACCTTCCTTATTTATCTAGTGGTCGCAACCGCGACTGCTGAGCATGGGGTCCTGGGTTCCACCCCAAGGACAAAGTGTTATTAGGTTTTTCTATTAGGAATTTGTCAGTAGCAGCCCGGAGTCTAGATTTGTGCCCGGTTAATGGCAATAGGCTCGCCCCCTATTACAAGGGACTTAAAAATAACGGCAAAACGAGGGTGTTACTATACCTATACACACACTATTTACAAAATCATGATGCTTATCTACGAGAATTCCTTTTTACGTGTTCCTATCGAGAACATTTAGTACTTTAGTGGTTAAAGCAACCGCGCTGGATTCTTTCACCCATTATTCTGTGGAGTTATAATCGACTTTCGGGATATTTTCCACCTTCCTATACGCTGTACGTTTCGAAGTAATCCCATATGCTTCGGTTTTTATCGTGCGGTTGCTATGTTAGAAAGTTATTCTTTATCGCGTTTGATGTTTGTTTTTGATAACATTTTGTATTTTGTTATAAACCTGTCATTAACATTATGTGCTACTTACTCATTAATAGATAAGTAACTGTTTTTTTAAACGGTTTTAATTAGTTTTACATCGTATATTTGTTTGTTTATTTCAAATCTTGCGATAGATTTTGCAACTACTTCTGATTAACTGGTACTGTTGAAACTTCGCAGACAAATTCAATTCCCATGACAATAAAACAATATAATTACTACTTTCAATCTTCAAATCCTGATACTGCAGGGCTACTCCTCTCTCTTAGCCTTTTCCCAATTATCTTGGGGTCAGCTTCCAGTCTAGCCAGATGCGGCTGAATACCAGTATTTTACACGGAGCGACTGCCATCAGACCTCCGCAACCCAGTAACTGGGCAATGCCGATATCCTAAGGTTAAACCGTTTGTCAGACTTTCGGGTTTCTGACTACCCGTAACGACTGTCATAGGTATTCGTATGACACCCGGTACCGACGGCTTAACGTGCTCTCCGAGGCACGGAGGGGTCTCGATGTGTAACAAATGGTCACCCATCCACGGACTGACCGCGGCAAGCGCAGCTTAACCTCGCAAATCTTATCCTAAGGCTAGATAAAATCGTTTAACTTATTATTTTTTTACCTTTATTTAAATTAGAAATTTTGTCGAAGGTATTCAGATACTCGCATTTTAAAACTGGGGCATTAGCAGACTTTCTTTCAAGCCAAAATGACCAGAGATTAACGACTCTTAATAGTTTTTATATATTATGGTCTAAGCCAAGAGTCGAGTCAATCAATGACATATCCAATAAAACAGTTTTATCAAACAATGCAATATTAAATGCCAAAACAATAGCCGATTCTTCGCATCGCATCTTGGGCACCGTATTTTCATTAAGTTTTCCCGGCGCGATTTGATACCTTCACATTGCCAAAGCTCATAGATTAAGCTCCGAACGAAAGCTTTCATTTGCATAGAAATTAAAATTTACCTGGACCGTACCACGTTAGTGGACGAAAGTGGAATTCCTTTGCCCAACTATGGCGTAGAATTTCAAAGCGCGTCGAATTCGAATTTGGAATTCGCTTGTATAAAATGGCGGCAATTAACGATTTTTATGGCGGGATTTTGTTGTTGTTTTTGCTTAGATTTTGTTCACGTAACCTTCCTTTTAAATACAATATTCGGGATTCAGTGGATAAAGTATCCCTTGGTATAAAGAATTTAGCAAGCAAATATTAGTTTTTATTCGAATGAAATGATGACTTAATTCAATTTTTACATGAAGTAAGACTGTTTCTACAAAAATTGTGCATATAGCTAGCACAGTATGTATTCTGACGTCATAAAATTGCAACAATTCCAACATAACCCTAAGAAGATTCAGTACCCAAAAAACTTTACCAAATATTACCGAAAATCTAATTACCTCCGCTCCTATTATTAGAACGAGTTTCACACGAACAAAATTCGCAAGGCGTTTACACCTAAAACGAATAAATATTACTTGAAGAAAATTATATCAGAAGTTCTACCAGTGAGGTATTCACGAAAAGATATTTGGTAGAATTAAAACAACACTTCGCCGAGAAAAGTGGTTCTCCCTGTTCGCCCGCCCCCTCCCAGAGGGGAGGGTGCACCCCTCGGTACCCAATCCCAAGATGGCTTCTTTTAAATGGGGTGGACGGTCGGCCCCTTCAAGAATAAAAGTATGCCATACCTTTCATAGATAGATATTTAAGGTGGGGGAATAAGATCCAAGAGCGCCTCCAACGGCGTTCGATTACATTTTAAATTGCTTTTTGAAATTCGAGCATTGTTTGTGTCACTGTTCTTATTTTTTGTGCCAGTTCGAGACTTTGTTCTTCAGTTGAATTCAAAAGTGTTCGATTACAACCTCATTTTGAATCGATTTATTGTAATAATGTTTATATTTATTTTAGTAGTCAAATAAGAATTAAATTTTTAACTTAAAACATTTCGTTCGTTAGTTCTAAATGAATACCGTCACAAAAGTTTCCTACTTTGAAATAATCAAAACTTTAATTGATACGTAAATAGTACAGGAGCTCACATGTGATTTTGAGACGTTGTAAAATGAGTTTTGAAGCTACATATTAGGGATTATATTGCTTTGATGCGTGGGTGGAAGGTCTTTAACCTTTACATACGTTACTAGGTCAATGTGTGACGTGTATGTTTTGATTTTAAAGGCCTCTTTGAATTTAGGTCAGGACGCCGGGTATAAACATTCTTGAAGAGTATTTTTTTGCGAAACCTTACGCGTTTTCTTAGATTCGTTGATTGTCTTTTATATGATATATTACGCTTAACAATATTGTAGTAAATCACATATATGTGATAGGCTCGACTCAAGTTTTTGTAAAAGAGACACTTTTGCTCTAGCTTCAAAACATGACTTCAATAGAAGCCGATTAAATGTCGAAAACTATGTACAGATTCCGTTTTTTCGTGACTTTGAATGTAATACATACATACAAACATATAATCACGCCTGTAATCCCTGTAGGGTTAGGTAGAGGTGTTCTCCTTTTACATGAGTCTTGACATACACTTTTCGCCACTGGTATTGAGTCCCATGTAATAGGTGGCGAGCCATTGCCATTCATCGGGCACAAAGATAAGGCATATTGCTGTGATTTTTATACACAAACATTTTCTTTTTCAGCAAGGGTATATTTAGAAAAGAAATTGTTACTATTTTAAGTGATCAGAACCCTAATAATTAAGTAATGTTTACTTTTATTCGGTTTATTTTAATATTGTTCTTTCTAACAACTAGTAGATCTGTTTAGTAATATGTGGATAACGTTGTGAGTAATATATTTGTTACCTCTATTATTAAGTTCTAACCTATGTTTACTTATTATTACACTGCTGTTTGTTGTCCCTAAATAAATAAATATGCGATCTTATGTAAGACCACGCAGTAAAAGTAATAAATAATGACACTACTTTAAAAATACACGAGTAACACGATATTATAGTAAAAAAATAACCTTTGTTTTTCATACAACCAGATAAATTTTATCTTATCAAAGATCATGAAAAGATCTATAAACAGTTTGGTCAGTCATCCACTATAATATTATGGTTTGTATAAATTATTTCTGTTACAAACACCACCCACTCCATCCATGGCTATCTACGTCATCACGCTCATAATTTGTCTGTGATCTGTCTTTATCTATAGCCACCTCTATTTTTCTATCACATAAGTAAACATTAATTTAATATAATTTATAGCAATTCAAAATTATGTGAAAAGTTATGAAGCTAAAATTTTTATGATAAGTTTATCTAGGTATTTGAATTTTTGAATTTGGAAAATTTATTCCATAAACTTTAATGGAAAGAAATGAAAAACAAAAAATATGCCAAAAGTTTATTCGAAATTTTGATAGCACAAACTACATCGAAGTTTTTATGGTAATATTAGAACATAACTCAAAAAGTATATCTTCTTCTTTTCGTGTGGTTAGTGACTAACATGGTGTCAGAGTTTATGCCGCTCATGGGCCTCTGACTTGGCTTCACATGCCGTCGAGAAAGTCAGGCATGCCGGTTTCCACACGATGTTTTCCTTCACCGTTTCTAAGCAAGTGATAATTATACAATACGCACAAGAATCCGAAAAGTCAGAGGTGCGTGCCTTGGGTTCGAACTCGGCTATCAATGCTTCAAAAAAGTATAATAATTCAATTTACCTATATTATTCGTATCTCAATAGAACAACAGTAACAATATACAAAAATTACAGCAATTTTTAACAATCTACAAAATATATTTTAGAAATTAATTAAGAATATGTTAATATAAAATGTCAGACCCACTCGTCTGTTTTAAACCACCATTTTTTTCAAACAATAATTTCGAAAGGATAATTAATCGCACGGGCGACGCCCGCCTTAATTGAATCTCTTATACCCCATCCCCCCACAGTCCCCCAGGAAAAACAGCCCTTTCTTATTTTTCCACTCTTTCCCCCTTGCAAGACGATAAATCCTTGAGAGAGACAGTAGGGAGATAACTTGCTGACAAAACAGTGCCTTTTGTAAACCAAAATTTGTACAATATTCAGCCGTAAAATAAGGGAATAGAGATCATTTTTATTTTTGGAAATTTGGGGTACTAGCAAATTGGGACTGACTGTTTGCAACAAGAAAAAGCCTCTGCGATTCGTCATTGGAATTCCGCGGACGAGTTTCGGCTTCCATTTTCAAACTGTGCGTTTTGGATTTGGAATCGATATCTTTGGTGGTCGCGTGATTTATTTTAGTTTTAAAATTTTTAATCTGTTTTTTGCGTTTGTGTTGTATGCGTTACAGTACCCAAGATGTGTTGTAGTACAATAATTGATTGTATGTTCGTACAGAGCCTGTGTTTTTTTTTGATTTTAGATATCCTGGGGTCAAAACCAACTGCTTTTATATTTTACTAGTACAGATATTTCTTTTGAGCCGACTCTAGTAGCAATCAACAATTTTACATATCCTGGACGTTACTGCCCAGGCTATATCTCAATTCTTTTTTTCGTATGGGTAGTGACTAACCTGGTGTCAGAGAATATGCCGCCCATGGGTGTCTGATTTGGCTTCACATGCCATCGACAAATATCTCTCAGGCATGCCGGTTCCCTCACGATGTTTTCCTTCACCGTTTTTTAAGCTTGTGATAATTATACTTCAATGCTATATCGATAGGAAAGCTACCTACTTTCACCGATTTGGTCAACGTCAGATATCTTTTATTTGAAGAATAGATTAATTGATGTTTCGACAGATTTTCTATATGTTCTAATAGCCGATTCCTATAATTTACGGAGCGTTATTGGTTAAAATTGAGACTCCTGTACCTTTACCAATAATGAAGCAAGGACCTCCTTCCCATGTGGAAGTAGCTATCATAGGTTTAGCTTACGAATCTATTCATCAGTTTGGCAATAAAAAAATGCTACATTTGGTAAGCAAAACGATTCGTTTTTGTTTATAGGAACCGGGCGTAAAGCTATCAAAACTTCATACTTATTGCATAAAAGTTATTCGACGTTGGTAAAATTTAGCGTAAGTAAACATAATTTTCAGGTTTTTTAATATTGTATAGTTTAATTTGAAGTTTGCCTCCTACCATCTCATTTGTCATTACCAAAGTTATTACAATGCATAAAAGTAAATTTTTGAGAACAATTACATGACATCGTGAATTCAAAACATTATTAAGAAAGGAATTTTGAAAACAATAGAATAGTATGTAAATTATCACCCCGGTTTTGCTAGCCAAACAATAACAATAAATCAAACATTGTTTTACATATTTTGTGCACCAAAATGATCAAAATGGTTGATGAAAATAACATGAATAATCACTTTTTAACAAAAATAAAACCTACTTCAAATGGTCTATCTCCGAAGTTTTTCATCAGATCTTCACCAAATTTAAATGGGACCACTTCGAAAGAATACTCTTTCAAACAAAAAAATAATTATTAAAATCGGTTCACAATTAGCAAAGATATCGCGGAACAAACATACAAAAAAAAACATACAGTCGAATTGAGTACCTCCTCCTTTTTTGGAAGTCGGTTAGTAAAATAAAAAAAATATACATTCATCGCATGAATTTATAAAACCATATATATTTGGGTGATTCTTTGAAACACAGTTTTGACATGATTTTCACCGAAGAACACATCAACATAATCTCCAATTTTAACACCCATTTCAGGTTTTATGTTAAAGATAAATGTCTATCGAGGCCTCATGTAGCTAATTGCAACTAATTAAAAAAACAACAATTTAAGTCTGCAGAAAACAGCTAAAACTAATTAATCTGGCGCGTCCGAATGACGCTTTGGTGTCGAATTGTGCTATTTTCTACAATAGATTGTCGCAATATATTAAAATTAATAACTTGTACCGATATTCCGATATATGTTTTTTGATATTTTTAAATTAGAATGCTAAATAACGATTTTTTGTCGGAGTTACATTACTTTTAAAACTGTCCGCGACTAAAGTAATCATTCATCTGGCCCAATACGTCGAAGCATGAATTTAACGTACTCTTCAAATATTCCATTGAATTATACCGACCAGTGATTGGTCGCGCCAGCCAGTGCTGATCTGTCATACGGAACGCTCGTACCGGCGCGTATTTTGGCGAAAAAGTATGATGCAAACTTGTGATCTGGTGTTTGTAAGGTAAGTAGCATGATAAATCTGTGTTCGTTTATGGATACTGTGTACGATAATTACGTTTTGTAACTAAACCATAATCTCTTGTCAGGTTGCATATTACTATTAATTACTCCTTTGATTTTAAAAGTTTATAAACAAACGAACAGGATTCGATTTTCTTCAAATTTCTCATTTGTCTGGTCCTCATTAGTCTGTATTTATCTGGCTCATAAGACCAGATGAATTTGAGCGGGTCAGATAAATTAGATTTAAACCAAAAGTATGGCGGCTCGAAAGACCAGATCTACATTTTTACTAATCGGAAGAATTAGGTTTAACGGAAAAATAAGTATAGCCGGTAAAAATAAATATATACGTGTGTTAAGATTTTTTTTCGATATCTTAGAACCGTGTTGTTAAGGTCTGTAAAGTAGCATAATTATTTAACTGTAACTGCCTTAAAGATCCACTAGATCTTCTTGCGATACATTACCTATTAAGTGTTCAGCAAATAGGTAGTACAAACTGAGGTCGTGTACTCTAGCTAGACACTTGAATATTAGTTTATTTTTCAGAACTGTATTATTGAAATGGCAAAACCAAACAAGCAGACAAGACAAGAAAGACTTAGAAAAAAAAGGCTCACAGAGAAAAGGAGATATGAAAGAATAAAAAATAATGATGATTTATGGAAAGAAAAACAAGAAAAGAATAGACAAAACTACATACGTAGAAAGGAGGAAAAGAAACAATTACCAATAAATGAAATGAATCCTAGACATCAAAGGTTACAGATACAGAGATGGAGAAAGAATTACAAGTCATATTACCTAAGAAAGAAGCAAGAAAAAAGAACAATGGCCTTGCTTGCACAAAATACGCCACCTCATATTCCCAGCATTTTGTCGGATACTGAAATGGTAACTCTACAAAACAACATTCGTGATATGTCACCCTTAGAAAACTCATTTTTAAACAGAGAACTGGTGTCACCTATACCAGGACAATCTAGAATTTTGCGCAGTATGTCTCAACAGAGCAATGATTTGACTCAACTAGTAACAAATCCACCGAATACGAAATCTCCAATGTCTATCAAGCTGTCAATTGCAACCACATGAAGCACCCTGGCTTTTATCATTTGGAAGACGGATGTCTGAAGAACTTATCGGTCACACCTCTAGCCGAGTCGACAAGATAACTGAGAGAAATTGGTGAATCCTTTTGGACAACAAGTAGTGTAAGCGAAGATGCAAATCAGGAGACTAACCAAACAAATAACAGGCCAATACATAAAGAAAAAGGGACAAGATCGACACAGAAAGAAAAAACCAAAGATTCACAAAAAAATATAAACCAAAAAAATTACTTGATAGTACAAAAACGGAAGGTTACAAAGCAAATTCGCAACATAATTCAAGAAAATGAAGATGATGAGCTAAATACGCCAAAGAAAGACAGCACGAAAGAATAAGAAGACTAAATAAAGAAAAACGGTAACAGAACAAAGAAGTAATATAAATCAAGATGATGAACACGAGGAACATTTATGTTCGATATACCAAATAAACCAATAATAGATAGAAAACCTGTTCGTGAATCATTAGGAATAAATAATAGTATTGGAAAAGAAGTTACTATTACAGAAGAATATGAAGAAAAAGGACGGAAGGATAAAGCAAAAAAAAATGTGGAATCGGAAGAATATGCTGATTTCGATAATATCACAGAAATAACTTTTTAAGAGACGGTAATAAAAAAAAATAGTATCGATTAAAAAAATGTTATTCCTTACTTAATGGACACTGATGATGATTAAGATTTTAATATTTTTTAAGTAGGTAGGTTTCCCTTACCCTTGCCTTTCTGCGATCTCATGATTGAAGTTCCTATACATATATAAAATGAAGTCTGATAGGATCCCGTTAGGGTATATATGTTCTGTGGATAGGATCTTATAAATATTGTTTTTTGTTCTTAAGAATTAGTATAGATTACTTAGATTAGATAAGCCAAGATTTTTTATTTAGCATGTCATTGAAATCAAGGTATTAAAGCATTATAGAAGGATACAATAAATAATAATGTCTTGTTAAAAATTATGATTTATTAAGTTTAATCATAGTTTAATTCGTTCACAAGTATTACAAGTTAGATTGATAAGTGGAGAGGGCGCTACTGTGCGCACGTAAACATTAGCTCCGTGTACAATAAATCCTTAATAAAAGTTAAAGTGAATAATTCAACATAAAAACTAAGTGAAATTATAAAAAACAATAACCTTCAGTGATTGAAACATCAGTTCACAATAAATTCTACAAAAAACCTATTAAAAATTAAACAAGTGCAAAATAACGACCAACGATTCAAATTATGCACCATCCCGAATATTGAACACCACCGAGGACTGCAACTGTTTTCACCAGTAAACCTGCGATAAATAACAACTGATACCTTCTAGGAAACCGTAAAGGTACATAATAAATTCATAATAAGTATTTGAAAAGTTATTATCAAGAAAAAAAGTCATTATAGTCATAATTGTGCCATAGCGCCATCTACCCTCAGAGGACAACACTAACTGATGACATAATTTATTGAGATTCATTAAGCTGGTACTGATATTCGTCACTTGAGGGCGTTGTCTCTAAAAATTAAACAATTTATCATTCAAAATGAAGCCAATAATTTGTGCAGGATGTCAACAAGAAATATCGAACGATATACATCTAACATGCATGTTATGTAAAAGTATATATGATCTGGAGTGTGCGAATATCCCTTATGACCTATTCAACAAAAAAATGTCATTAACGAGCAAAAGAACTTGGAGATGTCAGGCATGCTGCTGCAAAATTCCCAAAACTGGAAACACTGACACCCCTATACGACAGCGAGATCATAATACTATTGAAAAGTTAAATTCACCCCCAGAGGTAAATAATAGCACTATCAGAAAAAGAATAACAAACCCTAACGACGACACAGCGAACTCTGAAGACCTGAACCTATTAGAAGATACTATCTGTCAAGATACACCAACAGTAGTTGCATCTGACTTCACACAACCTGAATTATCACTACAAAACTTAAGCGATATTATAATACTACGTCTAAAGGAAAATAACAAGTCAATTATAGCTGAAATACAAAACACAATACAAATAGAAGTTAATAAGGCTATATCAAAACTACGGGAAGAAATAAAACTCGAAACCAATACCCTACTAAACCAAAATAAGCTGAGAATAAGAGATATAGAAAATATAAATACCGAAATAGAAAAGATGAAAACTGAAAATGAAAAACTAAAAACTGAAATAAAAGATTTAAAAAATAAAATGTTACCCTCTGAAATTAATTGCACCGAAAATAACTCCAAAAAGATTGTACTATATGGCTTTCCTGAAAACTTTAAAGAGTATGAGAATGACTTGCATTACCGATTAATAGAAGCATTCCATGACATAATGAACGTAAACTTGACGGGTTACATAGAGGACACTCATAGAATAGGAAGAAAAGGAGTAAAATGTCGACCATTGGTGATCGAACTTATAAGCAAAAGGATGGCTAAGTACGTCACTGAAAACAACAAATACTTCCAGGGCACCGGACTGTTCTTATCCGAATTTCTAAATGATAACGCGCGCAAAGAAAGACAGTTAATGCGCGAAGAAATGTTAAAGGCACGGAAACAAGGATTGTATGCAGTAATTCGAAACAATCAATTATTAGTAGAAGGAAAAAGAATAGATATCACCAACACAGAACCAAAAAACGAAAAAGAAGAATTAACGGAACAGACTACCCACATCACAACCAATAACCAAACACACCGACGTTACAGCAACCTAGAAAAAGAGACTGTTTTTTTTCGAAAACAAAGACCAACAATATAAAATACTATTCCAAAACATCCAAAGCCTTTACAACAAACAACACCTATTAGAAGCATTCTTAGAACAATCACCACCATACAAAGCAATATGTATATCTGAGTCATGGCTATCACAAGATAAGTTGGAAATAATCCAGTTTAACGGCTACAAATTCGCGGCATCATACTGTCGAAGACAACGTACAGGCGGCGGCGTGTGCATACTCCTACAAGATCACATCAACTGTGTAGAGCGTACCGACATCTCCGACATGTCCGTCGAGTACGTCATTGAAGTGTGTGCGACTGAATTGTGTACTGAAAAACTACTGTTAATTATAATTTATTGGAATAGAAGAGAGGAAGATACCTTTTATAAACAATTAAAACAAATTCTAAATCATATAAATAAGAAATACAGCAAACTAAACATAATTATAGGCGGAGATTTTAACGTAAATATTTTCGATAACAACACAAAAACTAACGACTTTTTAGAACTTATGTTACAATACAGATTTATGCAACATATTAAAGAACCAACACGAATAACCCACACAACGGCATCATGCCTAGACCTAATTTTTACAAATTTTAATAATAACAGTCTACACACAATGGTCGAGGAGTTAGGCTTCTCTGACCATTGCGGTACAACAATACAAATAGCCCAGTCATTGCATAGTAAACAAATTAATTGGAGAGTTCAAAAAAGAATGTTCAATAACAAAAACATACAACAATTTAAATCTACTCTACACGAACTAAATTGGAATAAAATAATAGATGCAAACAAAAATATTAATGAAAACTACGAAGCATTCAACAATACATTAATAAATATACTAAATAAATGCATACCATTACGAAAAATTAATCTAAAATCTAACTACAAAAAGCACTGGTTAACCACGGGAATAAAAGCTTCATGTACAAATAAAAGATTATTAAAAATAATAACACTAAAAAATAATAATCCTATTTTAAAACAAAATTATAAAAACTACGAAAAATTACTAAAAAAAGTAGTTATTACTGCAAAAAAATTACAATACATAAATAAATTAAAAAAATCCGAGAACAAAATAAAAACAATGTGGAGTATTATAAACGAGCGAACAAATAAAAAACCAAAAAAAGATAAATCTAATATAAAACTACTTATTAATAACACAACAGTAATCGACCCTAAACAAATAGCAGATACATTTAATGATTTCTTCTCATCCATTGGAGAAGTGAACACCCAACCATCAGGCTACAAGCCCCAAGGTGCCCCTGTCCTTCACCCCACCGAAAACACTATGTTCCTGGGCATAGTTGAAGCCTATGAAATAAATATGCTAATCAAAAACCTAAAAAACAAAAAAAGCCATGGTATAGACGAGTTCCCACCTACCCTACTAAAACAATGTGCAGATGAGTTAACCCTACCATTCTACCTACTGATCAACCAATCCTTTGAAGAAGGTGTTTTCCCGGATAGTTTAAAAAAGGCCCTGATAAAACCAATCCATAAGAAAAACAGTAAAACCGATCCCAGTAATTATCGCCCAATTGCTCTTCTGCCTACTGCTTCCAAACTATTTGAAAAGGCAATGTGTAACCGCGTATATGCCTTCTGTGAAAAATATGAAATATTTAACGACTGTCAACATGGTTTCCGGAAAAACCATTCAACAATATTAGCAGTTTACAAATTTATGCAGGAGGCCCTTAACATAATTAATAACAAAAAGTATGCCGTTGGCATACTACTAGACATGACGAAAGCCTATGATAAAGTACAATACAACATATTACTAAATAAACTACATGGCATCGGAATTCGTGGAAGGGCTCATGAATGGTTCACATCTTACCTAAATAACAGAGAACACCAAGTAGAAATAGAATTTTTCAATAACACCACGAAAGAAATAGAAATAATTAGATCGAATAGGAAAATAATAAATGCATCCATCCCCCAAGGCAGTGTGATCGGCTGCCTTCTGTTTTTAATTTACATTAATGATCTCCCCAAAATCATAAACGAACATTGCGTCTTGTTTGCCGATGACATATCACTCCTAACTTCATGCGATAATAACACAAATCTCAATAATAAACTCACTGCTGCACTAGACAACACAGTTGCTTGGCTAAACATCCACAACCTTGAAATAAACTTCTCAAAAACCAAAATAATGTCATTCCACCCTCATCAAAAAACTCCATTAAATATTAACTTAACCTACAAAAACCAAGTAATAGAAGTAGCATCTGAATTCACACTACTAGGCTTATCCATTGATACGAATATCAACTGGAAGTCTCATATTAAAAAACTGAGATCTAAAATATCAAAATTTGCCTATGCGCTCCGGGAAGTCAAAAAATCCACCAATCTCCAAACTGCCCTAACTACTTACTACGCATACGCCTACGCATGGCTTAGTTACGGCGTAATATTGTGGGGCAACAGTACAGATGTATCAACTCTTTTCACCATGCAAAAAAACCTCATTAGAATAATAGCCAACATAGAGAATACCGAAAGTTGCAAACCCCACTTCCAAAAACTTAACATCCTAACGTTACCTTGTATTTATATTTTAGAAATATGTAAATTTGCTAGAAAATATCAAAATTTCTTTACAAAGCGCGAAGATAAACCGATACAGTATTCGCTACGTCATAAAAATAGGCTAAACTTACCAAACTCGCGACTTCAAATCCATTCTTCAAGCACATTCGTAATGTCTATAAAAGTTTACAATAAATTACCCGAAAAATTAAAAAACGTAAATAAACTTCACATATTTGTAAAAAACCTAAAACAGCTATTGTTAAGCAAATGCTACTACAATATAAATGAATATTTAAGTGATAAATTCTAATCGTATAATAATAACAATAATTATGTTCTTACTAAATTCCTAGTACTCCTAATAAATAATAATCCTAATAAATAATAGTACAAAAATATACATAAACTGTAGAAAGTAATAAGCAATAATAGATACGGGAAACACTAAAAGAAATGTGCAATATAAATAACTAAATAGATAATAATGTAGGTATTGGTTAGCACATTATTAAATTCTCTAATAGTTTCTAATAGTCTAATAATTATAAGATAGTATTAAATAAAGTAAGTGTACATAAATTAGTATCTAAATAACTAAGCCAAATAAACTTGCAATCTTAATATCTAAATAGATAAACAAATAAGTACTCTAAAAAGATAAACAGGGTAAATATAGTAATAAATAGTATAATATAAATAAATTATTAAACTCCGAATATAATTTGAAATACATAATTACAATTTAAATAAATAGGACAAAAAAATAAAATTAAATAAAGGCAACTAAATTCAAAAAACCAAGTTATCTACCAACATACAAAACAAAAAAAAAAAAAAACATAACTATACTTCATACTAAACTTCTATTTGTTTTAAATTTTATCTAATTTAATAATGATCCTCCTCTCTCCTACTTTGCTGTGCCCAACAGGGTCCACAATTGTAACATAATTTTCTATTACTACCACCTAAGTAACATTGTGGAATACGCAAATAAATATTGAGTATTGAGTATTGAGTATTGAACATGTACCAACATTGTATGAGTAATTAATATCGGAGTTAAATTTAAGATTTACTTGATTGAATAAAAAAAATGTGAGGTAATTATTTCTCGATTTGTTTTAATAAAGTTGTTTGAAATAACATAAAATTCTCATTTATCTGTATAACCCTAATTAATATGTCTGCAAAATCTCTTTTTTCTGCCATCGTCATCATTCATCTGGCTGATTAATTCATCAGTACACTCTATATCATAAACTATAAGGAGCAAATCAATGCGCTTGATATATGTTATTACATTTAATAACCTAGACAAACTAATATTTTAATTTAGATCTAATAGTAAACTTAAATTTTAGCCAGACGAATTAGTCATTTACCCTTGTTTTCAAAGAATCACCCATTTAGTCTTTTTTTGACTGCAACATCAAAAACACATAATTATCATTATCGATTAGTTGCTAAAAATGTTAAATTGAATATTATACCACCATCTTCAAAACAATTCATCAATCCATTAGGTACAAAAGTAATAATAAAACAATTTTCCATCATTCCACCCCTCGAAATAAGAAGGGTAAATATATTTTTTAGGGAACGCCAGTACTCCCCGATAAGGGTCCGAATCCATTCAAGAAAGACCTTTGAAGCCAGTAAATGTTCCGAAAATGATTTAGAAATTTTAAGTGACGGAGGGGTTGAGGTAGATCAAGTTATACTGGTAAAAGTAAGGGTGTTCCACAGGGTGGTTAAGGCAAAAGAAGAAGGAATAAATGAGGACAACCCCTATTTTAAATTGCTAAGACACGAGGGCGAGTAGTCGAGTGTTGTTCTTTCATTTTGTTTTGAGAATTTTAAAGTACGTCTCAGTTTGATGAATATTTTATTAATTTACATAATGCTTCTGAGAATAAAATTGGTATACTCCTGAGAGTAAAATATAACATATTTTTATAGATTGGCATAGGGCTGGAAATATACATTGTGAAGTACTAATGCCTGATTCCTATGATTGACCGAGCGTTATTACTTTTTTTTTTTTTAATTTAAAAAAATTACAAATATTAGTTAAAATTAAGATGCTTGTATCTTTATCAATAATTAAGCAAATAACCCATAGCTTTGCATAGAAGGCCCTCCTACACGTTAGTAGCTTTCACACTTAAAATTAGGTTACAAATCTATTTATATGCCAAATTCGGCAATGAAAAATGCTACTATTGGTAAGTAAAACGATTCGTTTTTGGCCATAAGAACAGGGCATTCATCTAGAAATCGTTACATGTCAGGTGTAAAAATACCCTTAACGAAGCCGAGAGCCACGTATTCTTCCCATCATTACGAAGATTTTTTGATAATGGGCCATACCTGAGAACGGACTGGTTACGGAGATATTGAAGGTCAAAGTCACCATATTTTTGAATGTTTTTCACGAAAACTAAGTTTAAATGTTATTATTAAACATTCTTCTATACAAACATTATCAACATTTTCGAAATGTAGGCACAGTCTGCTGCGCGCGCGCTTACATTGTGCGCTACAATTAAAAGCAGTTTTTTAATACCAAAAAATAAAAGTCGTTTTCCAGCAATTATTTTTGCTATATGATACTTAGTTTGATGTACAGTATTCGTAAACTTCGGCTTCATTAAGGCTATTTTTACAACAAGTATTATTAGTTAAACGGTAATTTATAAGACAATACTGCAAAACAAGCAAAATATTGAATTTAACTTTTCTATCAGTCCTCATCCTTTTCACAAAATATTTTATTTTCTAGAAAATTTTATACCCAAAAATCCATAATCAGCAATGCCCATCCCCTAAAAAATACCCTTATCTTCGTCCCCTTCATACAGCATTATGTATAAGAAGGGTGTAAAAATGCACTCAGACATTACATTAAAAGATATAATTAAGGGGGTGGGAGCACCCTTGGGGAAATTCGTTCCTTCTTTTGACATTTTAAAGACCCCTTTTCTTAAACCCCTGCAAACATAGATTTAAAATTTCTGGAAAGATCTTCATTGGTTATTATACAAATTCTGTGTTTTAAGAAAATAAGTTTTGAATTTATCTTTATTTTATTTATTGTGTCGAGAGTTTTTCAATAGACGTAATTTTAATACAAATAAACAGAAAAAAAACAACTTAAAAAAAACTGGATAACCCCTTATAATTCATCGCCAAAAGGAAAATAAAACACGTTTAATTTTACTATAAAGTTAATCTAAATTATATTATCCTTTCCATTATCTATATTCCTACGTATTTCTACCCCAATAATGTTTAAAACGAATAACCCTTATAATTACTACTTTGAAGAAGTTTTATTGCAATTTAAAAGTTAATAACCTTTTCTCTAATTACATACCTAGTTACTTACAATACATATAATACCATTTCTTTCTTTCTTTCTTCTTCTTTCTAATAAACAAAAAATATACAAGGTACTTACGGAATTCTTAACGTAGCTTGACTGATATTTTGAAGGTTTAAGAGCTGCTGTAATTCATTATTGCCACACGACACTGCCCAAAGAAAAATTTAAGAAAGAATCCTGGACTAATTTGAACCGTTGAGGTTGTTCCAAAATAAAAACAAAAAAATTTAGTCAGTGCTATAAAAATGTTTGATACCTTTGCATACAAAACGTCTATCAAAGTAGTAACTAATCTATAAAAAGGGGGCTCAAATATGATAGTATTAACATATTAAATTCTGAAGCCAAAACTAATTTCAAAACACGAATAAAAAATAAAAAATACGCTTGCCTTCATCTAATGAACGAAACAAAAAAAGTTAAATTAAAAAAGAATGGAAAAACGAAAACCGTTTGTCTTTCAAAATTGGCTGAATTTCCCGCGTCACCGCCGAAGAGGGACGTGTCACAAAAAAACCGTTCAAAAGGCGTAAAAATAAGGAAAAAGTGAAGAGAACCGGGTATTATCCTTGTTAATTCCCGGGCTAATTTAATTCATGCCTAATTCTATTTGCCGAGCAAAACGGGGAGGCGATAATTGTGGGACACTTTTTCGTGATGAAGGAAAAACCCCGTTTTTTGTTCACCAAACGACGTTTTTAACCTTTTACGGCGTGGGAAAATTGTATTTTGCACGTGTTGTACAAGCTTATTTAAAAATAATGGAGCCTTTATCCGTTTCTGGGGAACGGTGGACACATACTTATGTTTATAAAATTTTTCTTACATTACCAAATTGTATATGTGTTTTTACACTGTTTCTTCAAAGCCCTTCAGACCTTCTTTTTATCACTTGCACTGTTCATGTCAAAACAAGAGATAGATTATACCTACAGATTTATTTTAGAAGAAAAGTTTAATTTATTTTTATTAAATTAAACGTCTTTTTATAACTTTTCGACGAACCATTATGAACTCTTAATTTTATAAATTTTGCCAGTTTTTCTGTTGCTTATATTGGCATTTTACCTTTTATAATAATCATAAAAATGTACAAAGAAAAAAAAAATGATTCTAATTTAGAACGATCACTTTTTCAAAGGCTCACATAATTTAAGGATTTACTGAAACTTTTTACTAACTGGACTACCGTCTACCGAAACTAACCGTCACGCCTCACCATTGAAAATAAACTGACCGACTGTTAACTGGACATGACAAAAATTAATAATAACAAATTTAAAAATAACCCTTTAGTTACCTAACCGGTTTTGGAATAAAACGCAAAACTGACCGGTGTCCCCCAAGGGTCAATTCTAGGACCCATTGTCTATTTTTGTAAAGGTATAAATCTGGTTTCGCTGACCCTTCCTTAAAGTTTTTAGTTCCAAAAGTGTTAAGCAGCTGCTACTATACCGGTTTTAGCGACAAAAGTATTATATTTGCATATTAGGGAATTTGTGTTTAGGAATTCCGTTAGTCATATTTTGATATTTATTAGTTTGCCGTTTGGGAATTCTGAATTCAAGATATGGCGATACAATTAATCTAATTTAGAATTTAATGTTACGAAATAGAAGTTCCTACTCACTGGCGTGCATTGGTTTTCGGACTAGGTAGGCAGGCAATAAAGATGTCGCTTTTCAATTGTACGTTTAAGCCCATTTCAATACGATTCTGACCAAAAGAAACCATAGCCATACAAGCTTATTTTATTTATAGTAATAGTTAAAGATGGAGTAGTTAATTAAATCTTATGAGGTAGGCACTGTTTAATTGCCTATATGCAATGCACGCCACTGGTTCCTACATAGATATGTTAAACAAAAGAATAGCAAAACTTTTGAGTAGATATCTTTTTTAATTTTGATTATATACAGGAAAGTGACTTTTCTTGCTAATTTCATGACCAACGAAAACAACCTACAGCTGTACAACAGCTACAGGATCAATCTTAAATATATTTATTGTAGGCCGCGCGTGAAAGGATTATAAATCATTTTAAGGTTATCGCCTCAAGTAATCATACCCCACCATGCTGAAAATAGTTTACGGGCGACAAGGAAAAGCTTGCAAGAAGAATATAAATGCATTTTACGCAACCTAGTACCCTTAGTGTACCCTTTGAAAATACGCTTATTCAAAAGAGCCTTCACGACGGGCGATACTCATATAGTGCGTCGCATCCTTGGCAGTCCGCCTCGACATCTACCTTGCTGTCTGGCTTATCTTTTCACCACGTTATAACTAGCTATGAATGTACCCTTTGAAAATCCGCTTATCCAAAAGAGCCTTCACGTCGGACGATACTCAAATAATGCGTCGCATCCTTGACAGTCCGCCTCGAGACCTACCTTGTTGCCTGGCTTATCTTTTCATCACGGTTTGAGCAATTCTCGTATAGCTCCTGTCGATACGAGAGAAGAAGAAGAGAAGAAACATGGTTCCTATACGCATATCTTATCTTGGTGCGGTCTATGTATAGCAGTGGATTACGTAAGGCTGCTGCTAGTAGGTAACCTTTTGATTTTACTTACATCAATTAATAAACTCAGCCTATCACTGCCCGATGCTGGACCTCTCCCATGATGAGCCACATCACCCGATTCACTTTTATACCCATACAATGATGTAATTTTAACAAAGGTCAAAACTATAACAAATCTATAAACACTATCGTTACTTTATAGTATTTCTATTAATAAAAATCGACCGCACCGTCAGAACTGCGCAGTTGTGCCTACCGCTAGGTAGTCATTATTGGCGTGCATTATAAACAATTTATATGAAACGCTCTACATCGTCGTTACTTATGCCCTTGCGTATTTTCAAATGGTCGCAGTGGCGGATTTGGCAAAACTAGCCTGGTATTTTTTTTCTATTTATGGAGATATTAGTTTTCTTTCTAGTTTTACTTTTGATTTTATTTTATTTTTGTCTTTACATAGTGGATTGCTTACTATTTCAAGTTTTTTTTAAATCATGGATATCATGTGTCCTGTAATTTTATTTTTGGTGAAAAAGAAAGACGAATTAATAAAAGTTTAATTGCGACTTCATATAATGTACTCTATTACACAACCACCAATAAAACAAAAATAATATAAAATAAAAACAAAAGCAAACATTTTGGGAAAATGTGCGTCACATCCGTGCAATAGTATAGGTCTCTTGTATACCGACCTACATTTGTTTTATTTTACCTTTGATATTACCAACTACTACTAATCCAACACTTGCTAGCTTCAAATTAAAACGAAATCATGTCTACCAATAATCATCTAGGTACACATTTCTTTTTCTTATTTTCATCATCTACTTCAAAATACCGTTTTACGTTTTTCAGTATCGCCTACAATTTTTTTAATCCGTCCCTGCACAGTTTTGCTTCACGGCAAAGCGGCCATCACGCGAATGCTCTATAAAATTTCAATCAACCAAAAGATGGCGGTTTTTCATTGATTGTCCCGTTAGATAGCAATTTTATTTACCGGTACGATACTGAAATTTGTTCTTTATTTTTAGATCCTACTATAATGACTGAGGGAGTAGAAACTAAGCTACTCGAAGCTATAGGCAAAGCTACGAACAAAACACGAAAAGAGGAATTAATGATTCAGTTTCTAATGAACATATTACCGCAGAAAAAATAGTTAAAAAAATTGATGAAGGTCGTGTTTTTAGTGGTAACATGCAGAACATCTTGAGGTTAAGAGTCTGATTCTAAGATCGTAAAAAAATATATTAATTTTAATCATTGAGATAAATTGAATTGTGGGTAGGTATCAGACACGGTAGTTCTATCTAACCTTAGTAACCTTCAAAGGATTACAAGTATAATAATATATTTTTATGTATTTATACAAGGTTAGTCGGAAAGGGGGTACCTACTAAGCCGAAAGGGTGTTAAAGTGCCCATAATAAAGGATAACTTTTGTTCTACAACTTTCCCCAAAACTCGATAGTTTAAGAGAAATAGCTTTTTAAAGATTTCGTAAAAAATATGCTAAAATCTATCTGCCCATAGCTATAATCAGCTGTTTTTACAATTTAGGGTATATTTTGGGTCAGGGATTAGAAAATTAATTTTCTAAATTCATAACTACTAATTATTGCAAATAAATTATGTAGTCCATAATTGACAGCTGCATGCACAGATAACGAAAGTCTGCGTGAGCGACGATGCTGACGCCACGAAATGTTGCTATATTTAAATATTATATATCATACACTTTCACATGATTCTATTTAATGCGTATTTTATCTATTTTCATATATTGAGTTTATTTATATCTTTTTACTTGCTGCACCGGTGGACGTCATCATGTCAACGCCGGCTGTCGCTGAAAACCAGCGCTGTGGCTCTGTCTCGCACGTGAGACACTGCATTATGCTGAGCGATGGCCGTTTTGCGCGGATGTGACGCATATTTTTCCACAAGCTTCTATTCAGTTTTGTTACTTTTATTTTATTTTGTGCGTCATGTTGGCGCGAATAAATAACTTTTCTTCCTTCTTTCTAACTATAGCAGGTATGCTTTTTTTTTAAAAAACTAAAATAAAAATAATTTTGCATGCAAATAAAAATTATCGAATTTTGAAATTTTAATATTTGCTTTAAAATAGTCATCAGTGATACTTTAGGTGGCCCGCGGCTTAGTACCCCCTTTCCGACTAACCTTGTAGATTAATTTAATTATAAATTGTTTTTTTTTGTGTATTTCTCGAGACTTCTTATCTTCTTTTTGTGTGTCTTTTTGTATTCCTTCGTTTTTAGATCGATGTGTTTCATTATTAAATCAAGTACCATATCGCCATCGTCTCGTGAACTATAAAGTCGTTTTCTAAACCAGGCTGGTACGATATTATGATTTACATTATGCGGACCAACGCTGCCTTCATTTTGTTGCCATTTTATTTTAGTCTTCAACTGCTGGAAGTTACGATGTAGCAAAAATTTTATGTGTTGTGGTACTGATGTCACCTGGCTGTGGGTTTCTAATTTTTGAAATCTTTCTACATTTCAAATCCAAAAGTACCTAGTATGTATTTATTTTGGTCGAGTTTCATCTTAGGTGCACCTGATGGTAGATGGTTTCATCTTAGGTGATGACAGGATCTAAGATAGACCATACCACCCCAAGTAGTAAAGATATAGAGGGACTCCCTTATACCTCTCTGTCTCTTACATACACACGATGGAACACAGGAAACTGCTAGGCGGGCGACTTTATACCGAGGGTGGTAGCTAGCCAGTCGGACCACCAAGCGAAACTCATCATTATAGATTTCTAAGAGATGATTTAGGATATATGCGGACAAGATTCCGTTTTGTGGCTGGTATAGCACAGTCAACGCGTGTTTTAAAAAGGTCATCACATGCCTCAAAACCATGCTTACCAATCAAATGGTAGCATTAGGTAATACCAAACTAGTCATAAACGAATGTTTTACTGTGCTTAGCTATGAAGACTAATCCTCAGTTCCAGGAAAGATACCTACCCCCACCACAGGAGAGGTCCACCAGAAGAAGCTGGTGGACCGAGACCTGCAGGGGTCGCGGTGCATGCAACAGCGAATCCCGTGACCCCGGCCTTAGGTCAGAAGGAGGGACACCGTGGTGGTTTTAGCCAGTAAGAGTCTGGCACACCCCCCCGTCTTCCCCTGACGGGAGATAGTCCATGAGGATATTCCCACGCTAAAAAAAAAAAAAAAAAGAAAGATACCTACACGAATTGTAGTTTTAACCAGTTACAACCGGTAAGATATAGGAATCGGAAAAGTTGTTGCTATATTGCCTTATAAAATAGCCTTGTCAAATAACTTACCTTTAACCGATCTATAAAAAGAAGAAATATAAAAGCTATTTACAAATTGATACCTGATTCAATTTCACTTAGCATCCGCTTCAATAGATTCAACGACCATTTTATAATTTTTTGTACCAATAAAGTTAACCCTTCAATAACAAATCAATAGATAAGGCGTGACTAAAGATGTTTTTTAACCCTTCCGCGGCATATGGTCACTTCGACCGAGCTGTTTATTTTGGTGAAACGTGTCTGGAACAAAAAATAGTCATACGCGGTCTTTTCGACCGTTGTCCATATGTCCGGGCTTTTGTTGTTGACTTTTTATTGTTATTGTTGATAATCAATAGTTTCTATTGAGTGGCGGCTGGACAGCTGGTAGGGTTACCATGGATTTTGAATTTGTGAAGAGAAAGTCTGATAATATTGAGTAATTTGGCGTCACAAAACAAACGATTAGTAGTGTATTAATAATTCAATATTTCAATACTTACGTCTGCTTTGAAATAAAATTGATTTCTGATTATAAAAAAAACAATATTTACTTATTCTCATTTTAATTTTGTGTCTAAGATTCAAACGTGTGGTTGAATCTTAGACACAAAATTAATTAAAATGAGAACTGAATATTTACAATTTCGGAAAGCAATCTTGTAAATCGTAAATGAATGGGTCGAGGAACTTCAAGTATACTCCACCAAGAAGAACATAGTCTGCTTAGTTGTTGGCAATAAGATTGACAATCATATCTTTTTGGGTCCCAGTGCATAATATCAGCAAGCACATTGTGTCACCCGCGCGATAGCGCAATGAGTATTCCCAAGGAGGCTTGATTTCAGGCAGGCGGCCGGTCATAAAACAATAAGCCAAAACCTTTAACAACATGGATTTACGAAATACACGTTGTGCCGACCCCACCTAGTGTGGGGTAAGGACAGAAAGAAGAAGAATCTTGTAAATCGTAATGGCAATCCCGAACAACATAAAGTAGCTAATTTAAACACGGTTTCGCAACATATTTCACCTAAACCATATTGTCCGAAATACTCCCTAACAATATGCCAACACCACGGGCAGTTAGAACCGGTTTGAAACGGAACCCACGGCTTGAATCCGGTTTTGACCAGCGAGTGACCCCTTCTTACGAGTCCCATTGTACTTTCAGGTGAAAGGTCGGGCAGATGTTTCGTACTTGCATATTGTTGGGTCACGTTTTGAAAATAGCAAAGGATTCAATTTTTTTTGTCAAAATTGATGTCAGCCGATAGCAAAATGTACTGAGTCTACATCAGGACAATATTTTTTCAACTATATTTGATGTTTTACTACTGAAAAAAATTTAAATGAAACTTTCAAGAAACGGTTACTATTCTTTAAGATTTGTGACTTTAGGTTTTTATAGATAAACAAATTTGGTTTTTTTGGGTGCACGAATAGAGCCTCGTTGGTCTATTCGCGGGCGAATTCTAGTTTACAATAATTTTAATAAACTGTGTCTCACCTCTTTTCATTCGTTTTGCCTAGCTTTTTCCCAATACTGTTGGGGTCAGTTTCCAGTCTAACCAGATGCGGCTGAATACCAGTATTTTACACGGAGCCACTGCCATCAACCTCCGCAACCCAGTTACTGGGCAATGCCTATATCCTAAAGTTAGACAAGTCGTCAGACTTTCGAGCTTCCAATTACCTGTAACGACTGTCATAGGTATTCGTATGACACCCGGGACCGACGGTTAAACGTGTTCTTCGCGTGTCAATGTGTAACGAATGGTCACTTGTTGACAGGGTAATCTTTTTACAACAGTATTAGCTATTCTTATATAGCTTGTGCCAGACACAAGAGAAGATAGATGAACAAAATCAATAAGAATCCTAGCATATTACGATTTTAAGTCTAGAATTAGTTAGACAAAAAACTAAAATTAATTCGGCTCTAATGACAAAATTACGTGTAGCAACTAAAGATTTGCACTCTACTTACACATTGGCACGAGTTAATCTGACTTTACAGCGAAAAAGTAATATATTTTTAGCGCAGGACAATGAATCGCTATAAAATGATAATGATAAATGATTTTTATTTCTGTAAATAAATCTGTTACAGAAACTTTCACAAGTCAATGTAATGTTTTTTTTAAGACTAGATGACGCCGGCATTTCCTATCTGACTATCTCTGAGAAGAAAAGCCGAAATAAACTCAGAGATCAAGGTCTCTTTTAAAGTCCAGACATTGTGGTATAAAAACTATGCGAGTGTAACAATGTAGATCAAAAAAGAAACCATCGTGGAATATTCAAATCAAAGAATTATTCATCCGTTACAATGTCCTTTAAATTAAAAAACGTATTGCACATTATCAGTAGCAACTTTTTCGTTTCACTATGAGGGGTCAATTCCGGTTTTGACCACCGAACTGACCCCTTCTTACGGGTTCTATTGTCCTTTGAGGTGCAAAGGTCAGGCAGATGTTCCGTTCTTGCATATTGTCCGTTCACGTTTGTTAAATTGCAAAGGATTTGAGATTTTTTGAATGGGATTGGGATGTTAAGTTGAATAATAATTTTAATAGTGAATGAATTTTTTTTCGGACAATTTTACTAACTAAATTGTTGTCAAACTGCAAACGAGTCTCAACCGACAGTAAGTATTCGTTTTGACAAAAAATTACAAAATATTTTGTTTTGCTTATGTTGTCAGACAATAGACCTTGATCCTTGACTATGTTTCGGCTTTTCTTCTTAGAGCTAGTCCGATATAAAATGTCGGCGCTATCTAGAGTGCGCGCAAGATAACTCTGCGCGCGACGGAGGGCGTGCTAAATGTTGCCATGATCGCAAAAATACAAAGTCCTACTTTTTAAGGAAAAGTAATATATTCGTGAGCATTAAAATTGGTTAGCCCTCTTGCGGTTTATTATATTTTAATTGAGCTCAGTTATGTTCGTTTAAATTTACTACCTATCAATTAAATTAGTTAGTATTTTTACGTAATTTGCAAAGGAAAAGAACTAAGCTGATAAATGTGGCATGAGTGAATAAGAATGCATTATGATTATTATCGTCTGATGGGGTAATCTTTATTATTATATTTTCTTTTATTCCTAAAATCAGGTAGATCTAGTGACAAAGTTAATAAAACGGCAACACTATGGCGGACCATGATTAGTTCCGATTTTGGCCGCGCGCAGAGTTATCTTGCGCGCACTCTAGTCTTAAACAAAAAACATTACGTCATTGACTTAAAAGTGTATGTAAGAGATTTATTTACAAAAATAAAAATTGGTCCATAGTGTGTAATGACTAATGACGATTGTTGCTATCTATTAGTAGCGATCGTCTGAAATAAAATGACAGTATACAATTTTTTTTCATAGAATCGAATTAATTTCTTATACAAATGATTACTAGGGATCTAATTTAGTCACAATTGGTGAATCATTTTCGTTTCATATTTATTATCATAACTGCAGGTGGGCTGCACAGTCGGCATTTTTCATGCAGTTGCAGGACTGCATCTTAGTTGCCTTCAAACTGCATTTGGCAGTTGCATAGTTCACTTACACTTATGATTACGAAATATGATTCATTAAATATGACTTTATTAACCCCCTGCTGAAAATCTCACACCTGAACATGAGTTGCCTTGGCTTACCTGGAATCTTCAAACAGACTCCGGACCCAGGTTGGTCGAAGCAAGGAGAATCCGCTCAGGTGGAGATTCATAGACGATTCCGGCTTGGAGTGTAAATGTCGTGCTGTTCCGCAAACTATGAGACACCTGACATCATGCCTTGTGTGCCCGTGATACCTTCACGGTACAGAAACTAATGGACGCTACTGATAACGCTAAACTCGTAGCTAAGTTCTGGACCGACTCAATTTAGATTGCCATCGACACGCTAAGAAGAAGAAGAAGAACCCCCTGGTGATATGAGATGGTAATTAAAAGAAGTCACTAATTATCATACATAACATTAAACTTGTATTCCCCGAAGGGTTAGGCAGAGGTGTATAGTAAAACCCTCATTGCGCCGTTATTTTTAAGTCCCACGTAATAGGGGGAAAGCATATTGCCATCAACCGGGCACATATCCAAATAACACTTTGCCCGACCCGGGGATCGAATTCAGGACCTCACTATCAGCAGTCGCGCTTGCCACCACTAGACCGAGGCAGTTGTTACTACTAATTACTACTAATTATCAATTTATGCTAGTACTTTGAAGATCTGATCACACTCGTTGATTGATTAGAAGATTGACAACTATTGCTCTGTTAATATTTTGGAGAAGAACCACTGACTTCAAAAGAGGAAGAACAATAAAAAACACCTTCTGAAAATCACCCAAATATTTCTAACTGTGACACACATTAAAACTACTATAATCAGATAAGTAACAGCGTTAGATAAACACCAGCGCGGTATGTAACGGAAGCGCGCGGTATACCGGCGCGGTAAGAATTCGCGAAAACACCCGCGAATTATTGCCGCCTTCCTGTCGCGTGCTGTACACATACAGACAAAACATTTATAAGGAGCGTTTAACTTATTTTTGACTAGCTATGCCCGCGACTTCGTCTGTGTAGAAGTCGGACGGGTTTTAGTTTTTTTTCTTTTTCTAAAATAAATGTAGCCAAGTTACTCCTTATAACATCAGCTATCTGCTAAAAAGTCCCGTCAAAATCGCTTCAGTCGTTTCGTAGATTTGCCAGAACAGACAGACAAAAAATTTAAAAATTGTTTTTGTTATATTGGTACCGTATATACTTTCATATGCATTTAGTAAAATGCAATTTATTAAGGAGCTAAAGCAATAAGCAATTTATTGTTATTTTTTTGCAATCTATTAAGGAGCTCGTGGCTAATTACCAACCGCGCAGATCATACGATTAGCCAGGAAAAGCTGCGCTTGCCGCGGTCAGTCCGTGGATGAGTGCCCGTTCATTACACATCGAGACCCCTTCGTACCTCGGAGAGCACGTTAAACAGTCGGTCCCGGGTGTCATATTCACCTATGACAGTCGTTACAGGAAGTCAGAAGCCTGAAAGTCTGACAATCGGTCTAACCTTAGGATATCAGCATTGCCGAGTAACTGAGTTGCGGAGGTCTGATGGCAGTCGTTAGATGTAAAATACTAGTATTCAGCCGCATCTGGTTAGACTGGAAGCTGACGACAACATAGTTGGGAAAAGGCTAGGCAGAACTAAATTATTGAATATATTTGATTTTTTTTTGTATACGACCATAGAGCGCATCATAGAATACGTGGTACCATTTAATGTCATAAGGCCGCCAATACTCTTGTAAGTTGCTTCCGTAAAATGTATGTAAGTGACTTATGACAATTAATTCGACTTGACAAATCAGTCGATAAGCTCCTTACAATAGAGTTTACATTTGAAACTGTCTTCTTCTTCTTCTCACTGCCCTTATCTAACACTAGGTGGGGTCGGCACAACATGTATTTCATAAATCTATGTTGTTAGAGGTTTTAGCTTATTGTTTTTTGACTGGCCGCCTGCCTGACGTCAACCCTTCTTGGGAATACTCGTTGCGCCGTCGCGCGGGTGATCCAATGTGCTTGCTGATATTATGCACTGGGTCCCAAAAAATACATTTTAAAATGTATCGTAAGTTAATTACGTGAGGTAAACTTACAAGTGTAAAGTCGGCCTTACTTTATCCGCACTTTTTTACAACAAGCCTACAAAAATATTGTCGCCAAACCGCAAACGAACGACAACTCTCAGTCAGTCAAAATTGTCAAATAATTTGACAACAAAAAGAACACCAAAACATTTTGACAATTTTTATTAACGAAAACTCTATGAATTAACGGTTCGGCTCCTATTCTGTTGCGATTGATCGACGTTTCTGTTAGTAGAACAGAGCCGTTGGCTTTTTAAATCCGTACCAAAAGTTGTATACTTACCGACACAACTTAGAAGTTTGTTGAAGCACACAAAAACTTTAAACACCTATAATTTTACAACTAAACACGATCTCTTGAGTTCTTAGAATCATTTGAGTTGAGAAAAGTAAGCTGATATCTTACTGTAATCTAAACACGAGTTAGCAAAGTTATTTTTGACACTATGATCATTTTTCCGAAAGATGGAAGTAGACATTTTGTATATTATGTAACAGTTTCTACCATAGTTAGTGTATATCGGTCATAGATAATCTCTTAAAAAAACTTTTAAGTTAAACGGTTTTGTCTGGATTTGTGCCCGGTTAATGGCAATAGGCTCGCCCCCTATTAGATGGGACTTAAAAACATAACTGGCGGAACGAGGGTGTACTAAATACACCTCTGCCGAACCCTTCGGGGAATACAAGGCGTGATGTTATGTTATGTTAAACGGTTTTATCTTGCAGTACCCCTGCAGCATCAGGATTTGAGGATTGATGGTTGAAGTTATTATAATGTTGTATTGTCACGGGAATTGAATTGTTATGCGAAGTTTCAGAAGAATCGGTTAAGCAGAAGTAGTTGAAAAGTCTTTCGCAAAATTTGAATCAAACAAACAAATATACGAACTGAAGCTAATTAAAACCGTTCAAAAATTGGCATTTTTTTTAAACATGCGTACGCATATCCCTGTTGCCATCAGTTCGGCTTTCGCGTGCTTACACATGCTATGGAATGCTGAGCCTGTCAGCATGTAAGTATCCAAAAAAATTGATATAGATTCACTATCAATGTCTACTAGCCTATCTAAAGGAGAATGCACAATTTTCTTACTAACGTTAGGCCACTCTTGCGCACCCGTCGCCCGACCAGTAACAGGCCCGGGAGGATGGCGCGCCGTGTTCCGCGCGCGCCTCTCAGAAGGAAGTGGGGCAGGGGAGAAATTGCCCCACCACTGGAGAGGTCCATCAGAAGAAGCTGGTGGACCGAGGCCTGCCGGGGTTGCGGTGCATGCAATAGCGAATCCCGTGACCCCGGCCTTAGGTCAGAAGGAGGGACACCGTTGGTTTTTAACCGCTAAGAGTCCGGCAGACCCCCAGAACATCCATGAGGACTTTCCAAAGATAAAAAAAAAGAATGCCACTCTTGCGTCTTAACTGAATCATAACATAACATCACGCCTGTATTCCCCAAGGGTTGTGCAGATGTGTAACCCTCAGTTCACCGTTATGTTTAAATCCCATGTATTGCGAGCCTTTTGCCATCAACTGGGCACACCATCAGGTGAGACTTGGGTCAAACGCGACATAGTCAAGAATAAAAAAAAAAAGAGTATCGGGGGGCACGGCAGTGCCCCCGCCAAGTCGAGCGCGAAGCAAACACTGCCGTACCATCCTTTACTGGAACCATTTCGCCGCATTTTCAGGCCCCTATTTGAGAACCTCTGGATAAGACCAGAACGCAGAAGTTTTCGTCATCCAGTAAACTATAATCACATACTTAAAATCCAAAATTTCAAGTCTGTAGGTCATTTAGTTCCGAAGTTAAACGAAGTCATGGAGCACCTGGTTTTGTACCCTTGTGTACCCTTGAACGGCCAAGTCACACAACATTAACTATAATAATAAAGAAATCGCAGTAAGGAACCTTAGACTTGGCACGACTTTGTCTAGATTTCATTACTTTTTAGAGATAAACAAGCAGCACCATCGAGACTTGGCTAGTTTTTTACAGAATGTTTTTGGTGGGATACAATTTTCTAATTCTTAGTTATATACAGTGTGTACCTGGATAATGTGCACAAATGAAAATGGGTGAAACTAGACCACAATTTATCGACAAAAAAATGGAAAAAAAATATATCGAAATTTTCGTTTTTTATTAATAAAAATGAATAACTTTTATTCATTGCATGTTTTTCGTTTAAATGAACATAATAATGATGGCAAAGAGTTAATGTTGCATAGCAAATAAAAAACAACCCTTAACAACCAGTCATCAAGTTAAAAAGACGCGGTTCTTTGAAGAAATTAAAAAAAAAATGATTTTTTTACAACGATTTTTACAAAAATTAACAACTTATGTTTTTTTTTCTATTTTTTTTTGTCGATATATTATGGCCTAATTTCACCCATTTTCATTTGTACACATTATCCAGGGACACACTGTATACCACGGAATGCTGAGACTGTCTGCGTGGTTCAATGTCGACCTACAAAATTTTGGGTCCTTAAAATCTTCGTGATAGCAAGACAATCAACCCAGAAGCTAGATAAACCCAGCCAAAAAGCCAAACCAACAAACATCCACGCCCGCCTGCAGCAGTACCGTCTAATGTAAGATTTACACCGGTTATCCGGCTTCAGAGAATAGTTAGCGACGCGACGGATTTCCGCGCGTCACACTAAAAATTTGCCTCACAAATACCCCCGGTCGCCACCCGGTATGCGGGCGTGCTGCCGTACATAAATCTATGTGGGAATTTGAAATTTTGGCGGAGGTTTTTGATTGTTTTATTTACAAGTTTTTAGCTCTTTCTTCTGTAACAGATTTTTAGTGTTGTTAGTCAAGATCTGGGGGTGCTACATAAATCTACACAAGTGCCGATATTTAAGTGCGTTCGGCGCAAGCTTGGCAGTCACTCTCGCTATCAACCTTGCTCACTGGTTTATCTTTTCACCACAGAATTATGAGTTATTATCGTGTAGCTAACAGCAGTGATAGCCTAGTGGTGTGACCGTCGGACTGCCAAGTCATAGGTCTCGAATTCGAACCTAAGGCATGCACCTCTGACTCTTTTCAGATTCATGTGCGTATTGTATAATTGGACGTAGTTATGCGAAAAGGATCCAACCCACACAGTTATGAGATATTCAATTCTTAAGTTTAGACTGTATTTCTTCATTGGTTCTTTGATTTAAATTTCTTGATTTTATTGTTATTAAAGGACAAGTGTATAATATTTAACTTGTTAAAGTGTTATTATGTGTAGTTTGGCTTAAGAAGTTTAAGCGAGTATTTTGATATAAATAACTCTCTTTCGATAATTTTGTGGGTTGGATCCTTTTCGCTTAACTACGCCCAATTATTTATCACTTGCTTAAAAACGGTGAAGGAAAACATCGTGAGGAAACCGGCATGCCAGAGAGATATTTCTCGACGGCATGTAAATCCAAGTTAGAAGCCCATGGGCGGCATAAACTCTGATACCAGGTTAGTCACTAAACACACGAAAAGAAAAAGATCGTGTAGCTAGAAGAGAAGAATATTTCTAGTATTATAGTCAAGATCTGGCCTGTGAGGAAGTGGTTATTTAAATTTAAAATAAGGAATTTTAACAGCCAAGATCTTGACAACGAGCTTCTGCTGACCGACCTTTGGGATCCATAGGTAGTATTTGCTCACAACGAAGATTGTCTTATCTGCTAATACTCTATGAAAAATTCTCATAAAGTGTGGTGCATGCAAATTCCAGTTTGATCATACGTAGACGTTACAATTTATGATCCATTCAATCTTGCTAATATTAGGGAAAGAACTAGTTGTTTAAAAATGGGGAATTCCTCATGGATACTCCGCACCCAACAAAAGGTGGGGGATTATACCGCACTCTTACTGACTGAAACCACCAAGGTGTTTCTCCGGGGACCTATAGCTGGGATCGCGTGATTCGGTATTGCATTCACCACAACTCCAGCAGGTTTCGGTCCGCCACTTCCTCTGGCGGACCCTCCAATCTGTGGTGATTATTAAGATCTGCTAAGATCTGATGTAGCAGGAGATATCAACTTGATTAATCCTATAGTACCCATAATAATATAATACGGGGCTCGTGGCTAATTAGAAACCGCGCCGATCGTACGAATTGCGAGGTTAAGCTGCGCTTGCCGCGGTCAGTCCGTGGATAGGTGACCGTTCGCTACACATCAAGACTCCTCCATGCCTCGGAAAGCACGTTAAACAGTCGGTTCCGGGTGTCATACGAATACCTATGACAGTCGTTACTTGAAGTCGGTAGCCCGAAACTCTGACAACCGTTCTAACCTTAGGATATCGGCATTGCCCAGTAACTGGGTTGTGGAGGTTTGATGGCAGTCGCTCCGTGTAAAATACGGTATTCAGACGCATCTGGTTAGACTGTAAGCTGACCCCAACATAGTTGGGAAAAGGCTAGGCAGAACAGTTTACAGTGCGGCCGCCGAGATAATACATTTCCAACGCCATTAAAAGCGCTAAACTATTTTAGTTCAACGTTATAGTATGCAACACGATCTGTCAGGAACGCATTTTCTCGGCGGCTGCACTATAGTAAGTTTTCGTATAACCACAAAGATAGCCCATCCAAATTATTAAAAAAAACAACGCCATACTTACAAAACTTCCCATACCATCCCCAATAAACCTATCAAAACAAATTACAAACCCATAAAGTTTACCCAAACATGTTGTAAGGTTTACAAGGACATAGTTTCGTCACAACAGGTGGTGGGCAGTTGTGGACATAACACACGGACACGACGACATGTGTCGGGGAGGACGAGTCACGCCTTTTCCTAAGGGACATAGAGTAGAGTGTGGAACGGAAGGTATTTGAGAGTATTCTGCCTAAAGGGTTAGAAATCTGTGTCGGAAGGATACAGTTGACTTTTTTCGAATAAAGGGATTTTTATCGAGCCCGTTGATTATTATCGTAAGAGCAATTGTCGTTCGCTGTAACCAAAATTCAATTATTTATGACAGTCAATTCTGTTTCGTACCGTTGTGGGTTTTTTCTTATGTGTTCGGTTGGCAAACCAGCCGACGGCACAACTAATGGTAAATGGTTCCCACTGCCTAATAGGTACATTGCCGACCTTAGAGACAATGATGGAAAATTTTATGTGCCTGTAATTTCGCCCACACCACTTACCCTTCAAACTGGAACACAGCCATGCTGCTTGGCGGCAGAAATAGGTATGGTGGTAGTACTTCCCTGGACGAACTCTTATCTTGCGGACCGTTTCTACGTAACCGGGCAGTTATTGGTGAGACCTGAAGGGTCTCCAACCAATGGGAACGAGAGTAAAATACTTAACCTAAGCTAACTACTATTACTACTACTAACATCATGACTAGCTAGCAACAACAGCACTAAGGGTGAACTCTAATGGGACTTGGTCCTCGGCTTAGGGCGTTGCTTGCGAGAGGACTGGGAGGGAGACAGCTTGATGAGGACTGAATTAACGGTGTGACTGCGGAGTCAGAAAAGACGACCAGCTCCGCGGCTGCGGCGGGTGAGCACGGTGGATCATGGAGCTCTACGACTACTAGATAGATGGGCTATTTATAGCCCTGCAAGAGATGTACTTGGTCCTTTGTCCAAGGTAGGTCCTGGAAAACGAAGTGACCACTGGTACACCACCGCGATGTATGGAAAAATCTATTTGTTTAAGTATGAGTAATTTTCATGTATATTTCTGCCCATATAAGTGGTGCTTTAGTTAATAGTTATGATAAAAGATAACTTCACATTATGATAAGCCTTAACTGTCAATAAGCTTCCCCTCTGAAAAATAAATATTTTTAATCTATGTCCAAACTTAACAAGGTGTCGATCGTTTATTTATTGAAAGCGAAGTTATTGAATTTTAAAATGGCTACTTCCGTCTCCGATCGAATAACAAACTTAATTTGCATACAAAATACTAGAAACTGGTGCAATTTTAAACCTTATGGCTTAGTTATAAGAGCTACAAATAATTTAACCAACTGCATTCTTATTTTTATAGGATCAATAATTTGAAAACGTAGGTCAAGCATTCGAAATTAGCAACAGTAAAGATTCAATCTTAATGCATTATAATAAGAGCTATTATAACTCTATTGATTAGCAATTTAAATAAAAAAAATGGAACGTCAGTCTTCCAAACCACAAGGTGAAACTTCTCAAATAAAGATTATTCAATTTTGAACCCTAATTCCCACAAATAAGGATTGTATGTAATTTTTATGAGAGTTTTTAAAATTGGAATAGTGAAGTGACGACACATGTCATGTTAAAGAAAACGAAAGTAAAGGGTTGTACACACGTGGTCGTAACGAAATCATTTATTGACTGTTGAATACAACAGGACCTTAACAGGTGGTTAGTGAAAGTATTTAGACCTTCTTTTGACCGAATTTTTGATTTTTCTGTTAATTTAAATGTTTATGCATTCTTTATTGAATTTTGTATAGGGTGCTATAAAAATGTCGTAATGATTTATAAGGCATTCCTGGCCAAAAGTAACTTTTTTATATAAGTAAATATTTAGAATCTTTAACCCAGCAGATGTTAAATTAATGATCAGTTTATTATAAAAACCTTTGTACAAATACATGCAGTTTGTTAGATCACTTAAAATTTAACGTTTAGACAGGTATATAATTTTTGACATATAACAAACATTTTTGTTATATGTCAAATTATTACTTCCTTATCCCACTACAGATGTCGCCTTTTTTCGTGATACTGATCTAAATTACTAACTTCCAGACCTCAAGCAAAATTTCGAGAATTAAAATCAAAAAAAAAGAATTGGTATTCCAATATTGTGGACGGCAACAATGACAGTAAGACTTAAAAAAATTGCAATGCCAAAACCTCTTTAAAAAAATACCAAGCAAGCTATATGCGGAAAGGAAATAAAGACATAGCAAATGAATAATAAAGTAAAGCGGTATCACTTTCCCCTACCCTATAATAACTGACACCATCATTACATGCAATTTTACGCAACAATTCTTATAAAATGACATACCCACATAGGCGGATGTCTATACAGCGTGTAAAAGACATTCGCCAAAGAATGATTGGGTGTCCACGGAAGGTACTTAGAATAAACGCTGTTACGGGCCGCTGAGCACAAATCGCGATATAGCAATGATATGATATTATTATTAAAATGATAGCCGCTTCATAAATAGCGTTTTTTAGGCCACGCCCTGTATAAACGTGGGTTATTCTTCCATTGTTAAAATTGACAGCTTATTTTTACGTAACCGCTGTCACGCCTTTGATTCTCAGAGATTTTTTTTATAATAATATGCCTCTTTGGCAAAAACTTCCAAACTGGTTTTTTACCCAATAAAAAATGAAATTTTTACCCAGTATCTCACGCTAAGTAAATGCGCTTATAATAATTGTATCTCTGCTTAAGTTTCCATGAATAGAAGATTGAATGGATATGTATTGGTATATAGAACGTATCTGTGAAACGAATCTAGCGCACCTCTTTTCTTCTAGCTTGTAGGAACCTTGTATTTCCAAAACGACAAAGTTGAAAGGAGTTTCCACAGTAAGAACCGAAACAGAAACAATTTACGTATCTATTTGCACTTGAATGAAAAACCTAATCGATCGAAAAGCAACTATAAAACAATCTACATCTATATATACAGAGTGTTCCACCCGCCGTTATACAGGACGCTACAAAACAGGGCAACTCGCCGCTTAGCTATGTAAGTGCAATTTAAAATGTAAATTAACACAGCAAAGAAGTGGGGGGAAAGCGCACCAACACTTGGGGAATTTCCACCAACACTGTCTTGGCCACCCTGTATAATCACTTGAGTGAACAAGTTAAGTAAAACATTTTTGCGACGATATTTTCTACTTTGCCTACTTCGAATAAAGTTGATTTTGGAATATACTTATTGGGAGTTACGACGTTTCAGGTCAAGTAACTTTGCTGATGTAAAAACTGTTTATACAGACTGTTTACAATTTTATTTTCATATCCATAGGGTTGGTTTTCAAATGTCTTTGTTGGGTTGTATATAGGCTTTTCTTGGTATAATTTTTATACTTTCTTCCCGACAGAAGAGATTTGTTACGTGTAACTTGTAGCGGACTCTCGGTCCCTCTAGCTTGGAGGAATAAATTATAACGAGCACACCCTGATTGCTTTTTAATTTCGTTTTTTGTTGGAATAAAGCGGTAGTTCATTTTAATAATGGGTGTTATGAATCGTTGTATTAAAATAGAGCTTTGTGTTTCTTTCATATTTCTGAATGCGGATTTAACAAAAAAAGATACTCCCGGTATATTTTTTTTCCTTATATTTTTTGGTCTGTCCACACATAAGCTTATAAAAAATACAATATGATACTTCTCTATAAATATTACACTCGGATGGGTGTTGTGTAGTCTTAAGTAAAACTAGTGGTCTCAAATAATTGCATTCTTCCATAATATTTTTGTTTCAGACTATTTAATACATGTATGTATTTATATAGCAGTATGTATATATGTATTAGCAGTGATAGCCTACCGGTTGGAGGCTTGCCTTCCATGCAAGAGGGTCTGAGTTCGATCCCGGCCCGTAACTCTGACTTTTCGAATTCATGTGCGGATCAGAATTTGATTATCCCTTGCGTTAACGGTGATGGAAAAATATCGTGAGGAAACCTGCACACCTGAGAGGGTTCTATGAAGTTTTCGATAGTGTGTGTAGTCTGCCAACCCGCACCAGGCCAGACTTCTTATTCTGAGAAGAGGCCCGTACACAGCAATGGGCTAATTGTGATAAGTATGTAGAAATAGCAATGTGTAACATAATATTATAAATAAATGACTGAAAAATGTCTCTGTAAAACATGGTTCATATTTGTAAAAATATTTTTTACGCACGTCATAATAATTATATTTGATCAAATAAATAAGAATGCTAGTAAGTAGCATTGTTTTCCTTTACTGGTGCGACACTATCATTTTACTAACTATGAATAAGCAACATTGGCACTCTAATGTAGCTTGGTAATAAGAGTGGGTAGATACTCCTTGTTCAACAAACAAACATAATTACTTGAGTCCATTGATTAAAATAATTACTGGTTTTCCAAAATATTAAGGAGGTCGGACGGCATTAGCTCCATATAAAACTAAAAAACTGGTAGAGACACGATTCGGTAGGCCGTGTAGTATACAACATATTTTTTTAAATTAATAAACATGGCAAAAGATTAAAATCTGAATCGTAAAATAAATAATAATTTAACAATAAACTAAAAAACCTCCTATCATTACTTATCATTACTTCTCTAATGACAATACTATCATTAAAATAAAACCTTATATAGCAAGTCAATGTACTTTCCTTTTATCCCCTCACAAAAACTCAATCCTAAAACTCATCCCATTAAAAAAAACACGCAAAAAGCATCTCAAGGCGTCTCCGTCGCGAGGCAACAGAGAGGCCACTTCTTTTTTCATCCCCCATCCCCTAGCAGAGGGGTTGAGGTGGTGGGAGGGTCGCCGAGAAATGGAAAACTCGGGAAAATTGTAGCATTCTTGAGGCAACGCTCGGCTCACACCTTCTTGCGGGTGAGGTTGACAACATTTTGACGAAATAGGAAAAGATTTGTAGATTTTTGTTTTGGCATTTTATGAGATTGTGGTAAGAGAAACCTTATTACAGCTCAATTCAAATGAATAATTTTTAACTCTATTAAAATCACATGACTAGATGAATGAAGGCTAAGATTGATAATGATCATTACATAGTATTAAACTTAATATTGACAGTGTATTGCTCCAGAGATTACAGTATGAATTTTACAAAAGTATTTTTTTTAGAACTTCTTCACTGAAGACTGCTCTAATTCTACGGGAAAAATACTTTTGTTAATTATTACACATGCTAAACTACATTATATCCTAATATTTGTAATCACGGACACGAAAAATATATTGAATAATATACATATTAAGCTCAAAAAACATATTACATAATAAATCCAAGAAAATGTTTTTAACCAATGCAACGGCGCGCAACGTAAAAAGGAGCGCTGTGTCGGACGCCCCCCGGCCCCCTCCCGTGCCGCGCTCGCCCCCTCGGCCACGGACAGCGTCTCGGGGAGCGGACTTAGGGTGCTTGAATTTTTAAGATGACTTTTATGTAATGGGGGATTTGATTATATTAAACGTGAAATCAATAATGATATGTTATGGAGTATATCTCTTATAACTCCAAGACACTCCCTTTATTTTGATGCGTGTACTTGCATGATTTTCGTAAAGTTTACACGACTATGACATAAAGTTATATCTTAATGCCAACAATGATTATGGTGGCCGACATAATAATTATAGGTATACCTACTATGGAGGAACGAGGTATATTGTTCCTCCAACGAAAAGGGAGGACCTTCCTACCAGGCGGGTCTTATGTCTGGCGGGCCACTGCCCAACGATTGATGTTGGAAAGTTGTATATTATAATTAAACTATTTGCGTGTCAAATCTTAATATCGCGGTGCAGGATTTGTGACGTTTCATTTGACAGCTGTCATTGTTTTCGCTGTAGTCTGCTAGACAGTCGTCGTGCTGCGTAGTTCTCATGTGGCGTCATAGATGCCGCCACAATACGAATGGTCTATATTTCTTCCAGTAGGTGTAACAAGAGACGACAAATGTTATCCTATCTTTAACTCATTTTTTAATCTGATTACAGTACTTTTCTATTTAAGTACCTATTTTCCATATGACAGTCTTTACGGGTAGTCAGAAACCCGAAAGTCTGACAACCAGTCTAAGCAAAGGTTGTGGAAGCCTGATGGCAGTCGCTCCGTGTAAAAATATTGGTATTCAGCCGCATCTAGTGAAACTGGAAACAGACCCCAACATAGTTGTTACTTAACTATTTACCAGTATTTTTATTACACCAATATTCCAAAGAAGGAGAAGATCAATACCGATCGTCTTAATTTTGGGCCAGCGGCTGGGGACCTAACTACTGAGCTAACTATTTTCGTATTAGTAACACTGCTTTCCATCACCCGCCTTATTTAATCCATGTAATATCCTAGACGATGATAGACAGTATTGCATAGCCATCCAAGTGGCTACGAACTGCACCCAAAATTGCGACGCAACCCAAGTCCGTCCCTGTTCGCCGTCGCCGCGGGTTCCGTACCGGCGTTTTACATATTTCTTCAGTTCGCCCCCATTGTGAGCGGCCCGCGTATTGAATCAACTGTACGTATTGTATACTTAGGTATACCTACCGTATACTAACTTCTTTGTTTTCTGCCTTGTGGGGAGATAATGCGGAAAATTATGGGGTTGCAAAAAAATGGATTAGGTGCACGTTTCAGGTAATTTTCTGATATACATGTTTATTATTCCTATAACATAAGAAGGAGAAGAATCACTGATTAATATTATTTTTACTATACTTGGATCAACATAGCAGATGACGTAACAAAAAAATGAAATGTGCATAAATAATAATAATATGTCATCTCTTACTGGCGTATACACGGTGGCGACCCTGTATACGCCAGCAACAGAAAAATAAGTACTTATTCTATAGTCTATAGCCATTTTGACGGAAACAGGTACTGTATATTATTAAGAATTTAAAGAACAATAATTCCTATTTTTACCTGACCAAGGAATTTATTTCAGAACGCCGAGTCCGTAACCGCTAAATCGATGAGGCGGCGAGAACCCGTAACTTGATTAACTTCAGCAAAATACCCTGAAAAACAAACCCATTAACGATGTACTCAATAACAATTATTTTTACAGGTCTAAGATAAAAGGGGGGTGAATCTCACCCCTTGATGACGTCACCATCCGACAATGTGTCAGCAAATATCTAACCAACATAAACTGAACCCTCTCAATCCGTACTGTTGAAAAAATCTAATGTATTTAAGGATAAAGTTAAGGAGCTGAGAGGTCAGGTTATATTGGTGGGTTGGGAGGCAAATGTTTTGTTTGGATCTGGGTAAATGATGCAAAAAGCTTTAAGAAAATTATAACGGTGGATGTTATAAAGGATGAGTAGGATATTCTAAGATGGATGGTGAGGAACACCTATTATTTATAATTTTTGTACCCCGGGAATGTTACTGGTAGACGAAAATTTCAAATTTTCATAGACGGTTGAAAGTGATAGGAATTTTTATTTATTAGTGAAATCTAGGTTTATTAAGTTTGTATTATATGTAGAGATACATTGAACTGAACTGCTAATCATGAGGTCCCGGGTTCGATTCCCAGGTCGGGCAGTGTTATTGGGATTTTCCGTGTGAAATTTCTCAGTAGCAGCTCGGAGTTTGGATTTGCGCCTGGTTGATGACAGTAGGCTCGCCTCCTATTAAATGGGATTTAAACATAACGGTGAAATGAGGGTGTTACTATACACCTATGCTCTACCCTTCGGGGAATACAGGCGTGATGTTATGTTATAGAGATCTCAGATACGTTTTACGTGGAGATTAAAAAAATTGGTATGATATCAGTATCTGAACTGAATGTTTTCTTGTTGTATTTTCTTTATATATTCCTTAAGGCATAAGGAAGGTTCTTATGGAATATCGCGTGGAAAATAGTAAAAACAACACTTTTGTTTTCTCACTACAGGCCAATAACTTTTGACAGAACGAAGTCTGTCCGGGCAGCTGGTTAGTTAATAAAAAGGCGACGAGTCAAAGTCTCATCTTCAATCACCATATTATTACTAATCCAATTTTACCAACATTACTTATAATGTAATTATTTTCTAAATAAAACTTTTTTTTTTCGTTTTTTCTGAGCTAATTCTGAAAATAGTTGACAACGACTGCTGTAAGCAGCAGTTACTTAATTTAATAGAAACAAAGATAAAACGTATATTAAAACATCAGAAGAAACTTAAAAACTGCATCAAAATATCATTCAACCCCTCGCTCGTCGGGGTAGTTAAGACCGGCGACGTTGCCAGCGTGATATGTTGCCAAATTTATGTTTTTTGCCAACTACGGGCATTATCTCGTTTTAATGTTAGACTCTCGGTTATTTTCTCCTTTTTATTGTGTCTATTTGGCATCATATGACGGTCGCATTTTAGGGTTGAGTTCTTGGCTATTAGTTTTAAGATAGTGAGTTTAATTTTTATGTATTTCGTTTGGGATGGTCAAATGTTTTTTGTTAAAAATACCTACCTATTTTATTAAAGTTTTGTTGTGTCTTGATTGTGATTCTTAGAAAAGGCCTTTGTTTAGCAATCTAATAAATATTATACAAGACTATGTGTAAATTAAATTCATGAAACAGTTGTGATATTATTATAGAAATATAATATTAAAATTAAAAGATACAGATTTTTATTTTATTTATTTGTATCATCTTACACATTGAACTTTTCCCATAGATTATACTCTACCTCTCTCATATACTCTATCTGTAACATAACAAAATAAATAACGCTTAAAAAATACTTACCTAAGTATTATAATAGGATTTAAAATAAAAAAGTTAACAAAAAAATTATCAACCCCCAACTCTTATAAGATACCCTTTTAACCCTCAAATCACTTACGTCACACAAAAATCCCTAAAAATCCCCCAAACAATTCAGCAAACAATCATAAAAAATCTCATTGCGGTCGCACACAAACAGAAAAATCACACACAAGCAAAAATATAAAAGAGTGTACGAACACTCCGAATGCAGCTGTGTGCGTGATAGCCGGTGCTTCCATTGGGCACAGAGCTATTTCTTTATCGATCCATATTTCTTCTTCTTTAGACTGGCCTCCAAGGGGGAATCTCCCCAAAGGGGGTCGCCGCCCAGCCCCCCCGGAGGTGTTTTTCTACAGTTTTAATGAACGAAGGACTCGAAAATGGCGCGCAAGGAGTTTTGGGGGGTGAAAGGGGGAGAAAGGTTATTAATGCTTTTTAAGCTGAGTAATTTTCACCCTTAACGTTTTTAGGCTTGAGTGTGCTTAGTTTTTGTTTTTAAGGCTATTTTGTTGTTTGTGGTTGCTTTTTATGTGTTTACCTAATTATTAATTAAGTTTGTTTATAAAAGTACGGCTCTGGAGACTAGTTTGGGTATGTGGAAGTCCCATATGGCAAGTTTTATTGTTATTTCAAATCAACGCGCTTTTTGTTTACTAATAATATTAATTACATATTACTTAAATTAGTCGGGAGTATTTCTATAGCGTTAGCTTTAATATTTCTAAGTTATTCAGAATATTCCGCATGTAAAACTTTAAGCATTGTAAGTTAAGAATTTAGATAACAAAACTTAGGTTTAAAAATATCAACACAAGTTCTAAGCAAATAACCTGTGTCTGTATACTGTTATTGTAAGTATATTACAAATGACATTTGACATTCATCAGAATAGAAACGATCTATGTAGGTCAAAGATTACTATGTGAAAACTAAAACCATGACCATCAACACAGGAGACCATTGTATCCGTTCTGTCTAGCCTTTTCCCAACTATGTTGGGCTCAAATTCCATTCTAACCAGATGCGACTGAATACCAGTATTTTACACGGAACGACTGCCACCAGAGCTCTGCAACCCAGTTACTGGGCTATGCCGATATCCTAAGGTTAGATCGGTTGTTAGACTTTCAGGCCATTGTATCCCTTTATCCAAATTATGTTTCAGAATAAAGAACAACACAGGTTCACAACATCAAAACATGCACAAACTCCTAAATAAATATTTGAAAAAAAAAATAACACAAAAGAATCCAATTCATTGTCAATGAAACACGACACTTTATCTCATTCAGACACTCACCCCCAAAAAAAAAGAAAAAAAATACCATCACCCATAACAAATTTGAAAAAACATATTCTATAATTTGGCTCATTACCAAAACGTAGGAAAAACATATTCGTTCCCATATACTCCCCCATAAATAAGGACGACGGGTTCGAAAAGGGAAAAATTTTATTATCCGACCACCCCTCCCACCCCTAAGGAGAAATATGAAATAAAATGAAAATGTAATGGGGAAAAAATACGGAGCGCGCGGCAAGACAAAGGGATGGGTTGGGGTAAGTTAGGGGGGAGATGGCTTCGTGGACGAATTTTTTAAAATTCATAATACCATTTCTTTTATTTCATTATCATCCTATATTTTTTGGGTTAAGTTGTGATTATAATTATTTTTTGCTTAAGAACAATTTCTTTCTCGTTTTTATAAGTTACTCTTCTGGGGACAGACAAACTTCATTCGTCCTTAATAATTATCAAATTTTTAGCTGAAAGAAATTGAGATTACCATCATCATAAAAAATACCTACCAGTAATACAAAGTAGTAAGAGTAATAAGTATTTTGGCCGAAAAGATTTTGTTTACATTCATCTACGGAACTCTGCTCTATTATTACAATATCCTCTGAATAGACTGACTCGCAAGTTTTTCAAGCTCAAAGTCAAAGTCAAAGTATTTATTTCAATTAGGCACATAAAAGGCACTTTTGAACGTTAAAGTTACAAAGAAAATAGAATTGATTCTAGTTGCCCCTTCCAAATGGTAGTTTCGTGTGGAGAAGAATGGGCAAGAAACTGCACCGTTACTCTTTTAAAATGTCTTACAATGTTTTGTATAGGTACATTAATTATACAATTATATGTGAAGACGATGCACCTAGAATAAAATTACTATACAACAAAAGGTAAAAAAAAATGAAACAATGTCATATTAATTATGTGATAGATACATGGTGCTCACATATTTACAAACATTGCAAAAGTATACGTTTTCTCAAAAAAATTAAAAGTAATAGGTCAGTGTGTGTGTTCGCATGGAATACTTTGAAAATGATCTACAATCCTGCCTACTAGTGTTCAGGGTAATTGGTAGAATAGAATAGAATACTTTTTATTGCACACAAAAATGTTACAGTCGAAACTACGAAACAGTAATACACTCGGGAGCAATGAATCCGGGCCACCAACATAAACAAAACAATGTCAAAATGTTAAACAATGTTTTCCGAAATATTAAGGTTTATGTTGGTGAACCAGATTCATTGCTCCCGAGTGTAGTATTAGCCAAGAAAGAGATTTGGATTTTTTGAAGTCATCAGAAGTAAAAGAGTACGTCTAGTCTTTTGTCAAGATTTTTTGGGGTCTCAAGACTTCCTCTTCTTTTCTTATCGACGGTACTTCATTGTGTATGAATTATAATGCTTGAGCCCAGTAGGTGGCCACATTAATTGCAGCTTCGGTGGGCTCTTCAGATCGTCAAAGGTGCAGGTGGACGGACATTTGGGACACTCCAGCAAGTGGGACATAGTCTGGACAGGAGCACCGCACTCGCACTGGGTGTTGGATTGATCGATGATCCCCCACTTCGCCAAATTATGTTTGCAGCGGCCTACTTGGACACGCAATCGATTGAGTGCTTTCCATACAGGCTACTGCAGTTCCCATCCGGGAGGCAAATGTTCCTGAGGTTTCACATCTCGACCCACAGCTTTCTTCTTTCTTTACGCGGTGTGTCTTGGATGGTCTGTGTAGTCAAGACTAATCAGATGCAGTTTAATAATTAGCATTTTACAAGGAACGTCTGTCTTCTAACATCTACAACCAATTAAGCCCTCGTTCGGACGAGAGCTCAACGCGCGTTAAAAAAGCGTTCTAATACAACAAATAGCAAGCCGTATATGTGTTCACATGATAGCGCTTTTTTAACGCAGTTTATGTATTGCGCGCGTTGGGCGCTTTTTCAACGCGCGTTAAAAAAGCGTTCTAATACAACAAATAGCAAGCCGTATATGTGTTCACATGATAGCGCTTTTTTAACGCAGTTTATGTATTGCGCGCGTTGGGCGCTTATTCAACGCGCGTTGAAAAAGCGTTCGTGCGAACGAGGGCTTACTGGGAAAATAATAGTTACCGATATCTTAAGGAAACTAAGCGTAAACCGTAGACCTAGTACGAATGCTATCGAGTTCCTCACGTAACGTTAATGTAAGTGGATTTTGAATCGGAAATACTCGTTTCGCATATACTATTTAATTAAATTGACAACTTTTTTCATATCTATACAAGGTTAGTCGGAAAGGGGTACTAAGCCGCGGACCACTTAATGTATCACTGATGATTATTTAAAAGTAAGTGTTTAAATTAAAAAATTCGACAAAAAAAACCTTGAAAAATTATTTTTATTTTAGTTTTTTTCAAAAATTCTTCATCCCTACTTTAGTTATGAATTCAGAAAATGGAGTTTCTAATCCGGGACCCCAAATATGACGTAAAATGTAAACACGTCTGATCATAGCTGAGGATAGATAGAATTTAGCGTATTTTTTATGAAATCTTTGTACAGCTATTTCTCTTGAACTACTAACTTTTGGGGAAAGTTATAGAACAAAAGTTATTCATTATTATGGTTACTTAAACACCGTTTCCGCTTAGTACCCCCTCTCTTTCCGACTAACCTTGTATATGATACAAATTGTGCATGTCGCAAAATAATTAACCAAAATGTTATAGGACAGTTGTATTTTTGATTCAAAATTCGCTTACATTAGCGATAAGTTTACGATACTATACGTCAAACGATCGTGCTAAGCCTACCTACCTCATTTAAGGCTCACACCACAGAGAAGTAAATCTTCAAACAACTAAATAAAAATTATTCCACCAGTGTCCGTCTCCATACTATCATGCACCGTAGGGCGGGGGTAGACACCGCAAGCCCGCGGCAATGAAGACTCGTTCCTATAAATCTGCCTTATCATAAAAATATACGCGCCTATCTGCCTACGGCTTTACGATTGTGGCTTATATACGCACTTTTATTCGGCTGTAAGGAGTTACTTCTGAGGTAAGTACTTTAAAAACATAAGCTTTCCTTGATACCCTAAATCTGCTGGGCAAGCAGGTTGGTGACCGAAGACTCAGTCTTAGACACTTTTCTTGAGGTGATGCTACTGTCAGGCAACGTGGTGGGTCAGAGGTTTGGGACCAGCTTTTTGAGAACCAGATTCCGGGTTCATAACATAACATCACGCCTATATTACCCGAAGGGTTGGGCAGAGGTGTATAGTAACACCCTCATTTCGCCATCATGTTTAAGTACCATGTAATAAGAGGCGAGCCTATTGCCATCAACCGGGCACAAATCCAAATTACGGGCTACTACTAAGGAATTCCACACGGAAAAACCCAATAACGCTTTTACTGGCCTAGAAATCGAACCCAGGACCTCACGATCAGCAGTCGCGCTTGTCACCACTAAACCAACGAGGTAGTCAAAACATAGCTTGACCCAATTAGACTTTTTCAATGTCAGTAAGTACCTACTTTCTTTAGAGCTTCTTCTTCTTTTGGTTTCTGTTGGGCTCAATGCTAACTAACAACCGCGCAGATCATACGATTAGCGAGGATAAGCTGCGCTTGCCGAGGTCAGTCTGTGGATAAGTGACCATTTATCACTGACACGTCGAGACCTTTCCGTGCCTCGGAGAGTACGTTAAACTGTTGGTGCCCGGTGTCAAATGAATACCTTGAAAGTCTGACAACCGGTCTAACCCTAGGATATCGGCATTTCCCAGTAACTGGATTGCGGAGGTCTGATGTAAAATATTGATATTCAGTCGCATTTGGTTAGACTGGAAGCTGACACCAACATAGTTGGGAAAAGGCTAGAAGGAACATCAGGTTATTTACCGTCAATGTGATGCATATTTCTGATGTGTCATTTTATACGTCGTTACAAAATTATAGATAGGATAGTTTTGAACTGTCAAAAAACGAATCACTCTCTTGGCCTTACAGCATATTCTTATAATTATGGACTATTTTCATTATATCAATTACTAGCTGTGTCCTCACGGCTCCGCCCGCGTAAGAAGTTTATTCCAGTAATAAATATAGCCTATGTTACTCAGTGATAATGTGGGGGGAGGGGTTCGTGGCTAAATAACAACCGCGCCGATCGTAAGATTTGCGAGGTTAAGCTGCGCTTGCCGCGGTCAGTCCGTGGATGGGTGACCATTTGTTACACATCGAGACCCCTCCGTGCCTCGGAGAGCACGTTAAGCCGTCGGTCCCGGGTGTCATACGAATACCTATGACAGTCAGTTACGGGTAGTCAGAAGCCCGAAAGTCTGACAAACGGTTTAACCTTAGGATATCGGCATTGCCCAGTTACTGGGTTGCGGAGGTCTGATGGCAGTCGCTCCGTGTAAAATACTGGTATTCAGCTGCATCTGGTTAGACTGGAAGCTGACCCTAAGATAATTGGGAAAAGGCTAAGAGGAAGACTCAGTGATAATGTAGCTCTCTAACGGTGAAAGAATTTTTGAAATCGGTCCAGTAGTTTTTATGTTTATTCGTTACATACATACAAAAATACAAATCTTTCCTCTTTATAATATTAGTATCGAATAGTTTTGAACTGTCAAATAACGAATCACTCTCTTGGCCTTACAGCATATTATTACATCGTCGGTCGGTAGTGAAAACCACGTAGGTACGTGTAAAATACAAATGTTTAAAAGAGATAGAATTAACTGTCTCCTGCAAAAAAAATGGCCGATCAAATGTTAATACAAGTTTGTCATCGTACGTCATAGATAGCTTAGAAGTATTTGAATTGAAAGTTTGTTGAACTAGTACGTGTATGATGACTTTATCAATCTAAAGAACAAATAAAACTCTTTTGAAGAATTTTTTACTTACGAGGTTTTCATTGCTGAGCGTCGACTATTTTCATTATATCAATTACTAGCGCGGAGAAACAAAAGCTTTAATGTCCGGTTCCAATAAACAAAAACGAATCGTTTTGCTTACCAATTGTTAGCATTTTTATTGCCAAACTGGGTATATAAATAGACTCGTAAGCTAATTTTACCTGTGATAGCTACTTCCATACGAGAAGGTCGACTATGCAAAGCTATGAGATCTTTGCTTTATTATTGGTAAAGATACAGACTAAATTTAACCAATAACGTTCCGTAAATTATAGGAATCGGTCATTAGTCACTAGCATTTCTAAACGATCTTTTCAATTCAACCTTTACTACCTCCACGCTAAGTAAACACACTTATAGTATACCTACCTACATACAATTGAAAGCTATAAAATATATTTGTAAACTAGCGGCCCGTCCCGGCTTCGCACGGGTGGAAATTTTTCCCGTTTTTGCAACATTTTTCATTTATACTCCGCTCCTATTGGTTGTAGCGTAATGTTATAAAGCCTATAACCTTCCTCAATAAATGGACTATCCAACACAAAAAGATTTTTTCAATTCCAACGAGTAGTTCCTGAGATACGTGCGTTCAAACAAACAAAGAAACTCTTCAGCTTTATATGGAATATTAGTATAGATTCATGTCGGTTATTTCGCTAAGAGCAAATCGACCCCAAGCATTTTTTGTCTTAAAACCTCCGGCATAATACCCCGTCCCATCCCAAAATACAAATTAATATATAAAAAAATCAATACAACCTTTTATGATACGTAATTAAGCCGCTCAAGTGAAAAATCCTTCCCGACATAATCTTCAAAAGAGGCCTTTTACATATTCGCAGGTAAAAGAAAATCGGGGCCCTTGCAAAAATTAGCCCCCCGAAAAGGATCGGCGAGGGGTGAAACGGGGGTATAAGAGCATTTTTCACCATACGGGGGAGTTTCATTGTTACGACTTTTTGTTTAAGGTTTCAGTAAGTGAATTTTGGAGATAGACCGTGGGTTTTTAAAAGGCTGGGCCGGAGTTTGAGTTTGGCGTGTCTGGTAGATGGGTAATGAAGTTTTTGGGGGACTATTATTAAGTTACTCTTGTAATAATGAAATGGCAAGGAGATAGAGAGGTACCATTTTTAATACTGTTTTATGTTTAGTTATTATTGTCTAAAATATTACGTGACAACTACTATTTGACAACCACGCGGATCATATGATTAGCGAGATTAAGCTACGTTGCCGCGGTCAGTCCGTGGATGGGTGACCGTTCGTTATACATCGAGATCGCTCCGTATCTCAGAGAGCACTTTAAACAACCAGTCCCGCGTGTCATATGAATACCTATGACAGTCGTTACTGGAAGTCAGAAGCCCGAAAGTCTGACAACCGGTCTAACCTTAGGATATCGGCATTGCCCAGTAACTGCGTTTCGTGTAAAAAACTGGTATTCAGCCGCATCTGGTTAGACTGAAAGCTGACCCCAACATAATTGGGTAAATCCTAGGTAGAACGAATGCAACTTTGTGACCATACCATAATAATAATTACATACATACATAAACTAAAGCCTTTTTCCCATGGGGGTAGGCAGAAACTATAGAACGCCACATGCTACGATCCTTACATTCTCCTTTCGCGTCAACTATATTCATACATCTTGTCATACACTCACACCGGTTGAGAGTACAACGCACCTGTCCTTTGTGAAGAACATCACCAATAACATCGATGTATATAATATTAATTGTGTCCAAATAATGGCAATAGGTTCGCTACCTATTACATGGAACTTAATACCGGAGGCAAAGGTGGAAGTACAGACTACTGTATTAGGAGAACACCCCTGCTTACCACTTCGGGGATTACTAGCGTGAATATATGTATGTAACTTGGTATCAAAACCGTAAACGAATCTTTAATAAGGTTTAAGCTACTTATATGATGACTGATGCATGGTCAACTCAAACCTGCACTTTCCTCAAAAGGTGATTCCAGACGTTGCCCTACATCGTTTCACTCACATAGTTTTTATACTACAATGTCTGTACTTTAAAAGAGATCTTGATCTCTGCGTTTGTTTCGGCTTTTCTTCTCAGAGCTAGCCAGACAGAAAGCGCGGCGCCGTCTAGTCTTAGAAAAAAACATTACATTGACTTGTAAAAATGTCTGTAAGGGCCAAGTCACATCTGGCGGAAGATACGTCGCGGATCTTCCACTGGCACACATAATTCCGTATAAACATCTCACACCGTACACATAATTTGACCGAAGATGCGTTACTAAAATTCTTCGAGTAAATTATGCAACGGAAGATCGGTGGCGTATCTTCCATCAGATGTGGCTTGGCCCTAACAAATTGATTTACAGATATAACAATAATTTATCATTTATCATGTATTCCATTCATTAATTATACGTAGGTATACAATTATTATTATTATTTGACTATCTCATTACAGAACTATTTTTGACAGTTTATGTAGGGCTCGATGTGTGTTGTGGCAAGCGCGACTGCTGATCGTGAGGTCTTGGGTTCGATCCCCAGGTCGGGAATTTTTTTATTGGGTTTTTCCGTATAGAATTCGTTTGGATTTGTGCCCGGTTGATGGCAATAGGCTCGCCCTCTATTACATGGAACTTAAACATAACAGCGAAATGAGGGTGTAGTGGTGGCAAGTGCGACTGCTGATCCTGAGGTCCTGGGTTCGATCTCCAGGTCGAACAAAGTGTTATTGGGTTTTCTCGCATGGCATTTCTCAGTAGCAGCCCGGAGTTTGGAGTTGTGCCTAGTTGATGGCAATAGGCTTAACGGCGATATGCATTATGTTATATTATGTCACTAAACCATAAAAAAACAACACCTAATCATCTATCTTTTTACAAGTAAAAGTAAATAATGTTAAAATCAACTTCTAATCTGAACCAGATGTGAACTTCAGTATTCTCCTTACAGAGCGATAGGTACCTATCTTGAAAAACATCCCATCTTTAAAAAAAGTCCTTTGATTTTTTTCACACAAACCCCGCCTTGCCGTTCACTGGCCGGAGGACCGAGGGTTGGGGACTGAGGTTATCCCTCCCAGCTTATAATTGGGATAGGATCCGAAGTTACACCCTCAGATTAAAATATTTATTTTTGCGATGGAAAGAAAAAGTGCGGTTCGGTACAGTCGAGGTGGGAAATCGGTTGCACTTTGTTTTGTGTTTAAAGATTTCTATTTTCTTTAATTCTCGATCGACCACATAAACTCCTTGCATAAGAAAGTTGCAGAAACTAGTAGTAATTAATAGTTAGTAATTAATAAGGCTGATTTAACATGCGAAAATTTCTTACACCATACACTCAATTAAATTTTAAGAACATCTGTCGCAACAACGTCTCTGTCATAGTGGTGTTTTTATATGAAACTAGTTTTGTACCGTAATGTTTAACATATGTCGAAGTTTAAGGAAACTAAATTAAGTAAACTAATCACCTATAACCACAAAAATATCGAAATTTAAACATAAATCTTCAGTGAAATCAATGCTAATGTTATCTGTTATATACTCTATACTAATATTATAAAGAGGAATGATTTGTATTTTTGTATGTTTGGATTTTTGTATGTAACGAATAAACTTAAAAACTAATGGACCAATTTCAAAAATTCTTTTGCCGTTAGAAAGCTGCATTATCACTGACTAACGTAGGCTACGGGCGGAGCCGTGAGAACACAGCTAGTAAATAATAAAACAATAAAATCACTTAATCAGGTATCAACGGCTCCAACTGTACACACGCGACGATACGCGCCATCCTTAAAAGGGTTTGTACCGAAATATAATTTCGGAGTTGACTGTACTTACTTTTCACACAAAAAATTGTAGAGACGAATTCTCTAATATAACTTTGATTTATTGATTAAAATATTTTCGCATTTTAGGCTTCTGACTAGATTCGTAATGATTCAAATTGATGGTTTATTTTAATTGTTATAATAAAATATAATTTTGTTTTTGCAGGGATAACAAACGTTGTGATGGTTCGACGACCTGAAGAACGTACCTGGGTTCAACTGGAGGTTGAAGGCGAAGAACTGGGTGTTGTGGTGCAACTTGGGAGAGGCCGATATCCAACAGTGGACTGAAGCTGACTTGAGACGGTCAACAAGATTTTCAGTCGGATCAATCTATATCTATACTTCTATACTAATATTATAAAGAGGAAAGATTTGTATTTTTATATTTTAGTATGTAACGAATAAACTTAAAAACTACTGGACCGATTTCAAATATTCTTTTACCGTTAGAAAGTTACATTATCACAGAGTAACATAGGCTATATTTATTACTGGATAAAACTTCTTACGCGGGCGGAGCCGTGAGGACCCAGCTGGAATCTATAAGAAACATTTAAGGTCTGTTTCTTGCCTGCCTTGTTGGTTTAGTGGTCGCAAGCGCGACTGCTGAGCATGGGGTCCTGAGTTCGATCCCCAGGTCAGGCAAAGTGTTATTGGACTTTTCCATTAGGAACTTCTCAGTAGCAGCCCCAAGTCTGGATTTGTGCCCGGTTAATGGCAATAAGCTCGCCCCCTATTTGTGCCCGGTTAATGGCAATAAGCTCGCCCCCTATTTGTGCCCGGTTAATGGCAATAAGCTCGCCCCCTATTTGTGCCCGGTTAATGGCAATAAGCTCGCCCCCTATTCTGCAGCACAGAAGTTAAAACTGTGTATTGAATTTGCAGCAATCCATTACGGACGCGTCATTGCTACACTGGATACACGTTTGCAGCTTACACACGACTAGCTCGCGAACAGTTCCCGAACGCGTCCACACTTGCTCGTAGCAAACACGTAGAATGTGCAGTTCGTGCACACTGCACGTGTGGAAGTGTGGACACAGCTTTGGCGGTTCTAAACAGGCAATAGTATAATAATATTATACCTAACTTTCTGTTGTATCAGCCTACACCTAATACGGCGTAATTGTTTTATTGGTATGAAAATTTGACTTAATAATCCATTAAAAAAACTTTTAAGTTAAACGGTTTTATCTTGCAGTACCCCTGCAGCATCAGGATGTGAGAATTGAAGATTATAATATTGTATTGTGATAGGAATTGAATTTGTGTGCGAAGTTTCAGGAGATTCGGTTAAGCAGAAGTAGTTGAAAAATCTGTCGCAAGATTTGGATCAAACAAACAAATATACCAAGTCTTCTTCTTTTCGTGTGGTTAGTGACTAATCTGGTGTCAGAGTTTATGCCGCCCATGGGCCTCTGACTTGGCTTTACATGCCGTCGAGAAATATCTCTCAGGCATGCCGGTTTCCTCACGATGTTTTCCTTCACCGTTTTTAAACAAGTGATAATTATACAATACGCACATGAATCCGAAAAGTCAGAGGTGCGTGCCTTGGGTTCGAATTCGAGACCTATGACTTGGCAGTCCGACGGTCACACCAGAAGGCTATCACTGCTATAATATACGAATTGAAGCTAAACGTTTAAAAAGTGAAAAAATAATAAGAATTTACATTTAATCTCCAAAAAAATAAAAAACAACTCCACCCCACCTCCTAATCCCGAGAACCCGTCTAATGGAAAAAAGGATAAAATTTTCAGGGTACCTTTTAATATTTTTTTCATTAAAGTTTTTAATATTAATGCGTATATCGGAGTTACGTGGGCCGGTAATTATTTTTCGGACTTCACGGTTTCCGGGCGGATCGGCGCGACTCAATGTATGTGTGGGTATAAAATGAGCGATTACCAGTATTTGAGTTAATAATAGGTTTAAAGGAGTGAGCGATATTTGGAGATGAAAATAATTATCTATACATATTATAAAGCTGAAGAGTTTGTTTGTTTGTTTGAACGCGCTAATCTCAGGAACTACTGATTAGAATTGAAAAAATATTTTTGTGTTGGATAGACCATTTATAGAGGAAAGTTATGTAAGACTACGACATCACGCTACGACCAATAGGAGCGGAACATAAATGAAAAATGTTGCAAAAACGGGAAAAATTACCACCCGTGCGAAGCCGGGACGGGCCGCTAGTGTTTAAATAAGTAGAAAATTAATTTTATATTCTATTCTGTTCGTCGGTCCCGGGTGTCATACGAATACCTATGACAGTCGTTACGGGTAGTCAGAAGCACAACCGGTCTAACCTTAGGATATCGGCATTGCCCTGTAACTGGGTTGCGGAGGTCTGATGGTAGTCGCTCCGTGTAAAATACTGGTATTCAGCCGCATCTGGTTAGACTGGAAGCTGACCCCAACATAGTTGGGAAAAGGCTAGGCAGAACGAGTAGAAATATTATTTTTCATTCTTTTTGTTTGATTTGAAGCGAATGAAGGGTCGCTTGCGACGTTCATCTTAAAAATAAAGACCAATTCTAGTCTTACATCTGTTAAAGGAGAAACTGACTTATCTATCACCGCACATCCTAAACCGCTGGGGTTAGAAACTTAAAAACCACGACATCAATCAAATCGACATAACATAAAATCACGCCTTGTATTCCCAGAAGGGTTAGGCAGCGGTGTTTTTAGTACACCCTCGGTTCGTCAGTTATGTTTGAGTCCCATGTAATAGGGGCGAGCCTATTGCCATCTACCGGGCACAAATCTAAACTCCGGACTGCTACTGAGGACTTCCACACGGAAAAACCCAATAACACTTTACCCGACCTGGGGATCGAACCCAGGGCCAGCCGTCGCACTTGCCACCACTAGACCAAAATCAAATCGATGATGAAATAAATTAACATTACTAGTGTATGTCACCATTATAATTTAATTTAAAATCCTGTCAAAATAGAAAAGAAAGAAAGAAAGAAAATTATTTATTCTGGACTCACACAGGCAGTTACAGAAACAAAAACAATATATAAAAAAAAGAATAAGAATTTAGACTACCTGCACGAGGCCAAAAAGGGCTCCTATCTCAGCATTATGTTGCGACATTTAGAAAAAAAAACAAAATGTCGCAACGCTGGTTTTCAGATAGGACCATAGTGATGCCACGGGCAATAACGACACAAATAAATAAATAAACATGTTACGTAAATATTAAATTTGAATATTACCAAACAAAAGCAATAAATAGATTAATATAAACTTATGTGTTACGTGTGTGTGTGTGGAATAGTCAATAAAATACACGTTTATTTTCATTTCTATAATGTTGGCAATACGTTAGTCAGTAAATTAGTTTGCTTCCTGCACAGTGCAGGCAAGAATAGACCATAGGGTACATAACCTTTTACTGTACAGTAGGGGAACGAAAATTTTCGTCAGTTTTCAAATTCATTCCAATCCCACATCGCGAGCACATGTTACTTTTTCAAACTGTTGAATGGAACAGACCAATGCATGGAAAATTATGTTTAATTATTTGGTAGCAAAGATCAAAATTGCCTTTTACCTCCATATGACGTAGTAGAGCTATGTAATGTCTTTGATTTGATTTAAGGAGTTTTGTTATAAAAATCGTTACATCAATCAATTCGATGATTAAATAGATTGTCATTACTTGTCTGTCACCATGTCACCATAATATCTTGTCAAAGAATACTAGTATTTTCTTTTCTATAATGTTGACAATACGTAGTCGGTAAAATAGTTCATTTCTTGCACTGTGCAAGCAAATATAGACCTTAAGGTACAGTCGCGGACTGAAAATGTTATACATCTTAAGATCTATTTTTGCTTGCACAGTGCAAGAAATGAACTATTTTACCGACTACGTATTGTCAACATTATAGAAAAGAAAATACTAGTATTCTTTGACAAGATATTATGGTGACATGGTGACAGACAGTAATGACAATCTATTTAATCATCGATTTGATTGATGTCATGGTTTTTACAACAAAACTCCTAAAACCAAATCAAAGACATTACATAGCTCTACTACGTCATATGGAGGTAAATAGCAAATTTTGATCTTTGCTACCAAATAATTAAACATAATTTTCCATGCATTGATCTGTTCCGCTCAAAAGTTTGAAACAGTAACATGTGCCCGCGATGTGGGAAAGGAATGAATTTGAAAACTGACGAATCTTTTCGTTCCACTACTGTACTGTACATAACCTTAGTACATACGCTTTTCCGTTCACCGCTGTTTCTATGGCCATGTTATTTTTGTATATAAAAATGTGCAGGTGTATTAAAATTAATTTGTTTTTCGCAACTGTCTGGCGCTGGGCGCGAGTTAATTCTGTCTCGATGATTTTCCGCCATTTTCGGAAGCTAACGGGCGCTTTTTAGATATACTTATGAAATATTTTGAAAGTGAGTTGATTTTTAAATTAGCTGGTGTATTTTGGGTTCTTTTAAGTATTTTTTTTGTGGTTGCTTTTCAAGCCGGAGATGGGTTGATGTTTATTAATAAAAGAAAGGTTAATTAAAGTAAACCTTTTCGTGTGGTTAGTAACTAAACCTGGTGTCAGAGCTTCAGATGCCATCTAGAAATATCTTTCAGGCATGCCGGTTTCCTCACGATGTTTTCCTTCGCCGTAATACGCACATGAATCCGAAAAGTCAGAGGTACGTGCCTTGGGTTGGAACTCGAGACATATGACTTGGCAGTCCGACGGTCACACCACTAGGCTATCACTGCTGTTAAATTATTTGTATTGTAAGTATTCCATATACCTACTTACGAGTCGTAGTGGCCCGGAGGTTTACGGAACCATTTCTTAAGTTCCAGGTTATAAGTTCAAAATCAGGGAAGTGGTTCTTTTTCCCAATTATCTTGGAGTCAACTTCCAGTCAAACCAGATGCGGCTGAATACCAGTATTTTACACGGAGCGACTGCCATCAGACATCCGCAACCCAATTACTGGGCAATGCCGATATCGTAAAGTTAGATCAGTTGTCAGACTTTCGGGCTTCTGACTACCAGTAACGACTGTCATAGGTATGACACTTTGGACCGACAATTTAACGTGCTCTCCGAGACGCGTAACGAATGGTCACCCATCCACGCACTGACCGCGACAGACGTTGCTTAACTTCGCAAATCGTATGATCCTCGCAGTCATTAATAAGCCATTAGCCCGGGCTGGATTTAAGCCTATGCTTCAAAACCAGGCAAGTACCAATATGATTTGCAACCCAGTGCAGATCTCAACAATCCAATTAGGTATGAGGCGATATCGATATCCTACAGATCAGGGGTGGCCAACCAGTCGATCATGGCAAGGCAAAGAAAAATATAAGTTGAATAAAGAGGTACTGATTATGTAGTTGGTAGATCGCACAGAGTGTACTCAGTAAACAGGAGATCTTGGGTCCAATCAAGTTGGCCACCCCTGCTATAGATCAATTGTCAATCTTTCAGGCTTCTGACTATCCGTAATGACTGTCATTGGTATTCGTATGCTATTCTCTTCTAATAAAAATATAATTAACTAGCTGTGTCCTCACGGCTCCGCCCACGTAAGAAGTTTTATTCCAGTAATGAATATAGCCCATGTTATTCAGTGATAATGTAACTTTCTAACGGCAAAATATTTATTGAAATCGGTTCAGTAGTTTTTAAGTTTATTCGTTACATACAAAAATACAAATCTTTCCTCTCTGTAATATCAGTATAGAAAGTAATTATATTTTTTTCTCATTCTTTATATAATAACCTGGCGATTGAACGCTTGCCTGCAATCTAGGAGGGTCTCGATTCCGTCCCGTACCTCTGACTTTTCGAATTCATGTGCGGATCAGAATTTGATTATCACTTGCGTTAACGGTGAAGGAAAAACGTTAGGAAACCTGCACATCTGAGAGGACTCCATAAAGTTCTCGATGGTGTGTGTAGTCTGCCAACCTGCACAAGACCAGCGTGGTGGTCTAAGGCCTACACACTTCTCATTCTGATAAGAGGCCCGTGCCCAGCAGCGGGATAGTAATGGGCTAATTATGTTATGTTATGGCTTTATAGTATGCATGAATAATTTAGATATAAAGTTAATGCTAAAAGATTATCACACGATTATATATCCCACTGCTGGCCACGAACTTCTTCTCAACACGAGAAGGGTTTAGTCCTTAGTCCACCACGCTGGCCTTGTCCGGGTTGGTGGACTACACACTAAATTATAAAACAGGAAATAAAAGCTATGCTTGATACAATACGGAATAGATTGGTAAGGTTTGGTTAGTGGGACACTAGCGCCATCTCTTATCGAGTAGCAAAAGCTCAAATCTAATAAGACTAGGACATTAGTATTTATTTTCCTGTTTAATATTTTAATATAGTTTATATCATCATTTTTCATGAGCAGAATAATATGAAAAAAAAGTATTACTACCATATTTTAAGGTAACGTTCTTATAAATTATATTTTAGTGCTATTTTTTACTTACGCCATCTAGCGACGAATACTAGAAGTTATGGTGTATTTAAAAATCTTACCAGAATTTTTTTGGAAGATTTTATGGAATCTTATAAAAAGGCATAATTATTTTCAATTAATTACTTTATTTAACATATAGCTGTGTTGCTGGGGAGATTGTTGTGCTGTTTCTCCTCAAGTTAAACACTAGGAAGAAAGAGGGATATGATTTTGGGGGCTGTCTTTAATACATTGACTTGTAAAAGTGTCTGTAACAGATTTATTTACAGAAATAAAAATCATTTATCATTAACATTGACATTCAAAAAGGACAAATTTTAGTCTGTTTTGAGTAAATGAGATTTTGAGTTTGGTATTTTCATCCCTTATGATGTTATGGTTAAAATCATCCATTAAAAGAAAGGAGTGGCATTGTGGGGAAATATACAGTCTCTACTGATAATTTTCACTTTTAACCCTGATAATGTGAAAAGACCTTCCACAAATGACGATACTTAAGTACGTCCAGCGCACCAGGTAGTCAGCTTCGCTACCATCCTTGTCGGTTGATCATTTCGCCACCACAATGAGCTATTCCTATAATAGCTTGCGAAAGAAGGACCCGTATCAAGCTTATAACCAATAAGATTTCGGATCATAAGAATTTTCCTAATAAGAAAAACTTAAACCTTAATAAGGCAAAAAGAATATTATTTTCCATTTACTTTTTTGGGAGATATCGCGAAAGCTTTCTTGTTATATTTTTATATAAAAATCTGTTTTTGTTCCTTTTAAGTAATAAAAAAAAAAAGAAAAAAAATTTTTTTTTTGCTATTAACGGTTAAAAGATGAAGCACTGAAACAACACTTCTACATTTTTCACAACTCACAAAGTTCAGGGCTATCCTATCATAATGATATCCATAAAATTATCAACCATCAAAACTCGAAACACATTCCCATACGATTCATATTTATCATTTATTGACACTCATCAGATTCCGATATCTACAAAAAACAACATTTATCCTCATAGAGTGGAACCATGAATCGAATCTAATCCTTCAATCGTGCGACAGTCCAGCCGACGATTTACACGCTGCCTACACATATGAATTGAATACCGTTTTCATTTCCCCCTCTTCTGCCAGTTTTTTTTACAGTTAGAGATCCGTAGAGATGTAATAAATATAATTTTTCTGTGAAAAATTGATAGGAAAGGCATATTTTATTTAGTAAGTATAAATAAATTATTTATTCACCAGAAACTTAGCCTATACAACATGTTACATAATTCCCCATGAAAAATGTAAATAATCAAGTAGTCTTTTATGTTGGTTTTGTCATTTACCTCTCAGAAGAAATTAGATAAGAATGTAAATAACTTTCTGGGTTGTCTACTCTTTAGTTTTATGTTTTCAGGGTTGCGTTTCAATGATGATTATTTTGTTTTATCCAAATTCTTTTTTTGGGTCATACTACGGTTTTCAAATATTGCCAATACACTCTTTACAAGGGACCTTTTAACCCCCTTTCGGCTTTAGGGGTATTTTTGTAACACGTTGTATATCAAAATAGCATAGCATAATTATTAGCTGGTAATTATGGCTATTCACAATCAGGTAAGACCCGTGCCCTAGAAATTAGGAAAACTGTATCTTATGGGACAGTATTCTTTTACCGGTTGACTCATTTCAGCTGGAACAAGACCGCTGCTGATCGTGAGGTCCGGAGTTCAATCCCCAGATCGGGCAAAGTGTTATTGGGTTTTTCCGTGTGGAATTCCTCAATAGCAGCCCGGAGTTAATAGGCTCGCCCCCTATCGCATGGGACTTAACATAACGGCAAAATGAGGGTGTTACCATACACCTCTGCCCAACTCTTTGGGAAATACAGGCATGATATTATGTTATGTTTACGTTACGTACGTACGTACGTTTTGGATAGCAGTGAGACAATATGTATGAAATATTCAATAATCTTGAAAGATGTGTAGGTAGAGACCACAGTCTTTGGGTGCTGATAAGGCCTATAGTCATTAAAATGAAGCCGCATTTGATCCTATACCTAAACATTTTCTTAAGAATGGAACTTAAGCCATGTCAACCTAATAAAATTACACTGTTTCATTAGTCGTACTGGTACAATACAAATAAATAAAACAAACACAATTCCATCAAATTTAATCAATTAAAAACACATTACTAATTTAATCACGCAGGTGATAAAAGCCAATAATACTACGGAACCCTTTTGTTTTTCTCGCAAACACCCGGTATTTTTTACCGACCTTTTGCAATTATGCCGCGCACGACTGAACGTCAGCGGGAGTGACGTATTTTTTAGACTTTTTTTTCTCTTTTTTTCCCTTTTTCCAATTTATCTTTTTTTCCACAGAAGGGCGGATTTTTCGCTTATTTACTCGCTTCATTGGCTTGTAAGTGAGATGGGGTTGGGGATGAGTTTTTTAAACTCTTTTGTATTTTTTTTAAACGAGGCCTTTTGACAAGGCTTATTGGATTTGGGTCAAAGCTTTTTTTTATTGGGATATTCTTATTGGTTTTTTTTGTTGACCTACGCTTTAGTCACTCTAGCGGAATTGATGTGAACTATGAACTTTAGTAGCGACATCTGTTGTCGAATAGTTATAATAATATCTTGGTAAGCTGTTGTTTTAGAGTTATATTATTTATAACGCATGCGTATTAGATATTATTGTGTCTTTATGTTATCTGTAACAATATTTAGGAGGTATTTTACTTTTTTAGTTAAGAATAAAAAACATAACAACAAAACTATGCTAACGCCATCTTGTGTCTAATAGTTATGTTTTATCTCTCGTCTTGATTTAGAATACAATTGTAATGAAAGAAAGAAAGGGCGTTTCTATCCCGTGTGGGGACGGGTTAAAATATAAAACTTCCTCACCATACGCTGGGAATTGACGCGTGTTGTTAGATTCAACAAAACCCAGCACGCTTGGTGGTAGGATCTATACGGTCCACCTGGCTAGCTACCACCCCTCACATTATAATCGCCAAGCAGTTTACTGTGTTCCGTCGTGTGTATGTGAGAGCTAGAGGGGTATAGGGGAATACCTCTTTGTCTTTGTTCCTTGGATTCGTGTGCTCCATCTTAGAGCCTGTCTGCGCTTACCATCAGGTGAGACTAGGGCCAAACGCGACCAAGTCAAGAATAAAAAGACATGCTTATTTAAATATTTATTTCGGTAAAATTAATTTCTTGTTAGAAATTATAATAATGATTATGTGTTTACTGTTAGCTGCCATGAAGGAGTATGGATTAACACGAATGTAAAAGGCTTTCAATACTCCTTCGATAGTAAGGGAAAAAATATGGGGTAACGCTTACTAAGGTAATACGCACAGAACAGAAAAAATATGTTTTAGTATTAAACTAGCGATCGGCCCCGGCTTCGCACGGGTGCTATGTAGATACTAATGTGGGGCATATAAACCTTCCTCTTGAATCACTCTATCTATTGCTGAAAACTGCATTAAAATCCGTAGCGTAGTTTAAAAGATCTAAGCGTACAGACAGCGGGAGCGACTTTGTTTTATACTATGTAAAGATTAACATGTAAACAACATAGTGTGTATACATTAAATCGCATATATGGTGAAATCATCAAATCATTAAAAGATAGGTAACGATGATCAGAAAAAAGAAAGAAAGAGAGAAAAACATTTATTCGTCACAGAGACAAAAAACATTAGGAACTGTATACAAAAAAAAGTCATCTGTGACAAAAAGGTGACCACTCAGCATAATGCTGTGCTATGGCGTGGACCACAAACACAGCGCTGATTATCAGTGATCACCTAAATAACGTGCGGATATTCAGCCAGTTACAAGAAAAAACATTAACACGAAGATAGCTTATGTAAGTAAAACAAATTATAATATAAATAAAATAAAACATATAACATAAAATATAAAAAAAGATAAAAAATAAAACACCATACACACATTAGTAGTACATTCATTTTAAACACCTACCGACAAAACCTTAAAGTTAACTAACCTAAAAAAACCTAATTAGAAATATTGGCTGCCTCGTTGGTCTAGTGGTGGCAAGCGCGACTGCTGATCGTGAGGTCCTTTATTCGATTCCCAGGTCGGGCAATGTGTTATTGGGTTTTTCCGCCGTAACAGCCCGGAGTTTAGATTAGTGCCCGATTGATGGCAATAAGCTCGTCCTCTATTACTTGGGACTTAATCATAACGGCGAAATGAGGGTGCTACTATACACCTCTGCCCAACCCTTCGGGGAATACAGGCGTGATGTTATGTTATGTGTAGAAATATTTTACTTATTAAACTAATTATCACCAAACAACACAAAAAACAACGAACTGACTTCTTAAAATCAATTCGCTCCTAAAATCTCTCCAAAACCCTCGATTATCCTGAAAAAGCACCCTCGACGGACAAAATTAAGTCTCAATTACATGTATCATGTAAAAAATATTCCCTAAACTGTGGTTATTTGTATCCCTAGTCTGTTAGGCCAGGAGGGGAGAGGACGAGTAGCAAAATGGATTTTTAAGTGGCACCTCTGTCTAACGGGTGATTTATTGTAAGAACAACGACTTTGTGTTTGGTTAGTACGGAGATTGTTATAATTTTTTTTTAATTAAAATCATTGCATTGAAAGTAGAATAAATGCCGTGGAAATGCGTTCCTTACGAAGTATGTGCGGTGTCACTTTGAATGATAGATTAAGAAATGATGAGATTAGACAAAGTTGCAGTTTAAAAGATGATGTAGTGACAAAAATTGAAAGGAGTATGCTTAGGTGTTTTGGTCATGTTGAGAGAATGAGTGAACGGCGAGTAACAAAAGAAATTTATAAGGCGGATGTCAATGGAAACAACGGTATAGGACGTCCTAGAAGGACATACCTACATCGATGTTATTGGTGATGTTCTTCACAAAGGTCAGGTGCGTAGTACTCTCAACCGGCGTGCGTGTATGACAAGATGTATGAATGTGGATGAAGTGAAAGGGGTATGTAAGGTTGGTAGCATATCGCGTTCTATAGTTTCTGCCTACCCCCATGTGAAAAAGGCGTGAGTAGAAATACTAGTATTTCTCCTATATCGTGGTTGCGTTTACAGACACAAATCTTCACATGCACAAACATCCAGACCCGGTACAACTATCTGTAGGCCAAACAAATATTTGTTCCGTGCGGGAATCGTATCCTCGACCCGTAGCGCAGAAGCCGAAAACTCAGCCACTGCACCAAACGTGTCGTTAAATATGAGAACAATAAATATGGTTTCACAAGTAGTGATAGCGTCGCGGTTGAAAACTTGCCTTATATGCAGGAGGGTCTGAGTGCTATCCCGGCCCGCACAGATTTTTCAATTTAAAATTTGATTATCACTTGCGTTAACGGTGAAGGAAACCTACACACGTAAGGAGGCTCCAAAAAGTTCTCAGTGGTGTGTGTAGTCTACCAACCTGCAGAGGCCAGTATGGTGGACTAAGGCCTAACCCTTCTCATTCTGAGAAAAGGCCCTTGCCCAGTAGTGCGACGCTTAAGTTTTTTTGGAGCTCTCTCATTTTCCAAGGTTACTTCACGATGTTTTCATTCACCGTTAAGGCAAGTGATAACCAAATTCTGATCCGAAGTGCGAGTCGGGTCGAATTCGGACTCTCCTACATAGAAGGCGACCGTTCAACCGCTAGGCTGTCACTCTCTTTCTTTTCGTGTGGTTAGTGACTTACCTGGTGTCAGAGTTTATGCCGCTCATGGGCCTCTGACTTGGCTTCACATGCCGTCGAGAAATATCTCTCGGGCATGCCGGTTTCCTCACGATGTTTTCCTTCACCATATTTAAGCAAATGATAATTAAACAATACGCACTTGAATCCAAAAAGTCAGAGGTGCGTGCCTTGGGTTCGAACTCGAGACCTGTGACTTGGTAGTCCGACGTTCACACCACTAGGCTATCAATGCTTAATGCTTTCACTACATCACACAGAGTGAACAACGATTTAAAAAACAAAATCCCACTCCACTCAGTACAACCTCTTCATCGTTTTTTTCCACCGGACATACGCTGGAGGCTCGATTACTGCCGCCCCCACAAATCTGTTAATCGCTTACAGCGCTTTTTTACCGCTGCAAGTTAATTCAACGGTTGTTTGTGTGGTTTGCCGCATGAGGGCGCTGACGTCGATCGTTCTTTTTTTTTGTTGGGAGTAAAAAGTGAAAATCGTTGTTCATGATATTAAACATTGTGATTGTATATTTTTTATGTGTAGTTGGAAGGCCTTATTGATATGAGCAGCAGGACTTTTGAAATGGACAGCGAAACTTTTGATATGGACAGCAGGACTCATCATATGAACAGTAGAACTTTTGAGATTCTTGATCTTATAATTTCTCCTGATTTCTTTCTTGCCTTTTCCCAACTATGTTGGGGTCAGCTTCCAGTCTAACCAGATGCGGTTGAATTCCAGTATTTTACACGGAGCGACTGCCATCATACCGCCGCTTTCCAGTTACTGGGTAATGTCGATATTCCAAAGTTAGACCGATGGTCAGACTTTCGGGCTTCTGACTACCCGTAACGGCTGTCATATGTATTCGTATGACACCCGGGACCGACAGTTTAGAAGCACGGAGTGGTCTCGATGTGTAACGAACGGTCACCGATCTACTGACTGACCTCGGCAAGCGCAGCTTAACCTTGAATAGTATATTAGCCGGTCATTAACAATAAATAAATAAAATGTATTCATTCAATGACAATGTCCTGTTCGTGAAATAGAGTTCTAAATATTTTATATTCATGTAACTCTAAGATGCTAACGTGAACCTACCCTACATAAAAGTAGGCAGGTATGTATAAGGTTTCAAAGTAACTAAGTTGCTAGCTCGTCGCTTAAACACCGCAATAACCTAGGCCATTTCGCTTACCTAGTTCACTGCCTAGGTTTACTAGAATTTGCGCGGAATCTCCTTATTCTATTAGATGCTAAGATTAGTGCAGGAGGTTGGAGATTTTCTCCGTAAATTTTTATATAGATTCATAAATCAATTTTAGTGTTCTGAGATATCTTTACATACTTAGTATAAGATCCCCTCGCTCCCGCTGTCTGTACGCTTAGATCTTTTAAACTACGCAACGGATATTAATGCAGTTTTCAGCAATATATAGAGTGATTCAAGAGGAAGGTTTATATGCCCCACATTAGTAACATTGCAGCCGTGCGAAGCCGGGGCGGGTCGCTAGTTTATAATATAATATAACATCACGTTTGTATTGCCAGGTTTGGGCAGAGGTGTATAGTAATGGTGGCAAGCGCGACTGCTGATCGTGAGGTCTTGCGTTCAATCTCCGGGTCGGTCAAAGTGTTATTAGGTTTTTCCGTGTGGAATTCCTTAGTAGCAGCACGCAGTCTGGATTTGTGCCTGGTTATTGGCTATAGGCTCGCCCCTATTACATGGGACTTAGACATAACTGGCGAAATGAGGGTGTAACTATACACCTCTGCCCAACCCTTCGGTGAATACGGGCGTGATGTTATGTTAGAAAACCAGCAAAAATCACCACGGATACTTGTGCCTAGCTTTTTTTCCCAACTATGTTGAGGTCAGCTTCCAGTCTAACCAGATGCGGCTGAGCGACTGCCGTCAGTCCTCCGCAACCCAGTTACTGGGTAATACCGATATCCTAAGGTTAGACCGGTTGTCAAACTTTCGGGCTTCTGACTACCCGTAACGAGCTGTCATAGGTATTCGTATGACACTCGCGACCGACAGTTTAACGTGCTCTCAGAGGCACGGCGGGGTCTCGATTTGTAACGAAAGGTCACCCATCCACGGACTGACCGCAGCAAGCGCAGCTTAACCTCGCAAATCGTATGATCCACGCGGTTGGTTATTAGCCACGAGCCCCATAAAAAAATCTCTGTCTGCAAAACTTTCAACATAACGACATACTTGTACAAACAACACATTGGATATTTAAATAATATGTTAATACTATGTTTGTGTTGCCCCAAAAACTTCGCCGCCCCAAGCGATATTTCTTCATCCACCCCTCCTCTGGGGTGGCTTCCCCCCACATTTTAATTAAATCTCTCCGCCAAACATGGGTAAGTAGAAGACGTTTCGGTATTTTCTTTGTGAAACAGGTGAAAGTAGGAATTTCGTCCCTATCTTATGTACCTATTGTATTTAGTTGAGACGCTTGGGATATTTTCGTTGATATTAAATTTCTAGGTAGGTTTATTTATGTTTAGGTTTATGAGCAATTTTAATCTGAAATATGCTTGCACGTAAAGTCATGTTAAAAAATGGAGTGACGAAAAACCACTTTAAAAGAAAAAATCTATTTTTACATTTTTTTAAATTGCTCATCTGGTTTTATTTTGGTCCGAAACTAGTCGAGCAATCTCGAAAAAATCACGAAAGTGACCCGTAAACAATCATAAAAATGACTTGGGAAAGATACATTTGTATGTAGTAGCCTATTTCATGTCCCGCTGCTGAGCAAAGGATAAAAAAGATACATTACAAAAAAAGCAACCAAAAAAATGTTTAAATAAATGATTCATAAAGACACAAAAATCTAAATGTTTTATTTGTCCCAATTTCTTCCGTTTTCATGACCTACTTGTATTAAATTGTTAGCAAGCTCATGACCTGTAATATACCTATAATGTAGGTCCCTACTAATATTACTACGTAATATTTCTAACATTTCTAGTGGTACAAGAAGAAATGCTAAAAAATTTAATCTTAACTGCCTTCTGCTTTAAAAGTTGTTAAATCAATTGTCGAATAATTTATGGCCGATACATATAATTTACGGAGCTTTATTGGTTAAAATTCAGACTTGAATCTTTACCAATAATTAGGCAAATACCTCATAGCGTTGCATAGTAGATCCTCCCACATGGAAGTAGCTATCACAGGTAAAATTAGCTTACGAGTCTATTGCCAAGTTTGTTAATAAAAACTGCTACCATTGGTAAGTAAAACGTTTCGTTCTCGTTTATAGGAACCGGGCATTAGTTTGTTATCTCGTTTTCTCTCGCTACGAGAATCGTAGTCAGAACGAGATAAAAAACCGAATCGGTCGACATCTGACTTAGCAAGACGTTTTAAATTATTGATGGCATTATTATACAGAATTTTATCCATATTATTAGATGACGCGGTGAACATCGTAAAATCAAAATGTATTTTTTAGTTTTACTTAATTATATTTTTTCTTTCGCCACCCTGGTGCTGAGGAGAATAAAAAAATTCAAATCGGTCGAGCCATTTTCGAGTTTTTGCGAGACTAACGCACGGCAATTAATTTTTATAGATAACAATTTTATTCATGACCGAAAAATCGGGTCACCTTCGAACCACATACGGTCCTACTAACCCACTAATGGACAAGAGAGCGTAAAGATACTTAAGCTGTATGACCAAAATGAGACGTGACGACGGTCTAGATTACTGTTATGACTGGGAACTAGAGTTTCGTTACATTGAAACATATAGGACAGGGTTGACAAACCTATGAAACGTGACTTGAATATTTTTGGGCACTAAAATGGTTACTTTTCATAAACAGTTACTTTTTGTAAATGGTTACTTTTCGTAAATGGTTAATTTTTTAATAGGTAACTTTTTTTTAAAAGGTTACTTTTTTTAAAAGGTTACTTTTTTCAAACTCAAACTCAAACTTTTATTTGCTTTCCACAATGGTATTAATAGATGGTGAGTAAATATATATAGTACATCGTGGACCCTGTTGGGCACGCAAAAATATTAGGAGAGAGGAAGGAATTGGTAAGTCATTTTTAACCGAATTCAAAAAAGAAGGAGGTTTCTCAATTCGACCGTATATATTTTTATTTATTTATTGAAGTATATAGGTAGATTTTCGTATTCCTAATTCAATATTGATAGTAAGTATTGTTTTGACTATTATATTTATTAGTTTTTAATTACCTATAATTATAAAGTACTTATCTGTAGTTTTAGTTTTTACATATAAGTTTATGTGGGTACCTATCTAGTTATGTAAATGTTTATTATTATTATAGATACAAATGTAGCATAGATAACATAGTGATATTTGCAAGCTTTATTAATGTTGTCTTACATTGTGGATATTAATTTACTTTTTTATTATATTAAGGTATTGAATTTACTAAGCATTTAAAATATATTACTTATTTATGTTATCGTTATTTATTATTATCATAATGTTATATTAGGAATAGTAAAACTTATCATTTAAGTACCTGTTCTTAAAATGGTTACTTTTTTAAATTATTACTTTTTGTAAATGGTTACTTTTCATAAATGGTTACTTTTCGTAAATATAGTGGCTAGTTTGAATTAGGAATGCGCAGTGGCTTATTGTTTTGAAATTGGAATTTTATCACAGAAGCGGGGTTTTATTTGGATACTTTTTGTAGATTAAAATAGAACGTTGTTTTTTTTTTGTTTCATTTGGTTGTTTATTTTTGTGATTTATTTCTCATTTAAGGGACTTTGTCAAGAAGATGATCACTAGCATTTCTATGATAAAAAGAATAGGTGTTACTATCACCAAATCCATTCTTATGTATATAAATATCGCTTAAATAAATATCCATACGGTCAAATAACAAGATATTTCAGCATATCTTATTTTTCAAACCCGCTATGGCACTTTCCTCAAAAGGCCATTCCAGACCTTGCCCTACATTGTTACACTCGCACAGTTTTTATACCACAGAGTCTGGACTTTAAAAGAGACCTTGATCTTTGAGTTTTCTTCTCAGAGCTAGTCAGATAGGAAATAACAGCGTAATCTAGTCTTAGAAAAAAAAGATTACATTGACTTGTAAAAGTGTCTGTAACAGATTTATTTACAGAAATAAAAATTGTTTATTATTAATCATTTTCAAGGTTTCAACCTCAGTACAAGATCTCGTTGGAATCTCAACAGTCGAGCGTTCCTATGGGAATAAATATAATTTTCCGGTTAAGGATTATGTTAACACAATAAATAATATATTGTTACGTAATTACTGAACGGAAGGATTTCTTGGTTAAGTTTTGGTCAGGAATAGTGCTGCGGGTTCGATTCATGATTTGTCCGTCAAGGTCTGTTATAAACTTCTCTCGTATCAGACGAGCTATATGAGAACTTTTTTCTTCTTTCTTTTTTTTTTACTTTTCGAACTTCGCGTATATTTCTTACTATTTTCCATACAAGTAAAAAAAAAATTATATTTGATTTCTATGGAAAATAATAATAAAAACACGTGAATTTCAAAAAGTTGTTCTATGAAAGTTGTTCAGTTTCCAATACCGAGTAACTCCACAAAATTGTTAGAGTAAATTTTTAACAGCCTGTATATTATACAGTATGTTAAATAACAGACGCCGTTTCCTTAAACTCGTTAATCTATATCATTAATAGATTAAAATTAAAATATCAGTATAGAAAATAAGTATAAAAAAAATAATTTATTAATTGCGACATTGCCCGCCTTACTTCCACGTTGAAAGACAAGTGCGTTACAGTGTTTATTTTACGTATTCATTTAATATGTTTTGTGAATATTTTATCATTAAAAAAAATAAAAACTATTTTTTTTCGAAGGTACCTAATAAAAAAAAAATTTAGTATGTATGGATGCTATACTATTACGGGTTAGCGGGAACGCCCTTCGTTGGTTAACATACTGTATATATATACAGATACATTGTACTATGTATATGTATATATATATGTATGGTACCTGTATTATGGTAGCAACGCGTGTTAACTTTCCATTAGCCTACATAAAAAATCTGGGTGTTGTGCTTATACCCAGCAGTGGACTACGATAGGCTGATACGATCCACCTGTCAAATACAAACATCTCTACCTACCCCTATACATAAAAAACTTCCTAATTAACTTCCACAATCAAGCACATACATATTCCCCCATAATTAAATCTCTCAACATGTTGAGTTTAATAAATTTATAAATTTTGCCTCGGAGAGTGCTTTCTTACAAAGAGGGAGTAATTTGGCTCGCACACATGCACAGAACGGTGTATACACAACACGTCCACATTCACACGTGTGCAATTTAAGATGAATAATTATGTGGCAGTACCGCCTTGCTACGTTGAGGAAAAGGAGGTAGGTATATGTGGATAAGACGGGGAATATTTTTGCTTTATGTAGACTACATTTTTCTGGCTTTAGTAAGAGTTAAGGATGATTTCTACCAAAAGACTTGCATCGCATCGTATCGGAACGGATTTTACAATCTTTAAATGATTCTAAATCGTGTACACAGTATTTAAAGTCTACATTACCAAGCCGCGTAGCAGCAGCTTGACCGCGGGCGTCTTCCGCGACACGCGATCGTAGCCGAATGTATGCTGCGACGCGCGATCGGCTTCGCTCACCTGTCATCGTATCCGATCGGATCCTTTCGACAACATCAACAATTTTCAAAAAATAAAACACGTCAACACGGTAGGAATTAAACTATTTGACTAGGCGCAGAAACGGATACGTTCGCAAGCGACGGTACGGAGCCGATCGTATGCGTCGACATCCTGCCGGACGCGATCGGCTGTCGCCGGATCCGTTCGTATCCTTTCCTATCCGATGCGATGCGAGCCGTTTAGTGGAAATCATCCTTTAAAGGGGTTCGTGGCTAATTAAAAACCGCGTGGATCATATGATTTGCGAAGTTAAGCTGCGCTTGCCGGGGTCGTTACACATCGAAACCCCTCCGTGCCTCGGAGAGCATGTTAAACAGTCAGTCTCGGAATGCGAATACGAATACCTACGACAGTCGTTATGGGAAGTCAGAAACCCGAAAGTCAAGCAACCGGTCTAACCTTAGGATATCGGCATTACCCTGTTGAATGCACATTGATGACTATTCCTGAAGGAACAAATAAATTATGTATTGTTGTCGTCGACTAAAAGTAACCACCTATAATAGGGTATGTGACTATAATTTTTTTATTAGAAATTTCGAAACTATTACAAAAATGATAGGCAACAGTGAAAAAGCTATTGAAATATTTAATAAAATGCCCAAGTTATAAACGATTGAAAATTGCTCACTAGACAGAGACAACATGACGCCACAATGACGTCATACCTTGCAAACTTCATAATTATTTGTCACCACTTCGTACAATATCCGTTTCGCGCGACAAGGACAGAAAATGCCCCCTCCACAAACTTCGCAAGGGTGTAGCTCCTGTATTTTTTCATCGATTTTATTTATTTATTCACATATCAATTTGTATCTATACTTTCTTTAAAATAATACTAAATTATTGCACATTTTTAATAGTAGTCAACTACCCTATTATTATTGTTGGAAAACGTTCGAGGTTTTTTTACTTTAACTCTTCCTCGTTCTGCCTAGCCTTTTTCCAACTATGTTGGGGTCAGCTTCCAGTCTAAACAGATGCGACTGAATACCAGTATTTAAAACGGAGCGACTGCCATCAGACCTCTGCAACCCAGTTACAGGGCAAAGCCGATATCCTAAGGTAGTCCTGACCGGTTGTCAGACTTTCAGCTTCTCACTTCCCGTAACGACTGTCATAGCTATTCGTATGACACCCGGGGTCGAATGTTCAACGTGCTCTCCGAGGCACGAAGGGGTCTCGATGTGTAATAAACCCATACACAGAATGACCGCAGCAAGCGCAGCTTAACCTCGCAAATTGTATGATCCACGCGGTTGTTAATTAGCCACGAGCCCCTCCTTCAGTACCTAGGTACCTACTTTAAATTACCTAAGTAATTAAAATAAAATAAATCCCCTTCAAATAACGTAATATCCACACTAACCTACCACTTCCTCAAGCTTCGTACCCTAAGAAAACACATACTACACTTATTTATCTACCGGGCCCCCACTCTTTATGAAAGGAATGATTAATGTCTGCCGGCATTAGGGCTCTAACGAACCCCCACCCCCCACTTCTAATTATTATTCGCACTTATAAGAGTTTGTAGATAACCCCCCGCGATAATGGGGCGCCTTTGTTGTTTGTGATTTTATTTGAGATGTGTTGGATGGTTCTGTCTATCTCTATGGGTAAATAAAGGTATGTACCGATTTTGAGATATTTATGTCTATAATCCGCGCGCGGGGGATAGTCATCGTCTGCGGTATGTGAGCGGCGAGAGGGGGGTGCGAAACAATAGACGCGCTCTGTCAGTTTGCTTTGTCTTGTCTACCGCGCGCACCCCCCTCCTTCCGCTCACATACCGCAGGCGGTGACTAGCACTCGCGCGTGGACTGTAGGTGACCTGCTTTATTCCTATCATAGTAGCAAAATATATAATGGTTTTCTTTTAGTTCATGTCTTCGATACTTCAAGATACATAGATAAAAATATTTTTTTTGCAATTAAGTAACTGATAATGATTTCAAAGAATCAGTATAGATTCATAATCAGCCCATAACTGTCCAAAATCCAGCATGGGCCTCTTCTCACAATGAGAAAGATTTAAGCCTTAGTTCACCACACTGGTGACAGTTAGTGGATTACATATACCATCGAGAACTATTTTGAAGCACGCTCTGGCGAGCAGGTTTCCTCATGATGTTATCCTAGTGATAATCAAATTTCTGATTCGCATATTAAATAGTAAAGTCAGAAGTGCGGGCTGGGTTAGATCTTAGACCCTCTTGCATTGAAGGCAAGCTTTCCACCGCTGGAGCGACGGATAAATTGATGTGTGTGTAAATATAATCTTTATATATATATAATTCGACTGTACGTGTGTATGTCACTAAACTCCTCCTAAATAGCTAGACCGATTTGAATGAATTTTTTTCTATGCGTTTGGTTGGCGCCCTGGATGGTTTAGATTCACAATTGGACCCGGTAGGTGGCGCTGCTGTCGGTATGTCACCAAATTGTCCGGGCAGGACGTCTGTTGGATCCGCTAGTATATTATAAAAGCTGGTCCTAAATATTTTCTAATTATCTCAGAGACTCTCCAGTGACTTGGTGTTTTTTTTTTCTATTGGCCTGCTTGTAAATGGTCTTGTAGACGGTTTCTATGTTGCCGGACAGCAATTGGTGAGACCTGAAGGTTTTCCAATCAATGTGACTTGGTGACCAGTATTGGAGTAAAATATTCTTGTTGTGCCGTTGCCTCTTAAAGTTCAGTTAACTTTAAAATAAATAAATGATTTTGATTTTTATTTTACAGAAAGTCACCAAGAAAATTTTTAAGCATCAAGCAATCATCACAATCACAAATGTAGATTTATTTTATTCCCCACATTCCTAAACCTTTCATCACTTTTCATTATTTTAACCACCCACATTATACACTAATTAAAACTGTAAAAATATGTACCACCTATCATTTTACCCACATAATTAATATTACCGGAAACATCACAATACCATCCATCTCAAAAATCATCACCATCCACCCCCTCCACACAGAAAAACGACACGAATATACCCTTCGTACATTATATACCTACACAAAATGAAGACGGACCTTACCATGATGTGCCGAAATCCATTTAGTTCGACATTTTCCTTTCTTAATCCAACCTTTGTTACCATAGATGTGTGCGTGGCGTAGACGTGGCGTGGAGTATGTGAAAAGGTTTTTTGCTACTGAAAAGGCCTCCTTCGTCGTTAATTACATGTCTAAGAAAATTGGGTACAGGGTGTTTGAGAAATGAATTGAATTTTGGAGAGTATACATTTTGCCTGCCTTGTTGTTCTAGTGGTAGCAAGTGCGACTGCTGAGCATGGGGTCCTGGGTTCGATCCCCAGGTCGGGCAAAGTGTTATTGAGTTTTTCCATTAGGAATTTCTCAGTAGCAGCCCGGGGTCTGGATTTGTGCCCGATTTATGGCAGTAGGCTCGCCCCCTATTACATGGGACTTAAACATAACTGGCGAAGCGAGGGTGTCCTAAAAACACCTCTGCCGAACCCTTCGGGAAACATAAGGCGTCATATTATTATTATTATTATATATTTTGTGAAGTTTGGCGATATTCTCTTTTGTTATTGGTCTATTCTGCCTAGCCTTTTCCCAACTATGTTGGGGTCAGCTTCCAGTCTAACCAGATGCAGCTGAAAACCAGTATTTTACACGGAGAGACTGCTATCAGACTTCCGCAACCCAGTAACTGGACAAGGCCAATATCCTAAAGTTAGACCGGTTGTCAGTCTTTCGAGCTTCTGACTACCCGTAACGACTGTCATAGGTATTTGTATGACATAGGTATTATCTTTTGTTATTGTATGGGATAAGAATACATCATGACCTAGGCATGGTTTTTTTAAATACAGTGTGTCCCTGGATAATGTGCACAAATGAAAATGGGTGAAACTAGACCACAATTTATTAAAAAAAAATAGAAAAAAAAAAACATAAGTTGTTTATTTTTGGGAAAATTGTTGTCAAAAAATTACAAAAAATTTAAAATTTCTTCGAAGAGTCACGTTTTTTTAACTTGAGGACTGGTTGTTAAGGGTTGTTTTTTATTTACTATGCAACATCAATTCTTTGCCATCATTTTTTTTTTTATTTAAACGAAAACATGCAGTGAATAAAAGTTATTCATTTTTATTAATAAAAAACGAATACTTCGATATATATTTTTTTCCATTTTTTTGTCGATAACGTGTGGTCTAGTTTCACCCATTTTCATTTGTACCCATTATCCAGGGACACACTGTATAACCCTATCATGGACAGATATGAATATTGCTATTGTCACCAAATTTGACAAACGTATTAGTGATTGCAGTAGGTATGTTGTTAATATCGAACACAGGATTGCTGCTACCCATTTTTTGTAAAGCTTCCTCAAAGCACTCGCTTACCCGAGCAAGATGAGCTCAAACTCAAAAAGTTTACTGCATGCCATGGATGAGTACTTGTGACTATCTTTCGGTTCCAACATCAAATTACCTCAATGGTACTATAACATCACGCCTGTATTCCACGAAGGGTTGGGCAGAGGTGAATAGTAACACCTTCATTTCGCCGTTATGTTTAAGTTCCATGTAATAGGGGGCGAGCCCATTGTCATCGACTGGGCACAAATCTAAACTCAATAGCACTTTGCCTAACCTGAGGATCGAACCCAGGACCTCACAATCAGCAGTCACACTTGTCACCACTAGACCAACGAGGCGGTTACTCAATGATACCATCACATTGTATTGTCAGCGGGACTACAATGAATAAAAAATGTAAGCCTGGTTGGATAACAGTTACTGGCACAAAATTGACATGCAATATTATAATGAAAGTTTAAATAAAAAGAATACTTATCGAATACATAACATAATTAGTCCATTACTGTCCCACTGCTGGGCACGAGCCTCTTCTCAGAATAAGAAAGGTTTATACCATTGTCCACCACGCTGGCCTGGTGCGGGTTGACAGACTACACACACCATCGAGAACTTTATGGAGCCCTCTCAGGTGTGCAGGTTTCCTCACGATGTTTTTCCTTCACCGTTAACGCAAGTGATAATCAAAATTCTGATCGGCACATGAATTCGAAAAGGTCGGCCGGGATCGAACAGAAACCCTCCTGCATGGAAGGCAAGTGTTTAACCGCTAGACTATCACTGCACCTACTTTCGAATAAAATTATGATTATGAATTATGATAATGTTCAGCTAAAACTATGCAAATATGAAAAAGATATAAAATTGATTCAGCCCGACATCAAATTCTTTTAGTGACTATCCCGACATCACAAATGGAATTAAAAAGAGTAAAAATGTTTCAAATTAGTAGTTCAGTGAATAGTTTAGAAAGTTTGAAACAATGTTTAATCTACCATGCTGGATTTCTGGATTTACAATGTCCAATTTGTAGGAATTTATTTGGTCTTCTTACTCTACAGTACCTACGTATCTGACTTTTAATCTATATCTATACTAATCTATACTAATATTATAAAGCTGAAGAGTTTATTTGTTTGTTTCTTTGAACGCGCTAATCTCAGAAACTACTGGTTGGAATTGAAAAAATATTTTTGTCTTGGATAGTGTATTTATCGAGGAAGGTTATAGGTTATATAACACCACGCTACGACCAATAGGAGCGGAGCATAAATGAAAAATGTTGCAAGAACGGGAAAAATGTCCACCCGTGCGAAGCCGGGACGGGCCGCTATGCTTAATAATTGTGAAAATGTGTCGGGTCTTTGAAAATAAAGGCCATCTCGTTGGTTTCCGTAGGAGTCAAGAAAGGAGGTATTGGCGTAACCACCAACTGGATAAAACTTAAAACATCATGTTGCCTTTATAAATTTGTACAACAGCACATAGATCTCCCAATGACAGCTAATAATAAATGTATCTTCTTGTATAGTCTTTTCTCAACTATGTTGGGGTCAGCTTCCAGTCTAACCAGATGCGGCTGAATACCAGTATTTTACACAGAGCGACTGCCATTATTCCTCAGCAACCCAGTTACTGGGCAATGCCGGTATTCGAAGGATAGACCGGTCGTCAGACTTTCGGGCTTCTGACTTCCTGTAATGACTGTTTAACGTGTGACACCCGGAACCGACTGTTTAACGTGCTCTTCGAGGCACAGAGGGTTTTAATATGTAGCGCACGGTCACCCATAATATCTTTCAATAGATGTATGAATGTGGATGAAGCGAAAGGGGTATGTAAGAGTCGTAGCATGTGGCGTTCTATAGTTTCTGCCTACCCCCATGGGAAAAAGGCGTGAGTTTATGTATGTATGTATGTAAATGTAAAAATAAAACAATCTTCCCCAAAACACAACAACCTGTATGTACTCACAAAATTCGTCTAAGAAAACGTAGGCCGGGTTCTGTAGCAATTTATCACGAGTCAAGTTATATTAATGTGGATAAATGGGGCGTTCGCGGGGCTGTGGGGGGCCTGTGGGGGGGACTCAGGGTGGCGTGGACTGGGGAACGTCTTGGCGATTGGTTTTTTGTTTAGCTATGTTTTAAGATGTTGGAAGAAGGCGTTTCGTTTTATGTAGGTCTCTAGTAAAGTCCTGGGCTATGGATTTGATTTAAATATTATTATTCGTATTTGTATTGTAGTTTTATTGAAAACCGCCTTTCGCTCTACGTTGAGCAGAAGTTACTGTTAACATAAGCATAATCAGCCCATTACTGTCTCACTAAAAGGATTTAGGCCTTAGTCCACCACGCTAGCTTGGTACAGGTTTACAGACACAGACGATCGAGAATATATTGTGTTTATTAAAAAAAAATAGGTCGCTTGCAGGTGTACAGATTTCCTCACGATGTTTTCCTTCACCGACTTCACGATATCATTATTATTAAAGAGTTCAGTATCATTCCATATTTTTATTGGATTGTACTATTGATATAAATGAACCTACTAACTGTTTAGAAGAACAACATGGTACCAACGAGTTGTGGTTCCGGAACCGCAGTGCCGTTGAACTTGACAACAGTCAAGCGGTGGTTTGAACCTTATTGCCTCAATGCATTTGGTGCATGTTGCCTATACGATATAACGTGTCTATTTATATCAACGTCGTTGGATTGTACTGTTTTTATTTCACTTTTATTTATAAGATCTTTTAATACCCGGTTCCTATGGACAAAAACGAATCGTTTGGCTTACCAATGGTAGCATTTTTTTAGTCAAACTAGGCATATAAATGGACTCGTAAGCAAGTTTTACCTGTGATAGCTACTAACGTATGAGAGGGTACACTATGCAAAGCTATGGGGTATTTGTTCTTTTATTGGTAAACTTACAGAGTCTTAATTTTTACCGATAACGCTTGGTAAATCATAAGAACCGGCCATAAGACGTCTTTTGAATACGGTGGATTTTGTTCATGTTAGAATGAATAGAAATCGTTCGAGAACTTTCTGCTAACGGAATTGGGGTGCGTAATCGACCTTGAAGGCGATGACCTAGCAATCTTTATTGTAGATACTTATGTTTGAAACACCCTATATATATGGAGGAGCCGTAGCTACAGCATACATTCAACTGGCAATGTGACGCGGTCATTTCATGGATGGGTGAAAAAATGTGTTTTTGTTTCAACAGCGTTTTGATTTAGCAAGTTTCTGGTTTTACACGGAGCGTCTGCCTGAGTAACATAAGTACAGATGACTGCATTAAATAAGTACTTCTGGTACCTTTGGCGGCTTCTACACTTCAATAACGCGAAAAGTCCGAACGATCCTTTTTTGTTTTGTTTTATTGATAGTTCAAACTGCCGTGTTCGATTTTATTTTCTCAAAAACGTAGCTCAGCAGTTTTTTTTAAAAAAAGTCGTTCACGGAGGTTTTAATCTTTACATAATTATGTAGTATAAAACAAAGTCGCTCCCGATGTCTGTACGCTTAGATCTTTTAAACTACGCAACGGATTTTAATGCAGTTTTCAGCAATAGATATTGATTCAAGAGGAAGGTTTATATGCCCCACATTAGTATCTACATTGCACCCGTGCGAAGCCGGGGCGGGTCGCTAGTTACATAATAAGGCAATTTGGAAACAGTCATCATTGTCTGCTGTATCTTGTGATTTATTGGGTACTTCTAGTAACTTTGGAGGCTTTTATAATGTATCCTGGCATTTGTACTTTTATGAATATACACTCGGGAGCAATGAATCCGGGTCACCAACATAAACAAAACAATGTTAAAATGTTAAACAATGTTAAAATGTTAAACAATGTTAAAATGTTAAACAATGTTTTCCAACATATTAAGGTTTATGTTGGTGACCTGGATTCATTACTCCCGAGTGTAATAGGGATTAATGTAGGCCTCTATATGAATACCTAGGTACATAACATTTTTATCTACGTTCTATGGTGTGATCGTCGGACTGCCAAGTCATAGGTCTCGAGTTCGAACCCAAGGCACGCACCTCTGATTTTTCGTATTCATGTGCGCATTGTATAATTACCACTTGCTTAAAAACGGTGAAGGAAAACATCGTGAGGAAACCGGCATGCTTGAGAGATAATTATTTCTCGACGGCATATGAAGCCAAGTCAGAGGCCCATTGGTGGCATAAACTCTGACACCAGGTTAGTCACTAACCACACGAAAAGATGAAGAGAAGACTTAGGGCGCATTAAATACCTATATGATGCAGCTGTCTACGTAGTTTTCAATCCAACTCTATTCATACTTGTAAACTAATTAATTGTAATTTGTACTTGTAAACTAATTAGAGATGTACTCGGAAACTAATTAGAGCGCTTGACGAAATTATTTACAACATCAATCATGATAATAATTTTATTTTGTTTTCAATTCATTCAGAATTAACTGCCTCCTTGGTCTAGTGGTGGCAAGCGCGACTACTGATCGTGAGGTCCTGGGTTCGATCCCCAGGTCGGGTAAAGTGTTATTGGGTTTTTCCATCAGGAATTTCTCAGTAGCAGCCCGGAGTCTGGATTTGTGCCCGGTTAGTGGCAATATGCTCGCCAACTATTACATGGGACTTAAACATAACTAGCGAAACGAGGGTGTACTAAAAACACCTCTGCCAAACCCTTTGGGTAATATAAGGCGTGATGTTATGTTCATTTAGAATAGTTTTATATACTCCCTTCATTCATTTCAATATTTCTATAAAAAGCATTTAAAAATATAAAAAATAGTAGCCCACCGGCATCGGGAACAGGATCCAAGCTACCGGTGGTCAAGGTCTCAACTTCGGTGACAATGCAATAATATGGTACCATAGAGCTGGTCTGATGATGGAGCCGGAAGATAAAGGCTTCTTCTGCCTCCTAGCCTTTTCCCAATTATGTTGGGGTCAGCTTCCAGTCTAAACAGATGTGGCTGAATACCAGTGTTTTACACGGAGCGACTGCCATCAGACCTCCACATCCCAGTAACTGGGCAACGCTGATATTCTAAGGTTAGACCGATTGTCAGACTTTCGGGATTCTGACTACCCTTAACGAGCTGTCACAGGTATTCGTATGACACCCGAGACCGACTGTTTAACGTTCTCTCCGAGGCACGGAGGGGTCTCGATGTGTAACGTACGGTCACCTATCCACACACTGACCGCGCCAAGCGTTGCTTAATCTTTCAAATCATATGATCCGCGCGGTTGAAGCCACGATTCCGTCTAGTGTACAATATAGAGTATTTAATTGTAATTGGATTCTGTTTAATTATTCGATTGTCTTGTTGGTCTTGTGGTCGCAAGCGTGACTGCTGAGCATGGGGTCCTGGGTTCGATCCCCAGGTCGGACAAAATGTTATTGAGTTTTTCCATTAGGAATTTTTCAGTGGAGTCTGGATTTGTGCCCGGTTAATGGCAATAGGCTCGCCCCCTATTACATGGGACTTTAAACATAACTGGCGAAATGAGGGTGTACTAAAAACACCTCTGCCCAACCCTTCAGGGAAATACAAGGCGGGTGTTATGTGATGTTATGGATTTTATTTTGAACTTATGAGTTTTTCACTTGATTCTTCCAAACTGAATCTTCTGACTCAGTGAACAGTCATAAAGCAAGAATTTAATATAAATAAAATGCAGTGCTTCCATAACCTATTTTATTTCGCTGAGAGAATTTTCAAGGAATTCTCTTTACAAGCGAATTTGTTACGTATAAGGTAATATTCTGGAAAACTGGGGCATTATACTCATGAAGGCTTCAAGTAGGTACCTACTAGTAGTACTTACGTTGGTAAGTTTTAGCAAGAAACACTTCAATCCATATTCAGAATAAAATGTTTATAGGCAGATATTATGATTACTACGGCGGTCCCGGGTGTCATACGAATACCTATGACAGTCGTTACGGGTAGTCAGAAGCCCGAAAGTCTGACAACCAGTCTGACTTTAAGATATCAGCATGAACACTGGTTCATCCATCACCCAGTTACTGAACTGGGTTTCGGAGTTCTGATGGCAGTCGCTCCGTGTAAAATACTGGTATTCAGCCGCATCTGGTTAGACTGGAAGCTGACCCTAACATAGTTGGGAAGCAGTTAGGTAGACATATCACATCCAGTACGGCAATAAATATCTCTATTATTTAAACACAAAACTCGTCTACCAAATTTTTTAATCTTCTTCTTCTTATCGTGTCAGAGTTTATGCCGCCCATGGACCTCTGACTTGGCTTCATATGCCGTAAAAAAATATCTTTCAGGCTTGCCGGTTCCTTCACGACGTTTTCCTTCACCGTTTTTTAAGCAAGTGATAATTATACAATACGCACATGAATCCGAAAAGTCAGAGGTGCGTACCTTGGGTTCGAACTCGAGACCTATGACTTGGCAGTTCGACGGTCACACCACTAGGCTATCACTGCTTATCTATACTAATATTATAAAGAGGAAAGATTTGTATATTTGTATGTAACGAATAAACTTAAAACTACTGAACCGATTTCAAAAATCCTTTTGCCGTTAGAAAGCTACATTATCACTGAGTAACATAGGCTATATTTATTACTAAGATAAAACTTCTTACGCGGGCGGAGCCGTGAGGACACTGCTAGTAAAATTATATAATTATAATTATTTCTTATTAAACTTTTTAATCAGTAGCGTAAACTCCTTAATTAACCTATTACATTGTTGATCTAAGTTATACTCCCACCTACCCTGATAACAATGACGTCATAAATATTAAGGCTGTCAATACGCGTATATATAGCGGGAACTTATCTGTTAGATATTATATAAACGCCTCAGGGTAGCAAGGCGAGGAATTTTGTAGGGTTTACACAATGGGTGAAGAAGAACGTCGCGTTTTTGTAGGTTAAAACGCCGCGTTTTTTTTGCTTGATGGAGTGATTTGTGTGAGTATACAAGGTTAGTCGGAAAGGGGTACTAAGCCGAAAGGATGTTAAAGTACCCATAATAAGGGATTACTTTTTTCTACAACTTTCTCCACAATTCGATAGTTTAAGAGAAATAGCTTTTCAAAGATATCGTAAAAAATATGCTGAAAATTTAAATACAAAAATGCACAATGGGCGGTCTTATCGCGCAAGGCGATCTCTTCCAGACAACCTTTATATTATAAGTACTATTATTAAAAAAAAAATGTTTAAGTACAAGATATATGTAGGGAGGCCTGCCTACTCACAAAGAGGGGTCGTGGCTAATTACAAACCCCGCGGATCATACGATTTGCGAGGTTAAGTGCGCTTGCCGCGGTCAGTCCGTGGATGGATTAACATTCGTTACACATCGAGACCCCTCCGTGCTTCGAAAAGCACGTTAAACTGTCAGTCCCGTTTGTCATAAGAATACCTGTGACAGTCGTTACGGGAAGTCAGAAGCCCGAAAGTTTGACAACCGGTCTAACCTTAGGATATCGGCATTGACCAGTAACTGGGTTGCAGAGGTCTGATGGCAGTCGCTCTGTGTAAAATACTGTTAATCAGCCGCATCTGGCTAGACTGGAACCTGACCCCAATATAGTTGGGAAAAGGCTAGGCAGAACATATTATTATACAAGGTTAGTCGGAAAGGGGTTACTAAGCCGCGGGCCTCTTAAAGTATCACTGATGACTGTTTTAAAGCAAGGGTTAAAATTTCAAAATTCGATTATTTTTATTTGCATGCAAAAAGATTTTTATTTTAGTTTATTAAAAAAGAAACATACCTGCTTTAGAATTCAGAAAAAGCCACGACCCCTCTTTGTGAGTAGGCAGGCCTCCCTACATATATCTTGTACTTAAACATTTTTTTTTAATAATAGTACTTATAATATAAAGGTTGTCTGGAAGAGATCGCCTTGCGCGATAAGACCGCCCATTGTGCATTTTTGTATTTAAATAGTTTTTCGTGTTATGTTAACCTGGTGTACAATAAAGAGTATATAAATAAATAAATAAACATAATAACTGCCTCGTTGATCTAGTGGTGGCAAACGCGACTGCTGATCGTGAGGTCCTGGGTTCGATCCCCAGGTTAGGCAAAGTGCTATTGGGTTTTCCGTGTGGAATTTCTCCATAGCAGCCCGGAGTCTGGATTTGAGTCCGGTTGATGCCAATAGGCTCGCCACCTATTACATGGGACTTAAACATAACGGCGAAATGAGGGTGTTACTATACACCTCTGCCCAACCCTTCGGGGAATACAGGCGTGATGTTATGTTATGTTAACACAAAAAATACCCTTCTAATTCAGCTTCGGCATTCCATGTTCATATAAAATAGTGGAACACCACTTTCTATGCGTCAGATTTGAATATAGAAGCAACGTGTAGGTACATATAAAGTATATGACGGTTATTCCATACTCAAAACCGCAGCTTGTACAAAACAAGTATGCAACTCTCTTAGACTTCGCCGTAATGAGCCCCGGCACAACTTTCTGCACAGCCGCGAAAGTAGCACGGAAAACTTTAACAGCGTCTTCGTTATGTACTACACTCAAACGGTCTTGATACTTTTGATTAATTTATTATATTCATATTTGACAGATTAAATCGACAGACTAGTGCTCGTGGCTTATTAACGACATACCATAGACAAATGATGTGGAAGGGTCGAGCGGCTGGCTCGTCCGGAAATGCTTAAGTTTATTTTATATTTATTTTCTCTGGTTTGACATTAATTTATTTAATAACTATGTATAATTATAATTAAATTGACTATTTCACACACACACGTAACACTAAGTTTATAATAAACTATGTATTGCTTTTATTTAGTAGTATTCTAATTTAATATTTACGTAACTTGTTTATTTATTTATTTGTGTCGTTATTGCCCGTGGCATCACTATGGTCCTATCTGAAAACCAGCGTTGCGACATTTTGTTTTTTTTTTAAATGTCGCAGCATTATGCTGAGATAGGAGCCCTTTTTAGCCTCGTGCAGGTAGTATAAATAATTCTTATCCTTTCTTTTTTTTTTGTAAATATTGTTTTTGTTTTTGTAACTGCCTGTGTGAGTCCAAAATAAATAATTTTCTTTCTTTCTTTCTTTACATACGATTCGTATCGCGAGGTTAAGCTGCTCTTGCCGCGGTCAGTCTGTGGATAGGTGACGGTTCGTTACACACCGGACCCCTCCGTGCTTCGGAGAGTACGTTAAACAGTCGACCCCGGGTGACATGCGAATACCTATGACAGTCGTTACGGGAAGTCAGAAGCCCGAAAGTCTGACTGGTTTAATCTTAGAATATCGGTAATGCCCAGTAGATGGGTTGCGGAGGTCTAATCGCAGTCGCTCCGTGTAAAATACTGGCAGTCAGCTGCATCTGGTTAGACTGAAAGCTGAACTAATGTAGTTGGGAAAAAGGTAAGCAGAACGATTATACTCACCGTACCGTGTGGTTCACGGCAAGGAACTGGCATTACCGTCTCCAACCGCGGGTAATTTAAAAAGTGAATAAAGATTATGACAAAATGGTGGGTCTTCTGCGAGTAACATCATACTATGGTTTATATCCATTGGCAGCGTGGTTGTGTTTTTTGTGTAATAGGTTGGCAAATAGTCCGACGGCCAGCCTGATAGGAAGTGGTTACTGCCACCTATACAGGGTGTGAACAAAATCATGGAATTCCTTCAAACCTCGTGATGTACTGCTGACATAGATAAACCCTGCACGGGAAACTTATGGATTCAATAAAAATAAAATACAAGAAGTAAACATGTTTTTTTAATATGAGGCATTTTAGCGCCCTGAGCAAATTGCGCGGTTATCGTTCGCCGCGCAGTCATTTAACCCGGAGCGCTAAAATGCCTCATGTTAAGAACACATGTCTATTTCTTGTTTTTTTTTTATTGAATCCAAATGTATCACGTGCATGGTTAATATATGTCAGCAGTACATCATGAGGTTTGAAGGTATTAAATCTTCTTCTTTTCGTTTGGTTAGTGACTAACCTGGTGTTAGAGTTTATGCCGCCCATGGGCCTCTGACTTGGCTTCATATGCCGTCGAGAAATATCTCTCAGGCATGCCGGTTTCCTCACGATGTTTTCCTTCACCGTTTTAAGCACGTGATAATTATACAATACGCACATGAATCTGAAAAGTCAGAGGTGCGTGCCTTGGGTTCGAACTCGAGACCTGTGGCATGATTTCATTTAAACTGTATACACCAACATTCAAATTTGGAAAGTCTTATGGCCTATTATTTTCACTGGCACCTATATATACCCTCCAAACTAGAACACAACAAGGCTGGTTAGCGGTAGCAATAAGTATGGTGGTGGAACTTTTCCGGACGTAATCTTTCAGAAGGGGCTCTACTACTCCTCGTTATAAGGTTATGGTAGTATTTTCTATGACCATTTATTGTTGTAATTAATTATATTGAAGCACATGTCCAGCAGTGGACATTTTTGAAATCCAATCAAGCATAGCCTGAGAATTTGCCAGCCTATTACGCCAAGCTCGCTTCATGGTCACTGAATCGCTTCCCTAGCATGGAGATCAAGGTCTATCCATTGAAAAGGTCTATCATTGACCAGCTGCGCCTTTTAGTGTCTGATTTGGTAGCAATCTTGAGATAAATCTTTATTATTTTTCTCTAAAACATAATTTGATTTTTACTTACAATCTTGAAATTACTTTCCCACACTCGATTGCATCTTCACTATACAACACGCAATTACCAAAACCTGATTTGACCTTAATACGATAATCTTACAAAATTAGCACACTGTGCTACCCCAACCCTATAAAGACTAACCCTTTCCCACGCGCTGACCACTGTCCGGTAACGTCTTGGGGTCAAAACAACCCTTCTATTGTTATGATAAAAACCTGTTCTTTATAAGAAATAACTGATATATATAGAAAAACTTGTTTTTGTTCCCACATTGGACTTGAATTTGTCTTTTATAATAATAAATTCAAATAATAAGTACTCTATAAGTTTTTTTAGTGAAGAGTTGAATGGTCGAACTGACCGAGTGGTTGAAATGTGTTATAACAAAACATCGCTATGATTGTGAACTTTTCTTGTAATTTCTAATAGGTAATACATTATTTTAATTTTTATAAATTATTGTAGTGAATTTAATGTTGAAACTTCATATTTTCTATGTGTTGCCACAGCAATGCTACGACGAGACGAGTGCTGGTTGTACGTAATTTGTAATTTTTGTAAATCGGCGAAGCGTTCGGCTCCTGCAAAAGCAAAAGATATTAAGATATTTGTAATGCTGGAATTCCACGGTTAATAAATAGACCATGTCGTCTTTGGACGACTACTGCTGTACAGTCACGAGTACCAATATATCAACACTTGACAAGTTTCAATAGAGATTTTTGGTGATGTAACGAATACAAGAATGAAATGAAAGGACAACACGTTTGGTGCAGTGGTTGAGCAATCGGCTTCTGCGCTACGGGTTGTGAACAAATATTTGTATGACCTATAGATAGTTGTTCCGGGTCTGGATCTTTGTGCATGTGAAGATTAGTGTCTGTAAACGCACCCACGATACAGGAGAAATCCTAGTGTGGGGCATTGTTATTATAAAAAAAAAAAAAAAATATGACACATTACATAAACCTTGGGGTCGAAAAAACTATGTTCGCAACAACATACCATTTCATTCAAAAATTAAGGAGAAAATCGGTTTTGAATTTAGCCAATTGTGTACATACTTATGCTCGTGACGTACTTATTCATTGCTCTATGTCCGCCCACTGACCAAGTCCCAGCAGGTGACCTAACTCGCCTTCTCGTATCAGCGAGACTACGGTTCATCATCAACCTGAGTATTGAGGGTGGGAACGTTTGATGGTTATCTCTCCATCATGCGGTTGTCAGAGCCTCATTCCTAAACACTCAGCAGTAGGGTTCACCGCTTGCAGACGAGGTTATTGTTTAAGGACACTGCGTGACTGGATACTGTGGGCTTCCATCTAAAGCTCTCTACGCATTGTCCATCCGTGCTATCTGTCCGTACACGATGCACGTCGCAAAATTATAGTGCGTAGGCTTGCTGGACAGAAAAATGCATCATTTTTCGTCATCATGCATGGACTGATAGTACGGATGGGGAAAACGTAGAGAGGTTTACTACACGACTTACGGCTAAATGGAAATGTTTCGAAGTCTGTTAAAGATATAAGTGTATATCTTATACCGAGACTTACGTAACATCAAGTATCAAAACTGCTCGATCCGCCTTCAACGCGCCTGAGATAAATTTTGGAGCGTCAGTGAAATTTTAATAACTAATTTTCTTGTAGGACTTGCTCGCGATCCCGATCCCGCCTTGCAGCTGAAAATATACCAAGAATAACATATGTATATTGTATACATAAATTTACATTAATTTGTTCATTATTATAAGAGATTGTTATGTCAAGAGTTAAGGGGCTCGTGGCTAATTAACAACCACGCCCATCATATGATCGGAGAGGTTAAACTGCGCTTGCTGCGTCAGCCCGCGGATCAGTGACCATTTGTTACACATCGAGACTCCGCCGTGCCGCGGAGAGCACGTTAAACCATCAGGTGTCATAAGAATACCTATGACAGTCGTTACGGGTAGTCAGAAGCCCAAAAGTCTAACAACCGGTCTAACCTTAGAGTATCGACATTGATCAGTTATTGGGTTGTGGAGATCTGATGGCAGTCGCTCCGTGTAAAATACTGGTATTCAGCCGCATCTGGTTTGGACTGGAAGGCTGACCCCAATATAGTTGGGAAAAGGGTAGGAGAAAGAACTTATGTCAAGAGTCTAGATTGGGAGGTTACTACGTGTGTTTCGAGTTCTGTAAGACTTTTTGATTAGTATTGGATTTTAACAACCGATGAGACACAGTCTGACCGCTAGAGATAAGAATATATCATAACTTCACGCCTGTGTTCACCGAAGGGTTTGGCAGAAGTGTATTGTAAGCCCCTCATTTCACCGTTATGTTTTTAAGTACCATGTAATAGAGGGCGAGCCTATTGCCATCAATCGGGCACAAATCCAAACTACGAGCTGCTACTGAGGAATTTCACACGGAAAAATCCAATAACACTTTGCGCGACCTGGGAATCGAACCCAGGTCCTCACGATCAGCAGTCGCACCACAACACCAACGAGGCAGTTCAGACAAGAATATGTGAAGTAGAGATTTAATTGGACAACCGAATGGACTCTTCTACAGACAGAAGAAAAGGAGTAGGTATACTTTTTTGATTCATGTTATAATCTATCAAAAGTATTAAAATAGTAGAGGCCACAGATAGAATGGAAACTTTGATAGAAGTAATGGAATTAGCCAGGATTTTCTATTAGAACGCTTTGACTTCGCGGCGTTTTTCTTCAAGACATATTTCAAAGATAGTAAACATAACATAATCAGCCCATTACTGTCCCACTGCTGGACACGGGCCTCTCCTCAGAATGAGAAGGGTTTAGGCCTTAGTCCACCACGCTGGCCTGATGCGGGTTGGCAGACTACACACACCATCGAAACTTTTATGGAGCCCTCTAAGATGTGCAGGATTTGTCACGATATTTTTCCAGTGATAATCAAATTCTGATCCGCACATGAATTCGAAAAGGAAAAGAAGAAATAAAGTTAAAAGTAATAAAAAGTACAAGTCCTCGCTTTCATCATGAAGCTCGCAATGTCGGGTCTCCTGAAGTATAATATTGCCAAGAATTATAAAAGTAATCTATACTGGCCTGCAAAAATAAGTATCACACTTTTAAAATTGCAATAACTTTTTAAGTACACAAGATATATTTTCGAAACAAAAAGGACTCAAAAAAGAGTTTAACTTTGTTACTATAGTTTCAAAGAAAGCTGATAAAAATTGCTATAAAACGTTTTTTATTTTAAATCTCTAACTTCTATAGTTTAGAAAAAATTGAAATTTTAAAAGTGTGATACTTATTTTTGCAGGCCAGTGTAGTTAACGACCGGATTTAAAATTCTGCCCGATAATTAAAGAAAGGTTTACCCTCTAGACTAGTCTTACCCCCATACTCTAAGACGTTCTTCCGAAACTTACTCGACTCGACCACCTCGTCTCAGCCTTTCGGTAGTTATAATTGACATAAACGTCCTCGACTCGAGATTTTTCCTCAGTCGAGGTAAGAAATCATCTGTCAAACTCAAGGTACCTTTGAACCTACCTTAAAGAAGGAAGTGTCAAAGTTCGTATGTAACAAAAATGAATTTTGAAGACTTTATCGAATATGCTTACGATAATCCTTACTATTTATCGCGGCGTTCTTTGCGCGATGCAGATAATGCATATTATGACGTAAAGACTCCGTCGAAGAACCTCAAAGTTCACTCAAAATTGCGACTAAGAATACAATTTTGAACGTGTTTTCGAGGCCGTCCTGAGTCGAGTATGAGTCCAGTAAGTTTTGGAGGAACGTCTTAGAATATGGGTGTTATTATCGGAAAACTTTTTATGAATATGAAAGATAGTTAAGTACCTACTTCTGCCAAAATTTTCTTATTTATAATCAAATTTTTAATAAAGCTTATAATTATCGAAACACAAGGAAGCAAAATAATCAAGTATAATTAATTATAAATCAATTAAAAACTTACACTCATGTGAATACGAATTTAAGGCACCTAAACATAGAAACCAATATAACGTGGCCTTCTTTAACCTTTAAAATGTATAGAAAATAAGTCCTTTTATCGTTGGGTGGTACCGAGAGTACCGGGGGTTTTGCAAATTACCTCGGGGTGGGGGTAGGGGGTTGAAAGGGTGGAAAAGCGTGAAAATTACACAAGAAAATTTCACCATTCAGCATCTTTGTGTTTTCCTTCAAGATGGCGTACGGCGCGGGTTGGTGGGTTGAAGAGAGCGGCGTAAGTGATATTTGGGTAATAATGGTTGGTGTTACTTTCTTTGTTTTAAAGTTTTTTTTTTGTTTGCTGGTTTGTATTTTTTTTTTTAATAATTTATCAGCAAATAAATGATTAGTTCCTTTTGTGATAATAGCTACCTTTCTTGTTGTTATACAAGAAGCATGTTTTTTGGTATGTGTGTGGATCAGTCATTTAATTTCTCTCTCAAAAGACATTTTATTTACTACTCGAATTTATATTTAAACTACCTCGTTGGTCTAGTGGTGGCAAGCGCGACAGCTGATCGTGAGGTCCCGGGTTCGATCCGGGGTCGGGCAGTGTTGTTGGGTTTTTCCATGTGGAATTCCTCAGTATCAGCCCGGAGTTTAGATTTGAGCCCAGTTGATGGCAACAGGCTCGCCCCCTATTACATGGGACTTAAACATAACGGCCAAATTAAGGTGTTAGTATACACCTCTGCCCAACCCTTTGGGGAATACAGTTGCGATGTTATGTTATTTTATTAGGATTTATTTTACAAACATTTGGATTTTTAATTGCAGGTATGCCAAACATTAATTTCTAAAGTATTTAATAAGATGCTAAAAATTACCTGACTTGATTTGATGCACTTTTTATCATTAGTACAGTCGTAAATATTTAAACTACATAGCAATCAAATAAAATCTATGTCTACAAAATTCACTAGCGCCACTACAGTCAGCGCTCGTAACAGGAAGTCAGCACAATGGCTGTTCGCAGCTTCTTTGATCATCTCCTTTAATTAACGCTTCTTGTATTATACCTACTTGTACATATATTTCTTTAATCATTGTTTTATAATTATATTGTATGCTCTTGTTCGTGTTTTGTGGATAATTTGACGACACGTTTGGTGCAGTGGCTGAGCGATTGCCTTCTACGCTACGAGTCGAGTGTTCGATTCCCGCACGAAACAAATATTTGTGTGGCCTACAGATATTTGTTCCGGGTCTGGGTGTTTATGCGTGTGATAATTTGTGTCTGTAAACGCACCCACGATACAGGTGAATCCTAGTGTGGGGAAATGTTTTATTTAAAAAAAAAACGTAAATTATGGTTAAAAATTATTTATATTTACGATAACATCCTTTGCTAAAGGTTTTCGAATCACCGCTACAATGAACGGTCATCAGGGACATTGTCGGACTCCGGACCCAGGTTGGTCGAAGCATGGAAAACCTGCTCAGGTGGAGATTCATAGACGATTCCAGCTTGGAGTGTAAATATGGTGCTGTTCCACAAGCGATGGAACACTTGACATCATACCCTGCGTGCTCTGATACCTGCACGTTACAGGAACTAATGGACGCTACTGATAACGCTAAACTCGTAGCTAAGTTCTGGGCCGACTTTGATTACCATCAACACGCTAAGAAGAAGAAGAAGAGACATAGTAATCACCATGGTTGACAGACAGATTGAAAATCACGATGTATTAATATTATATCGCGTGGCAAGTCACCCACAAAACTAAAAAAATATAATTAAACAAAACTAGATTCAATGAGACAATATAATAATTGTTATAATTCTATGTTTGCTATTAAAACGCGACATTAAAAAAACCCGATTTTCAATTTCAAACACGTGTTCCAAATACAAAACTAAAAAGAATCAAATAACAAAAAAATCAAGTTTTAAAATTCAAAAATCGAATTCGAAAACAGATTATAATAAAACCAGTTCTCTTTTCAAAATTATATCAATTTATCGGTTGAGTACCCGTCAACCCTTCACTTTGATGACAAAAAGGTGAAACTAGTAACTCGGCCATTTGGTCAACTATACCAGTTTACGTAACTAGTTTTAAGTGCTTTGAAAAGAACTGGTTTTAGTATCGGTATTATTGGTTTTTGTTGGGTACCCATATTGTTGCGCCAGGTGTCTTTTAGTGTGACTATAACTGTCTTTATGAGGTTTAAATGATTTTTTGTAACTTAATTATGATTCATGGCCACAAAGGCTACGGCTTACTATAGTAAAAAGAAAAAAATGCATATACCTATCAGTTTATTAGTAATTCTTTAAGTTAAAAACCCAGGTTGGTCGAAGCAAGGAAAACCTGCTCAGGTGGAGTTTCATAGACGACTCCAGCTTGGAGTGTAAATGTGGTGCTGTTCCACAAACGATGGGACACCTGACATCATGCCCTGCGTGCCCTGATACCTGCACGTTACAGGAACTAATGGACGCTACTGATAACGCTAAACTCGTAGCTAAGTTCTGAGCTGACTCAATTTAGATTGCCATCGACACGCTAAGACAAAGAAGTTAAAAATGTCTTTTGTTATAGATGCCGACAGTCACGCTTTACTAATAGTTTTATTGAACACTAGCTGTGTCCTCACGGCTCCGCCCGTAGCCTATGTTACTCAGTGATAATGTAGCTTTCTAACGGCAAAATAATTTTTGAAATCGGTCCAGTAGTTTTTAAGTTTATTCGTTACATACAAAAATACAAATCTTTCCTCTTTATAATATTACTATAAAAGTATAGATATAGATGAAAACAAAGTACCCAAGATGTCGATAAATTGAGCGTTGACGTTCGCCATTATGACCCATATCTATATACTTATACTACAAATTAGTATGCTTATACTTGACTCATTATCTTTAGACGTAAACAAAAGGATATAAACGCAATATCCATCTCTATTCAACCTTAAAAAACTATCTGTCGTACACTATCGAACCGCTATCATTCGGAACAAAATCAGCGATACAAAAGCCCGGGGTGGCAAGTTACCCCACAAAGGCTGGGCAAATAAGCCATTAAAAGCGTTGCGACGGTACTGGGCTATAAAATCTCTGCTTCTTGCCCCCTTCCGCACCCTTGGGGTGGGGCAGTACCCCCACCCCTTAGCGATAAACTGCTTTTATGCCGTTCCGTAGTATAATTAAAATGGTATGACATTTTCTAGAGTTGGATAAAATATCTAAGACGCAGTGGCAGGGTTGGTTCGTATTTTAGTCTTGATTGTCATTATTTTGTTTGTGTTGAAATGGAACGAGGGGAAAAATTGTATGAATGTATGTGTATTTTTGATATTGTGTATGTTTAATGGGTTGACAGAAGAGGTAGTGGCACTGATACAATGTTACTTTATAGAACTTAAACGTCATGAAATAGAATTTATTATTTCTTTCTCGTACACATAATAAGTTATTTCCCCTACCATACTACCATCACCATTCTGATTACCAAGGGTGGTGATTACGGCAAATATCTTTAAAGATTGTCCATTGAAGCGGCAATGCATATTTACAGCTTTAAAGTACTTCATCATCGATATTGTCCAATGTAGGTTAGTATGTACATCGATCGCCATATTGGTTTAGCAGTTCGGCGACCTTGACGTATTATTTTACTAGATATTAAATTAGCACTGGGAAACAGTCGGGGCTTTTTGCTGTAGGTGCGTAAGGCCATTTTTTCAAGACTCATAACACGACAAAATGTTGTGAGGTCCCCGAGCACCATTTATTTCTTTGAATCGTTTACTATGACAGTAATAGCATCGGCATAGTTAACTTATAATATATACCTACATATTTAATTACATAAAAAAACATAACTCGTTTCTACAACGTATGAACAAAAAATAAAAAGTTACGTCACAAACTCGTAACGCTACGAAACCCGTAACAGGTTCGCCGTAGCTCTCTCGTAGTATTTACGTAGCCGAATATAAAATTATACTTTTGAAACTTATTTTTAGTCTCGTATACATTTTAGTCTTGGATATATATTTTATTCTGGCGTATAGCACATGAGCTTTGAAGGGTTAAGTAGTATTGTAATAGTGGCCATACCGTAATGGAAACCACGTTTTACTGTTGTAAATGTTAACGATAGAATTTAGTCTGTCCAAATAATAATAATTTATTAAACAATATAGGTAAATACAAATGAAAATGTATATGCAAATGTAGATCAGTTTGTATGCAGTCCGCTAACCCCCAGCAGGCCAGCGTGGTGGACAAGGCCTAAAAACCTTCTGATTCTGAGAAGAGGCAGTAATGGGCTGATTAAGTTATGAAAAAAAAATACCTCAAACTAAATCTTTATTGACGCACTTTGTTTATTAAACATTGGAAGGCCGATGTCCAGCAGTGAACGTTTACGGGCTAGCTGATATGATGATGATGTTGGGACCACGTGTTTCCTTCGTTGATTCTTTTTCTTCGTTCTGTATTGACTGACTCTTCTTTATTCGGGTAAAAATGCCAAATATCGTCTTTAGTAGAGTGCTTGTCAATGATTATTAAATTTTAGTGGCTGGATCATAGTAACCAAACCAACTGATTTAGTAATTAATCGATGGGCAAGTAGCATTTTAGCAAAAAAACTCGATGGTATGTTTAGTCCGCCGCTTGGCGGACTAAGGCCTAAACCCTTCTCATTCTGAGAAGAGTCCCGTGCCTCGCAGTGGGACAGTAATGAGCTCAGTATGTAACATCGCATTCTACTAAAGACTATTGATACTTGAAAGTGACCCTTAATCCTCTATCTTGCATTTTTCGATGTGACCTGTAATAGAAATTTTAAATAAATAACTAGAATTTGAAATGCCTGACCTACCTATTTCATAAGAGGTCATATTTTAAAATTGAGCACCTGGCGAACAAAACTACCTAATTACAAGTCTGGAAAAAAAAAAAATCCGTTTGTTATGGACCCATTGTACCTATCTAATTCTATGAAAGGTCTGTGTTATCTAAAAGTGTGTTATAAACGGTACAATTTTTAAGTACAATTTTTAGACGTCAAAACCTACTCTGTCTTATCACAAAATCGTTTTTAATAGTTATTAATTAAGCAGGGTTTTAAACACTTCTCTTATGTATGTAATTTCACATTAGACAGGGTACCAACAAGTATCAAAACTATTGTAGTACGAGCTAAAGTATTTGATTTCGGTAACTGCTCACATTCTTAAAAAGATCTTCATCAAAATTACACCAGTACCATAAAAGGACACTACAATATTATTGACGACAAAAAATCGTTCGGAAACCGCACAGCCAGTTCCTAAGATCATCGAAACAAACAAACACAATAAGTCATAATCTTCAAACATTAAAACCAAGTACAACCGCAAAATATAAAGAGCCACAATAGACACGACTAATCTTCTAAAATCAATACGTTTTTACCTCTAACCCCCGAAAATTTTCCAAACTACCCCCCACACCCTCCTTTTCAATTTAAACGACAAAGTATTATTTAATTTTCGCCGTCTTTTCACCATTGTAAGGTACTGAGTGAGAGAGAACGAGGACCCGCTGTTCTTTACTAAGACATTGTCTATCTCTTTCGTACTTTTGTATTTGAATGTGTGTGAGCGGGACGGGTATGCGCAAGACGATCGCTCTCCGTTTTCTTAATGACGTCATATAGATTTATAGATGTGTTGGGAGGGTGTTTCTCCGCCCCGTGGGGTGCGAAAGTTTTTACTACCCCTTATGAATGTTATAGTAGGGTTTTTCTGCGTTGTTTTTTCGTTGTTGCTTTTTTTGTAGAATAAAATATGAGAGTTATCTTGTTACACCAGATGAGCTTGTAATGAGGTTTTGCTAAAAAAATGTTGTAAAAAAATATTCGTTTTACTCGAAAATATTAGTTTTCAGTGTCATTTGAGGTAAGTACTTAAAACTTTTTAGGTTAATACCATTTTTTTTTTTTTTAATAATTCTCTGTCTTATTTACCTAAGCCCACAAGTTAAAAGAATTAAGTGACAAAGGCTTGAGACTTCTTTGTAAGCAATTATCAAATTATCTAACCAATCTTTTATTAACAATTTTTAGTAGCATTTTTTTATCTTCTATTAATAATTTACTTTTACCTATTATAATAATCTAAACGTATCCAATTCCACCTCAAATCCAACCCTAAAAAACCACAACTAATTCCAATTTCAAACCATCTAATTAAAAAGAAATCCACAAAAGAGTTCCACATTTAAATTACTAGCATTACATTCGAATCCATTTATATTCGAGGCCGCACCAGGCATAAAACGCTTCAGCCGAGGCATCGTGCGTTCGAAATACGAAAAAGCTAATGTAAATCGCCTAATCTTGAGACCGCGCTCATGACGTATGTACGGCACGTCGCCTCGAATCGAAGTTCAAATTAGGAACGCGCGCCATCTTGGACACGCCACAGTGTAGCATAACTCTATTGTACTTTGTTTAGAATTTAACAGTAAGCAACATTTTGGAGGGGTTGTTTTTAGACTATGTGCTTTTAAGGTATGGTAGTTTGTACTGGAATTGTGAGGCAAATAGAGGAATCTTGGGCGCTTTAATCCAGCAATTACGCATTTTAATGGCTTTCGTTGGTGCCTCCGGTTTTAATATTCCATTCCTTGTTTTACTGCTGAGCTTAGCTGCTTAGGCCGTACGGTATTAATGTATTTAGTTATTTTAATTGTAATCTCGGCAAGGTTTTGATATCGCGAAGATGATTACTGAAAGGTTCGGTTTATTGTGTATTCTATAATAAAAGAGGTTTTATTACTTCGACACAACAATGGTGTGGTAAGATTTCTGATTTTAGGAACATTTTATATAGAGGGTTACTTCGAATTAGGTGGCGAAAATTCACAAGATTGCTGGGTATCATTGATAGAACACCTTCAATAAAAAAATATTTCTTCAGTTAATTAGATAACAAGATACCTCACTAATACAGAAGCAAAGAGCGCGTACGTAGGAGGTTTTTATTTGAATACTCTACAGCTATTGATAGAGATACTTTTTTTCATTTTTTTATGTGTATGTTAGGCCAAAATAGGTTTTGATTGATCATAATAATATCTAAAAGATAGGTGGCATCGTCAACCTTAATATTTATGTGACTGCTATAACCTCTAATCTCCAATAGTTGCAGGGAAATGCCACGAACAAGAGAACTGTACCAATTAGTACACAGTTCCTTCTGGTAAAGTTTCAATAATTTCATCTATCAACAAAAATATTGCTTGCAATATTTCGAGGCATAAAAAGAATAAATAAGTACTCCATACATTAGTCTTACTTATTACACATTAAGTTACTAAGTAGGTAAATACAAAAAACATACAAAATTAAAATAACATAATCCCAAAATCCCAAGCCACTCGAAACAAAACGCGAACAAAAAGACAACCCATTTTTACACGACAACGAAACGCGAAACTAATTTGAACACAATAAAACTTTTCGCGTCTCCAGTGTGGCATTAAAACGAAATTCTCATTTGAAACGCAAAAGGTTGCTGGCAGAGCATAAAATTCTGAACGCGAAAGACGACCAGCGTTTATTAAAACGCCGGTTTTGCAAAGTTAAAATTAAACATGAAAAACGACGCCACCCTCCCTGACTACCTGGGGGGCGACCCGCCAACTATGCTCTAGTATTAGGGTTGTACCGTTCTCGTGACGGATTTATTGTTTTTTTTTTGTACTTAGCAGTATTTTTTTGTACAAAATAATGTCATGTCAGTTACATTTTAGTTTTCTTTCTCTTTCCGTTTGTATTTTCCCTTCTAAAGAAAGATTTAGAGAATTTTGAATGTTGTCTTTAGATAGCGAAATGACAAAAACTCTATAGTTGAGGCTTTGGTTGACAACCAAAGAGTTTGTAAGTTAAAATTCGATAAACTATAGTTGTTATTAAAACTATTTCTTAGCACAAGCAGCTTTGTACATTGAAGGCTCCTATTGCAAAGTAACCTTAGTACAAAATGATTTATAACCTAAAACATAAACAGCGTGACAGCCCTACAAAATTTTATTTCGCCGCGAAATTTGTAAATTTATGTAAATATTCCGCGTCTTGGGGTAGGGGTGGGGGTGTAAGGCGAACCAAGAGTTATAAGTACGAGTGCGAGCGGTGCCGCGGCACTAAACGTGTTCATGCGACTTGCTTTTATGTACGTTATTTATTTTATAAATATATGTGTTATGTGTTATTTGTTTATTGTGTTATTTTAGTAGACTAGTGTTTCTTGTTGTAGTAATTTATAATTTGAAGATACGTTTTGTAATTTTTCAGATGTACCTATTTTTTAATGACAGTCGAAACTGAATATCGGATCTTAATGGTGTGATGGTTCAAGGGTGGCCCTTTTTAGGTCACCCTCCCTCATACGAGTAATGCTAAGCGATATTGCTAGCGTCACTGAGATTAATCTTCGGATTTATGATTGACGACTGCGAGCCGAACGTCGAAGATTCAAAGACTAAAATGAGAATAAATTTTAGTATAATAATTCTAAAGACTAAAATGTGTTTTTATTGTAGTCTAATAAATTTAGAGACTAAAATTAGTATTTATTTAAGTCTAATCATTAGTCAATCATATTTTTTTCGATGTTTGGCAATTTCGTTTTGGATGTTATGACATGTTGTTATTAATCAAAATATTTCGATGCATATACGCATTTCAAATGACTTATAAACAGAATATGACTGTCGTCGCTTAAGTTCTAACACCGCGTAACTCAAAATAGTTAACTTTTCAAGAGAGCAAAAATAGTTTTTTTCTATTTATCATATAATTGTTTTTATTCTACAATATTCTATTATATTTTGGTTGTTTCGACGGAGCACTTTCGCGACACGATCCAGTATGGAACTCACCTGACTTAAACGCTGTTTTAGCTGTTTACATAGCTTGATGGAAAAAATATTACATACGCGGTAGATTTTGTTTTTGAAATAACGCGTTGCTATTGGATCTAACCATTGATTGTGACTGGTCAAACGATGCGTTTTTGATTTCCTATCGAATGACGTGCTTAACTCAAAACTACTATTTTTCGAGTTACGCGGTGTTAGAACCTATGCGACGCTGTGTTAAAAGTGGGTTCACTTCAGAGTTCAACAAGATTACACCCACGACCCCTTGATCGCCATAACATCTCAGCCGTTCAGAAATTCTATCTTTTACATACCCAACGAACTTAATCAAAAACTTCATTTCAACTTTTTAATTATTAACTAAGTTTTATTAAGTAATATTAACTAAGTGCGTATATTACCCCTTATTTACTTCATATAACTATAAAATAGCAAGTATTTTCATCTACTTAATATAACTTTAAACTAAAGCCTAACTTTTCAAGTGTACGCTAACTTAAAGAAAACTCATTAAAACTTCAAATAGGTGTACATATAAAGTTGAATAGAGAGACTTGAAGTCGATACGTATACGTTTGAAGTTTGCTAAAATTCAATTTAGGTTTTAATTTGCGTCGTGAAATCAATTTGTGTAACAACAACTTTTGTTGTTGTTGATCGGGACTTGGCCCGTCATTTAGTTATGATGAATCGTATTAATAAATACCTATGTTAAAACGATAGTTCTAACGGCCAATGGCTTAATAGCCAAGAGCCTCGACCAACATCTGATGAGGCTATTGTTGGGCGGCTGGATCAAGGGATTGATACAAAAAGCGGTAGGTACTTCTGTTAAGAGGTTCCTCTCTCTGAAGGCCCTAACCACCGGTAGCTTGGACCCTATTCCCGAAGCCGGTGGGCTACTGTTTTTTTTTATATTTTTAAAAGTTTTTGATTTTTTTAAAGAAATATTTAAAAATGTAAATATAATGGTTTGAAATGAATAAAGGAAACAATGTTAAAATTATGCATTTTATTATTGAAGAGAGATGGCCAATAATAGGAGCGAATGGATTACTTAAGACGACGTGCACACGAAAAAAAAAATTGCTTTGCACTTTGTTGATGCATTTTTAGCAAACACTCAAGTTAATCTTTTTCCACTATTTTGTAAGGCGTATTGAGTAAGAAATATCCAAACTCGCAAATTTTCACACTCAATATTATAGTATAGGATCCCAGTATTGAACGACCTTCACCGAGCTAGTTAATGGATAAAAAGTATTTTATATCAAATTAAATATGTCAATAAATACACTGGCCTGCAAAAAGAAGTATCACACTTTTAAAATTTCATTTTTTTCTGAACTATAGAAGTTAGAGATTTAAAATAAAAAACGTTTTATAGCAATTTTATCAGCTTTCTTTGAAACTATAGTAACAAAGTTAAACTCTTTTTTGAGTCCTTTTTGTTTCGAAAATATATCTTGTGTACTTAAAAAGTTATTGCAATTTTAAAAGTGTGATACTTATTTTTGCAGGCCAGTGTATATTGCAAATGGGTTGAATAAATGCTATGTTTATACCTGCCTACCCAAAAATTGTGACGGAAAAAATAGTCAACCTAACATTTGCATATTCTATAGGCTTCATACTTTCGATTGGTATGGAATTTGTCTATTAACCAAACCAGAGAAAAGTAAAAAAAAAACGTATTCTGGACTCAAATTTTTTAGTCAACCCATTTGCAATATATTTATTGACATATTTAATTTGATATAAAATACTTTTCATCCATTAACCAGCTCGGTGAAGGTCGTTCTGTACTGGGATCCTATTCTATTAGTGTCATATTAATAAGACTGTATTCTGTAAAAACATTTCCAAAGCACAGAAATGTTGTCCTCTACAGTTTAATTACAGTATAAATGACTAAAAAGTTCTTATTGTCAATAATTATAAACGAACAAAAATAGACTTTCATTGTTGAGTATTTAAATGGCTTTCTTTGAGTAAATAGAAAACCTATAAGTTCGTTAACTTTGTAGACGTTCAGTTGTATGATTGAGGATCATAGTGCAAAATATTTTTCAGATAGCATAATATGGTACGACCTCTGCCATTGGACTCGATATAAATGTACCTACTAACTGCATAACCAATAATTACTATATCACCCACTTTTAATCTAAAAGAAAAACATAATCATTGACATATTAACCACAGGTTTCTAAGATCAAACATTTAAAAAAAAATATAATTCTACAATGAAACTACTAATCAACACATCAAAATTTAATTTGAGGCGACGACAATGGTATGAATACATAATCACTTTTCAACAAAAATAAAACCGACTTCAAATTGTCTATCTCCGAAGTTCTTTATCAGATCTTCACCAAATTTAAATGGGATCACTTCGAAAGAATACTCTATCGGTTCACAATTAGCAAAGATATCGCGGAACAAAATACAAAAAAAAAACATACAGTCTAATTGAGAACCTCCTCTTTTTTTGAAAGTCGGTTAAAAAATAAGTAGATGTCATTAACGCTCCAAAGATGATGATTCAAAAGTATGACAATAAATTGGCAGGTCTTGCAAGACAGCTATCTCTTTCACTCTCTTAATTATTCGTATCTTCGTCTTATTTATTAGAGATACTAGATTGAATTATAAACGCCATGTTCTATGAACTTAACATATCTATAGTACGATATATCAATGGACAACGGCAAGATTTCAAATGAAATAGCCGTTCCCGTACTTTCAGAATTTCCATAGAATTTCACACTTTTTTACTCGTTTTTACCCAATCTTTCTAGCTGTCTCAATTTTTTTCGTCCACAATCTTCGCACACCACCCTAAAGCGGCATTCACACACAACAAGAGCTTTATTGTGTACATAAAACATTGTGATTGCCTTTGACAGTGCGCCCCGCGACTGCCAAGTTTTAATAGAAATTTAAATTAGCTGTAGCTCGTTTCAAACGCTTGTATTGCGAACACAGATGTATTAATATTATATTTTAGTATAATAAAGATTAGTATTGAGTGTTATGATACGAAGATGTGAGTAAACAAACTTTTTAACAAAAATAAGACCGACTTCAAATTGTCTATCTCCGAAGTTCTTCATCAGATCTTCACCAAATTTAAATGGGACCACTTCGAAAGAATACTCTTTCAAACAAAAAAAAATAATCATTAAAATCGGTTCTTAATTAGCAAAGATATCGCGGAACAAACACAAAAAAAACACAGTCGAATTGAGAACATCCTCCTTTTTTGGAAGTCGGTTAAAAAAGTATCCTAGGGTACATAGGATACTTTTTTTTAAATTTAGGGTTAGGGTACATAGGAAACTTTTTACTTTTTTAAAAGCGTGGGCTTAAAAATTCGATAATAGGTGTATCTGTTCGTAATCAAGCGTAACTGTGCGTAGACAAGCGTAACTTTACGTCAGCGTGCTTAAACGTGCTGATGCATGCTAAAGCTGAATCAATGCGGAAAGTTTAAAGCATGCGTTTGTAAATGCCCATTGTTAGAAGTGTGTCTCTGAAAGTTAATTTAATGAAAATATATTGGGTATGCAAGTTTATGCAATATAGTAGGGATCTCTTTCTTGGAGCAGCATTAGTCATTGGGAGGCCCGTGATACCCCAGCACACGGCCCAGTTAACGGGCTACGTTTTATTTTTAATTTTAATTTTTGACTTGGTCGCGTTTGGCCCTAGTTTCACCTGATGATAAGCGCAGAGTCTAAGATGGAGCACACGAATTCAAGGAACAGACATATAGAGGGATTCCCCTATACCCCTCTTGCTCTCACATACACACGACGGAATACAGTAAACTGCTTGGCGCGATTTTAACGTGAGGATGCTAGGTAGCTAGCCAGGCGGATCGTATAGATCCTACCACCAAGCGTGCTGGGATTTGTTGAATCTTACAACACGCGTCAATTCCCAATGTGCGGTGAGGAAGTTTTATATTCTAACCCGTCCCCACACGGGGTACATGAAAGATTGGCTGTGTGAATGAAAGAGTATCTGATCTGATTGGCAGTCAATTTCTCACGAGTTGCAAAAAAAGTAAAATATGAAACAGTTTCTCCCTATAATTTTGTTTAAGCAACCTATTTTCGAACTATATTCATTTATTGGAACCATCTCTCAATCTAAAATTATTATTAATCAGTCTAATGAATGTTCAAAGTAGAAGTTAGAATAAGACGTTGGCGAAATAATGGCGGCGTCAACTTTTGATTGTCAAACAAGAGGCAAGACGGAACTTAGGACCGTTTCGTTCATACAGGACTAGTGATGGGACGATTTGGAACAGTGACATAATTATTTATAACAGTTCTAATATCACAGTTCATGTTAAAGTGCAAGTGCTATGTCCGTTTGGTTATCTGCATGCTGTGTATTTTGAAAGGTGTAGCAGAAATTTAGGATTTCAGTGGCGGTGATATTATTATGACTGAGTTTGGAATTTCAGTGTTGTCCAACGTACAATATTTAGCCAATATTTCGATAAATTAATTCTGAAAATAATCTAAATACGTACTTATTTTTTCTTGTACCTATCTACCTACGTACCTTTTAAAGCAAATTGGTAAAATGCAATAGAATTTTGATTGCTAATGTTAGTTACGAAACAGTTTTTTTTTAAATTTCGCAATCTTTCCTCTTATTAGTTTTAGCTTGCTTTATACAGCAGTATAGTTATGTAGCAGCGACTAATTTAAAACCAAGATCCAATGACAAAAGCTGGACTTTGTTAATTTTTCATTTTTTTCATAATTGTTGTAGTAACTTGTAATAGTTCTGTTCATGTGTCCCACCTCTAGTCTAGTAACTCACACTAGCTCTCCAACTGGCTTCGTTGGCTTCGTTCGTGGCAAGTTTTGATAGAATTTTCAATTACCTTCCTTTGTTTCAAGAGTTTCCTGAGCGCCTCTCTAGTCGCTACTTCTCAACTTGCTGTTTGTCTTTGTACTCGTCTGAGGACGTACTCGCAGGTGGAAGAAAATGGTGTTTTATTGTATTTGCTTTTCTGTTTTCTTAACTATTTTAAAAGACTTCAGTTTTGTCTAAATATTAGATGAGATAGTAATAATGCACATGAATGCACAAGTCTTGAGGTGGTCATAATCATTACGCTTAGTGGAAAGAATGGTATGCCAATTGCCAATACACTTGCTTGCACTGATGAAATCGCTAATGACCAATTTCTATATCTCTCTTCTAAACTTTGCCATCTACACTCGGTTTAGTAACACCAAATACTATAATTAGTAAACAAAACGATTCGTTATTGGATATCAAATTTTTTTTAAAGATTTTATAATATTTTAAATTATTTTTTTTGATTTAATTTTTGGGTTTTCATTTTCCATATTTTCAAAACAAATCAATCTTTGAAACTGTGCTAGAATTCAATTAAGTCACATTGATACAGCGTGTAATTCAGCGCCATGTTGCTTTGCCGAATTCAAATGAAGCTAGTCTGCATAATATTGTCATAACAGAAAGCCTGAGGCCTGAAGTTACAGAATGTTGTATACATGCGAACTTTGGTTTGTAATAAAAAAATTGAGATGAATCAAAATATTGAATGAATGAATATGAATCAAACGTCTAATAAAGCTTTGAATATTGTTAGGAAAAAGGTATTGTAACTTTGTGGTGCTTAAAAGATGGAATGTAAAGATACTAAACTAGATAAATAAAAGAAACTCACAACCATTTCGAAAGTTTTACAAAAAACAAAGGCAACAGTAAAAAAATTAATGCAATATTGAACAAGGTATAAGCGATTTAAAATGATATTGTTCACTAGACAGAGACAGCACTACGAGGCGCTGACGTCATAGCTTATGAACTTCATAGTAAGTTGACATCACTCGGTATAATGTCCGTTTCGCGCGACAAGGATAGAAACTTTAAAAGAGTGTAACACCTCTATTTTTTTATCGATTTATTAAGTTTATCGACAATCGAAGCTTTCTTCTAATTAGTATTAAATTCTTAATATTTTTTAAAGTAGGCAACTATCATCCTTTTCTTAACCTACTTCATGTAAGGTGAGTGTGGGTTGCATTTCTAGATGTTCAAGTAATATGAACTTTAAAAGCACTCTAGGCGAAATAACGACAAGTAGTTGGAGAGCTCCTTCTGAAAGAGTTCGTCTGGGGAAATACTACCACTATACCAATTTCTCTCGCTAAGCAGCATTGCTGTGGTCCAGTTTGATGGGTGCTGGTGAGATTACAGGCACATGAGATTTTCCAACTTTGTCTCTCTTCAATTTTGTCTTTGTCAAGGTTGAAAACGCATCAGCAATCTTCTTAGTGTTGTTGGTGTATATAGGTGTCGGTAACTATTTTCCATCAGATCTGAGCCATCTGCGTTAGCTTGTTTGCCAACAGATTTCATAAAGACAAAATATTTTTTGTTGTTGATTAGAGAATTATCGTTGATCGGGAAGTAAATAAAAGCACCAGATGCTTGTTATTTGATGCACAACTAAAACTAGGTATCAACTATTATAAAGATAAATTAGAAATTTGGAACTTAAACTGTTTTTATATTTTGTCTACCTCATTGGTCTAGTGGTGGCAAGCGCGACTAATGATCTTAGGTCCTGGGTTCGATCCCCAGGTCGGGCAGTGTTTTTGGGTTTTTCCATTAGGAATTTCTCAGTAGCAGCCTGGAGTCTGGATTTGTGCCCGTTTAATGGCAATAAGCTTGCCCCCTATTACATGGGACTTATAAAACATAACTGGCGAAACAAAAATGTACTAAAAACACCTCTGCCGAACCCTTCGGAGAATACAAGGCATGATATTATGTTACGTTCTTTTAAAATGATATTTTTATACATAATTATTGTATATTTTTATTAAAAGTATATAATCTTAAGCACTTTAGATAACTTTGGCAAATTATTATCTAAGTACTATTCCAATACAAAGCCTCTTGTTACCAAAAAGATCCACTAATTCTATCCCCAGACTTCTCAAAACATTCCAACATCTACCATAAATAATAATTCCCCCGTCCCAGTCTACCAAATACGACTAAATTCTATAAATTCTAACAGAGAAAGAAACCCAACAATTCTCCGAATTTAAACTTCCCCGATCCGTCTTCGTGCCGGTGGTTCATTTTTGCCCCCTTTAACCCCCTACACCCCCTCGCGAAACTTTGACGGTTCCGTGGAGGTACTACTAACGCCCCCTCTGAAGCTCGGTGCGGTTGGAGGGGCTTTAATCAATTTTTCAACTTCATTTCGCGGCTTGGTTAATTAATTTCGGTTCTAATCTTAGTTTTTAGTTGGAGAATTATAGTGAAATAGATTCGGGTTATTTTTGGATGTATAATGAATAAAAATATTAGGGGATACTGTTTTTTCATTCACGCCTTTATTTTCTATATCAAGCAGCAATATTGCCAAAGTAATACCAGAAAACCATTTTAGATATGAATTTCGAAACTAAATAAACAAGACTAAAATACGTTGCACAATTTAGTGCTACCTTCTTCCGAACTTTCGATACCAGCCCAGAGCTTTTTATAGGTTTTTAAATTATTTTTCCCCAAAGCGTGGTAGATTTATTACCTGCAACTATTCACAGATAAACTCACTTGCTTTATAACATTTGAAGATCCTTCATTTTTTTGATGAAACCTACAGTAATGATTTATTAAGTTTACATTCAAATTTTCTATGATTGTTTACGGTTTACTCATTTACATTTTCTGTTACAGTTTTGTTTAGCAGGGAGAGGAAACGATTTCAAAAGGATTTGCAATCTTTATTCATTTACTATTTAATAACGCGTTTTAACAAAACAAACAAACTTTTTCCTCTTTCTACTCCTTGCTCCGTACTACAGAATTATTCAAAACGAACAATTTAATTTCTTCAAATTGATAATTAAGTAAAACAAACTTAAACACAACTACTCAAGCACCAAAATCCAATGTTTCCTCTTCTACCCAAATATATACCTACAAAATTATGCACAACACTACAGAAAATATCGCAATAACCCAGAAAATTCCCCAAAACTAATACAGGATCGAAAAACACTACCCTTTTCCAGTAACTTTTCCGAACGTAATTCTCAAAATTTTACAGCGACCAAACTGAAACTATCTGGGGGCCCGAAAGGCTAAAAAAGGTCGGCCTAACCAAACAGACCCTTATAAAACACCCCCTAAGCGGCTACTATGAAAACGCGAAATGTTTTCTGGATTATTCTGCAGTACATTGCGTTTTTTGAGTTAATGATCATTTTTGAGTTATTGACACCTTGGTTTCTGAATGCTTTTAGTTTTATCGTTTAATGCCAGTGTTAACAGTTTGAGTTTTGATAATCACAAGATCTGGATTATTAACTTCCGCGATAATAATGATGTGGCAGATTTTCCAGAGATCCGTCTAAAAAGTCAGAAAAAAAAATACCAAGTACTTTGTAGATGATCAATATTTCTAATCGTACTGTTTGTTCATAGAGTGGTTGCAATACTTACTGGAAATCAACTTCATTTTCATTTGAATACAAATAATAATAATGTTTTAGTTTTACTATTTTTAAGTTTCCGTCTAAAATAAACTGAATGCACTGAAATATACCAATGAAAATACAACAGGAATCCGGCAAAGTGATCACACGAGTTTCGATCAACATTGAGATTTCTATCAAATGAAAGTTGTCTATTAAAAAATACGTAACAGCTATTCAAATACCATATTGAGGGTTATTGATCCGTTAATTTTAAGAGTTTCTTTAAGCTAAGTGGATGAAAAATGCTAAGATGAAGAAGGTAAAAATTAAATAAGCAAAAAAAAAACATTTTTGGTCAATATATTGTATTGTGATGACGTTATCACATGGAATAAGAAAAAATATGACACTAAAAATCTTAAAGTAATTTGCAAAAGAAAAAGAGGCTTTATAATAAATAGCTAAGGTCTATTATAACTTCGTCTTCATCACAGCGTTTTTTCGGTCTAATTGCCAAGGTCCACTTTGCTTAAAGGAAAGGATCTGAAGATTGAATTAATAATTCTTAACTATCCATCATGTATATTAAGACATTGACGTAGGATCTCATAAATCCAATTAGGTAAAGGAATCTTTACCAAAATTATACTTGAGATTAAATAGTCCAACAAGCAATGGACGGCGAAGTGAGAACGCAAAATCCATCGTATTTTCATAGTAACGCCGGAGGTCCAAAAACCATCCAAAAAGGCAGTAAAACTAAAGGAATTAAGGGCCACTGCGAACTACTTTTCAAAACACTTTTGTGCTCCTAAAATATATGAAGGCCAATTTATATTTTGCGGACTGTGCCGTATGTGGAAGTGGCACGGTGTATTGATTTTGGTGAGAATTTTATGTTAATGTTTTTCTATAAATAACTTTTAAGAGTATGTAGTGGATGTAAGATGTGAGTTTTGGGGATGACAAGAGGAAAGTAGGCTATAGATGATGTGTTTTTGTTTTTGTAGACAACGAATAATACAAGTCTTATAACTACAATTATAAAGTTGTTTGTCATTCACGGTTAGGTTGCCAAAACGACGGTTAATTGAGTCGACCATATTTTTTAACTATGATCACACTTTTGTTTGATCTAAATTCGATTGTTTTCGACAGAAGAGTTCCGATGCATTTTGCCATACTATGGATCTCATTTTAGGAATATCTTTAACAATAATTTCATCTGTGATATTGTTGCATAGAGGCATGCTTTTGTGACGAGGCAATCGATTATTTTGGATATTCCAGATACAATATTCATCATAATAAATAACAATATCTTCATCTTATTCTCAATTTTATTAAGGTTATTTAAGAATTCCACAAATGTATAGAAGCTAATCCAGATAAGCAAGTTATTAAAATACCTTTTCAAAATTTACCTTTAGCACAAGAAAATTAAATTCAATATTCTCTCTAAACAAGAAATTACGGCCTACTTCCAAGGCGCGTAATTTTATACTTCCCTTTATACACAATTCTATAGTTACCCGTAACGATAAGAGTGCCTTCTTGGGGGAGGGCCATAAATTTACGCGATACCTCCGTAATTGCTTCTCCTTTGAATTTTCTATTTACTGTAGTATTGTTCAATTATGTTTTATTAATTGGTTTTAGGAGAAGGTTATTTTTAATCGTAAATATAGTTAAAGTTACTAAAATAATGTTAGTTATAGATTCTTAGGCAGTCTTTGAATTTGTTTTGAATTTAGTTTTACTAGTTTTCTGACTTTGTAGATTGTTTCACTTTGACTTTCAAATTATCTATCTATTGTATTATTTTTGGGTACATTATTTATTTCGTTATTGAAATGGGGATAATTAATTACCTAATCAGAAATAAAACGTAATCTTCTTAATTTTACAAAATTTTGCTTTGCTCATCTACCTGGATGCCTATCTGATGTTGTATTTTTGCTGTCTATCCCATCATCTAACAGCTGGAATAGCCTAGATAAAATGACCCTTCATTGTGGTGAAACATGGGATTGTTAAAAGACTTATTATTTTGTTTATTTCTTGAACATTTGCTACGAATCATTTCATCTTATAAGTTAGATTAAAAATGGATAGTACAAAGAAAGTAATATAAATAAATTATATCGATAGGCTTACTCCTGAACACATGGTAATGATAATTATCATCATCAACGAACTTAGTTATACAACATTATATAAGTTACATGCCCTTGGGGATAACAGGCGAGACGGGGATTTCAAAATTTCTTAATCCCCATACAACACAAAAATACAAAAAAACGAACATTAAAATTAAAAATGGCGTCTATTAACAAGGTCTAACGAAGTGAAATAGTCGCATTCAAATCACGAGCACCTGACAAAAGTACTGCATTCGAGTCCCGACTGCGAACGCCTCGGAACAAATTCAATAAAGTTGAGCCGAACTACGCTAAGGGGAATACATAATTTCTTAGTGTCTCTTTGTATGGGGGTTAGGGATGGGAAAGAGCTAGTGATATCGATAGGGATTTTTTTCTGTAAAAAGAATTATCCAGCTTCTTCTTCTTTTCGTGTGGTTAGTAACTAATCTGGTGCCAGACTTTATGGTGCCTATGGACCTCTGACTAGGATTCACATGCCGTCGAGAAATCTTTCAGGTATGCCGGTTTAGTTCACCGTTTTCATAAATCCAGCTATCAATGATAAATAATACGGAGCATGTTTTTTGGGGATGGAACAATTTTTTTTTTATTATAATTCACAAAACCGATGTACAATCTCACATACAATAAAAATAAAAGGTAAAACATAGAACATGCGTCTGATTGACACCTACTAGATGTGAATCTAACATGCACATTTTAAATAAAGGTAGAAATTAAATTAAGTTTGACGTTATTTGATGATGATTTTATGGTGAAAAATTAATACAATTTTTAGTTAAATATATCTCTGAGTTTAGACTTGTCTGAAGCTTAGGAACCAGCAAAAACATCTATTTCACTACGAATGGAGTTGGCAAGAGAAAGCATGCGGGATATCGGTGAAAACTGACCCATGTTAGTTCGATTATAAGGCAGAACGAAAGTTTTTCGTTTTATTAAGCGGCTGCTTATACGCGGAACACAAAGTTGCACCTTTTCTAGTAGCTCAGGAGAATCTATTAAACCATGAATCAATTTAAACAAAAACATAATATCTAAAGTTTTCCTTCGTGCACTCAATGATTTCATTTTATAGTGACTCAACCTGGATATAGAAGAGTTAAAAATACTGCATTTATTATCTGAGTAACATAAATGATATAAAAACCTTTTTTGAACGCGCTCTATCCTATCGGAGTGCACCTGATAAAACGGCTCCAAGCAGCACTACAATATTCCAGTATACTCCGAATAATGCAGTTATAAACGGAAATAGTGAGATTTGATTCTTTAAAAATTTTCATTTCTCTGACGATGAAACCTGACAATTTTGATGCCCTATTAATTATGAGGTCAAAGTGATTTCTAAAATTCGAACTGCTGTCCATCACAACACCCAGGTCTCCAATACTATTAACTTCTTGGAGCCCAGTGTTATCGATTGAGTAACAAGCATGACACGAATTCTTTTTTCTGCTGAATTTAATGAAGTAACATTTGTTTCGATTCAACGCCATGCTATTTTGTACACACCAACTATAATATAATAATAATAATAGACCAGCCTTTAATTGTTCCAATGCAAGGCAAAAGCTTCTTCTCATACAGAAAAGGTACGAGCATTGATCTGCAGGGTTGCTTACTGCGAGAAGGACATTTCAGACCATTAAGTCCGGGTCTCCTCACGATGTTTTCCTTCACCGTATATCTTTGTGGTCTTAGATTAACTAAGAAAGTACATATGAAAATGAAAAATTCACATTAGTAATGCTTAGGTTTGGACGCAAAGTCCACAACCCAGTACTTAACAGTGGACTCCAGGCCACCACGACATTAAAAGATTTAAATGGTGATTTTTTCATTTGACTTTGACAGTAATCACGTGTCAAGACGATGGGCGTCTAGAGTCAAAGATAACTGTCAAAATCAAACAAAAAATATCGTCATAAAAATTTTATCGATAAGTAATCTCTGTGTCCCATCCCTACAACGCCAGTAGCGTTACTATTTAAATCTAGTTACAAGTTCTGAATGTATTTTGTTAATTACAAGCAAGTTTGTACATGAAAATTTCGAACCAGGTGCGCCCCCTACCGTTCTTAAGAAATATTGTTACTTTATAGTGCGTAATGAAGAAAGTAAGTGCGTTCGTTGTTATTACTGAGCGTTTATTAAGCGTTGTATACTTAATGGGTGTGTTTCTGGTTGTTTGTTGTTGATGATTTGAATAGTTTTTTTTAACTACTAGGTTTTATTAGTTTCTTGGACAAAATAAAAATCTTCTGAAATTGGCAATAAAGCCATAATACGGCAATATTGCCGCAAAATGCAATTACCTATTTTAAAATGCGGTTTGATTTTTTAACCTTTTTTTTGTTGTCTTTTGCTAAGCTTCCAACAACAGTCAACCCACTCATTGCTACAGTTTTTTTTTAAATCCAATGTTTCTATATACTGCCGGTGCCTTTCATAAACAAAATAAAAGTAAGAGTTTAAAAAAAATACTGTATCTAACCTTTAAACGCTTAATTATAAAATTTTTAGTCATCAAACTCAACAAACTCCGCCATATTGTGTTTAATTCCCGCCAAGTCGCTTTAATTTCGAAATTTGGAAACTTGGAACGCGCCGTTCCACGTTTAAATTCAAGTTTGAATTGAGCGCGTTCCGTATTCGAGGCACGAGTTTTCATATCACGCCTCCCTCGCCCCTCATCCCCCCCTCCCTGCTTGTGATCGCTAGCAAACGTTAAATTGACTTGCGAGGTTAGTTAAGGAAAAATAATAGTTTTTTTTTTCTAATTTGATCTTAGGAAAACTGTAGAAGTGAACATTGAAGGATTACCTACCCTTCCAGCCAGGAATTCTTATGTACCTGCAGTTCTACTTTTGTTTCGATAGGCTAATGACATAATTTAATTGTTTTAAAAAAAATACGTTGTGTTCTAATTGATTATGACAATGTCATGTTTCAAATAAATATGGAAAAGAATACCTTTGAAAATGTTGTATCATAATGATGATATTACACACAAACTAATGATTAATTTGTTGTTCAACCATAATAATTCGCTAAACTAATCTGCTAATACGTGTGGTTACAATAACTAAACAATAATAATTCCAAAACCTATTCATTTAACGAAAATGCATTCAATCAATTACTTTACTAATTTTCAATCCAATTACTCATTCCAACCGTCCTATTCAAAAAACGAATCGATCATTCGAACAAAAAGACAACAAACCAATCATAATTCCTCATTCAAAAAATAAAAATAAGAACACAAAACCAATAGCGTTCCAATTTCGAACGCAGACGTTTCCCGGTACGGTACGTCGCGTCAGTTCCTTCCTAAGAGAGAGAAGTAAACAAAATTCCTGCAAGGATATGAGGGCGGGGGCCGCGGGGAGGTGAAGCCGGGCTGTGGGGGGAGGAGAACACGACTAGTTAAGGTTTTTTGTCTGTGTACGTAACTAGTAGATTTTTATGAATGTGTGCGTTTTTTTTGCATGTGTGCAACGCTTTTTCGGATAAGCTTTTTAGCGAGAAAAGGGTTAAATTTAATAGTCGGTTTTACTAAAAACTGTTATATGATGGAAGTTGAAAAACGTTGGCGGAAATTTTAGTTTTACAGTTGTTAACTTGGGTGCGGATTTGAATGCGTTATAACTTTTTGTGTGAGGCTTGCGTGGGTTATAAATTTTCTGTTTTTATAGGTAGGTATGTGAGAGTAAGTTGTAAATTAGGGTTAATTTTGTTATGTAATTGTCAAATATAGATAGTTTTTTACGGTAAATAAAACAGCATGTCTACATACATACTTATTTTTTCATAAAACAGTTTTATCACGGTGTAGGAGTTGGACGTATCCAAGTGATAAGAAATTACCTTATAGGGTACAATGGATAAGACTGGTCAAGTGCGGGTCACAACTACTCGTGCCACGAAAAAATATCGTCGAAAAATAACCATCTTGTAGGGGGTTTGGTTTTTTGTTACTCAGTTTAGGGTTAGTAACAGGTTCTCATTGGCACCCTTTAAATCCAAAACCCGCAAAATTTTCAGTGGATCATGCGGTTGATCAATAGTTGACCAGTTCCTTCAAATATCGCGTATCCCAAAAATATACTTGCAAAACGCTTTGATAAAGATAACTGTCTTGTATAGGTGTTAGGTATAATTTGTAAAAAAAATTTCAGCTATCACCGAACGCGTTACAAAAAGGAGAAAAAATTTACTTTCAAAAATAAACACAACGAATGACCCGCATACAATTTTTTTTATATTGTCATCTATGTTTGAAATATTATTATAATATTACAGACATTCAAATTGTATATTAGGTATGTACTCCATTTTCATAGATTTCACAAAGACCCGCGTAACGAATGACCCGCGCACATTTTTTTATGTTGCCGTCAATGTTTGACATAATTATTATTTTAATACATACATAATACTAAATTTTCATAGATTACACAAAGATATCTCTCTCTAACTTCTCAGTAACAATAAGTTTCACAGTCGTCTCCTTAATTGCAGATCCTTTGTTCGTAACTGAATCGTAATGCCAATTAACATTCATATAAATTACGTAATTGTTATTCGTTAATCTGTCTTCACAATGAGATGATAGAAAATGAGTTTAATATTAATGAATTAATGATATAGAGTAAGTAGCTCTATGAGGGTAATACTCGACAATTTATTACAAGACAAACGCTATTTGTTTTTTAAATAATAATGTTTTTTTCTGTGGTTGCTCTAAAACCAAATACTTAAATGATAACACAAAAAAGAACTACTCGAGTATTAAAAAAACAAAATGCCAATTTTTGACAGATAGGTACAATGAAATTCTAATCATTTTTAGATGATAAATAAATTAATATAAAATTCAAATGAAGAACAAAATAAAAACCATACCTATCTTGAGCAAAAATTTTAAAACACTCGTTATAATATTAATCTGAAAAACTAATCCAAACAAAAACCCGTTAACTTCATAAAATTCCAATTTCAAAATAATAGCCCACCGCGCATTCCAAATTCAAACTAGTAGCGTTCTGAAACCGGCAACAAAAATCAATCCCCCTGCATAGTTGGTTGCTAAGTATCCTCCCCTTTTTTAACCCAAGAATTGGTTAAGGCGGGCCGGGGGATGAGGTAGGGGTAGTTTTTTCACCCTTTGAAGAATTGCCCCAAGGCGCGGGGTGGTTTTTGCGCGAGCGGGGCGGGCTCGGCGCGAATGTGTGTGTAGTAAGTATTATTAAACGAATTTAGAAAGGGACATAGTTTTTGAACGTAGCGGTCGATACGCGCGGTTTGTTTGGTTTTAGAATTACGTGTTCTTTTTTAAACTGGTTTTGTTTTACTCATAATTATACATAGATGGCATTTTGTACAAAATGGAGCTAGCCATTTTGTACAAAATGGCCTACGCTCTATTATTGGGTATACAAGATTAATTAGTAATGTTTCAACAGTTGATAAGGCGTAGCTTACATTGGTCAATGAGAGCCTTTAGCTTCAATAAATTCTTGTAGCTATAATAATAATATTTAAAAAAGTATTTTTATATTCCTCGGCGATTTTCATTAGGTTTTAAGAACTTTAAGAATAAAAAAAAATCACTATTGAGGAATGGCAGTTACAAGGAGATAATGAAATTAGCAGTCATGGCAAATTAAACAGCTATTTATGCATTTAAAGTTTGACATTATTATATTTCATACATACATACATACATAAACTCACGCCTTTTTCCCATGGGGGTAGGCAGAAACTATAGAACGCCACATGCTACGACTCTTACATACCCCTTTCGCTTCATCCACATTCATACATCTTGTCATACACGCACGCCGGTTGAGAGTACTACGCACCTGACCTTTGTGAAGAACATCACCAATAACATCGATGTATGTATGTACTGTTATATTTCATGTATGTAACTATTATTATTAAAAAGATTCTAAAAGATTTATTTTAATTGTTTTTATAAGGTCAACACATCTTCTTTACATAGTATAAAACAAAGTCGCTCCCGCTGTCTGTACGCTTAGATCTTTTAAACTAAGTAACGGATTTTAATGCAGTTTTCAGCAATAACTAAATTGATTCAAGAGGTAGGTTTATATGCCCCACATTAGTATCTACATTGCACCCGTGCGAAGCCGGGGCGGGTCGCTAGTAATTTAGAAGGGTCAAAATCAGTCAGACGATGCAAAAAAAATGGGTTGATATGCGTGTAACATAAACCTACCAACCAACAGAGACGACACGACTACACACAACAAGATACGACTTATTGTGGTTACGACTCAGACCACCGCGCCATTTTGTTTCTGTGATCCATTTACTCACGACATCACTAATATCATAGTATACTGTTCATAGAAATATATGAAGCTCGGGGTCGTTACGTCCGTCGTATCGTATCGTGTGACGTGAAAAAACGGTCATACTGTATTACCACTACAAAATTAAGTTGTAAATATTTAATAATTACTGTAACCATATTATTAAAAGCTTTTATAGGTATATAATAGCAGTTTAAGTTTAAATGGATTGTGGTTTTAAAGCGGTTTTTCAGCTATTTTGGTTACAAATATTACAAACCTTTGTGGTTAACTGAAATATACTGTTTTATAATTAACTTTAATTATTGAAATCAATTATACATAGGCCATAGGTAAGCAAGTGTATCGTTCTGCCTAGCCATTACCCAACTATGTTGGCGTTAGCTTTCAAATTAACCAGATGCGGCTGAATACCAGTATTTTACACAGAGCGACTGCCATCAGACCTCCGCAACCCAGTTACTGGACAAAGCCGATATACTAAGGTTAGACCGGTTGTCAGACTTTCGGGCTTCTGACTACCCGTAACGACTGTCATAGGTATTCGTATGACACCCGGGACCGACGGTTTAACGTGCTCTCCGAGGCACGGAGGGGTCTCGATGTGTAGAGAATGGTCACCCATCCACGGACTGACCGCGGCAAGAGCAGCTTAACCTTGCAAATCATATGATTTGCGCGATTGTTAACTAGCCACGAGCCGCTCCCCTCGAACCCGAAGTAAGCAAGGGTATGATTGTTGTAAACCAAAAGATCACTAATGCCGATATTAAATGCAATGTGACAGGACTATTGAAGGCGAGCGTATCTCCATTTATCGGAAAATTTTTGTAATCCCAAACACATCAAATAAATTAAAGTTTATCTTCTAAAGCAGTATTGGTACAATGCTGACTGATCGATTGGCTGTTGCGCTACGGCTTGCGGGTTTGATTCCCGTACGGAATAAATACGTTTCACGCCTACAGGTTTTCGATCTGGGTCTGGGTGTTTGTGCATGTAAAATTTGTGCTTATAAACGCACCTACGATACATGAGACATCCATGAGTTGGGCAAGGAATTTAAAAAAAATACAGCCTCGTCCAAAATGAATATCTTTAATTTTTTTCAATAAAATTACGAATTTTAGTTTCAATTCACTCTACAATATCGATATCTAGTTGCACTAGAAACATTTTCACCCAGATAGAATAATATTAATGTGAGAATATAGGAAAACATAAAAAGAAAAGCGGTCGCCTCGCATTTGAGTAGGTACCACCATCTTCATCTCCCTGCCCTTATCCCACACTAGGTGTGGTCGGCACACCATGTATTCCTTTTCCATTCTTCTCCATCAGCCGTCAATAAAGAATCTTAGCACTGTGTAATCTACCCACACTTTTCAAATAAAATTCTAGTATTCCATTTTTTACCCATTTCAAGCCACGTTTCACCCCCTTAAATTCAGAAACATTAAATCTAAAATAAATGCCAAGTTCAACCAATCTGAAAATGCTGTAGATATTGAATCAAATACTAAATAATTATCTTCTTTACATAAAAGGAGAAACTGACTCACTGACTGACTGATCTTTGGCTGGAGACCCTTCAAGTCTCGCCAATAACTGCCCGGTTACGTAGAAATGGTCCGCAAAGACCATCTATACGCAGTCGAATAGAAAAAAAAAACTAACTGACCTATCAACGCACAGCTTAAACCGCTGTGGTTAGAAACTTGAAATTTTTACAGTAGGTACCTTTTATAAGGTATGCATCCACTAAGGAAGGATTTTTCAAAATTCCTCCCCTAAAGGGGTGAAAAAAATCACGCAAGCAAATCTGCAGGTATACGCTAGTTGTTTATATTACTCTACCTACCCCGTCAAAGATCACCTTTGTGATATTTTCTACCTATGTACTTTAAATTCAAAACATAGAAACTCAAGAACCAACCCTCCAACGCTAAATAATGCATTATAAAAGTGTAGGGGTGCGAGCGACCCCGTCGAGTTAACCCGCGCCAGCCGGCGTCTCAAAGAGAGTAAAGATAAGTAAACGAGTTGCGCTGTACACGAATTTTATACACAGGATGTGGTAAAAAAATAATACTATTTTTTTAATAAAAAATTAGAAGAATAATATGTATTTTTTTAAACTAAATTATAAAGTGAAGTTTAGTTTTTTGGTAAAACTTTATATTATGTACCTTCATAGGTAAACGAGTAATTAAATTATGTACCTAGACCAGAAAATGAGATTTTTTTAGTTAAATTTGGAGCTTCACAGTTGTGTGTATGAAGCGCCATCCGCAAATGAAACCAAACTCATAAAAAAACTTAGTTATGATATGTATCAAATACTCACCTACACTTTTTCATCTATTTTCAATAGCACCTTTAACTTCAAAAAAACGACCATCTCAAAACAGAACCAGCTCCACACATTTTTCGACCTCAAATCAGCTAGCACCTTAACTAACATAAATTCACACCCTATATAAACATTTGCACCCCAGTGAAAATCTTCGCGACTCATTACTTGCGAGGGGGCTTTGGGGGCAAGCACGGGTGGGGGTGCAAGGGGGTCGGGAATCTTCGTTCAAATCTCTGACGTTTTATCTAAATGGGCCTCGGAATGGGTGTCGTTTCTGCTAATGACCCCCAAGAAATAGTAAGACGTAGCTGCGTGACAGTGAGTTAGTGGGTGCCTGCCTTAACGTTCAATGTTTATGTAAATGTTGAGAATTTAAGTGTTGGAAAGTGACTGGGTTACGTCATGTCATGGAGGCCGATTCAAGACTGTCTATTGTTCATTATTGTGGCTGTACAGTCAGAGAGCAAAAACGGCACAAAATAAATTGTCGTATCATTTCCAAATAAAATATTTGATAGTTCGACAGATTACTTTTGATTTAGTTATGGCCGAAAATTATTGATTATAAATGAAGATTTTTATCTTTACCAATAATAAAGCATCTGCTTTGCATAATAGACCCTCACATACGTTAATAACTATCAAAGGTAAAAGCTTACGACTCAATTTATATTATATTAACTTTGGCAATAAAAATACCTAACACTAGCTGTGTCCTCACGGCTCCACCCGTAGCCTATGTTACTCAGTGATAATATAGCTTTCTAACGGCAAAAGAATTTTTGAAATCGGTCCAGTAGTTTTTAAGTTTATTCGTTACATACAAAAATACAAATCTTTCCTCTTTATAATATTAGTATAGATTGATAAGCAAAACTATTCGTTTGCGGCCTGGAACACGGCATTAGTCGATTCGACAGTTAAAGTTTGTTTTTTACAATAAGATGGTATAGGGGAATTATGATGCCGACTTGCAGAGTTATTTGATACAGGTTATGATTTATTATTATTATTTAGCCATGATCATCCCACTGTAGGGCAAAGGCCTCCCTACCCTCCTTCCACTTCTCTCGGTTTAAGGTTTTCTGCGGCCGGTCCTTCAAATAGGTGTCTAGTTCGTCCCGCCATTTCCTTCTGGGCCTGCCGCGACGTCGACTGACGTTGTGATAATAGGACAGGTTAAGATAGCCACGCAAATAGAAACCAGGCTTTGATCGAAGATCTGACAATAGGATGCAAAGGTGACACGAAACGGCATGACTTAAAAACGATGGACATTAGCTGAAATCTTAAAGCAAGGGTACTACTGACTGAAAATCAACGGTGGGTGTTTCACGCTCAGCATAATTATGCAGAGTCGGTAACCCTTTTGCCGTGGTATGGGCATGCCAACAGCCTATTATTTCAATTATTCAAAGTTTTTTAAATATATTTTTTATGTTGTAATTGTCCTTGGCTGAATAAAAATTGTAAAAAAAACTGTTATGATCAAACACAAACATAGATATAAAAAGTTAAAAAAAATCAGACAATAATTGAGTCCATAGTTACTTAATCGGTATCTACTGAATTAATTTCATTAATTTTAATGTGTTTTTGTTTCAGTAAGAACGACCGCAAACACACATGAACTTAATAAAAAAATTAAATAAATTAAAATAATTTATTTTCAGACAATTGACTCCGTGGTGACTTAATCGGTACATACTGAATTATTTTTAATATGTTTTTGTTTCAGTAAGAAGGACCGTTAAAACGTATCCAAAGTTTTTTTCAATTCAAAACTGAAAATAGCACTCTAATAGGCAATACAGGTAGATCGATACAAAAACCGTTACAGTGCCTGTATACGGCAATGTAGCAAGCGGATATTTTGCCGGCAATGCTGCGGCAGAACGACAATTTAGCTCTAACTGAGTCATTTGGAGGGAACCGTCTTCGCGAAGCCAGATGATTCGTAATTTGTTTTCTGTACCTCTTGGCTTACGTTCCTGGTTGTGGAGCAGTCGGTAAGTGTGTTTTTTATAAGATGAAGCGAAGTTTTAAAGGTTGGATGAAGAAACATTTTTTTTTGAGTTATAAAAAAAGACAAGTTCAATTAGACGATACGTTTGGTGCAGTGACTAAGCAATTGGCTTCTGCGCTACCGGTGGAGGGGTCGTTTCCCACACGGGTCAAATATTTGTATGGCCTACAGATAGTTGTTCCGGGTCCGGGTGTTTGTGGATTTGAAGATATGTGTCTATAAACGCACCTACGATACAGGAGAAATCCTAGTGTAGGGCAACATTAAAAGAAAAAGAACTCGGAAGATCTTAAATTATTGTTTTAGCTATAAACTGTCCAAATACTTCAACAATGTTTGTTTACTCTCGTTTAAAATACCAATATTTCTAACCTGAATTAGGTTCAATGACCATTAAATCGATCCTGAAGTGTATCAGTTCATTTAAAAATATAATTTCCTCTTATTTAAACAATTAATTTTCAAGTTGATTTTTATTAGATTCTATAATTATCAACAGAAATCCAAACATTATTCTCTAAACAATTGTGTTTCTTTATATCTTCTAAATTAACAAGTTTTCCTGCATTTCCCAACTTAACCTGATTAAACCATCTTAAAACGCGAAGGTACGCCCGTGTGCACGACAGGCGAGCTGACTGATGTCTCCAGGAGAAAACGCGCGGCGTTTCATTACGTTTTGCCGAGAACGCCTGGATTTATGTCCCTACCTGCTGGCTTTTACTATAGAGTCGTGTAACTTGGAAAACTTACGTAACTTTTAAAGAAAACCGGGGTGTTTTTATATTTTTTCTAAGGAAATTGGAAAAATGTGGTTTTATTCTGGTAAGTAAATGAAAAAAAATGCATTATTTTAGTCAATTAAAATTTTAGGGAAATAACCGTACTTTAGACTATAATAAAGAGATTTTACAAAACTTCATAGGCATACCCTAGGTATACGACGTATAATCTGAGAGCGACAAATGGTGGTAAGGAAATTGGAAATATCAAAAAATATTGTGAGTAAATTGGAAATTATTATACGAAGTACGCTATGAAAAATTTACTGATTTTGGTATAACACAAAACACAAAAGTGTATTAGTAGGTACATAAACGTTTTTATGACTTGAAATTGCAATGTTGCATCCTGATAAGAACTATTGCTAAATTAACGAGCCAAATACCGATCAATGATCTTGAGGGAATAATGACGCCATAATTGAAAGCGCTGTGAGCGGATTTGTGATCGCTGTAAGATATTATTAGGCAAACAAGAGTGACAGAGTGATCAAACGTAACGTAGGAAGACCGATGGTCGATGATTTCCAACTTGTCGGAGAAACCTGGACAAGACTGGCACAAAGGAGGGAAATATGGCGTAATAGTTAGGAGGCTTTGTGTCTTGCAGTGGGTTGATAAAAGCTGCGAATGATGATGATGATGATTACCGGGCAATGTTTAAATGGATGACTCCAAAGAAGTGTCTACAGAATTATGTCAAGTAGATGCAGGCGCGACCACAGCCAAAGACTTTGTGGGACATATTAACATAAGTTGAGCATATTAGAATTAAATGCACAATAGTTTTGTTTTTTTGAAAATTTTCTATTTTTAAGAGGTTTGTCAATTTGATTTGTTCGATTTTGGTGGGGGTCATAACCCTTACGACGCTCCTCCCCCCGACCGCCACTGAGTAGATGAATGAACATCTGTTTACCCCATTAGATATAGCTATCCAAGAACTTTTTAAATTTTATGGGTTATAACATAAACTTTGAGTAAAAAAACTATACTTAGCTCATATTTAGATGCTGAACTTTTTATTTGTGTTTTCACTTCTTCATTATTATCTAATTAATTTTGTCAATTTTTAAACACTAGAAAGTAATTAACACCACACAACACGTCACTAAAAACTTTAGTTATATAAAAACATAACAGTTGAATCTTCATGGTATTTTATTGAATTTTAGTCTTGGTGTACACAAACAAGGAATGAGAGTACCTCAAATTTGGACCATGCTAGGTCCAAATCTGAGACGCAACTGAGACCTATCTTCTCAACTCCAACCCTTCGAATGCTAACACTAAAATGAAGACGATGCCCACTATGTCCACTATGGGAAACAAAACCGGTTTTAGAAAAAAAATGTCTTAAGGAACGAGTTTTATCATTAAAGGGTCAAAATGACCGGCTGGACAACGGTCAGTGTGGGAAAATGGGGGCCGGTTGAAGGGTTAACGTGTCGAAGTGATGAGTTTTGTTGATCTGACTGATTATAATGTTTAACTGAATGTCTGTTACCATAGTTATAACACACATACATAAACAAATGTTTTAGAGAAAAAAAAAAAAAAACACTTTTTTTTGGAACTTGAGATACCTACATATTTAGGTATATTAAAACAAAAAACCGGCCAATTGCAAGTCGCACTCACGCACTAAGGGTTCTGTCCCATTATCTATAAAAATGGCAAAAAAATCATGTCTGTTGTACGGGAGCCCTTCTTAAATATAAATTTATTCTGTTTTTTAGTATTTGTTGTTATAGCGGCAACAAAAATACATCATCTGTTAAAATTTCAACTTTCTAACTGTCATCGTTCATGAGATACAGCCTGGTGGCAGACGGACGGACGGACGGACAGCGGAGTCTTAGTAATAGGGTCCCATTTTACCCTTTGGGTACGGAACCCAAACGGAAAAAAATCATACGCTCTTACATATTATACTCACGCCTATAATCCCCAAAGGGGTAAGCAGAGGTGTTCACAGGTGTGTACAGGAGACAGTATACCATCGTATTACCTCTCGCAAAAAAATAATGGGATAAATTATTAGGGAAAAACTCCAGTATTTAAATTACAAAAACAAGGAAGAAAATAAATTATACTGTGTGAGTTTACGTTTGTTACAGCTATTTCAGCTAGTTTTTTTGAATTATTATTATTTTTGAGAACTACCTCGTTGGTCTAGTGGTGGCAAGCGCGACTGCTGATCATGAGGTAGGTGATCACTGAAAATCAGCGCTGTGTCTGTGGCCCACGCCATAGCACAGCATTATGCTGAGTGGTCACCTTTTTGTCACAGTTGTCTTTTATTTTAATATTATTTATATACTATCATGTTTTGTGTTAAAGTGTATCTGTGACAAATAAATGTTTTTTCTTTCTTTCTTTCTTTCATGAGGTCCTAGGATCGATCCCTAGATCGGGTGAAGTGTTATGGGGTTTTTCCATGTAGGATTCCTCAGTAGCAGCCCGGAGTTTAGATTTGTGCCCGGTTGATGGCAATAGGCTCGCCACGTATTACATGGAACTTAAACATAACGGCGGAATGAGGGTGTTACTATACACCTCTGCCCAACAGTGTGGGGAATACAGGTGTGATGTTATGTACAAGCTTTTCTCTGTCTTTTATTACTTTTGCAAATACAATAATTACATAATTGAGGCGTGGAATTTACAAATGGGTTAAGTGCTAAAAAAATGAATCAATTTTTTTTAATAAAAATGGATTGGCTGCCCAATGTAGCTCCTTTGACATTAAAAATACTGCCTTCGGTTTTTTGGGCACTTAACCCATTTGTAAATTCCGAGGCCTCAATTATACTACTCTTGATTTGTATTTTTTAATAATAAATAATATTGATCCCCATCACATACAGCACAAAATTAAGAATCGTATCTTAAGAAATGTTCTTAGGTATAATTAAAAACTCGGAAATCGAATCCCGGATAGCGGTCAACGTGAGAAAAGGGGGTTGGATGCTCGAGGGTTAATGGAGCGTTCAAGACCACTGATTGATTTTGAGGACAACAGGGTGATACCTAATAGGGGACCGTGGGGGGGATTAAGTATACAATCCTCCTCCATCTTCGGACTTGTAAGAAGCGAAAAACCTCGCACCAAAATTGGACGTAGTTTAGCAGAAAGGACTCAATCCACAAATTACTCAAAAATGAGTTATTGGTACCAAAATTGTCTAAAAGTTAGGGCCTTTTATTCAGCAAAAAAGATCCAAGAAATAAACAAAGGAAATACGATTTTTGGGACATGGAACCAAATTATATATTAGGCAGGTATTTTCTTTTTATTACCTATAAAGACCCAACCTGCTTAAATCATCCAACCCTATATTCTCCTAAATAAGTCCAGAAATACACAATATAACTAACCATCAACCAACTTATAGATATAAAAATACAATTGATTTTACCAAGGACGTGTAATTACGTAACAAAATCTGAATACAGCATCACTGAAGAAAACCACTCTGAACTTAAAACGTCAATAACTCAAAAGTGACACTAAGATGAGTCTTTTCTGCTTAACTACGTCCAATTGTTCTGCCTAGCCTTTTCCCAACTATGTTCGGGTCAGCTTCCAGTCTAATCAGATACGGCTGAATACCATTATTTTACACGAATTAACTGCTACCTATCAGACTTCCACAACCCAGTTACAGGGCAATGCCGATATTATCCTAAAGGTTAGAACGGTTGTCAGAATTTCGGGCTTCTGAATTCCCGTATCGACTGTCATAGGTATTTGTATGACACCCGGGACCGACAATTTAACGTGTTGTCCGAGGCATGGATGGGTCTCAATGTGTAACGAACGGTCACCTATCCACAGAATGACCGCGGCCAACACAGCTTAACCTCGCAAATCGTATGATCTGCGCGGTTGGTAATTAGCCTACGAGCTACCTGGCACCATAATTGTGCCTGAAAAATAGTAATAGGCTCGCCACCATTACATGGGACTTAATATAAAGAGGCGAAACGTGGGTGTACAGATTCCTGTAATAGGAGAACATCTCTGCTTACCCCTACGGGCAATACAGGCGTGAGTATATCGTCAGTGGAAAGGTAAAAAGAGTAAAGCGCCAATATACTTACTTTACAGTAGAGAGATTCAAAGTATTTTTTTAAGAAAATAAACATGGTTGTTTTAACGAGTATAAGAGTATACCATATTTATTATTTATATATTATAGTATTTTTTTAAGAAAATAAACACAGTTATTTTTCTTAGAGTAGGTATACATATTAAATAGATAATTTAATTATCTATTTCATATGGTATACTCTTATACTCTTTAAAACAACCATGTTTATTTTCTTAAAACGATACTTTGAATCTCTCTACTGTAAAGTAGGTATATTGGCGCTTTAGTCTTTTTACCTTTCTACTGACGATATTATGTTGACTACTGAAACTTGGGCATTCTAGAATTCTTTCTTTTTTTTCTAATAAACTTTAGATCTTCAGATTCCAAACTAAGTAAAAATAATAATAAACGAATATAACAATTTATACTTACTTGAATTACAAATAAAAAAAAAACATCTGGTCAAATGAATTATTTATTTTACTCCAACATTCAATTTATCTTGACCACTTACAACACTAAATTCATGAGAACTGAAACCTGTTTTCACAAATTTGTGTCGTTTCTTATGCTAAAAACTAGTTGTTATCATTTAAATATCGCGAGGGGTACTTTCGACCGAAGACGGACAAAATACAATAGAATGGACAGCGGTCATTGTAAGGGTTAACTTTGTTAAAAAACTTGTTTGAGTGTGAATTTCTTAGGATAAGTAGCTAAATTATTTCAGATTTTTTTATGGCTAAATGTCTAAGTATTCAGCCGCATCTGGTTAGACTGGAAGCCAATCCCTTGAAGACGCTTGGGAAAGACTCAAATGTTTTTTTTTTCTTTCAAACTCAAACTCAAACTTTTATTTGCTTTCCACAATGGTATTAATAGATGGTGAGTAAATATATATAGTACATCGTGGACCCTGTTGGGCACGCAAAAATATTAGGAGAGAGGAAGGAATTGGTAAGTAATTTTTAACCGATTCCAAAAAAGAAGGAGGTTTCTCAATTCGACCGTATATATTTTTATTTATTTATTGAAGTATCTAGGTAGATTTTCGTATTCCTAATTCAATATTGATAGTAAGTATTGTTTTGACTATTTATATTTTTTAGTTTTTAATTACCTATAATTATAATGTACTTATCTGTAGTTTTAGTTTTTACATATAAGTTTATGTGGGTACCTATCTAGTTATGTTAGTGTTTATTATTATTATAGATACAAATGTAGTATAGATAACATAGTGATATTTGCAAGCTTTATTAATGTTGTCTTACATTGTGGATATTAATTTACTTTTTTATTATATTAAGGTATTGAATTTACTAAGCATTTAAAATATATTACTTATTTATGTTATCGTTATTTATTATTATCATAATGTTATAGTAGGAATAGTAAAACTTATCATTTAAGTACCTATTCTTAAAATGTATCATTTAAGTATTCTTTTATGTGGTAATAGCTTTTTTGTAGTAATAATTTCTTTAATTTGTTTATGAATATATTATCTTTGTCTTCATTTTTAATTTTTTTTGGTAGCTTATTATATATTTTTATTGACATAACATAAGGACTAGATGAATGCATTTTTATTTTTGAGCTACCTAGCTCAAAGACATAAAACAGATTAAACCTACCTAGGTTTAATCTGTTTTATGTCTTAGACTGTAGTTAGTTTGTATTTCTTCTCTTGTTGTGTAAAAATCTTTATGTTTTCTTACAAATTTACAAGTTTCTAGGATGTATATACTAGGGAGGGTTAATATTTTTAGCTTTTGGAAATGGGGCTTGCATGTTTCAGTATTTTCTATATTAACTAAAATCAAAGCAAAATGTAAATTGTATGACGGACGAGATAGTGCCCGAAAAATCTACTTAATGTAAGAAATATTAGCTAATCTATAAGAATCACTGTTTCCTCACGATGAAGGAAAACATCGTGAGGGAACCTGGACTTAATGGTTGGAAATCACCAACCCGCAGTGAGCAAGCATGGTGATCAATGTTTATTCCTTCTCTGTATCAGAAGAGGCTTTTGCCCAGCAGTGGGACAAGTGCAGGTTGGTATTAAGGCAAGATCGAGGCGAGACACCCCGACGATCGCAACATTGGCAGTGCGTTGGATAGTGCATCCACCGCAATAACGAATGTAATGGCTTAACAAAGACGATGGATTGATTGGATAATAAAATGATCATAATAATGGAAATATAGCATCAAAATCACGTTAAAGGTACCTACCAACTCCGAAAACGAATGTTTAGTTAATGCCCAGGTTCATGTACACGTTTATCGAGGGTACTATTGGCTATTATTGTTACTAGTCCAAAATGTGTGTACTGGCTTTATAAAAATTAAATAATTCATTCCAATTTAAGAAAACATGATAACATTTTTTCCAACAAGATTTCTGTTAACAGGTGCTGCCATCTATAGACGAGTAGATTAAACTAGTTCATTGACAGTTTGTAAGCTCAACTAGCGCCATCTGTTGTCGAATAGAAATAACACAAATATTTCAAAATTCATACTATACTTTTAGTTTTTTTTAGACGTTTGTAGAATAAAAATAATAACAATTTTTACGTAAACTAACTATAAAAGACATGTAAACTGTTTGACAATAGAATGCTAACACTGTTTTGCTTTTCTTTTAGTGAGGAACTTAGCCCCATCTGGTGGATACAACTAGGTAACAAAATCGCAACTTAGGATGAGATGAGAAGATTGTATCAAAAATGTTTGAGAAAAAAATTAAATAATGCTGTTAACCTGATTCCTATAAGAATTTGCTTGAAAGTGTTTGAGAAAATTCAAGTCTGTCATATTTGAATGAGTATTGAAAATTCTTCTATGTTCTAAGAAATCTAAAATGTTACGTTAACATACATTGCTAACATCGTCGATGGTCGGGTAATCCCGTATTGTCAAAATCATCCCTAGTCTAGATTATAGATTTCAATTGTCATAACATCATCACGCATCATGTATTCCCCGAAGGGTTAAGCTGAGGTGTATAGTAACACACTCATTTCGCCGTTATTTTTAAGTCCCATGTAATAGGGGGCGAGCCTATTGCCATCAACTGGGCACGAATCCAGACTCCAGGCTGCCACTGAGGAATTCCTAATGCAAAAGCCCAATAACACTTTGCCTGACCTGGGGATCGAACCCAGGACCCCATGACCCAGCAGTCGCGCTTGCGACCAATAGACCAACAAGGCAGAATTTTTTAATAACTTATAATTAAACCACATGGTTAAAAATCTTACTGTTTAACTGGACTCTATAGTAGCCAGTTAGAAAATTATTACTACCAAGATTTAATTACCAAAACAATTAGAATTTAAACCACAAATCCAGCAAATTGTAGGTATTCTGACTAAGACTAGCTCTAAAATATTCTAGACGTCTTTAGTTAAGATTTCTGGTTCCTAGATTAATTTCTCGGCATATTATGGGTGTAACAAGAAATATTTGGGTTTTGAGATTTCCCCTTTACAAAGAGTAATGATTGTTTATGAATTTTCTTGAAAATGTCATTATTTTAAACTCCCTGGGTTTATTCCTATAAAAATCTTTTCGGCTCGAGGTATAAGAAGATAGCTAATGCCATGGTGTAAAGATTAGCCCGTCAGCAAGGTTGGTAGCGGGGCTGACTGCCCAGAGTTCGGCGGACGTCCATTAGCATCGTCACTCTAAAAAAGATTACGAATAGCTTTTGTAGCGGATAAAGATAGAAAGCGGAGTTCAGATAGCGTTCTAATTTGTTTTTTCTTGTCATTAAAAACCAATTTCAGGTTTAAACTGAGACTAGAATAGTATTAGCCAAATAGTGATAGTGTTGTCTCCCATCACAAAGGTTCTAAATAATAAATAGCATTGGTAAACGATGGATAAACAAATAGAAAAGATTATTTTTTTATCTTTGCTAATTGACTCATACAATGACAGAAGTTGCAACAAAGATCTTCCTCCTAGCCTTTTTCCCAACTATGTTGGGGTCAGCTTCCAGTCTAACCAGATGCGACTGAATGCCAGTATTTTACACGGAGCGTCTGCCATCAGACCTCCGCAACCCAGTGACTGGGCAATGCCGATGTGCTAAGATTAAACCGGTTGTTAGACTTTCGGGCTTTTGACTATCCGTAACGACTGTCATAGGTATTCTTATGACACTCGGGACCGACTGTTTAACGTGCTCTCCGAAGCAAGTTGAAACAAAGATGGTACTTAAAAATAATTAAGAGGGAAAGAAAAAACTAGTACTTATTCGTACTCCTTAGGCTATTAGTAAAAACTAAAATACAATAAAATTATATTCGTGACGTATTTAGACTATAGTTATGTTATTATTAGTCGAATTTATACGTTAGATTATTTTAATTCATTGGTATGGTAGAGCCCAAAACAACTCTGCTAGCAGAGCGTTAGCAGAAGCAACAATCTGGCCATAAGAAGCAAAAGCAACCGGCGAAGTGGAACAAAAAAAAACAGAAAGCAGCCTCTCTACTGTCGACATTTTGGAATACATAACATAATTAGCTCATTACTGTCCCACAGCTGGGCACGGGCCTCTTCTTAAAATGAAAAGAGTTGAGCCTTAGTCCACTACGCTGGTCTGGTGCGGGTTGGCAGACTACACACACCATCGACAACTTTATGGAGCCCTCTCAGGTGTGCAGGTTTCCTCACGATGTTTTCCTTCACCGTTAACGCAAGTGATAATCAAGTTCTGATTTGCACATGAATTTGAAAAGCCAGAAGTACGAAGTACTCAGACCGTCCTGTATGGAAAGCATAACAATAACAAATATTCGGTTGGCAAACAAGTCGACGGTCACATGATGGTAAGTGGTTACCGCCAACCTACAACACCAAGTGGTCTTCTGATCCATTGCGAACCCTAGAGACAAACTTGAAAAGTCTCATGCACCTATTATTTTACCGGCACCTATATACTCTTCAAACCAGAACACACCTATGCTGCTAGGCGGTAGAAATTGGTATAGACTACTTCCCTTTCCCTACTTACTTTTGTAAATGTGAGAACTTTGTGGACCTGCATCTATAAATTTGTAAATTACTACAATATTATTCATATTACTTTTTTTAAAATTTTATTTTTGTTTGTTAGTTTTTGTACTCAAGTCTTTTAGTACTATATTACTCATTGGTCTGTGGTCAGGACCTCATTCTTCTCTCGCTATCCTAAATAATTGTACTGTATCCACTGAAATTGTTAAAGGTATTATTTTTAAAAGAGTAACCATGGAGTTTTTTGCCGGCTCTTCTCCATAGGAAACAACTAATTGGAACCGTGCACCTAAATTCGACGTTTCATAAGCACCTGTATTGGTTTATGTGAAATTTTTTTTTTTGATTTTGATTTTGATTTCCCCGGACGAACTCATTCAAAAACCGATCAAAAACCTCAACAATTTTTTTTTGTTCCTGTAAATTTTTGATCAGCTACTTCAAATAGATACTCGCGATTTAATATCCCTTCCATCCCCCTTTACAACACCTACGGAAATGCTGCAATTTTTCGAACCAGTACTTATAAAAATAACCCTACCTACCTACACAAATTCAGGAAAAGATAACCATTTATTTCATTCCTTCCCTATTTTCAGATAAGTTTGACATATTTTCAGCGAGATACGTTGTACCGCACCGTCGATAGGTGACAAGTCACAGCTGACTGACCGGGCGATGACCCCGCACTAGAGAGCTGTAGAGACGACTTGGGTGTATAATATTTTATTTCATTTATTTATTATATTTTATTTCTTATTGGAAGAAAGTATAGGATGTGGAGGAGGGGCTCATTAGCGACCGTGCGGATCATACGATTTGCAAGGTTAAGCAACGCTTGCCGCGGTCAGTCCGTGGATGGGTGACCATTCGTTACACATCGAGACGTTCAACAGTCGGTCCCGGGTGTCATACGAATACCTATGACAGTCGTTACGGGTAGTAAGAAACTCGAAGCCTGACAACTTGTCTAACTTTAGGATATCGGCATTGCCCTATAACTGGATTGCGGAGGTCTGATGGCAGTCGCTCCGTGTAAAATACTGGTATTCAGCCGCATCTGGTTGGACTGGAAGGTGACCCAAGTCAGTTGTAGCTGAAAAAGCTGGGCAGAACGAATAGAAGACAGTAAATGAGGATTTTTTACGTATTCAAGGAAGTGTAGTGTAAAGGTGACAAGTATCATCTGACTGATAGGGCGATGACCACATAGGTGTAGGAGTGGCGTAGAGACGACGTGTTTAATTTTTTTTCTTATTGAATCAGTAGTTATTATGAAGGTATTTAAAAGGAAATTCACAGTTCTGTCTAAAGGCAACATGGCACGCCTGACTGATCACGCGATGCCTGCACAGAAAAGCTGGTGGAGAAGTCTTTGTTATTAGAAATATATTGTTAGTTCATGCTTGAAGACTTGTTTACCTATATCTATACTAATATTATAAAGAGGAAAGATTTGTATTTTTGTATGTAACGAATAAACTTAAAAACTACTGGACCGATTTCAAAAAATATTTTGCCATTAGAAAGCTACATTATCATTGAGTAACATAGGCTATATTTATTACTGGAATAAAACTTCTTACGCGAGTGGAGCCGTGAGGACACAGATAGTTAGTTAAGAAATTGAGCACACATAAAGGATCTGTTTAAATATTTGTCTTACAAGATGCGTCGCAAGGACTTAACAATTTTACCAGCTCACAATTGGAATATACCATCAATCAATCAACTTAGCTATTGCAATCTCTTGCTGCACATGGACTGCCACAACGTCCAGTTCACTGCCTTTTATATCCAAGTACCCCATTCTTTAGGTGGAACCCTGAAAGCGGAATAAGGTCGGGCTGAAGAAATCGTCATATAGGTGGTCTTCTTCTTTTCGTGTGGTTAGTGACTAACCTAGTGTCAGAGTTTATGCCGCCCATGGGCCTCTGACTTGGCTTCATATGCCGTCGAGAAATATCTCTCAGGCATAGCGGTCTCCTCACGATGCTTTCTTTCAAGATAGTTACTAACCACACGAAAAGAATAAGATCATCAAGTCAGCATTTTGATATCAAAAATCGCTAAATTTTCTGACGAGTAAAAGTAATTGTACAACGAAACAGACAAGTAATCCTGCAATAATTTTGAATACTTCAGCGACAACTTAAAAATTACAACGGTCTACTCCACGCATACCCATGTGCGGTCAAGGCGGGTTGGATGTAATTTCACACGTGTTTTGTCTCGACATAATCGTCGCTGTGTATGTAAGTGATAATAATCTTGTACTAACTATGTCATTAGCTAATTTAAGTTTGTAATGATATTATCTAAAATGAACGCGAACTTTTATTTAAATGAAATGTAAGTTCTTTGACGGATGTCATTGTTATATACTTTACTGTGTGTGTGTGTTATCTTTACATAGTATAAAACAAACTCGCTCCCGCTGTCTGTACGCTTAGATCTTTTAAACCACGCAACGGATTTTAATGCAGTTTTCAGCAATAGATAGAGTGATTCAAGATGAAGGTTTATATGCCCCACATTAGCATCTACATTGCACCCGTGCGAAGCCGGGGCGGGTCGCTAGTAATATTATAATTATTCCTCTTTTTAACAGAACACTTGTAGTAAGTTTTTGGAACTTTATCTGCTTAGCCGGACGATTTTAATTTGGCGAAACCTGATGGGTCTTAAACCGAGTGTAAAAAAAACAACATCTGCTACGGGCGTCCTCTAGTGGGACTCGGATCGTTGCTGGAGCAATAGCTAAGGAGCTGAATCTGGTTAGCATTATAGAGGACATTTCTAAGAGTACTGCTGGCTCAGCATGAGCCTGGTTGAACGAGGGCCCGGGAGGGCATAGAGCGGGACGTTGCGACGGGCCTTGCTGGCGACGACAGTAGAACGGAAGGCGTTTGGTGCTGGTGGACTTATTTGCCTCTTGGAGAAGGGTGATCTCATCGTAGGGGTCTAAGTTAGCGTGCCACTTATAGTCCGATCTACACTTGACTTTTAAATGACCGCTGTTCTGTTCATGGGGTTTCTATAGACCATAAAACAATGAACGTATAGGGAATATTGCCATGCTTAAAATGATTAGAGCTCGCTGTATGTTGTTATACGGAATAATTGACAATTTTACTAGACATCCCTAGTCGCATTCTATGATACCCATGGAGATAAACATGGTCTATTCTTTGGGGCCCATAGGAATGATTAACATGGGAATGAACTTTATTTTAAATCAAAATAATAATTAATTTGACAGCTTCGTTGGTCTAGTGGTGGCAAGCGCGACTGCGGATCGTGAGGTCCTGGCTTCGATCTCCAGGTCAGACAAAATGTCATTGGATTTTTCCGTGTGGAATTCCTCAGTAGCAGCCCGGAGTTTGATTTTGTGCCCATAACGGCGAAATGATGATGTTACTATACACCTCTGCCCAAACCTTTAGGGAATACAGGCGTGAAGTTATGTTGTGTTTTTTTTGTGTTTTCCTATTTCTAAGTCGGTAAATTTTACTGTATAGATGGAATTTTATCAAAATAATTAAAAGTTTAACATTAGTGTCCGCTCCATGGTTGTCCGTGTGGTCGGCGCGGTCTGCCCGTAATGTCACACGTGTTGATATGTTGTGTCGCATCGTTGTACACATTGTTTGTGCGTCTGGTATTCGTATTTACGTCTGGTTTGGGAACTAAAAAAATAATTTAAAAAAGATTGTCCTTCGACACAAACTCTAAAAAGACTTAATTATTAATAGATTAAAAATATTTAAAATGCTTTGATCGTGAATCATTCATTATGCTTAAAAAATCACCTACACAATTTAAGAAAACCATATCACGTGTATTTTTCGATTATTATTATTTTTGATTTATAAAAATCTGTATTTTTAATGGATTCTTAAAGCACAATGAATCTTTGACGATTAAAGGTAAACAAACCTTATACTAAATATAAATGGCTGGATAGCTTAAAGCTTGGCGTAGCCTCTGGTCCCAATCAGCGTTATAGATAATTTAATGTTATTTTTGTAATAATAAATGATGTAATAATGGAAGATTGTAGTGACGAGGAAATAAAAAATCATCTTTAAAAAATCACCGATTATTTTGTTGACATAGGTATGGATGGAAGGTGGATGATTTCCGCCGTATGTTTGGAAAGTGTCGTGGCAATCATTCCTTTTTCCGTGAATAAGTAGGTAAAGGGAAGACAATTTCCTTTTTCCTTTGTCTTTTGGTAATGCTGAGGAGTGGAAGGATGGTAGGGAGGCCTTTGCTCTGCAGTGGGATGATCATGGGTGAATAATAATAATAATAAAAATGTGTATCTGTCCCGCATGACGAGAACCTGGTGAAAGCCGAGAAAGATAAAGAAATTAAGTATCAAATCTTGGCACATGAGGTTGTCGACATGTGGGAGGTTGACTCAGCATTCATTGTGCCGATAGTCGTTACGGCCAATGGTTTAATAGCCAAGAACCTCGACCAACATCTGACGAAGCTCTCGTTGGGCAGCTGGGTCAAGGGCCTGATACAGAAAGCGGTACTTCTGGACACGGCGCGTATTGTCAGGAAGTTCCTCTCTCTGAGGCCCTGACCACCGGTAGCTTGGACCCTGTTCCCGAAGCCAGTGGGCTACTATTTTTTATATTTATAAATGTTTTTTTATAATTTTTATTGAAATATTTAAAAATGTAGTTAGTATGTTAAGTTAATGAATAAAGGAAATAATAATGTGTATTAGCATTTATAAGAACTTATGAACATTAATTAATGTAATGAGAAGTCAGGTGAGTTAGTAACATAGATGTAAATATCTTGAAAATTCTTGACGGGATAAAAATATGTTGCTCAACGCACCAAGACCGCTTGAAGAAGCTATTGATTGTATAGAATCACCGAGTTTGTCCCACAATCTTTTTCTTCGTGTAATTGATTATCAAACAGGTCAATGCCCGACCTATGACCCAATTCTACTAACAGAAACATTGATGAAAAGCAACCGAACTTCTTCTTTTCGTGTGGTTAGTGACTAACCTGGTGTCAGAGTTTATGTCGCCCATGGCCTCTGACTTGGCTTCACATGCTGTCGAGAAATATCTCTCATGCATGCCGGTTTCCTCACGATGTTTTCCTTCACCGTCTTAAGTAAGTGATAATTATACAATACGTAAATGAATTTGAAAAGTCAGAGTGCGTGGCTTGGGTTCGATCTAGAGACCTATGACTTGGCTATCCAACGGTCACACCACTAGGCTATCACTGATGTCACAGCAGAACTGTAACTGAACCGTTCATTCAGACAATTTAAGTTTAGAAAAACTGTCAAATTATTTGACAAAAAAAAACAAACTCAAATATTTTGATAGATTTCAACAGATTTGATGGTTGTGATTCGTTTGCGGTTTGGCAACAATTTTGACAATAGAATTTTGACAGTAGAATTAGCCGCCTGATGGGAAGTAGTTACTGTCGCCTATAAATATCTACAACACCAAAAGGATTGCTGATGCGTTGCCAACCTTAGAGACAAAGTTGGATAGTCTCATGTGCCTGTAATTTCACCAGCATCCATACCCTTTAAACCGGAACACAGCAATTCTGACTGGCGGCAGAAATATATAGGTACTTAGTGCGTCTTCGAACTACAAGGTTAGTCGGAAAGGGGGTACTCAGACGCGGGCCACTTACTGTATCACTGATCATTGTTTTAATTAACCGACTTCCAAAAAAGGAGGAGGTTCTCAATTCGTCTGTATGTTTTTTTTTCTTTTTTTTTTTTAATGTTTGTTACCTCATAACTCTGCCATTTATAAACCGATTTAAGTAGATATTTTTTTTTATTTGAAAGGATATACTTCCAGATTGGTCCCATTTAAATTTGGTGAAGATCTGATTAAGAACTTCGGAGATAGACAATAGAACTCCTCAATGACGAACAGTACGCGTGTGATGATGTGATTATGTTACGAGCAGCGTCTTTAGTAGGTCCAACCATATTTTATAATTAAGGCCACTAAAACGAAAAATTAAAAAACATTTTAACAAAAATAAAACCGACTTCAAAAAAACGACAAAAAGAATAAAATAATCACCATATTATAAAATTAACAGTTCCAGAAGTCGGTGCCTTCAATTTGGTTCAGCGTGGATTAGCACCGACTTCTAAAACTCTTAATTTTATAATATGGTAATTTATTTTATTCTTTTCATCGTTTTTTTGAAGTCGGTTTTATTTTTATTAATTAAAGAAAAGGTTAAAATTTCAAAATTCGATAAAAAAAACCATGCAATTTGATGTATATTTTAGGTTTTTTTTATTTTTCATCCCTGCTTTAGTTACGAATTCAGAAAATGGAGCTTCTGATCCGTGACCCCAAATATGACCTAAAATGTATACACAGCTGATCATAGTTGAGGATGAATTGAATTTAGCGTAATTTTTATGAAATCTTTGAACAGCTATTTCTCTTAAACTAATTACTTTTGGGGACAGTTGTAGAACAAAAGTTATCCATTATTATGTGTACTTTATCACCCTTTCGGCTTTCCGCCTAACCTTGTATATGGAGCTCTACTAACTGAGCGGCATCACAGCAGACCTAGGTGAAGGTGGGGGAGACCAGCTTGACTACTATCAAAGTTACTGTGTCATATTAGTGGCGAGTAGGAGTGACTGGAAACGGTAAACACGGTTTTGGCGTTACAGTGAGAAACTGCAAGCATTTTTTTTTTCAAACTATGTGGAATGATTTGAATATATTACCTTCTTGCATGACCTAGAAAGAAACCTACCTAATAGTAAAAAAAAATACTTCGTCTTTGTTGATGACACATGGAAGTCTAATTAACGCCCGGTTCCTATAAATAAAAACGAATCGTTTTGCGTACCAATGGTAGCTTTTTTATTGGTAAACTGGGCATATAAATAGACTCGTAAGCTAATTTTACTTGTGATACCTACTTCCATATGGGAGGGTTTACTATGTAAAGCTATGAGGTCTTTGCTTTATTTTAAGATACAAGAGTTTCATTTTTAACCAATAACGCTCCGTAAATTATAGGATTCGGCCATAAGTTTACCCATAGGTTTTGTTCTTTATTTATTTCTTTGCAAGCCTCAATCTTTGATGCCACTTAGACGTCTGCCTATCCTGTTAAAAGAAATAAGTAGGTACCTATATAACATTTATAACAAAATCCTACATTAGTTCTACTACACAATAGAATACTTTAATATTCATAAAATAGTTTTATTAAACTAAAAATATAATCCAAAGTCTGTTTTAAATTTCCAATGAGCGCCATTGATATTCAAATGACGAGTATGCCGCGTACTGGAGTAAAATCCAATAAAATCTACCAAAAGCTACCCTCTTCCGAACTTCTTCCAAACTTCCACTATCCAACTATCCCGCCACGCCTCTTGAAATGTAACTACAGTACATGCACTGGTCTCTTTCTATCGCATTCGAAATTAATCGCGTGGAACGAGACGGCAGCTAGTTTAACCGCGTGCATTGTTATTATAGTTTTATGACACCATACCAAAATAAGGTAACTGCTATAACAGTACGTTCAGATTTCAATTCTAGAAGCTGTGACACAAGGTTGATTTTAGAATGTGAGTATAAAAAGTTAGGTTGTTTGATAATAACACAAGACGCGGGATGTAGGACCATTTTTCCGCGAGCGATTTACCAACGTAAGGTGTCGTCATAAGAGCTATAGTGGCGTAAAAATGTCTAACTTAAGACGTTTCGCTAAAAAAAGTACGTATAGTTATTCTATACCAGCGTCTTGCGCAAGATGGCGGTGCGAGGCGTTCGTTATTTGAATTTCTCTGAGGAATAGGTGGGGTGCGTTGTACGCGGCAGCTGCTTTAGCGCTTAAGGCGATTTTGTATGGTGGGTTGAAATAGATCGTCTAGTAGATTTTCGCTGAGTTGTACAAACTGGGTTAGGGTGAAATGTAAGGCGGTTTATGTCGGGGCGCTAGTTATGAATGTCATATTTTTATGTACTGCGTTAAGATGTTTTTAAATGTATTTCGGGCTTGTTTTGTTAATGCTTTATTTTACTTTGCAAAAGTTAGTAGGTACTTACTTCTATTATGTGGTAACTATAACGATGGATTTAAAATTTTAGGTAGGTAGAGATTATAACGAGACCTAACATTTATTATTTATTAAAAAAATCTATGTTCATAAAATGATAATAATTTATTTTATGAGAAAAAACCCAGCTTTACAGGAGAAGCAAAAACCAGTTTTTTTTTCACTAACTGATAACTACATTTTAAAACTTAGTACCTACCTACCTATGCAGAAAATTAGACTTTATATCGAGACGTCAATAAATATTATTTTTTTGCTTTTTTCTACGATATAACAGGTGCTAGGTTTTTTTTAAGTGAATTTGGGCACTTATCGATTTTATTTTGGGTCGTAAATACCGCTATATCAATTTTCGCCACACGACGGATTTATGCTTCTACTAGATAACTTTCATTGTTGATCTTCCTAGAACACTTAGCGGATTTTCCACACTATTTTAAAACAATTAATCCGCTGTGTGTCATATTGAAGCGCAATTCTAAGAGGCGCGCATTGAAATAAAAATACGTTAAGAGTCTCTTTGCACACATAAAGCATTTTAGAAGCCGTTTTTAGCCAAAATTACATAGCTGATTTTGATATCCTCATAATCAAATAAATTATTAGAAAACGGATTTCACAGGTGCACGTGGCTTGAGAAGTAGGTATTATAAGATAGCAACAAAAACCGATTTTCAAAAAAAAGCATGGCGGTGTTTCTCCATACAACTTTATTAATGCCTAGATTACAGTACCTACCTACATAAAATTATTTAAAAAATCACACATAGCAAAAATAAAAGATTTAATATGCTTAAAGATGTTCATGGACGTAAAAGTTACGTTATAAGTACGTAGGCACTACTACGTTCCAGTTTAAGCGTTTTTTTCTTGTAATATTAAACCATATTAACAATAAAGTGATGCTTATGTAGTTCATAAAAAAATATTAATAGGTACGAAAAAAAACGATAAACCCAATAAAATAACAATTTAATTATGACTTACTAGCTGTGTCCTCACGGCTCCGCCCGTAGCCTATGTTACTCAGTGATAATGTAGCTTTCTAACGGCAAAAGAATTTTTGAAATCGGTCCAGTAGTTTTTAAGTTTATTCGTTACATACAAACATCCAAAAATACAAATCTTTCCTCTTTGTAATATTAGTAGGTAGGTATAGATTATTACAAATATTTTACATTTTTAGCTCCCACAGTAACCAGAATTACAACCGAATGTCTTTATAATATCCCATCGTCTAAATACACTTCATCCCCTACAATATAGTACATTCCCATGACATCTTAACCTGTAACACAATCACAATTCCAGTAATCGTACAAATCAAAAGCTGTAGAAACCAGTTTCATGCAATTTGAAGCAGTTTGAACCAGATTCAAGCGATCCATTCCAGTTCTTGTGAGAATTTAAATAAAAAAGAACAGGTTACTGAGATAAGAATTGAAATTCAAAATTGGAACAGGTTACACTATAAAAAAGTATAGTAAAAGATAGAACGAACAGGTTTATGGATGTTAAGAATACGATCCCTTCATTTTCTTTGACCGTCGTAAAAGATGACAAAAGGGATGATATCAAAGGAATGTTCAATATTTGAGGAAAGTAAAGTTATTAACTGCCTCGTTGGTCTAGTGGTGACAAGTGCGACTGCTGAGCGTGAGGTCCTGGGTTCGACCCCCAGGTCGGGCAAAAGTGTTATCGGGTTTTTCCGTGTGGAATTCCTTAGTAGCAGCCCGGAGTTTGGATTTGTGCCCGGTTGAAGGCAATAGCCTCGCCCCCTTTTACATGGGACGTAAACATAACGGCGAAATGAGGGTGTTAATACACCTCTGCCTTACCCCTCGGGGAATACAGGCGTGATGTTATGTAGAATTATTTAAACGTCTTATTTATTTGTAAAAGTAACAGTATAGTATCTACCATCGAAATAGTGTATTGCGTCAATATTTTTTCAGTTTACACGAGAGGTAGATTTTGGCATTTTCATTTTAGTATTTTTGCTTGTGAAAAACCGTATTATCGATTACAATATAAAGACTCAAGAGACGCAGAGAAATTACCTATTTTGTTAAGACAAAAATTCTATTATTTTGTTGAGACACATTTTCTTTTAACAACACAAATAGACGCGTATTATTGTACTTCAGAATCAATAAAGATTAATCTGAATTGCAATTACAATTGACATGTAAACAACATGGTAATTTATGTTGTTATAAGGGCAGCCACAAACTTAATAGCCGTAAGTAGTGTGGAATTATAAGTGCAATAAAAAAGATATAAGGATGAAAGAACCTGTAACAAAGAAACAAGTATCTTATTGTGTAGAGGGGTGGTAAAAGATACCTACCTAGCTATTAAATAGTTTATTTAATGTTGTTGTAGAAAGTGATGGTTAAGTGAAGAAAGTGTGTGGTATAAAATTGTTTTTTTTTCTGTAAATTGCGTGAGTCGTATTCATTATTTTACAACGTTACGGAATAACAACAATTTTCTTTCTTACAAAATCTACGTGCAGTATTCAAACGTGCAGGTATATAAATAAATAAAGGAAACGCGATATAAGTACCTAATCTGTAAATTGTTAAAAAAAGTGTGTGATTTTTTGGTGAAAAGTGTTTTTTTCGTTATGATCTGATTTTAATTTAAAAAAACTCAATGTATTGAAGTTAATTACGACATGGAAGAACATATCTCTGAATTGATATTTATCGGGCATACATAAACAAAACATTGTTCGATAGAGCTCATAAAACTACATTAGAGCTACATATTCATTTGTAATTTTTTTTTCAAAATTAAGTTCCTGCATTTTTCTGAAACATTGCCGTAAATACTACTAACAGATATTGATGGCAACAGCTCCAAAAAAGCTCCAAAATGGCAACAGCTTCAAAACAATTATTTCGTGTTTCGGAAATTACTGCAACTTGTGTCCGAAATATCATTTACAAGTGAATTCATGGCTTTAATAGTGAGTACTGAGATGACGGCTGATAGAGGAGAATGGAAGAGGAATACATGTTGTGCCGACCACACCTAGTGAAGGATAAGGGCTGGGAGATGATGAATGTTTTCAGGATATCTTAAGGTAAGAATGATTTGCAATATAATAATATTATTATAACAATAAAGCAGTGATAGTCTAATGGCGTGACCGTCTGACTGCCAAGTCATAGGTCTCGAGTTCGAACCCATGTCGCGTACCTCTGACTTTTCGGATTCATGTGCGTATTGTATAATTATAACTCGCTTAAAAACGTTGAAGGAAAACGTCGCGAGGAGACCGGCATGCCTGAGAGATATTTCTGGACGACATGTGAAGCCAAGTCAGAGGCCCATAAACTCTGACACCAGGTTAGTCACTAAAAAACATTTTTTACAAAAAATTTAAACCGACTTCAAAAAAGAATAAAGTAATTACCATATAAAATTAACAGTTTCAGAAGTCGGTGCTGATCTACGCTGAACCAAATTGAAGGCACCGACTTCTGAAAATGTTAATTTTATATGGTAATTATTTTATTCTTTTTTGAAGTCGGTTTAAATTTTTTGTAAAAAATGTTTTTATTCTTTTCATTTTAGTGGCCTTAATTAGAACTTGGTTGGACCTACTAAAGACGCTGCTCGTAACATAATTACATCATCACAATATGCGTACTGTTCGTCATTGAGGAGTTCCATTGTCTATCTTCGAATTTCTTCATCAGATCTTCACCAAATTTAAATGGGACCAATTTCGAAGTATACTCTATCCATTAAAAAAAGAATCATCAAAATCGGTTCACAATTGGCGAAAATATCGATGAACATAAACAAAAAAAAAAAAGATACATACAGACGAACATAGTAACCTCCTCCTTTTTGGAAGTCGGTTAAAAGAAGAAGAAGAAGGAAGAACAAAGAAATAAATTCAAGTTCCAATCACACAAGTACTTACCATATACCTACCTTGAATCAGTAATCATTTAAAAATATAGTAGGACTAAGCAGCACTGCTGTGTTCCAGTTTGGTGGGCATGGGTGCCGGATATATTAGAGGCACATGAGATGATGTTCCAACTTTGCCTCTAGTGTTGGCATCAGCAATCTTCTTGGGGTAATCACTTATTAGGTGAGCCGTCGGCTTGTTTATCAAACTGTAACATAAAAAAAAAACAGTAATATCCAGCTCATAACTATAATCTCTCATTATTCTAGAACTTGTCTATTGTCTACTTCTTTTCGTGTGGTTAGTGACTAACCTGGTTTCAGAGTTTATGCCACCCATGGGCCTCTGACTTGGCTTCACATGCCGTCGAGAAATATCTCTCAGGCATGCTGGTTTCCTCACGATGTTTTCTTTCACCGTTTTTAAGCGTGATAATAATTATACAATACGCATATGTATCCGAAAAATCAGAGGTGCGTGCCTTGAGTTCGAACTCGAGACCTATGACTTGGCAGTGCGTTGATCATACCACTAGGCTATCACTGCTGTGTCTATTATCTTTCTGTAATTCAAACCACACACAAAATCAGTGTACTACATTTTGCGCGCAACATCACTTGCGTGATTTTTTACATACAAACTTTTATCCCCTAATAGCGGCCCGTCCCGGCTTCGCACGGGTGGACATTTTTTCCGTTTTTGCAACATTTTTCGTTTATGCTCCGCTTCTATTGGTTGTAGCGTGATGTTATATAGCCTATAATCTTCCTCGATAAATGGGCTATCCAACACAAAAATATTTTTTCAATTCCAACTAGTAAGTAGTTCTTGAGATTAGCGCATTCAAACAAACAAACTCTTCAGCTTTATAATATTAGTATAGATTTTACCTCTTTGAAATCCTTCCTTAGTAGATGCCTACGTTATAAAAGGTACCCTACTATCAAAATTTTAAGTTTCTAACCCCAACGGTTTACGAAGTGCGTTGATAGATCAGCCAGTCAATCAGTTTCTCCTAGACTGCATAGCTGCATACAATCCTACCTAAACACATCCAATCTGATTACCATCAAACAATCAATACCAGCCCTGACACATATACTAACCCGGCGTACTATTAACTATTAGTAGTAGTAGTATATAATAGTACAATACACAGATATGTACCGTCCGTAGTGGTATAATACCGGTCGATAGAATCCTAATGTCCATTCAGGTGAGTTTAACGTGTAACGTGGTGTTGCAATCGGTTGCTGGGTAGTTGCTAGGCGATTGCGAATCTGTGAAATCAAAACTAGTTGAAGAATTAAATATTTAAATTATGCATTAACTAATGTCTAATTAAATCCAACTTTGAAATGGATAGGTATGTACAAAAAAAAAACATGAATATTTATTCTAAATTTAAGTAACATATGTCTATTCTAGATGTATAATTTAATTTAATTAAATGCAAATTAATTTATTAAAATATTTTTCCTTTAAATACTGATGATGAAGTTAGCCTTTGTTTCTTTAAAAAGACAAAGTTAAATTACTTACACAGGATATAATAAATAATACCGGAACAGAAAACACATAAATCAAGTCAAAATAAACAAAAACGTCTTACCTCCACATCAAAGATATTGATGAAACATTAACAAACGTTTGCTTAATAGTTTCCAGATATTATAATGGTCATTGTTAAGTAATCGTTAGTTAATGACCCATTAAGGTTCATGAGTGCGGTTATTATTCTTTAATATTATAATATTATGGCCACAATTAAACTATCAAGACATGTTTTAAATATTAATTACTTGTAATTTTTTCTAAAAATAAAAAACAAACGTCATCATTCCATTTTAACAGAAGTGAGAGCGTAATTGTATGACCGTCAGACTGCCAAGTCATAGGTCTCGAGTTCAAACCCAAGGCACGCACCTCTGACTTTTCGGATCCATGTGCGTATTGTGTAATTATCACTTCCTTAAAAACTGTTAAGGAAAACATCGTGAGGATGACTGCCTGAGACCTATTTCTCGACGGCATGTGAAGTCAAGTCAGAGGCCAATGTGCGGCATAAACTCTGACACCAGGTTAGTCACTAACCACACGAAAAAAAGTTACTATTTTGACAAAATATTACACTCTAAAGTTTATTGTTAACTAATATCTGCATGTAACTTTAACCGTTACATATTCGTATGTAACAGGCTCAACCTACACGTTAAAGGTCTGGGGTGTATTGTTAGGTCAAGGTCACTGACCGGACAATTGACCACGTCCAAACTTTATGGTTAATCATTATTAGTTGCCTTACTGTTGCAATACTTGTCTTAAATGATAGATAATCAGTAATTAGTGTATTATATTTCTGTAACCTTAGGTGAAATCTAATCTGTCGTTCTGTACGGATCAGAGTGTTGGGCCGTGAAGAAGACGGATGAAAGAAGATTACACGTAGCGGAGATGAGAATGTTGAGATGGATGTGTGAAGTGACGCGAATGGATAAAGTAAGAAATAAGTATATTAGAGGGAGTTTGAAATTGGCACCAGTGACAGAAAAGTTGAAAGGAAAGCGTTGACGTCTTGGTATGGGCATGTGATGAGGAGGGATGAAACACATGTGTGACTAAGAGAGTGATGAATATGAATGTTGATGGATGGAGGCGGAGAGGGAGACCTAAGAAAAGATGGATGAATTGTGTGAGGGAGGATATGAAAGATAAGGGAGTAAATGATAAAGAGACGGTTGATAGGGAAGAGTGGAAGAGAAAAACATATTGCGCCGACCACAAGTAACTTGGGACCAGGGCAGGAAGATGATGAATATTAGGTAAAATTTTTTTTTTTACATATCAGATAATGTATTTACTAACTAACTCGTTGGTCTAGTAGTGGCACGCGCGAATATTGATCGTGAGGTTCTGGGTTCGATCCCCAGGTCGGGCAAAGTGTAATTGTGTTTTTCCGTGGAATTCCTTAGTAGCAGTCCGGAGTCTGGATTTGTACCCGGTTGATGACAATAGGCTCGCCTCCTATTACATGGCACTTAATCGTAACGGCGAAATGAGGGTGTTATTATACACCTCTGCCTAACCCTTCGGGGAATATAAGGCGTGATGTTATGTTATCTATTAAAAACTTTAAAAAATGCTTAAAATTAGAGCGAGATGGCTGTGAAACTGAAAAGGCCTTTTAATTGTATGAAAATTGCAATGTTTACATGATAAGGTCAGCTGTCCGATAGACGGACGTCTCGTAAGGTCAAGGACGTTCGGACAGCCGGACACCAAGGACTATTTACGTTATTAATGTACTAATCTTCACGCTCTATTGAGTTGAGAGACGGACAGAATTGTCAGTGAAATATCATAATATTGCTGGAGGCTAAAAATAGAGAAAGATGTAAGTTATTGTTACTTCTTCTTTCGTGTGGTTAGTTGCTAACCTGGTGTCAGAGTTTATGCCGCCCATGGACCTCTGACTTGGCTCTACATGCCGCCCGTCGAGAAATATCTCCCAGGCAGGTTTCCTCATGATGATTTCCTTCGCCGTTTTTAAGCAAGTCATAATTATACAATACGCATATGAATCTGAAAAGTCAGAGGCGCGTGCCTTAGGTTCGAACTTGAGACCTATGACTTGGCAGTCCGACGGTCACACCACTAGGCTATCACTGCTATTGTTACTGTTAGCCTGTAATGTCCCCACTGCTGGACAAATGTCTCCTCCTTAATTTCAAACCCTCACGGTTTTGTGCTGATGATGACCAGTCGATATTATCTTTGGCCGGCTCGCCCCGCTAGTTATTGTGTCAATTTTACTGCCACAACTTAGATGTAACATCACATATCGCCTTATCTTCTCCGAAGGGTTCAACAGAGGTTTTTTTAGTAGGTACACCTTCGTTTCGCCATTTATGTTTAAATCCCATGTAATAGGGGGCGAGCCTATTGCCATTAGCCGGGCACAAATCCAGACTCCAGGCTGCTACTGAGAAATTCCTATTGGAAAAACTTTATAACACTTTGCCTGACTTGGGGATCGAACCCAGGACCCCATGCTAAGCAGTCGCGCTTGCGACCACTAAACCAACAAGGCAGTCTTAGATATGTTTTAGAAATTATACAGTACGTAACATAACGAAGTGCAAACCTAGTAACTGGTTGATGGGTAGGTAAAGTAGAGCACAATCATACATTTCTAGTCACTATCCACGCTATTCACCAATTTTTTTAATCTCAATTTCCATAACCTCTTTCAGTTTCATAGTCGGTTAACATAACTAATGTTATTGGTAGCTGGTAACACTGGACAATGTTGTTATAGGAGGGTAATCGTCAAGATGAATCAACGTACCCGAAGTTATAAAAACACTGGTCATTCGACGGAGCAAAGGATTCCATGTCGAACAGCTGAAGAAGTCTGACCTTTTATACCTATCTGATTTGCTTGTCCTTATTTTCTGATCTTGTGTAAATTATTATATTGTGAACTAGCTTCTGTAACTAATCACTAACCCAATTAAAAGTACTCTCAGTGGTGGAGAGTCTATGTTGGTTTCATTTACTTTATTTACCATGCTCATAATCCAGACATACCGATATTAGCTATAACTGTTCTGGTAGTTTCACCCCTACAATATTCTGTTTCTATGTATTTTATACTAACATCATCCTACAAGATCAGCTGCACAATGTAAACAAGTAAGAAATCAACAATTTCTCATAATCCTGAATATCATAAGCTTGAACTATGCCCGCGTTTTCACACTGTGTGATAAGTGGATAGCGTAGATAGTGACAAATTTGTACGATCACTGAAAATCAGCGCTGTGTTTGTGGTCCACGCCATAGCACAGCATTATGCTGAGTGGTCACCTTTTTTATTTTAAAATATTTATTATTTATTTTTACAACAATATTGTCTCTCTGTGACGAATAAATGTTTATTCTTTCTTTCTTTCTTTTTTACACTTAACCTACCCATCCACCTGTTTCAAGGTTTGCTCTTTGTTGTGTTAGTGGAGGCGCATACATCCAACTAAACAGGTGTGCGACAGTTGGACGATTTTATTTTTATATTGGTATTAAATCGAGGTAGTATGCGCACTTCCATACATCAATATATACTTTAGGTATGCAACTAAACTGTCGGATGATAGTTTAGTTGTATGTTTGCGGAGGGCCTTACGTACGGTATACAGCAAGAAATCTCACCAAAACTTTAATCTAGGTTTTCAAACTAGCCCAAAAAACAATTAGTCTGCGTTGGTTGATGACCCTAGTCTCACCTGATGTTAAGCGCAGACAGAGTCTAAGATAGAGCACAAGAATCCAAGGAACAGAGATATAGAGGGATTCCCTTATATAGGTATGGCTCTCACATACACATGACGGAACACAAACAGTAAACTGTTTGGGGTCGGACTTGTGATGCAATTAGGTGCTTCTAATTAAAAGTCAACAGCAAACGTTTATGAATATTTTGGAATTTCAACATTTATAATCCTTGGAGTTAATTGTTTACAGATCTATATTTCTCATAATATTATTTTTTACGGTATTAAGAGGAAACGCGGGCTGCAAAATATTAATAATTTAAATAGGTTTTTGCAATCTATTTCCAACCCCCCCCCCCCCCTCCCGTAAACCTTCCCAATAGAGCGCGAAAGAGACACTTGCATCTCGGTCTGATTTCTTCTGATGTGCAATATTAGCGAAATCGTACTTGCGTATTTCCCTGTTTCCTTCTTCAAATCTGAACCGATTTTAATATTTTTTTCTGTAATAATTTAAGAAGGACTGGTTATGTCTGTAGGTATGTTTTTTTATATTTGTCAAATTTGTTTGCCAGATGTTTGAAAATGGTGGTAAAGCCGGTCGATTAGGTATTATAAAATTTAAACGTTTCTAGTTCTTTTAATAATTCATTTATTGACAAAAACAAACATAGGGACATGGTGGTGGTAGATATATATCATATGGTACAAAAAAATTGCTCTAGTGACATTATCCAAGAAGGAAACTGAGGAATACGTTTGTATGGAATAAATGCCGACCGTATTTCCTCTTAACTATACTATTCTGACATATTACAAAAAAGTTGCATGAATTTTTATCCCGTGTGGGGACGGGTTAGAATATAAAACTTCCTCACCGCTCGCTGGGAATTGATGCGTGTTTGTAAGATTCAACAAAACCCAGCACGCTTGGTGGTAAGATCTATGCGGTCTGCCTGGCTAACTACCACCTTCAAATCAAAGTCCGCGGCCAAGCAGTTTACTGTGTACCGTCGTGTGTATGTGCATTTATCATTAGCATTGCATTTATCAGCGCACGCCATACAAATTACTTTTTTTATTTTGTTTTAATGTAAATTTTTAATGTGGTTGCGATAAGGAGTTGATACTGAACCAATATGCAAATTATCCACACACCTTAAAAATGTTTTTTTTTTTAAAAAGAACGATCTGTCCCCACACTAGGATTTCTCCTGTATCGTGGGTGCGTTTTCAGACACAAATCTTCACATGCACAAACGCCCAGACCCGGAACAACTATTTATAGGCCATACAAATATTTGTTCCGTGCGGGAATCGAACCCACGACTCGTAGCGCAGAAGCCAATCGCTCAGCCACTGCACCAAACGTGTCGTCAAGTCGTATTCTGAACGGATAGCAAGGATAAGCGTAAGGTCACACAACTATTCGAATTGTAACTAACGATAACATTTTAGTTAGCATCTGAGTAACAACTCAGATGTCAAGCCGGACAGTCGGGGTCTCACACAAGGTCAAGGACACAGCCGGACGTCTATTAACGTACTGGCATTGTTTCGTAGTAAACAATTGTTGCGTGTATAGTTACACTGTTTAGTTGTAAGGAGGTGAGTAGATTTCGAAGTAGTATAATAGAAGATAAGAGTTAGTTTTTACAGAGACGCTCTCGGTGCTATATTAGTTTACGATATGTTAGAACCAAAGTCCCTAGCAAAACTGAATGAGTGGGTCGAGGAACTTCAAGTATACCCCATCAAAAAGAACATAGTCTACTTAGTTGGCGGCAATAAGATTGACAAGCATATCATTTTGGGACCTAGTGCATAATATTAGCAAGCACATTGGGTCACCCGCGCGACAGCGCAACGAGTATTCCTAAAGAGGGTTGATGTCAGGCAGGCGGCCGGTCATAAAACAATAAGCCAAAACTTCTAACAACATGGATTTATGAAATACATGTTGTGCCGACCCCACCTAGTGTGGGATAAGGGCAGGAAGAAGAAGAAGATAATATAAGATAACAATTTAAGACAAAAAATCGAGTTACCTCTTCACGTAGCAATGATAGCCTAGTGATGTGACCGTCTTACTGTCAAGTCATAGGTCTCGAGTTCGAACCAAAGTCACGCACCTCTGACTTTTCGGATTAATGTGCGTATTGTATAATTATCACTTGCTTAAAAACGGTGAAGGAAAACATCGTGAGGAAACCGGCATGCCTGAGAGATATTTCTCGACGGCATGTGAAGCCAAGTCAGAGGCCCGTGGGCGGCATAAACTCTTACAGCAGGTTAGTCACTAACCATACGAAAAGAAGATCTTTTTACGTTTTCTTTTCATTATTAACTTTGCCTATGTTGGGGTCAGCTTTCAGTCCAACCAGATGCGGCTGAATACCAGTATTTTACACGGAGCGACTGCCATCAGACCTCCGCAACACAGTAACTGGGTAATACCGATATCCTAAAGTTAAACCGGTGGTCAGTCTTTCGGGCTTCTGACTTCCCATAACGACTGTCATAGGTATTCGTATGACACCCGGGACCGATTGTTTAACGTGCTCTCCGAGGCACGGAGGGGTCTCGATGAGTAACGAATGGTCACCCACCCACAATGGTCTGATCCGCGCGGTTGGTAATTAGCCAAGAGCCCCTCTTTATTTAACAATCTACATACATCAATACATCCACTCGCACCCATATACAAGGTTAGTCGGAAAGGGGGTACTAAGCCGAAATGGTGTTAAAGTACCTATAATAAGCGATAACTTTTGTTCTACAACTTTCCCCAAAACTCGATAGTTTAAGTGAAATAGCTGTTCAAAGTCTTCGTAAAAATATGCTAAAATCTATCTGTCCATAGCTATGATCAGCTGTATTTACTATTTAGGTCATATTTGGGGTCACGGATTAGAAACTTAATTTTCAGAATTCATAACTAAAGCAGGAATGTTGTTTTTTTAAAAAATCCAACCTAAAAATCTTTTTGCATGCCAATAAAAATTATCGAATTATGAAATTTTAACACTTGCTTTAAAATAATCATCAGTGATGCTTTAAGTGGCCCGTGGCTTAGTACCCCCTTTCCGACTAACCTTGTATACCAATACACACAACATCTAACCCCTATAAGTTATACGAATAAGAAGCCCCGGTCACTCAACTCTATTACCGGTCATACAATCGATGCATGCACGAATCGATGCCCGTATGTCAAGGTCAGTTTTGCCTATTGAGATAATATTACCGGTATTAACAGGTAGATTGGTTGTGTGTAGGTTAGATTAGTTTGAGAATCGATGAGATGAGAGTACATAGAGATGTAAGAAGCTGGGAGTATAATAGCAAGCTTCAAATCAAAAATCTGAATTGCACTGATATGGGCTTTATTACGGGTGTGTTTGACATTTGACATTGTATTTTCGACATTGTATTTTTTGTATTTATTTGACATCTTTATTTGTAATCTGTAATAATTAATTGAATATAGTTTTGAATTTTATCATTATTGTTACATAACATCACGCCTCATATTCCGTGAAGTGTTCGGCAGAGGTGTTTTTAGTACACCCTCGTTTCGCCAGCTATATTTAAGTTCCATGTAATAGGGCCGAGCCTATTGCCATCAACCGGGCACACTTCGTAACTATATTTGTCTGTTTCAAATCTTGCATCAGATTTTTCAACTACTTCTGCTTAACCGATTCTACTGAAACTTCGTACACAAATTCAATTCTAAAGACAATACAACTTTATAATAATTTCAACTTTCAATGTTCAAATTCTGACGCGGCAGGGGTACTGCAAGATGGAAGTTTTTTAAGGGATGTTAGTGTTGTCATGGGAATCGAATTTGTGTGCGAAGTTTCACGAGAATCGGTTAAGCAGAAGTAGTTGAAATATTCGCCGCAAGATTTGAAACAAACAAATTATACGATGTGAAACTAATCAAAACTGTTTAAAAACACTCATCAATTTAAATATAACTATGCAAGTAGTGTTCTGCATAATTATTGCAGAAGGTACCTAATTCGCAAATATAAATAGCACATAGTATAACATAGCTTATTTTCTTATATCTACCTTGGTGCCTGAATTAAATAAATAGCGAATAATTTATCAAAATAATTTTCACAAAACGCGCAACATTTTACATTGAAACATTATTCGGTACTCCAAAACAATTAAACAACAAACCATGTGTTTACATCCGAAATACTTGTACAAGCAGTTGATATTGTGGGTCCGCAAGTACTTGTGAGTTGGGACGTCAATCAAATCTCCGCAGCGGACAGAAATAGCCTCGGTCAGTAAGGACGCTTCCCCTACTAAGCTACTGACCTGAATATTTCTGATCTAAATAACTTGTACCAAGGGTTGTATAGGTCAGTCTTCATTCGTTTTTTTTTAATATGAGATATTAGAAATCTAAGGTGGAGGAGCTAGGAGCTAATTACCAACCGCGCGGGTCATACAATTTGTGAGGTTAACTTTCGCTTGCCGCGGTCTGTCCATGGATGGGTGACCGTTCGTTACACATCGAGACCCCTCCGTGCCACGGAGAGCACGTTAAGCAGTCGGTCCAGGGTGTCATACGAATACTTATGACAGTTGTTAGGGTAGTCAGAAGCCCGAAAGTCTGACAACCTTAGAGTATCGGCATTGCCCAATAACTGGGTTGCGGAGGTCTGATGGCAGTCGCTCCTGTAAAATACTGGTGTTCAGCCGCATCTGGTTAGACTGGAAGCCGACCCCAACACAGTTGGGAGAAGGCTAGGCAGATATATGTAAAGTTCGTCTAATCTCACCCGCACCATGCTACACCGCAAATAGTGTAAGTATGCGGGAATTGATATAATAAGTACTTACGAGTACGTACTGGATGCGCTGTTTAGAAGAACAACATGGTACCAACGAGTTGTGGTTCTGGAACCACAGTGCCACTGAACTTGACAGCTGTCTAGCGGTAGTTTGAACCTTACGTCAATCTTCTTCTTTTTTTCGTGTGGTTAGTGACTAAGCTGGTTTCAGAGTTTATGCGGCCCATGGGCGTCTGACTTGGCTTAACATGCCGTCGAGAAATATTTCTCAGGCAGGTCTAGTCGTGGCAAGCGTGACTGCTAATTGTGAAGTCCTGGGTTCGATCCCCAAGTCGAGCAAAGTGTTATTGGGTTTCTCCGTGTGGAATTTCTCAGTAGCAGCCCGGAGTTTGGATTTGTGCACATATTGGTGGCAATAGACTCGCCGCCTATTATATGGGACTTAAAAATAACGGTGAAATAAGGGGTGTTACTATACACCTCTGCCCAACCTTTCGGGGAATACAGGCGTGATGTTATGTTATGTTTAGATAAGGCTGTTCTAACTCCTTATTACAACGTTATTCACGGAAGATACGGACGAAAGGCCGATTTACATGAGGATAGTTTCTCGGAGCGAGTTTCGTTCTGTCTTTGTCTTTATCTACGATAAAATCAGACAGCGAAAGACTCGCTTCGATGAACTATCAACGTGTAAATGACCCTTAAGAAACTACTGATAAACTTCAAGTTAATAAACAAATCGTTTCAAAGCTTATAACTCGATTCTAATTCGAGATCCCATAGTAACGCCATGCATATTGTCAGGGCCATTTAATTGTAGCGGGTGCGGACCATCGTGTTTGCTATTGTGGTGATTTGCCCAACAGTGGGACACTGGCCTTGGATTCACAGCTGTTGTTTACATATATACGAGTGCATGTTAGGTAAATAATTTACGTCGCAGATTATCATGGATTGGAATGGTTGGAAAAATATCTTCTGAATCTCTTGCGAAGGTATGTGAGAGTAGCTCATGCGGTGGTGAAGAGATTATCCAGTCAGCAAGGCTGGTAGCGGGGCTGACTGCCCAGGGTACGCTGGACGTTCTTCAGTATCGTCACTCGTGAAGGCTCTTTAAATGCAACCTGCTGAATGAGATTTCAGCCACCATGGAATTTTAGAAACGGAACCGTCGCCCTGTAAAATGAAATAATTTTAAATCTATGTGCTTTTTCAATACAGAATTATATATAGACTAGCGACCCGCCCCGACTTCACACGGGTGCAATGTAGATACTAATGTGGGACATATAAACCTTCCTCTTGAATCACTCTATCTATAGCTGAAAACTGCATTAAAATCCGTTGCGTAGTTTAAAAGATCTAAGCGTACAGACAACAACTTTATTTTATATACTATGTAAAGATAATTCAATACTATCATAGAATCTGAACAATGAGGGGTATAGGGGAATCCCTCTATATCTCCGTTCCTTAGATTCGTGTGCTCCATCTTAGACCCTGTCTGTGCCTACAGGTCAGGTGAGACTAGGGCCAAACGCGAACAAGTCAAGGAAAAAAGAAACAAAAAATCTACATAATTAAGAAAATAATTTCAGTACTGATATTTCGGCTTTTATAATTATTTTACTTAAAAAATATTACATTACCGTCCACAAAATAGATCTTTCCTGTTTCTAGAACATTTATATCCTTTTTCAAATTATTCTTTCTTTTGGCAGTAATATGTATACATACGTATATTCACGCCTGTAATCCCCAAACGGGTAAGCAGAGGTGTTCTCCTATTACAGGTGTCTGTACACCCATATTTCGCCTCTTGTATTAAGTCCCATGTAATACGTGCCGAGCCTATTTTCGGGCACAATTATCGACGATAACACAAACAAAATGTTATGGAATTCTTCTTCTTTTCTTTTCGTGTGGTTAGTGACTAACCTAGTGTCAGAGTTTATGCCGCTCATGGGCCTCTGACTTGGCTTCACATGCTGTCGAGAAATATCTCTCAGGCATGCCGGTTTCCTCACGATGTCTTCCTTCACCGTTTTTAAGCAAGTGATAATTATACAATACGCACATGAATCCGAAAAGACAGAGGTACGTGTCTTGGGTTCGAACTCGAGACCAATGACTTGGGAGTCTGACGGTCACACCACTAGGCTATCACTGCTTATGTTATGGAATTAAACAACATTATATTTTAATTTTCGTCAAAATATATAACACCATTTTATCCAATACCTACATAACAAATATTGTTGTTTAAATTATAAATGTTTATTACCTTCAAAGCCTTACATAAAACCCGTAAAGTGCATTCCCGGTAGTGCAGTTACGTAATACGTAGGTATTTTCCACGTGCCGACGGCGGCGTTGCGACGGGCGGGCGGCGTAGCGCGTAGGGCGGGACAAGGTGACGGGAAATATTTTCAACATAATGTGCATTATTTAATGGGAAATTAATTTATTTAGATAAAATATTAAATATAAAAAGATAGAATTATGTATTAAGAAAAGGGTTTGTTTATTTAAAAAAAACTTGTGTAGATATTATAATATTCCCATCTATAATTTAAGTGCTGATCGGTGTAGCAATTTCCATCTCACTCTATCCAATACAACTTATTTCTCTTCTAATAACTTCTGTATTTTTATTCAATTGGTATATGCACTTTCTTCTTGATCTAACTTTAATCTATGAAACATAAAAAAGCAGGACCCAAAAATCCCCCTATAGTTGTTCTAGTTAAAAACAGATATACAAAAACAAACCCAAAAAACCCCTTATAGTTGTTTCTATAAAAAAACCTGTTATAACAAGCCAGTACAATATTGTATACAGACTTCTATAATCTTACTCCCAGGTAGAACTCGTAACAGCCGCTTCGACTGGACATGACAGTTTCACCATTGCATTGATACAACCAAACTGTTTTATCGCCAGAGTAATTATTTAATTATTGTTTGCACATAAAATGAAAATGTAGCTTAGTAATAATAGACTACATTTATTTAAAAAAAGTCGACAAACACAGGTGATATTTTTAACCGACTTCCAAAAAAAGGAGGAGGTTCTCAATTCGACCGTGCCTTTTTTTTGTATGTTTGTTCCGCGATATCTTTGCTAATTGTGAACCGATTTTTTTTGTTTGAAAGAATATTCTTTCGAAGTGGTCCCATTTCAATTTGGTGAAGATCTGATGAAGAACTTCGGAGATAGACAATTTGAAGTCGGTTTTATTTTTGTTAAAAAGTTTTTATTATTTCAAATTATCAACCACTGTCTCGTGACCGGCTGTTCACCATTTTCTGTTCATTAATTAGCTATAGCATAAAAACTTGTACCTACTAAGATAGACTTAACAATTATTTATTTAATTTTCTCGCTATTCATAGACTTATTCAAAAAATGTACATAGTTTTTTTTTCTCACAGAATGGCGACCTCTCTCAGGTAGACAACAGTGTCCAAGTTTTCAAGTAATCGCAAACTCACTGAATGTAAGTTACTATATAAAATACTAGCGGCCCGTCCCGGCTTCGCACGGGTGGACATTTTTCCCGTTTATGCAACATTTTTCATTTATGCTCCGCTCCTATTGGTTGTAACGTGATGTAATATAGCCTATAACCTTCCTCGATAAATGGAATATCCAACACAAAAATAATTTTTCAATTCCAGCCAGTAGTTGCTGAGATTAGGGCGTTCAAACAAACGAACTCTTCAGCTTTATAATATTAGTATAGATTAAAAAAATCACCCGTGACTTTGGAATTGGCGAAATAATACTTTTACACGAAATTTTCGGTATCTCTGCATGAGATTCCACATGTCAATACTTTTACCTTTCCTCTGGAATAGTCATCAACCCATTTTTCCCCCTTATTCCGAAGCATTGGGGTCGACTTGCACTCTACTCAGATCCGGCTGAATATCAGTATGTTATACGGAGCGACTGCCATCTGACGGACCTACACAAACCACAACGCAAGGAGAGAAAATTACAAAATTTTTAATTCAAAAAATCATCCGCGAATTTTCGCTAATTCAAGTAGAAATTGAAAAGACTACATACTCACACACCACCTATACCTACCCAGCTAATTACCCTATTAAAATCAATACCTACCCTCCCATCCACCCCAAGTCACCTGCGTGATTAATTCATTTTAAGACGACGTCGCCGCATCCCCTTAGACTCAACATTTGCATATTACAAAGTATGGAAGTTCACTAACGAACTACGCGAGCGAGAGGGGGGTGCGGTCGGGTAGGGGGTATCTAAGGTTGCTGGTGTAAGACGGGGAATTGGGTGCAGGGACGGATTTGGAGCGGTGTTTTTGAGCCGTGCTTTTGTGTAAATACAAGTAAGTAATGTGTTTTTTTTTTTTTTTTGATTTCGTATTATAAATCGCCGTTTATTTCTATTGTAAACGATGTCGAATAGTAGTGTGTAGTCTCGAGTACGAGAAGTTTCAAGTTTTCAAGACATGCATATCATTTTGGGTGGGTCCCAAGAAGAACAGAGTTTGCTTAGTTGTCGGTAGATTGACAAGCAGATCATTTTGGGACCTAGTGCATAATATCAGCAAGCACATTGGGTCACCCGCGCGACAGCGCAACGAGTATTCCCAAGGAGGACTGGTGTCAGACAGACGGCTGGTCATAAAACAATAAACCAAAACTTCTAACAACATGGACTTATGAAATACATGTTGTGCCGACCCCACCTAGTGTAGAAGAAGAAGTAGGTAATAATGCGTACACTCAGTCGTTTTCTTTTTATATAGAACTAGCGACCCGCTCAGGCTTCACACGGATGCAATGTAGATACTAATGTGGGGCATATAAACCATCCTCTTGAATCACTCTATCTATTGCTGAAAACTGCATTCAAATCCGATGCGCAGTTTAAAAGATCTAAGCCTACAGACAGCGGGAGCGACTTTGTTTTATACTATGTAAAGATTCTAGCTAAGTACCATCCGTTTAAGTAACGTACGGTATCAATATTCACATTTTTATTTTTTTTATTTATGCACTAAAACTGAAAATTGCATGTACCTACTGATGGTAAAAAAGCAGAATAAATTACCATTCAGTTTGGTAGAGTATACCTCTTTTTAATATAAAAACAGTAGTTTGCATAATTTTATCGCAGTTCGCTTTGAAAGTATTCCAAATGAGGAACTCTTGCATTTTCAGTATATTTAACTTATGAAATACTAGCTGTGTCCTCACGGCTCCGCCCGCGTAAGAAGTTTTATTCCAGTAATATACATAGCCTATGTTACTCAGTGATAATTTATGTTTCTAACGGCAAAATATTTTTTGAAATCGGTCCAGTAGTTTTGAGATTTATTTGTTACATACAAAAATAAAAATCTTTCCTCTTTATAATATTAGTATAGATATAGAAGACCGTCCCTTTTTATTTTTGTTTTTTTTTTGTTTTACTGCCTTGTTGGTCTAGTGGTCGCAAACGCGACTGTTGCGCATGGGGTTCTGGGTTCCATACCCAGGTCGGGCAAAGTTTTATTGGGTTTTTCCATTCCAGGAATTTCTTAGTAGCAGCCCGGAGTCTGGATTTGTGCCCGGTTAATGGCAATAGGCTTGCCCCTATTACATGGGACTTAACATAACTGGCAAAACGAGGGTGTCATAAAAACACCTCTGCCGCACCCTTATGGGAATACAAGGCGTGATGTTATGTTTAATGTTAGAATATTTTTTGGAAATGTTGTACCTACCTAAAGGAAAGACGTACAATAAGAAATTATGTCATTGTTCCAGGTAGAAAGATAAGTGTTTATGATTTTTTTACATTGGACCAAAACAAAGAATATAACATACAACACACGATGTAATTTATTACAACAGTCACAAGTACTGCTATTTATTTTTCGAGTTCACTCTATCCCATCATAAAGTTGTCTGAAAGAAAGCACCAGGTACGATAAGGCCACCCTTGTACCTATTTTTATTTAAGACCGATACATACTGTAGGTACTATCATTTTTCTTTTGGTGTACAAAAGAGTACCTATAATAAAATAAATACTGGTTGCAAGCAAAATATTCATTTACTTTAAAAAATGGCATTTCAGTTGATACAACCACTATATCGTAGCCAACAGCGGTTTTATAAAACCACAACTATCTACTAGTTACAACTTAACACAAAACAAAAAATACAAAAAGCTTTTTTATACTTACATACAAACTTAAATGTACCACAGTAAATAATAATATTAAGCCACCCAAGTCCGTCCCTGTCTGCCTCGAAAGCGGAGAAAGATGAAGGAAATGAAAATGTACGTCGCACAAAGGGGGGTACCACCCACCACCCCGCAGAAGTGGAAAGCCCGAAAATTCTATAAAGAGGGGAGTTGGGACTCAATACCTTTTGTGCGATAAGCCCTTTCTCCCCTCGCCCTAAGGAAGAGGAGAGGCGGGGAAAGCGGAAACATTACTCTAACAGACGTCTCCGTACTTCTTATCAGTCTTGGATAATTTCCTTCGTTCTGAAGGCGTGATGCGGGCCCGTTTTGTTCCGAGGGTAGTTCGGTATTTGGTAAATAATTTTCGTAGGTATCGGCATTGTTAAGTTTAAGGGATATGGGGGTAGGTACCTGCCATCTTAGTTTGTTACGCGGGTTCTGTTTTAAAGGGCGAATGGTACCTAAGTACCTACCTACTTTATGATATGGGCGGATGGTATCTTTGAATGAAAAGTATATAATTAACTAGCTGTGTCCTCACGGCTCCGCCCGCGTAAGAATTTTTATTTCAGTAATAAATATAGCCTATGTTACTCAGTGATAATGTAGCTTTCTAACGGCAAAAGAATTTTTGAAATCGGTCCAGTAGCTTTTATGTTTATTCGTTACATACAAAAATACAAATCTTTCCTCTTTAGTATACCTATAGATAAGTAAGTTTGTATGTATGTGGAAGCAAAAAATGCATAGTTCAAAACACCTTAAAAGAAAAGAATAATTTATTACATAACATTATAGGTACATTACGCCTGTATTCTCCAAAGGGTTCGGCAGAGGTGTTTTTGTACACCCTCGTTTCGCCAGTTATGTTTTAAGTCCTATGTAATAGGGGGCGAGCTTATTGCCATTAACCAGGACAAATCCAGACTGCGGGCTGGTACTGAGAAATTTCTAATGGAAAAACCCAATATCACTTTGCCCGACCTGGGGATCGAACCCAGAACCCTATGCTCAGCAGTCGCGCTTGCGACCACTAGACCAACAAGGCAGTAATTTATTAATTGTTAATAATATTTAACAAAGAAAGATGCACAAAATAAATAATTTAATATACCTTTGTATTTGTTTTTACAGGTGTAAGTACAGTTAACACGATTCATGTTGATGTTTATAGTTGAATTGAAAAGCCTCTTCCTCCATTTTTAAAGTCGGTTAAAAACTGAGCTGATTCTCCCAGGTAACCATAATATAATTATGTTATATAGAAATACTAGCGACCCGCCCCGGCTTCGCACGGGTGCAATGTAGAGACTAATGTGGGGCATATAAACCTTCCTCTTGAATCACTCTATCTATTGCTGAAAACTGCATAAAAATCTGTTGCGTAGTTTAAAAGACCTAAGCGCACAGACAGCGGGAACGACTTTGTTTTATAATAGTAAAGATTATATAATATTCAACAAAGATAAATGCACAAAGTAAATAATTTAATATACCTTTGTATTTATTTTTACTGGTGTAGGTACAGCTCACACGATTTACTTTGATGTTTACAGTTGAATCGAAAAGCCTCTTCCTTCATTTTTAAAGTCGGTTAAAAACTGAGCATATTGTCCCAAGTAAAGTCAAAGTAGTTATTTTAATTAGGCACATAAAAGGCACTTTTGAAAGTAAAATTTACAAAAAAAAAATAGAATTGATTCTAGTCGCCCCTTCCAAAAAGTAGTTTCATATGGAGAAGAATGGGCAAGAAACTCCACCGTTATTCTTTTAAAATGTACCTAACCATATATGATATAGAAATATTACAGAAAAACATGTTTATAATCCCACACATTCTCAATACAAGGAGCCCCAATTTTATAAACCACCCGAGCATCGTACCCACGACCTGTCGGTCAAATAAGTTGATCAAAACAGGTCGAATCACTCCACAAAAATACTTTCATTTCATATGAAAGGGTTCTGAATTCCCATTCCTTGAAAACGGGGTTTCTTTTCACAAAAGATAAACTTGTCGTCGTCAAAGAAAGTAAAGGAAAACAAGTTTTTTAGTAGGACTTACCTTTTATGTGAACTTGTTATAAAATTGGTCATTGTACTATTTTATTTTGAAAATTATATTTTCTCATAAGGTTTTATTATTGTATTTGTATGTGAATATCAAGGGGATAGCCATATGAAACGACCTCTACAACTTAACATACATTTTTTTTACGTGGGGAAATCGGAGAGGTTTGTTATAGATTACAACCACCATGATATTCCTCTGAGAAACCATAGCAGGGATCGCGGGGTTCAGTATGTAGTACATTCATCGTAATAACTCATTACCTATCTATACAATGTTAGTCGGAAAGGGGGTACTAAGCCGCGGGCCACGTAACGTATCACCGATGACTATTTTAAAGCAAGTGTTAAAATTTCAAAATTCGATAATTTTTATTTGCATGCAAAAAGATTTTTATTTTAATATTTTCAAAAAAATATCATACCTGCTTTAGTTATGAAGTCAGAAAATTATTTTTTTAAACCGGGACCCCAAATATGACCTAAATTGTATAAACAGCTGATCATAGCTATGGACAGATAGATTTTAGAATATTTTTTTACGAAATCTTTGAAAAGCTATTTCTCTTAAACTATCGAGTTTTGGGGAAAGTTGTAGAAAAGTTATCCCTTATTGTGGGTACTTTAACACCCCTTCGGCTTAGTACCCCCTTTTCGACTAACCTTGTATACATATAATATGCATATAACAATCAATTGCCATGCGTTAATCTCGCAAAAATTCGAAAATGGCTTGACCGATTTGAATTAGTTTTTTCAGTTTTTTATATTATTTTAAAATGTTTGGGAAACGTATACTTTTGCAATGTTTGTAAATATGTGAGCACCATGTATCTATCACATAATTAATTTGTCATTGCTTCATTTTTAATTCTTTTTGCCTATTGTGGTATAGTAATTTTATTCTAGGTGCATCGTCTTCACATATAATTGTATAATTGATGTCCCTATACAAAATATTGTAAGACATTTTAAAAGAGTAACAGTGGAGTTTCTTGCCCATTCTTCACCATACGAAACTACCTTTTGGAAGGGGCGACTACAATCAATTCAATTATTTTTTTTGGTGAATTTTAACGTTCAAAAGTGCCTTTTATGTGCCTAATTGAAATAAATACTTTGACTTCGCCCTAATACTGGGGTGGTTTAGCAAAATAGAAAATTAGGAAAATTAAAATAAAAATGTTATGTGGATCGAAGTTCACCAAGCAGCTAGTACTTAATATCTTCGGCTCTCACAGCACCCACTTCAAGCAATTACTATAAGCAACCAAACCTAAAACACCTACAACAAAATTGCCATCTATTCAAATTATTTTTCCATGGACATTCCAATTTATCATAAGAATTAGTTGGGAAAACTATTGGCCAGTAGTAATTAATGGACGGCGAGGGGTGGCGAGGACGGCGGCCAAATGAAAAGGGTTGGTCGTCTGGTTTAACGAAAATACTGTTATTTTGTTTCGATTTTGTCGGCGGAGGGATTTTTAGTTTACATATAATAGGTACCTATGGTATAGGTAGAAATCGTGCCTTTTGATTTGGGTAGAACAATATATTATTATATATTTTGTTTATTTGTAGAATAAAAACGATTTGGATTATTTATAAAAGCTTTTTTATACTGTTTTGAAATCTGAAACCAACTATAACGTACGTAGGTACCTATTTCTTTGTTTTTTTTTTTAAACTTTGCCCCACACTAGGATTTCTCCTGTATCGTGGGTGCGTTTACAGACACAAATCTTCACATACACTAACGCCCAGACCCGGCACAACTATCTGTAGGTCATACAAATATTGGTTCCGTGCGGGAATCGAACCCGTGACTCGTAGCGCAGAAAGCCAATCACTTAGCCACTACGTCAAACGTGTCGTCAAAATTAAAAGATGATAATTGAGGAGCTGGGGAACAGAACCGGATTAGTTCGCAAAAATAAATTTTACACACTGGCTAAAAAACTAAAATCAATATATGGAGGTGATTAATAACATAACATTATTATAGGTAGGTGGAACTAAGAGCCGGTCTTGATTGAAAATATTAACAGGGATCAACGCAACGGGACTTGGACATCACGATTCGTAAAAAAAATGCTTTTGAATATATAGTGGACTACTCCGGTTCTGTTCGCCAGCTCCTCAATTATGTACATAGTTTCTTTTTCAAATATACAATATCAATATTTAGTCATCAAGCTAAACTTATGAGCTTGATCAACTGTATGGCGGAATTAACATTAAATATTATTACTGTAGATTTCCACAAAGTAGTTCGCCGGATTCCATTATTTGTCTGAAGTTTCTTTTTCATAATTTGTTTTTTCTGTTTTCGCGTCCTATCTTAAAATTAACTTAAAATTGATCTGAAAACTTATTCATCGATTATGTAGGAATACTTAAAAAATAAAAACATAATTATGTACGTATATCCGAACTCAAAATGAGGTCAAATGTCGCTATTGTAGAAGTTTGAAACTCCTGTTTAAAAAAAAATGACCAGTAGATGTGCATGGACTACAATAATAATTCAAACTGATTAATGGCCGATTTCTATAATTTACGAAGCGTTATTGGTTAAAATTGAGGTTCTTGTATCTTGTAGCTTTTCATAATAGGCCCTCCCATATGGAAATAGTATAACAGAAAAAAAAAGTTTATGAGTCTATTTATCCAGCTTGGTAATAAAAAATGCTACCATTGATCAGAAAAACGATTCGTTTTTGTTTATAAGTACCGGGCGTTAGTAAATAAAAAAGATGATTCATCTTAGGTAAAAACAAAGACTTCATAGCTTTGCATAGTAGACCCTCCCATATGGAAGTAGGTATCGCAGGTAAAATTAGTTTACGATTCTATTTATATGCCCAGTTTGGTAATAAAAATGCTACCATTAGTAAGAAAAACGATCCGTTTTTGTTTATAGGAACCGGGCGTAAGTAAATAAAAAAAGATGATTCATCTTTACATAGTATAAAACAAAGTCGCTCCCGTTGTCTGTACGCTTAGATCTTTTAAACTACGAAACGGATTTTAATGCAGTTTTCAGCAATAGATAGAGTGATTCAAGAGGAAGGTTTATATGCCCCACATTAGTATCTACATTGCACCCGTGCGAAGCCGGAGCGGGTCGTTAGTCTTATATTAAGTCAATCCACTTCAAATATTTCTCTAAATAACAAAAACATCTTCACATTATTACAGCCATTCCTTCATCAACGTCTTATAAATATTGAAGAGGTTTAACAAAACAAGTGATGTGTGCTTATGGGGGGAGGTAATTAAGCGAAGAGGGACGTTCCCTCGCGAATGCTGCCTCATCTTTCCACTTACGAAGTTGATGCTCAAAGTTGTTTGAAAATTATTTAATCATTAAAATTTTGTCTGCTTGGCTTTCGAAGTGGCCATGAATGAGTAAGTAAGAAGTGACTATGAATCTTTATGTTACTGTACTGTATATTACTTACATACCTATTGTGGTATAGTAATTTTATTCTAGATGCATCGTCTTCACATATAATTGTATAATTAATGTACCTACCTATACAAAATATTTTAAGACATTTTAAAAGAGTAACGGTGGAGTTTCTTGCCCATTCTTCTCCACACGAAGCTACTTTTTGGAAGGGGCGACTAGAATCAATTCTATTTTTTTTTTTAATTGTGAGGTTCAAAAGTGCCTTTTATGTGCCTAATTGAAATAAATACTTTGACTTTGAATATGGTTTTTTAACGATAATTTATATATACATATATTTTTAAATTAATAACGGCCTCGTTCGTCTAGTGGTGGCAAGCGCGACTGACGATCGCGAGGTCTCCTGAGTTTTTCCGTGTGGAATTCCTCAGTAACAGCCCAGTGTTTGGATTTGTGCCCGGTTGATGGCAATACGCTCGTCCCCTATTATATGGGACTTAAATATGAACTGTGTTATGCAATAATGTGTCAACCCACAAAAATATTAATTCTGCGTTAAGGCCACCTAGTTATAGTGGTAGGTTTACCCAACGCTTGAAAAAATGCAAACCGCATTAAGGGTTTTTTGATAGACGCTATTAAATTTTCTACAATTCTGGGTATTTTTTTAGCGTCGAGTATAGATCTACCACAAGAACTAGATGACGTTAACACAAAATTCATATTTTTGTGGGTTGACCCATTATTGCATAACACGGCCCATATAAAGGTGAAATGAGGGTGTCGGGTGAATCTTCGAAATTTTTTAACATTATTTTAACAAATCATTCTTCTCCCGGGTTGTTAACGTTATAGTATTGTCAGATTGTTTTTATTCTTGTCTTATTGCTTGACGGCAGCGGTATAGTTTCAGTTTTCATTATTATAATTATAGTATTAAACATCTGCATTCTTAACTTTGGGATGATGCTAATGACGTTCTCAATTTTTGTTAATATTTTTCGAAGAATGCCCCTGTTACTATACTCCTCTGCCCAACCCTTCGGGTAATATAGGCGTGATGTTATGTTGTGTTAATTCGTACTTGTAACTGTAATGCCAAATAAAAGATCTGTTACACTTGTACTGAACACTACACAATAAGTTATAGACATTTTTGATGTTTTTTTTTTATACCATAGGTACTAGCTGTGTCCTCATGGCACCGCCCGTAGCCTATGTTACTCAGCGATAATGTAGCTTTCTAAAGGCAAAAGATTTTTTGAAATAGGTCCAGTAGTTTTTAAGTTTATTCGTTACATACAAAAATCCAAAAATACAAATCTTTCCTCTTTATAATATTAGTATAAATTTTTTTTTTTTTTTTTGAAAAAACGTTGCCCCACACTAGGGTTTCTCCTGTATCGTGGGTGCGTTTACAGACACAAATATTCACATGCACAAACACCCAGACCCGGAACAACTATCTGTAGGCCATACAAATATTTGTTCCGTGCGGGAATCGAACCCACGACCCGCAGCGCAGAAGCCAATCGCTTAGCCACTGCACCAAACGTGTCGTCCAATGTACCTACTGTTGAAAAAAGCAGTGTTCATTTTATACGAACTCATAATTGTTCTGTCTAACCTTTTTCCCAAACTATGTTGGGATCAGATGCGGCTGAATACCAGTATTTTACACGGAGCGAGCACCATCAGACCTCAGCCACCCAGTTACAAGGCAATGCCGATATCCTAAATTAGACTGGTTGTCAGACTTTCCTGGTTTCTGACTTCATATATTCCTTCAGAGTCCTTTATATGTTTTATATGAATACGAAAACTTTGACAACCACACGCCAACACTAGTATTGTCTCCCGGCACTGAGTGGCTTTATGAAATTCCTTAAACGCACATACGTCGTAACTACGGTCCTATTTCTTATTAGCTGAGCTTCGGGTTCGAGTCCGTCACTTAAATTTTATGGTTAATAATGAAACATGGACCATTTTGATTGTATGACTATTGTTTCTGGTTTTGATTGAGCGATATAATTGTTTATGGTCGTGTTTTCGAGATTGCGTGTTGTAAGAGATGGGTGGGAAATAAAGGTGCGATTTTTATGTTGTTTTCTATGATGACGTTGTGAAAGGAAGAATTAACATAACATAGTAACACCCTCATGTCGCCGTTATGTTTAAGTCCCATGTAATAGAGGGTGAGCCTATTGCCGTCAACCAGGCAAAAATGCAAACTCAGGACTGCTACTGAAGAATTCCACCCGGAAAAGCCTGATAACACTTTGCCCGACCTGGGGATCGAACCCAGGATCTCATGATCATCAGTCGCGCTTACCACCACTAGACTAACGAGGCAGTTTACATAATCAATACTATAATTGTTGCGGACAGCAAGCCTAAATTATATTATTCATTTAAATAATATTTAAATTAGCTATGTGGGTGTTGCTATATACCTCTGCTTAACACTTCAGGAAATACAGGCGTAATGATATGTGAAGTAAACAAGGTAATAAAATACGTCATAGTATATAGCACAACATGACCACTAGCTACGGATATTAAACTCAAGAAAATGTATTGGAAGATAGAATGTGTCGTGGAGCACACTACGTGCAACTTGTGCCCCCCTGAACGATACTTAATGAGGTGCATTTTATGCATTTTTACTGATCCTAGCAGTGGCAGTCACCGGCACTCATTCATAGAACATGAAGAACTGAATCCTGAATCCTGAAGCCTGAAGCTGAAGCACGAAGAACGTGTAGTCGCTTAGGTTTTCTACCGAATGAGTGCCAATGTTTAAGTTTAAAGTTTAGAATTTATATTGTAATGTAAATAGGTTTACCTATACTGTGAAATAAATACGGCAAGTGCCTTTCAGTAATTGTGTGTTTTGACTGGTTGTCCTCTACAATAATATTATAAAGAGGAAATTTTTGTATGTAACGAATAAACTTAAAAACTACTGGACCGTTTTCTAAAATTCCTTTGCCGTTCGAAAGCTACATTATCACTGAGTAACATAGGCTAAATTTAATACTGTAATAAAACTTCTTACGCGGGCGGAGCCGTGAGGACACAGCTAGTGTTATTATAAAGCTTTATCTATTTTTTTAAAATAAATGTCTTGAAAATTCGTCAGCAAAACATTAAACCATTTAGTGTACTGTACTATTTAACTTACCCAGACTCAAAAACCACCAATTTATTACAAAATAACTCCAAGACGAAGACTAATTTAATTAAAATTTCAATTAAATTGGATCGTCTTGGATATAATGTTATAGTTTCTACTCTGTTTATGTAATTTTATACGCACGCGCGGTGGGGGGTGAAGAGGGTGGCAACCTACCAACCCCGTGGTGGGATTAACAAGATTCCATTAAAATTATTATAATGTTCGCTGTATTATGGCTAAGTGGAGCTTCTTTGGTGTTTGACTGTGTGTGTGTATGTTATGTACTATGGAGAAGAGTTTTAGAAATATTATAGACACCATGATTTTGATACTTTTCACTTTTATGGCGGAGGAAGAAGATAATGTCATATGACGTTGAGTATAAACTAACAAGGTACAAAAGAATATTATCCAATTATCTTCTTTTTGTGTGGTTAGTGACTTACCTGGTGTCAGAGTTTATGCCGCCCATGCGCCTCTGACTTGGCTTCACATGCCGCCGAGAAATATCTCTCAGGCATCCTCGTGATGTTTTCCTTCACCGTTTTTAAGCAAGTGATAATCATACAATACGCACATGAATCTGAAAAGTCAGAGGTACGTGATTTGGGTTCGAACTCGAGACATATGACTTGGCAGTCCGGCGGTTACACTACTAGGCTATCACTGTTGTTATTACACAATTACCAAAGCTCTACAAAGAAATCACAAAAGTACATACAAGTGAACAGGTTTTCAATCTATAGCCTTTTTTCAAGTCCTTTTGACCATACACATACACTGTGGTTATTATAAGAGGTCTTTGATCAGTAATGGATGTTTACTTGCTGGTGCCCATTGATCGTACTTTTTACCTTATTATTATGACCCAAGATACTGGTATTTCATTCAAATCAAATCAAATCAAAAAAAAAATATTTCACATAAACCAATACAGGTGCTTATGAAACGTCGAATTTAGGTGCACGGTTCCAATTAGTTGTTTCCTATGGAGAAGAGCCGGCAAGAAACTCCATGGTTACTCTTTTAAAATAATACCTTTAACAATTTCAGTGGATACAGTACAATGATTTAGGATAGCGAGAGAAGAATGAGGTCCTGACCACAGACCAATGAGTAATATAGTACTAAAAGACTTGAGTACAAAAACTAACAAACAAAAATAAAATTTTAAAAAAAGCAATATGAATAATATTGTAGTAATTTACAAATTTATAGATGCAGGTCCACAAAGTTCTCACATTTACAAAAGTGAAAAGGAAGCTAAACTATATGAAACAATTGACATAATTAAATGTCATTCACAAACAAGTGATGGTTCAACCCCTTAGATACCTTCTTCCTCCTAGCCTTTTCCCAACTATGTTGAAGTCAGCTTCCAGTCTAACCAAATGCAGCTGAATACCAGTATTTTACACGGAGCGACTGCCGTCAGACCCCCGCAACCCAGTTACCTACTGGGCAATGCCGATATCCTAAGTAATAATGTAATAATAATGTATTCTTATAACACCCGGGACTGACGGTTTAACGTGCTCTCTGAGGTACGGTGTCTCGATGTGAAATAAACGGTCACCCATCCACGGACTGACCGTGGCAAGTGCAGCTTAACCTCGCAAAGCGCACGTTCGGCACAGTTGTTAATTAGCCCTTCAACCCTTTAGATATTTTCAAATACAGTACTTATTACAACTAACATATGCAATTTATATACCTTGCTATCTGCTCACCCCCCAAACACAACACACCTCACAATCTTATGCAAATATAACAACTAACCCCGTAAAACTTTGCACAGTAAAACTAATTAATTCTACTGTATATCCATGTTATATAAGCGAAATTTTGAGTGCTCCGTCTTCGCAGTGTCTCAGGTGGCTCCTCCCAACCCACACCACCCCCCATAGGGGGTTAACCTCCCGCGAAGCGTCTATTTTCGCGGGCTGGAATAAGTAACTGTGGGGTTATGTTGTAACGCTGCTATTGATTTTCTTGGTGGCTTTTAAGGCGGTGTCTTATGGCGGTATATGGTGGTTCGGATGGTATTTTGGTTTGGAAAAATTTGTGGTAATATACCTATATATAGATAGATATACTTTATTGTACACTAAAAGAAATAAAACAGAAGGAGTGCATATTATTAAGAAGAGTACAAATGGCGGTCTTATCGCTTAAAGCAATTTCTTCCAGACAACCTTTGGATGGAAAGAATTGTCAAGAAAAATATATAGGGCAGTTTGCAGCATACAAACGTATAACCTAATAAAAATCGACAATCAACTAAATCACTAAGTATATAATAATAATAATATAAGTTAATAAATAAGTAAGTAAATAAAATAAATATAATATATACATACACTCAAATAAAGAACATATTACATATTTAATTATAAATATAGTTTAGAAACGAATATATGACAAGATAATGTTCCTTTACCATTCTCTTGAACGAAACCAACGACTGAGCACGCCTCACAGACACAGGTAATATATATAATATAGTGAGTCAGACATTAGTATAGTACTGCTTTTTAACCGACTTCTAAAAAAAGAAGGAGTTTCTCAATTCGACTGTAAGTTTTTTTTTTGTATGTTTGTTCCACGGTATCTTTGCAAATTGTGAACTGATATTAAAGGTTATTTTTTTGTTTGAAAGAGTATTCTTTCGAAGTGGTCCCATTTAAATTTCGTGAAGATCTGATGAAGAACTTCGGAGATAGACAATTTGAAGTCGGTTTTATTTTTGTTAAAAAGTTTTTAGTATTTGAGTATCCATTTTATAAGGGATTTTGTTACTGGTATCTTATTTAACTGCCCCATTGGTCTAGTGGTGGCAAGTGCGACTGTTGATCGTGAGGTTCTAGGTTTGATCCCCAGGTCGGGCAGTGTTTTTGGGTTTTTCCGTGTGAAATTCCTCAGTAGTAACCCAGAGTTTGGATTTGTGCCCGGCTGATGGCAATACGCTCGCCCCCTATTACGTGGGACTTAAACATAACGGTGAATTGAGGGTGTTATAATACACTTCTGCCCAACCCTTCGGGGAATACAGGCGTGATGTTATGTTGTTGTGTTATCTTATTTGATTGAAATAGGCTTCGATATTTGACTCCAACATATCATTACATATTTCAATCTATTGAACATGTTTGTTAGTGATCAGGAAAAAATCTGATGATCTAATGAGCGTTATTGGTTTCATGTGGTATTGATACTTGCATAACACTGTTATTAATTAGTCAATTAAAGGGCCATTCTTCGAAAAATATTAACAAAAATTGAGAACGTCATTAGCATCATCGCAAAGTTAAGAATGCAGATGTTTAATACTATAATTATGATAATGAAAACTGAAACTATACCGCTGCCGTCATGCAATAAGACAAGAATAAGAACAATCTGACAATACTATAACGTTAACAACCCGGGAGAAGAATTATTTGTTAAAATAATGTTAAAAAATTTCGAATATTCACCCTAAAATCATTACCTAAAGTATACACATCGATACCTCAATTCCAAAGTGTAATAATTCAGAAACAAGTTCTTATAAGATCATTTAAAAATTAAATGCTTTTACAAGTGTAATTTTTAATCATTATTTAATTAATCTGAAATGCCATTCTTAATAATATTACATTTCAGATAAATTAAATAATATTTAAAAAATACGTAGTTTAATTTTCAGATTATCTTAAAAGAACCTGTTTCTGAATTATTATACTTTGGAACTGAGGCATCGACATTTAAAATTAATCAATTAATTCAGTCTGTCGTAGAATAGTGCTGGGCAAAGACATACATACATACAAAATCACGCCTTGTATTCCCCGAAGGGTTCGGCAGAAGTGTTTGTAGTCCACCCTCGTTTCACCAGTTATGTTTAAGTCCCATGTAGGGGGCGAGCCTATTGCCACTAACCGTGCATAAATCCAGGCTGCTACTGAGAAATTCCTTATGGAAAAACCTAATGACACTTAGCCCGACCTGGGGATCGAACCCAGGACCCCATGCTTCTAAAAATACAAAATCAAGACTGCTTTCGCAAAAATTTTATACCATAATTACAAATTCAACCAAAACTCTTATCAACATCCAAACATCTTAACCGACCCGTCTTACATCTATAAATTACCCCGAATAACTAAGAGTTGCAAGCCTTCCCCCGCAACAAGGGAAATATATTTCGAATTAGTGGCAACACGAATAAATCAGGCACTCGCCAACCGACAATATAATCGGGAACTTAGGAACACGTACTTACTTATGAAACCCCACCACCCCGCGCTCCGTTTTGAATTTCGAATAGGTAGGGTTGCAAGACTGGTTGAAGAGAACTTAATTTTTTTTTACTTTATTTTTTCTTTGGTTAATGTTTCACCCACTCCTACCAAGAAATTGACTACATGGCGTTGGCGTAGGTGTGTCCAGTGTCTCCGTTGCTTTGGGAGGCGAATTTGATTACTGCCTCAGAAGAATAATACAGGGTGTAAACGAAATCATGTAATTCCTTCAAACCTCGGGATGTACTGCTGACAAACCCCTTAACTTTTGGATTCTATATAAAAAAAATACAAGAAGTAAACACGTGTTGTTAACGTGAGGCATTTTAGCGCCCCGAGTTAAACGACGGCGCGGCAAGCGATAGCCGTGCAATTCGCTCGGGGCGCTAAAATGCCTCCCGTTAAGAACACATGTTTACTTCTTATAATTTCTTATTATTGAATCCAAATTTATCTCGCGCAGGGTTAATCTATGTCAGCAGTACATCACGAGCTTTGAAGGAATTACATGATTTCGTTTACATCCTGTATATGGACGATAAATAGATAGTAATCGGCTTATAGACACTGGTATAGCCTACTGCCACCTAGCGTACTATCTGTATAAACTCCCATTCTAGTGGATCTTTTAGATCTGGTATCCCCAAATTTATTTTATAGACAAGTTTGTAATATAACAAAAATACTTTAGTCTTTCAGGTAACGTACGAATACCTATGACAGTCGTTACGGGTAGTCAGAAGCTCGGAAGTCTGACAACCAATCTAACATTAGGATATCGGCATTGCCCAATAACTGGGTTGCGGAGGTCTGATGGCAGTCGCGCCATGTAAATTACTGGTATTCAGCCGCATCTGGTTAGACTGGAAGCTGACCCTAACATAGTTGGGAAAAGGCTAGGTAGAACAGAACTGAACTTTGAACTTTGGTTTAGGATTTTTTTATCACATTTTTTTTTCACATGCATAAATACCCAGACCCAGAACAATTATATCTGTATGACATAAAAATACTTGTTCCGTGCGGGAATCGAAATCACGACACGGTGTACAGCAGCCTAGCGCTCAGCCACTACACCAAGCGCGTCGTCAAAGATCCACCAATAATTCCTACGTGCATTCTTAATTTCGGATCTTTGCCAACCCTACTCAAAGAGCGAGAACCAGAACAAACTTAAATTGAGAACGAACGAACCGACGACGTTCCGTTCTTAAGATCCGCTGCCGAAGCCACGTTTGAACTTCGTGCTCGGCAAGGTGGCTGCAAGAAATGCAGTAGTATTTTATTGTTTAAATGCAGTAATATTTATTGTTTAAATACAGTAGTATTTTATTCTTTAAATGGAGTAGTATTTATTATTTAAATACAATAGTATTTTATTGTTTAAATACAGTAGTATTTTATTGTTTAAATGCAGTAGTATTTATTGTTCAAAGCTTCAACTTTTAAGAGGAGAGGCAGAGTTGCAGCTGCACTCAAAATAAACACATGATGACGCGACAGGTTTAAGTTTAGAATTCCTTACGATATCTGCATTGCCATGTAACTGATTCAAATTGTATTTCACAAAAAAATAAACCAAAATGTTACAAGACAGTTGTATTTTCGATTCAAAATTCAAACGTTCGGGCTAGGCCTACAGTTCTCCCGCTTAAACCTTTCAAAAGGCTGAACATGTCCTTATATTTGAGAAGTTATACAAGGGAGAGACATTCAAGTAATAATCCACAGCCAATAAAACCACAAATAACGCGAAATATACCCACACACTCTCACATTAATTATGTATCTAGTTTAGTGTCATGTTGCTATACATCGTACGTATACACTGTCTTCACAAGCCGCATGTATACATGTACATGTCGGTATGTACATATTTTAATACATTATCTCGCGGCACGTAAGGAGATGAGATCCAAGATGGCTGCCTTTGAAACACTTCTTAGAGCTCGCGTAGCGTCGGCGGGGTTAACATGGAAGAGGCTCTTTTCATTATTTCGGGCTACTGATTACTCGTATCGACTGACACCCGGGACCGGCAGTTTAACATGTTCTCTGAGGTAAGGAGCGGTGTCGATGTGTAACGAACGGTTACCATTCCAAGGATAGACCGCGGTAAACGCTGCTTAACCTCGCAAATCGGGTGATCCGCGCAGTTTTAATTAGCCACGAGCCCCTCCCAAGGCTATTATATATACAACGCGTAACAGAAATCACTAAAAACGTCAGACCAATTAGAATATCAAGTTTAAAAGTAAAATATAATTGCAAAAAAGAAAAATTAAAACATCAATTTTTTTAGTCTGTTTAATGTGCGTCAGAGAGCACGTTAAACAGTCGGTCCCAGGTGTCATACGAGTACCTATGACAGTCGTTACTGGTAGTCAGAAGCCCGAAAAACTGACCACTGACAACCTTATGATATTGGTATTGCCCTGTAATTGGGTTGCAGAGGCCTGATGGCAGTCGCTCCGTGTAATATACTGGTATTCAGCCGCATCTGGTAAGACTGGAAGCTGACCCCAACATCGTTGGGAAAAGACTTAGCAGAGTCAATTTTAAATAAAGTACTTTCTGGTTTCTGGTCAATTATGCCACTACCAAAGTACTAAGAGAAAAAACATAACATCATGCCTATATTCCTCGAAGGGTTAGGCAAAGGTGTATAGTAACACCCTCATTTCGCCGTTATATTTAAGTCCCATGTAATAGGAGGCGAGTCTATTGCCATCAACCGGGTACAATTCCAAACTCCAGGCTGCTACTGAATAATTCCACACGGAAAAACCCAATAACACTTTGCCCGACCTGGGGATCGCACCCAGGACCTCATGATCAGCAGTCGTTGCCACAATTAGACCAACGAGGCAGTAAGACAAAAAAATATTATATAAATAGCCATCTCCATACTCCACATCAGGCACACGAAGTTATTATATCGCAGCTAGTTTTCGCGGAGGGTGGGAGGGGGTGAGGCCGGGTGGCGCGCCCCGTGATAACTCGCTACTTCACCGTTTACTTATTTACATAATTACATATAATTTACAACTGTGTGGGTGCGAAAATACTGTATTGGAGACTTGAAGATGCGTGTAAGTTTTTAGGCAAATAATTACATAATATAAAGTACATAAGTACCATAACGGCAATTAACAAAAGGAATTTATAAGGCGGATGTCAATGGGAACACCGGTAGAGGACGTCCTAGAAGGACACAATTACATCGATGTTATTGGTGATGTTCTTCACAAAGGTCAGCTGCGTAGTACTCTCAACCGGCGTGCGTGTATGACAAGATGTATGAATGTGGATGAAGCGAAAGGGGTATGTAAGGGTCGTAGCATGTGGCGTTCTATAGTTTCTGCCTGCCCCCATGGGAAAAAGGCGTGAGTTTATGTATGTATGTATGTAAGTACCATATTTTTTAACTGCGTCCTTGGTCTAGTGGTAGCAAGCGCGACTGCTGATTGTGAGGTCTTAGGTTCGAACCCCAGGTCGGGCAAAGTGTTATTGAGTTTTTCCGTTTGGAAATCAGTAGCAGCTCGGAGTTTAGATTTTGTGCCCGTTTGATGGCAATAGGCTCGCCCCCTAATTCATAGGACTTAAACATAACGGCGAAATGAGGGTGTTACTATACACCTCTGCTAAACCCTTCGAGGAATATAGGCGTGATGTTATGCTATGTTACCATATATTTTAAAGATGTTTTGAACTAATTGTTGTACCGCAGTATTATTCCTTTGACAAGCGAGCGCTTGTTAGGCGTGAGTGCAGCGTAAATGCAGCAAAAACCTCTGTTTACACACAGTGTGTCCGAGTTACCCGAAATATTTAAAACAATTGATTTCGATGCCTACTTATGGACGATTCTTATAATTTACGAAGCGTTATTGGGTGAGAATTGAGACTCTTGTATCTTTAATAATAATGAAGCAAAGGCCTCATAGCTTTGCACAGTAGACCCTCTCATATGTAAGTAGGTATCACAGGTAAAATGGACGTAGTTATGCGAAAAGGATCCAACCCACAAAATTATCGAAAGTGAGTTATTTATATCAAAATGCTCCTTAAACTTCTTAAGCCAAACTACACATAATATCATTTTAACAAGAAAAATATTATACATTTGTCCCTTAATTATAATAAAACCAAGAAATTTTAATCAAAGAACTAATGAAGAAATACAGTCTAAACTTAAAAATTTAATATCTCATATCTGTGTGGGTTGGATCCTTTTCGCTTAACTACGTCCAAATTTGCTTACGAGTCTATTTATATGCTCAGTTTGGCAATAAAAAATGCTACCATTGGTGAGCCAAACGATTCGTTTTTGTTTTTAGGCACCGGGCATTAGAGCAGAATTACTATACAGGGTGTAAACGAAATCATGTAATTCCTTCAAACCTGGTGATGTACTGCTGACATAGATTAACCCTGCATGGGATACGCTTGGATTCAATATAAAAAAAAATTGCAAGAAGTAAACATGTGTTCTTAACGTGAGGCATATTAGCGCCCAAAAATTCGCTCGGGGTGCTAAAATGCTTCACGTTAAGAACACATGTTTACTTCTTGCAATTTTTTTTTATATTGAATCCAAGCGTATCCCATGCAGGGTTAATCTATGTCAGCAGTACATCACCAGGTTTGAAGGAATTACATGATTTCATTATTTATGAAATGTTTACAAGTCGAAAAATCTCTAGAATAAGAAACCCCTATGAACGCTACGTTGCGACTTATACGCGGAAGCGGAAACTACAAGCTTACCGACCAGTTAGTTCCTTGTCATCTTTTCTTCCGTGAAGTGAGAAGTTTTCTTATCCATTCACACAATAATTTAAACGTTGCCAGCTCGACTTAAGGTATTGTTTACAAAGAAGTACCAAAGTTTATTCATTTATTTTGTTCCAAAAATTAATAGTTAAATTGACTGAATTGGACTTCTGTTGATATAATATTATTAACTTATGCCAAGCGTGAGATGGGGCGTTAAGAGAATAATTTAAACATTTCCCGCGCATATTCTTTTGTTGTAGTTGCGGAGCTCGGACAAAAAGTGTCATGTACTATGCGTGCCAAATAAGAATAGCACTGTCAAGACGCCATTTAGTTCCGCAATACTCGTGAACTTCATTACCAAAGTGTAAGGTGTGCAAAAAAATAAATAAAGAAATTATATTTAGTTTAATTATTTTTGTTCACTTTTTTGGTATTTCTTATCAATTTTACGCCAAATTAATTACACAGTAATTATATTATTATTATGGCGACATATTAGGGTGACCAGTAGCATTTAGTGAAGTTAACTATATATATTGGTTCATTTCTTTAATGAATACTGTTTTCAAATATTATTAAATTATCCAAAATTATCTATATATATATGGAATTCAATAAATAACATTTTATAAAAATGAATGTAAATAATAATGAAATCTACGAATAACATTTTTTTTTTTTCAAAGTTTTTTTTTTGCTGGCAGTACCAATTTGACAGCTATCGTGTGAAGTTGTAGCAAGCGCGATCCTATTCTTATTTGGCACGCATAGTACACTTTTCACATTTGTTCAAAAATCGAGAATTTTTTTCACTATTATGTCTGTTCCCCCTGCAAATGTCGCTTTTTGATCAGAATGTGACTTGCGAGATGCTATTTTCTCTTCAATAAAGCACTTTTTAAACCAACTCTCTTCAGAAATCGTTAAAATCCAAAGCTTTAGTCCGATGGGAAAAAAAATGCTTCGAACCAAAAGTGTAAATGACACTGACCTCCTCAGTTGTATGTAAAGATGGTACGCAGTAGAAACCGTGGCGGAATGCGCGACGAATCCCATGTCTCCATATACGGAGCATAGAGCATCAGCCAAACCTGAACGACTAAAGCTATTGCGACGCGGGAACACCTTCGCGACGACCTGCGTTAGCAACGCGGGAAGGTAGCGTCAGCCAGAGCGGGACGGACGCGTCTAATAAACGATAGTATGAGCGCTGTCGAATAAGTCAATGTCGTATTTACTTTTTGTTACCTTACTATGTCTTCGGAGAATAAAACAGAAGTTTTTATTGAAAACCTTGTCTTATCGTGCTTCCCTACCCATCCCATTTGTCCCTCCTGCTGAAAATTTCCTACCTGGACATGAGCTGCCTTGGCTAAACTGGAAGTCTATAAACAGACTCCGGACCCAGGTTGGTGGAAGCAAGTAAAATTTATAGACGAAAGATTCATAGAAGATTCCAGCTTGAAATGTAGATGTGGTGTTGTTCCGCAAACGATGGGGCGCCTGACATCATGCCCTGCGTGCTTTGATACCTGCACGATACAAGAACTAATGGACGCTACTGATAACGCTAAACTCGCAGCTCTGCGCAGACTCAATTTAGATTACCATTGACACGCTAAGAAGAAGAAGACAACATGCTGGTTACAAAAATCTAAGAAAAAAGGACTTAATATGGGATACGATCGGTCCGTTGTCGTGGTCGCTTCACAGTCGTGCGGTCGCGCAGGTGTGCAAAGGTGGTCAGGTTTAGCCAATGCTTAAATGACGTGCGAACCCCTATGCTGGTCGAAGTGCCTTTGATCACCTTCGATGGACCGCTCGAAGTGCCTTGCGTTAGACATAAGAATATCATCATCATCATCATCCCCCTACCCTTATCCCAACTTATTTGTGGTAGGCACAGTATGTCTTCTTCTTTCATACATCTCTATTAGTCATATCAGTAGTCACCACCTTTCTACCTGTATCATATTTCACACTATCCATCCATCGTTTCTTTGGTCTTCCTCTATTCTTATAACCAATCTAATATCTTTAAACGTCCAATTCTTGTATCTTTATTTATATAATTCGTCTGTATGTGTGTATGTCACTGAACTCCTCCTAAATGGCTAGACCGATTTGAATGTTTTTTTTTGTATGCGTTTGGGTGGCGCTCTGAATGGTTTAAATTCACAATTGGACCCGGTAGGTGGCGCTGCTGTCGGTATGTCACCAAATGTTTTGGGCAGGACGTCGTCTGCCAGGTTCGCTAGTATATGTATATAATCTGAATCTCGGAAACGGCTTCAACGATTTTCATGAAATTTAGTATGCAGGGGGTTTCGGGGGCGATAAATCGATCTAGCTAGGTTTCATTTTTAGAAAACGTCGATTTACCAAAATAAAACCGAGCTAAGCTCGGTCATTCAGGTACTAATAATTATATCCAATGCCTTCTTGGAACAGAACTATTACTATACAACCTACAAGTATAAGCGTACATACTTGTATCTTGACATCAGAATTAAAAAGAAAATCACAATCATACATTTTTTGACAACTGTCGTTTTATCGTAATATTCGTATATTCTTTAGATCATTTTACACTTTTACACGGACGAATAATTTATCTAAGATTATTATATTATTTTTTTGAGATATTTTCTAATGGAGTCTAGAAGCGTGCGATGTATTCAGGTGAAACCGGCTGGTCCCTCTCCAACTGACTTCGATAATTTTCTACCATGGGCCTGCGTCCAGTTTAATGTCGATGCTGACATTATTATTACCAGAAGCTTTCAAAGTAAGTTGAATTTCTTCTACAGTGGTGAGTCCATGGATGGATGACCGTTCGTTACACATCGAGACCCCTTCGTGCCTCGGAAAGCACTTTAAACAGTCGGTCCCGGTTGTTATAACTTATGACAGTCGTTACGAGAAGTCAGAAGCCCGAAAGTCTGACAACTGGTCCAACCGTAGGATATTGGCATTGCCCAGTAAATGGGTTGCGGAGGTCTGATGATAGTCGCTCCGTGTAACATACTGGAATTCAGATGCATTTGGTTAGACTGGAAGCTGATCCCAACATAGATGGGAAAAAGCGAGGCAAACCCTAATGAACGAGTCTTGATCTATGAAAAACAAATCCTCACTGCATCGTGTCTCTTTGCAAACTGACTTAGGGTCAGTTTTCACCAAACGGAAAAACGTTCGCGAATGCTTGATCACTTTTTAAAATTTCACTGAGTATGTAGTCATAAGCGTTTCCTTGCGCATGTCCGAGTATACCCGAGCGGCGAATTTTATATTTAAGAGGAAAGATAGGAAGGATAGGTTTTTAAGCGATCTATTTCCGTCCCACCCTTACCGCAAACCTTCCCAATTGAGCGCGAAAGACAACTGCATCTTGGACTGATTTCTCCTGCGCAATATTAGCGAAATCGTACTTTCGTATTTCCCTGTTTCCTTCTTCAAATCTGGACCAATTTTAATATTTTTTATGTAATAATTTGGGAAAGACATTGGTTATGTCTGTATGTTTTTCTTTTATTTTTTATATTCGTCAAATTTGTTTGCCAGATGTTTGAAAACGGTGGTAAAACCGGTAAATTTTTGTAAAATTTAAACGATTCTAGTTCTTTTAATAAATGTATTAACAAAAACAAAACATAGGGACATAGTGGTGGTAGATATATATCATATGGTAAAACATATTTGCTCTAGTGACATTGTCCAAGGAGGAAACTGAGGAATACGTTTGTATGGACTAAATGCCGACCGTATCTTTCCTTTTAAAGGAAATACTGATACAGTTCTTTATTCAATGACATTTAAAAAGTGCGAGAGGATTTTTCTGCTTGGTGGAAACTGACCACAACGTAGGCCATGTGTAGGCACAGCAAACATTTATGCTGGGAACAGACTTCTAACACGCCATGCCACGCAACGCAAAAATAGTGTGCTTGGAGGAACGAGGTATGGTCTTCCTTCAACGAAAAGAGAGGATCCTCCAACCAGGCGGGTCTTATGCCTGGCGGGCCACTGCCCAACGGTTGATGTTGGAAAGTTCTATATAATTTTGATATCGCAATGCAGGATTTGTGACATTCCATTTGACAGCTGTCATTGTTGTCGCTGTAGTCTGCTAGACAATCGTCGTGCTGCGTAATTCTTATGTGGCGTCACCATACATCTTGTCAAGCCACTTTCCTTCTATCAACCAATGAACGCGTGGGGTGGTGTTGGGTGTTACAAGTGTTCAAGTAACTAAAGGTCTGGTCAGACAGAGAGCGTGGCAAATCGCGTGATAGTTTCTGTGTGGCGTCTTCCATACATTTTCATAGTAATTCGTATGCCAAGAGCACGCATTCAACAAGCGACCAGGCCTTTAAATAATATGTTGTCACGTTAGTCGCTCACACAGGACAATGCTTTAAGACTTCCATGCAGAGGTTTGGTATCGTTAGTCCTCACAATAATTTATATTATAAAGTTCATTGTAATTGAATAAATATATTTACAGGCCCATACGTGAGTCTGGGAGTCGCCAAAAGTTCAAAACCAACAAAAGCTGTTAAATCAACTACCAGACCAGCGTATGATCCAAATGCAGATTTAGACGAGACATCAACTTTTTCTGTATCGATCTCCAACGAAGATTTGAGGCATGATAAACGCGTCTACATCGAAACAATTTACAATAACAACTGGGATCTAGTGCAACTAAAGTTTCTAAAAAACGATGCAATACCACAGATAATAATGAAAATTATCGGTCTCACAATCCCTTTCCACACATCATTGTATTCGATTATCATCAACAGCGGCTTACGAGTAGAAACTGTGTATGAAATGTCAAAAATTTTACCCACATCCCAGATTACGGAAATGTGTCTTGACAACACACATTTTATCCAAGCTAACTATCACATACTATTAAATAACGATTCTTTGCAAACTCTGTCTTTGGCAAAATGTAAGCTTAATGATGATGTGATAAAAACAATTGCTTCTAAAATACAAGTCCCAAGCCCAGCGTCGAAAACATTATCTGTATTAAACTTGTCAACAAACAATATTACAGATTTAGGTGTAAAATATTTAGCAGACGCACTGCGAGCAAATAGACATCTCAGTTACTTAAATTTGGCCGATAACTGGATCACTGATGTTGGAGCCACCAGCCTTTTTAACGTCTTGACAGATTTCGCTTTGACAGAACAAGAAACTTTGGACAGAAACGCCAAAGTCGTGGCTTACTTAACTGAGAAAAAAGAATTAATGCTCACAACGATAAAACAACTCCAAGCCGATGAATTCGACAGAAGAGCAAGGAAATCAGCAAAATTAATCAAACATCCGATAGTTTCTACGCCAAATAAATCGAAAACGCTTAAAAAAGATGTGTCTGCCGGTAGCGTATTGGTTGATACTAAGAATACTGCAAAGCTATTGACATTGACGTCTACAATGAAGTTTTTTGACAAAGCCGAAGTTATTATCAAAGATAAACTGCGGCCGTTGAATGATCCTTACAGTCTGGAGAACACTGAAAAGAGGAATAATGCAGTATATTGCTACGGTAACAACAAGCTGTGCTATTTGAACCTTGCATACAACCAGCTTACCTATTTCAGTGTCAAGAAATTGCAAGAAGTTGTACTTATGCAGCATCTTCGTGATAGGAAACCTAAAGGTTTGATTAACGTTATCATTGAAGGTAATTTGTTACCTACGAATTGCACAGAAGCACAAGAAATTGATAAAATGCTTGAGTTAGGTTTGAATAAGTTTAGAAGAGTAACTGACAGGAAGTTAACCTGCTTAAAACGAACGTCACAATTATAATTTTTACTGTCTCATTTTAAATATTTCATGAGCTATTTTGTACTGCGTGCTTGCATCAATATACTTTTATGATAAGTATTTAGATCTACGGCGATTTTGCTGTCCAATTTTGTAATGTCTAATTTTAGAATACTTATTATGTTGTATAATACTATTTCTATAGATTTTAAATTCAGAAGGTATTTTATTAAAAACGTTTATAATATTATATTAATTTATACTAATTATGTGTTTAATTTTAGACTTGATTTATAATTTTAGGTTCTCTAAAATTTTGTCTCATAAATTTTATACCTACTCTTTATAGGTCTTTAGTGTGTCATAAAATTCTATATCATAATTCATCTGCCACAATATTATTTCGCCTAACATAACACATTAATAACGAAATCCCTAAATATTAAAAGTCCTAGTGTCATCTCAGCCTTTTTCTTTTGTTTTGTCGTGGGAAAATCCTTTTCACTAGCTAAAAACCTACGATGTTCCTCTTCGTGACCATCGGCCGTGGTTGCGGGATTCGTATAAGCATGCACCGCAACCCCGGCAGGAACTCAACTCGGCCTATCGCAGTCCACTGCTGGACATAGGCTTCTCTCAAGTTTCACCACAACACTCAGTCCTCCGCCTTCCGCTACTAGTACAATTGCGTAAATAAATAGGTACTTTATGAGAAGGATGTCAATAAAATATGTGTTTTAGAATAAAAGAGGTTCTGCAAATCATATTAGCACAACAATCAAACAAAAAAGAGACGTGGGCGCAGACATCAGACATCGCACAGACCAAAATCAGTACTGACGTCCCTATACAGCGTGTTCCTAGATAAACAGAAGACCCGAAAGGGGCGAAAATATACAAAAAAAAAACATTACAACAAATTCGGGACTCGTGGCTAATTACCAACCGCGCAGATCATACGATTTGCAAGGTTAAGCTTCGCTTGCCATGATCAGTCTGTGGTTGAGTGACCGTTCGTTACACATCGAGACCCGTCCGTGCCTCGGAGAGCTCGTTAAACAGTCGGTCCCGGGTGTCATACGAATACCTATGACAGTTGTTACATTAAGTCAGAAGCCCGAAAGTCTGACATCTGGTCTAACCCTAGGATATTGGCATTGTCCTGTAACTAGGTTGCGGAGGTCTGAAGGCAGTCGCTCCGTGTAAAATACTGGTATTCAGCCGCATCTGGTTACACTAGAAGCTGACCCCAACAGTTGCGAAAAAGGCTAAGCAGAACATCGTATAAACAATATTGAATAAATAAATATAAAAAGTATCGTGTAATTTATATCGTTTTATTTTACTCCTAAGTATGGACTCGTTCCTGGATAAAGTGCACACTCGTAAGGGGGTGAAATAGACGAAAAATGCGCGGTAGTGGCGCATAATATATTTCTGTGCCAGTTATTTTATTTTTATAAAAAGCTATGTTATGTGCGTCACTCTCACGTGAATAAACGGTTTTTCTGTCTTTCTTTCAAAAATAACCACCACAAAAACTATGAATAAAGTTTTTTTTTTAATGACGGTTTCTATATTTTTGCGGACCATTGTTTATTTTATTCTAACTGCCGCTTATTTTGTACAAAAACTGGTCAAGTGCAGGTCAGATTCGCGCACTAAGGGTTCCGTATCATGGGAAGAAGGAGTGAGTTTATTTAATGTATGATGTATGTTGTAAAAATTAAAGCACTTATTCTAGGTATATTTTTAGTTATAATTTTTGATTTAATTTCACCCCTTCCCGGATTAACATTTTATCGAGGGACAAACTGTATGAAGTAAATCAAAAGCCCGATAGTCTGACAACTGGTGTTACCTTAGAATATCGGCATTGCCCTGCTACTATGTTGCGGAGGTCTGATTACAGTCGGTCCGTGTAAAATACTGGTATTCAGCCGCATCTGGTTAGACTGGAAGCTGACCCCAATATACTTGGGAACAGGCTAGGTAGAATATACAAACTGCATGAAAGCAGACGAAACACAAAACTCATATATTATAGTCAAAGCATATTATACCGTCAGGAGCATAAAACTCAGTCGGGAGCATAGAACTCCATGGCCTGGAGTTAATGATATTAGTGTCAACCAAGTCCCGTGTACCCCGTGTGGGGACGAGTTAGAATATAAAACTTCCTCACCGCATGCTGGGAATAGGCAGCATGTTGTAAAATTCAACAAAACCCAGCACGCTATGATCTATACAGTCCGCCTGGCTAGCTACCACCCTCCCATTAAAGTCCACGCCAAGCAGTTTACTATGTTTCGTCTTGTGTATGTGAGAGCCAGAGGGGTATAGGGGAATCCCCCTATATCTCTGTTCCTTGGATTCGTGTGCTCCATCTTAGACCCTGTCTGCGCTTATCATCAGGTGAGACTAGGGCCTAAGATGACTAAGTTAAGAATAAAAAAAATAAAAAAGTCGGCGACGATTAATGCAAACGTGACTACATAAATGATAAATTATTTTTATTTCTGTAAATAAATGTGCTACAGACACTTTTACAAGTCAATGTAATGTTTTTTTCAGACCAGATAGCGCCGGCATTTCCTATCTGACTAGCCCTGAGAAGAAAAGCCGAAACAAAATCAGAGATCAAGGTCTCTTTAAAGTCCAGACATTGTGGTATAAAAACTGTGAGTGTAACAATGTAGGGCAACGTCTGGAATGGCCTTTTGAGGAAAGTGCGATAGCAGGTTTGAGTTGACCTGTCCTAACTGATGGCGCGCATAAATCAGCCATCTTGTAGCTCAAACCTTATTTAATATAGCATAGCTTAAAAAAAGCAATGAAATAAAAAAACTATTCAAATTCAAAATAAGATTCTTCTATTATATTCAATTATATTATAACCTACAACACGTTTTTAGTGACAGCTGCCAGTTTTATAAAAATTTAGACAATTTACAAACTAATATTTCCATCATATCTATTTCTAATGGAATCACATTGTAACCTAACCCACTCTTCTCGTCCATCTCCTGCAGACTTCGAAGTCTTTCTTCCATGGGCTTGCCGACAACTGGTAGTCGACGCCGTATTAGTCATCACCAGAAAGATTCAAAGTGAGTTCCTCTTTTTTTTACCTCGCCAAAGTTCAATAGCCACTTAAGATATCTGTATTTAGCTGGTGGGCCTGCCATCTACGTCATGAGCTGCTACGTATGCAAGAGTGACGGTTATGTACTCATCATCCCACATCACACACTCTTCTTCTTCCTGCCCTTATCTCACACTAGGTGGGGTCGGCACAACATGTATTTATGAAATTCATGTTGTTAGAGGTTTTGGCTTATTGTTTTATGACCGGCCGCCTGCCTGACATCAACCCTCCTTGGGAATACTCGTTACGCCGTCGCCGTCGCGCAGGGGACCCAATGTGCTTGCTGATATTATGCACTAGGTCCCAAAATGATCTGCTTGTCAATCTTATTGCCGTCAACTAAGCAAACTGTGTTCTTCTTGGTGGAGTATACTTGAAGTTGCTCGACTCATTCATTCAGGTTTGCTAGGGACATCGGTTCTGACACATCATAAACTAATATAGCACCGTGAGCGTCTATATAAAAACTTGATATATTCCACATCACACACATGGTATATAATGGTTCTCTGTTGGAAGACCAAAATATATTTAGCCGATTCTTACCCTAGCCGAAAATCTTTCATCACTTTTCATTTCGCCGAATAATCAAAACGCCAAACGATTATAATTTTCCCTAATTTTCTTTGTAACTTTTTGTAAGCCTACTTCTCTGCTGGCCGTTGTTTCATAAGTCAACTGCATTATTGGTCACTTTACACTTGTTAGATATGGCATATTTTACGTAACGTACATTGCCATCCTTTAACTACTGAACCAATGTCTCAGCATCATGCGAGCATGCATCATGCGAGCATGCAAGTGTTTCTGAGTGTTCTCCATCAGAAGGCTCGCTTTGTCACCCTTTGGCTTTACTCGCACACTCGACTAGCGCTACGCTTCGGTCTCGTGAACTCAATCCACCCAGGACCTCCTTCGCGAGTTTCTAGCTCCACGCTTTAAAATAAGTCTAGGGGTAGGATAGAGAGAGTCTGACCACGTGAAGTGGAGTGCATGGTCGGATTAAAGCGAGGATCCATAGTTACGCACGGCCACACTACCCACGTTTTTCATGAAATTATAGGAGAGAGTACCCACTACGCACGAATTCGTGGGTTTATGAAGTCACAAACAAAAGCATGGCTAGGTCGCCCACGTTGCCCACGGATACGTGTAAGGGGAAACTATACACGCATGCACCATACTGCTGACATTTTTTATTTGTTTACACATATATAAGGTCCAACCAAAATACCTGGACAAACTTTTACTCAGTGTTCAGTACGTTTAACTAAACATATCTATGCAAAAAAACAAGATCCAAGTGTTTTTTTTTTGTAATCAGAAATTATATTTTCAAGTCATACCTTTTTTTTCATTTCCGATACAGATTCTCTGTTTTCCAAGAACACTTTTTATCGCAGTAACGTTTCATCGAACGATACATTTGTTATTATATCATCAACTAAGAACTAGCGCTCGCCAGCTACTGCCGCGGTAGACCTCTTGTTAACGACAACGGACAACTACCCGATTTTTATAACGGGTGACGGGCCGACGCGCAGTGTTCAATAGGTTAGTGTGGGTGATTGTTAACGCGATGTGAGTTTCGTTGCAACGGGTATGTGCCCGTCGCGTTAACAAACACTCGCACTAACCTATTGAACACTGCGCGTCGGCCCGTCGCCCGTTATAATAATCGGGTCGTTGTCTGTTGTCGTTAACAAGAGGTCGTACGCTTGCTCAAAACGCGCGCGCGTGGTCACATCTCTATTTTTTTTTATCTTGTCGATATTCTCATGGGTACTCTTCGCCCGGGGAAGGCAAAGGGTTATGACGGACTGTTACCGACTAAAAACCCACGTTGTTCCTCCTCCTGTGACCGTTGGCCGGGGTTGTGGGATTTGCAGATGCATGCACCATAACCCCGGCACGTTCTCTGTCCGCCAGATCCTGGCGGACCTATCCTGTAGGGCCTTGCCCCTAACCCAGTCAGGGTCCCATGAACGAGTATATACGACCAGCTCAGATCTACCACTCGCCAGCCGCAATTCTAACCTTACCGAACTGATCCGGTCGGATTAACTAGCAATTGCTTAAAATAAAGATAAATTAGTTTAGTTAGCATTCGATGAAATGTACTGAGGTTATTGAAACGTATTTTCAATGTATAGTGATATTATGAATAAGATTCGAAGCAAAAATAAAATTTTAACAGAAAATTACCTCTCTTAGCCTTTTCCCAATTATCTTGGGGTCAACTTGAACAGAAAATTACGTGGAACTAAATTCGTGGGGGAGTCGATTCGATAAAATGTTGTGTAGATATCATAAAATTATGGAAAATAAATCGATGTGTTGATTATTGAGGAAAATACTATTCCAGCAAATGTGTGAGCGATGTTAATGCGTTTAGACGACGTGTAATTTATTAAATTATAAATTCTGCAAATAGTGTTAAGGGAAGCAAAAATCGATTACTTAAATGATTTTCGGTAAAGTGACGGACCCATTATTATCATATTGAACATTTCTTACAGGAGATTACGTGAATGGCATAGCAAGCGCAAAAGCGAAATCAAAGAATAAATCCAATAAAGCGTCTTCTAGCGAATCTCGTGAAACAGTCTTGTTAGACGAAGAATTGGTTTCTTCGTCATTAATAGATCTCGGCTACAAGAACAAAATTCATATCGAATTAATTTGTGACAGTAACCATAACCTACTACAAATAAAGTTCTTAAAAAACAAAGAAATACCTAGAAAGGTATTCAAAATCATTGGGCTGACAATCCCATTCCACAAAACCTTGACTTCGATTACGATCAACAGCGGCTTATGTATGGAAGCGATATATGAAATATCTACATTTTTGCACTTATCTGAGATCACAGAATTAAATTTTGATCGAACTTTTCTTAATGAAGCTAACTATCATATACTGTTGGGCCTCAATTCTCTAAAACACCTATCCTTGTCAAAATGTAATATTAATGATGCTGTTGTAGAAACGATTGCTTGTAAGTTAATGGAACCATGTCCCGCGGCCAAAACATTATCTGTGTTAAACTTGGCAACTAACAGAATTACAGATTTAGGTGTAAAATATTTAGCAGATGCACTGCGAACAAACAGACAACTCAGCTACTTAAATTTGGCAGATAACGCCATCACTGATACAGGAGCAACAAACCTTTTTAACATCTTAGTAGATTTTTGTCTGACTAGCCAAGAATGGAAAGAAAGAACGGTCAGATATGACATATACTGGAAAGAGAGAATTGAATTAGTTTGTAAGACAGTCAAAGAGATTCGTGGTAGTTCTACAGACAAAAAAGTCATTAAAAACAAAAAGTCAAGCAAATTACCTGCACCTCCTCCGCTAAAAAAGACTAAATCAGTTCATAAGAATGTTTCTGGCAAAATAATTGAAAACAGCAGTCTTATGAATGTGGAAACGATACATTATGAGAAAGTTGAAGCTATTGTCAATAAAAAAATGGGACCATTTCAACATCCTTTTGATTCACAAAGTATTCAATCAAGAGATGGTGAACTATATTGCTTTGGCAACAATAGCTTGTGCTATCTGAATCTCGCTTACAACAACCTTACATATTTTAGTGTCAAAAAATTGCATGAAGTTCTACTGAGGCAGAAATTTCTTGGAAGAAATCCTAAGGGGTTGATCAATGTTATAATTGAAGGCAATTGTTTACCAAAGGTTTGTGAAGAATTGCTAGAAATTAAATATCTGCTGGAGTTGGGTCTTTCATTTCAAGGAAAAGTGGCCATAAAGAAAAAACGGTAATCTAGAACCAATACAAATTAAAATGCTATTATCACCTTTAAACAGTCAAACACTACACAATTACAAATCACGTTTGCTTCAAAAAGTTCGAGCTGTTGTTCACCCTCTATTCGAGGGTACGTAGGTATTACAATACCGAAATTTAAAAGACCGTATTTTAAAATACCTATGGAAGAAATCCCGAAAAATGAAATGCCGAATGATTGTTTGGTCGAAAGTTTTAAATCCCGAAAGTTCATTTGCCTGAAAGCTTAAAATCCCGAAGATCCATATCCCGAAGCTTAAAATCCCGAAGATATATTGTCGAAAGGTTAGATAACCTAGGTACGTCCAATATATCTAAAATCAAATTATCTACAAAAGTGATATCGAAAGATCTAAATATCGAAGTACAGAGTGTCGAACGTCCTAGGTTAGGTTAAGTTAGAACAGAGTAAATTAACGCGCGAAGGCGAGCGAGCGAAGCGAGCGTGCAGCGGCAGCGGCCGCCGAGCGCCACATCCCCTCTATTGTTGGTGAATCATTTGGTTTAGATGAGGTCAAACTCCAGCAAATTGTCGGCGGAGCCCCGCGCGGGGCTCCTATTTCAGGAGTTTAAAGGAACCTAACCAAACCGAACCTTGGGGTTCCCCTGACGTCCATATTTCATCCATTCGGCATTTCATCCCTTCGGGGTTTCATCATTTCGGGCATTTGGACATCGGTATTTTATGTTTCGATATAACGGCTATCGGCATTTAAAACTTTCGGTATTTTGAATTTCGTTGTTTTGGACTTCGGTATTTCAGTCATAGTTATTATGAAATTTCGGTATTGTAATACGTACCCGTATTCGAACCCGAGTGCCTAACGAATATTGTATGTTTTTTTTGAGACTACCGACAAAAATATTGTTCATAATGTTTTGGTTTTTTCATCGAGCTCGGTAATATTTTTATTTGTTTAGTTAGGTATACATGTATTGTGTGAATTAATATAATTATTCTTGTGAGAATAAAGTTATCTTCCACCCCGATGTTTCAACTGTGAGACAATTCTACACTGTGGATCAACAATAACAAATATTTAGGAATAATACTGTTCTGTGGTTATATTAAGTTGCAGAATAAACTGTTAATTGATATTAATGATAATTAATATAGAATTTAGATGTTATACATATATTTAATTAATGTTTAGATTGTACTTACCTAGTTTGATGTCATGTTTAATTTTAGATTTACATGTTATTTAAGATTTAGGATCTATTGTAATAGTGGTTATATTAGTTTTAATAAAAGTTATATATACAGTTTCTTAAAATTATTATTTATATGACTAATCAATCAGTGAACCTACTTCTTCTGAGTATTTTTATCGCTTTTATTTCGTCAGCCCGTAAACGTCTACTGCCAAACTTGGCCACTTGCCAAATGACCTCCACTTCCTCGTCGGGTTAGTGATCGCAGTAAGTTGTTACTAGAAAAAAAAAAATAAGTAGATAAGAAAAGTCACAGCTACCCATCTTCTTGAATATTCCATTAGTCACCTGTTATGACACCAACAGGATGAGGTTGTGGAGTTCATGAGCACACTCGCGGAAGTGCAGTCCATAGAAGACCGACAAGCCGGCAACCTTGTGGCGATGAGCCAAGCTGTGAAGCTTGGCATCCACCAGTTTAAGGTTGAGCATCCACCAGAGCTGTGCTAAGCTGCGTAGCGAGGAATGTGTTTGGTAAGCACCAATAGAATCACTTCATTTACCTAGCTTCGCTCTGCGCAGCTCTGGTGGATAGGGGTGTGTAGCAGTGCGAGGTTTTTGTTCATACAAAACAAGCGAGAAATGTGTTGCGAGGAATGTGTACCGCTCCTGCCACGGCTCATTTGTACACATTAACACATTACGCATTACACATTATGCATTCTTCACACAGCTCTGGTTGAAAGGGTCACACCGTTTCACATCCTCGCTACACATTTTTGCATTACACATTTTCCTCGCACAGCTCTGGTGGATGTCCAGCCTAACGGCGCCAATGAGCCTCCTACGGGGTGTCCTGCGTAAGCGACAAACGCGACGCGGTGCGACGCAACGCGACACGACGTGGAACAAATATGCGTTACGTCGCGTCTCGCTACATAGGCCGCTAGTAGGAAATGCCGTTGTCTTGATCGCGTTTATCCCGTTCGTCGCTTACACAGGACACCCCTAGCTCTGCGTTCCGCTGAGTCAAGCGCGGCAAATGCAATTCCACTGAGTCAAGTTTCTGATTAAAACAGTTTACAAAATATCTGCCATCAAAGTTTCATTATTTTGACACAGACACACAGACACACACACACAACACAACACTCTCCGATCATCAAAATTCTCTGATAGTTCTAGCAGACCTACTTGATATTGGACATACAGTTAGTATATAGAAAGGGAGCCGGGGGGCGCGTGTACGCGATGACCTCCAGCCACCCTAGTGTGTGGCCTGCGGGCGGCGGGTTTGGGGACTCGCCGCCCGAACAGTAGCAGGCCCGAGAAGGCGGCGCGCCGTGTTCCGTGCGCGCTTCTCAGGAGGACGTGGGGCAAGGCCCCACAGAGGAGAGGTCCGCCATGGGTTGGCGGACCGGGACCTGCCGGGGTTGCGGTGCATGCTTTTGCGAATCCCGCGACCCCGGCCGTACGGTCAGGAGAAGGAACACCGTTGGTTTTTAGCCGGTAAGAGTCCGGCAGACCCCCTCGCCTTCCCCGGGCGACGGACATCCATGAGGATTTTCCAACGAGAAAAAAAAAAAAAAACAAAGGCTATAGAAAGGGAAGGAAGGAAAAATCATAAAATTCTTGAAATATTTTCTCGGTTACGTAATTATTAGACAATAGCTTATTGATTATTATGTTGACGACATTGTAATTTTTCGACTGTTTCACTCGCACGTGACCGATTTTTCAGAATTAATGTACCTATGTGTGATTTAATTATTTTTACTAAAACGCAACTATTCAAGATGGCGTTAGGAGAAAATTAGAAATCCTTTGGTTCTTCTTCTTTTCGTGTGGTTAGTGACTAACCTGGCGTCAGAGTTTATGCTGCCCGTGAGCATGGGCCTCTGACTTGGTTGCACATACCGTCGAGAAATATCTCTCAGGCATGCCGGTTTCCTCACGATGTTTTCCTTCACCGTTTTAAAGGAAGTGATAATTATAAAATACGCGCATGAATCCGAAAAGTCAGAGGTGCTCGAACTCGAGACCTATGATTTGGCAGCCCTACATCGCTTTGGTTTTGTTACATGACAAAGGAAAAAGATAGAGAGTGGGCTTTGCGGTAATTGGTAGTAATTCTCCAAGAAATGGAACCGCAAAATAAAATAAAAGTAAAACTTACAGAAAGAAATGAGATCCCATCAAAAACATTCATGTTAAAATGCCAAGTCTCGCGACTATTGCCGTAAAAGTTCTGAGATCTAATGAAGAGCCACATCTGGCGGCAATCCGAAAAATAGCTTTATAAATGAAATGCCAGATGTGACTCTACATTCTCAGAACTTTTTAAGGCAAGTGTTGCGAGACTTGGCCTTTTTTTACATGAGAATGTTTTTGATGGGATTACTATTTGTTACGAAAATATCTGTAATATTACATGAAACGTTAATTATTATTGTTTAATCATTCTATATACATATAAATTATATTTTTAAATATTTCTACAAAATATATAAAAAAAACATTTAAAAATATAAAAAATAGTAGCCCACCGGCATCGGGAACAGGGTCCAAGCTACCGGTGGTCAGGGCCTCAGAGAGAGTACCTTCCTGACAATACGCGCCGTGTCCAGAAGTACCGCTTTCTGTATCAGGCCCTTGACCCAGCTGCTCAACGATTATTATTATTATTTATTTATTTCAGGCATCAAGGCCCATATAAACACATACAATACAATATTAAAATAACTTATAAATATTATAAATACATACACCATTATAATTATTAAAACTAACATACACGAAGTGTCTGCGCCGTGTTACGCTGACTGGTGTCATGTAGCTGGCCACGAAACCGGCGAAACACAACACCCTCGGGCCAGAACTCTTCCTTGAGGAACTTGTCGAGGTGACGTGTCGGGACACGTTATTATACATCAAACCTTTCTTATGTCAAACAAAATTAGAGAAACGGAATTAATATAATCTAAATCTTTGTTATTATATCATAATATATTAATTACCCGTATTTAGCTGGTAGGCCTGCCATCTGAAGATCAAGGCACAGCAGAATATCTATGAAACTGCCTATTCAGCTTCACTCGGGCTGATGACGAGAGGTACCATGTATGCAAAAGTGATGCTCCTACACTCATCTCCTCATCCCACGCATGGTATGATAATATACATAGCTTAGCCACGTAGTCTCTTCCCGTGACATCTAGAACACGTGGCTGGTAACATCTTGATCACAGCTGCGTTATAGCTACTGATGAACCAACAAGATTCGGTTCCTGTTAATGAACTTTGTCGTTATTGGTGAGATAATATTACAAATAGTGACGCAGATCAAACCGTCGCGGGAAGAGAATACTTTGTATTATTATACCATGATTCATTACATACCCGGGTGGTGACTACAGCCTTTACATTAAAAAATCTACGATGTATTAAAAGGCCCCAAAATCGTAAAACTTAACTAGTCTAAGATTAGGATATCGGTATTCTTCAAGGCTTGGAGAGGACAAAATAAGCTTCCAGTAAAATATTGGGAACCATCAGCATGGTTAGACTGGATGTTGACCTGAAATAGATTAGACTGATGATGTATAATTATTATCATATTAAACATGTCTTACAGGCGAGTACGTGAGTGTATCGGGACGCAAAAGAACGAGACCAATCGTTAAACCCAAAAAAGTGTCTACGGTAGATTATTCTGACACAGTTACATTAGACGAAGAATGGGTTTCTTCATCGGTAACAGATCCCCACCAGGTTATCAAAATCCACATAGAATCAATTTATGACAGTAACCTGAACCTAGTAAAGCTAAAGTTTTTGAAAAACAAAGAAATACCTAGGACGATCTTGAAAATCATTGGGCTGATAATCCCATTCCATAAAACCTTGACTTCGATTACCATCAACAGCGGCTTATGTATGGGAGCGATATATGATATATCTACATTTTTGCATTTATCTCAGATCACAGAATTAAATTTTGATCGAACTTTTCTTGTTGAAGCTAACTATCATATACTCTTGGGCCAGAATTCTCTAAAACATCTATCCTTGTCGAAATGTAATATAAATGATGCTGTTGTGGAAACGATTGCTTGTAAGTTAATGGAACCATGTCCCGCGGCCAAAACATTATCTGTGTTAAACTTGGCAACTAACACAATTACAGATTTGGGTGCAAAATATTTAGCAGTTACACTGCGAACAAATAGACAACTCTGCTATTTAAATTTAGCAGATAACGCGATCACTGATACAGGAGCAGTAGACCTTTTTAACAGCTTAGTAGATTTTTGTCTGACTAGCCAAGAATGGAAGGAAAGATCGGAGAGATACATGATATACGTGAAAAAGAAAATTGAATTAGTTCACAAGGTAGTCAAAGAGATTTGTGATGGTAATTTAGACAAAAACTACAAACACCAAAAATTCCGCAAATCACCTGTAACTCCTTCTCCGAAAAAGAATAAAGCAGTTGATAAGGATACTTCTGTGAAAGTAATTGGTAACAAAAGTCTTATAAATGTGGAGGCGATATGTCGTGATAGAGCTGAAGCTATTATTAAGGAAAAATTGGGACCATTTCAAGATCCTTTTAATTCAGACAATACTCTATCAAGAGATGGTGAAGTATATTGCTTCGGCAACAATAGCTTGTGCTATCTGAATCTGGCTTACAACAACCTTACATATTTTAGTGTCAAAAAATTGCATGAAGTTCTACTGAGGCAGAAGTTTCTTGAAAGAAACCCTACGGGGTTGATGAATGTTATAATTGAAGGCAATTGTTTACCAGAGATTTGTGAAGAATTGCTGGAAATTGACGATCTGCTAGAGTCGGGTATTTTATCTGCAAGGAAAATGGGCTCAAGTATGAAGAAAACACGGATGTCAAAAATTGCTGGCTTACATTATAAATAAAATCAATAATAAAATTATGCCTTTCTTTAGTTGTTTTAATTGTGAGACAATTTGACACTGTGGATCAACAATAACAATAATTTAGGAATAACAGGAGACCTATCATATTCTGTTTTATGGTGATGTTATCTTGTAAAATAAACTGTTAATTGATAATTATAATAATATTTTTAAAGAATTTAATTTTAGATGATAATTTTATTGATATTTAGATTGACTTACTTTATTTAATGTCGTGTTTTTCTTTTGTTTGTGTATTTACATGTTATTATTGATTTAATATTAGTTTTAAATTTTTAAAGAATTTAATTTTAGATGATAATTTTATTGATATTTAGATTGACTTACTTTATTTAATGTCGTGTTTTTCTTTTGTTTGTGTATTTACATGTTATTATTGATTTAATATTAGTTTTAATAAAAATAATATTTACATTCTTTGTTTTAACTAAAATTGTTTTCGATAACGTATTTTTATCACACTTATCTCGTCAGCCCCTAAACATCCTCTGCCGAACTTGGGTCTCCCAATGACATCTACTTCCACGTCAGATTGGTAATCGCAGTAAGTTGTTACTTGTGGAAAAGAAAAGTCACTGCTGCCCAGCTTCTTGAAATACCATTTCGACGCACTGCAAGTTACCATCCATACTTAGTTGCCATTCCACCAATTCGCACTAAGCGCTTCCAAACATCCTTTATAATGCGCACTGCAAAAGAGTGGAACTCTCTACCTGCGTCTGTGTTCCCGAACGCATTCAACCTGAATCTCTTCAAAGTTAGAGTTAACAGGCTTCTTCTGGGTAGCTCACTCCATCGTAGACTTTGTCTCTGTCTCCTCTGACCTAGACTAGAGTTAAGAGCAAACCCATTTCAAATAAAAAAAAAAGAACTACATTAGTCACATGTTACGACACCAACAGGCCGAGACGTATACTCGACTCAAGACGCCTTGAGCAGGCCCCTGACACTCGCCTACTATTGGCCGGTCACATAGAACTGTCAGTTCACCCAAGATAGTTGACGTCTACATGAGTATGTTTTCTGTTACAAATTGCCAAGATAAATAAAAAATAAGGAAAAATGAGCAAAAAAATTAAAAATGTAACTGAGAACAAAGTTTCTAGTTACTGCGTTCTGTCTCTTTGATTCTAATCTATAAACTCTTTGATTTCTAACAATTCGTTAACCAGAAAAGATTTTTGAAAAAATAACATTTTTGTTCAATTAATAAACTGAATCATTTTTGTGAGCGTTTGTAGCAAACTGCCATGCTAATCCTGTTTGATTTCAACGTGTGTTACTGAAGGCAAGCGATTTCTTCGGGTATCACTATCATGGACCTGGATGTTTTTGTTGCATTTTGCTCCTCAGCAGACATAACTCCAGGATATTTTCGTTGCCTATATGTCTGTGAAAACCACTTCAAAAAGAAGTATATCTGTGGGCCAGTCGCGTTAAAGAAGAGAAGATGAAGAAGGAGAGATTTTGACTGGCATTCCCACTCAATCATTTATTGAACAATATTAAGGTATGAGCAGATTTTCTTACAAGAATAGAATGTACAAGTTTAATAGGTACCTACTTACACTAATGTAAATACTTACCTATCTGTAACATGCAGCTATACTAAATTTAGGACATTATTTTCTGGCTTTTGCTATTGACTGTCTAACTAAACAGTGTATACATAATTTCCTTTATTCCCTTTTTAAACACCTATATTCACACCTTAACCTACACGCATCTGTTGTATCTATTTCATATTCAAGGAAGTAAGATACATAATGTAAAAGAAATACTACCTACTGTACATGAAACTGTTCTTTGCTTCTACAGTATCTTAACTTCTACCAACAGTAAAGAGCTAAAGTGGCTGCAAATCAAACCATATAATATCCCTACAACTGTTACATACTTATTTTTTCAGATGACCATATGGCCGATAAACGTGATGACCACATCTATTGTAAAAATTGGTACCATAACTGACCAAGAATGCTCTGGAAGGTGTGAATTCTTCTAATATAATCTTCATCGAAATGCAGCTGAAGTTATGAAAATTTAAAAAGCAAGCCAGGTGTTTCACTGTTGAAGAACACAGATGTTATCTTTTGCAATCCTTAAACAACGTCTTAAGGGTTACAAGCTATTAAGCAAATTATTCAACTTGCATTCTGTACGAACATTGCACAGAAAAACACAGTGTGAGACTTGATTATGGCCAGAATGAAGCATTGAAGAAAACAGCAATTCAGTGGATATAGGTTATTAATTGGATTGGGTAGATATTTAATTGTCATGTATGGTATTTAAATGTAAAATAAATATTTTCTTGGCAAATTTTGTTTTTTTTATAAGTTAATTTGAAAGTTTTAATAGAAACCAGCAGTAATATCGATATTGTTTCGATAAATGAAACATCACTAGTTTATCGATATGATCGATATTTTAAGAACGTCATTAGTACGGCACTAGGTTTTACTTGATAGCTGTCAGTTGTCTTGGGTGTACTGACAGTTCGATACGGAACACGTTCATTCCCTTCAGTGTCCCATCTGTCCTAGACATATATCATTAATCTGTGGCCTTGAGGACAGCCTCATAAACACCTTCAAAATTAGTCGAAATTCGAGTAAACTTTGAGGTTCGTCGACTAAAGCTGGCTTCTCACGGTGCGTGATTCTGCGGATTATCACGCACGGCCCACGACTACGGACAGCCACGCACCGCATATAAGGCTTTTCCAACGGTCCATGTCAGTCTGTCGTGATAGTAGCACACCCAACTGGGAGAGGTGCACTAGGGGCACACATGGTTAACTTGTAAGAGATCAAGCAGTGCCTGCAGGCACTAAAATAAGATAGCCAAGAGCGCTATGTCCGCAGCCGCCTCACGATTCGGCCCGTATAACAAGTGTTGGAAGGGCCATGGGAAGGTGGTGGCCCATGTCAGTCTGTGTGGCTCTTGAGATTAGAAGCCATTTCGTCATTCCAAATTGCATAGTGAAAGAGAACGTATCGCTGCGGCTCTTGTGGTATTTTTGCTGCGCTATCACGGACAATACTCTTCCCATGGTGCGTCGGCGCGGGCTGGTCCGCGTCCGTCCGCAATATCACGAAGCTTGGGAAGCCAGCTTAAGGAATCCTCGGATGAGTCGAGGTGGAATGGAGTAGACACCTTTGAGGTTCATGTCAACAACCAAGAAGTCAATAACTATCTTCATGTGTCATATAGGAAAGAGGTTTAAAGTATGTCAATTACTAAGTTTTTCGTGGTGCGTTACATGATAGCTTCCGATTTTACTCTCAACAAACCTGAATGCGCCAATGTTTATCTTCAAAACACAAACAAACAAACGAAAAATAAAAAAGAAGAATCCTTGTCGGGTTCACGCGGTACGAGTACAAGTTCCCGAACTCTGCTGAAATCGTCGCAATGACTGAAAGGAATGCCCTTGGAGAGCGGAGTATCAACACACTTCACATCACTCAGTACAATGTCCGTATCGCATCACAATGACAGAAAGTGTCCGTGGTACAAATTCTTCGAAAGCGTATAGCTCCTTATTTTTACATCGATGTCATGTTTACATATAGTGTGCTGTCTGTTCCTTCTTTTAAATAATATTACATTTTTGTAAGTTATAAATAGTACTCAAATACCCTATTCAACTCAATTCAACCGATCGCAGTCCACTGCTGGATATAGGCTTGTCTCAATTTGCACCACAACACTCGGCCCTCTGCCTTCTGCTCCCAGTCCAAAGAGATTAATAGGTATAGAGGGGCTATTGGAGACGTTTTCATAGAAAAAATTTGTTCCCATTCTACAGTACAGCCATCTAGTGTTAAGTAGCAAAAGTACGTAACTTTGATAGTTAGAAGACGTTTCAATCTTTCGAACGGTAGGTAGCGTGCTATTTATTTTTACTTTGTAGGGATGTTTAACATTTATCGATAATGATATCGATGGGGGTTTCAGAGGTTGATATGCAATGTGCCCGGGTATGTAGTAACAGTACTTTAAAGGCGCTATTTTTACTCAATTTTATCGACAAAAGCACCCGACATGGGGGTTGAATACCCACTTATAATAACCCCAAGGATAGGGAAATAGTATTTGGTACAAATATTTTAACAACTTAAGATCTTCCTCTTAGCCTTTTCCCAATTATCTTGGGGTCAGCTTCCAGTCTAACCAGATGCGGCTGAATACCAGTACTTTACACGGAGCGACTGCCATCAGACCTCCGCAACCCAGTAACTGGGCAATGCCGATATCCTAAGGTTAAACCGTTTGTCAGACTTTCGGGCTTCTGACTACGTAACGACTGTCATAGGTATTCGTATGACACCCGGGACCGACAGCTTAACGTGCTCTCCGAGGCACGGAGGGGTCTCGATGTGTAACAAATGGTCACCCATCCACGGACTGACCGCGGCAACCGCAGCTTAACTTCGCAAATCGTACGATCGGCGCGGTTGTTATTTAACCACGAGCCCCTCTTTTATATTTTAACAACTTAAGATCTAAGTCGCATAGAGGTGTGATTCTTTTACAGGTGTATTTTTTTATGTTTGAGTTGTTCTACTCAAACACCAAAAAAGTAAAAGTAAAATAAATATTTTTTTTTATTTTAATTTAGTAAAAGTGAAAATGATGTGTAAGATTGTGTATAAAATATCACTTTTATGTCTCATTACAAAAGTTGCTTAAATGTAGATATGTATGGCCGTTTGATATTTCTTTAGGTCGTCTTTGTTTTAGCCTTTCAAACGATATTAAATTTTCGCCTCTGTGAAACGTAATGAGTATTGTAATATGTACAGGTCGAAATAGGTAACTCGGATACCAAAATAGCTCTATCTTTGGGGGATGGAGAATTGACTATTACCACGAAAATAAAGAAAATGGGGTGACTTTCGGTACATATTCTTGAAGAATTCAGAGGTTTGAATGAATAAATATAATATCGTTAGTTAGCAGACTATTTAACTTTAAAAGCTATATTTAATCAATTATATCGACTAAAGCACCCAACATGTGGGGTTGAATACCCACTTAATAATAATCTCCCCCCAAGGATAGAGAAATAGTAGTATTTGGTTCAGATATTTCGACCTCTACATATTCAAACACTCGTCGCACACAGATGTGATTCTTTTACAGGTGTGTAGAACAACTTAAACACCAAAAAAGTAACATATAAAAGACGCTTATTATATTCTTCAGTTTTTGTATTAATTTAGAAAAAGTGAAAATAATGTGTAAGATTATGTATGAAATGCAGCGGATGGATACAAATTTTTTTTCGTTGCGTTCATTCTGGACGAATTTTATCTATTTTTCTCTTGGAATATTGATTAGCGGAAACCTAAAATCACAAATACTTTAAACAAAACAATTAAAAATAGCTATACTGATAGCTAAATAAACATGATTATATTTGCACTCGACTGTTTTCAGTGTTCCTTTATTATTTTCCCCTTTTTTGGCCGATAGTACTAATCGATAAGATACACATCTCTATAATAGGTACCCAAACTGTTCTCGTTTGAAAACAACGACATCTCTTGTTGAATAGTTCATTACAAAATTGACATTTTCCAGAATGTTCAACGTCATATTAATATTTTATTGTAATTATAAACATATTACCTACAAAAAAAGCTGCAAACACGTTCCGTCGCTAGACTGGTTCGAGATTTACAGTACCTAAGTACGCAAGTTGGCATTTTTTATATAATAAAGGCACAAAAACATTTTTTTTGAGCAATGATAATGCGACCTCTCACGGGGAATTATTGGAAGCTAAACTAGGACCAATTGTCCTCTAATTCAAAAAATCAAGGAACACGAATTTTGACTATGTCCTGTCTATATAGTATTGAATGTCTTTGTCCCAGTCCAACTACGTAGATAAATACTTTATGTGAAGCATGTCATAAATTGTCTAAGAATAAGTGCCGATTTCACCAACGTCGAATAACTTTAATCGAGGAATAAATTTGACGTTTTGACAGCTTTCGTATAGAAATTCTGTCAACACGTCTGTCTTATTCCTTGGATAAACTCTATCCGACGTTGGTAAAATCGAGCCTAAACCAGATAACAGCACAACAACGGGTAAAAAAAGATGTGGACATCGCAGAGTCCGAAATCAGCCGGGAGCAAGAACATTACAAAATAACTCCATGGTTGGAAGCTAATGATATTACTGTCAACCACAATTAATTCAAACGTGACGAATAAGCTTAAAAAATTAAATCTCAATTGAAAATAATTCTTCTAAACATTTTTTTTGACATCTGTCATTTTCTGTTTTCATCAATTTACAAACGAATATTTATCCTAATTTTGTTTATTTGTAATGGAAGCGCAACCTAATACTCAACCTTTCCGTCCGCCTCCTACAGACTTTGATACCTTTCTGCCATGGGCTTGCAGACAAATGTCAATCAATTGCGAAGTAGTCATCACCAGAACGATTCAAAGTGAGTTCACCAAATCACCAAACATCAACGTCGACTGTAAATGGTGCACTATACCGCTACATAGATCCATATTTAGCTGGTAGGCCTGCCATCTGGCGACCAAGAGACGGCGGAATGTCTATGAATATGCCTATCTAACTAAACTCAGGCTAGTGACAAGGTAAGGTAAAGGTATGCAAGAGTGATGACCCTGCACTCATCTCATCGTCCCACACATGGAATAATAATACACATAGGTAGTCTCTTCCCGTGATCACCAATAAGATTGGGTTTCTGTTGTCAAACTTTGTAATTATTGGTAGGAAAATATTATGAATCTTGACGCACATCAAGCCGTCGTAGGAAGAGAATACTTTTATTGTTATTTATGAAAAGTGCTTTTTCCTTTTGTATCGTGTTCTTGTAACAATGCAATATTCGCAACGCGCCAAAATGTTCAACATCCGCGCCTTATTTCAAAGCGTACATTGATCAATTCAAAACGTTTACTTTCTCGACTAACAGCAAGCGTGATTCTCGCATAAAAGTTAGGAGCTCGCATCCACGTGCCGAACGCATTGTGGTGCTCACTCGCATGCTCGTTCAAACTTCTATCATCATAAGTTTCTTAGAAACTTGTCATCATATTACTACGTGTGTGGGCAATCACAAATCTCAAACTTGGTGTAAAAATTTCTAGACTCCTTAAGCAGCAGTGAACGAATAGCGTAGCCGGTCGCTTAGGGATCTACGTGCGCTCATTTAGTGGAACTTTGGCGAAATTGTACATTTTGTTATTTTACAAAAGATCGCAATATTTTTTTAATTTTGTTTTAAATTTATGACGTGTTATTCAAAAATTGTTTATTCATATTTACTTAATTATTCGACTATACAATTGTAGTTTTATGAGATATCTTAACGTACTGAATAGTTTTATTGAAGAAGAAAAGATAGGGTGTACCGACATTTGTGTCATTCTTCCACTAGAATATAATGAACTACCTATTGTGATTACCATAAAAATTGAAGTTTGTTTTGATTATGTTACCGTCGATATCTTTTCCCGTACTTAGTTCAACAGACTCTGCTAACTTTTTGAGATCGTAAAAGTTATCGTAATTTAGCTCTTCAATTCTCTACAATTTCGTCATTGTTCCGCTAAAATAGATAATTTAATTGAAGTAATTACGACATAAATGCAAATTCTCAACAATTGCGACATTGTTCCGCGAAAGAAAAATAACAAAAATGCCATAATTACCTTTACTTTGATGTTCGTTCAAACAGTTCTCGATTTTTTATAAATGGAAAAATGGCGTTTGCGCCATCTTGCGTAAACTACTAGAAATACATTTCTGTTAATTTTTCTACAAACGTAAACACAAGTAGAATTCCGTCGATCTTCCACCAAATGCGCGGTGTGTGCTCGGTGCAACCAGGTGCTGGTGGTACAGGTGGCAGTCCCAAGTGAGTCGTGCACGTATTGCTTTTGGTTGTTCGGTATTCGTAAACCCTGACCAGTGACGCTTTGGAGTCTTCGCTCGCGAACGCCCGATTCTTAGTTCATTTATAATCACATCGTTGTGTTCTGTACCCCGTGAAGGACACCCTTCACACCTTCTATAAATCATTCAAAAATCTACGATTTATTAAGAAGCGCCAAAATCTTACAACTTAACCGGTGTAAGATTATCGGTACTTATTCTCCAAAGATTGGCTTGAGGAGGACGACATCTCGCTCTTGAGTAAAATATTGAGAATAATCAGCATGTTTAGACTGGAAGCTGACCTGAAGTAGACTAGGCTGATGATGTAACGGGTGATTCATTCAGAGGTACTTTTTTCAAAAGTAAAAAAAAAACAAAAAAGTAAAAAAAAAACAGTTTTATCAGGTTATATTTATTATAAAACAAAAGAAGCAGTCTTGACATTCATTTTTTAAAGATATTTTCTTTCAAATGTTGGCCGTAACTGCGGTTAACATAGTCCATTCTGAAGTTCTAATTTTCGATGACGCGTTGGATCGTTTCGAGTGGTATTTGGCGAATAACGCGAGTAATGTTGTCTTCCAATTCCTCAATCGTACCCGGCTTAGCCATGTAGACCTTGGACTTAACATAGGCCCAAAGGAAAAAGTCTAGAGATGTGATATCACACGATCTAGGCTGCCAATTGTTCTCGCAATAAAGCCATAGTTTCACGGGCTGTATGGAAAGTAGCGCTGTCGTGTTAGTACCCAACGCCATGGAAATCACGGACTTCAATTTCAGGTAGCAAATATGTAGTCCAAGGTCTACATCGCTAAGCTGGGTACGATTGAGGAATTGGAAGCCAGCATAAATACCACTCGAAATACTCGGACGCGTCATCGAAAATTGGAACTTCAGAATGAACCATGTTAACCGCAGTTACGGCCAACATTTGAAAGAAATAATCTTTAAAAAATAAATGTCAAGAATGGTTCTTTTGTTTGATAGGAAATAAAAGCCGATAAAATTGATCTTTTTTATTTATTTTGACTTTTGAAAAAAGTACCTCTAAATGAATCACCCGTTATATACAAGGTTAGTCGGAAAGGGGGTACTAAGCCGCGGGCCACTTAATGTATCACTGATGACTGTTTTAAAGAAAGTGTTAAAATTTAAAAATTCGATAATTATTTTTTTCACGCAAAATGATTTTAATTTTAGTTTTTTTTTAAATTCTTCATCCCTGATTTAGTTAAGAATTCAGAAAATGGAGCTTCTAATCCGTGACCCCAAATATGACCTAAAATCTAAACACAACTGATCATAGCTGAGGATAGATAGAATTTAGCATATTTTTTATGCAATCTTTGAACGGCTATTTCTTTTAAACTAATGACTTTTGGGGAAAGTTGTAGAACAAAAGTTATCCATTATTATAGGTACTCTAATACCCTTTCGGCTTAGTACCCCCTTTCCGACTAACCTTGTATATAATTATCATTATATAATATAATTATCATTTTGAACATATCTTACAGGCGAGTACGTGAGTGTAGTGGGGCGCAAAAGAACGAGACAAATCGTTAGACCCAAAAGAATGACTATTATAGTTTCTCCTGCCATAGTTACATTAGACGAAGAATTGGTTTCTTCAACGGTAACAGATCCCCACCAGTACAGTAAACTCCACATAGAGTCAATTTATGACGGTAACCAGAACCTAGTAAAGCTAAAGTTTTTAAAAAACAAAGAAATACCTAGGACGTTCTTGAAAATCATTGGGCTGATAGCCCCTTTCCATAAATCCTTGACTTCGATTACCATCAACAGCGGCTTATGCATGGGAGCAATATATGATATATCTGCATTTTTGCACTTATCTCAGATCACAGAATTAAATTTTGATCGAACTTTTCTTGTTGAAGCTAATTATCATGTACTCTTGGGCCAGAATTCTCTAAAACATCTATCCTTGTCGAAATGTAATATTAATGATGCTGTTGTAGAAACGATTGCTTGTAAGTTAATGGAACCATGTCCCGCGGCCAAAACATTATCTGTGTTAAACTTGGCAACTAACAGAATTACAGATTTGGGTGTAAAATATTTAGCAGTTACACTGCGAACAAACAGAAAACTCAGCTACTTAAACTTAGCAGATAACGCAATCACTGATACAGGAGCAGTAGACCTTTTTAACAGCTTAGTAGATTTTTGTCTGACTAGCCAAGAATGGAAGGAAAGATCGGAGAGATACATGATATATGTGAAAAAGAAGATTGAATTAGTTCACAAGGTAGTCAAAGAGGTTTGTGGTGATAATTTATACAAAAAGTACAAACACCAAAAATTCTGCAAATCACGTACAACTCCTCTGTCGAAAAAGAATAAAGCAGTTGATAAGGATATTTCTGCGAAAATAAATAATAACAGGAGCTTTACTATGAATGTGGAGGCAATACATTATGACAAAGCTGAAGCTATTGTTAAGGAAACATTGGGACCATTTCAAGATCCTTTTGATTCACCCAATACTCAATCAAGAGATGGTGAAGTATATTGCTTCGGCAACAATATCTTGTGCTATCTGAATCTTGCTTACAACAACCTTACATATTTTAGCCTCAAAAAATTGCATGAAGTTTTACTGAGGCAGAAGTTTCTTGGAAGAAATCCTAAGGGGTTGATGAATGTTATAATTGAAGGCAATTGTTTACCAGAGTTTTGTGAAGAATTGCTGGAAATTGACGATCTGCTGGGTTCACGTTTTTTATCTACAGGGAAAATGGTCTCAAGCGGCAAGAAATAACGGAACTCAAAAACTGGCTTACATAATAAATAAAATCAACAATAATTATGCTTTTCTTTAGTTGTTTCAATTGGGAGACAATTTCACGCTGTGGATCAACAATAACAATAATTTAGGAATAACAGGAGACCTTTCATATTTTGTTCTATGGTGATATTATGTTGAAAAATAAACTGTTAATTGATAATTGTAATAATATTTTTAAAGAATTTAATTTTAGATGATAATTTTATTAATATTTGTTTGTTTGTTTGTTTTTAAATAAAACATTGCCCCACACTAGGATTTCTCCTGTATCGTGGGTGCTTTTACAGACACAAATCTTCACACGCACAAACACCCAGACCCGGAACAACTATCTGTAGGCCATACAAATATTTGTTCCGTGCGGGAATCGAACCCACGACCCGCAGCGCAGAAGCCAATCGCTTAGCCACTGCACCAAACGTGTCGTCAAATTTAGATTGTACTTACCTCATTTAATATCATGTTTTTCTTTTGTTTGTGTATTTACATGTTATTTTAGATTTAATATTATCTATTGTAATAGTGATTATATTAGTTTCAATAAAAATAATATTTACAGTTGTTTTAAATTAAAATTTTCATAGGTAATTAATCAATCAAATCAAATGAACATACTTCTATTTTTATCTCACTTTTCTCACTAGCCCGTAAACGTCCTCTGCCGAACTTGGGTCCCTCAAAGACTTCCACTCCATGTCGGGTTGGTGATCGCAGTAAGTTGTTACTAGTAGAAAAGAAAAGTCACTGCTGCCCATCTTCTTAAATAATTCCATTAGTCACCTGTTACGACACCGACAGGCGGAGACAGGGTGACCTATTCTTTTCTAGTTACCACCACTAACCACACAGAACATAATAAAAAATGAATGCCGATACCAACTCTCGGATTTTGATGATTTATATTTTAGGAGGAAGTACCTACCTTTTTTTTTTTTTCTTTTTTTTTTTCTCACGTGGGGATATCCTCATGGACTATCCCCCGTCTGGGGAAGACGGGGGGGTGTGCCAGACTCTTACTGGCTAAAACCCCACGGTGTCCCTCCTTCTGACCTAAGGCCGGGGTCACGGGACTCGCCGTTGCATGCACCGCGACCCCGGCAGATCTCGGTCCACCAGCTTCTTCTGGTGGACCTCTCCTGTGGTGGGGCAGTTGCTCCCCTGCCCCACATCCATCCGAGAGGCGCGCGCAGGACATGACGCGCCATCCTCCCTGGGCCCGTTACTGGTCGGGCGACGGGTTCCCCAACCCTAGCGCGAGAAGGGAGAGAAGAAGCGGCCTCCCTCTCCCTCTCCGCTACCTCCTTGATCGCCATCACCCCCTCGCAAAAGGAGGTGATGGCTTCCCACGCAGAGGAAGTACCTACCTAAGTTGTACTATATTAACCCCTCGTTCGCACGAACGCTTTTTTAACGCGCTTTGAAAAAGCTCTCGTGCGAACGAGGGCTAAGGCCCGATTTAACCAACGTCGGATACCGTTTATCCAAGGAATAAGTTAGATGTTTTGGCAGAATTCCTATACAAAATCTACCAAAACGTCAAATTTATTTGGGCAAAAATGTATGGTCCTGCCATTAACACTTATACAACATTAACGCCGCCGATCATTAATACGATAAGGGGAAAAAGCGTGCACGAAAACCCTCAAAACCGTCGCCGCGTCCCCCGCGGCTCTCGAGCCCCCCCAGTCCCACTTCGACCACCTCCCCGTAGGCCAGTCTTCCCTCTTCTCCCCGCACCGTGATCGGCTCAAAAATCTCGGCCTTGGAGAAAGAGGCCTATTCAGACCTAAGCGGTATTCGCTACCGTCTGCGGCAGAGAAAACCCAGTGGGTATGCGGTAAAATTACTGTTCAGACCTAAGCGGTATTCGCTACCGTCTGCGGCAGAGAAAACCCAGTGGGTATGCGGTAATATTACAGTTCACACCAAAACGGATTTCGCTATCCTTCTGGGTAGAATAACGCGCGGTAGTCGAGTTTCGCTCAGAGAGGGAAATTTTCGCCAGTTAGTCATTTCTGAGTCGCCAAAGAATATACACGTCAGTCACGTTGTAATTTCTGCAGAGCATCTGATTTTAGTGATGGATAGTGATGAAGAGGAAGTTTTACTTTTATTAGCCTTAATTGACTCACCAGTTAAGAAAAGAATTTGGATCCATGACATCAACAGACAACACCGAATTCATGGGGAATTCCACACTTTATATCCAAGATTAAGATTGGATGAAGATCGGTTTTTTAATGCATTCAGAATGACGACTGAGAACTTCGATGAAATATTAAATATGATAAAGGAAAATATCAGCAAATCATTCACTAAATATCGAGAACCCATATGCCCTGAAGAACGCTTAGCAATAACGTTGAGGTAAGGAAAACAAATTTGAATATTAATTGACGAAAATCTTTATTTTAGATAACTAGGAAGGAACTTTGGTTTTTTACAATATTAACACAACTTTTATCTTAACCTAAAATCTTCTTATTAGATTTCTGAGTGTTTCTGTTGGTCGTAATCTATTTCGTGTTCGTAATCGAGACCTTCTCCAGTCAGTGAAGGTGCTAGAGGTGATAGAGCATTATCTTGAATACAACGCAGAGCAGACTGCAGTTCAGAATCATTAGTAGGCTGGGGACTACGAGAATAACATGATTGTTGAGACATACAACGATCATTTTGGCTTGTGTTAGGCTCATTACGAGAATAACATGATTGTTGAGACATACAACGATCATTTTGGCTTGTGTTATGCTCAGTGGTGTAGTAAGATCGCAGTGTTGTTTCTCGTTGTAGACTACGTTCTTGCTCTTCTTCCAATTCTGCTTCCATCATAACTTGAGCTATTTTCATTTTTGTTATAATTTTACGTCGCTCCGTAAAACTGTCAATTGTTTTTGCATATCCAAGCATAACATGTTCAATCGGCGATAATTTATCTGCTTTTGTATTCAAGTACGTAATCACTTTATCGACAGGATGTTCGTTAACAGAAGTCCTTTTTCTGGAACCCGAACGTGAAGTATAACGTTCGGATGATGCTACTGAACTTGACCGTTGTGTTGAATTTTCTGTATTAGATTCGGGTTCAGTAATATTTTGGGTATCAGATACGCTTTCTTCTTCTCTTGCCACATTAGTATCAGTTGGAGCAAATCCTATGTGATCTTTTAAAAATTCCATTGAAGATGCCCACTGCCATTTGCTGTAACGACTGTAAGATTTAAACGCACTTTGGCCTGTAGTGGTTTTTGTAGTTTTTAAATATTTACCATAAGTGTCGCGTAGATTTTTCCATTTCACTTTGGCTTCATCGCCTGTAAAAAATATATTTTATTTATAATCTATTCAATTACTTTTATTCATTAGTTATACTTAGACTAGTTTAAAACCCTGAATTTGTTAAGGTTAGTAAGGTGATAAATACTGAGGAATCTTAGAAACCAAATTTATAGTAAAAATGGCTTAGACCTTGAGTAAAAAAGCTTATCAAATATTTTTTTTTGCAGATTTTTAGCAAGTGGAGATTCATTTCGCTGTATTGCAAACAGTTATAGAGTGGGTTGCTCAACTGTCGCAGAAATTGTTGATGAAGTTTGTGATGTTATTTGGACTACATTACAACCCATATATATGAAGCCTCCTACAGAAGAAATGTGGAACTTAACATCTGAAGAGTTTTATAATATGTGGCAATTCCCCAATTGCCTCGGCAGTATTGATGGAAAACATGTCACTATCGTTTGTCCGCCTAATTCAGGCAGCAATTATTTTTGCTACCTCAAAAAATTTTCTGTCGTCCTTATGGCAATAGTAGGACCACAGTACAATTTTTTATGTATCGATGTTGGGGGTTTTGGAAAAAATAGCGACGGTGGAATTTTCGAAAACTCTGTCATGGGAAGGAGATTTAATAATGAGACTATGAATGTTCCACGACCTAAACTATTGCCGAGAACTAATGACGTCACACCTCATGTGTTAATAGGAGATGAGGCATTCCGATTGCAACCACATGTAATGAAACCATTCAATCAAAGAGTTTCTAGGGTTGATAGAAGAAAGGAAAAATATAATAAGCGCCTATGCCGAGCTAGACGTGTTGTTGAAAATGCATTTGGATTACTGGCTCAAAAATGGCCAATATATTTCAAACCCATGCACCTAAAAGTGTCTACAGCTAAAAAAGTGATAAAAGCAACATGCGTACTTCATAATTATTTACGCTCTAAAACTTGCAATACCCCGTACTTGCAAAATATGTATTTTACTACTCAACAAAATAATGCAATGAACAATGAATATCAAAATTTTGAAACTTTGCAACTTTCAGGCGATAGGGTACGTACACAATTTGTCAACTTCTTTAATGGTGGTAGTCGTATTTAGTACCCAATTGAAAGATAATATAATATATTAAAAAATAAAAACTTACCACTTATGTTACATTTTTCTCCTATCTCATCCCATATTTTATTTTTCATAAATATATTTTTATAATCCGTAAGTGACATATTATATAAAACTGGATTGCACTTCACCATCTCAATAAATGAATCGTTATTCGTTCGTTTCGATGACGCCATGTTGCAAACGCGTCCTTTCGCTAAGGAATATCGTGCGTAACTGTTGTCATGTTAACCCCGCTTGCGGAGTGAGGGGCGGGATGCATGCCGCTGCTCCCGCGCGGTAGGTACAGCGGCAGCGAATATCGCTCAGGTCGCTCTAGCCGCGGTACTTGATACTAAATACCTGAGCGAAACCCGCGCGGTATGTACCTCTACCCACAGCGGCAGCGAATATCGCTCAGGTCGCTCTAGCCGCGGTACTTGATACTAAATACCTGAGCGAAACCCGCGCGGTATGTACCTCTACCCAGAGCGGCAGCGAATATCGCTCAGGTTTGAATAGGCCTTTACTTTACTTATTTATGTATTTCTTCAGATAAGTTCATATTTTGCAGATTCCTCAGTAAAGACTTTAATGAATTGAGGGACCTAGATATACCGCCATAAATCTGTAATGTCATATTCTACTGATTTGGGAATTGCTTAAAATATTTAAGAAAATCTTAAATAAAAATGATTAACCCAGAGAGAAGTACTTTCTGAGATTTAGGCTATGCCACTTTATGCACGCGTCTGGATTGAGGGCCCAAGTTATCTAATCATAACAGTTTTAATTCACGTTTAAGAAATTCATGGCCCTATGCTTTAAGTTTTTACTAATTCCCCTATAAGTCTTATTTCGTTTCGCAAGGATTTATAAAATGGGCCCTCAATCCAGATGCACAATTTTCAAGTTGTATTATAAAATGTATAGACCAGTGGCGCCCCCATTTTTCGTACTCTTTTGCAGAATAGTCGCAATTTTGAGTAAACTTCGAGGTTCGACGACTAATGATACTAATGAAGAATCCTTAAATGACTAGGTGGAGTGGAGTAGACGGACGAGTAGACGTAGACACCTTTGAGGTTCATGTCAACAACCAAATACTCAACAACTAACTTCATGTGTCATATAGAAAAGAGGTTTACATGTCAACAACCTAACAACTAACTTTTTCGTGGTGTGCACCTACCTCGTTAGATGATAGCTCCTAATTTTACTCTCAACAATTCTCAATGCACCAATGTTTATCTTAAAAACATAAACAAACGAAAAATAAAAAAGGAGAATCCTTGTCGGGTTAATACGGTAGAGTACAAGATCCCGAACTCTGCTGAAATCGTCGCAACGACTGAAAGTAATGCCCTTGGAGAGCGGAGTATCAACACACTTCACATCACTCAGTACAATGTCCGTTTCGCACGACAATGACAGAAAATGTCTGTGGTCCAAATTCTTCGAAAGAGTGTAGCTCCTTATTTTTTCATCGATGTTATATTTACCGTTCTATCTTCTCCTTTTAAAAAAAATTAAATTCAAAAAACAAAAAAAAAACAATAAACTTAAAACTACGTAGATAAATACTTTATGTGAAGCATCGAAGCATGTGATAAATTATTTAAGAATAAACCAGATACCAGCACAGCAACGGGTAAAAAGGGGAGTGATATGAAGATTCGAATCACGTTATTGCGACGCACGCTATTTAGAAAAACTTTACGAGTGATACGCCAGCTCGAGAACACATTGAGTTGAAAACCGCTATATCGAATGGCGTTATTGCGACGCAAGCTATTTCGAAAAAGTTTACGAGTGATATGCCAGTGTAAACCAAATGATTCACCAACAAGAGGGGGGATCTAGCTCTCGGCGTCCATTGCCGCGACACGCTCGCTTCGCTCACTCGCCTTCGCCCGTTAATGGTCATTGTTCTAACCTAACCTAACCCAAATGATTCTGGCGTACGACTCTTAAAGTTTTTCGAAATAGCGTGCGTCGCAATAACCCCTTTAGGGGTTGGTCCCTAACCAATAAAAGGCGTGATACTCTGTTGAACTATAATTTTATACTGTGAAATGATGGATTCGAAACAATGAAGATGACAGAATTCTAAAAGTTTATGAATTTAAATTTCAAATGAGAATTTAGATGGCCAGTGATTGAAATGATTCATGAAGGTTGAATGTACATTGTCACTACATCACTCCCCCCTTAATAAAAGCGTACTCGTTTAACCGCGCGACCGGATCTGGTGACCTAGGTGTCGTGTGCTGAAGGTGGTGCTGCCATATGCGGAGTCGCAGGCGAAGTCGCAGGAGTGCTTGAACTTGTCGCTGAATTCGAGTGAACAGGAGTAGGATTCCGGTCAGTTGCTCCTTGTATCTTCTCTTCGTTGAATAAGTGTGCTGGTTTCAGTCTGTCTATTGATACTACTGTGGTGCGAAAAGGTAACTGTAGTGTAAAAGTTGACGCTCTCTTCTTGGTGTGTCGCTGCTACTCGGAGTTCTTGTTAGTACGTACGTCAGTGGTTTGTGATCAGTACATATTGTGAGTTCGTTGCCCTCTATCAGTCTGCGAAGGCTCTTTACAGCTGTATACATCGCTAATAATTCGCGATCGTACACACTGTATCTTCGCTGCGTCTCACTCATAGTCTTCGAGTAGAAGGCGAGCGGTTTCCATATGTCATTGATTTTCTGTTGAAGTACAGCGCTGAGACTGGTATCAGATGCGTCGGTGCATAAACATAGCGGAGCGTTGCATATCGGGTGCGTCAGTGCATAAACATAGCGGAGCGTTGCATATCGGGTGCGTCAGAGTGGTTGCCTCGAGTATGCTTTGTCGGCACTGCTCGAAGACTTTTTCTGTTTCAGGTGTCCATTCAATTGGCGACTTGTCGTTTTTTTTACTGTTGTGTAGGTACTTGTTAAGTAAATATTGATGTTCAGCTTGATGGGGTAGGCAGCTACGGTAGAAGTTGATCATGCCTAAGAATCTTTTTAATTCTTGTACTGTAGTTGGTTTCGGGTAATTGACAATAGCTTGCATACGCTCTTCAGTAGGTTTTCGGAATTTACTTCGTAGCCCAGAAATTGAAGTTTGTTTTTGCCGAATTCGCACTTGTCGGTGTTTAGAGTGATGCCGTAATCGTCCAGTCGTTTGAGTACTTGATGTAAGTGGCGCTTATGTTCTTCTTCGTTATGTGAATGAATGAGCAAATCGTCGACGAAACAAAATACGATGTCGTCAAGTCCTCGTAGTACCTCATGCATGAAGCGTTGGACCGTTTGTCCCGAGTTTCGTAAGCCAAACGGCATACAATTAAATTCGAAGAGACCGAAGGGGGTTATTATGGCGGTTTTCGCAGCATCTTCTTTATCCATAGGTATACCATAGTATGCCATCTTCATATCTAGTTTAGAAAATATTTTCTTCCCTTGTAATTGGTACGTAAAATTTTGAATTGGTGGAATCGGATATCTGTCAGGTACAGTCGCGGCGTTAAGTCTTCGGTAATCGCCACATACACGTAGTGAGCCATCTTTTTTCGTGACGACGTGAAGTGGACTAGCCCAGGGGCTTTTAGATGGTTTACATATTCCCATCTCCATCATCTTCTCAAATTCTAGTTTTGCTGCTTTGTACTTATTCGGGGGCAAGGGTCGTTGGCCGTGAGTATATTGGTTGGCCGGTTGTTTCGATTATGTGAGTTACGTTGTGTTTCGCTGGGGCCTTGAGAGAAATGGGTCGCAGAATGTCTGGATAGTCCTTTAGAATTTCGTGGTAAGCGTGATTGCGGTCGATCATGTAAACGGTTTCGTCTGAATTTTCAATCTTGATGGTGTTCACGCTAAGGTCGGTAATGCGGTCTATAAGTTTTCTTCGATGTAAGTCGACTAGTAATTTGTGGCTTACTAGGAAGTCTGCACCCAGTATCGATGTCTTGACATCGGCGACGACGAATGTCCATTTAAAACTTCTACGTAAACCTAAGTTGAGGTCAAGTGTACGCTCTCCGTAGGTACGTATTTCAGTGCCGTTCGCTGCGAACAATTTGTAGGAATTCTCAGTTGGCTTCAAGAGTTTCTTGTTTCTAACTGCTAGGACTGAGATATCTGCTCCGGTATCGACAAGAAACCTTTCGCGTGTGTTGCTATCGATAATGCATAGGCGGTGGCTTTTTAAATTAGCATTGACTGCCGCCATAGACGATGCCTTCTTCAGTTTTCCTGTTCTCTTCATACAGGGTGACTCGCATCGGCGCGCTTGGTTGCCGAATTTAAAATGATAACGGCACAACCAATCGTGATCACCAGGCTTCCGGCTTGTGCGGGATCTTGAAGTAGAGCGTGAACAATGATTTTGGAGATGAGGATCTTGAAAGCGGCGGAACATAGGGAGCTGTTGATTTGAACGCAGTTCTTCGACTTCTAATGTTAATTTTTCTATTTGCTTGCATAATAAATTTAAATGTAGATTTGTTTCACTCGGATAAACACAACTGTTCACTACTGACGCTGACATCTTGTATAAAATTAAAGATCGGTTGTCGCAATCGCGGATCACGTCGGGGTCACCAATTTAGGGGTCGGTCCCTAACCAATAAAAGGCGTGATACTCTGTTGAACTATAATTTTATACTGTCTGTGAAATGATGGATTCGAAACAACGAAGATGACAGAATTCTAAAAGTTTATGAATTTAAATTTCAAATGAGAATTTAGATGGCCAGTGATTGAAATGATTCATGAAGGTTGAATGTACATTGTCACTACACCCTCATTCGATATAGCGGTTTTCAATTCAATGTGTTTTCGAGCTGGCGTACCACTCGTAAAGTTTTAAGCGTCATTATGATGTACTGTCTAGCCATTTGTATAATAAAATAAATAAACTCTGCATGATTGCTCCCTTGTGCCTTAATGAATGTAAGACCAAGGTCGCGAAGTGGCTCTTGACACTGAGTTACAATGATACTGAAGATTTACTACAGATGTCGATCGCTTAACCTAATGTAGTAAAAAAAGTAATTTTGTGTATTATAGTTAATTTATCTATTTATTCATATACTTACCTGTAGGTAAAACCTGTGTTCATGTATGAACTCAGGTTTTTCACGATATTTATCTCTCTCCCACACACATACACACACCCCGAAATAGGTACTTCATAGGCCATATTATTAACATAGTTGTTTTTTAAGTGGATTAGCAAACGGATATTTTGATGAAAATAGTATACTCTGCTCGTCTTACAATATCGCGATGAAACAATAAATAAAAGATGTAGCCCTCGTTTGGATGGTGGCCCCATTGAAATATCAAATCTCGATATTAACATGACAGCTGAAAAAGTTATCACTCCAAACGTATCATTACCGAAGAAAAATAGCGGGAGCGGGACGGCGGCGGCCGCCGAGCCACTGCAGGTAAACAACAGCAGAACGCAGGGACCCACAGCGGAGGCGCTTGAGCTGGACTATGATACGGCCGAGTGTAAGCCTTTTAATATACCAACTACATTACCGCCTGCACCATCGGTAATTAGCGTACCGACCAGACAGCCGAGTAACGATATACTATGCACTCAATATTCTCAAGATGAAGTGTTTTCAGATGTGTTTAAAGATGCGGATCCGGATAACTGGCAGTGCGTAAGTCGGAAGAAAAAACCGAATTACCGGTACAGGGGTCAGACTGGCGTCGCGTGTGAGACGTTGGGGTTTAAAGCGGCCTTTAAGAAGTCACCTATATTCATAACCAATATTCACTTGGATACTTTAGAAACCGATATTGTTAATTATATACAATCAAAGACGCAAGAGTCAATTTTCCTTAAGTTAATTAACACTAAAAAACAGAAGGACTACAAAGCATACAAGTTTTTTGTATCTGTTCACAAAATGCCTTTATTTTTAGATAAAAACTTGTGGCCTGAAGGTATAATATTCAGAAGATTTGTGCATTATAACGGTTATAATATAAAAAACAATGAACAAAATACACAGAATAGTATCATTTAACTGTAAAAGTATAAAAAGATCTGTAAACAGCATTAAAGAACTGTGTAGATCTTCCGATATAATTGCTTTGCAAGAAACGTGGTTACAGCCAGAGGAGATACCATATCTCTGCACCATTGACGACAACTTTAGTGCAACGGGAACGTCTGCTATTGACACGACGGCCGGCATATTACGTGGAAGACCTTACGGAGGTGTTGCTTTGTTATGGAGGAGCAACGAATTCCAAAATGTGTCTGTGTTACAATGCAATAACCCTCGTGTGTGTGAAATAAAAATAGTAACTAAAAATAGGCCTATTATTGTGATGAGCATATACATGCCTACGGATATGAGTGATAACTTACCGGACTTTACAGACTGTCTCGGTACGGTGAGTGCTATAGTAGACGATTATAGCGCAGAATCAGTATATGTTATGGGTGATTTTAATGCACATCCTAGTACATTATTTATGAATGAACTGACAAGCTTTTGTGAGGAACAAAAATGGACTTGTGTTGATATAGACAGGCTAGGGTTAGCAAGTGATACTTACACTTTTATGAGTGAAGCTCATGGCTCTAGGCGATGGCTAGACCACTGTATAGTCACACGCTCTGTAGTAAATTCCGTGATTGATGTTTACATAAAAAACGATGTACTATGGTCTGACCATTACCCTATGATATTGGAATGTAAATTTGATTTGTTAACACCTAAGATTCCTGATAAAATAATAACTCGCAATAAAGTTGTATGGGGGGAAAGAACTAAGGAGCAAATTAATGTATATTCCAATGAGTGTCATAAAAGATTAAAATTGATTGATTTTCCTGTAGAATTTATTGGGTGTGGTGATAACTTTTGTGATGAAGTCACCCACAGGATTATTATTGAAAAGTTGTATTTGGATATTGTATGTGCTCTCAGTGAGTCATCAATTTGTAGTACCAATATTAACTGTACTATTCGTAAGAAAAAGGTTCAGATTATAGGCTGGAATAAACATGTCAGTAACGCTCACAGGTTGGCTAGGCAGAAGTTTCATATATGGTTGTCGTATGGAAAACCATCAAATGGCCGAGAGTATGATGAGATGCGGGAAAGTAGGACACTTTTTAAGTCGCGGCTTAAATGGTGTCAGAATAATGAAGAGCAAATAAAGATGGACATCATTGCCTCCAAACATACGAAACGTGATTTTCGCGGCTTCTGGAAGAATACAAACAAATTTAATATCCGACCAGGCCTGCCTGTTAGCGTAAATGGTGTCAGTGATATAAAGGACATAGCAAACCTTTTTAAAAACCAGTTTTCTGTAAAATCACCGCTAGGGAGGTCGCCGGTGGTGCTGGATTCTGAGTCCCGTTGTGGTGAGGTGGGCACACGTTTTACTGCCAAAGATGTGGCTAAGATCATTAGGTCTATGACTAGAGGTAAGTCCCCTGGCCATGACGGGCTTAGTATTGAGCATCTTCAACACGCCGGTCCTCACCTACCAAGAGTTTTAGCACTGCTATATAATTTATGTATCAGTCATTCCTACCTGCCCCCCGAACTAATGAAGACGATCGTTGTTCCTATTGCTAAGAGTAAAACAGGTGATCTTTCAGATATAGGAAACTATATACCTATTTCCCTAGCGACCACAGCAGCTAAGGTACTTGATGGTCTGCTGGACACACAACTCAACCAACATCTTACTCTGCACGACAATCAGTTCGGGTTTCGGCCCGGGCTTTCTACAGAAAGTGCAATTTTGTGTCTCAAGCAGACCGTCAGATACTACACAAAGCTGAAAACACCTGTTTTTGCTTGCTTCCTTGATCTGTCTAAGGCTTTTGACCTGGTTTCCTACGGTATATTATGGAAGAAACTTGAGGCTATAGGCTTGCCTGTCGAGCTTATAAGTATCTTTAAACACTGGTATGGAAACCAGGTCAACAATGTCCGATGGGCGGGTGTGCTGTCGGAGCCATATCAATTGGAGTGCGGGGTGAGACAGGGAGGACTAACCTCCCCTGCCCTCTTCAATTTGTATATGAATGCCCTGATTGAGGCGCTTAGCAGTCGGCATGTCGGTTGTCATATAGACGGTATCTGTGTAAATAATTTAAGTTACGCAGATGACATGGTGCTGCTGAGCGCGTCAGTCAGCGGTATAAGGTCATTACTGGCCACATGTGAGAATTACGCAATAGAACATGGGTTACTATATAATGTAAAGAAGAGTCAGTACATTGTTTTTGAGGCGGGGACCAAATATCATCTTGATGTGCCACCTATTCGACTAAATAGTGTTCGTCTTGAACGGGTGGAACAATTTAAATATCTCGGGCACATGGTCACCACTGACCTTGAGGACAATACTGATATCGAAAGGGAACGAAGGGCTCTATCCATACGTGCGAATATGATAGCCCGCAGGTTTGCACGTTGTACTGCAGAAGTTAAGGCGACGCTTTTTAGAGCTTTCTGTACAACCTTCTACACGTGCAGCCTGTGGGAGAAATATTCGCACACGTCGTATGGAGCCCTTCGTGTCCAATATAATAACGCGTTCAGAAAACTGTTGGGGTTGCCATGGCGGTGCAGTGCGTCAGGGATGTTTGCAGCGGCGCGTGTCGATTGCTTTTATACTGTTATGCGCAAACGCGCAACATCACTGGTGACACGAGTCATGGCCAGCCCCAACAGGGTTCTGTGCATGGTAGCTGACAGAGTGGATTGTCCATATATTATTCACTGCTGTCAGTTACATGTACCAAAATATGAAATTTTATACTAATTTTACTAATTTTATGAGTTCGCTTGAAATAAAGATTTTATTATATTATTATTACAACTACTGTAATGTGTTCAAATAATAGGCGAGGACGCTGCCACCCTAAACACAAGTTAAATCTTATACTGGGTGCCAGAGTTCATCGAAAACACTCTTTTCTGTTGTAAAGCTGCATGGTGTCTATAAAAGTGTTTTGTACAATGGAAGTGAATAAAGATCCAAAAAAAAAAATTGTTTTCGAACTGGCGTACCACTCGGTAATTTTTTTCGAAATAGCGTGCGTCGCAATAACGTCATTCGAATCTTCATATCACTCCTGCTAAAAAGAGATGTGGGCGCAGACATCGCAGAACCCGAAATTAGCCGAGAGCGAGAATATTACAAAATAACTCCGTGGTTGGGAGCTAATGATATTACTGTCAACCACAATTAAGCCAAAAGTGACGTCACAGCTAAAAAAAAAATCTCAATAGAAAATGATTCTTCTAAACAGTTATTTTGATATCTGTCATTTTCTCTTTTCGTCAATTTACAAAAGAATATTGTTCTTAATTATTTATAATGGAAACGCAATCCGTCCGCCAATCTTTTCGTCCGCCTCCTACAGACTTCGATGCATTTCTGCCATGGGCTTGCGGACAAATGTCAGTCAAATGCGTAGTAGTCATCAACAGAAGGGTTCAAAGTGAGTTCCTTTTTTTCGTACCTCGCATTTAATATCTCGCCGAACATCAACGTCGACTGTGAACGGTGCACTATTACCGCATTTACCGCTACATAGATTGATCTTTAGGTGGTAGGCCTGCCATCTGGCGACCAAGAGACGACGGAATGTCTATGAAACTACCTATCCAACTTTACTGTGGCTAGTGACAAGGTACCATGAAGGTACGAATGAATGATGGCCCTATACTCATCTCATCATCCCACAGATGGAATAATAATACACATAGGTAGTCTCTTCCCGTGGAAACCAATAACATTAGGTTTCTGTTGTCAAATTTTGTAATTATTGGTAGGAAAATATTACGAATCTTGACGCAAATCAAGCCGTCGTGGGAAGAAAATACTTTTTATTGTTATTGATGAAAACAGCTTTTACTTTTTGTATCGTGTTTGTGTAACAATGCAATATTCGCAACGCGGCAAAATCCGCAACATTTGCGCCTTATTTCAAAGCGTACATTGGTCAATCCGAAACGTTTACTTTCTCGACCAACATAAAGTATAATTCTCACGCATATGCGGCTCGCTTATTAAATGTAGAGAGCTCTCGTCCACGCGCTAAACTTCTATCATCATGTTTCTAAAATCTCGCAAAACACAAATCTTATCATAATATTACTACGTTTTGGACAATCAAAAATATCTCAAACTTGTTGTAAAAGTTCCTAAACTCCTAAGCAGCGGTGAACCAATATTGTATAAGTCGGCCAGCTAGGGATCTTCAGTCAACGACAGGTCGACATGGCAATTTCCTAGTGATGTCTAGGTAGTGGATATCGATATATTTTTTTTGGTGCGCAGCAAAATGAGATTAAAATTATTACCACCTTTTTATTCCAAGTAATATTTTATTTATCACAAGCAAAATCAAATGAACTTATACTAAACTCGCTTCAAACACTTAAGGAATCTTTGTCACTGGTTTCTCCGAGTTCTATGATAATCTTCTATATTCCTATGTCCTTTTCCCAGTATTCATTATCCAGTTTCTGAACATGTTTTTTCGAAATTTTTCCAGTTTTCTGCCGTGAGTGTCGAAATATCATTTGTTGTTACCTCTTTAAGTTTTTTCAAACACAAATCGCTCTTTATGTTGTGTTCCCTTACAAAGCGTTTGATAGCGGCCCAGGATCATTCAATGGGATTTAAATCACACATATATGGAGGCAGTCTAATAATTTCATAACCATGTCATTTAATTATATTGTCAATTTTATAATTTATATCAGGGGTTTGTTTTATTCTATAATATTAAAAAATCTGGATTTATCATTGATCTATCGCAAAAAATGTTGTCTTCCAACCATTTTATCATAACATATTGTAGAGAACTTTTTGTTGGGGTTATATTTAGCTGGAAACTATGGTAAGGTGTGTTTTCCATTACCACGACACTGCGTTCTAGAAAAGAAGGCAAAATCTTTTCGAAATCGATAAACGCGGTCGATACAGACTCGTGCAGCGCTAGAACTAAGATGGTGTGGGCGTTGTGCGGATGTGCGAGGTGTCGCCCCCTCCACGACTCACCTCATAACCCGATTTCCATATCGACCCTTCGTTAACAGTACTTGTGTGTGCTCGGTGCAACGAGGTGCTGGTGGCACAGGTGATAGTCCGAAGTGAGTCGTGCACGTATTGCTTTTGGTTGTTCGGTATTTGTAAACCCTGACCAGTGACGCTTAGGAGTCTTCGGTCGCGAACGCCCGATTCTTAGTTCGTTAATAATTCACATCGTTGTGTTCGGTACCCCATGAAGCACACCCTTCACACCTATATATCATTCAAGAATCTACGATTTAGCAAGAAGCCCCAAAATCTTACAACTTAATCGGTCTAAGATTAGGATATCGGTATTTTCCAAAGTTTGGGTTGGGGAGGACAAAATGTCGCTCTTGAGTATAATATTGGGAATAATCAGCATGGTTAGGCTGGAAGCTGACCTGAAACAGACTAGGTTGATGATGTATAAATCTTCTTACAGGTGATTACGTGAGTGCAGTAGCAAACATAAAATTGAGACCAAAGGGTAAAAGCAAAAAAGCATTAGCTATAGATTTACCTGATACAGTCATGTCGGAACCAAAAATAGATTCTTCATTGGTCACATATTATGAAGATCAACGTAGCGTAGTCTACATACAAACAATTTATGACAGTAACCTTGAACTAGTAAAGCTAAAGTTTTTAAAAAACAATAAAATACCTAGGATGATCTTGAAAATCATTGGGCTGATAATCCCGTACCATAAATACTTGACTTCGATTACCATCAACAGCGGCTTGCATATGGAAGCGATATATGATATATCTGCATTTTTGCACTTATCTCAGATCACAGACTTAAATTTTGATCAAACTTTTATTATTGAAGCTAACTATCATATACTGTTGGGCCAGAATTGTCTAAAACATCTATCCTTGTCGAAATGTAATATCAATGATGCTGTTATAGAAACGCTTGCTTGTAAGTTAATGGAACCATGTCCCGCGGCCAAAACATTATCTGTGTTAAACTTGGCAACTAATAGAATTACAGATTTGGGGGCAAAATATTTAGCAGTTGCACTGCGAACAAACAGACAACTCAGCTATTTAAATTTAGCAGATAACATGATCACTGATACAGGAGCAATAGAACTTTTTAACAGCTTAGTAGATTTTTGTTTGACTAGCCAAGAATGGAAGGACAGAAAGGTCAGATACACGATATACGTGAAAAACAAAATTGAATTAGTTCACAAGGTAGTCAAAGAGGTTTATGATAGTAATTTAGACAAAAAGAACAAACACCGAAAGATAACCAAATCGCCTTCAACTCCTCCGCCGAAAAAGAATAAAGCAGTTCATAAGGATACTTCTACGAAAACAATTGATAACAGGAGTCTTATGAATGTAGAGACGGTGCATTATGAGAGAGCTGAAGCTATTGTCAAAGAAAAGTTGGGACCATTTCAAGATCCGTTTAATCCACACAATACTCAATCAAGAGATGGTCTATTATATTGCTTCGGCAACAATAGCTTGTGCTATCTGAATCTCGCTTACAACAACCTTACATATTTTAGTATCAAAAAATTGCATGAAGTTCTACTGAGGCAGAATATTCTTGGAAGAAAACCTACGGGGTTGATCAATGTTATAATCGATGGCAACTATTTACCAGAGGTTTGTGAAGAATTGCTGGAAATTGAAAATCTGCTGCAGTCACGTGTTTCATTTATAAAGAGGATAAGCACAAACATCAAGAAAAAACGGACTTAAAACTCGTTTACATCATAAATAAAATTAATACTAATTATGATTTTCTTTAGTAGTTTCAGTTGTGAGATAATTTTACACTGTGGATCAACAAAAACAATAATTTATGAATAAATATAGGAGACTCTGACAAATTTTGTGCTATGATGATACTAAGTTGTAGAATAAACTGTTCATTTGATATTTCCATACAATTTAAAAGATAATTTTAATTAATGTTTAGATTGATCTTACCTAATATTATGATGTCATGTTTAATTTTAGATTTACGTTTTATTTTAGATTTACATGTTATTTTAGATTTAATATTGTTTTAGATTACATGTTATTTATTGTAATAGTGATTATATTATCTTTAATAAATGTAATATTTACAGTTGCTTTAAATTTCGATAACTAATCAACCAGCGGCCATACATTTTTATCTCGCTTTTTCACCAGCCCGTAAATGTGCACTTCAGAACTTCTACGTCAGATTGGTGATCGCAGTAAGTTGTTACTAGTACAAAAGAAATCACTGCTGCCAATCTTCTTAAAAAAATCAACTATGCACCTGTTACGACACCGATAGGCGAACGGACGGAGACGGAGTGGCTTATTCTTTTCTGGTAACCACACGGAACATATTTAAAAGTTAACATTTATTTATTTATTTATATACTCTTTATTGTACACCAGGTTAATATAACACAAAAAACTATTTAAATACAAAAATGCACAATGGGCGGTCTTATCGCGCAAGGCGATCTCTTCCAGACAACCTTTGGATGGACTGGGAGAATGGAAAGAGAAAATCGAGCAATCTAGGTGTACAAGTACACTACGTACCTACATAATATTACTTAAATTTAATAATATAAAATACATGGCAAAATAATTACATAAATATGAAAAGAAAACAAATAATATAACAATAAACTAATAAATATATGTATAAGAACGGAGGAGAGGAATAAAATAAATAGCAGATTAAAGCGACATGTAATGCTCCTTCACTGACTTTTTAAAAACTGGCAGTGATTGTGCACGTCTCACATTAAGTGGCAAAGCATTCCACAGACGAGCAGCTTGGATCGTAAAGGACTTGTCATAAAAAGAGGTGGAGTGCTGTTGTATTTTTAATTGAAGATTTTCTGATGATCTCAAGAACCTAGAATGAGAGTCACAGAGGAACTCGAAGCGTTCTTTTAGATAAAATGGGGTAGAAGGGTTAAAGAGCACATTATAAAGTAGGGAAAGAATATGGGCATTCCGGCGAAGGCGAATTGGTAGCCATTTGAGCTTAGTACGAAATTCAGAAACATGATCATATTTGCGCAAACCAAATATGAATCGGATACAAAGATTTTGAAGTCGCTCAAGCTTTTCAAATTGATCCTCAGTTAGATCGAGATAGCTGGCATCAGCATAGTCGAGGATTGGGAGAAGAAGAGATTGTGCTAGCGCTATCTTAGTGGCAGTAGGTAGGAAGTTTCGAAGGCGTCTCAAGGAGCCCGCTGAAGCGAACATCTTACGACTAGTCAGTCGTAAGATGTTCGCTTCAGCAGGAAGTCTCCTGCAGTAGTGTTTTCCAGGAAAGTGTACTGTCGATATAAATCCCCAAGTTCTTTAATTTGTCGGTAATAGGAATTATAACATTATTAAAAGAAACTTGAGGAAGTATCGACCAGTCAATCCTAGAAACCATCCGGGAACTGCCAACAACAGTCACCTGAGTTTTTGTGGGATTGACCTTCAGACCAAACTTCATGCTCCAGTCGCCTATTCGAGCCAGATCTATATTAATGATGTCAATGGCTACTGATAAATTTCCGAGTGGGGCTTGGCTATAAATTTGAAGATCATCTGCATAAAGGTGGTAGGAGGAAGTAAGCTGGTGAGAGATATAATTAATAAAAAGTGCGAAAAGTAGAGGGGATAGAACGCCACCCTGAGGTACGCCGGCAGAAGTACTGCACCAAGAAGAGAACTTATCTTCAATACAAATACGTTGTCGGCGACCAAACAGGTAACTATGAAACCAATCAATCACCGATGGAGATATGTTTAAAGAGCATAATACGCCAAGCAAAATATCGAAATCTACAGCATTAAAAGCATTGCTAAAATCAAGCAATGCAAGTACCGTCAATTTTCCGATATCCATGCCTGACCTGATATCATCCGTAATATTCACTAGGGCTAAGGTAGTGCCATGTCCACGACGAAAACCAGATTGAAAGGGATTTAGGAGATTATGTTTGGAAAGGAACGAGCTATAATGTTGATGGATAAGGTTTTCAAGGACTTTGGATAGAAATGGTAAAATAGAGATTGGACGATAATCAGAAAGAGAAGCAGGTTTAGATGTTTTGGGCAAAGGAATAATTTGAGCATCTTTCCATGCATGTGGAAATACGCTACTAGACACGGAGAAGTTGAGGATATAAAGGATTACAGGAAGAATTTCATCAAGGATAGGAATGATCATATTACGGCTGATACAGTCACACCCAACCGCTTTGGATGTAATCGATATTATGCTCCTTTTAACATCTTAACGTTATAATGGCGGATGGGGGTACCAACTCCCAGATTTTCATGGTTTATATTTCAGGACTTAGTAGGTACCTAATCTGTACTATTGTGGTTGTGGTTGTACTATTGTGGTGTACTATTAAGGTTTGCTGTTAGAAAACTCATTTGTGAGTTAAGCTCGCCTTTGTACATGAATTTACCAACGGAACTGTATTATATATTATTATTTTGTGTACAATAAAGAATAAGAATAAGAATTGTGACGGGTGGTGGCTGACTGGCGGGGATCCGGGCGTATAAAAAGTCGGGCACACTGCAGATCGCCCTCTCGCGCCGCTGCAGTCGCCCAGTTAAGTGGCACACCTGCTCAACAAGACCCTGGACTTCCTCGCATTGTACGAACCACGCCCTGTTGTTATATTTGTAATTCTTAATTAAATATTTATAGTGTACGGTTACAAGTGTTATTCTTTATCCTCCCGTAAGTACCTACACGCCTGCTAAATTTTTATGTACACATGCTAGTTGAGAGTTGACTCCTAAAGCCATACTAAAGTGTTACACTATTTAGTACCTTTCGTTAAAAGAACTGTACAATAGTTTAAAAGATATGGACAAAAATTTGACCACTTGTAACGGCCAATTCCAGCAAAGAACTACTTATATCAATATTTAGTAGGTACCCTTGTATCTTATAACTCTTAAGTTTCATTTGGCTAGGTGTAAACAGGTAGGTCTCCTCCGGTGGGTACCCGCATTGTCACTCCGGGGGGGGCTCAGTTGCCGTGGAGTGAATGCCCACGGTGAAGCGAAGAGGGAAGTCACCAGGTCGTTTTCCCTTGCAAATGTTCCGTCAGTTCTGATTTTTGGATTTAAATAGGTATTTAGGTTTTATAATAAAAAAATCGGCCTTGTATGACCACCGCACGCACCGCTATTTTGGACTAAAGACCCCAAAAAATTGTTTTTATTAAATAACTCCTTATCTATGGGCTTTACAGCAAAAAATTGCTCAAATCAATTTTATAGAAAATTAAAATTCCTACAATTCTTATGTGAAGCATTTTTTTCTATAGCTAATAATACTTTACGAAATATTACACTTTAAAGTACCGTAATTACAAAATCTTATTTTTAACCTGCGAGGCAAAAAAGGGGTTTTATAAGTTTGAAGCCTAATAAGTCTGTCTGTTTGTCTGTATGTTTGTGTGTTTGTCATGGTACAGTTGCGTGGTCCAGTTGACCAGAGCATGGTTAATTTTAGTAACACTGGTAAACTGTTGACTGTACCACCGTTTATTTGAAGTTGAGTACAAACGTGAGGCATGCGTGATAAGCCATTCGCGGTGTATGCTTCGATATATCTATACGCACCTGAAACTATCCGTAGTACAGTTCACTGAACCACAGGAAAAATATTTAATACGTGGAACAATTGACCGGTCCACAGGAAAAATACTTTCCCTAAAATAGTAACCGGACTATGGGAAAAATATAAGATGTGTGAAGGCAAAAGGATCTTCAAACCGCGATTAAAATGGTGTCAAAACCATGAAAAACTAATAAAAATGGATATTTTGGGTTCAAATCTTTCCAGCAATGGTTTTCTTTCCTTTTGGAAGCACACAAATAGACTGAACACTGAACCTGGCCTTCCAGTGTCTGTCGAAGGTGTGAGCGACTCCTTGTGTACTGCTGACCAATAATTTTATGATAGTCATCGCTAGGTCAATGCCGCTGCCCACGGGTCCTTATCTGTGCCTTATACTACTGATCACCATGACCTAGGAACGAGATACACAGCTAAAGAAGTCAAACGTGTTTCAAGTACAATGCGGTAAGTCTCCAGGTCATGATAGTCTGAGCATTGAGCATCTCAACTTCTCAAGTTTGTAAGCCCTCATCTACCAAGAATGTTTGCAATGCTCTTCAATTTTTGCATGAATCATGCACACACACTTCACGTCACTCAGTAAAATATTCATTTCACGCGTCAATGACAGAAAATTTCCGTAGTCCAAATTCTTGGAAACTGTGCAGCTCTTTTTTTCATCGATATAATATTTACTCATAGTGTTCTTTCAATACCTTCTTTACAGTAATATTAAATCCTTGTAAGTTCTAAAAAGTATTAAAACACCCTATAGCGCTCAATTCAACCTATCGCAATCCACAGTATTATCTCAAGTTTCACCACAACACTCAGCCCTCCGCCTTTCACTCCCAGTCCAACTACGTAGATAAATACTTGCGATAAATTATTTATGAATAAACTAGATACCAACACAACAACGAGATAAAAAGAGATGTGGACGCAGACATCGCAGAATCTGAAAACAGCCCGGAGCAAGAACATTACATAATAACTCCATGGTTGGGAGCTAATGATATTACTGTCAACCACAATTAATTCAAACCATGATTCAAACGTGACGACACAGCTTAAAAAATTAAATTTCAATTGGAAATAATTCTTCTAAACGTGTTTTTTGACATCTGTCATTTTCTCTTTTCGTCAATTTACAAACGAATAGTTTTCCTAATTGTTTATAATGCAAACGCAACGTTTTACTCAACCTTATCGTCCGCCTCCAAAAGACTTCGATGCATTTGTACCATGGGCTTGCGGACAAATGTCAGTCGAACGCTTAGTAATCATCACCAGAACGGTTCAAAGTGAGTTCCTTTTTTTACGTCAATGTAAACGGTGCATGATATTTCGCTGGTAGGCCTGCCATCTGGTGACCAAGAAAGGGCGGAATGTCTATGAAACTGCCTATCCAACTTAGGCTAGTGACAAGGTACCATGAAGGTATGCAAGAGTGATGGCCCTGCACTCATCTCATCGTCCCACACATGGATTAATAATACATATAGGTAGTCTCTTCCCGTGATCACCAATAATATTCGGTTTCTATTTTCAAACTTTGTAATTATTGGTAGGAAAAATTATAAATCGGACGCACATCAAGCCGTCTGGGGAAGATAATTATTATTTATTGTTATTGATAAAAACAGCTTTTTCCTTTTGTTTCGTGTTCGTGTAAAACAATCCAATTTTCACAACACTGCAAAATCTGACACATTTGCGTCTTATTTCAAAGCGTACATTGGTCAAGTCAAGACGTTTACTTTATCTACTAACAGCAAGCGTGATACATACGCATGAGCGGCTCGTTTATTAAAAGTGGGGAGCTCGCGTTCACGTGCCGAACTTTTATCATCATAAGTGTCTAAAAGCTCAGAAAACACATATCATAATATTACTACGTTTGAGGGCAATCACAAATCTCAAACTTGGTGTAAAAATTCCTAGACCCCTAAGCAGCAATGAACCAATAGTATATAAGCCAGTCGGCTAGGGATCTACTCGTATGTTCGGTGCAACGAGGTGTTGGTGGCACAGGTGATAGTCCCAAGTGAGACGTGTACGTATTGCTTTTGGTTGTTCGGTATTCGTGAACTCTGACCAGTGACGCTTTGGAGTTTACGCTCGTGAACGAATGATTTTTAGTTCGTTTATAATTCATATCGTGGTGTTCGGCACCCCGTGACACCTTTAATAAATCATTTAAAAATCTACGACTTACTAAGAAGCCTCAAAATTATACAGCTTAACCGGTCTAAGATTAGGATATCGGTATTCTCCAAAGATTGGGTTGGGGAGGCTAAAATGTCGCTCTTGAGTAAAGTATTGGGAATAATCAGCATGGTCAGACTGGAAGCTGACCTGAAATAGACTAGGCTGATGATGTATAAATATTATAATCATATTAAACATATCTTACAGGTGATTATGGAAATACAACACCAAGCACAAAATCGAGAATAAAGGTTAAATCCAAAAAAGCATCTGGTGCTAATTTACTTGATTCAGTCACGTCGGACCAATACACAGTTTCTTCATCGTTCTCAACTGATGATAAAAGTAACGCAGTCTACATAGAAACTATTTATGACGGAAACCTTAAACTAGTAAAACTAAAGTTTTTAAAAAGCAATGACATACCTAGGGTGGTTTTTAAAATCATTGGGCTGACAATCCCGTACCATGAATCTTTGACCTCGATTACCATCAACAGCGGCTTACGTATGGAAGCAATATACGAAATATCTACATTTTTGCACTTATCTCAGATCACAGAATTAAATTTAGATCGAACTTTTATTATTGAAGCTAACTATCATATACTGTTGGGTCAGAATTGTCTGCAACATCTATCCTTGTCGAAATGTAATATTAATGATGCTGTTGTAGAAACGATTGCTTGTAAGTTAATGGAACCATGTCCCGCGGCCAAAACATTATCTGTGTTAAACTTGGCAACTAATAGAATTACAGATTCAGGCGCAAAATGTTTAGCAGTCGCACTGCGAACAAACAGAAAACTCAGCTACTTAAACTTAGCAGATAACGCGATCACTGATATAGGAGCAGTAGACCTTTTAAACAGCTTAGTAGATTTTTGTCTGACTAGCCAAGAATGGAAGGAAAGATCGGAGAGATACGTGATATACATGAAAAAGAAGATTGAATTAGTTCACAAGGTAGTCAAAGAGGTTTGTGGTGATAATATATACAAAAAGTACAAACACAAAAAGTTTGCCAAATCACCTACAACTCCTCCGCCGAAAAAGAATAAAGCAGTTCATAAGGATATTTCTGCGAAAATAAATGATAACAGTAGCCTTATTATGAATGAGGAGGCAATACATTATGACAGAGCTGAAGCTATTGTTAAGGAAACATTGGAACCATTACAAGATCCTTTTGATTCACACAATACTCAATCAAGAGATGGTGAAATATATTGCTTCGGCAACAATATCTTGTGCTATCTGAATCTCGCTTACAACAACCTTACATATTTTAGTATCAAAAAATTGCATGAAGTTCTACTGAGGCAGAAGTTTGTTGGAAGAAAACCTACGGGGTTGGTCAATGTTATAATCGATGGCAACTATTTACCAGAGGTTTGTGAAGAATTGCTGGAAATTGACAATCTGCTGCAGTCACGTGTTTCATTCACAAAGAAGATGAACACAAACATCAAGAAAAAACGCACCTAAAAATTGGTTTTCACCATAAATATAATTAATACTAATTATGATTTTCTTTAGTAGTTTCCGTTGTGAGATGATTTTACACTGTGGATCAACAAAAACAATAATTTATGAATAAATATAGGAGACTTTCTGTCATATTTTGCTGTATGATGATACTAAGTTGCAGAATAAACTGTTAACTTGATATTTCCAGTCAATTTAAAAGAATATTTTAATTAATGTTTAGTTTGATCTTACCTAATATTATGATGTCATGTTTAATTTTAGATTTAACGTTATTTTAGATTTAGTATTATTTTAGATTAAATGTTAATTATTGTAATAGTGATTATATTATCTTTAATAAATGTAATATTTACAGTTGCTTTAAATTTCGATAACTAATCAACCAGCGGCCATACATTTTTATCTCGCTTTTTCACCAGCCCGTAAATGTGCACTTCAGAACTTCTACGTCAGATTGGTGACCGCAGTAAGTTGTTACTAGTACAAAAGAAATCACTGCTGCCAATCTTCTTAAAAAAATCAACTATGCACCTGTTACGACACCGATAGGCGAACGGACGGAGACGGAGTGGCTTATTCTTTTCTGGTAACCACACGGAACATATTTAAAATTTAACATCTTAACGTTATAATGGCGGATGGGGGGACCAACTCCCAGATTTTCATGGTTTATATTTCAGGACTTAGTAGGTACCTAATCTGTACTATTGTGGTTGTGGTTGTACTATTGTGGTGTACTATTAAGGTTTGCTGTTAGAAAACTCATTTGTGAGTTAAGCTCGCCTTTGTACATGAATTTACCAACGGAACTGTATTATATATTATTATTTTGTGTACAATAAAGAATAAGAATAAGAATTGTGACGGGTGGTGGCTGACTGGCGGGGATCCGGGCGTATAAAAAGTCGGGCACACTGCAGATCGCCCTCTCGCGCCGCTGCAGTCGCCCAGTTTAGTGCCACACCTGCTCAACAAGACCCTGGATTTCCTCGCATTGTACAAACCACGCCCTGTTGTTATATTTGTAATTTTCAATTAAATATTTATAGTGTACGGTTACAAGTGTTATTCTTTATCCTCCCGTAAGTACCTACACGCCTGCTAAATTTTTTTGTGCACATGCTAGTTGAGAGTTGACTCCTAAAGCCATACTAAAGTGTTACACTATTTAGTACCTTTCGTTAAAAGAACTGTACCTCAATAGTTTAAAAGATATGGGCTAAATTTGACCACTTGTAACGGCCAATTCCAGCAAAGAACTACTTATATCAATATTTAGTAGGTACCCTTGTATCTTATAACTCTTAAGTTTCATTTGGCTAGGTGTAAACAGGTAGGTCTCCTCCGGTGGGTACCCGCATTGTCGCTGCGGGGGGCTCAGTAGCCGTGGAGTGAATGCCCACGGTGAAGCGAAGAGGAACCCGATGAGGGGCTGCTCGTCGGGGCTTGGGTGTGGAAGCTGCTTAAAATAATAACCTTACATACATCAGTCTCAAAAAATTGCATGAAGTTGTACTGCGGCAGAAGATTCTTGGAAGAAAACCCACGGGGTTGATCAATGTTATAATTGATGGCAATTATTTACCAGAGGTTTATGAAAAACTGTTGGAAATTGGCGATCTGCTGGAGTCAGGTTTTTTACAAAAAGGGAAAATGGGCTCGAGCGGCAAGAAATCAGAGGTATCTAAGTAAAATGTATTAAAGTCGTATTTATGTATTTCTTGGGATAAATTCATGTTTTGCAGATTTCTCAGTAAAGACGTTAATGAATTAAGGGACCTAGATATACCGCCATAAATCTGTAATGTCATATTCTACTGATTTGGGAATTTCTTAAAATATTTAAGAAAATCTTACCTAAATTCTTAAATAAAAATGATTAACCCAGAGACAGTACTTTCTGAGATTTAGGCTATGCCACTTTATGCACGAGTCTGGATTGAGGGCCCAAGTTATCTAATCACAACAGTGTTTTAATTCACGTTTAAGAAATTCATGGCCCTATGCTTATTTCGTTTTGTAGATTTAAAAAATGGGCCCTCAATCCAGATGCACACTATTTATATCTGTCTGTAGTCTGTTTGTCTGTGTGTTTGTGTATTTGTCATGGCCTCAGATTAATAACAAGCATAGATACCTCGCTAAAATGGCAACTGAACTCATATATTTGCATCATTTTGACTTATGGAGCCGCTATGATGTTAGAGAAGGACACGTATACAGAAACGTTTCGAAATTTCGTAGGTATATAGTCACTATAATAATTTTATTCTGACTAGTGATGTGACCCACTAAATGTCAACGTCGATAGAATTTAAAATGACGCATTATCATATCTTATACCGCTAAAAATAATAACCGTACCTAAAATAAATAAATTATTAAGCATACTTAAGAGAGAATACATACATAAATATATGTTCACCGTTTTTTTTAAGTTTGTTCAAAATTAAATGATACTTTAATAATTACGAACTAAATAATTTGTCATCATCATCATCATTCCCTACAGTTCTTTATGTATTACACCTGATCCGGCTAGCCCCGAATGTATTTAATTGACATAGTAACTTTTGAGTTGACTGAAAACATAGTGGAAGATATTCTGTTTTGCGTATGTTTTAGCAACTTTTGCTTCAAATTACTTTCTCATATTTATTTGGATTTTATATATTTACACATGGTGAAAACTAGTACAAAGGCGATATCGATAATCTTTAAAGAAAGACAGATAGATAGATAGATACTTTATTGTTTGCAAACCATAAAAATAAATAATACTAACAATTGGCGGTCTTATCGCCACAGACTTTGTGAATAATTATATTATTTCGTTTTTTTTACAAACATATTATTTAATTCACTGCCGACCAGCAGGGACTTTGGCCAAATCACTTACATTTTAGTTTAATTTTAAGAATAGATATATGTTTATAAATTTGGTATGTCCTATAATGAAAGATATCGAGATCAGTGTGCAAAGTAGCAATGAGTTCAGCAGTGTGACTGCTCGGGCAGTGGGAGCAGCAGCAGATCGACGTGTGCGCAGGCCCGGGGGCACCGCGAACAGTTTCCTCCGTCGATGAGGACCCTTGACGCCTTCACCTCCTACTAAAAACCGACTCGGAAGCTATAAATGAGATATCAGAGATTTATTTATTTAATTACAACAGTTGTCATAACAACCAATTATAGTAAATAAATATAAAAATAGAAGAGACCGTTAACAACATTCTCATAAATTCCTCTCGCAGTACTATAGCGATATAGCGTTACGCTACCTATCCGTTTTAGGAACATCTGTCCCATCCGAACGTCTCTTCTCGTTGGTCAATCACACGTTGAATGAAAGTCGGAATCGTCTCGATGCAGCACGATTTTAGAATTATTATTTCATCGCACTTTACATTTTAATGATTGGCAAATGTAATCAGTAATCGGAAGCTATGTCTTATATACCTTATTTTTGTTTATTAAAATTGTGTATTATACTAAAACTTCTTTTCTTTAAAAAACTTGATACGATTCCGTATCGATCCACTGGATCGTATGAATTTGTGTGGATTGATACATGGATCGATAGTACAGTGAGATATGATCAATTGCGATACAAAATATCGATACAAAGCACCTAGATTTGCGAAACTACCCGAGCATTTCTGATTTGCTATTATGCAACGCTCCAGTCACGCGACCACACCACCGTGACTCACGCGCCGCGCCGACGAAATGATGCACGTGCACACAACCAAACACCTGTGCACCAGTCTACGTCGGTGCGGAAAAGAGACGAAACGGGGCGCATATAGTTAACTTTTTAGGTTTTGTCGGTAGGTGTTTAAAATACCTACCTACAATAAAGGTGATGCGTGTATGTGTATGGTGTTTTATATATTTTATATTTTTATATATATATATATATATTTTTGTATGTTGTTAAATTTCTTTTTTTTTGGTTGTTTTATTTTATTTATATTATAATTTGTTTGTTTTATAACTAGCTGAATGTCCGCACGTGTTTTAGGTGATCACTGAAAATCAGCGCTGTGTCTGTGGCCCACGCCATAGCACAGCATTATGCTGAGTGGTCACCTTTTTGTCACAGTTGTCTTTTATTTTAATATTATTTATATACTATCATGTTTTGTGTTAAAGTGTATCTGTGACAAATAAATGTTTTTTCTTTCTTCTTTCTTTCTTTCTAGATCGAGTATGCCTACGACAAACGCATAGCAATGAACACGCGAACAAGTCAAATAGTTCAATGTACGGACTGTCAGACATTGAAGCAAAATACTATTAAATTTGTACGGATTGAATTAGATCAAATGGATCAATAGAAAAAAATGACAGTTCATCGTTGACAAAACAAAAATAGTAAAACTAAGAGTAAATCATTTATCTCATTCCCACATCCTGTTCCGTGCTATAAGATAGAACGGGAATAAACACAGTTACAGAGCTACTTTTTTAGCCTTCCTTCTATGCTTTAGTCATTATTCTGAGGTCATGGCACAGTTGCGTGGTCCAGTTGACATGTTGACAGTTGGCATGGTTAATTTTACTTACACTGGTACTCTCGACTTTACCACTGTTTATTTGAAGTTGCTTACAAACGTGAGCCATGCGTGATAATCAGAGATCGGATAATCGAATGCATATTTACCTAAAGTTAATTTTTCGCTACAAAAGTATGGAAACGGCTTCTGAAAATAATTTATTAGAAAAAAAAAACGGTATCACGGGATTACATACCTAACTAATCAATTTATATACTCGTAATTGCTTAAAAGTTAATTTTTAACCCCCGATTCAAATATATGTGTATATAGGGTGTAAGAAAATGAGGGGTGCATGTCTGGTATAATTTAAAAAAGGTACAACTTTCGGTATGTAAATAAATAAATATGCATCCAATTCTAGGTAAATATGATTTCATTATACAGAACACTAAGTTTGACGATCCCGGAATTGCGGGATGTTGTCGATACAAAAGTGCATTCCATATTAGCCAACACCTGAACTTTAGGCAAATATGCATCCGATTATCCGATCTCTGGTGATAAGCCATTCGCGGCGCATGCTTCGAGATATCTATACGCACCTGAAACTATCCGTGGTACAGTTGACTGAACCACAGGAAAAATATTTAATCCGTGGAGCAGCTGACCGGTCCACAGGAAAAATACTTTTCCCTAAAATAGTAACCAGACTATGGGAAAAATATAAGATGTGTGAAGGCAAATAGATCTTCAAATCGCGATTAAAATAGTATCAAAACCATGAAAAACTAATAAAAATTTATATTTTGGCTTCAAATCTTTCCAGCAATGGTTTTCTTTCCTTTTGGAAGCACACAAATAGACTGAGCACTGAACCTGGCCTTCCAGTGTCTGTCGAAGGTGTGAGCGACTCCTTGTGTACTGCTGACCAATAATTTTATGATAGTCACCGCTAGGTCAATGCCGCTGCCCACGGGTCCTTATCTGTGCCTGATACTACTGATCACCATGACCTAGGAACGAGATACACAGCTAAAGAAGTCAAACGTGTTTTAAGTACAATGCGGTAAGTCTCCAGGTCATGATAGTCTGAGCATTGAGCATCTCAACTTCTCAAGTTTGTAAGCCCTCATCTACCAAGAATGTTTGCAATGCTCTTCAATGTTTGCATGTATCATGCACACACACTTCACGTCACTCAGTAAAATAATCATTTCACGCGACAATGACAAAAAAAATCCGTGGTCCAAATTCTTGGAAGCTGTGCAGCTCTTTTGTTCATCGATATTATATTTACTTATAGTGTTCTTTCAGTAATATTAAATCCTTGTAAGTTCTAAAAAGTATTAAAACACCCTATAGAACTCAATTCAACCTATCGCAATCCACAGTATTGTCTCAAGTTTCACCACAACACTCGGCCCTCCGCCTTTCGCTCCCAGTCCAACTAAGTAGATAAATACTTGTGATAAATTATTTGAGAATAAACTAGATACCAACACAACAACGAGATAAAAAGAGATATGGACGCAGACATCACAGAATCTGAAAGGGTGAATATTCGAAATTTTTTAACATTATTTTAACAAATCATTCTTCTCCCGGGTTGTTAACGTTATAGTATTGTCAGATTGTTTTTATTCTTGTCTTATTGCTTGACGGCAACGGTATAGTTTGAGTTTTCATTATCATAATTATAGTATTAAACATCTGCATTCTTAACTTTGGGATGGTGCTAATGACGTTCTCAATTTTTGTTAATATTTTTCGAAGAATGCCCCGAAAACTGCCCGGAGCAAGAATATTACAAAATAACTTCATGGTTGGGAGCTAATGATATTACTGTCAACCACAATTAATTCACACCATAATTCAAAAATTCAAACCTGACGACACAGCTTAAAAAAATAAATTCCAATTGAAAATAATTCTTCTAAACGTGTTTTTTGACATCTGTCATTTTCTCTTTTCGTCAATTTACAAACGAATAGTTTTCCTAATTATTTATAATGCAAACGCAACGTTTCCCTCAACCTAATCATCCGCCTCCAACAGACTTCGATGCATTTGTGCCATGGGCTTGCGGACAAATGTCAGTTGAACGCTTAGTAATCATCACCAGAACGGTTCAAAGTGAGTTCCTTTTTATCGTCAACTGTAAACGGTGCATGATATTTCGCTGGTAGGCCTGCCATCTGGTGACCAAGAGACTGCGGAATGTCTATGAAACTGCCTATCCAACTTAAGTCAGGCTAGTGACAAGGTACCATGAAGGTATGCAAGAGTGATGGCCCTGCACTCATCTCATCGTCCCACACATGGATTAATAATACACATAGGTAGTCTCTTCCCGTGATCACCAATAAAATTCGGTTTCTATTTTCAAACTTTGTAATTATTGGTAGGAAAAATTATAAATCGGACGCACATCAAGCCGTCAGGGGAAGATAATTATTATTTATTGTTATTGATAAAAACAGCTTTTTCCTTTTGTTTCGTGTTCGTGTAAAACAATCCAATTTTCACAACACGGCAAAATCTGCAACATTTGCGTCTTATTTCAAAGCGTACATTGGTCAAGTCAAAACGTTTACTTTATCTACTAACAGCAAGCGTGATACTTACGCAAGAGCGGCTCGTTTATTAAAAGTGGGGAGCTCGCGTTCACGTGCCGAACTTTTATCATCATAAAGGACGATGGAAAGAAACGTCCCCACCATCCAACAGATTTGAAATTAGTGTCATTTTAAGCGTCTAGTAGGATAGATAATTTTTTACTATGGCAACGTCCTTCAAATATGTGGGGTTTAGTTTTTATGAGAAGAAATGTCCTCATTATCCAACAGATTTGAAATAAGTGCCATTTGAAGCGTCTAGTAGGATAGATAATTTTTTACTATGGCGACGTCCTTCAAATACGTGGGGTTTAGGTTTTAATGAGAAGAAATGGCCTCACCATCCAACAGATTTAAAATAAGTGTCATTTGAAGCGTCTAGTAGGATAGATAATTTTATTATTATTATTTATTCATCTTTTATTCTTTATTTATTTATTATTATAATTTTTTTTCTTTTTTACTAACACATTTACTTAGTGGAACTCTTTTGAAACTCTTATATCCATTGTATGGTATATGGGGTTAGGGCGTCATATTGACTTTAATGCACCAGCACAAATGCTTGATAATATTTTCATAGACGACTAAATGTAATTGTTAGTACAGTCAAGAGCACGACGCAGGAGGTGTATAGTAGAACTCTTCAGTGGCTACTAGTAAACCCCTCGAGTTTCAGGTCATATGATTCATCTTGACGCGTCCAATAGATTAGGCTTGATAACCAGGTTGTGATGATGGAGCCAGGAGGTGGATAGTAGAACTCTTCAGTGGCTACTAGTAAACCCCTCGAGTTTCGAGTCATATGATTCGTCTTGACGAGTCCAATAGATTGGGCTTGAAGTTGAGGGTCTGATGATGGAGCCAGGTGGTGGATAATGGAACTCTTCAGTGACTACTAGTAAACCCAGTCTATAGTAATATTATAAAAAAAATCTTGTGCTGTTAGAAAGCTACATTATCACTGAGTAACATAGGCTACGGGCGGAGCCGTGGAGACGCGGCTAGTAATAAATATGATAAAAGTAAAAAAAAAAGACATAAATACATATACATACATATATTTTTTTGTTTAAAATAAATACATTTTTGCCGAAAAGTATTTTTTTTTATTATAAATAAACCCAATCCGTCTTATTACAAAAAAATGCTTAAGTACTGGTTTAAACCAAAACTACGAAGTCTAGGATTGTTACGGTATTAACGTTAATACCAGGTTCTAAATGTGTTCTGATTACAAAACTAAGACTATTCGAGGATCAGCTAGTACCAAAGAAGGTCCATGGTCTAAACAATATCCACAGATAAGAAACAAAAATGGCATTCTTTCATTCGTTCATACAGGCTTTATTTGAAGCAACGTTCCGTTTATGTAAATATTGATATTATAATAACACTTGAAATGCTTAAATAATTATTTATTAATACAAAAATATGTCCTAAATCGTTCTTTGTTTAAAGTTACAATATATTGAACGAGCACAACTTGTACAATTGACGCGCTTTTTATAATCAATTTGTCATATTTTTAACACCTCTAGCGTGAAGTGGAGTGAATTAAGTACATACGGCGGGTAATTTGAGAGGAATGTTTATGTTACATCCTTTATTAATACACAAATGGATGTCTTATTTTTATTCATTGTTCTTAGTATTACTGTTACTGTTATGTGGTTTGTTCGTGAGTTGTTGTCTCTAGTTAAATCGTGGGCTACAATTAAAAACGTAACAACAAAAGAAAAAAGGTGAAAACTGGTGTTTAAAAGAAAAAGTTAATAAAACATGGATTTTCAATTATTATTAGGTAAGCAGTGCTAATGTGAGGGTCGTGGGATAAATCCTCACGTAAAACATCCACTATTTTTTATCCAATACGTTTTGTGAACCTATATTTATATCTCAAATCTTCGTCACTTAATTCAAAAGGATTCACACGATGATGATGTCTGTAAGATCGTCAAGACGTCTCCAGCATACCCAAATCTTCCAAATCCATCAAGTCAATCATATTAATATCCATTTTTAATGATTTGTAAATAAAAAGACATACAATAATAATCAATGCTAACCTAAAATAAATTAGTACCGCAGTTAGTCCATAGTAAAACTAGGGGTCTCGGTGGACTAACTTTAGTACCATAGATAGTTCATGAACTAGTGATAAACTTCATTTTATAATAACGTTTTATTTAGTCATGGTTTAAACCTAGTAATAATCCCAGTACTATATTTAGATCGCGTTTTGGAATAAGACGGAATAGCTTTTGGAACTAATACAGGAACTTTAGGCTTTTTGGGGTCCCAATGAACAAATTGACACGTATACCATGACTGTTGTAGGGTGGGGACGGGATTCATACAAAATCCCCCATGGTCCTTTCTAAAAGCTCACAAAACACAGATATCTTATCATAATATTACTACGAATAATATTACAACAACTATGAGATCCCAATATCAAAACATGCTGTGTACTGGTCCATATAAAACATCTCTATTAAAAAAAAGTGTTATCGGCATGGCACCTGTAATTTATAATAAGATACCTAACATTATTAAAGAGCAACCTTTAAGACTTTTTAAGAAATAGCTTACATCATTTCTGCTTCAAAAGTGTTATTACTCTGTATCAGATTTCTTAGCAGATAAATAATTGTTTGTAATTGTATTTTGTATTACACTCGTTATTTAGTATATTAACTTTTAGTATTATTAGGAATTAATTAAACATACGAATAATTATAACATACCAAAAATGTATATTTAGAGTCACCTACATTGTTTTAGTTATAAGTACAAAGTTTTTGCATGCCAAATGGTAGAATGTACTTGGAACCAAACTACTTTGTAACAACTTACCTGTATACCTACATTCTATGCAAATAAATTTATTCTATTCTATTCTACGTTTGAGGGCAATCACAAATCTCAAACTTGGTGTAAAAATTCCTAGACCCCTAAGCAGCAATGAACCAATAGTATATAAGCCAGTCGGCTAGGGATCTACTCGTATGTTCGGTGCAACGAGGTGCTGGTGGCATAGGTGATAGTCCCAAGTGAGACGTGTACGTATTGCTTTTGGTTGTTCGGTATTCGTGAACTCTGACCAGTGACGCTTTGGAGTTTACGCTCGTGAACGAATGATTTTTAGTTCGTTTATAATTCATATCGTGGTGTTCGGCACCCCGTGACACCTTTTATAAATCATTTAAAAATCTACGACTTATTAAGAAGCCTCAAAATTGTACAGCTAAACCGGTCTAAGATTAGGATATCGGTATTCTCCAAAGATTGGGTTGGGGAGGCTAAAATGTCGCTCTTGAGTAAAGTATTGGGAATAATCAGCATGGTCAGACTGGAAGCTGACCTGAAATAGACTAGGCTGATGATGTATAAATATTATAATCATATTAAACATGTCTTACAGGTGATTACGGAAATGCAACACCAAGCACAAAATCGAGAATAAAGGTTAAATCCAAAAAAGCATCTGGTGCTAATTTACTTGATTCAGTCACATCGGACCAAAACACAGTTTCTTCATCGTTCTCAACTGATGATAAAAGTAGCGCAGTCTACATAGAAACTATTTATGACGGAAACCTTAAACTAGTAAAACTAAAGTTTTTAAAAAGCAATGACATACCTAGGGTGGTTTTTAAAATCATTGGGCTGACAATCCCGTACCATGAATCTTTGACCTCGATTACCATCAACAGCGGCTTACGTATGGAAGCAATATACGAAATATCTACATTTTTGCACTTATCTCAGATCACAGAATTAAATTTAGATCGAACTTTTATTATTAAAGCTAACTATCATATACTGTTGGGTCAGAATTGTCTGCAACATCTATCCTTGTCAAAATGTAATATTAATGATGCTGTTGTAGAAACGATTGCTTGTAAGTTAATGGAACCATGTCCCGCGGCCAAAACATTATCTGTGTTAAACTTGGCAACTAATAGAATTACAGATTCAGGCGCAAAATGTTTAGCAGTCACACTGCGAACAAACAGAAAACTCAGCTACTTAAACTTAGCAGATAACGCGATCACTGATATAGGAGCAGTAGACATTTTAAACAGCTTAGTAGATTTTTGTCTGACTAGCCAAGAATGGAAGGAAAGATTGGAGAAATACATGATATACATGAAAAAGAAAATTGAATTAGTTCACAAAGTAGTCAAAGAGGTTTGTGGTGATAATATATACAAAAAGTACAAACACAAAAAGTTTGCCAAATCACCTACAACTCCTCCGCCGAAAAAGAATAAAGCAGTTCATAAGGATATTTCTGCGAAAATAAATGATAACAGGAGCCTTATTATGAATGAGGAGGCAATACATTATGACAGAGCTGAAGCTATTGTTAGGGAAACATTGGAACCATTACAAGATCCTTTTGATTCACACAATACTCAATCAAGAGATGGTGAAGTATATTGCTTCGGCAACAATATCTTGTGCTATCTGAATCTCGCTTACAACAACCTTACATATTTTAGTATCAAAAAATTGCATGAAGTTCTACTGAGGCAGAAGTTTCTTGGAAGAAAACCTACGGGGTTGGTCAATGTTATAATCGATGGCAACTATTTACCAGAGGTTTGTGAAGAATTGCTGGAAATTGACAATCTGCTGCAGTCACGTGTTTCATTCACAAAGAAGATGAACACAAACATCAAGAAAAAACGCACCTAAAAATTGGTTTTCACCATAAATATAATTAATACTAATTATGATTTTCTTTAGTAGTTTCCGTAGTGAGATGATTTTACACTGTGGATCAACAAAAACAATAATTTATGAATAAATATAGGAGACTTTCTGTCATATTTTGCTGTATGATGATACTAAGTTGCAGAACAAACTGTGTTCATTGATATTAACGATATTTCCATACAATTTCAAAGATGATTTTAATTAATGTTTAGATTATTCTTACTTATTATGTATTGTTTAATTTTAGATTTAGATAAGTACCTAGATGTTATTTTAGATTTAATATTGTCTATTGTAATAGTGGTTATATTAGTTTTAATAAATGTAATGTTTTAAATTTATATTTCGATAACAAATCAACCAGTGACAATACATTTTTATCTCGCTTTTTCACCAGCCTGTAAACGTTCACCTAATGATTGCTGTAAGTTGTAGGTAGTAAAAAAAAAAGAAATATATTTTAACAAAAATAAAACAACTCTGTTTTATTTTTGTTAAAATGTTTTTTTATTTTATTTTGGTGGCCTTTATTAAAACATGGTTGGACCTACTAAAGACGCTGCTCGTAACATCATCACATTATGCCTACTATCCGTCAGTGAGGAGTCCATTGTTTATCTTCGGAATTCTTCATCAGATCTTTACCAAATTTAAATGAGACAATTTCGAAAGAATGTTCTTTCATACAAAAAAATAATTTTCCAAATCGGTTTATAAATGACGGTGTTGGGAGGTAACGAATATGTAAAAAAAAGCGAAAAACAAGAAATATATACAGGTTGTCCTGAAACTCAACGTCAAGCGATTACCGGGCGAGAGACCAACCCATACCTGTTCTGGTAAAAATAAGAAAAAAATCCATGTCTCTTAGACAAGTGATATTAGGCATATTTTTGAAAATATTCAAAATCGTCCCCTTAGATCACATCTTTAGGTACTATGGTCAGAATTTTTTGCAATTTAATAGTGATTTTTTTAATAATGTAATCCTTATTACCCATGCTACTATAGAAGTCACAAATAAAACAACAAGTTGTTAGTTTTGTGACAAAAAATATTAGTTTGATTGAGTTCAGGTTGAAAATACTTATGTCTAACCTTGAGACACCATTTAACAAAACAAATTACTGCAGTACCCTTGGCAAGTAATTTTAAAAGATGGCCTGTTTAGTCAAGATTCCAAAATGGCACAACACTTGCCATTTTTGTTTCATAAAAAAATATGAAAATGCTGTGTTTATACCTGCCTACCCAAGAGTTGTGACGGGAAAAGAATAGTCAACCTAACGTTTGCATATTCTATAGACTTCATAGTTTCGATTGGTATGGAATTTGTCTATTAACCAAACCAGTATTTATTTTTATTTTTTAATTAATCATAATATTCTGGACTGAAATGTTTTAGTCAACCCATTTGCAATATATTTATTGACATATTTATACTTATAATCCATTATCAACTCATCTTTTTAACAATAATTGTCAACTCATCTTTTTCCTGTACCTACGTATTTTGATGCTTTTCTTTTTAACCCTAAGGTTGACTGGTAGAGAATGCCTTATGGCATTAAGTCCGCCTTATGCACCACAATAGTGCATAGAAGTATAAATAAATTAATAAATAAATTATCCAGCTCGGTGAAGGTCGTTCTATACTGGGATCTTGGACTATAATATTACATTCAAAGTAAATCTAAAACTTCCTGCAGGTTGAACATGTCGATCTGTACCATGAAGAAGACATAAGACCCATGTACCTACAATGTTGCTAGCAAATAAATCTCTATTTCTATAGTCTGACCAACTCTTCTGTGAAATGGCAAAATGATGAAACTTGTGACATTGACAGTTAAATTCAGTTACCAAGATGACAAAAATATTTTCCATGCATTTATTAAACATTTAATAGGGAATTTTTGCCATTACAATATTATAATGCACGAAATGAAGAATACTTTTGTTTCTTTTTCCAAAATAGAAAATAATCTAATCGCCACTACAGGCTGTGCCTGTCCGTTATACATTTAGTAATAAAAATACTTCTTCATGTATACAAATTTTATTGTCATTAGTAATTTTCAAATACTTTACAACGAACTACCTATTAAAAATGTGTGTCATTTTTAGTTTAGTTTAGTTTACCTGGGCTGTATCCGCACTTAGCCTCTTGATTGGGCCATTGTGCGTGTTCCGTCTTACCTTCCTACTTCAACCAACCTAGGTCGTCCCAGAAGGTTAGCAGCCTTCTCAGGCTGCTACAGGCCTCCGGGAGCGATGCTGGTGATTGAAGAATCCGTGCCCGTTGTTCGGCCACGCTCCTGCATTCCATAAGCACGTGCAGCGGCGTTTCTTCTGTCTCCATGCATCCTCTGCACAGGGGACTATCTGTTACACCTATGGTGAATAGGTGCTTGTTTAGAGGACAGTGTCCTGTTAAGATTCCAATAATCTTCCGGATGTCGCCCCTTTTAAATCTGATGAGGTTGCGGGACAATCTTTTTGATGCTACCGGAATCGCATTTAAATGTGTGTCATATCAGAATACATATCCTTCAAAATACATAGAATGGTAACAATGGAGCGAAAAGATCCCTGTTTATATCGCCCTTAGTACTATGCGTGCCAAATAAGAATAGGATCGCGCTTGCTACAACTTCACACGATAGCTGTCAAATTATTACGGACAGCAAAAAAAACTGTGAAAAGAAAAAATGTTATATTTTTTTATTCATAGATTTCATTATTATTTATATTCATTTTTATAAAATGTTATTTCTTGAATTCCATAAATAGATAATTTTGGATAAATTAATAGGTAATATTTGAAAACAGTATTCATTAAAGAAATGAACCAATATATATAGTTAACTTCATGAAATGCTACTGGTCACCCTAATATGTCGCCATAATAATAATAATAATAATAATAATCTATGGTACGCCCGACTGACAGGATGTCAAATTTGGAAAAGAAAATTTGAAATAAAATAATTTTGCAAATATTTTTTCAAGACCTATAAAACAACAATAGTACAATAATAGCAACCAAATATGAAAAAAAGAAAAAAGAAATACGCAACCTCTAATGTCTAATGTCCATCGAATAAAATTGTAAATACTTAACATGTTGACAAGAAGCCGGGCGAAGGCCATTGCCCAGAACACACGCCCAAGACCTTCGGCTTCGTCGCTCAGCTCCGCCTCGCAGCCGCCGGACTCCTCAATCGTGAGTGATGTGACACCGGCCGCTGCAGTTGCGTCGAGCTCGAGCGACGAATACTTCTCGCCGCCGAGTACACCACCACCACCACCACCACGACGGCGAGGAAGAGGCCGACCGCCGGCCAGTTTGGGACCTCGAGGCCCACCGGCCTCTGACAGGGTCCCCGCTCCCGGTGGAAGTGTGCAGCGCATGCGTTGGACTCCAACCATGAACGAGAACTGCATGCGCGCATACTTTGGGGCTACAGAGGGGGGAACTAACCTGACCGCGTACCGTGGTCGGATGCTCTCTCTGTTTCAGGTACTTGAGCCAGCTGTCAACGTCTCGGCGCAACGATTGTCGGATCAGGTGCGAGTCATCCAACGTGATCACAGGTTGACTGACGACGCACTTGATAGGCTACGCTCTGAGGTACAGAGTAACTGTATCATCTCTCTCCAGTCGCAGACTGCGGCCCAACCGCAAGTCCCACCAATGGTTCCGCCGCAGCCCATCCGCGCTGACGAGGAGAGCGATGATAGGGTTACGATTGTAAGTGCCCAGTGCAATGAACAACTGAGGAGCGCTTTGGAGCTTGCGATTCGAGAGTATCGATTCACTCCGCCAAACCTTAGACCACGCATACCTCGTTTGCCCATGAACAGACAAAATAGGGCGCTAATGTGTGCTCTAGATTCGCTGTTATCAAATTATTTTGATAACAGCGAAGGCCTCGAGGATACTCATTCAATCCTGTACTGCGCGGCTGTTGCGGCATGTCGTGTAGCTCACGTCAAATTTGATAATAATGACAGAGCTACACGACCAAAACCCGCCGTACCAGCCTGGCAGTGCAGGATTGAACGTCGTATTAACGAGGCTAGAGCGCTCATTGGCAAACTAATCTGCTTCAGGGAGGGCAATACTCGTCCTAGAGTGATGCGCTTTGTGAGGCGGGCGTTCTCGGGGACTGATATCAATCCCCGAGAGTACATGTCCCGTGTCACAGAGCGCATCGACTTCCTGAAGCAGAAGGTTTATGCATGGGCAAACCGTATCCGGAGGTATAAGCGGCGAGTGGAGCGATATACCCAGAATCGCATGTTTCATAGCGATGAAAGATGGGTATACAGAACCTGGGAGCGACCTGAGCACGATGTGAGTGACACACATCTACCGGATAATGATGTCATGAATACATTCTGGCGCAATATCTGGTCGATGCCTGTCACTCACACTGAAGGTGACTGGATGCAGGAGGTCCAGCGAGCATGTGAACCGATTGAGGAAATGGGGGACATTATTATTGTCCCCCAAGACGTAACCAGTGCAGTCCGTCCAATGGCGAATTGGAAATCCCCTGGCCCAGACGGACTGCACAACTTCTGGCTTAAATGGTTACGCAGTTCACATGCTCGTTTGGCCTCACAATTCCAGTCGTCTTTGGAATCTGGGTCGCTTCCACCGTTTTTAACGACTGGAATTACCCATCTGCTCCACAAATCAGGTAGTACTGCGGAACCAAAAAATTATAGACCCATTACATGCTTACCGACCATCTATAAGCTTCTTACGTCCATTTTGAGAGCCAAAATTAATACTCACATTATAAATAATTCTATCATGTCTGCTTCTCAAAATGGATGTAAGAATGGGTCCCGCGGTACTAAGGAGCTACTCCTCATTGATATGGCCATTAGCCAACAAGTTCGCCGATCCCGAAAGGATCTGTCAACATGTTGGATAGATTATAAGAAGGCCTACGACTCGGTACCACATACATGGCTCATGAGGGTGCTGGAGTTGTATAAAGTAAATACAACTCTATGCGCCTTCCTGACGTCATGTATGGGGCAATGGAGGACAGTCCTTCACTATCCAGGATGTCGGCAAATTCAAGGGAGAGGAGAACCAATAAGGATTGAGCGAGGTATATTCCAGGGCGATAGTCTGAGCCCGCTGTGGTTTTGTTTAGCCTTGAACCCTCTGAGCACATTGCTTGAGGGTTCAGGGTTAGGCTACCGGTTGAGAAGAGGTGGTCAGGTAATATCCCACCTCCTTTACATGGACGATCTGAAACTCTTTGCCCCCAACAACTTGCAACTGATGAAGTTACTGAAAGTAACTGAAACTTTCAGTAATTCCATCAGGATGGAATTTGGTGTGGACAAGTGTGCAGTCATGCATGTAAAGCGAGGAGGGATTATGGAATCCGTGGGAACACAACTCTCGGATTCCATACACCTCAGATCCCTCTCCTCAACCGAAACCTACAAATACTTGGGCATGTCGGAGGCATTAGGCATCAATGAGACCGACATGAAGCAATCGTTACGGGAGCGCTTCTATGGCCGCCTGAAAAAGGTACTTAAAAGTCTTTTATCAGGCGGAAATAAGGTGCGCGCCTTTAACGGTTGGGTCATGCCGGTCTTGATGTACTCCTTCGGCATACTCAAGTGGACTCAGACTGAACTTGACGCCCTGGATAGGAGGGTCCGTACGCTGCTGACTGCATACCGAATGCATCACCCACGTTCATCGGTGATGAGGCTGTACATTCCGAGGAAGTGTGGGGGTCGAGGCTTTTTAAATGCTAAGACCCTCCACAACCGCGAGGTGTGCAGCCTCAGGGAGTACTTCCTCCAAGCAGACGTGGGGATGCATCGAGATGTTGTCGCAGTGGACAAAGGATTCACCCCGCTCTCCTTGGCTAAAGAGAACTGGCGCAAGCCTGTAGTACTGGATACTAATGGCCGCAGGGAGGTATGGCAGAGCAAGGAGCTTCACGGACGCTTTTACCGGGCCCTTCATGGGCCTGATGTAGACTTCCTAGCGTCCGTAGCCTGGCTACGTTTCGGTGATCTCTTTGGGGAAACCGAAGGTTTTGTCTGTGCAATTATGGACGAAGTTATGATGACGAACAACTACCGGAAATATATTGTGAAGGACGGCACGGTTGACATCTGTCGGGCATGTCACTGTCCCGGTGAATCCATTCGACATATTATTTCCGGTTGTTCTCGTCTTGCTAACGGCGAGTATTTACACAGACACAACCTAGTAGCTAGGATTATCCACCAGCAACTTGCTCTGAAATACAACCTTGTGGACGCAGAAGTACCATACTACAAGTATGTGCCCGACCCAGTTCTCGAGAATGGCCATATCACATTGTACTGGGACCGATCTATCATCACCGACAGGACTATTGTTGCCAATAAGCCTGACATAGTGGTGATAGATCGAACAGAGCGTCTCACAATGATTGTTGATATCACTGTTCCACATGACGAGAACCTTGTGAAAGCCGAGAAAGATAAGGAAATTAAGTATCAAGACTTGGCACACGAGGTTGTCGACATGTGGGAGGTTGACTCAGCAGTCATTGTGCCGATAGTCGTTACGGCCAATGGCTTAATAGCCAAGAGCCTCGACCATCATCTGACGAGGCTCTCGTTGGGCAGCTGGGTCAAAGGCCTGATACAGAAAGCGGTACTTCTGGACACGGCACGTATTGTCAGGAAGTTCCTCTCTCTGAGGCCCTGACCACCGGTAGCTTGGACCCTGTTCCCGATGCCGGTGGGCTACTATTTTTTATATTTTTAAATGTTTTTTTATATTTTTTATAGAAATATTTAAAAATGTAAATAATATGTACATAAATGAATAAACGAAATAATAATAATATTAATAAATAATACAAAACAATAAAAATAAACAATAGAAACCAAAAATGAAGAAAAAAAAAAGAAATACGCAATATTTAATTGCGACCCAATACAAAACTGAATAACATGCAGACAAGAAGCCGGGCGAAAGCCACCGTAACCCAGAACACACGCCCAACACCTTCGGTCTCGTCGCTCAGCTCCGCCTCGCAGCCGCCGGACTCCTCAATCGTGAGTGATGTCACACCGGCCGCTGCAGTTGCGTCGAGCTCGAGCGACGAATTCTACTCGCCACCGTCGTCACCGCCACCTTCACCACCACCACGACGGCGAGGAAGAGGCCGACCGCCGGCCAGTTTGGGACCTCGAGGCCCACCGGTCTCTGACAGGGTCCCCGCTCCCGGTGGAAGTGTGCAGCGCATGCGTTGGACTCCAACCATGAACGAAAACTGCATGCGCGCATACTTTGGGGCTACAGAGGGGGGAACTAACCTGACCGCGTACCGTGGTCGGATGCTCTCTCTGTTTCAGGCACTTGAACCTGCTGTCAACGTCTCGGCGCAACGATTGTCGGATCAGGTGCGTGTCATTCAACGTGATCATAGGTTGACTGACGCCGCACTTGATAGGCTACGCTCTGAAGTACAGAGTAATCGTATCATCTCTCTCCAGTCGCAGAATGCGGCCCAACCGCAAGTTCCATGTATGGTTCCGCCGCGGCCCAACCACGCTGACGAAGAGAGTGATGATAGGGTTACAAATGTAAGTACCCAGTGCAATGAACAATTGAGGAGCGCTTTAGAGCATGCGATTCGGGAGTATCGGTTTACTCCGCCAAACCTTAGACCACGCATACCCCGTTTGCCCATGAATAAAAAAAATAGGGCGCTAATGTGTGCTCTGGATTCGCTGTTATCAAGTTATTTTGATAACAGCGAAGGCCTCGAAGATACTCATTCAATCCTGTACTGTGCGGCTGTTGCGGCATGTCGTGTAGCTCACGCCAAGTTTGATAATAATGACAGAGATACACGACCAAAACCCGCCGTACCAGCCTGGCAGTGCAGGGTTGAGCGTCGTATTAACGAGGCTAGAGCACTCATTGGCAAACTAATCTGTTTCAGGGAGGGCAATACTCGCCCTAGAGTGATGCGCTTTGTGAGGCGGGCGTTCTCGGGGACTGATATCAATCCTCGAGATTACATGTCCCGTGTCACAGAGCGCATCGACTTCCTGAAGCAGAAGGTTTATGCATGGGCAAACCGTATTCGGAGGTACAAGCGGCGAGTGGAGCGATATACCCAGAATCGCATGTTTCATAGCGATGAAAGGCGGGTATACAGAACCTGGGAGCGGCCTGATCACGATGTGAGTGACACGCATCTACCGGATAGTGACGTCATGAATACATTCTGGCGCAATATCTGGTCGATGCCTGTTACTCACACTGAAGGTGACTGGATGCAGGAGGTCCAGCGAGCATGTGAACCGATTGAGGAAATGGGGGACGTAACTATTGTCCCCCAAGACGTAACCAGTGCAGTCCGTCCAATGTCAAATTGGAAATCCCCAGGACCAGACGGACTGCACAACTTTTGGTTAAAATGGTTACGTAGTTCACATGCTCGTTTGGCTTCACAATTCCAGTCGTCTTTGGAATCTGGGTCGCTTCCACAGTTCCTTACGACAGGAGTTACCCACCTGCTCCATAAATCAGGTAGTACTGTGGAACCCAAAAATTATAGACCGATCACATGTTTACCGACGGTCTATAAGCTTCTTACGTCCATATTGAGATCCAAAATTAGTACACATATTACAAATAATTTTATAATGTCCACCTCTCAAAATGGATGTAAGAATGGGTCCCGCGGTACTAAGGAGCTACTCCTCATTGATATGACCATTAGCCAACAAGTTCGCCGATCCCGAAAGGATCTGTCGACATGTTGGATAGACTATAAGAAGGCCTATGACTCGGTACCACATACATGGCTCATGAGGGTGCTGGAGTTGTATAAAGTAAATACAACTCTATGCGCTTTCCTGACGTCATGTATGGGGCAATGGAGGACAGTCCTTCACTATCCAGGATGTCGGCAAATTCAAGGGAGAGGTGAACCAATAAGGATTAAGCGAGGCATATTCCAGGGCGATAGTCTGAGCCCGTTGTGGTTTTGTTTAGCCTTGAACCCTCTGAGCACATTGTTGGAGGGTTCAGGGTTAGGCTATCGGTTGAGAAGAGGTGGTCAGGTAATATCCCACCTGCTTTACATGGATGATTTGAAACTCTTTGCCCCCAACAATTTGCAACTGGTGAAGTTACTGAAAGTAACTGAAACTTTCAGTAATTCTATCAGGATGGAATTTGGTGTGGACAAATGTGCAGTCATGCATGTTAAGCGAGGAGGGATTATGGAATCCGTGGGTACACAACTCTCGGATTCCATACACCTCAGATCCCTCTCCTCAACCGAAACCTACAAATACTTGGGCATGTCGGAGGCGTTAGGCATCAATGTGGCCGACATGAAGCAATCGTTGCGGGAGCGCTTCTATGGCCGCCTGAAAAAAGTTCTTAAAAGTCTTTTGTCAGGCGGAAATAAGGTGCGCGCCTTTAACGGTTGGGTCATGCCGGTCTTGATGTACTCCTTCGGCATACTCAAGTGGACTCAGACTGAACTTGACGCCCTGGATAGGAGGGTCCGTACGCTGCTGACTGCATATCGAATGCATCACCCACGTTCATCGGTGATGAGGCTGTACATTCCGCGGAAGTGTGGTGGTCGAGGCTTTTTAAATGCTAAGACCCTCCACAACCGCGAGGTGTGCAACCTCAGGGAGTACTTCCTCCAAGCCGACGTGGGGATGCATCGAGATGTAGTCGCAGTGGATAAAGGATTCACCCCGCTCTCCTTGGCTAAAGAGAACTGGCGCAAGCCTGTAGTACTTGATACTACTGGCCGCAGGGATGTATGGCAGAGCAAGGAGCTTCACGGACGCTTTTACCGGGCCCTTCATGGGCCCGATGTAGATTTCCTAGCGTCCGTAGCCTGGCTACGTTTCGGTGATCTCTTTGGGGAAACCGAAGGCTTTGTCTGTGCAATTATGGACGAAGTTATAATGACGAACAACTACCGGAAATATATTGTAAAGGACGGCACGGTTGACATCTGTCGGGCATGCCACTGTCCCGGTGAATCCATTCGACATATTATTTCTGGTTGTTCTCGTCTTGCTAACGGCGAGTATTTACATAGACACAACCTAGTGGCTAGGATTATCCACCAGCAACTTGCTCTGAAATACAACCTTGTGGACGCGGAAGTACCATACTACAAGTATGTGCCCGACCCAGTTCTCGAGAATGGTCATATCACATTATACTGGGATCGATCTATCATCACCGACAGGACTATTATTGCCAATAAGCCTGACATAGTGGTGATAGATCGATCAGAGCGTCTCACAATGATTGTTGATATCACTGTCCCGCATGACGAGAACCTTGTGAAAGCCGAGAAAGATAAAGAAATCAAGTATCAAGACTTGGCACACGAGGTTGTCGACATGTGGGAGGTTGACTCGGCAGTCATTGTGCCGATAGTCGTTACGGCCAATGGCTTAATAGCCAAGAGCCTCGACCAACATCTTATGAGACTCTCGTTGGGCAGCTGGGTCAAGGGCCTGATACAGAAAGCGGTACTTCTGGACACGGCGCGCATTGTCAGGAAGTTCCTCTCTCTGAGGCCCTAACCACCGGTAGCTTGGACCCTGTTCCCGATGCCGGTGGGCTACTATTTTCTATATTTTTAAATGTTTTTGTATAGCTTTTATTGAAATATTTAAAAATGTATTATAATATGTATATAAGATGAATAAACGAATAATAATAATCTGTGGTACGCCTGGCTGACACAACGTCAAAGAAATTTTTTGAATAAAATATTTTTGAAAATTTTCACTAATGAACATTTCAAGACTTATAAATAATACAAAACAATAAAAATAAACAATAGAAACCAAAAATGAAGAAAAAAAAAAGAAATACGCAATATTTAATTGCGACCCAATACAAAACTGAATAACATGCAGACAAGAAGCCGGGCGAAAGCCACCGTAACCCAGAACACACGCCCAACACCTTCGGTCTCGTCGCTCAGCTCCGCCTCGCAGCCGCCGGACTCCTCAATCGTGAGTGATGTCACACCGGCCGCTGCAGTTGCGTCGAGCTCGAGCGACGAATTCTACTCGCCACCGTCGTCACCGCCACCTTCACCACCACCACGACGGCGAGGAAGAGGCCGACCGCCGGCCAGTTTGGGACCTCGAGGCCCACCGGTCTCTGACAGGGTCCCCGCTCCCGGTGGAAGTGTGCAGCGCATGCGTTGGACTCCAACCATGAACGAAAACTGCATGCGCGCATACTTTGGGGCTACAGAGGGGGGAACTAACCTGACCGCGTACCGTGGTCGGATGCTCTCTCTGTTTCAGGCACTTGAACCTGCTGTCAACGTCTCGGCGCAACGATTGTCGGATCAGGTGCGTGTCATTCAACGTGATCATAGGTTGACTGACGCCGCACTTGATAGGCTACGCTCTGAAGTACAGAGTAATCGTATCATCTCTCTCCAGTCGCAGAATGCGGCCCAACCGCAAGTTCCATGTATGGTTCCGCCGCGGCCCAACCACGCTGACGAAGAGAGTGATGATAGGGTTACAAATGTAAGTACCCAGTGCAATGAACAATTGAGGAGCGCTTTAGAGCATGCGATTCGGGAGTATCGGTTTACTCCGCCAAACCTTAGACCACGCATACCCCGTTTGCCCATGAATAAAAAAAATAGGGCGCTAATGTGTGCTCTGGATTCGCTGTTATCAAGTTATTTTGATAACAGCGAAGGCCTCGAAGATACTCATTCAATCCTGTACTGTGCGGCTGTTGCGGCATGTCGTGTAGCTCACGCCAAGTTTGATAATAATGACAGAGATACACGACCAAAACCCGCCGTACCAGCCTGGCAGTGCAGGGTTGAGCGTCGTATTAACGAGGCTAGAGCACTCATTGGCAAACTAATCTGTTTCAGGGAGGGCAATACTCGCCCTAGAGTGATGCGCTTTGTGAGGCGGGCGTTCTCGGGGACTGATATCAATCCTCGAGATTACATGTCCCGTGTCACAGAGCGCATCGACTTCCTGAAGCAGAAGGTTTATGCATGGGCAAACCGTATTCGGAGGTACAAGCGGCGAGTGGAGCGATATACCCAGAATCGCATGTTTCATAGCGATGAAAGGCGGGTATACAGAACCTGGGAGCGGCCTGATCACGATGTGAGTGACACGCATCTACCGGATAGTGACGTCATGAATACATTCTGGCGCAATATCTGGTCGATGCCTGTTACTCACACTGAAGGTGACTGGATGCAGGAGGTCCAGCGAGCATGTGAACCGATTGAGGAAATGGGGGACGTAACTATTGTCCCCCAAGACGTAACCAGTGCAGTCCGTCCAATGTCAAATTGGAAATCCCCAGGACCAGACGGACTGCACAACTTTTGGTTAAAATGGTTACGTAGTTCACATGCTCGTTTGGCTTCACAATTCCAGTCGTCTTTGGAATCTGGGTCGCTTCCACAGTTCCTTACGACAGGAGTTACCCACCTGCTCCATAAATCAGGTAGTACTGTGGAACCCAAAAATTATAGACCGATCACATGTTTACCGACGGTCTATAAGCTTCTTACGTCCATATTGAGATCCAAAATTAGTACACATATTACAAATAATTTTATAATGTCCACCTCTCAAAATGGATGTAAGAATGGGTCCCGCGGTACTAAGGAGCTACTCCTCATTGATATGACCATTAGCCAACAAGTTCGCCGATCCCGAAAGGATCTGTCGACATGTTGGATAGACTATAAGAAGGCCTATGACTCGGTACCACATACATGGCTCATGAGGGTGCTGGAGTTGTATAAAGTAAATACAACTCTATGCGCTTTCCTGACGTCATGTATGGGGCAATGGAGGACAGTCCTTCACTATCCAGGATGTCGGCAAATTCAAGGGAGAGGTGAACCAATAAGGATTAAGCGAGGCATATTCCAGGGCGATAGTCTGAGCCCGTTGTGGTTTTGTTTAGCCTTGAACCCTCTGAGCACATTGTTGGAGGGTTCAGGGTTAGGCTATCGGTTGAGAAGAGGTGGTCAGGTAATATCCCACCTGCTTTACATGGATGATTTGAAACTCTTTGCCCCCAACAATTTGCAACTGGTGAAGTTACTGAAAGTAACTGAAACTTTCAGTAATTCTATCAGGATGGAATTTGGTGTGGACAAATGTGCAGTCATGCATGTTAAGCGAGGAGGGATTATGGAATCCGTGGGTACACAACTCTCGGATTCCATACACCTCAGATCCCTCTCCTCAACCGAAACCTACAAATACTTGGGCATGTCGGAGGCGTTAGGCATCAATGTGGCCGACATGAAGCAATCGTTGCGGGAGCGCTTCTATGGCCGCCTGAAAAAAGTTCTTAAAAGTCTTTTGTCAGGCGGAAATAAGGTGCGCGCCTTTAACGGTTGGGTCATGCCGGTCTTGATGTACTCCTTCGGCATACTCAAGTGGACTCAGACTGAACTTGACGCCCTGGATAGGAGGGTCCGTACGCTGCTGACTGCATATCGAATGCATCACCCACGTTCATCGGTGATGAGGCTGTACATTCCGCGGAAGTGTGGTGGTCGAGGCTTTTTAAATGCTAAGACCCTCCACAACCGCGAGGTGTGCAACCTCAGGGAGTACTTCCTCCAAGCCGACGTGGGGATGCATCGAGATGTAGTCGCAGTGGATAAAGGATTCACCCCGCTCTCCTTGGCTAAAGAGAACTGGCGCAAGCCTGTAGTACTTGATACTACTGGCCGCAGGGATGTATGGCAGAGCAAGGAGCTTCACGGACGCTTTTACCGGGCCCTTCATGGGCCCGATGTAGATTTCCTAGCGTCCGTAGCCTGGCTACGTTTCGGTGATCTCTTTGGGGAAACCGAAGGCTTTGTCTGTGCAATTATGGACGAAGTTATAATGACGAACAACTACCGGAAATATATTGTAAAGGACGGCACGGTTGACATCTGTCGGGCATGCCACTGTCCCGGTGAATCCATTCGACATATTATTTCTGGTTGTTCTCGTCTTGCTAACGGCGAGTATTTACATAGACACAACCTAGTGGCTAGGATTATCCACCAGCAACTTGCTCTGAAATACAACCTTGTGGACGCGGAAGTACCATACTACAAGTATGTGCCCGACCCAGTTCTCGAGAATGGTCATATCACATTATACTGGGATCGATCTATCATCACCGACAGGACTATTATTGCCAATAAGCCTGACATAGTGGTGATAGATCGATCAGAGCGTCTCACAATGATTGTTGATATCACTGTCCCGCATGACGAGAACCTTGTGAAAGCCGAGAAAGATAAAGAAATCAAGTATCAAGACTTGGCACACGAGGTTGTCGACATGTGGGAGGTTGACTCGGCAGTCATTGTGCCGATAGTCGTTACGGCCAATGGCTTAATAGCCAAGAGCCTCGACCAACATCTTATGAGACTCTCGTTGGGCAGCTGGGTCAAGGGCCTGATACAGAAAGCGGTACTTCTGGACACGGCGCGCATTGTCAGGAAGTTCCTCTCTCTGAGGCCCTAACCACCGGTAGCTTGGACCCTGTTCCCGATGCCGGTGGGCTACTATTTTCTATATTTTTAAATGTTTTTGTATAGCTTTTATTGAAATATTTAAAAATGTATTATAATATGTATATAAGATGAATAAACGAATAATAATAATATAATAATAATATTAATAATTTGAGAGCAGCGAAGATCTCGGGGATACACACTCAATCCTGTACTGTGCGGCTGTTGCGGTATGTCGTGTAGCCAATGTCAAGTTTAATAATAGTGAACGAGCTACACGACCAAAACCAGCCATACCAGCCTGGCAGTGCAGGATTGAGCGTCGTATTGACGAGACTAGGGCACTCATCGGCAAGCTAATATGCTTCAGGGAGGGCAATACTCGACCAAGAGTGATGCGCTTTGTGAGGCGGGCATTCTCGGGGACTGGTATCAGCCCTCGAGAATATACGTCCCGAGCCACAGAGCGTATCGACTTCCTGAAGCAGAAAGTTTGTGCATGGGCGAGCCGTATTCGTAGGTATAAACGCCGCGTTGTGCGATATACCCAGAATCGCATGTTCCAATGCGACCAAAGGTGGGTGTATAGAGCTTGGGAGCGGCCTGACCAAAGTGTGAGTGGTGGGCGCCTGCCTGATGATGATGCCATGAGCTCATTCTGGCGCAGCATCTGGTCGGTCCCCGTCATTCACACTGAGGGTGATTGGATGCGAGATATTGAGCGAACGTGTGAGTCTATAGAAGAAATGGGGGAAATTGTCATTAGCCCCCAAGACGTAGCCGATGCAGTCCGTCCGTTACCTAACTGGAAATCTCCAGGGCCGGATGGACTGCACAATTTTTGGATAAAATGGCTGCGTAGCTCACACGCTCGCTTGGCGTCCCAATTCCAGTCGTCCTTAGAGTCAGGGTCGCTTCCGCAGTTCCTTACGACCGGAGTTACCCACCTGCTCCATAAATCAGGTAGTACTGCGGAACCCAAGAATTATAGACCGATCACGTGTTTGCCGACGGTCTATAAACTTCTTACATCCATTTTGAGATCCAAAATTAATACACACATTGGAAATAATTCTGTATTGTCTTCTTCTCAAAATGGATGTAGGAATGGGTCCCGCGGTACTAAGGAGCTACTCCTCATTGATACGGCCATTAGCCAACAGGTTCGTCGCTCCCAAAAGAATCTGTCGACATGCTGGATAGATTATAAGAAGGCCTATGACTCGGTGCCACATACATGGCTCATGAGGGTGCTAGAGCTGTATAAAATAAATACAACACTACGCACCTTCCTGAGGTCATGTATGGGGCAATGGAGGACGGCCCTTCGCTATCCAGGATGTCAACCGATTCGGGGGAGCGGCGAACCGATTAGGATTGAGCGCGGAATATTCCAGGGCGACAGTCTGAGCCCACTATGGTTTTGTTTAACCTTGAACCCTCTTAGCACATTGCTGGAGGGGTCGGGGCTAGGCTATCCGCTGCGGAGAGGAGGTCAGGTAGTATCCCACCTTCTCTACATGGATGACCTAAAGCTCTTTGCCCCCACTAAATTGCAACTGGTGGATTTACTGAAGGTAACTGAAACTTTCAGTAATTCTATCAGGATGGAATTTGGTGTGGACAAATGTGCAGTCATGCATGTAAGACGAGGGAGGATTATGGAATCCGAGGGACTACAACTTTCGGATTCCATACACCTCAGACCGCTCTCCACAAACGATACCTACAAATACCTTGGTATGTCGGAGGGGTTGGGTATCAGCGAGGCCGACATGAAACAATCGTTGAGGGAGCGCTTCTTTGGCCGCCTGAAAAAAGTCCTAAAAAGCCTTTTGTCAGGCGGAAACAAGGTGCGCGCCTTTAACGGTTGGGTCATGCCGGTCTTGATGTACTCCTTCGGCATACTGAAGTGGACTCAGACTGAACTAGATGCCCTGGATAGGCGAGTCCGGACTTTGCTGACCGCAAATCGGATGCATCACCCGCGATCATCAGTAATGAGGCTGTACATCCCGCGAAAGTGTGGGGGTCGAGGCTTATTAAATGCTAAGACCCTCCACAATCGTGAGGTGTGCAGCCTAAGGGAGTTTTTCCTCCATGCTGACGCGGGGATGCACCGAGATGTGGTCGCAGTAGATAAAGGACTCACCCCACTATCCTTGGCTAGAGAGAACTGGCGCAAGCCTGTGGTACTTAGTACTAATGACCGCAGGGAGATATGGCAGAGCAAGGAGCTACACGGACGCTTTTACCGGGCCCTCCATGGGCCCGACGTTGATTTCCTCGCGTCCGTGTCCTGGCTACGGTTCGGTGACCTATTCGGGGAAACCGAAGGTTTTGTCTGTGCGATTATGGACGAGGTTATCATGACGAATAACTACCGGAAGTATATTGTGAAGGACGGGACGGTTGACATATGTCGGGCATGCCACTGTCCCGGCGAGTCCCTCAGGCATATTATTTCCGGATGTTCTCGTCTTGCTAACGGCGAGTACTTGCATAGGCATAACCAAGTGGCCAGGATTATCCACCAGCAACTTGCTTTGAAGTATAACCTTGTGGAATCGGAGGTACCGTATTACAGATACGTGCCCGACCCAGTTCTTGAAAATGGTCGTATCACGTTGTATTGGGATCGATCTATCATCACTGACAGGACTATTGTTGCCAATAAACCTGATATAGTGGTGATAGATCGATCAGAGCGCCGCACAATGATTGTTGATGTTACCATCCCGCATGATGGGAATCTCGTGAAAGCTGAGAAAGATAAACAAATCAAATATCTTGACTTAGCACACGAGGTTGTCAACATGTGGGATGTGGAATCGGCAACCATTGTGCCGATAGTCGTATCGGCCAATGGCCTAATGGCCAAGAGCCTCGACAAACATCTCATGAGGCTCTCGTTGGGTGGCTGGATCAAGGGCCTGATACAGAAAGCAGTCCTCCTCGATACGGCGCGTATTGTGAGGAGGTTCCTGTCTCTGGAGCCCTAACTGCCGGTAGCTTGGACCCTGCTCCCGCTGCCGGTGGACCCCTATTTTTTATATTTTTAAATATATATTTTGTTTTCTTTTTATATGTATTTAAAAATGTAAATAATATGATAAAATGTGAATAAAGGAGATAATAATAATGGATACTAATGGCCGCAGGGAGGTATGGCAGAGCAAGGAGCTTCACGGACGCTTTTACCGGGCCCTTCATGGGCCCGATGTAGACTTCCTAGCGTCCGTAGCCTGGCTACGTTTCGGTGATCTCTTTGGGGAAACCGAAGGTTTTGTCTGTGCAATTATGGACGAAGTTATGATGACGAACAACTACCGGAAATATATTGTGAAGGACGGCACGGTTGACATCTGTCGGGCATGTCACTGTCCCGGTGAATCCATTCGACATATTATTTCCGGTTGTTCTCGTCTTGCTAACGGCGAGTATTTACACAGACACAACCTAGTAGCTAGGATTATCCACCAGCAACTTGCTCTGAAATACAACCTTGTGGACGCAGAAGTACCATACTACAAGTATGTGCCCGACCCAGTTCTCGAGAATGGTCATATCACATTGTACTGGGACCAATCTATCATCACCGACAGGACTATTGTTGCCAATAAGCCTGACATAGTGGTGATAGATCGAACAGAGCGTCTCACAATGATTGTTGATATCACTGTCCCACATGACGAGAACCTTGTGAAAGCCGAAAAAGATAAGGAAATTAAGTATCAAGACTTGGCACACGAGGTTGTCGACATGTGGGAGATTGACTCAGCAGTCATTGTGCCGATAGTCGTTACGGCCAATGGCTTAATAGCCAAGAGCCTCGACCACCATCTGACGAGGCTCTCGTTGGGCAGCTGGGTCAAGGGCCTGATACAGAAAGCGGTACTTCTGGACACGGCACGTATTGTCAGGAAGTTCCTCTCTCTGAGGCCCTGACCACCGGTAGCTTGGACCCTGTTCCCGATGCCGGTGGGCTACTATTTTTTATATTTTTAAATGTTTTTTTTATATTTTTTGTAGAAATATTTAAAAATATAATTTATATGTATATAGAATGAATAAACGAAATCATAATAATAATATAATTATTGTATAATTAATTTGGCGTAAATTGACTAGAAATACCAAAAAAGTGAACTAAAAATAATTAAATTGAGTATAATTTCTTTATTTATTTTTTTGCACACCTTACGCTTTGGTAATGAAGTTCACGAGTATTTCGGAACAAAAATTCATTAAAGAAATGAACCAATATATATAGTTAACTTCATGAAATGCTACTGGTCACCCTAATATGTCGCCATAATAATAATAATATAATTATTGTATAATTAATTTGGCGTAAATTGACTAGAAATACCAAAAAAGTGAACTAAAAATAATTAAATTGAGTATAATTTCTTTATTTATTTTTTTGCACACCTTACGCTTTGGTAATGAAGTTCACGAGTATTGCGGAACAAAATGGCGTCTTGATAGTACTATTCTTATTTGGCACGCTTATTACACTGACGCTTTCGTATACGGCAGCGAAACAGCGAAAAAACTGCCAGTTGTATGACAGCGTTTCGCATCTGCTGTGTCTCGCTCAAACTATAGCGAGATTTGTATAGTTGCATCCTTATCATTACTGTTTCGGAAGTAACTGCGAAATTGCTGTTACAACAGGTTCAGACGGGTCGATTCGATTTTAACAAATGACTTGATCAACAAAAATTTAAACGTTTTTGTTGCTTCAATTTGATTGAAAATCTGTTTATACGGTTCAAATCGCATGCGATTTAGCAGTTGATCAACTAGTATCGAATCGTGTGGACCTGATATTATACGAACCAGAATCTCATGGCATTAAAAAATTATAACAAATAGTGGTTTTCATATGGCAATGTCAACATGTCACTTGTCAAAACGAGTATGACTGTAGTTGATACATTTTCCAGTTTTGATTAATGTTTTCTTGTTCAAACATTTTTAATAAACATACTTATTTTAACAAGGTTTCCTTTTCCATTACAATAAAATTGCAAAAAACCATATAACAGCATATCATTTTGGGACCCAGTGCATAATATCAGCAAGCACATTGGGTCACATAAAACATAAGCCAAAACCTCTAACAACATGGATTTATGAAATACATGTTGTGCCGACCCCACCTAGTGTGGGATAAGGGCAGGAAGAAGATCGAGAAGAAATTAAAGAAAAAAAAATACAAGTATCAAGACTTTTTATTCAAATTACCCTTGTGTTACCCACAAAAACATTTAATTTCCCTATTTGCCATCAGATTCTGGTAGACCTATAGAGTTTCACATCGCAAGGCGTCACCACGTGTTCTGTCCGGGCGGACAGAGTTTCGCATCATGGAAGCCGAAAATATAGAAATATTTCTGAATAATATAATTCGAAATCAATGCGAATTTTATGCAGTTGGACACGTGGATTACAAAAATACATACAAAAAAGAGGTGGCATCGAGGAAAATTCAAGAAAAGACGGAGACAGATGGTAAGGATGCGTTCAAACAACACGCACCCGCTAAGCGCACGCCACGCGCGTCAACACCCGCGTCTAACTCACTTTGAATTTTTACATACATACATACATAAACTCACGCCTTTTTCCCATGGGGGTAGGCAGAAACTATAGAACGCCACATGCTACGACCCTTACATACCCCTTTCGCTTCATCCACATTCATACATCTTGTCATACACGCACGCCGGTTGAGAGTACTACGCACCTGACCTTTGTGAAGAACATCACCAATAACATCGATGTAGGTATGTCCTTCTAGGACGTCCTATACCGTTGTTTCCATTGACGTCCGCCTTATAAATTACTTTTGTTAATCGCCGTTCACTCATTCTCTCAACATGACCAAACCACTTAAGCATACTCCTTTAAATTTTTGTCACTACATCATCTTTTAAACCGCAACTTTGTCTAATCTCTTCATTTCTCATTCAAAGTTACACCGCACATACTTCGCAAGGAACGCATTTCCACGGCATTTATTCTACTTTCATGCCTCTTCTGCCACGACCAACATTCACTTCCATACATAAGCGTAGGTACCAGCACACCATTATGGACAGCCAGTCGTGCCTTTTTGGACATCGACTGGCTAGCCACAACCGCATGCATAGCACCATTTACTTTATTTCCCGCATTTGCTCTCCTTTCCACATCTTCGTCAATCTTACCATCTCTTGTAAACATACTTCCTAAATAAACAAACTCATTCACCTGTTCAATACTTTCATCTCCGATCTTTACTTTACACTCAGATACATCTGCATCTCTTTCAAAAACCATAACTTTCGTCTTGCTTACATTAATTTTCATCCCTTTCATATTATATGCTCCATTCATCATAGTTACCATGTCTTGCAACTCTTCCGCCGACGATGCAAGCAAAACTTGATCATCTAAGTAGAGAAGACATTTGACAGGCAACTCATTCATTTTCAATCGACACTCACTTCCTTTTAAATCTGTCAAACAACTATCCATGTATAGGTTGAACAGCCATGGAGACGCTACACAACCCTGTCTAACACCTCTGGAGATGCCAAACCAGTCTGTGAACGCCCCATTTATCCTAATACAAGCACTGGAATCCCTGTACAGCGATTTCAAAGCCCGTATCAAGCGCCAGTCCACCCCGTACAAAGATAGTGTCGACCACAATTCTTCCCTCCACACACTATCATAGGCCTTCTCCAAATCAATGAAAGCGCAGTACACTTTCTTGTGCTTTGCCAGATGTTTTTCGGCTATGCACCTCAAGGAGAAGATCTGATCCATACAGCCCATCCCCTCTCTGAACCCTGCCTGAATATCCCATACTTTCTCATCTGTTATTCTTATCACTCTGTTAATTAAAACTTTCGCATATAGTTTGCCGACCACACTCAAAAGACTAATGCCGCGGTAGTTTTTACACTCCTGCTGTGAACCTTTTCCTTTATATAGTGGTACGATTACAGCTTTGCACCAGTCGCCCGTCACTTGGCTGAATCTCCAACACATATTAAAGATCCGGTACAGCAGGCTTGCTACCACCCCGTCACCACCCTTAAGCATTTCGACAGACACTCTGTCACATCCAGCAGCTTTTCCAACTTTCATACATTTCAGCGCTTTCACGTTTTCATCCATTTCAATCAGATTTTCCTCATCTTCATCCAAGTCAATGTCTGACTCACTCGCTTCCGCCCAGTTACCCACTCTTTGCACACTATCCTGCCAACTAAATAAACTTTCAAAATATACCTTCCAGCGTTCCAACACCTTGCATTCTTCACTTAACAAGCATCCATCTCCTCCTCTAACTGTATTCATATTTGATGTCCCCGAAACTCCACGAGCCAATCTTACTTATTGCCAGAACAGCTTAACATTGACCCTGAAGTTGTCGGAGAACTTCCTATTATACTTATCTTCCATTTCATTCTTATTCTTATTCTTATTCTTTATTGTACACAAAATAATAATATATAATACAGTTCCATTGGTAAAATCATGTACAAAGGCGAGCTTAACTCACAAATGAGTTTTCTAACAGCAAACCTTAGAGCGATAGAGAGATTTGATGTTGAGGAGAACAATTACCTAAGTGTACAAGTTATATAAAATTACAAATTAAATACACAATAAATATACACATCTACATAAACTAAACAAATATGTGTATAGCACACAATACATAAACGTAATACATACAATATAATATATAAAATACTACATACATACATACAGGTCATGTAGACAGGAAATGTTCCCTAATTCTTTTCTTAAAAACATCTAACGATGGACTATCACGTAAGGAGTGAGGAAGAGAATTCCAAAGGCGCGAAGCACGAACAGTAAATGATCCATCATAACGACTCGAGGTGTGGGAAGGCATACGAAGGAGAAGAGATGAGGATGAGCGACAAGGTTTCCCTCTAGGAACAAGAAATTCAAAGCGTTCTCGAAGATACATAGGAGAATTAGGATTGTGGAGAACAGAAAAGACAAAAAGAAAGAATGTGAGTATCACGACGTTGCCGAATAGGAAGCCACTTCAGCCGCTTCCGAAATTCCGACACATGGTCGTACTTCCGAAGGCCAAAGATGAAGCGGATGCACAAATTCTGCAGACGTTCTAGTTTATCTAGCAGTTCCTCAGTTGCGTCAAGAAAGCAGACATCAGCGTAGTCCAGAAGGGGTAGAAGAAGAGACTGAGCAAGAATTATTTTAGTAGGAAATGGCAGAAACTTCTGGAGACGCTTTAAAGACTGAAACGAGCAAAAAACCCTCCTGCTTACTTCTGCAATGTGAATGTTCCAAGACAGGTGGCAGTCTAGAATAACACCCAAGTTTTTAACCTTCTTTGAAAAGGCTATGGCGACAGAATCATACAAAATTGGAGGGAGAGACTGGTGATTCATCAAGTTGACAAAGTATCTGCCACCAATAATGAGAGCTTGTGATTTCGTAGGATTAACTAAAAGTCCAAAACCTTTAGCCCATTGACTGACATTGTTAAGATCATTATTGATGGCTTCGATAGCTTCAGGAAGCTCATCGAGTTTAAAATGGCGATAAAGCTGCAAGTCGTCTGCATAGAGATGGTAATGTGAAGAATTCTTCTTCATCTTTACTATCTTTTACTTCCGCCTTTATTTCGGTGTATCTTTTCTTCACTCTTTCCAAATCATCAATCATACTCGTTGCCTGATTCATCCTTATTCTAGCTTTAAAGGCTAATAAATTAAGCCAAGCTTCTTTCTTCTTCCGTACGACCTCTTTAACTTCATCATCTATCCAACAATCATTCGTTTTCCTGTTATTTTTCCTCTTCGCCACACCGCATACTTTTGTGGCCACTTGCACCATGCTGTTTTTTACAAAATTCCATGCTTCTTCTAAACTATAATTATTCATTCTTTCTAAAATCTCATTCGTCTTCTCTTTTACTTCCCTCTTATATTCCTCTTTCACTTTTAATTCTTGCAACCTTTCTACTTTTATTCTCTCAAGTGCAGTCACAGGAACCCGAATCCGATGGCACCAACGTTTAAACAGACCATGTATCCGGCACATGACAAGATAATGGTCGGTCCCCACATTGGCACCCCGATATACTCTTGTATCTGTGACCTTACTCTTCAATTTTTCATCAACAACCACAAAGTCAATCATGCTTCTACTATCTTGCCTTTCCCACGTATACATGTGAATCTCTCTATGATTAAACATAGTGTTCATTATAGAAAGATTCTTCTCCACGCATATTTCTAACAAACTCATTCCATTCTCATTCACCCTTTTATCCCCAAACGCACCTAGTGTACTTTCATATGCTTTCCTCTTCTTTGAATTTTTTTGTATATAATTCGAGTCTAATGACACATCAAAGATCTCAAATTGCATTTATCAAAGTCTAACCGCACACGCCAAGCGCCCGCTTCGCGCCCGGCTCGCGCCCGCCTCATGCCATGCTTCGATAAATGCAATTCGAGATCTATTGATGTGTCATAAGACTCAAATTATATACAAAAAATTACAAAGCGAGTTAGAAGCGGGTGTTGACGCGCGTAGCGGGCGCGTGTCGTCTGAACGCAGCCTAAGAAATTGATTGCGAAATTGCGACGCCAGCAACAACAATTCTTCCACTTCAGAATCTGAAAGCGATGACTGAGAAAACATCTTAAACCCAAATTATGTCCACACCCACAGTCCACGAAAGCGTCATACACAAACGAATTTCTTTGCGAAAAAATGTGTTGTTATGTTTCGCTACCGCAATGGTTTCGCAGAGATTTTCTGCCGCATACGAACGCATCGGTGTACTAAGGGCTTATTAGTGTCAACCACAATGATTTCAAAACTGAAGACACAGCTTAAAAAAAACGATATTGAAAATAATTCTTCTAAAAACTTTTTTTTGACATCTGTCATAATCTCTTAATTATCATCAATTTACAAACGAATATTTTTCATAATTATTTGTTTATTTGTAATGGAAGCTCTACCTAATATCCAACCTTTTCGTCCATCTCCTACAGACTTCGATAACTATCTGCCATGGGCTTCCGGACAATTACTGTCTATTGGCTTTTTAGAAATCACCAACAGGGTTCAAAGTGAGTTCCTCTGGATTTAATTACTTCGTAGTTAACCTCAAAGTTGACTTCAAACGGTGCACTAAAGAGATCTGTATATTAAAATAATCTAAATCCCATATAAAAGTGGCCACTATTGTCATATGAAATTTAATAATATCAACGCAAAAGAAGGAGTAAGTATCTGTTAATGACTCTTATACTACTTCTAAGAATTTATTTCTAAACTATTAAAACATGTATTTTATTGTAAGAGATCTTCAGAAAATGTTGATAAGTAGATTCATAAAATATGCACTTAATTTTGATCTCTGATATTTTGGTTGGGTGTCATATGAAATGCAATCTTCTAAAACCATATTGCGTGCTTCCAAACTACATTGGCGTTGAATACCATAATAGAAACTAGCTGACTCAGTTTTATCGCTTCCATGCAATTTTTTTTGCGACATAGATCCCGATTTTAGCTACATTTTCAAAATAAGACAGAACAGAAAAAAAATCTTAAGATGGGTTCACATGTTACGAGTACAAGATCCCGAACTCTGCTGAAATCGTCGCAACGACTGATGGCCGGTTCCTATAATTTACGAAGCGTTAGTATTTAAAATTAAGACTCTTGTATCTTTAACAAGTTTGAAGCAAAGACCTCAAAGCTACTTCCGTATGGGAGGATCTACTATGCAAATAGTAGATCCTCCCATACGGAAGTAGCTATCACAGGTAACATTAGGAGAGATGTGGTGTTGAGATGGATTTGTGGAGAGACAAGAATGTATAAAATAAGGAATGAGTTTGTCAAAGAAAATTTGAACGTAGCCAGTGACTAAAAAGTTGAGGAGTAATAGGTTAGCGTGGTATGGACATGTTATGCGGAGGTAAGAAAGTCATGTTACTAGAAGAGTGTTAAATATGAATGTGGATGGATATACAAATAGAGGAGGTCAAAGAAATATGAATGGATTGTGTGAAGGGTGAAATGGGTAAGAAAGGAGTGAGTACTAAGATGACGGCTGATGCAGGAGAGTGGAAGAGGAATACGTGTTGTGTCGACCTCACCTAGTGTAGGGTAGGGAGATGATGATACCAGATACCAGCACAACAAGAAGAGATGTAGACACAGACATCGCAGTATCCGAAAGCAGCTGGGAGCAAGAACATTATTAACTACAGTACAGCAGATTTATCATGGTCGCCCTGATCATAGGCTCTATGAACTTTCACGCATGGTGTACCGTAAAATGGGGTGAATAGGGATGCAGGGGTGAATCGGGACGAAACTTTAAACGGGATTTTAACATTGAAATAATATAGTTTGTTGCCAAAAAGGACTCTAATGTGTTTACTGTATTATAATTAACGATTAAGTGTTCTCGTTGGCAAGAAAATATATTATTTCAACGATAGAATCCATTTTAAAGTTTCGTCCCGATTCACCTCTGCATCCCTATTCACCCCGTTATATGGTACTCAGGAAGGAAACGGTTACTGTAAGAACTATTAATTATACTTTGCTTAACTAATGGCCGATCCTAAGATGATTTGTTTCGTGTCGCGTGCCGGTGCTAAGCAATTTTGACAGCTCGTCACCGTTTTATACGCTTTGTGTAAATATAAAAGGAGAATGGGCACATTTGTATAGACCCTGGTCCAAGAAGATAAATTCTACTATACCTTAATCAACTCTTGTATGTTGGGTCCTACAAATCCCAAAGCTTATGAAAATCGCTCCATAAAAAAAGAAGTTATTATTGATTTTTGTTTTAATTAAAATACTACTGCTTTGCGGTAAAAATACAAAGAGTAGTTAGTATTATAGTTATATATCAATACCATAATTGGGTATTTTACAATTATATAATACAAACATAACCTTCACGACTATTTCCCCCGAAAAGGGTAGGCAGGCGAATGCTGACGACGCGATCTTAGGTTAGTTCGCACGACGTAAATAATTGTCTTGTTTCCGTAACAAGATAATAAGAACTCCTAAAAAGCTTTAAAAAGACAGGTGTGCAATACTCTCAACCGGTGTGCGTGTATGACAATATGTATGATGTGGACAAAGCGAAAGGAGTACGTAAGGATCGTAGCATGTGGTGTTCTATAGTTTCAGCCTACCCCCATGGGAAAAAGACGTATACACTTATTAGGTTAGGTTTTTAAATAATCCGAGGTTTTATATGGTATTCTTTATCTCATGTAGTAGCTATAGGTCTACCAGAATCTGATGGCAAATAGGGAAATTAAATGTTTTTGTGGGTAACACAAGGGTAATTTGAATAAAAAGTCTTGATACTTGTATTTTTTTTTCTTTAATTTCTTCTCGATCTTCTTCCTGCCCTTATCCCACACTAGGTGGGGTCGGCACAACATGTATTTCATAAATCCATGTTGTTAGAGGTTTTGGCTTATTGTTTTATGTGACCCAATGTGCTTGCTGATAATATGCACTGGGTCCCAAAATGATATGCTGATATGTGGTTTTTTGCAATTTTATTGTAATGGAAAAGGAAACCTTGTTAAAATAAGTATGTTTATTAAAAATGTTTGAACAAGAAAACATTAATCAGGACTGGAAAATGTATCAACTACAGTCATACTCGTTTTGACAAGTGACATGTTGACATTGCTATATGAAACCACTATTTGTTATAATTTTTTAATGCCATGAGATTCTGGTTGACCTATACGCGAGCCACGCCAAGCCGGAGTCTATGGTATAGTTCGACCAACTCTTCTGTGAAATGGCAAATTGATGAAACTTGTGACATTGACAGTTAAATTCAGTTGCCAAGATGACAAAAATATTTTCCATGCATTTATTAATTATTTAATAGGGAATTTGTGCCATTACAATATTATAATGCTCGAAAATGGTATTACCTCAACAATCGGGAGTGCAGTGTCCGGAAAGAATGAAGAATACTTTTGTTTCTCTTTCCAAAATAGAATATAATCTATCACCACTACAGGCTGTGCCTGTCCGTAAGAGCTTTAGTAATAAAAATACTTCTTCATATATGCAAATTTTATTGTCATTAGTAATTTTCAAATACTTTACAACGAACTACCTATCAAAAATGTGTGTCATATCAGCATAGATATCCCTCATTACGAAGCCATTATACATACAATGGCAACACCGGAGCGAACAGATCCCTGGATCCCTGTTAATATTACTGTCAACCACATTGATATACAAAAACCTATTTCTTTTTGTTTATCAATGGTCAACCACAATTATTTTAAACGTAACGACACAGTTTAAAAGAATAAATCACAATTGCAAATAATATTCTTCTACAAACACGTTTTATTTGACATCTGTCATCTTCTCTTAATTTTCACCATTTTATAAAAGAACATTTTTCCTAATTATTTGTAATGGAAGCGCAGCGTAATATCCAACCTTTTCGTCCATCTCCTACAGACTTCGATAACTATCTGCCATGGGCTTGCGGACAATTACTGTCTATTAGCTTTTTAGAAATCACCAACAGGGTTCAAAGTGAGTTCCTCTGTATTTTTTACTTCGCTGTTAACATCAAAGTTGACTACAAACGGTGCACTAAAGATATCTGTATTTAACTGGTAAGCCTGCCATCTTGACCTCTCGCTTCCGGCTTAACTCAGGCTGATGACGAGGTAACATGTATGCAAGACTGATGGCCCTGCATTCATCTCATCATCCTATATGATACCTAGATGGTATAATAATATACGTAACACCGCTAGGTAGTCCCTTCCCGGACAGCTAGATCACATAACCGGCCACATCTCGATCACATCTACGTTATAGCTGGGTAAGGCCGTAGATTTTGTCACTTTGTTACATAGAGTAACATAGACACTTCTATATTACGGTAACGTAGAAGTAACGCGAAACTAATGCATAATTAAATAATTGTTTGTTAAGCTGATTTCATAACGCGCTATTTTTAACCGACTTAAAAAAGGCGGAGGATCTATATTTGACGCGTATGTTTTTTTGGCTTGAAAGTTTAATTTCTACGATATGCTTGGACCACAAACATCAGGCCGAAATTTATACTAATACCTACAGTTCCACTATAATACCTACAGTTCGTCAACTGTGAGAAGTTCAGTGAGAGCAGAAAAATTTGTTGAATGCGCGCGGAGGAGACAGAAATATGTTTAAAACTGTCAATAGATTGGAATTATTACACAACCACGACAATCTGGTAACTTAGGTACCAAATAAAGGAACATTATCAGAAAAACAACAACTACAATTTATGTGAAGTAAAAAGATATTTAATGCGAACAAAAAATAAAACCGACTTCAAATTGTCTATCTCCGAAGTTCTTCATCAGATCTTCACCAAATTTAAATGAGACCACTTCGAAAGAATACTCTTTCAAACAAAAAATAATAATTAAAATCAGTTCACAATTAGCAAATATATCGCGGAACAAACATACAGTCGAATTGAGAACCTCCTCCTTTTTTTGGAAGTCGGTTAAAAAATTTAATGAAATAACATTCGTTAAAATTATTTTTTAAACCTAGAAAATAAGCTACACTTCGATATTTGTGGTGTTTCGTGAGTCTTTCCTTGGCCTCCCTTTGTAGTCCTTCGTACTATTGAGGGTTTTCGTTTTTCAGTTTCTCGCGATATCTTTTTGATTTTCAGCTGCGGTCAATGGCATCTATGACAATGTTTATACTGTTTACTCGTTAATCAGAAAAGTATAGGGACAGAATGGGTCCAAGTCATTCAAACGGTAATTTTTAATACATTGGCTAAGAGTCAGATTCTCCACCCGCCTCGCCAAAAGACATCGTTTGCTGGAAAGAGAAGACCACTCCAGGACGCTCGGGCTTCGGGTGCCGAAGAATGCGAACAGGTGGCGTAGGGGGTGGCAAATGTGTTACTCAACCTGTTAGGTGATTGTCTTTTGTGTGCCGATAAGTGAACCAGCATCACCTTGCACTTCAAATGAAAAAATACCGATAGGATAATTCGCTATTGTACTCGGTGAAAATCTTAAGATATTTTTTATTTTTTACTTTGGCATTTAAATAGAAAAGTATAATAATTAACGATATGCACAAACCTTTACAACACTCCAACGCTGCGTAACATATAATCAACGTTACCAGTAACATCGAAGCTACATAGGAGTAAAGTAGAAGCGCCATTTTAAAAGTTATAAATAGGCTAAAATTACAAAATCGAGCCGAATTTTAAGCCAATACATATTACCACGCACTTACCAGTCGCTTGCGCAAAGCACTACATAAGATGTGTGTAAATAAAACTGTTATTTAAAATCGCCAAAATTCGCAATAAATATCCATTGCCGACAGACTCCAGAGTTGAAACAAGAGCGTTTTTTTTATTTTTATTGTGTTGCCTACATACACGATGTTGCCAGTGCCATTAAAAATACTAGGTACTATCAACTGTTTTTAATACCTCGAAGCCAAAGGAGACGTTTCATTTTCAGCCATAAGATGTACATTTATCAAAAAAAGGGGAAAAAAATCCAAGAATTGAGGAAAAATATTCTTTCGTGAATTTAAACCTGATTTGATGTGCACAAAATATAATACGTTTTCAATTATTGCCATATTCTATTCAACATGGCGTCCTATAGTTTGCATAGCCTGCTTTCATTCTGAAATCATGTCAAATCAAAACATAATTCACGTAGACGTTAAATATTAAAGGTATGTGTTCTTGTACAATTAATAATTATTATTATTCTCATAGCCATCTTTTTCGACTAATTCTAAGCTAGTGTGACGATTTCATCGTTAGAAAAATATTTATTCTTCTTTTTTGACGTGTACTTCTGAACGAAAAATTCAAAATGTCAGGTCACAGTCAGTCAGTAATTAACAAATATCAATTTCTAGGTTAGGTAAACGTCATCTTTACAACCTCTCACGGCTGTCATAACTCTCACGACAAACGTCAAACATTTTTAACTTTTATTTTGTGCATAAAAAGCATTTGATATTATGAAAAAATGTTACTGTGAGCTATTCAGGGTTTAGTTTTCCAGCTTTTCTAAAAGGTACACCTTATGGCCGGAGTCCCATACAAAAATGAAACATCTCCTTTGAGTAACATAGGTACTAAATAGTAACATACAAACGAAAATATGGAATCAAATTTTTGAATAGTGATAAGTCAATAAAAATCGCTCATTTAAAGACATGAAAAGCATGATATAGCATTTTTTTTATGTTTGTTCCGCGATATCTTTGCTAATTGTGAACCGATTTTAATGATTCTTTTTTTGTTTGAAAGAATATTCTTTCGAAGTGGTCCCATTTAAATTTGGTGAAGATCTGATGAAGAACTTCGGAGATAGTCCATTTGAAGTCGGTTTTATTTTTGTTAAAAAGTGATTATCATTAGAAAAAATAGATAGATAGATATACTTTATTGCACACTTAAAGAAATAAAACAGAAGGAATACACATAATTAGGAACAGTACAAATGGCAGTCTTATCGCTTAAAGCTATTTCTTCCAGGCAACCATCCCAACCGAAATATTAAGTTTTATAATGCTAAGTGTTTGGCCGAACCCAAAAGACAGCGTGTTTTTGGCTAAATTTAGGGGTCTCGACGAATTTAACTTAATGTATTTTTTTAACTGTACGAATTACAATAACTTTCTAAGAGTTCAAGAATTACTTAATCTAATTAAGATACGTTTATTACAATTTACCGAATACTACGTTTTTTATAGGCAGTCAAATATCGGTTTTTTTTTTCTTTTAAAATTGGCTTACCTTGCGTCTTTACCCAGCTACTGATGAAACAATAAGATTCGTTTTCTGTTAATGAATTTTGTAGTTATTGGTGGGAAAATATTACAAACAGTGACGCAGATTCCACCGTCGTGGGAAGAGAGTAGGTACTTTGTATTGTTATACCATGATTCATCACATACCCGGTTGGTGACTACATCCTTTACCTTCTACATATAAATCATTCAACAATCTACGATTTATTAGAAGCTCCAAAATGTTACAACCTAACTGATCTAAGATTAGGATATTTATATTGTTTTATATTCTTCCTTGTAAAATCTACGTTAGGACCCTCTAGGTGGGTGCTCGATGTTGAGCCTGGCATGCGAATTGGAGTAACATTTACGTCCAAAGATGTCAAAAAGACAATGAGATCCATGTCGCGGGGTAAGTCTCCGGGTCATGACGGGCTCAACATCTAGCTCTTGCGTTATGCAGGCGTGCACATATCTAGAGTTCTTTCAATGCTATATAACATCTATGTGGAACATAGTTACTTGCCAAGCGAGATGATGCGAACAGTAGTTGTACCAATTGCTAAAAATAAGACTGGGGACCTCGCAGATGGTGGTAACTATAGGCCTATCTCACTAGCTACTGTTATATCCAAGGTCTTTGACAGCATGCTTAATATTCAACTAAATAAATACTTAAGTCTGCATGAGAACCAATTCGGATTCCCTTCAGGATTGTCGACAGAGAGTGCAATCTTGTGTCTTAAGCATGCTGTCAAATACTACACGCAGCGAAAGACACCTGTTTTCTCGATCTGTCAAAGGCGTTTGATTTGGTTTCCTACGACTACTTGTGGAAAAAGTTGGATAATATCAAGCTGCCCACTGAAATCATCAACATCTTTAGGTTTTGGTACGGGAACCAAATCAACAATGTGCGATGGGCTAGGGCATTATCTCTTCCGTATGGGTTGGAGTGCGGGGTGAGACATGAGGGGTTGAGTTCACCTACGCTAACTAACATAGGTGTAAGTCTTACTAACATTTTCTTATGAGTCATGGTCACTCGAAATAAAAACATTATTATTATTATATTGAACATGTCTTACAGGTGATTACGTGAGTGCAATAACAAGTGCAAAATCGAATACCAAGAGTAAAAAAAAAATGATCTCTGTAAGATCTTGTGATGATTTCTCCATGTTGGAGGAAAAAATACTTTCTTCATCGGCCTCAACAAATAAAGAACTCAATGACAAGATTTACATGGAAACAATTTATGACGGTAACCATAACCTAGTACAGATAAAGTTTTTAAAAAACAAAAATATACCTAGTCCTCTCTTCAAAATCATCGGGCTGTTAATCCCGTTCCATAAATCCTTGAATTCGATTACCATCAACAGCGGCTTGAATATGGGAACCATATATGAAATATCTCAATTTTTGCCCTTATCTCAGATCACAGAATTAAATTTTGATCGAACTTTTCTTGTTGAAGCTAATTATCATATACTGTTAGGTCAGAATGGTCTAAAACACCTGTCCTTGTCGAAGTGTAATATAAATGATGCTGTTGTGGAAACGATTGCTTGTAAGTTAATGGAACCATGTCCCGCGGCCAAAACATTATCTGTGTTAAACTTGGCAACTAACAGAATTACAGATTTGGGTGTAAAATATTTAGCAGTTGCACTGCGAACAAACAGACAACTCAGCTATTTAAATTTAGCAGATAACATGATCACTGATACAGGAGCAGTAGACCTTTTTAACATCTTAGTAGATTTTTCTATAACTAGCCAAGAATTGTCGGAATCAAGGGCCAATTACATGATATATATGAAAAAGAAAATTGAATTATTTCATAAGACTCTCAAAGAGATTCGTGAAGCTGATTTAGATAAAAAAAACCTTAGAAGCCAAAGAGCACCTGTACCTTTTATACCGAGAAAAAGTCTTGCTAAAAAAGCTGTTGATTGTCCTATTAAAACGGTTGAATACAAGAATGTTTTGAATGTGGAGAATACACAATCTGAGAGAGCAGAAGCTATTGTCCTACAAAAATTGGGACCATATCAAGATTATTTTGATCAAAGCCATACTCAATCAAGAGATGCTGGAGTATATTGCTTCGGCAACAATAGCTTGTGCTATCTGAATCTCGCTTACAATAACCTTACATATTTTAGTGTCAAAAAATTGCGTGAAGTTATACTGAGGCAGAAGTTTCTTGCCAGAAAACCTGCGGGGTTGATCAATGTTATAATTGACGGGAATAATTTACCAGTGGTTTGTGACGAATTGTTGGAAATTGACGAGCTGCTGCAGTCAAATATTTCATTTATAGAGTGTTTTGTAACCACCAGGAAAAAACGCAGTTCTAGAGCCATGTCAAAATTAAATCAATAACAGTTAGCAGTGGTAGCCTAGCGGTTGAACGCTCATCGTCCATGTTCCTCCAAGGAAGGCAACCGCTTAAGTCGGACTAGGATCACGACCTGCGCCCCTGAATTTTCGAATTTATGTGCAGGTCAAAATCTCAGAAAAACGTTCTCGATGGTGTGTGTAGTCCGCCAACCCGCACAAGTCTCGCGTGGTGAGAAAAGGCCCGTGGCGAGCAGTAGCGTAGTAATATGCTGATGATGATAGTATTATAATGATTTTACTTTTGACTATAAGTTATGATTTAACTGTCGGACAATTTTGTTTAAGAATACGCATAAGATCTAGAATTTTATTCTGTCATATTTTTCTTTACGTTGATATGAAGTTGCAGAATAAAGCGTTACTAATATTAATTTCTATAGAGTTAGAGTAGAGTTCTTTTATTTATGCTTAGATTAAACTTATCTCATTTAATGTCAAATTTAATTTCAGATTAATATGTAATTTTTAATTTATTTCAATAATTTTACTTTTGATTATAAGTTATATTTCAAGTGGGACCATTTTGCTTAAGAATAAGCATAAGATCTAGGATCTTATTCTGTCATATATTTATTTTTGTTAATATTATGTTGCAGAATAAATGGTTCATTATAGTTAATAATATTAATTTCTATAGAGTTAGAAATAGATATTAAACTTACCTAATTTAGTGTTAAATTTAATTTCAGATTAATATGTAGTTTTTAATTTATTTTAATAATAATTTTACTTTTGATTATAAGTTATAATTCAAGTGGGACCATTTTGCTTAAGAATAAGCATAAGATCTAGGATGTTATTCTGTTATATTTTTCTTTATGCTGGTATTAAGTTGCTGAATAAAACGTTAATTATAGTTAATAATATTAATTTCTATAGAGTTAGTAATAGAGTCATTTTATTAAAGTTTAGATTATACTTATCTAATTTAATTTCAGATCAACATGTGATTTTTAATTTAGTATCTATTGTACCTATTACTTAGATGTTATTGTGGTTTAAATAAAAATTACTAAGAAGTTGTTTTAAATTAATATTTCGATAACCAATCAATCAGTAAACCTATTTCTGATAAGTAATTTTATCACACTTTCCTTGTTAGCCCGTAAACGTCCAGCGCCAAACTTGGGCTAATCATAACCGCTACTTCAGCTAATAAACACAATTACCACGTCTGGCATATGAATTATTGGTCGCAGTAAGTTGTTGCTAGTTGAAAAGACACTACTTTCCATCCCAAGCCCTCAGTTGCCTGTAACGATACCCACGGGCAGAAACTGGGTGGCCTATCTTTGTTACTAGATCAAAACCCTTGAGAAAATGGTTTTCTTGGAACATCGCTTTATAGTGCTTCTGAGGGAGTAGTTAAGTTTTTTTTTATGGAACTGCCTCGGTGGTGTAGTTGTGGCAAGCGCAACTGCTGATTGTGTGGTCCTCGTTTCGAACCCCAGGTCGAGGAAAATGTTATTGGATTTTTCCGTGTGGAATACCTCAGTAGCAGCCCGGTTGATGGCAATAGGATCGCCGTGACTATTGCGTGGGACATAGGCCCGGTATCCACCAAAGCGGAGAGGAGATGTGTTTGAATAAACCAATCCGATTTCGTTATTTCCACATCTCTTCTCCGCTTAGCTTGGGTGGAAATGGATCAAGCGGAGAGGAGAGGAGATGTCTCATTTTTCTATAGAATTTTGTGCGGCGAGCGAGTAAGCGGCGCGGCAGAGCGGAGAAGTGTCTAGTCCGGCGGCCATCTTCCTTTCGTAGACAGAACTTGACTAGTTTCGATCTCTCACAGCTCACATCTCTGCTACACAAAGCTCACATCTCCTCTCCGCTACACTTCTCCTCCGCTTTGGTGGAAATAACCTGCCAGCTTCGCAGCACATCTCCTCTCGTCTCGTCTCCTCTCCGCTTTGGTGGATACCGGGCCTTACGCTTAGGCCACGGGAACGGGCGTCGCGAACGGTGGTGCGTCGGGTGGGGTGGCAATCCACCACGCGACACAGTTTGCACGCCACGGGCAGTTGAGTTTGCCGCCGCGACCATAATGGTGCGTCCAGACCTGACGAACGCGCCGCGAATTCGCCGCTCGCGCGCATCTCGCGCGCCGCTCGCGAGCCGCACGCGAACTGCGCGCGAGCGGCGTGCAGAGCTTTGTACGAACATGAAATGCACGCGCGCAGCTCGCGAGAGGCTCGCGAGCGGCGCATTCGCGGCGCGATCGTCAGGTCTGGACGCACCATAATAGACCAAGAGCGAGATGTCTTTATCAAAGTTGTCTCGACATTAGTACCTAGTAGTTTTTTTATTCAAGATATAATGTTTGGAAGAGATTGTCGAGTTCATGATTTGAATAAAAATCTGGGTATAGATGGAGAATTCCACAAGAAATTCGAGCAATACAGATTATATCCACATTTTTTTTTAATATACCCGAATGAGTGTCGAAACCTAATCTGGTCTGACTTCAATCCCGGCCTGTACCTCTGATTTTTCGAATTCACGTGCTGATCAGAATTTGACTATCACTTGTGTTAACGGTGAAGGAAAAACATCGTGAGGAAACCTGTACACCTGAGAGGGTTCCATAAAGTTCTCGAAGGTGTGTGTAGTCTGCCAACCCGCACCAGGTCAGCGTGGTGCGCTATGGCCTAAAATCCTTCTCATTCTGAGAAGATGCCCGTGCCCAACAGTGGGACAGTAATGGGCTAATTATGTTATGTTATGATATAATTAAGTGATAAAAACCGAAGTATAATGCTGTCTATTAAAGAATTTGAGAATTAAAAATCTTCTTTTCGTTTAGTAAGTGACTAACCTGGTGTCAGAGTTTACGCCGCCCATGGGCCTCTGACTTGGCTTCACATGCTGTCGAGAAATATCTCTCAGGCATGCCAGTTTCCTCACGATGTTTTCCTTCACCGTTCTTAAGCAACAATACGCACATGTATCCGAAAATTCAGAGGTGCGTGCCTTGGGTTTGAACTCGAGACCTATGACTTGGCAGTTACACCACTAAGCTATCACACGGCTGTATAAAATTAATAGAATAGAATATACTTTATTGTACACCAAAATTGTAACACAGCTCTTATACAATATAATAATAATACTATTTCTATAATATTTCTATATAAAATATACAATTAACATAACATCACGCCTGTATACCCCGAAGGGCTGGGCAGAGGTGTACAGTAACACCCCGATTTCATCGTTATGTTTGTCCCATGTAAAAGGAGGCGAGCCTATTGCTATTAACCGGGTACAGATCCATACTCCGGGCTGCTACTGAGGAATCCCTAATAGAAAAACTCAATAACACTTGGCCTGACCTGGGGATCGAACCCAGGACCCCATGCTCAGCAATCGCGCTTGCAACTACTAGACCATCAAGGCTTATAAAAAATATAAAAAACATTTGTAAACATAAATAAAAACATTTTTTACAAAAAATTTAAACCGACTTCAAAAAAGAATAAAATAATTACCATATAAAATTAACAGTTTCAGAAGTCGGTGCTGATCCACGCTGAACCAAATTGAAGGCACCGACTTCTGAAACTGTTAATTTTGTATGGTAATTATTTTATTCTTTTTGAAGTCGGTTTAATTTTTTTGTAAAAAAATTTTTTAGTTTTTTCATTTTAGTGGCCTTAATTAAAACTTGGTTGGACCTACTAAAGACGCTGCTCGTAACATAATCACATCAACACAATATGCGTACTGTTCGTCATTGAGGAGTTCCATTGTCTATCTCCGAAGTTCTTCATCAGATCTTCACGAAATTTAAATGGGACCAACTTCGAAGTATACCCTATCCATTAAAAAAAGAATCATCAAAATCGGTTCACAATTGGCGAAAATATCGATGAAAATACACAAAAAAAAAAAGATACATACAAACGAACATAGTAACCTCCTCCTTTTTGGAAGTCGGTTAAAAATAGTTGCCCATCGGCATCGGCAACAGGGTCCAAGCCACTGGTGGTCAGGGCCTCAGAGAAAGGAACCTCCTAACAATAAGCGCTGTGTCCAGAAGTACCGCTTTGTGTATCTGGCCCTTTATCCAGCCGCCCAACAAGAGCTTCATCAGATGTTGGTCGAGACTCTTGGCTATTAAGCCATTGCCCGTTACAAATACCGACACAACGACTGCTGAGTCAACCTCCCACATGTTGAGAACCTCGTGTGCCAAGTCTTGATACTTAATTTCTTTATCCTTCTCGGTTTTCACAAGGTTCTCGTCACGAAATAATATTATTATTATGATGGGTGACTGGATACAGCGTCCCCTTTGCTAGTGGATTGTCTGTGACGTCACAACCATTTTGTCTAAGCGTAGAATGGGCAATAACACTCTTGATGATAGATTGGACCTCCAACATTGACCTACGACTGACTAAACGCGATAAATCCAAAAATACATGCGAAATATCCTTCTATACAAGTTCTAGAGCGCCTTATTAAAAAATGTAACAATATAAGGCAAGCGCGCACTATACCGCAAATCAGTTCGCCAGCGAAATAGCGCGGCGTAAGTGCGCGGGGGAGGGGTGCGCGGGCGGAGGACGCGCGTCGATATTCGTGCTCGCTCGGAAGCCATCTTAAAATATAAGTGCCCCCCGCGCACCCCTCGCCTCCTTAGACGCTCGCTTTTTCAAACTCCGCCGGTGTGCGGTGAGGGATCGTCAACATTTTGTTGAGTTTGTATCAAAGTTTATTTTGGTGATATTTTTGTAGTAGGCGAATGTAATGGTAACTAATTGTTGTATAGCGAAATGAACACGGTCGTGTTCTGTTTCTTTGCTCGTGGTAGTGGATTCGATTACCGTAACAAATATATTGTTTGGTATAAATGAGCACCTACAAATGTACGCCTACGACAACAAGAATCTTACTGTAAGATATTTAAGTTCGTAGAAAGAATTCAGTCTTAAATTACCTTACTTACTAAGCCGAACTGCAAAACTTCAGCAGCCTTCATTTTTCAACTTTATGTTATACTCATATGAAAAGTTACACCAAGGAGATATAATTAATTATAATTTGAGATTTCTATTTGTCTAATATGAGCAATTATATTAATTTAATAGACTTCTTCTTCTTTTCGTGCGTTTAGTGAATATCCTTGTGTCAGAGTTTATGCCGCCCACGGGCCTCTGACTTGGCTTCACATGCTGTCGAGAAATATCTGTCAGGCATGCCGGTTTCCTCACGATGTTTTCCTTGACCGTTTTTAAGTTAGTGATAATTAAATAATACGCACATGAATCCGAAAAGTCAGAGGTGCGTGCCGTGGGTTCGAACTAGAGATACGGTCACACCACTATCACTGCTGTATTATGTTTAATAGACTGTTTTTATATGAGTATTTAGCGACTAAAGGTCTATTATTTTTTTACAATTACGACACAAAAAAATACGCGCGGTAAAACGCATCTTCATAAACTCTCCCATAATTATATTTGATTTCGACTTAACACCCCGCATCACGGTCCGCGCTAAGCTCCGCGTCTTTATAAACGAGGTCTTATTAGCCGTCGGTTACGGCTGTCGTGCGCATATCTGAAATAGTCGTCACAAGTAGCCAGGTCTATAGTCTGTCATCTGATGACCCTAGATACCAGTAACTCCGGTGAATGGGTTGAGGTTAGTAGTCGCTACCTGTAGTGGAGCGTCCACACCAAACAAATGAAGGCCAACATCGAACGTTTGTCATTTTGTTGGATTATACCGAATTTGGACAAATGCTGTTTCATTCAGATTTAACCGATATCGAACCCCTTACATATAATCAAACACTGATAAGCTGCGACATCTCTTTAGACAACGCTAATCCCTACTGGTCCTTGTGTTTTTTTTTTAGAAAATAATTGTAGGTAATTATTTTATAATTAGCGGCCCGCCCCGGCTTCGCTCGGATGGATATTTCCCGTTTTTGCAACATTTTTTATTTATGCTCCGCTCCTATTGGTTGTAGCGCGATGTTATATAGCCTATAACCTTTCTCAATAAATGGAATATCCAACACAAAAATATTTTTTCAATTCCAACCAGTAGTTCCTGAGATTAGCGCGTTCAAACAAACAAACTCTTCAGCTTTATAATATTATAATACATGAGTAGTCTATTTTAAATTAATCATGTTCAAAACTCACTTTTAAAAGATTTTCTGTTCAAGTTTCCTGATCGTGTGCTTATAAGATAGCTTAATGCCATTTTTTTATGCTTTACATGATTGGGCCCTAGATTTTTGCAAAGAATCTATTATCTTTTTATTGCAAGACTTGTTTAAACTAGAACTTCGCAGTACAGGAGGCATTAGGTTTTTAAAAGATAAGGTATACTGCTTACTTATAATACAAGTTCCTCTAAACACAACTTACGAAAACAAAGAAGATAATCTACTGTCATACAGGAATTATAGCATAAACTAAAATGTCTGTTGCCACCGAATTTTAATTAACGAGAGTCAACACAATACATAGGGTCTAATTCCAGAAATAGATACAACGACTATTTTGGGCCTTCTAAGAACGACATGGAGAAGTCAGTCCGACTTCTGCATAAAACGTGTATAAGTTATGAGGGTTAGCATTTACTGTTATTTTATATTATTTTGTTACGTTCTAAACTCGTTCGAATTTGTAAAAATGTTGTAGATGTCCAATAAAAAGAAATGGAGTTTAAATGTAATTCTCAAATTATTTCATCGTAATCTAAGGTTCAAAGTTAGACAACAGATATTTATAACCACGTACACAGAGTTCCAGCCAACCTAGCTACATTTATTCAGTGGGCTAGAAACTTTTATATCTAAAATACGCGTCTTAAAGATCATAAACTTGCTAACTCCGCTGTACAGGCTGAATCAATACGGCATTAACGCACACATTTGCAACTCACACCCACCGATGCAATGCAAAAACTATTGAAATGAAAATATAAGCTCACATTTACAGCTCGTGCACGCACACAAAGACAAGACGCAGGTGTATACATGAGCCGCGGTGCCTCCCCCCTCCCCCAACCCTCATCGTTCCGTGCGCCTTAGACGTTGGCTTTTTACATGAGTATAAGCAGCCGGGCTGGTGTTGCAAACATTTGGTGCGACGCGTTTTCGCTGAAATTTTAATAATTTTCATTATTTGTTTTTGTAGAAAGTATTTTTTTACTGTAAGTATCAACTTAATGTTTTAATGATATTGATTCTCATACTAAGAAAAACTTATCTACTTTCTCTTCAAGCATATTCTTGTGAAATAGCACTAATTCACAATACAACGTCAAAAGTATACATTACGAAATCAAGATTGTATTTTTTTAATTGTACTTCATACAAAAAAGTACTTTTATCAAAAAAATATACAAAGAAGATTCAAGACACTGTCTCTCCACCCTTTAACAAAAACCAGTTTTTTTTACAATCCGTATCATAATTTCTATTTGTGTATCTACGACCATCCTTTTATACGACAGGTTTTGAAAAAACCAGGGTCTTTGGATAGCCGTGTGGGAAAGTAAGTTCAAAAATTGTGTCTTTTCAATATTTCTTCACCGACCTGTCTTGATAGTAGCATAAATCTAATTTATTTTACCAGTTTGATTCATTGACGAATGTATTTTATCACGATTTGGGTTAACATGCTATTGAGTGAGTTCCAGTTTATAGGAATTTAGGGTCATGAGAACTGAGAGGTTATGAGAAAAAATATTAGGATTAAGGGGTCTACGGATACCAGAATTTTCTTGTTTGACTTCTTTTGATTTTCTTTTCAATTTGTTCCGTTATATTTTCTTTGTTATACTTTTGGTTTATGATGTTGAGCGACACCTATAATATAGTATTAGTATAGTAATTTTCTTTGATTATAACCATGTTACTTGTTAGGTAGAATAAACCCCAACATTAGAAAACTGTGTTTACAGACCTATGTTTTTTCCCCGTAGTTGTACAGTGAATTTTGGTTTTAATGATATTTTTTTGTAAAACTTCTAAAAACAATAAATAAAAAAACAGTTCTCATTTAGAATCGATCTCAAACAAAAAAGTCGTTTTTCGTATCACACTTCTATAAATCACATTAACTTTGAACAGGTTTGCATTTTCCAACAAAATTCCCACGTAAATATTCTTGAACCAGTTTCTATGAATTGGTCATCTTTTGGACACATCACATTGTTATTCTTAAAAAACTTGATTATATAAAGTTGTAATATAACCTGTTCTATGGGAAGAATGGGGTGACACAGGTGGATTTTGGACCTTTGAATAACATGTTTTAGGTCAATAATAAAATTAAGAGTCTTATTTGTACTCTAAAGAGTGGGTTTTGGTAGTAGTGGTGGTCGCCAATGTTGGTACCTGTCAGTAGTTTTGTGATAGTTAACAACGTTAGATAGGTGAAGGACCATGTTTTAGCTTTTTGGTCCTTTTTTACGGAATAAGTGAAAGTGTAAAATAGTTATTAAAAATATGTTATTATTTCTTTTAAGTACTTTTTTCTTTAGAAAATTTGTTTATAATTCAGAGTATAAGAGTTTTTGTGGAACGTTATTTGATAATAGTTAACAAAGTGAAGGAAGCTCGATAATGTGTAAATAAAATATCAACGAAATGTGAGTGTAGACATACTGTCAGTCGCGTCTCGAAAAGAAATGAACAAAAGGTAAGACAATATAAAAATAACGTGTTGCGTTAATTAAAAATATAGTACTGGTATAATTGTATATAGAAGCATGTTTTATAACATCGTACAAATTAAAACTTGTGTACTTTTTGCAATCACACTAATTGCATACTTAAATACATAAATAATAACACAACCACCCACGCCATGGCATCCCATGAAAATAACACCCAGATTACCCGACAAGTTAAAATTCATACGCGACTCATATTATGAAAACAACGCAATACCCTAATTAGGCATTTAATTATAAATCCGCCATGAATTCTTAACCGACTAGACATATTAAAATTTCACTTCCCCCATCCTAACTACGCCTATACCGTATCACGCGGCCCCATCTCCGCTGTCTTTCTAAGGGGACCGCATAAAATAGTTATAGAGGGTAGGGGGAGCTACTTAACCGTTTTTAGGAGACACCCCGCCCGACGCAGAAACACCCCGCTACTTCAACCCCATTTCCTGCTCCCGCCTCCTCCTTCGAGCAAGGGGTTGGGTCGTACTATAACTATCGCTATATTTTTGCAAAATAGAATTCTTACCGTGGGTTGACGATACCTGCGCTTTTATAGTTTCGTTCCAAATTTAAATGCGCGCCGTTCATTGGTGTTTTTGTTTCTGTAGTTGTGTGTGGGGGGTGTTCGAAATTTGAATTCGGGTCGCGCGATTTAGTTTTAATTTGGCAGGATTTTGGATGAAACGGGTAGTGTTTTTGTTATTGCGTATGAGTTTAGCATGATAAGTCATTCCCCACGGAGGTTTAAGCCGATTTTTGATTTATTTCTACTATTTTTATAATACTCGTTATATTTTAGTAGAAAAGTAGATTGAGAAGTAAAAGACAAATTTAGAACAATCAGCGATATAAACCATTGCGAGCAAACCTCAAAATTTTACTGAAAGAAAGGGTCAATGTCGTACCTAGAAATAGACAGACGATCGTTATGCAAACGGATACTAATTACCTGCCAGCAGCTAGCCAGCATGTCAGCCTATTACTGTCCCACTACTAGGCACAGGCGTCTTCTCATAATAAGAAGGGTTGTGGCGTTAGTTCACCGCGATAACCTGGTGGACTAGCTACTTCCTTATAGGAGGGTCTATTGTGCAAAGCTATGAAGGTCTTTGCTTCATTATTGGTAAAGATACAAGTCTCAATTTGAACCAATAACGCTTCGTAAATTATAGGAATCGGCCTAGGTTCTATAATTTTCATGACTGTCATAAAATTATACAATTGAATTACATCGTAAATCTAGGTAAATGATTTCGCAATATCTTACAAAATGCAACCATTTTGTTTGCAAGTCGTGGCTTATAATAGAATATTGTTACACAACCTTACATTATTAGAACGGCTTCCAATACTACTAATTAATTTCATATCGATGGAGTGGAAATTAATTACGAAGTCGTATAACTTTGACAAAAACATAACCCTACCTTTGCTGTCGCGCAGTCGGGTAAAAGCGTGCCTCATTGGAATCATCGGTCTTGAGTGTGTTCGGAAATCTTGCGGTCATGTATCCCTAGTATTAGTTTGATAATAATTACTAAAATGGTAATAATTTCGTCAGCTATATTTGTCTCTTTTTCTTGTGGGTGTGAAAGAAAGAAAAAGAAAGAAAGAAAGAAAATTTATTTATTCAGCCAAGAACACTGACGGCATAAATAAAATAAACAAAGAAAGAACAATATAATAAGAATTAAACACAAATTTTATGCTGTCGAGCATGTCCATGCCGAAAAGGTTACCAACTCAGCATATGCTAGGCGTCAAAACACCCAGCGCTATTTTCAGCTGGCACCCCCGCAGTGACACACGGATGGAGGTAGTTAATTTTAAATATATATTCTATTATACTTGAATGGATAAAAGTGTTTTATAATGTGTCAATAAACTACAAAAATATAATAAAAAATAAAAACTACTTTTAATATAATTTGTGAAAGAGAGATAGAGTATAGATTTTAGCGATCTCTTGAGAACTTTTGCCATTTTCGTATTTTGCGCTGGATAATCTTGATGTCCTGAGAATTGAATAATCTCTTGAAAAACTTTTTAGTTGAACGGTTTTATCTTGCAGTATCCCTGCAGTATTAGGATTCGAGCATTGAAGATTGAAATTATTATAATGTTGTATTGTCATGGTATTTTTTTTTTCGACAAAATTACAACATTTATTTACAGAATTATCCTAATATACCAATACAATATAAATCTTAACTACTAAAATACAAATATAAAGTAAAAGAATCAAAGGGCATCAAAAAATTCGTCCGCTTCGCTGTCAACAGGAAAAGTGCCCATAAGGCTGGCAGCATTGCCACGTTGTATGGCAATGCTGATTCTTTGGCCAAAATATAGGCCAGCCCTATGGTCACGTGAAGAGTCGACCAACCGCTTGGCGATGTCGCGAAAAACTAAGTGGGCACTCGGACCCCATGGCCCTAGTGTTTCAACCCCAAACGGCTCAAACATATAAGACACAAAAAGATTGGAGTATTTGCGCCGTTTGAGGCTTTCCGCACCTGCAGCAGCCGCCCCAGCACAGCCCGCCGTGCTAGGAAGATGGGATGGTGCAAGGGTGTCGACACAAGTTGCATCCCACACCAAAGGCCTACCTACCTTCCAAGGCATTATGGTCATTCCGTCTGGTCTCTTCCCATCGTCGCGTGCCAAGCCATTGGGTTCTAAAACAACTGGCACCCCGGCGGTGACAAGAGCACGACGGATGATGTCATTAATGCTAGCGTGCCGTGCTATCCGACCTGCGCTCTTACTACAAGATAGGCCATGGTGACCGAGGCAGTCGACACCTTCACCGCATTGGCAGCGATGCGGAACCACGCAATGAGCGCCGAGACGCAGACAAGTAGCGAGCCGGAAGGTAGTGTCACCCAGCAAAGTGCCTATGATGGGTGATGGTAGTGCCTGAAGCCAGAGGCCCGATTCCCACTCACCCACAGCCAGCAAACGGGCACGCTCAGCAGAGTTGGTGGACGTATTAATGAGATTATTCCGTACCAACCTGCAGAGCGGCTCATCCCACTGCCTCTGGGAAGATGGGTTCACGGGCCGATCTGTATCTGGGCAAGCCATTTTCCAGGCGTTCACCGCGTCGGTCAAGCACGGCACTTCAAAGTCAACTAGGGAGGGGGCTAAAATTTTCCCGGTCAGCTTTTCGGTGCTGTGGACAGAGGACAGGAATAAGCTAATACTGGAAATTTTGCGGACAAAATGGTAATTGAATTTTTCATTTATGCTCCTCTCCTATTGGTCGTAGCGTGATGTTATATAGCCTATAACCTTCCTCGATAAATGGACTATCCAACACAAAAATAATTTTTCATTTCCAACCAGTAGTTCCTGAGATTAGCGCGTTCAAACAAACAAACTCTTCAGCTTTATAATATTAGTATACATAGATTACTCATATTCTGACTAACCTTGTATATGTATTGACGGGACAGTTTTATAAGCAAAACATACAGGGCTAGCTGCCTCCCGCGACTTCGTCCGAGACAATTCCCTATCAAGTCCAACAAAAAAAAACTCTAATGATAGTCGTAAGTATAAATAAACGTCTAAATAATATAAATTAAATTAAAGTTTCTAATTTCTATGAATACACTCGGGTGCAATGAATCCGGGTCACCAACATAAATAAAATGTTAAACAATGTTTTCCGAGATATTACGGTTTATGTTGGTGACCCAGATTCATTGCTCCCAAGTGTACTTTCTTAGTGATAATTTACCTCATAAATTTAGTGTGTTGTCACAAAACAGATAGGTACAGAAGTCAATCACATGTATGTACTTCACTTTTCATGCCTATCCTCGGCGGTCGCTCTATCTATATATCTATCTCTCTCAAGCGCATGGCACTCGCGCTCGCACTCACTCGCACTCTAGTCCCAAACAGTCCGAGATATCGTGTCTGTGAGCAGTGTCTACGTGTGCGTTGCTCGAGCGCACTTGTATGTAGATTGACTTCTGTACCTATCTGTTTTGTGGTGCTGTGCCTACTGTCGTCCGATTTTTAAAAGACAGTTCAAGTTACATTTAGTTAAATTTGAGTTTTATACAGTAGGTATGTTAATTAACGGAAGGCGTTCCCATTAATCCGCAATAGTATAGCGTACATACAACGTGTTACAAAAATACCCCTAAAGCCAAAAGGGCGTCAAAAGGTCCCTTATAAAGAGCCTATTACAGATATATAAAAAAAAGAAATTTGGATAAAACATAAAATAACCCTCATTGCAAAGCAACCCCGAAAACATAAAACTAAAGAGTAGACTACCCAGAAAGTTACATTTCAGTACAGAAAAGCGTGACTAAAAAACAAAAACTGAAATTTTATAACCAATATTTTAAGTCTTGGTAACTTATTTAAAATTATGCAATGTAAGCTTAAAACTAGCCCAATATTTTGGAATAACAAAAACGCCTGTATGTATAATAAATAATTGGTAATTTATGTATAATAAATTACCAAGTAGTTGGAAAGCTCTAAGTACACAACAGTTGAAGATTAAACTACGCAAATATCTAATAAATAAAACATACTACAGTGTAAATGAGTTTCTTCTAGAGAAAATTATATTATCCTGAATTGTTATTGAATATAATCACAAAAGAGTGTAATGCAATGTGATAATTAACCGACTTCCAAAAAAGGAGGAGATTCTCAATTCGTCTGTATGTTTTTTTTTTTTTATGTTTGTTACCTCGTACCTCCGCCATTTATAAACCAATTTAGATATTATTTTTTATTTGAAAGGATATACTTCCAGATTGGTCCCATTTAAATTTGGTGAAGATTTGAAAAAAGAACTTCGGAGATAGACAATAGAACTCCTCAATGACGAACAGTACGCATAATGTGATGATGTGATTATGTTACGAGCAGCGTCTTTAGTAGGTCCAACCGTATTTTAAAATTAAGGCCTTTAAAACTAAAAAAATAAAAAACATTTTAACAAAAATAAAACCGACTTCAAAAAAACGATGAAAAGAATAAAATAATTACCATATTATAAAATTAACAGTTTCAGAAGTCGGTGCCTTCAATTTGGTTCAGCGTGGATTAGCACCGACTTTTGAAACTGTTAATTTTATGATAATATGGTAATTATTTTATTCTTTTCATCGTTTTTTTGAAGTCGGTTTTATTTTTGTTAAAATGTTTTTTTTTAGTTAATAATTTAATGTAAATATTTGCATACCGAACGGTGAAATATGGCTGAGCTATAATCACAAATGAAACATCTTATTCTTTGTATTACCTATATTTGCAAATAAAAACATATTCTATTCTATGGCTTAAGAATTTCAAAAAACACATTTACCACGTTTTTACTCAACGTTCTTTTAGAAACCGGACGGCCAACATGCAGAAAACAAGGTTTTATAATTTCAAACTGCCTCGTTGGTCTAGTGGTGGCAAGGGCGACTGCTGATCCTGAGGTGCTGGGTTCAATCCCCAGGTCGGGCACACTGTTATTGGGTTATTCCGTGTGAAATTCCTTAGTAGCAGCCTGGAGTTTTGTTTTGTGCCCGGTTGATGGCAATAGGCTCGCCCCCTATTACATGGGACTTAAACGTAACGGCAAAATGAGGGTGTTACTATACACTTCTGGCCCACTTCTTGTTTTCGTGTGGCTAGTGACTACCCGGTGTCAGAGTTTATGCCGCCCATGGGCCTCTGACTTGGCTTCACATGCCGTCGAGAAATATCTCTCTAGCACGCCGGTTTCGTCCGATGTTTTCCTTCACCGTTTTTTAAACAAGTGATAATTATAAATACGCACATGAATCCGAAAAATCAGAGGTGCGTGCCTTGGGTACGAACTCATGACTTCACGGTCCGACGGTCACACCACTTCTGCCCAACCCTTCGGGGAATACAGGCGTGATGTTATGTTATTTTATTTCGTACTAGCGGCACGTCCCGGCTTCGCACGGGTGGTCATTTTTCCCGTCTTGCAACATTTTCATTTATGCTCCGCTCCTATTGGTCGTAGCGTGATGTTATTTAGCCTATAACCTTCCTCGATAAATGGACTATCCAACACAAAAATAACTTTTCATTTCCAACCAGTAGTTCCTGAGATTAGCGCGTTCAAACAAACAAACTCTTCAGCTTTATAATATTAGTATAGATTATGATTACCGATATTACTTATTTTAATTAATAACTTTTACTTTACGAGATAAGACACTAATTCTGGCATGAATACCATATATTCACACATAGATAGTAAACCTACATAATCCTACGCCATACAACATAAAACTTCATCATATGTGGAGTCTCCCAAGATGATATTAATATTAAGATGGTTGGGATGTACTGAGGAAACTTGCTCTTAAACATCCACACGATATTCACCATTATTTCGTTCACAATATGGGTGGTTTTAGTGTGAACCTGTGGGGTGGATTGTGGAGTTTCGCGGTGGGGTGGGTACTCTTGAGGGGTGAATGTAAAAACCACCCCGCGATCGACTTATATGCTGTATCAAGACGCAAGCGATGTTTGTGCAAGGGGGGGTGAATGAACATTTTGTTTTCAGTATGTTAAGTAGGTATGTGGTGTACGTACCCAATGTGTACTTGTGGTCTTATGAATATAATTATTATATTACTTCCTGTGTGTATATTCCTTAGTAGCAGTGATAGCCTAGAGGTACACTTGCCTTCCGTGCAGAAGGGTTTGAGTTCGATGCCGGCTCGTACCTCTGACTTTTCGAATTCATGTGCAGATAAAAATATGATTATCACTTGCGTTAACGGTGAAGGAAAAACATCGTGAGGAAACCTGCACACCTGAGAGGGCTTCATAAAGTTCTCGATGGTGTGTGTAGTCTGCTAACCCGCACCAGGTCAGCGTGGTGAACTAAGGCCTAAATCCATCTCATTCTGAGAAGAGGCCCGTGCCCAGCAGTGGGACAGTAATGAGCTAATTATGTTATTATATGTTATTAGTTCCTGTGAATGTTGTTTGAATGGTAACAGGCGTATAGGCAGTCGCCTACGTAAGTAGTAATACAGGATGTAAACGAAATCATGTAATTCCTTCAAACCTTGTGATGTACTGCAGACATAGATTAAGAGGAAATGCGGTCGGCATTTAGTCCATACAAAAATATTCCTCAGTTTCTTCCTTGGATAATGTCACTAGAGCAAATATTTTTTAACCATATAATATATATCTACCACCACTATGTCCCTCTGTTTTGTTTTTGTCAATAAATTAATTATTAAAAGAACTAGAAACGTTTAAACTTTACAAAAATCGACCGGTTTTACCACCGTTTTCAAACATCTGGCAAACAAATTTGACGAATATAAAAAATAAAAGAAAAGCATACAGACATAACCAAAGTCTTTCTTAAATTATTTCAGAAAAATATTACATTCGATCCTGATTTGAAGAAGGAAACGGGGAAATATGAAGGTACGATTTCGCTAATATTGCACAGGAGAAATCAGTCCGAGATGCAGGTGTCTTTCGCGCTCAATTGGGAAGGTTTGCGGGGGGGTAGGGACGGAAATAGATCGCAAAAACCTTATTATTAATATTTTGCAGCCCGCGTTTCCTCTTAACACTGCAGGGGATACTTTTGGATTCAATAAAAAAAAATACAAGAAGTAAACATGTGTTCTTAAAGTGAGGCATTTTAGCGCCTCGGGTGAATTGCGTGGCTATCGCTCACCGCGCGGTCATTTAACACGGGGTGCTAAAATGCCTCACGTTAAGAACACATGTTTACATTTTGTCATTTATGTTTTATTGAGTCCAAAAGTATCCCGTGCAGGGTTAATCTATGTCAGCAGTACATCACGAGGTTTGAAGGAATTACATGATTTCGTTTACACCCTGCACCCACTCTCACTTAGTGACACCACAAAATTAACGGCATCTTAAAATTGATTATTATTTGAGTATTTGGCCATGGCCACAAATTATTGTGACCCAAATTATGTCATGGAGAGAAAGTAATTTAAATATTAAATAAATAGCAAGTTATTTATTTATTTTACTTTAATTAAAACGATCTTAGACCAATTACAATAATTAAAGATAGAAAAAAGAACAGGAATGGAAGAAGATACATACAAAACAATGGAACGAAAAATAATGATTTATAAAAATATATAACAATATGAGACACCTCTTTCACACAGCCCTCACAATGCACCTGACAATTTATTCTTCCATTCATCCGCAAACAGATCACAATTCAGTCATAAATGTATTTATTTACGCACGTACAATTATAATTATTTTATAATATAAAGTAAAGGAGGTCTTTAAGACACTGGCGACCAAATGGCAAGACAAAGGCATTGTCCTCGGCGAGGCAATATTGACTAATCTTCGTTTCGCCGATGACATTGTCCTTTTTTCTTCCTCAGCCACTGGACTAGAACAGATGCTACAAGAACTGAGCAATGCAAGCCTTGAGGTTGGACTGAAGATGAATATGTCAAACACTAAAGTCATGACCAACAGTTCACCACGAAACGTGCAAGTAGATGGGGAGAAAATGCATTATGTCCAAGATTACATCTACCTGGGCCAAGTAGTCTCCTTTCAGGACAGACAAGATAAAGAAATTACAAGACGTACCGAAAATGCCTGGAAGAGCTACTGGTCCATGAAAGAGCAATTCAAGAGCAATTTTCCCATATCACTAAAGCGCAAGCTCATGGACATATGCATACTCCCCATCTTGACATATGGTGCACAGACTTGATCTTTGACCAACATCCAGAAGTCTAAACTCAAGGTTTGCCAAAGGGCTATGGAGCGCAGCATACTTGGTGTTAAATTAACAGATCGTGTTCGAAACACAATGCTGCGCTCCAAAACTCAAATTGTAGATGTGGCTCAAAAGGCCGCCCAGCTGAAGTGGGACTGGGCAGGACATGTCTGCCGTATGCCGAACGAGCTGTGGGCCCGTATAGCACAAGACTGGAGCCCCGAGACAGCGAGACGGGGTCGCGGCAGACCGCGGAGAAGATGGCGGGACGAGTTGGATGCCTTTAATGATAATTGGCATGAAACTGGACAGAATCATGACAGATGGAAGGAATGGAGGGAGTCCTTTGCCCAGCAGTGGGACAATACAGGCTAATTATAATAATAATTATAATATAATAATAATATAAAGTAACTAAAAAGAGAATTCAAAACGTTTGTGATACATTCCTCTCGCAGTACTCCAGGCATTCCGATAAAATCACATTCCATTCATCAGATAACATAAAGATAATATAATTTTAATTTTTTAAGTAACACTAACTTCATATAATTACTGACCTGAATTGTATGGCGCTTGTTGATAGATATCGGCAGAAATATAAAAAAATAAAAAACAATACCTCGACTGTCACTACTAAGGAATACGCGATAAACGACATCCACGCGGCTAACCTATACTTAATAATAATGAGTCTTGTTAACTTGTTTATTTTTTAACTGACATCATGAACAATCTCTCAGTTAGGTCAGGTATATCTGCAGGCCGTTATACACAGTGGGGATGGAGTTCTGCCTAGCCTTTTCCCAACTATGTTGGGGTCAGCTTCCAATCTAACCAGATGCGGCTTAATACCAGTATTTTACACGGAGCGACTGCTATCAGACTACCGCAACCCAGTTACTGGGTAATGCCGATATCCTCAGGTTCACCGGTTGTCAGATTTTCGGGCTTCATACTTCGCGTAACGACTGTCATAAGTATTTGTATGACACCCGGAACCGACTGTTTAACGTGCTCTTCGAGGCACGGAGGGGTCTCGATATGTAACGAATGGCCACCCATTCATGGACCGACCGCGGCAAGCGCAGCTTAACCTTGTAAATCATAATGATCCGCGCGGTTGTTAATTAGCCGCTAGCTCTACTTTGTATCGCAAGGTACAGTATCTCTACATAAAAACTTCAAGATAAACAGAAACTTACATTTTAAATAACTCTACAATCACTTGCAAAATTAAATTCATATAAAATGTTCACTTACTCCTCTACATAGAGCGTACGATGTAGCGCCCCCACAAATTTTACGTCGCCTCATGCCTCGCGCTTCGCACTCTACATATTTATTATATACTCTATCGTCTTGTGTCTATGTGTTCTACAAAGACGGTAATTACGTATATTAGGTACTCTGGTTTGATGGTTATTTATTAGGTGTAACATATTATGAAAGCAAGGAAGAAAATGAATTCTATATATTACAATAGTGACAATACATCACACCTTTATTCCCTGAAGGGTTGGGCAGAGGTGTGTAATAACACTCTCATTTCGCCAATTTAAGTCCCATGTAATAGAGGACGAGCCTATTACCATTAACCAGCCATAAATCCAGACACTGGGCTGCTACTGAGAAATTCCAAATGGAAAAACCCAATAACATTTTGCTCAACCTGGGATGTATCGAACCCAAGACCCCATGCTCAGCAGCCGCGCTTGCAACAACTAGACCAACAAGACAGTAATATTATGGCATTATGATTTTATTGCTATTATTATCAGAATACATTCTATCCAATTCTTGTCTCGTATCGACGAGTATATCTCATGCCATGGTGAACAGATTACCCAGTCAGCAAGGTTAGTAGCGGGGCTGACTGCCCAGGGTGTGCTGAACTACATTTAAAGTGTCGTCACATAATTATGGAAACAGCAGTGATAGCCTACTGGTGTGACCTTCGGACTGCCAAGTCATAGGTCTCAAGATCGAACCACGCACGCACCTCTGACTTTTCAGATACATGTGCGTGTTGTATAATTATCACTTGCTTAAAAACGGTGAAGGAAACCGGCATGCCCGAGAGATATTTCTCGACGGCATGTGAAGCCAAGTCAGAAGGCCATGGGCGGCATAAACTGTGACACCAGTTTAGTCACTAACCACTCGAAAAGAAGAAGAAGAAGGAGACTATTTCAATACTCTATTTTCCTAAAATCTCGTTTGATAGCGAGTCAGAACGCCTCTCAACATGGCGGCCTAAGAGCATCCCAAAAGAAGCTGTCAAAATGTACTTAAACTTCATCTGCATTTCTTAGATTTACAACCATTTATTTTTAACTAGCGACCCGCCCCAGCTTCGCACGGATGTGATGGAGATACTAATGTGGGGCATATAAACCTTCCTCTTGAATCACTCTATCTATTGCTGAAAATTGCAATAAAATCGGTTGCAAAGTTTAAAAGATCTAAGCGTACAGACAGCGGGGGCGACTTTGTTTTATACTATGTAAAGATTTATTTATGTGTCTCAAATAATAGTACCTGGATGACCGAGCTTAGCTCGGTTTTTTTTGGTAAATCTTGTTTTTTGTGAAAAAACGGAATGAAATGGTCTAAAAAGAAGAAAATAAACTTTAAATTAAATCGGTCCCATCAATTTATTACATTATACAACTAATTTATTTAAACAATATAAAATTTTGTCGGGAGATACTAAATAAACAAGAATACAATATGTATGTACAGTAAATACAATATTTATGTTGAAATTTAGAACAGTCTTTCATAATTGAACACGTATACAACATTTCATGTCTGTACTGCTAAACATTGAGGAGTTCCCTAGTCAGGACCCAACCCTGAGAGCAGCAACCATATCACGGTAAAACTTAAAACCGGCTATCATAATAAAACGCGTACACAAAATTTCGTGTCTGTGCTGCTAAACATTGAGGAGTTCCCTAGTCAGGACCAAACCCTGAGTGCAGCAACCATGTTACGGTAAAACTTAAAACCGGCTATCATAATAAAATGCGTACACAACATTTCGTGTCTGTGCTGTTGAGCGTTGAAGAGTTCCTTTATATGGAGCTAATCCTGGATGTCGATTCAGGTCATGCATGCTTACCAAAAAAAAATATTGTCATCGGAAATGAACCAATATTTTAAAATTCAACTCCGTAGGATAAGAGGAAGTGGTTCAAAATTCAGTTGCAAGATTTCAACCGAACATACATACATACATACAAACATTGCAAGTTAAATAAAAGCTTATAAAAAGAAAAATAAATTATAAAAGCTTATAAAAAAGAAGGAACTTAAAAAAAAAGTGAAAAAAATAATCATCAGGCCTCGAACCGGGATTTCAGACTTTGTGACCGCCCGATTTCCCAGCTGAGCTATTATAACTTTGTAAATAATGGCGAAATTTACCTTCGTATTCTAATGATATTGTAGCAGTTTTTCATTGCCTAAAAACACGGATAAAACGACGTTTTTTTTAAATGAAACCTAGATAGATCGATTTATCGCCCCCGAAACCCCCTGCATACAAAATTTCATGAAAATCGTTGGAACCGTTTCCGAGATTCAGATTATATATATATATATATATAATTATATACAAGAATTGCTCGTTTAAAGGTATTAGATTAAAACGACGCTTAAGAAGGTGCTCATTCGGGTCATGAACCCAGAAACTAACGATCAGCAGTCGCGCTTGCCACCACTAAACCAACGAGGTAGTTATAGCAGAAATGGTAATAAATAAAGCGAAAGAAAAAATAAAATATGAGTTATTATTGTAGACTAGCGGCCCGTCCCGGCTTCGCACGGGTGGACATTTTTCCTGTTTTTGCAACATTTTTAATTTATACTCCGCTCCTATTAGTCGTAGCGTGATGTTATATAGCCTATAACCTTCCTCGATAAATGGACTATCCAACACAAAATGATTTTTTCAACTCCAACCAGTAGTTCCTGAGATTAGCGCATTCAAACAAACAAACTCTTCAGCTTTATAATATTACTATAGATATCTACTTCACTGTACACACTATGTTTATTATCTGACATACTTAAACTAAAACATTCTCTCATCCAAACTAACATCTAAACATCCAATAACTACAACATTTTTAACATAACCAAGTACCCAAGAATTCATTACAAGACAACAAAGCTAACTTATCGGGTACGGTCGGCAAAGCAAGCAAGTTTCGCTATGCGAGAGATACATAAATTTTATTGCCATAATCTTGGGCCGCCACAAGATTCACTGGGTGGAAATTTTAAGATATACGGATTTGGTAGCGTCAGCATAACAGTTTGGGTTATATTCATAGTTGGCACTTAATAATTAATTAATAATTTTAGAGAATTAATTATAGCACGGTAAAGTCGTGGCTAATTACCGACCGCGAGGATCATAAGATTTGCGAGGTTAACCTGGTGGATGGGTGACCGTTCGTTACACATCGAGACTTCCATATCTCGGAGAGCACGTAAAACAGGCGGTCCCGGGTGTCATACGAATACTTATGACAGTCGTTACGGGAAGTCATAAGCCCGAAAGTCTGACAACCGGTCTAAGCTTAGGATATCGGCATTGCCCTGTGACTGGGTTGCGGAAGTCTGATGGCAGTCGCTCCGTGTAATTTACTGGTATTCAGCCGCATCTGGTTAGACTGGAAGCTGACCCCAACATAGTTGGGGAAAGGCACAATAGAAAAATTATAGAAAACACCTTTTGTTATATTCTCAATTCTTCATTTTAATGAGGGTTTTCGATACTTTTTCTGCCACCAGACGGCGCTTCGTATGCGTCAGGTCCAAACAGCTGTCAGATAACACAGATTCTTACCGAACGTATAATTTTTTGGTGAAATTCTACGTATTTAGAAGTGTTATTGATTTTATTATGGATTACGACCAGAGAAAGGTTGCCGAACTGAAGATTGAGCTCAAAAAGAGAGGCGCAACAGTCACCCTCCTGTTTTAATTGCACACATAGGCACTGCACAGCAGTGTGGCATTTTAGAAAACAATATTCCTTTTGTAACGTTTTTAAGAATATATAAACCAAAAAAATGATCGAAAAATACAAATCGTGTATGTGTTTTGACAGTTGGTTGGACCTGACGCTACAGTGCCGCCGTCTCACGTAGAACATTTTTCAGAAAACCCTCATTAAATAGTATGTGCGTGGTGAGTATTTCAAATTCAAAATTCAGGAACATGATAGATAAAAATAAAGAAACAATTTCAAAACTTAAGTGTCATTGTCTGCGTCACCTATATATTTCTTTTGTTTATTTTTTATGTATTCTAGATAACATATCTGTGTGTGTAGGGACCTATTTCTGTTTATATTTTATTTGATGTGTGTGTGTGTGTTTTGGCTTTTGTGATATCTAATGTTTTTTTAACGCCACTGCTTCGTTGGTCTAGCGGTGGCAAACACGACTGGTGATCGTGTCGTCCTGGGCTCGATCTTCAGGTTGGGCAAAGTGTTATTGGGTTGTTCCGTGTAAAATTCCTCAATACCAGCCCAGAGTTTGGGGTTGTGTCCGGTTGATGCCGATAGGCTCGCCCCCTATTACATGGAACTTAAACATAACGGCGAAATGAGGGTGTTTTTATAAACCTCTGCACAACCCGTCGAGGAATAACGGCGTGATGTTATATGTTATGTTTTTTTTTCTTGGTTAGGTTTGTATAGAAAAAAGGTTGAAAGAATCCCTTGCGTCACACACACTTAGAAAGCAATACTGAATAGTATCTATTTACCCAAATATCTCAGAGCTAAATCACATACATAAACAAATACATATCTGCTGACCCTACTTGTTTTATTAGGTCAACTTCTAACAACGTCTTTGCGTTTAATCAAAGGAAATTTCCAATTAAATTGATTACGATCTCGGCCCCGCAGTTTCCCCGCAGTCGCCCCGCAACCGTCTCGCAGCCGCGCCGCAGCAATACCTACTTATACTCGCGAGTTAATACCAATATAGTATAATAACCCAGTATACAAAGAGGTATTATGTGTTATACTAGGTTATTTTATTTTTTATGGGTCAAATAGAGTATACAGGGTGTAAAAATATCCTTAACCAAGCCGAAGTCTACGCATACTGTACTTACGTCAAACTAAGTAATATAAAGCAAAAATAATTGCTAGGAAACCTGTAAAACGAAGCGCGCAAAAAAAAAAAACGAAAAAAGTAAGAAATTCGCACTAAGCGCTTCCAAACATCCGTCATAACGCGCACGGCAAAAGAGTGGAACTCACTACCTGCGTCTGTGTTCCCGAACGCATACAACACGAATCTCTTCAAAGTTAGAGTGAACAGGCTGCTTCTGGGTAAGCTCACTGCATCGTAGACTTTGTCTCTGTCACCTCTGACTTAGACTAGAGTCAAGAGCAAATCAATCCCAAATAAAAAATAATAAGTACCTATATTAGAGGGAGTTTGAAAGTGGCACCAGTGACAGAAAAGTTGAAAGGAAATCATTTGTCTTGGTATGGGCATGTGATGAGGAGGAACGAAACACATGTGACTAAGAGAGTGATGAATATGAATGTTGACCGATAGATGGGAAGAGGGAGACCAAAGAAAAGATGGATGGATTGTGTAAGGGAGGATATGAAAGAAAAGGGACTAAATGATATGAGACGGCTGACAGGGAAGAATGGAAGAGGAAAACATATTGCGCCGACTACAAGTAACTTGGAACCAGGGCAGGAAGATGATGATGATGAACATAACATTTACATTTCATATTTTTTTGATAATATTTGTTTAGAAGAATGTTTAATAATAACATTTAAACATATATCTCGTAAAGAACGTTACGAATTTTTTTAACTTTGACCTTCAATATCTCAATAACCAGTCTGTTCCTAGGTATGGTCCAATACAAAAAAAAATCTTCGTAATGATGGGAAGAATACGTGGCTCTCGACTGCATCAAGGGTATTTTTACACCCGATATAGTCACATGGTGGAACAATTGGGCCTGCCTTGGGTTCGATACCGCAACGAAACTGATATATATTTTTATAGCATAAAGTTATTTTTTCGGGTCTACGAGTAAGTGTTTGTCCAAGTAAGATTTTTTCTTTAAACAGCATCATTTTCCACCACATTACCCGCTTTAAATCTCCAAAACATACACAAACAAAGTATCCCAAACATTCCATTATAGTCATTCATATTAAAAATAAAAATAAAACTCAATTTTTTATTCAAAACCTCTTTATTACCAAGCCGGGACTCTATTACCATAAACAAGTAAATAAACCGCTACATTGAATTAAAAAAATCATCGGCGTCGTGTAACGCGTCCCTCGGAGCGTATAAACGCGGTGGAAAATAAAAAAAAATGCGGAAAAAAGTAAAAATAAACGCCAATGAATGTTAACAAGCTGCTAAGGTTGGGGACACAACGGGAGAGCATTGTATAATTATCATTTGCATAAAAACGGTGAAGACAAACATTGCGAGGAAACCGGCATGCCTGAGAGATATTTCTCGACGGCATGTGAAGCCAAGTCAGAGGTCCATTGGGCGCCATAAACCCTGACACCAGGTTATTCTTATTCTTTATTGTACACAAAAAAAAATACAATTTTGTTGGTAAATTCATGTACAAAGACCACACCACACGAAAAGAAGAAGAAGAGTGAAAGCATTACTTTGTTAAGTGAATGCAGTTAGATTGAAAACCACAAGACCAACGCGGTTTTTTTTTTTTTTTTTTTTTTTTTTTTTTTTTTTTTTTTTTTTCCTATTCGACTATTGTAGATGGTCTTGCGGACCTTTTCTACGTAACCTGACTATTATTGGCGAGACCAGAAGGGCCTCCGAACCAATACCTACTATTCTAACTACCTAGCTAACTACGCAAAGCTAACTACTGTAACATCATGGCTATGACTATAGCAGCGACACCTCTGAGAGTGTCCCCAAGGGGGGACTCGAACTCTTAGGGTGTCGAATGCAAGAGGACTGGGAGGGATACGACAGCTTGATGAGGGCTGTATTCTCGCGTCATGGTGACTGCGCGGAGTCAGAAGGGACGACCGGCTCCAACGCGGTACTTTAGATTTATACAACTCGTTTTTGTTTTTTTTGTTTTTATTAAACCTTTGCCCCCTCACTAGGATTTCTCCTGTATCGTGGGTGCGTTTCCAGACACAAATCTTCATATACACAAACATCCTAACCCGAAACAACTATCTGTAGGCCATACAAATAAATTGTTCCGTGCGGGAATCGAACCCACGACCCGTAGCGCAGAAGCCGATCGCTCAGCCACTGCACCAAACGTGTCGTCGAATCGTGTGTCGTCGTAATTTAAACAAACAATACCAAATTAGCAGCTAAGACACAATCTAAACTCTTCTGCATTCAGTTCATACAAGAGTCCTCAAAATTAAAACAAAACGAACCCATTACATCCCCAACCTAAAACACCCTCGGGACAGTCCGGCTACAATCCGGCCACACGGACGCGGACGTGGGCCGCTAAGTAACTTGTTGTCCCGTACACCGGACAACGGACACAACACCGGGCCCGGACGGGACGAAAAACGGCTGGTTGGAGATTGATTAGGATTAGGGGACTAAGCCAGGAAAGATGGATAAAAGAAAAGATAATTAGAAAAGATGGAATATTTAGTTTCTCGATGTATCGTTCGTTCTGCTTCCAATCTAACCAGATGCGGCTGAATACCAGTATTTTACACGGAGCGACTGCCATCAGACCTCCGCAACCCAGTTACAGGGTAATGCCGATATCCTAAGGTTAGACCAGTTTTCAGACTATCGGGCTTCTGACTACCCGTAACGACTGTCATAGGTATTCGTATGACACCCAGGACCGACTGTTTAATGTTCTCTCCGAGGCACGGAGGAATCTCGGTGTGTAATGACCGGTCACCCATCCACAAATTGACCGCGGCAAGCGCAGCTTAACTTCGCAAATCGATGATCGATTCCTCTTCGATGGAAAAATACAGAGCAGATAAAAATACTGAAAGATTTTCATGACTGAATAGTGCCATGTTTCAGTTAAAAGTCTGCTTAGCATTATTAGCCCATTGCTGTCCCACTGCTGAGCACGGACATCATCTCTGACTGAGAAGGGTTTAGGCCTTAGTCCACCACGCTGGCTTGGTACAAGTTTCAAAAAGTTAATGCTCTGACGATAAAATATGGATCAAAGTCAAACAAAACTTGGGTTACAAGAGTAACCATAACCTTTATGCAACGATGGAGGCAAATTATTATAAACTAGCGACCCGCCCCGGCTTCGCACGGGTGCAATGTAGATACTAATGTGGGGCATGTAAACCTTCCTCTTGAATCACTCTATCTATTGCTGAAAACTGCATTAAAATCCGTTGCGTAGTTTAAAAGATCTAAGCGTACAGACAGCGGGAGCGACTTTGTTTTATGCTATGTAAAGACTACCTTTTTCTAACCGAATCTAAAGAGTTTTCTGCATTATTCTGAAATATTCAATAAATCATTTCTCCCTGAATACTAAACCATAATTATTACACAGCTAATTAAACAACAGATACACAAGAAAATCCTTTAACCCACAACACATGAAAACAACGGAAAAACCAAAATTAACCGGAAAATAACCATATCAGATTCCCCCGTACAGGGTGATTTAACCCTACTCCCTACAGAGAATATTTTACTTTTTTTTTCGTTTACACACGACATGGGAGAATATAAATGGCTTTTTAAGTGTCCGGGCATTTTTAGCCCGGCCAACTGCGGGATGTTAACAGATTTTTTTGCCCGGATATTCAGGCGCTTATTGAGGTGATTAATTCAGCGTTAAACTCTTGGCGTGTCGGCACTTTTTTATCGTTAAAAAGTGTAATTTGTCAAGCAATTTGTCCGGTCAGTCTGATGGCTTGACTTTATGAGGTGAGTTGGTTGTTTTTGCTTTTTTTATCGTGTTTTTTATGGGCGTGGGAATTTTTCAGGGTACATTGTTGGGTATGGCGTGTTTGTGTTTGTAGTTAATGATGAGTGACAGGTTAATGGTGGCATTATTGTAATTTTAGAACACGATCATGATAGCTTAGTAGGAAAAGAGGTAGATGGAAGGCGGAGTGTGAAATATGATATTTATGTGAAGGACAGAAATTAACATTGAGATGATGACTGATAGATGCATGGAAGAAAAGACACGTAGAGATAAACTACGATAATATGTCCCGCTCCTCCAAAATTTAAAAGGCTTCAATGTATTTATAAAGCACCACCAATACTCCTAACGCATTTGTGCGTGTTGAGACAGCTGTCAAATAAAAACTACAACTACATACACACTCTTTCGTAAAGATGTGACTAAACACATTGAAATAGTAATTTGGAGGGGCGGGACATGTTATCGTAGTCTATCTCTAATGTTGACCCCAAATAAACTCGGAAAAAGCAGAAGAATGATGAATCATGATAGCTTAATATTTTCTAACACCAGAAGTCTTCTTAGCCAGAAGGAAGGAAATTTATAACTATTTAGTAACAAAGAGAATTATCAACCGCGCTTCTTCTCTCCTACTTATTTAAACTTTTGCTGTGCCTGAGAGGGTCCATAATTGTTTCTTTCGATACTTACCACTTGAATGACTGTGTACATTATGGATTACAATGAAGAATTGAGAAGGGAAACGAAAAGTGGAAGGCCACGCAGCCATTGAAGACCTGAAGATAGACTGACTATTGAAAGCGCAGAACCAATTGTTTTGACGCAACTTGATAAAGCCTAGGTTGTCCAGCAGGGAACGTCGATAATAAACTGAGGCTTTTTTACCTTAACGATCCTCTTGGGTGTCTTCGGAAGGAACTTAGGAATAATATCTGGAGACAGAACAATCTTATTCTCTTACAACATCAGAATATCAAAAAGTAATTTCTGGATTGCAGCGAACAAAAAAAAAATATACGTGTGACATTATCGTATAAACATAACATCACGCGTATTCTCCGAAGAGTTGCGCAGAGGTGTATAGTAACACCTTCGTTTCGCCGTTATATTTAAGTTCCATGTAATAGCGAGCCTAACTGCCTAACCGAGCACAAATCCAGACTCCGGGTTGCTACTGAGGAATCCGACACGGAAAATCCCAATAACACTGTCCGACCTACGGCTCGAACCCAGTCCCTCGCGATCAACAGTCACGCTTGCCACCACGAGGAAGTTATTTTTATTATAATGACAAATTAAATTTTATAATATCCTCTAATAAGGAATGATTAATCTTAAATTAAAATATTTCAAATTCGAAAAAGTGGGTGAACTTCTTTATCTAATGTATAGGTATTATCAACTAGAAAACTATTTCTTATTGGAGGCATTTTCTTTCTTTTTCGATCGAAGTCTACTTTGCTTAAAAAGTTGTAAATAAGTGCATTTCCAAGTATTTACACATACATACATAGACTCATGCCTTTTTCCCATAACATTAGCAGAAACTATAGAACGCCACATGCTACGATCCTTACCTACTCCTTTCACTTCATCCACATTCATACATCTTGTCATACACGCAAGCCGGTTGAGAGTGCTACGCACCTGTTCTTTGTGAAGAACATCACCAATAACATCGATGTATGTCATTCTAGGGCGTCCTCTACCAACGTTTCCATTGACATCCGCCTTCTAAATTCCTTTTGCTAATCGCCGTCTACTCATTCTCTCAACATGACCAAACCACCTAAGTATACTCCTTTCAATTTATTTATTTAAACTTTATGCAACAAAAAAAAAAGTACAAAGGCGGACTTAATGCCTTAGGCATTCTCTACCAGTCAACCAAAGGTGGTGAAGAGATAACATGGCAGGTGCAAATTATTGTTCAAGAATAAAATAAGAAAAATTTGAGGTTAAAAAAATAAAAAAAAAAGAACTCAAGGCGTAAATAAAACTATAAATGTACACAAGTACAAAATAATTAAAATTCTCCATACTTATATAAATACTTATATAATTTACTATATAAAATCCTATACATATAACACATACCTACATAATATATATATATACATATAAAATATATACCTTATGAAAAGAATAGAAAGGAGGATTAAGAGACAACTCTTACTATTTGTTCTGAAAAATAACTCCGCAATTTTCGCTTAAAAGCATACCGACTGACACAATTTCATATACTGCATAATAATTATCGATGTCTTTAGATGTAGGTTAGTGTCCATCATAGTTATCAATTGCAAAGATAGGCTTCTTAAAAGACCGCTACGATAAACTGAAATAAGAGAATATTGCCACACTGGGCAAACAGAGTGGTGATCGGCGATGTTGCAACTCAAACCTGCTATGGCACTTTCCTCAAAAGGCCATTCCAGACGTAGCCCTACATTGTTACACTCGCATAGTTTATACCACAGTGTCTGGACTTTAAAAGAGACCTTGATCTCTGAGTTTGTTTCGGCTGTTCTTCTCAGAGCTAATCAGACAGGAAATGCCGGCGCCATCTAGTCTTAAAAAAAATACTACATTGAAATGTAAAAGTGTCTGTAACAGATTTATTTACAGAAATCAAAATCATCTATCATTATGATATAGATAGGCCAGTCATAAAAATAGTCAGTGCTATTATTTTTATTCTCACGTGGTCTTCCTAGCTTTTTCCCAACTATATTGGGGTCAGCTTCCAGTCTAACCAGATGCGGCTGAATGCCAGTATTTTACACGGAACGACGTTTAACGTGCTCTCTGAGAAACGGAGAGGTCACGATTTGTAACGAACGGTCAACCATCCACGGACTGAACGCGGCAAGTGCAGCTTAACCTCGCAAACCGTATGATCGGCGCGGTTGTTAATTACCCTCACATAATACACTATTATTTTGTTACGAACTACGAATTGTTCTGAAAACCTCTGTTGTATTGTCTACTAGTATAAATTAGAATTTATATAACTGCATTGCGCATAATATAACAAATATTTTTATGGCATTCGTTTTTTAAGCCAAACCTACCATATTTAATTTTGGGCTCATGGCTAAGTAAAAACAATTTGCAAGGTTAAGCTGCGCTTGCCGCGATCAGTCCGTGGATGGGTGACCGTTTGTTACACATCGAGACCCCTCTGTGCCTCGAGGAGCACGTTAAACATTCGGTCTCGGGTGTCATACGAATACCTATGACAGTCGTTACGGGTAGTCAGAAGCTCGAAAGTCACCGTTGATAACCACTCTACCTTAGGATATCGGCATAGCCCAATACCTGGGTTGTGGAGCTCTGATGACAGTCGCTCCGTGTAAAATACTGGTATTCAGCCGCATCTGGTTAGACTGGAAGCTGACCCCAACATAGTTGGGAGAAGGCTAGGCAGAAACTATCGTATTTCATTTCGTAGAAGTCGCACGCATAAAATGTTTACCAAAATAATGAAGTATTTAATTATTTTCTTTTTAAGTAGGTATATGCGGTGTAACTTTGAATGATAGATTGAGGAATGTTGTGATAAGACAAAGTTGCGGTTTAAAATATGACGTCGTGAAAAGAGAACGCCTTAGTAGAACATACATCGATGTTATTGGTGATGTTCTTCACAAAGGACAGATGCGTAGCACTCAACCGGCGTGCGTGTATGACAAGATATATGAATGTGGAAGAAGCGAAAGGAGTACGTAAGTGCCGTAGCATGTGGCGTTCTATAGTTTCTGCCTAACCCCATGGGAAAAAGACGTGAGTGTATGTATGTATGTTAATTCTTTGATATACAAATCCAATAAGGAGTTCGTTGCTAACTAACAACCCTAGGTTAAGCTGCACTTGCCGCGGTTAGTCGGTCGATGGGTGACCGTTCGAGTTCGAGACACACAATAAGAACCCTTGCCGCGAAGAGCACGTTAAGCCGTATAGAGGTAGTCAGAAACTCGAAAGTGACAATCAGTCTAACCTTAGGATACTATCAGTGTTACCCAATAACTGGGCTGATGTCTGATGGCAGTCGCCCGTGAATGATACGTAACATAATTATTCCTATGGGAATGATATGAATAGAGAGAATGAAACATACAAAATAAAATATAAACGGTGTAAATAGACCCTTAACGAAGCCGAAAGGCACTTATTCTCGACGTCATTGCGATTTTTTTTTGTTCTGGAATATGCCTGGGAACCTTCTAGTTACGGAGATATTGGAGGTCAAAGTTCCAACTTTTTCACAGTTTTTAAAAAAATACTAGTTTTGAAGGTTGCAAATGTGCTTGAAATACCTCCATTACCCGTTTACTATTCATTGCATCTATCAGCACAGTGTTATGAGTGCGTTACATTGAGCTTTACAGTAAAACGAAATTTTTCACCCAAAAAAAAAAGTTGTTTCCTAGCGACAATTCTTGCGTAAGGTTACCTAGTTTGATGTACTGAATGCATGGTTGACGGCTTCGTGAAGGGTCTTTTTACACCTTGTATTTATTTTATTGAACTTTCAACACCATTTAATTTTATTTTTGTACTACGAAATCAAGGTGAATATATAACATTAAGATGGTACACGAGGTAGGTATAAATTTCCCGACCTCAGCGTAATACTTCAATAGATATCTACGTGTAAAAAAAAACATCAACATCTTCTAAACATCGAAAAGTCCACTGTTGATCGTGGGTCTTGGTTGTGAAGTAATCACATCGGATTTTAGAATAGGTAACAGTCTGACAGGTACTTAAAAATAACAAAATACTCCCACGATAACGTTGAATCACTGACCTCTATAATTACCAACCACGTAGAAATACTTGGAAATGCTGAATTCTAAATTAAATATTTTAAAATTAAAATATTTTGTTTCAGCGTACAATCACAACACATTCCGGTCGCATCGTCCAGAACGTTCCAGTCGCAATTCACTTGAAGATGAATAATAAACCAGAAATGTATACCTTGACACCCTTCTCAACATAAACGTAGGGTGACTTGGATGTTTTAAAGGGCTACTAGCGCCATCTAGTAGCGAATAGCGCATACTAACGAAAACATAGCATGTTTTACAAACCATTTTGAAATTAAAATTAAAACTAAACGCAAAACTATTTTTAAATGACGTTAATAATAAAATTTACTTGCTGAATTTCATTATTTTTACAGTTTTTTGAGCTTATCCAAGAATGCTTTTTCTACTTCTCAATAGATGGCGTACCGATAAACTTTAGTTCAACATTTTCACTAAAGAAGTCGCTGCTTAATGCTGACTATCGACCAAGAGATGGCGGTTAACGTTTATACTATTCGACGATAGATGGTATTAGCAAATTATTTCATCTACTAGATACTAGATGTCACTTAATTTAAGGTGTGCTATCTTGCAATTTTGATGTGGAATAATTATAGGAATCGGGTATTTGATTCAAAGCGTTTGGTATACACTATTCCCCGGGTCCTATTACCTAAACCGAATGTTTTGCCTTCCTACATGTTGCCAAACTGGCGAATTATATAGAGTTGACTCGTAAGCTAAATTTTTATCTCTGTGAGAGGGTTTACTATGCAAGGCTATGAAGTCTACTTCATTTTTGGTAAAAAAGATACAAGAGTCTTAATTTCTTAGGAATCTGCCATATTAAGTCTGCCAGTTGACTGAGATACGATACGTTAGCTTGATTGATAGCAAACTTTAACCAACAGATTTCGTAAAACAAAACCATTACTTTAAATTACATATAACATAATAACATCACGCCTGTATTCTCCGAAGGATTGGGCAGAGGTGTATAGTAACACCCTCATTTCGCCGTTACGTTTAAGTCCCATGTAATAGGGGGCGAGCCTATTGCCATCAACCGGGCACAATTCCAAACTCCAGGCTGCTACTGAGGATTTTCACACGGAAAAACCCAATAACAGTTTGCCCGACTTGGGGATAAAACCCAGGACCTCACGATCAGCAGTAACACCACTAGACCAACGAAGCAGTTAAATTGCTTAACCGTCAAATATTCAATCAGACATAAATATGTACTCATTAAAAACCGTTGAAAATCCACAAATGATCTCCCAAGATGTCCGTAACCCTAAAAAGACAACCCTTTTATCTCTAGAAAAAAAAAACGCAGGTCAATCAGACCCCAAGGCATTGTTATTTAAATTAATTGCGTATTATCACGCTAAAGCCAAGGGGACTTACAATAATGTTTGTCTTGCAACGTAAAGGACAATGGGCAAGATGGTCGCAAAAAATATTAATTTGGACCAGTGGGTATTTTGTGAATTGATCATGGGCGCATCTTCCGGGGTTTTGTTTGAACCTGAGAAATATTTGGAACCAAAGAAAATAAGTTATTATTAAATAGCCATTTATTGCTTCTCATAGATATCTTTTACCGTCTGATGTGTGTGCGAGCTTTATTGGTAGGATATATATATATATATAGGATATAGTAAACTAATCAACCTATTAAACTGTCCTACTGCAGGGCACGGGCTTCTTCTCAGAATGAGAGTTTAGGCCTTAGTCCACCACGCTGGCCTGGTACGGATTGGTGGACTTGTTACATCATCGAGAACTTTATGGAACCCTCTCAGGTCTGCAGGTTTCCTCACGATGTTTTTCTTAAGTAAACTTAAAATAACTAAAAAAAAACATTAAATAGATTTTTAAACGGTTTTTATTTATTTTTATTCTTTAACTAGCGACCCGCTCCGGCTTCGCACGGGTGCAATGTAGATACTAATGTGGGGCATATAAACCTTCCTCTTGAATCACTCTTATCTATTTAAAAAAAACCACATCAAAATCCGTTGCGTAGTTTTAAAGATCTAAGCATACATGGGGATAGACAGACAGCGGAAGCGACTTTGTTTTATACTATGTAAAGATAATATAATTAGCTTCATTTCTTATATTTGTTTCTTTCTTTGTTTGAATCAAATCTTGCGACAGATTTTTCATCCACTTCTGCCTGACCGATTCTCCTGAAACTTCACAATACAACATTATAATAATTTTAAATCCTGATACTGCAGGAATACTGCAAGATCTACCGAGGTTGCGGTGCATGCTTCTGCGAATCCCGCGACCCCGGCCGAACGGTCAGGAGAAGGAACACCGTTAGTTTTTAGCCGGTAAGAGTCCGGCAGACCCCCTCGCCTTCCCCGGGCGAGGGACATCCATGAGAATTTTCCAACAAGGAATACTGCAAGATTAATCCGTTTAACTTAAAAGTTTTGTTTAGGAACTATTTTTGTATTTGTTTTTTTTTTTAATAAAATTGTGCGTGTCTCTTTGTGTATTGTGCCAAATAAATGTTTTTGTTCCTTTCTTTCTTACGAACATTATTCGATAAACTTACTTTCATCTCCCTTACTCAAATATCACAAGATTTCGCCTTCACAAACTTGCTTATAAGTAAATATGAAGGTCTATTATCCCATCCTATCTTCCATATTGTGTTCTAAGATTGACGTCTCTAAGACGCTATATGACGTCAAACTGACCATACGAGAACTAGGTCAAGATGTTCACACAACGTCCAGAATTAGATACGCTTTGTATAAAACGTAGTTTACAATACTAACGATGTTTCATGAACAGTAGGGGAATAATAAGTTTCGTCAGTTTTCAAATTCATTCCTTTCCCACTTCGCGGGCACATGTTACCTTTTCAAATTACTGTTGAACGGATAAAAAACATTTTAACAAAAATAAAACCGACTTCAAAAAAACGATGAAAAGAATAAAATAATGACCATATTATAAAATTAACAGTTTTAGACGTCGGTGCTAATCCACGCTGAACCAAATTGAAGGCACCGACTTCTGAAACTGTTAATTTTATAATATGGTAATTATTTTATTCTTTTCGTCGTTTTTTTGAAGTCGGTTTTTTTTTGTTAAAATGTTTTTTTATTTTTTCGTTTTAGTGACCTTAATTAAAATATGGTTGGACCTACTAAAGACGCTGCTCGTAACATAATCACATCATCACATTATGCGTACTGTTCGTCATTGAGGAGTTCTATTGTCTATCTCCGAAGTTCTTCATCAGAACTTCACCAAATTTAAATGGGACCAATCTGGAAGTACGAATATCCTTTCAAGTATTTTTTTTTATCTAAATCGGTTCATAAATAGCGGAGCTATGAGGTAACAAACCTCCTTTTTTGGAAATCGGTTAAAAAGACCAATGCATGGAAAATTATGTTTAATTATTTGGTAGCAAAGATCAAAATTGCCTTTTGCCTCCATTATGACGTATTAGTGCCATGTAATGTCTTTGATTTGGTTTAAGGAGATTTGTGGTAAAAACCATGACATCAATCAAATCGATGATTAAATAGATTGGCATTACTTGTCTGTCACCATGTCACCATAATACCTTGTCAAAAATACTTGTATTTTCTTTTCTATAATGTTGGCAATACGTAGTCGGTAAAATAGTTCATTTCTTGCACTGTGCAAGCAAGAATAGATCTTAAGGTGTATAACGATTTCATTCCGCGACTGTACATAATATGTGTGTGTTTGTTTTGACGACACGTTTGGTGCAGTGGCTGAGCGATCGGCTTCTGTGCTACGGGTCGTGGGTTCGATTCCCGCACGGAACAAATGTTTGTATGCCCTACAGGTTGTTCCGGGTCTGAGCGTTTGTGCGTGTGAAGATTTGTGTTTGTAAACGCACTCACGTTACAGTAGAAATCCTAATGTGGGGCAACGTTTTTATTTTAATTAATGTGTAACTTGTTTACACCTAAAAATAAGTTGTAAATATAATTTGTGTAAAGGTCTTTTTAAAAGAAATTACTTGGTCTTAACACTTAATGATCATGTGTAAAATATTTAAGTGTTTTAAAGATCTACATACCTACATGATTGCTACTTAATGTATGCATTTTTGTCATATTTTTTTCGAAAAAAATAGCTGATACATGTAGCGTACCTAGGTATAAACCAGGAGTTACAGAACGCTGGTGCACTGCGTGCGATCCGACTTTCATAGATTTGTAGCCGAGTTTCCACGGATCGTATTTTCTCGGATTTGGATCTAACGCTGTACCTACTTATTCAACCATTTTCACTCGTCTCAACATTTTTCTACTTACTACTCTTGAGTGAAAAGATCTCTGACGGATAAAAGCAAAACCCTGCCGATGCTATCGCAGTCGGATAAAACAAACTATACTAATATTATAAAGCTGAAGAGTTTGTTTGTTTGTTTGAACGCGCTAATCTCAGGAACTACTGGTTGGAATTGAAAAAATATTTTTGCGTTGGATAGTCCATTTACCGAGGAAGGTTATAGGCTATATAACATCACGTTACGACCAATAGGAGCGGAGTGTAAATGAAAAATGTTGCATAAACAGGAAAAATGTCCACCCGTGCGAAGCCGGGACGGGCCGCTAGTCCCTAATAAAACGTAAAAACTTCGTCACCTTGTAGCAAGCGCCTACGTAACTCGTAGCGCTACGTCCACGTAGCAATTACTTAATCGACAATTACAACTACGTAATAATTATTAATTAATAGTTTTATTAAACTTGAGGGGCTCGTGGCTTATTAGCGACCGCGCGGATCATACGATGTGCGAGGTTAAGCAACGCTTGCCGTGGTCGATCCGTGCATGGGTGACCATTTGTTACACATCCAGACCCCTCCGTGCCTCGGAGAGCAAGTTAAAGCGTCGGTCTCGGGTGTCATACGAATACCTATGACAGTCGTTACGTGTAGTCAGAAGCCCGAAAGTCTGACATCCGATCTAACCTTACGATATCGGCAGTGCCCAGTAACTGGGTTGCGGAGGTCTGATGGCAGTGGCTCCGTTTAAAATACTTGTATTCAGCCGCATCTGGTTAGACTTGAAGCTGATACCAACACAGTTGGGAAAAGGCTGCCTGAGAGATATTTCTCGACGGCATGTGAAGCCAAGTCAGAAGATCATGGGCGGCATAAACTGTGACACCGGGTTAGACACTAACCACACGAAAAGAAAGAAGAAGAGTAGTCTTCACTCCACTTATATAAAAATATGAAAAGAAGAATATCTTGACGGCTGAAGTTATTTTACATAACATAACATCAACCCTTGTATTCCCCAAAGGGTTTGGCAGAGGTGTTTTTAGTACACCCTCGTTTCGCCAGTTATGTTAAAGTCCCGTGTAATAGGGGGCGAGCCTATTGCCTAAACCGGGCACAAATCCAGACTCCGTGCTACTACTGAGGAAATCCATACGGAAAATCCCAATAACACTTTGCTCGACCTGGGGATCGAACCTAGGACCTCAAGATCAGCAGTCGCGCTTGCCACCACTAGATCAACGAGGAAATTATTTTAATACAAGATAATAATATTTTATCAAATCCAAAGTATAAAATACGGTTAGATTAGTTCAGTCGTGAGGTGTGAAATGAAGACATACGCTATGGCCGGCTGCAACCCTTCCGCTGCCGCCGTGAGAACCGGTCCGGCGAGAATGCAAATTAGGCACATTGTACCCTTGGACAATTCTTCGCTTTTTAATTGTTGTTTTTTTTTATGGACCGTTGGACATGTTGTCTGGTCTATCGAAATGTGTGTGTCGATAATTTGGGTTAGAAGTTTCTAGAATAAGGTATAAAACATTATCAGTTATTATATAAGTAATAAATACTAAATAATAGGTAATAAATCAAAGATTGGAACATAAAAACACAATTTAAAAAAAACTTAAAAACCTGAAATGCCTGGTGAAATAACTTGTATATTTTCATATTTTTAAATTATATCGTCAGTGGAAAGGTAAAAAGACTAAAGCGCCAATATACCTACTTTACAGTACAGAGTAGTAGTAGAGTAGTTTAGTATTCAAAGTATTTTTTTAAGAAAAAAATCATCATCACCGTTCCACTGACGATATTCATTTGTTTGATATTTGCACTAGTGACACATATTCAAAATAATAACGACAATATAGAAAGACCAAGTAAATTGTACGTCCAAAATTTACTTTTCACTACACCTAACATCGACAAAACTCAAACTGTCGAACTATCGACAAAACTCATCATCACCCCACATCACTACCGAAAACCGGTCAGGTCAGTTCCGCAAAAATCACAATAGCCGACCCATTGGATACTTAAATAGGTCCAAATATTATAATAGGTTCCACTATTATTAGTATCGCGTCCGTTCCTTTTATGGCAAAAGGTGATTCTTTTATGTCCAGTTGGCACCCTTCTGTCCTTTGTCCTGGCCCCTGCGGCAAGATAACCGGTAAGACAACTTTTTTGACCCCATCGCATTGATAGGGTTAAGTTCAGTAGTATTTTGACCATGTTGGTGAAGTGTTGCATAGGAAGAAAAATTAAAAATAAATTAATTTTCAAAGTATTGCAATTTTGACCCCACGTTCGCGTTTTGGGGTTAAAGTAGACAAGTACTAGATTCAGTGTCAACTACTCACATTTTCGATCTCAATGCGGGAATCAAACAATAAAGTTACGAAAAATGTGGAAATGAGAATTCATGCCGAAACTCGGAATAATTAACTCGTAAATCCAGTCATCGAACGCATTTGCAATCCTCGAAAAATTTCAACCGTAAGTTCATGTATATACGTCCATGTCTTCCAATAGGTATAAAAAAACATTGAGCAAAAAAAATCTTACTAAAAATATTAGGTACATACATAGTCAAAATAAAATCGTACAAAAAAAAACTTACAAACTTCATAAATAGTATTTTTGCGCCGTGTCTAATGCTTTAATCGAAAACCTCCCTCGCTTTACAACTAATTCTTTTCATCGTTTCAAAATCTTTTTTTCTCCATCCCACCCCCGCTCCGCTATTGATTATATTTTTAAAAGCACCCCTCATTGGCGCGGACATTTTTGTTGAATTCAAAAGGTTTTTCTGTCGTGGGCGTCTTCGGGGAGTGGGGTGGCATTCAACATGGCCGGTGTTTCTTAAAAAATTAATTTGAAAACCGTTCTCATTTTGAATTGTTGTTTTTTCTTACGTAGTTTTTACTTTAGCATGTTATAAGTGTTTTTTAAATAAGTTGCAACATTGTTTGTGGTTTATTATAAACACCGGTGGATATTAAAAATAAATATAAAATGGGTTCTTGTTTTGAATTTAGATTCTTTTTTTTTATTGTTGGTGTTTTACTTTTGCGTGTAATATTACTTTTTTAAATTAATTACAATGTTGTTTTAGTTGGTATACCTTTTGTTATTCGAACCTATTATTAAAATTATACCTACCAAACAAATTATTGGTAATTACAGTTTGTAATTAAAAATTAATAGACGAATTATAGTTATACGTTTTCCATTCTATAGGTACTTTGATTGTGATTATTTTCATTTAAACCAATCGCAGCTGCGGTCTGATAGAAACATAAAATCAGATTTCATCTAAGCAGTTTCCTAGGCAACGTAAAAACAAAGGTCATGGTCCTTCATTATTTTTTTCGGAGAAATATCGTCTGAATATTTTGAAAGTATGATTTCCTCTAATGGAACATCAATCAATCATCATCCTCTGAAAACGAAATCTTCCATAGCATAATTTTACAAAACCCAATTTTATAGAAATGAATACTGTATCAGAGAACTTGAATAATGATTTGGATCAGTCCATCAAAACTTTTGCACTCATTATATTTATATAATTACGAAGAAAACTCAGAGGGGGTAAGAAAAAGTCCTCGGAACACTCCGTAGGGGCGAGGACGGGGTTGAATTGATTTTATTTGGCCTTCGACACGATTTTTAAATTAAGAACCGGGAGTTTTAGAGAACATTATAATGATGGCTGCCATCTTGGCGTTTTAGAAATTAATATTATTACTTTAGAAATTCGTATTTTAATGAATGAATTGATTTTTCGGTATTTATTATTGGGCTTGTATTTATTTTGGAAGGTAAACTATGCCCACTAGATATAATTTTGGTAGCTTATGTACGGCTCCTATAAACAAAGACGAATCGTTTTGCTTACCAATGGTAGTATTTTTCATTGCCAAACTGGGAATACATAGACTCGTAAGCTAATTTTACCTGTGATAGCTACTTCCATATGGGAGGGTCTACTATACAAAGCCTCATTCTCGTCTTTGCTTCATTATAGGTAAAAAATACAAGCGTCTCAATTTTAACTGATAACGCTTCGTAAATTATAGGAATAGGCCAATAGTGAAGTTAGGAGCGTATTAATGAAAATGTGTCGGATAAGTTATAATCCTATGCTAATCATATCATAATATTGCATTGTAATGATTGCTGTCAATAATAAATTTTCGACATTAATAAGCAAGTTTAATTTTGTATAACATCACGACTGTATTCCCCGAAGGGTTGGCAGAGGTGTATAGTAACACCCTCATTTCACCGTTATGTTTAAGTTCCATGTAATAGGAGGCGAGTCTATTGCCATTAACCGGAGGCAAAGCCAAGAATTCCACACGGAAAAACTCAATAACACTTTGCCCGACCCGGGGATTGAACCCAAGACCTCACGATCAGCGACGCAGTTGCTATCACTAGACCAACTTTAGTTTTTTTGTTTATTAATATTTATTTTGGCCATTACATGGTAAGTTACAATTAATTTGGCTCACCAAACTACCGTTAATCGATTGAGGTGTGTTATATGATATCGGACAGATCGAAAAAGATTGCTATCATCATCAACAGTCCAATACTGTACCTACTTAATCAGTACGTTTCCAGCGCACCCTGGGTAGTCAGCCTCGCTAACAACCTTGTTGACTAGCTAACCTAGCTAATCTCAGCAGTGAACATGTAAAATACTTCAGTAGGTAATGATGACTACCAAGCCTTCGAATACTTTTAAGTTAGTTTTTTTTTATAATTATAATTATGTAAGTACTAGCTGTGTTCTCACGGCTCCGCCCGTAGCCTATGTTACTCAGTGATAATGTAGCTTTCTAACGGCAAAAGAATTTTTGAAATCGGTCCAGTAGTTTTTAAGTTTAATCTTTACATACAAAAATACAAATCTTTCCTTTTTATAATATTAGTATAGATATAAAACTGCCTCGTTGGTCTAGTGGTCGCAGACGCGACTGCTGAGCATAGGGTCTTGGGTTCGATCCCTAGGTCGGGCAAAGTGTTATTGAGTTCTTCCATCAGGAATTTCTCAGTAGCAGCCCGGAGTTTGGATTTGTGCCCGGTTGATGGCAATAGGCTCGCCCCCTATTACATGGGACTTAAACATAACTGGTGAGATGAGGGTGTTAATACACCTCTGCCTAACCCTTCGGGGAATACAGGCGTGATGTTATGTTTTATAAAACTTATACGCAAAGTTTATAATCTCTATGTTTTTAACGTCTTCTTAGAAAAACTTCACGCGATTTGAAGAAAAGAAAAAAAAATCTTTCTCACAACAAAAAGCCAAAACAAAGACAAGATAAATTAGTAAAAAAAAAATTTTTACATGTTTTCTTTTATGGTGACCACTTTGCAAGATTCAATAGAAGGAGAAAACATTTTAAACAATTTTTGATACATTTACTTTGAAGTCGACGACCAGCGTGCAATATGTCTCAGATTGTGAAAAATGGATGTCCAGCTCAGCATAATACCAGGTTATTATACCTGACACTGGTTCTGCTGAAACCCTGGATTTCAATCGGAAATGAATTGAAAATATGAAATCAAGTTAAAATTTGAAATGAAGTGAAAATTTGAAATGAAGTGAAATTTGAAATGAAGTGTAAATTTGAAATGAAAAGAAAATTTGAAATGAAGTGGTTTATTTGCTTGATGTGTGGTGCATTACAATCAGTTGGTATACATAGATAATTTGGTTTAGTTTCACATATTTCGTCGGTAAAGATAGAACAATATGCCCAACATGCAAAATCTTACAATTAAAATTTAAAAACATTATCACATTAACTAATTACTAGCTGTGTCCTCACGGCTCCGCCCGCGTAAGAAGTTTTATTCCAGTAATAAATATAGCCTATGTTACTCTGTGATAATGTAGCTTTCTAACGGCAAAAGATTTTTTGAAATCGGTCCAGTAGTTTTTAAGTTTATTCGTTACATACAAAAATCCAAAAATACAAATCTTTCCTTTTTATAATATTAGTATAGAAGTATAGATTTAAGAATAAAAAAAAAATTATGTCTACTGAATCAGATATTATAATGGCAATTAAATAAAATATTTGATACAAAGAAATCTTTTTAAAACACTTGTCTACAAGCCACCTATACAACTCTATGTACTTGTTGACAAAATTTTGTCTAAAATTGCCGCATAGGTATATTCTTTTATAACTTTGGGATCCATTTTAATAGGTCCCGATACGCAACCCTACGTAGAAGGCTACAACATAGCGTCTATTACTACAAGTATCAAAACAAAACACTATCAATGACAATTACGTCGAGTTTTGCGCAAATTTTTCAAGTTGTCACGCCGTTCGACGCCGGGGCAAAACTTTTGGGAGCCAATTTTCTCTTTAATGGGACCCATTTGTTTGTTAAAAACATTCTGGAGATATCTCTGGCACTCTGGCACTCTAAGAGTTCAGCCACTTGCTTGTTTGTTTGGCGGTTAAAAAGAACGGTTTAGAGAGGGTTTTTGGAGTTGGTTTAAGTGTTCTTAGTGGCAGATGGTTGTGATTGATTATTTGATGTATTTTGACCTAGTTTCTAAACCATAAATTTTAATAAATAAAGTTATATAAATCCATAAAAAATAACTTTTAAATTAAACGTTTTTATCTTGCATTTGGATTTGAGGATTGAAGGTTAAAATTATTATAATGTTGTATTGTCATGGGAATTGAATTTGTGTGCTCCGGAGAATCGGTTAAGCAGAAGTAGTCGAAAAATTTGTCGCAAGATTTGAATGAAACAAACAGATATACGAAGTGAAGTTAAGCGGTTAATAATAAATAGATGGGAACGCTGGTAGAGGACGTCCTAGAAGGACATACATCGATGTTATTGGTGAAGTTCTTCACAAAGGTCAGGTGCGTAGTACTCTCAACCGGCGTGCGTGTATGACAAGATGTATGAATGTGGATGAATCGAAAGGGGTATGTAAGAGTCGTAGCATGTGGCGTTCTATAGTTTCTGCCTACCCCTATGGGAAAAAGGCGTGAGTTTATGTATGTATGTAATAAATAGATTTATAGTTTTTTGAATCAAATCATTTAAAATAACTATAGCATGAGCAGTTTCTTTCTATGAGAGATTAATAACTACCTATAGGTTATTCCTATCACGATTTTTTTAACAAAAACTGATACTTAATGAGGCTTCTTAGGGTCAGGTGAATGCCCAGGTCATGATAAATGATAAATGTTTTTTTTATCTCTGTAAATAAATTTGTTACAGACACTTTTACAAGTCATTGTAATAAATTTTTTTTAGACTAGATGGCGCCAGTTTTCCTATCTGACTAGCTCTGAAAAAAAAAGCCGAAACAAACCCAGAGAGCAAGGGCTCTTTTAAAGTCCAGATATTGTGGTATAAAAAAAACCGACTTTAAAAACTAAAAGTATAAAATAACTTAATATAAAATTAACAGTTTCAGAAGTCGGTGCTAATCCACGCTGAACCAAATTGAAGGCACCGACTTCAATTTGGTTCAGCGTTTCACATCGTGTAGCTCAAACCTTATTTTAGGGAGCTCAACCACTCGACGCACGATGCTACCAATCAGCTGGACATTTGCGTAGGCAATAAAAAACACCAAAATTTTATAGTAAATACTACCATTTTTATCATCGGTACCTATTGTAATATAACAGTTTAGTATGAAAATCATGATGATTAACAATTCCCACGTTCCAATATCGTAATGAATTCGTAATATCCCATAAAATCCCCAGATCATATCTATTTGTTATTGCAATCGATACCAAAGTGATTAGCTGGCGTTATAGATTTAGAACTTTAACTCAACAAGTTTTTGAGATCACAGCTTTGTGTAATTTTATTAACTTTTAACTTACTAAACTTACCCGAGCTTAGTTAGGGGGGCGGTTCATATCACTTTACTGTTACGGTCATGTAAATGTAAACGTCAGTTTATCTCAAGCATACATTTTTAAGGATAATTTCCACCAAACGGCTCGCTCCGCATCGGATCGGAACGGATTTTACAATCTTCAAACAATATTAAATCGTGTACACAGTATTTAAAGTCTATATTACCAAGCCGCACACAGCAGCTTGACTGCAGGCGTCTTCCGCGACACGCGATCGTAGCCGAAAATATGCTGCAACGGGCGATCGGCTCCGTTCGCCTGTCTTCGTATCCGATCGGATCCTTTGGGTAGGAATGAAACTATACTGGCCTGCAAAAATAAGTATCACACTTTTAAAATTGCAATAACTTTTTAAGTACACAAAATATATTTTCGAAACAAAAAGGACTCAAAAAAGAGTTTAACTTTGTTACTATAGTTTCAAAGAAAGCTGATAAAAATTGCTATAAAACGTTTTTTATTTTAAATCTCTAACTTCTATAGTTTAGAAAAAAATAAAATTTTAAAAGTGTGATACTTATTTTTGCAGGCCAGTGTATTTGACTAGGCGCAGGAACAGATACGTTCGCAAGCGACGGTACGGAGCCGATCGTATGCGTCGACATTCTGCCGGACGCCATCGGTTGTCGCCGCATCCGTTCGTAACCTTTCGGATCAGATGCGATGCCAGCTGTTTGGTGGAAATCATCCTTTACGGTCATGTAAATGTAAACCTTAGTTTATCTCAAGTACTTACCCTGTCACCATATGATTTGATAGGGATAGCTTAGCGGTTAAACGATTGCCTTCCATGCAGAAGGGTCTGAGTTCAGAGCCCGGCTCGCACATCTGATATCCCGAATTCATGTGCGGATTAGAATTTTATTATCAATTGCGTTAACGGTGAAGGAAAACATCGTGAGGAAACCTGCCTATGAGGTATAAAGTTCGCGATGGTGTGTGTAGTCTGCCAACCCGCACCAGGTCAGCGTGGTGGACTAAGGCCTAAAACCTTATTCTGAGAAGAGGCCCGTGCCCAGCAGTGGGACAGTAATGGGCTGATTATGTTATGGTATGATTACACATCACTTTACATATGCCCAGTTCCTATAAACAAAAATGAATCGTTTTCCTTACCAATGGTAACATTTTTTATTGCCAAACATAACATAATATCACGCCTTGTATTCCCCAAAGGGTTCGCAGAGGTGTTATTAGTACACCCTCATTTCGCCAGTTATGTTTAAGTCCCATGTAATTAGGGGGCGAGCCTATTGCCACTAACCGGGCAAAAATCCAGACTCCGGGCTGCTACTGGGAAATTCCTAATGGAAAAACCCAAAAACACTTTGCCCGACCTGGGGATCGAACCCAGGACCCCATGCTCAGCAGTCGCGCTTGTGAGTACTAAACCTACAAGGCAGGGTTTTTTATTGCCAAACTGCATATAAATAGATTTGTAAGTTAATTTTGCCTGTGATAGCTACTTCCATATGGTAGGGTCTACTATGCGAAGCCATGATGTATTTGCTACATTATTGGTGAAGATACATCAGTCTCAATTATAACCAATAACGCTCCGTAAGTTATAGGAATCGGTCATAACAGTGTACAAAAAGAATATTCTTATTATAGCTATGCTTGAATTTCAACTTGTTCATTAATCTTTCTTCAAGACGTCAAACAGAAAATCAGTCCTCCCCAAACATTAATATCTAAAATCTTCGATAACAAGAAACGAACGCCGAAAAATATTAATTCCAAGGGGTGGCCACCCTCCGTTTATGTACTTTTTTGACGCCCACTAGCCCTTTTTTCAAAGGGGGTACGCTTTGCAATTTAAATTTTATCTCTTCGTAATGAGTGAGATGGAAGTAAGAGGAAATCTAGGAACAACTGTCGGGTGAGGAGTGGTCTTAACTTTTTTTTATAAAGAAGGGGAATTTTTGATTCAATCTGTTCAGTTTCTATGCATTATCGATTGTAGAACGATGAATATACACTTGGGAGCAATGAATCCGGGTCACTAACATAAACTTTAATATCTCGGAAAACATTGTTTAACATTGTTTTGTTTATGTTGGTGACCCGGATTTATTGCTCCGGAGTGTACATTATAAGCTCGAAGATGATCTTAAGAGACCACAACGCGTTCTGGTAATTTCGTTCAATGAGAGTTTTGGATTTTGAGTCTAACAGATTATAGTTCACTAAGACAACTGTGTCCACGAGAATACTGCCGACAATTTATTGTACTGTAGTTTAGCAGGAGATTTAATATTATTATAACAACTTCTATAAAAAACGAAATAAAAAAATACTTACAAGGTTAGTCGGAAAGGGGGTACTAAACCGAAAGGGTGTTAAAGTACCCATAATAATGGATAACTTTTGTTCTACAACTTTCCCCAATAGTAACTAGTTTAAGAGAAATAGTTATTCGAAGTTTTCAAAAAAAGACGCTAAATTCCACCTATCCTCAGCTATGATCAGCTGTGTTTACATTTTAGGTCATATTTGGGGGCTCCATTTTCTGAATTCGTAATTAAAGCAGGGCTGAAGAAATTTTTTGAATAAACATAAATAAAAATAATTTAGCCTGGATATTTTTTTTATCGAATTTAAATTTTTTAACACTTTCTTTAAAACGATCTTCAGTGATACATTAAGTGGCCCGCGGCTTAGTACCTACCCCCTTTCCGACTAACCTTGTATATAACATACGATTACGGTCAAATGTTATCTACCGGTAAAGTAGACTTTTGATACAAGAAGATTCTAACATAGGTACCTACATCACAAATATGGTAACCTAGTAACGATCTTTCACGTAAGTATCCAATTTGCTACCCATTCATACAACCAAAAACCTACCAACAAAACTGAAACTCATTTATTTTTTGCTAATAAAATACCCAATCAAAATATAATTTGATTCCAAAAGGGCACAGATTCATTATAACTGATTCAAAATATTGGGGACAACTTAAAAGGAGATAATTTTCTTGTAGGTACCTACGTTTCTCGTTTTCTTAGAAATAAAATGTACTAGCTGTGTCCTCACGGCTCCGCCCGTAGCCTATGTTACTCAGTGATAATGTAGCTTTCTAACGGCAAAAGAATTTTTGAAATCGGTCCAGTAGTTTTTAAGTTTATTCGTTACAAACAAAAATACAAATCTTTCCTCTTTATAATATTAGTATAGATGTACGTTAAGTACTGAGGTTATGTAAAAATGTTTTTTTATTATTATAAGCGATATTATGATCCCTTTGTAATTTTTTTTCCTGACAATATTCTTATACATCTTCTGCTCAGCCTTTTCCCAAATATGTTGGGGTCAGCTCCCAGTCTAACCAGATGCGGCTGAATACCAGTATTTTACACGGAGCGACTGCCATCAGACTTCCGCAACCCAGTTACTGGACAATGCCAATATGCTACGGTTAGACCGGCATGGTTCTTAAACATAGAGTACCTAATCTAAGAGACATACGTAAATTCTTATTAGAAACGTAAATCTACTGTAATAACAAAATAAAAAAACTATTGGCATCAAAACAAATAAATCGTATAAATCATTTTTAAGGCAGAATAGAACGAAAGCCAAATACTGGCGTCAAAGAGTGAAAATTAAAAAGTTAAACGTTTAAAACCAAAATGGCGGACGGAATAGTTGAAAGTTTGCGAGCGAAAGTGTTCGGCAACTTTTTAATTTGCGAACGGGCAGCGGCTTTGTTACCACTGCGGGCGGGTAGCGAGATAAAAAGCTCCTTAATGTATTTTTGAAATGAAAATGCAAAACATAAAAAATCTATAATTTTGAATACTTTTTAGCACTTCTTGTCTATAGGTATTTATTACACTATGATTGTCAATGAATAGTAAATTTTCAAATAGCATTCATTCACAGAGTCGCTATATTTTTAGGTTAATCTATTACTACTACTGTTTAACCTTTTCCTAACTACGTTGGAGTCGGCTTCCAGTATAACCAGATGCGTCTGAATACCAGTATTCTATACAAAACAACTGCCATCAGACCTCAACAACTCAGATACTGGGCAATACCTATAATCTAAGGTTAGATCGGTTATTAAACTTTCAAATATCTGACTACCCGTAACGACTGTCTGGGGTGTTGGTGTGTTACGAACGGTCACACATCCACGGATTGACCGCGGTAAGGCATCTTAACTTCGCAGATCGTATCCACTCTATACATAGGTACATAAACTCACGCCTTTTTCCCATGGGAGCAGGTAGAAATTATAGAACCCCACATGTTGCGATCCTTTCTTAATCCTTTCGCTTCATCCACATTCATACATCTTGTCATACACGCACACCGGTTGAGAGTACTACGCACCTGTCCTTTGTGAAGAACATCACCAATAACATCGATGTATGTCCTTCTAGAGCGTCCTCTACCGTTTTCATTGACATCCGCCTTATAAATTCCTTTTGTTAATCACCGTTCACTCATTCTCTCAACATGACCAAACCACCTAAGCATACTCTTTTCAATTTTTGTCACTACATCATCCGCTCTATGTGACATAATACTATCAGACCACGCTCTCAATCGCACCTAGCCTTTCGCATCGAATTTTTCATCGTTGCGGAGTTTGCGACTAGTTCGAGGTGCGAATATTAACAGTCTAAGTTTAACTTCACCGGGAAACTGCAAAAACTTAAGAAAAACCTGCTTTCAATCGTTAGTGAATGAAACCGGAATTTAAATTTATTTTCGAAGAATTAAATATTTACACTCGGGTGCAATGAATCCGGGTCACCAACATTAACAAAACATTGTTAAAATGTTAAATAACTAGACTATTACCCGCGGTTTCACCCGCATCCTAGGGGAACTACTTGATGTACCCGGATAAAAAGTATCCTATGTATTAATCCAGGGCACAGTCTATCTGTGTGCCAAATTTCATCCAAATCAGTTCAGCCGTTTTTGCGTCAAAGAGTAACAAACATCCATATATCCATCCATACATACAAACTTTCGCGTTTATAATATTAGTAAGGATTACCCTAAACCGACGAGCATGCATGAGGAGGTTAATGAATGTAGATGAAGCGAAAAGAGTGTGTCAGGGTCGTAGCAGGTGGGAATCTAGTCTCTGCCTACCACACTGGGAAACAGGCATGATTGTATGTATGTATGTAAGGTTTATGTTGGTGATCCGGATTCATTGCTCACGAGTGTATGTTGAAACAACTACTGCATTCGTCATTCATCAAGTCGATACCTCAGTTCTACTTATTAATGGTCTTAGCAACTGAGACCATTTATAATAATACTAGCGGGCAGCGGCCCGTCCCGGCTTCGCATGGGTGGTATTTTTTCCCGTTTTTGCAACATTTTTCATTTATGCTCTGCTCCTATTAGTCGTAGCGTGATGTGATATAGCCTATAACCTTCCTCGATAAATGGACTATCCAACACAAAAATAATTTTCAATTCCAACCAGTAGTTCCTGAGATTAGCGCGTTCAAACAAACAAACTCTTCAGCTTTACAATATTAGTATAGATTTATACACACGTAGACACCAAGCCAAGAAACGCCAATGAACGTTCGTCTTTTCTTAATTTAAGCAATCTTTGTAAGGAAAGAAACCGGATTCGAATGTAAACGATAACAGCCCGTTCGTTCGCTGAACTGTGCATGTATGTACCACATCTCTATCCTTCAATGATAACAAATAAAAAGCAGTGATAGCCTAGTGGTGTGACCATCGGACTGCCAAGTCATAGGTCTCGAGAGGTCTCGAGTTCGAACCCAAGGCACGCACCTCTGACTTTTCGGATTCATGTGCGTATTGTATAATTATCACTTGCTTAAAAATGGCGAAGGAAAACATCGTGAGGAAACCGGCATGCCTGAGAGATATTTCTCGACGGCGTGTGAAGCCAAGTCAGAGGCCCATTGGCGGCATAAACTCTGACACCAGGTTAGTCACTAACCACACGAAAAGAAGAATGATAACAAAGAAAATCATAAGACAATTTATTATTTACTTTTTCTGCAGTCTTCGCCATTTTACACACAAACTTTCAAAATTTGATTTCAGTCAATAGATTGTACGGTAGGGGAATGAGAAGGTTCGCCAGTTTTCAAATTCATTCCTTTCCCACATCGCGATCACATGTTAACTTTTCAAACTGTTGAGCGGAACAGACCAATGCATGGAAAATTATGTTTAATTATTTGGTAGCAAAGATCAAAATCGCCCATTGAATTGAATTATTGAATTAATGACGATTTATTCACTTAAACATTTCTTAGAGCCAAGTACATTGCCCCACAAAACTGCTTACGCAGTTTAACTGTGAGATCGTTGAGTCTCTCATACATAGTAAAACATAATTAGGTACATCTATAACCTATATACTTGCAACTTAATACCACTTACATAGTTTCCAGTTTGCCTCCATATGACGTAGTAGTGCCATGTAATGTCTTTGATTTGATTTAAGGAGTTTTGTTGTAAAAACCATGACATCAAACAAATCAATGATTAAAAAAATTGACATTACTTGTGTCTGTCACCATTGTCACCACAATATCCTTTAAAAAATACTTGTATTTTCATTTTTACATATTTTATAATGTTGGCGTCGTCGGTAAAATAGTTCATTTTTTACACTGTGCAAGCACAAATACCTTTTCATTTCCCCACTGTACCTACTCTCCCGAGATATTTAAGTCCTTGTCTTAATCTATACTAATATTATAAAGAGGAAAGATTTGTATTTTTGGACTTTTGTATGTAACGAATAAACTTAAAAACTACTGGATCGATTTCAAAAATTCTTTTGCCGTTAGAAAGCTACATTATCACTGAGTAACATAGGCTACGGGCGGAGCCGTGAGGACACAGCTAGTATTTATAATAAAGTAGGTACTCAATTTTACCTATTGGTCATATAATTTTTAATGTTATTATGGTCTTATAACACACTACATGGGAAGCTTCCGGCGGTTCGTCCTGTCGAACCGGAACACGCCCATTACGTCACTTCCGTTCAGAGAGCGGCTGAAACTTTGGAATTAGAGCAATTTTTCACGTTCACCTACCGAGGCAAATTTAAACTTAGTTTTAACTTTTAAGTATAATTTGTTGAAATCGTTTGGGAGTTATTATTGGAGAATGTTTTGTGTACGATATGTACATACCTATCGATGATTTTGGTTTTCTTTTGTGAAAATTGTCATAATATAACATCACGCCTGTATTCCCCGAAGGGTTGAGCAGAGGTGTATAGTAACACTCTCATTTCGCCGTTATGTTTAAGTCCCATGTGATAGGGTGCGGGCACAAATCCAAACTCCGGGCTGCTACTTAAGAATTCTACACGGAAAAACCCAATAACACTTTGCCCGACCTGGGGATCGAAACCAGGACCTCACGATCAGCAGTCACGCTTGCCACCACTAGACCAACGGGGTAGTCAAGAAATAATAATAATAATTCTTTATTGACATAATTTGTTACAGAAATTTATTTGAAGCCTCTGACTCCTAAACTAGGTGTACCTGTATGTCGGGAGTCAGCGCCCTCTCCGAAAATTGTCATATTACTTAGATTTCCGTGGTTGAAAATTTCAACGAAAAATTAAAGGTATTAGAGGTCTAAATTATATTCATTCACAATAATGATTAATTCTGCTATATGAGTTACCGATATCAATTTATATAGATTTTTTTATGCGTAAACATAGATTTGTCTGCTTTTGTCTTTATGATTTATTGTTTTTAATAAAATCTTGAAAGCCTATATAGTGCAATAATTTTCGTAAACTTAGTATCAGACGAAAACATTTTAACGAGAATATTCTACGACAAAAATACAATAAAAAATATGAAACCTATAAAAAAGAAATAACAGCATTAATCACCCAAAAACTAACTAAAAATAAGTATACGTTATTACAATTTTTATACTCAACCCTCATCTCAGAGTAAAACTGATCCTATCTTAGTAGGAATTAAGTCCAAATTTGTGAAATAAAAGAACTTTCTTAAGTTACTTGGCGACAATTATTCTTGGTAACGGCAAAGCAGAAAAAGTGGGGGATTTCAAAGGATTGGGCCAATTTAGATTTATTTTTCTCCCTATCTGGGGGTCCGAGGACTAAGTTTTGTTGCCACCTAGCCAGGGAGGTTGGCGAGTACGGGAGGAAGAAAGTGTGACAGTTTTTTAAATTATTTTTTGTTTATAAAACATAAAAAAAGTTTTTTTAAGATAGTGGTTGAACCTGCAAAAGGCAAATGTTATAATTAGACCAATAACTTTAAATGTAAATGTGTAGTTACTGTTAATATAAGTCGGTTCTTTAAATAAAATAAAAAAAACATTTGTGGTGTTATAATAAACTTAGCCCTTATTACCGTTCCACGACCTATTATAATAGGTCAAAAATATGTATTGATAACCTGCTAGGTAGACAACGTGATCTGTTTTAAAGTTGAATATTTCAACTGAGTCTTCTTCTTTTCGTGTGGTTAGTGACATAACCTGGTGTCAGAGTTTATGCCACCCATGGTTTCTGACTTGGCTTCACATGCCGTCGTGAAATATCTCTCAGGCATGCCGGTTTCCTCACAATGTTAACTAAGTAAATAGCATGGTTCTAATCTGATTATTTTCCAATAAGAAATTTAATAATGAATATTGGTAGGATCTTCCCAAAACCCATTACTGTCATTAGTACCTAATACTGTCTAAAAATCCATCACTGACTTATTCAGAGTATTTCTTGAAATCTAGCACGCTTTTATTTATAGCACAGAAATATAGGGCGAAGATGGTGTAGTCTAGTTTATTTCATGAAATAATACTTGATTGATATAGGTAATAAACATAATATCTTGATTTTTTTTAAATTATTACTTTTCTATATTCGTAAAGCAAAAAAATTGCACATTTTTGTAAAAAAAAATATCCAATAGCCCTGTACTTTCCTGCAGCCGTGCAAGTAATAATTTGGCAACGATAAAAAATAAAATGGGGTGCCTACCCCTTGTAAAAACTCGTCTCCTTAACTTTGCAATAACCTCCCTTAGGTAACTGACGAACAACCCCGCGAATCGTTTATGTAGATAATTATATAAAAATGTTTTACAAAAAGGGTGAATTTTCTGTGTTTTTGTTATGCAAAAAAGTAGTGGCTTGAATTTTTTTGTAAAATAGGAATAATATATTTACTCTTTCATGTCGTAATGAGTTATATTGCCCAGTTCTTATGGCTAAAAACGAATCGTTAAGCTTACTGACTTGTAAGCTAGTTTAACTTACAAGTCAAGTCATAGTTACTCACGTATGGGAGGGTCTGCTATGCAAAGCTATGGGGTCTTTGCTGTAATATTAATAATGATACAAGCGTCACAATTTTAACCAATAAAGCTCCGTAAGTTATAGGAATCGGTATGGTACATATTTTGTTTGACCTTGACTCTCCCAGGACTTCCCGCCTCCTAGGTTGATGGCATGCACCATAATATTTATGCCCATGCGTTTTCAGTTTTATATGACAGCCTCAAGCCCCATGTTTCATTACCAATTCATATATTCACCAATGCATCGCATAAAACTTGAGTTTTCTTACTACAAAAAGGAGATACTAGTTCAAACTAAGTTTATTTGCCAAACATTTTCACAAAAATGTTTTATTAAACTCTAAATATGATTTAGACAGTCTCTTCGTATTATCCGTAAAGATTGCCAACCACGTCCAATCTTTAATAGCTACGAACAATAAACAAATACACGAACAGTCAAAGGACGCATTAATAACATTGCATGGCAACATATTTTCTGGGGTTACTTCGGAAACGGATGGAGACAGCCATAGTCTTCTGGAATCACGCCAGGGGTCGCAGACGGTGACGGGATCTTTTATTTGTATGTTCTTATACTTGGAAAACTGTGTGGAAGATAGTACAGCTTCTTTTTTATTCAAATTATAGTATGTGGGTAGTTTAAATTAATTGTATATTGGCACCCAACATGGGGCTAAAGTTTTTGTTTTTAGTACTCAGTAATGTTTTTTTAATATTATACTGTGCGAGAGGCAGCTTATACTCAGCAAAGAGTAGGTAAATGTAGGTTGCACTTGTTACAAGGTATTGGCACCCACCGTGGGGCTAAAATAATCTTGAATCAGTTTTAGACAGTACCTACTTGGACATCTGTTTTTTAATACAGTAAATAGTATAATGATAAAACGTTCACCTTCTGTGATCAACGTTACGGGTAAGATTATTGCGTGAGCAAATATTTGTATAATCTTACTGATATTTATAGAAATAATGGGGTGTATAATGGCATTTAGTACAAAAGGAATTATATTTTAGTTTCACTGGTGTCTAAAAACTTGCTTAACACCACCTAATTTATCTCAAAATTCCTCCAAAATTCACCTTCAAAATTCTCTACCTACCCTCTTATAACCTTAATTCTTAACAACGTACCTGTCAAAATGGACGTTATTTTTCTCGTACTAACAAGTCTTGTAGCGTTTCTCATTTCGGGCTTAAATTAAAAACAATTATGAAGGGGGACGACGGTCGGCCCCGGGCGAAGCGAGATGAAAAATTAAGACAATTTAAACATAGCCTGGCTACACTTTTATAAGGCTGGACGCTGAGTGGGTCGGCAGAGAAGTAGGTATACTTACAGATAGAGAAGAGAGAATAAGAGAATAAATTTATTGTCACAAAGATTACGATTACAATTCAGTTGAAGTCCTAGACCTCACACTAGGATTCCCTGTGTCGTGAGATCTAGGCTCTTTCGTTCCGTTTACTAATTTAATATTACTGTGTTATACAAGACACATTTTGGAAATCATGTATTAAGGTATGTTCTTTTACATAATCTAAAAAAAGCAAATAATATAACATAAAGTATAAAAGATTTATCTTGTGTTTTTTACGGACTAAATAAATGTGTGGATGTGTTTGTGTAGATGTGTGTGTGTGTTTATAATAATAATAACTCATTTATTCCTTCAAGTAACAATGACTCATCAATACACAGAAACCAGATTAGAAAATTATACACTAACACACGCAGAATACACTAAACATTACAATAGGTACAACACAAGACAGTAACCACACAAAACACATTTATGCCGTCAGTTGACGACTGTAGGTGACGTGCAAGTCACTGCAGCGTCTAATGAAAGGACAGTCAAACCTGTCGGCTACCATCACTAGTACACTGTTGGAGCTGCCGCGAACTCTGCGTACCAAGGACGCGCTCCGCTTACGCATCGTTGCATAAAAGCAGTCGACGCTAGCAACAGCGAACATACCCGAGGCACTACAATGTCGCGGCAGTCCCATCAGCGCTCTGAATGCGTTGTTATATTGGATGCGGAGGGCTTCGTGTGCTTTTTGAGTGTGATTCACCCACAGGCTGCACGCGTACAGAGAGGTACAATAAGCCCTGAAAAGCGTCTGCTTGACCGACACTGAACAACGCGCAAACCTGCGAGCTATCATGTTACCTCTTACAGCCAAAGCCCTCCGCTCCCTCTCGATAACAGCATCATCTCTGAGACCGGCTGTTACTACATGCCCTAAGTATTTGAAAAGGTCCACTCTGACCAAAGGAACCCCGTACAGTTTGATGGGAGGTACAGCTATAGGACCTTTAGAGCCGGCTTCAAAAACCATGAACTGACTTTTCGTCACATTATATTTAAGACCATGTTCTTGTGCATATGTCTCACAAATCTGCAGCAATGTTCTCATGCCACAAACCGATGCGCTCAACAGCACCATGTCGTCCGCATAGCTAAGATTATTTAGACAAACCCCATCAATATGACATGTGGATATGTAAGATGAGTGTATGTTTGCGTGTGTGATAGTTTGTGTATGTATCAGAGGGCGTGTTTATATGTAGAGTGTGTGTTAGTGAGTTCTACTTTCGACTAGACATTGAGCGGGAGTGTTTTGTGTGTGCGTAGGATTATAATGTATAACATTCATTTAATTTTTTTTTTAATCTTCTGTCATGTCATAGTCCAGCGTAAGAAGCCATTTTGTTACTGTCATTCTGCATTTTTTATTGCTTAAATTTAGAATTTTGTGACGATCATTGAGTTTTCCATATATGTGCGGTCCCATAAAACTGATTGACCTCCTACCGAATACTTTATGGCAACGGATTTTCTCCCATTTTACCCTTCGACTTTGAACACAAGTGTTAATAGAAGTTTTATGAAGGCGTGAGATAGAGTAAAATGCATTTTTTTTTTATAAATCGTTGCCCCACACTAAGATTTCTTCTGTATCATGGGTGCGTTTACAGACACAAATCTTCACATGCATAAATGCCCAGACCCGAAACAACGATTTATAGGCCATACAAATATTTGATCCGTGAGGGAATCGAACCCACGACCCGTAGCGCAGAAGCCAATCGCTTAGCCACTGCACCAAACGTGCTGTCAAATAAGTGCTGTTGTGATAAGGTTTTCTTCTTCGATTCCCAGTTCGGGCCCATTACTGTCCCAATACTGGGCACGGGCCTCTTCACAGAAAGAGAACGCTTTAGGCATTAGTCCACCATGCTGGCTTGATGCGGGTTGGCGTACTGCACACACCATCGAGAACTTTATAGAACCCTCTCAGGTGTGCAGGTTTCCTCACGACGTTTTTCCTTCACCGTTAACGCAAGTGATAATCAAATTCTGATCCGCACATGAATTCGAAAAGACACGGGCTGGAATCGACCGAGATCCACGAAAGGCAAGCGTTCAACCGCCAAGCAATAAAATAATATATTATAATAAAGGAAATAACCTATAAAAAGAACAGGTATTTTATAATAGGACCTTATTTACTGATGTTGCCTATTATCGCCAGTATCTAAGTTACCTTTTTTATTACCCATGGGAAGAGACCTATTTATCAACTAACAAGTATCCGGTTCCTTCAGTTGACTTATATAGGCCCCGATAACCGCTGCAATTATTTACTTCCCTTCCTAAATAAAATTCTTAAAAAGAAAGTTGTAGAAGAGTAGGAAATAGGCCTAGCACCAACGTTTGAAGTATACACCCATCTTCTAAGACGTTCCTCCAAAACTTACTCAACTCGACTCCACCTCGACTCGGCCTTCAATTGACATAAACGTCCTCGACTCGAATTTTTTCCTCAGTCGAGGTAAGGAATCATCTGTCAAACTCAGAGTACCTCGGAACCTACCTTAAGGAAGGAAGTGTCAAAGTTCGTATGTAACAAAAATAAATTTTGAAGACTTTGTCGAATATCCTTACGATAATCCTTACAATTATTTATCGCGACCTTATTTGCGCGATGCAGATAATTCAAGTTATGACGTAATGACTCCGTCGAGGAACCTCAAAGTTCACTCGAAATTGCGTCTAAGAATACAATTTTGAAGGTGTTTTCGAGGCCGTCCTGAGTCGAGTAAGTTTTGGAGGAATGTCTTAGAATATGGGTGTTAGTATCGTAAACGTATCGCTAATGTAAACGAGTTTTGAATCGAAAATACAACTGTCCTATAACATTTTGGTTTATTATTTTTGTGACACACACAATTTGTATCATACATGACATACATAAACTCACGCCTTTTTCCCAAAGGGGTAGTCAGAAACTATAGAACGCCACATGCTAAGATCCTTACATACTCCTTTCGCTTCATCCACATTCATACATCTTGTCATACATGCATGCCGATTGAGAGTACTACACACCTGTACTTTGTGAAGAACATCATCAATAACATCGAGGTATGTCCTTCTAGGGCGTCCTGTATCGTGTCCACTGACATCCGCCCTATAAATTCCTTTTGTTAATCGCCGTTCACTCATTCTTTCAACACGACCAAACCACCTAAGCATAGTCCTTTCAACTTTGTCTAATCACATCATTCCTTAATCTATCATTCAAACATAATGACATACCTATAGATATGAATAAAGATTTCAATTTAATTAGGTAAATAGTATGTGTGAATCAAGTATTTCCGATTTCAAATTCACGTACATTAATGTTACTCTTACGTTAGTACCTTGACTTAGAAGGCCTAGATCATTCTTTTAATACTTTCGAAATAAACAAACCTTGCTTTGAAGGTTCAAAACAAATCTTCCTTCTCAAGAAAAGTAATAAAAAACAGACCGATTACCTCAAGTCAAAGAAACAAATTAACATAACCACCTACAATAAGATAAGACGCCACCCCATCCCCCTACACAACAAAAAAAAACTAGAAAAAGACGAAAATATAGTCCCACACAAGATAGAATGAGACGGAGAATCGCCCCGCGAAAAATTAAGATTCAAATAGTAAGAAAATTAAAATTCGCGGAGCGGTCAGCTTTGCGTCTCGCTTGCTCTTGCAAACTTTAAATATCGATGTCTCTTTCTCTCAAAAAAAGATGGGGTTGATCTGACTTCCATCAAGAAGGGATGAAATGGCCTTATTGGAATGGTAATGACAGTGTTTTGTAGACTCCCTGATGTTGAATAATTAAAACTTTAAACTATAAGACGTTTTATATTAAAGTCGGGCTTTACATTTTTAAAGTTTGCATAAATTGTTTTTATAGGAAATAAAGAGTTTAAGATATTAACTGCTGAAAAGGTCCGGTTACATGTACCGTAAGATTGAGCGTGTAGCTGGATCTTAACTACCACTTTTATAAAAATACCTCTGACTTTTCGGTTTCATGTGCGTATTGTATAATTATCACTTGCTTAAAAAACGGTGTAGGAAAACATCGTGAGGAAACCGGCATGCCTGAGAGATATTTCTCGACGGCATGTGAAGCCAAGTCAGAGGCCCATGGGCGGCATAAACTCTGACACCAGGTTAGTCAGGAACCACACGAAAAGAAGGAGATTAAAAAAAGAACTTGCAATAATCTTAATATTTAATGTCGCACCAACAGAGATGTTATAACTGAAATTCATTTCAATAACGTTTCGTTTCAAATAGCTAATAAATAACAAGTTTCTAAGTATTATTTTATGGAAATTTCTTATTTTATCTACGTAATATATAATTCTTCTCTTCATAAGAGGTACCGTCACTTCATTAACGATATTATGTCAAATCGGAAAGTACCTATCTACAACGTCCATACTGTTCGTACGTACTTACATACGTTACAGAAAACTACTTAGTTACTGAGAAAATTCTCTTTGTTCTGCCTTCGCCATAGTCGACTTAAAATGAAAAAAAACCATTTTATATTAAGCACAATTTTTCCTAAAATAATTAAAACAGCGCTCCGTCAAAATGTTACTTGATCAAAAGGGGTACACAGTAAAAATGTCCCCCCTTCCAGCCCCCCGGGGGACTTGGGGGTCCGGGTGGCGTTCGTTTCTTTGTCCCGCGTTATCTATACAATTATTTGAAGAAAGTAAAGTCTCGCAAAAAGATAGGAAGGCTGGACTCTCGACGAGTTGGGACCGTCGCCTCTTTTAGATATTTTGTTTAGGGAATTTGACGAACTATAATTTCTTTCAATCTTTTGTGATTAATTGCAAAGCAAAGTTGCAGTTGTTAATTATCAACAATATATTACGCTGCTGCAAACATTTTTCAACTGTACCATAGAAGGAGTATTTTCAAGAGAGCTAATAATTATACTCTTAAAAAGAGAGATAAGATTATTTTGCTTTGAATAAAAAATTGAGAATTCTCTACTGGTATTTTAATTACACACTACCTCATCACTACTACCTAATTAATTAAGCATAAATCTGAAAAACGCTGACAAAATAATTATTTATTTTCCAGGGCCACTAAAGAGCAACATCGCCATCGCCGGACGCCCTACAAAAACGATCCGCTAAAGGGGAGTCGTGGCAAAAATGACGCTCCGGAATAAAATAAATACTCTACCATCATAACTAGACCTCTCCCACCCCGCCTGCACAGAAGAAAACTGTATATAGAGGGGAATCTTGAGAATTTTGTAGAGGTCTTGTACACTGGACAAGAAAGAAGGCGAAGAATCTATTGTATATAGGTAGGTAGCGTTGAGAGGTAAAAATTTATTGAGGAATATTTTTTATAGGAGGTATTTAGTATACAAGGTTTTGAGGTAAATGGCGAATTAATGTAAATAAATGACGGTGTTTCCCTGCACATGTCTTACGGCCGATATTAAGTAACCGATATCAATCCAGAATCTTTAGATAGATGTAGGTTTTTGACAGAAATTCAATAGAAGTAGGTAATGTTAAAAACCTACATCGTTTAAAAACCTAGATCGGTTATTAATGTCGGCTGTTAACAAGTATAAGAATGTATCTCTGTAATTCAATAGGTATATGAATATAGTATTATGATGATTAAGGTTTATTATTATGATAGTTTAATTACCGCGCGACAAAGCGCGGTTAAGCACGACTGCTGATCATGAGGTCCTGGGTTCGATCCCCAGGTCGGGTAAAATTTTATTGGGTTTTTCCGTGTGGAATTCCTCAGTAGCAGCCCGAAGTTTGGATTTGTGCCCGGTTGATGGCAATAGGCTCGCCTCCTATTACATGGGACTTTAACATAACGGCGAAATGAGGGTGTTACTATACACCTCTGCTCAAACCTTCGTGGAATACAGGCGTGATAATATGTTATGTAGTTTAATTACTCAAACATAAATATCAAAAGTCATGGTAAAAAACAACCACCAATCCCACGTTGTAGCGATGTGGTTAAATCTAAATCCGCGTATTATTTCACGTCCCAGTTAAACCCCACATCACAGCGGAAAGCCAGTGTTGAATGAAGTCCACAAAATAGACGTCAATAAAGATCTCAATAATGAAACAAAACATTGTAGTTAACCGTCGTAACTTATTTATTTTATTATTTGAACTAGCGGGCCGTCCCACCTTCGCACGGGTGGACATTTTTCCCGTTTTTGCAACATTTTTCATTTATGCTCCGCTCCTATTAGTCGTAGCGTGATGTTATATAGCCTATAATCGTTCTCGATAAATGGACTATCCAACACAAATAGAATGATTAAATTCCAACCAGTAGTTCCTGAGATTAGCGCATTCAAACAAATAATCAAACAAAGAAACTCTTCAGCTTTATATATTAGTATAGATAAGCGCGATATGATTGTTTCTACATTAATATGGAACTACACCTGCAGCATCAGGATTTGAGAATTGAAGGTTAAAATTAATATAATGTTGTATGGTCATGGGAATTGAATTTGTGTGCGAAGTTTCAGGAGAATCGGTTAAACGGACGAAGTTGAAAAAACTGTGAATACAAGATATTCTCTAGATTATTAGAGGGATCGTGCGAATCATACGATTTGCGAAGTTAAGTTGTTCTTGCAGCGATCAATCCATGGATGGGTGGTCCCTTGCCTCGAAGAGCACGTTAAACAGTCGTTCCCGGGTGTCATACGACTACCTATGACAGTCGTTACGGGAAGTCAGAAACCCGAAAGTCCCACACCCGGTCTTAGCTTGGAATATCGGCATTGCCCAGTAACTGGATTGCGGAGGTCTGATGGCAGTCGCTCCGTGTAAAATACTGGTATTCAGCCGCATCTGGTTAGACTGGAAGCTGACCCTAATTTATTTGGGAAAAGGCTAGGCAGAACAATTCTCTAAACTATTGATTCACTTAAAGTTTTCTTAGAACTTCCTAAGTAGTATAATACCACAATTTAGATTCGAATACTTCTCTCGACACGAGCTATTTGAGAATAGCTGCCGTGGTGAAAAGATTACCCAGTCAGCAAGGTTGGTAGCGGGGCTGACTACTCAGGATGCGCCGGACGTAGGTACATAAGTATCGTCAGTACTGGAGACTCTTTTAATGCACTCCAAAACCTCGAGGTTCGAATAAACATAACATAACATCACGCCTTACATTCCCCGAAGGGTTCAGCAGAGGTGTTTTAATATAGGTACCTTCGATTCGCCAGTTGTGTTTAAGTCCCATGTAATAGGGGGCAAGCCTATTGCCATTAACTGGGCACAAATCCAGACTCCAGGCTGCTATTGAGAATTTCCTAATGGAAGAACGCAATAAAATTAGCCTGACCTGGGGTTCGAACCCAGGACCCCATGGTCAGCAGTCGCGCTTGCGACCACTAGACCAACTAGACAGTCAATGAGGTTCGAATACTTCAAACCATTTGGAAATGTGGGCCACTATTATTGATTCGCATAAAATTCAATGGCATAATTTATCATAGCATACTTTCACTTAAGTATCCTAATGATCGTTACGCATAAATCATAAAATTTAATTCTGCATAAATGTAGAGACATTTTTTTTTTGCTATAATATCCTTTTTTTTTTTTTTTTTTGTTTGCGCTGGGAAAAAATGCTATTACGCATACCCGCCCATTTGGGGGAATGGGGGGTTATGTGGGACTCCCCGGGCAAGCCCGGTATACCCACTAAAATAACCCAGCGGCATTCCCGCATCGTCTGACTGGAGGGGACTGGGAAACCGGCGTAGCCTTTACATCCAGTCCTTGCTATAATATCCTAACCTAACCTAATCTACAAAGTTACACCGAAATTATGTAGCCAACTGATAGTTATGCCTATCTAAACAGTATGCCAAAAAATATTAGGTATGTCAAAGTATTATTATACCATTAAAAGTTATGCCTAACCCGTTATACCAAAGTAGGTTAGCAATTAAAAAAATATGAGAATCGAAGGGATCCCTGGAAATGTAAGAATTTTATAAAAATACGAAACCTTTCAGGTTTTTGTAAGAGTCTGCTGAAATCTCTTGTTTCGTCGCGTTGTAAGGCTTTCTATTTAGTAGAAAATATGACATTTTCCGAGTACCTACACCATTTATAATTCAGCGTAGTAATCCTTAGTGAAGCTTGAAATAAATGTGATTATTTTTGACTATATTTATGGTGAATTTCTGCTTCTTCTTCTTTTCGTGTGGTTAGTGACTAACCTGGTGTCAGAGTTTGAGCCACCCATGGGCCTCTGATTTGGCTTCACATGCCGTCGAGAAATATCTCTCAGGCATGCCGGTTTCCTCACGATGTTTTCCTTCAACGTTTTAAGCATGTGATAATTATATAATACGCACATGTTTCCGAAAAGTCAGAGGTGCGTACCTTGGGTTCGAACTCGAGACCGTCCGACAGTCACACCACTAGGCTATCACTGCTGTAATTTCTGCTTTAAGTTCTGTATGATTCATACAATATCTGAATTCACATAAGCATCATTATATTAATTAATAGGTACGTGAAAATCGAGAATTGCCGTTTTTAGGGTTACGTACCCAAAGAGTAAAACGGGACCCTATTACTAAGACTCCGCTGTCGGTCCGTCCGTCCGTCCGTCTGTCATCAGGCTGTATCTAATGAACCGTGATAGTTAGACAGTTGAAATTTTCATACAGATGATTTAGGTATTTCTATTGCCGCTATAACAACAAATACTAAAAAACAGAATAAAATAAATATTTAAGGGGGCTCCCATACAACAAACGTGATTTTTTTGCTCGTTTTTATAGATAATGGTACGGAACCCTTCGTGCGCGGGTCCGACTCGCTCTTGGCCGGTTTTTTTTGTAGCTGTATGTAGGTACGTTACCGTTAAGGATGGGTGTAGAAATAAACTTGCCTGACTCATCTGTCCACTGCTGATCATGTGACTCCCAATGACCACTATAATTAATGGTCATATTGCTATCACCACCATTATCGCCACCGTGGTGTGACCGTTGGACTGCCAAATCATAGGTCTCGAGATCGAACCCAAGGCACGCACCTCTGACTTTTCGGATTCATGTATGTATTACATAATTATCACTTGGTTAAAAACGGTGAAGGAAAACATCGTGAGGAAAACGGCATGCCCGAGAGATATTTCTCGACGGTATGTTAAGCCAAGTCAGAGGCTCATGGGCGGCATAAACTCTGACGCCAGGTTAGTCACTAACCACACGAAAAGAAGAAGACCACCCTGGGTAGACAGATTGGTGTGTGATGACGATGAGTGAAGAAATAAATTGTTTTTAATAACCTCGTTACCTACTTCAATGTTTGTACTGTTTCACAATAAAACAAAGAAGTCTAACAGCTAATTAATCAAGCGTTATTGTATCAATTAATCGAAAAATTAAGACTTGTATCTTTACCAATAATAAAGCAAAGACCTCACACTAGGTGGGGTCGGCACAACATGTATTTTATAAATCCATATTGTTAGAGGTTTTGGCTTATTGTTTTATGACCGGCCGCCTGCCTGACATCAACCCTCCTTGGGAATACTCGATGCGCTGTCGTGGGGGTGACCCAATATGCTTGCTGATATTGAGCAATGGATCCAAAAATAATATGCTTGTCTTGAAAACTTGAAACTTCTCGTACTCGACACTACACACTACTATTCGATATCGTTTACAATAGAAATAAAGGGCGATTTATAAGTACGGAAGTAGCTATCACGGGTAAAATTGGCTTACGACTCCATTTTACAATTATGCCTAGTTAAGCAATAAAACATACTACCATTTGTAAGCAAAACGATTCGTTATTGGCTATAGGTATGGGGCATGAAAGGGTGAAAAAGGCGACGGCAAGTAGTTAGCTACTTAATAGCAGCATCACGCGTATTGTTGGAAAACTAACAGAATTAAAATTCACCAAGATAGACCTGTTTTAAATTTTCAGTACCTATATTTCTAATTTCTTTCAAAGCAACTAAGTTTCGCTTGTCCCAATAAATACAATACTTATAACAATTGGTAATACTTTAGTAGTTATAAAGGCGTCCGGTCACGACTCGGCGACGACTCGGGGACGACTCAGAGGGTCTCGCAATTTCCTATCTGACTGACAATTTCCTTGGCTCTCCCGATTTTAATATAAAACGAGTGAAAAAACATCGCATCGCCCTCGACTTCTGTAGACGGAGGTAGGATGTTATGGATACGACCCCTTTGATGTTTTTTTTTCTTTGTAAATAATAAGAGAACTGTAATTTTCAGCTTATGTTAGTAAAAAAAAGTAATAAAGAAGGTTTCTGACAGAAAATCTATTGATAATTAGACGATCCGGTAAACTTAGTACTAATGTTCGATCAGTGAAGTGGCAACGAGGTAAAAGAAAGAAACTCGAAAGAGGGAACTGTTTCCGTATATTTCCAATTACCTCGTTCCTTCTTAATAAATTAATAATATTACAGATTTTTATTTGAATTGAATTTTGATACACACTACAACAATAAAATAAAATAATTATAAAAATGAATTTGACTAACTAGAATATCTATGAAAGGATCTAGACCGTGGAGCAAAATTGAGCGTACATTCGGCAATGTCGAACATTGGTAAACATAAAAAAAACCTAAATAACCTCAGTATTAAGGCGAAAAAAAAACATCGGTTGAGCCATTTTCGAGTTTTTGCGAGACTAAAAACTCATTTACACGGATATAATTTCTCAAAGCGAGTCTCATGCTATCCCTGTTTTCATCATAAAGAAAGACAAAGACAAAACGAGTCTTGATTCAAGAAACTATACTCGTGTAAATCAGCCTGAACGCACGGCAGTTGATTTTTATATACAAGATAGATTATCCGGTCAGTTCTCAATCGCACGCTGTCTTAGTCTGAGGACCAATTCTGCTAACAAAATTGTTTCCATACCGCAAACGAACAACGACTGTCAGTCAGTTTTCTTTTACGAAAACGATCAGTAGGTATTTGTTTTTGTTTTCAAACAATTTGACATTTTTTGTAAACAAAACTGTTTGAATTAACGGTTCTGTCGGTTGCGATTGATCGAAGTTTCTGTGAGTAGGTACAATTTGCCCCCTGCTTAAATGGGCGTCACCAGGATTTTGTCCAGAGTGGAGCAAGCTCAGTCAGACAGTAAATATTTGTCATTTCAATAAATCTGGAAGTACAGAATGGGATTATGGGGTAATTTCGCCCCATTACCTTATTTTTGAGGTCCAAATAAGTATAGACGGAGTCGGGCATTGGTCTGCCTATTTTGGGTAATTGTTCTGTGGATATGGGTGGCGAGTTGACTGAATCTAGACCATTTACCTACCTATTATTTTCTATGCCAGGGTGGGGTTAGCACCTCATCTACCACACCCTGAATACGCCTATGACATAAACTTAAAGCCATTAGAAACCACGAACAAGTCTTTAGCGGCAAAAGTAAACTCTAAATCTACATACTTTTTCTTCTCAACTTAAATTTTCTGGTCGCTAGTTAACTTATCTATATTCTTGTGTGTACACCCATGCAAATCCGAATTACATGTTGTGATTTCTGTGATAATTATCTACATTGTAAACATTTCCAACGTTAGAACTCCGTTCCAGTCTTACCAAAAGTAACAATAAATCATTTTTTTTTTACTTAAGTGACGCCCCATCCACACTATTCCGCCGCTCCTTTCAAAATGGCTTTGGCGAGAGAAAGAAAAGTGGTTCGCGATGGCCGTCCCCCCTCACCCCCCTGCCACCCTCACCCCCCGCCGTGTTATTTTACAAAAGATGCTGTTTTATTCAACTCGGCATTGTATTTTTGTATAAAATACGTTGCTTGAGTTAAAAATTGTTTTCTTGAGAAAATTGAGGGAGATTTTTTTGTTTATTGTATTATAATTATAGCAGCATAGTTTTATGTAGATAGAAAGAATAGCCCACCCGTGCTCCACCTCTAGGTGTCATAAAACGACTAATGCCCAGTTCCTATAAACAAAAACGAAACGTTTTGCTTACCAATGGTAGTACTTTTTATTGCCAAACTGGACCAAGCTAATTTTACATGTGCTAGCTACTTCCATATGGGGCGGTCTACTCTACAAATCTATGAGGTCTTTGCTTCATTATTGGTAAAGATACAAGAATCTCAATTTTAACTAATAACACTCCGTAAATTATAGGAATTATTCATAAGGTTATGTCAAGAAGACGGGCTGTTGCGTCTTCTTGTCTGTAAAACATGGGCCGCCAAATGACCGCTTCTACATAAAACTGTCATATTGTCATAAAAAAGAAAGTCGTCACGGGACACCTGGCAGATGTGAAATATCGAAACTCATGTTGTAAAAAAGAACTGACCGAATGAAACCGAAGAGAGCCGACTAGTTACGAAGGTCTGCTGTCGTGTGTCTGTCATCGCGAGCGTCGTCACTCAACCGTCGTTCTCACACCCGTACCACCGCGTTAGGTGTTTCACATCAATAACCACGCATGGCAGTCGGATTGCTGATCGCTGTATGCCGAGAATATGCTCTCGTCATCGCAAGTGGCGTAGTGGGTGATCATCGACGCGACCAAGCGACCACTTCGTTCAGGACCATAGCCAAATAGATACGCGAAAGTTCTGCCTATCGATCTATTTAACCAACGTTAATTGAAAATACAGGCTGCTTTCATTTACCAATAAACCCGTATTGGTCTTTTGAGCCGGATTAGAAATTTAGTAGGATGCTGCTGCACATCAACTTGACATCTTTCTCCTAGCCTTTTCCCAATTATATTGGGGTCAGTTTTCAGTCTAACCAGATGCGGCTCAATACCAGTATTTTACACGGAGCGACTGCCATCAGGCTTCCGCAACCCAGTTACTGGACAATGCCGATATCCTAAGATCGTTTGTCAGACTTTCAGACTTCTCTTTCTTCCTTTCTTTCTTTCTTTCTTTCTCGTAATGACTGTTATAGGTATTCTTATGACACTCGGAACCTGTTGTTTAACGTGCTCTCTGAGACACAGAGAGGTCTCGCTTTGTAACAAACGATCACCTACACGGACTGACCGCGGCAAGTGCAGCTTAACCTCGCAAATCGTATGTTCGGCGCGGTTATTAATTAGCCACGAGCCCCTTGAGCACATCAACTTAACATAATCTCGTATAATTCGGTATTAACAACGGAATATACTTTAAAAAAAATCTTATTCTTAGGCTGTAGCGCCTGTGGCCAAAGCTTAAGAGGAAACGCGGGCTGCAAAATATTAATAATTTGAATAGGTTTTAAAGCGATCTATTTCCGTCCCACCCCTCACGCAAACCTTCCCAATTGAGCGCGAAAGAGACAACTGCATCTCGGACTGATTTCTCCTGTGCAATATTAGCGAAATTGTACTTTCATATTTCCCTGTTTCCTTGTTCAAATCTGGACCGATTTTAATATTTTTTCCTGTAATAATTTAAGAATGACTTTGGTTATGTCTGTATGTTTTTCTATTATTTTTATATTCGTCAAATTTGTTTGCCAGATGTTTGAAAACGGTTATAAAACCAGTCGATTTTTGTAAAATTTAAACGTTTCTAGTTATTTTAATAATTAATTTATTGACAAAAACAAAACATAGGGACATAGTGGTGGTAGATATATATCATATGGTAAAAAATATTTCCTCTAGTGACATCCAAGGAAGAAACTATGGTTTACGTTTGTATGGACTAAACGCCGACCGCATTTCCTCTTAAGGCTAAGTGCAGACGATTGCGTGTCACCACGTAGATTGCTCTCCACGCGTATTTAAGGCCGAGCCACATCTGACGGAAGATACTTCACCGATCTTCCGTCGCGTAATTTACTCGAGGAATTTTAGTAACGCATCTTCGGTCAAATGTGTACGGTATGAGATGTTTATATGGAATTATGTGTACCGGCGCGGCGGAAGATTGGCAATGTATCTTTTTTCAGACGTGGCTTGGCCCTTAGATTCAAATAAGAAACGTTAACCGTCGACACGATCTTGGCACGCAGTTCCGCGCGTGTGTCATATCGCTAATTTGTTAATTCGCAAATCTTCCTAAGTACCTACTTACTTGTTTAGATTCACCGTGCAGCTGGTAGTATTTCATCTAAATTCTCGATAGCCATACTGTCAAATTAGCAGTCCAATACAGCAGTAATAGCCTAGTGGTGTGACCGTCGGACTGCCAAGTCATAGGTCTCGAGCTCGAACCCAAGGCACGTACCTCTGACTTTTCGGATTCATGTACGTAATAATCACTTACTTAAAAACGGTGAAAGAAAACATCGTGGGGAAAGCGGCATGCCTGAGAGATATTTCTCGACGGCATGTGAAGCCAAGTCAGAGGCCTACGGGCGGCATAAACTCTGACACCAGGTTAGTCACTAAGTACACGAAAAGAAGAAGCAGTCGAATGTAAAAGGTTTCGTAAAGTTGACAATCTTCATGACCAAGGAACTATTAAACTGAATTTTATTGCAAAAGGAGTGATAGCCTGGCAGTTGAACGGTTGACTTCCATGCAGGAAGGTCTGAGCTCGGTCCCGGCCTGTATCACTAAATTTTCTAATTCATGTGCGGATCATAATTTGATTATCACTTGTGAAAGAAAAACATCATAAGGAAACCTGCACACCTGAGAGCTCCATAAAGTTCTCGATGGTGTGTGTAGTCCGCCAACCCGCACCAGGCCATTGTGGTGGACTAAGGCCTAACTAAACTGAGAATGGGATCGTGGCTAATTACCAACCGCGCGGACCTTACGATTTGTGAAGTTAAGCTACGCTTGCCGCGGTCATTTCATGAATGGATGACCATTCGTTGCACATCGAGATCCCTTTGATATCCGAGAGCACTTTAAACAATCGGTCCCTTATGTCATACGAATACCTATGACAGTCGTTACAGGAAGTCAGAAGCCCGAAAATCTGACAACCGCGTCTAACCTTAGGGCATCGGCATTGCCCAGTAACTGGGTTGCGGAGGTCTGATGGCAGTCGCTCCGTGTAAAATACTGGTATTCAGCCGCATCTGGTTAGACTGAAAGCTGACCTCAATATAGTTGAGAAAAGGCTAGGCAGAACATGTCATTGCAATTATTGTTACGTAATTTTTGTATTTTTATTTCAGGTTACCAAGGAGGAAGTTGCGACTGTTGACCCGCTAGTGCTGTCTAGAGATGTCAAGATTGACCACAATACACGCATGCCATAGATTCGCCAACTCTACACTACTTATTTGGAACGGCTACCTTAGGTTAGCGTTTCGGCTTTAGTTAGTCAGATAAGAAACGCCGACGCCATGTAGTCTTAAAAAGAAAACATTACATTGACTTGTAAAAGTGTCTGTAACAGATTTATTTATAGAAATAAAAATCATAACATAACATCACGCCTTTATTTCCAGAAGGGTTGGTCAGAGGTGTATAGTAACACCCTCATTTCGTATGTTTAAGTTCCATCTAATATATTAACCTATTACCAACAATCAACCGGGCACAAATCAAACTCCGGGCTGCTACTGAGGAATTCCAAACGGAAAAACCCAATAGCACTGCCCGAGCTGGGGATCGAACCGGACCTCACGATCCGCAGTCACGCTTGGCACCGCAAGACCAAATTAATAATTATATTTTATCATTAATCCTCCGTTAACTTTTAAAAGTTACCTACTCTATACCTACCTACTCATAATTCTTAAATTTTCCTTGAGGTATTTCCAAATTCGCTCAAAACGAGATTCCTACCAACTAATTATGTTCGTTCTGATTAGCCTTTTCCCAACTATGTTGGGGTCAGCTTCCAGTCTAACCAGATGCGGCTGAATACCAGTATTTTACACGAAGCGACTGCCATCAGACCTCCGCAACTCATTTACTGGGCAAAGCCGATATCCTAAGTCCATACCAATTAATTAAATATATCTATTAAAAAAAGTAAATAATATTAATTCAGACAGGACTAATTACTACATAATATAACTTTTTAACAAAAATAAAACCGACTTCAAATTGTCTATCTCCGAAGTTCTTCATCAGATCTTCACCGATTTTAAATGGGACCACTTGGAAAGAATACTCTTTCAAATAAAAAATAATCATTAAAATCGGTTCACAATTAGCAAAGAGCTCGCGGAAAAACAACACAAAAAAAAACAGTCGAATTGAGAACCTCCTCCTTTTTTGGAAGTCGGTTAAAAATCACTTAACGTATCCAACAACCGAACATTTTTTGGATAACTTAACAAATATCGTTAAGCTCGTCTCAACAGCATAGCAAACGTACTTAAGTAATATTTAAGTTACATCTAAGTAATATTTAAGAGCTACATTTTGGCAGATCCATAGCAAAAGCCTTTTTCATTTTCGATTGATTTGTATTCTCAAAGATAAGTAATTAGGAACCCACTCCGGGCCAGATCCATAAATCCAAGGGTAGGGGAGGGTTCTCCCTTGAAAAAAGGGGGTGTTCTTCTTATATTTAAATATCGAACCCCTTCCGGGTAGGTGCCACGGTTTTTCCAGTAAAGGGGTAAGTGACAGAAGCAGAGAATTGGAGTGCGGTGGAGTTGTTGAAGATTTTTTTAAATATTTTTTTTAAGTATACAAGGTTAGTCGGAAAGGGGGTACTAAGCCGCGGGCCACCTAAAGTATCACTGATGACTATTTTACAGAAAGTGTTAAAATTTCAAAATTCGATAATTTTTATTTGCATGCAAAAATATTTTTATTTTAGTTTTTTTCAAAATAAAACCATACCTGCTATAGTTATGAATTCAGAAAGTTAATTTTCTAATCCGTGACTCCAAATATGACCTAAATTGTAAAAACAGCTGATCATAGCTATGGACAGTTAGATTTTAGCATATTTTTTACGAAATCTTTGAAAAGCTATTTCTCTTAAACTATCGAGTTTTGGGGAAAGTTGTAGAACAAAAGTTATCCCTTATTATGGATACTTTAACACCCTTTCGGCTTAGTACCCCCTTTCCGACTAACCTTGTATATTAAGTAGCAAAAAAAAATATTAAAAAAGAACTGTTCGTGGCATTCTACTGTGTATCGATTATAACTTTGTTTTTATAACAATAAAATGGACTTTTGGTTAATTGGAGTTGTAGATGATTATTGTGATTAAATAGTATTTAAAAAAAAAATCTCTAGTTATTGTGGTAGGTCTACTTAACGCTTGAAAAAATGCAAACAGCGCTTTGATAGACGCTCTATTAAATTTGCTACAGTTCTGGGCATTTTTCAAGCATTGAGTAGGTATAGACCTACCACAAAAACTAATGACGTTAACACAAAATTCATATTTTTGTGGGTGGACACATTATTGCATAACACGGCCCAGTTATAGTACTTAACTTGTAAAACTCGTAAACAAAAACTTGATTTTATCTTAAACATCGATAAAATTTCAAATCACACGATTCCCTATGGCCTTTTCCAATAACCGGTCAACTGACTTGCCCTAGAAATAGAGATTTGGTATAAAGCTTCATAGAAGTAATGTGAAACTAACTCTGTTTATTACATTTTTTTTTATTACATTCGACAACACGGTTGGTCTAGTAACTGAGTCAGTGGCTTCTGCGCCCTAGGTTGTCGGTTCGACACCCACACAGAACAAGCATTTGTATGGTCTACAGATAATTCAGTCGTGTCTGGGTTTGTGTTGGTGGACATGAGATTTGTGTCTATAAACGCACCCACGTAAATAAAGTGCGGAAAAAAAGGATTAAAAAAATGTATAAACACCATCTCCACAGTCTTCGTTGTCCTGCTCAAGATGGACTTAAGAAGCAAAAAGGAAAGAGTTTAAGGGGTGGCCCCCCCACCCGGCGAGCCCATTGGAATACAGAATAATAATCGCCAAAAGAAATGGGGTGGAGGAAAAATATAAATAGCCGTATCTTCCTTAGATATTAAAATTTGTACAAGGCTGGGCCGGTTTCAATTTTGTTAAAATAAAATTATTTTCTTGCCAACAATTAATGTTCAACCTTTTCCCCTTTGTTGCTTTGAAGCGTTCACAGATCTTTTATGTTGAAGCGTAGACGGTTGAGTTCTTTCTTCTTTTGTTACTTTTTATTTATTATGAGTGCTTTGAAAGAAAAAACTCGTCAAGCTACTTTACCTTATACTCCCTGAAAGGTTCGGCAGAGGTGTTTTTAGTACACCCTCGTTTCGCCAGTTATGATAAGTCTCATGTTATAGGGGGCGAGCCTATTGCCATTAACCGAGCACATATCCAGACTCAGAACTGCTACTGAGAAAATCCTAATGGAAAAACCCAATTATACCTTGCCCGACCTGGGGATCGAAGCTAGGACCCCATGCTCAGCAGTCGCGTTCGCAAACACGAGACCAAGAAGGCAGTACAAAAAAAAAAAATACAGCAGTTAGACCTTTAGAAAATGCAGGTGTTATTATGATGAAAATTGGTTGAATAAGATTTGAGGAACGTTTGAAGACGGGTTTTAGTAAGTACAATACCTAAATACTGTATGCGTATTTCCCGTCAAAAAATAGGACACCCTAATTTCCCGTAGTTTTCAAAAAAGGTGACTACGAGATTGCATACCAGCATCTTCTTGAACATAACATAATATAACAAGCCCATTACTGTCCCACTGGGCACGGGCCTCTTCTCAAATGAAAAGAGTTAAGACCTTAGTTCACCACACTAGCCTTGTGCGAGTTGGCGGACTACACACACCATTGAGAACCTTATGGAGCCCTCTTAGGTGTGCAGGTTTCCTCACGATGTTTTTTCTTTACCATTATTTCCTTCGTTTGCTTCTTGTAGCAGTTATAACAAATTGCACATTACGTTTGCCAAGCTTGGCGATTTTTGGCAATTATCCCTGATCACTCATTAAAGGGCTTACGTACCACCATACATGATATATACTGGCCTGCAAAAATAAGTATCACACTTTTAAAATTGCAATAACTTTTTAGGTACACAAGATATATTTTCGAAACAAAAAGGACTCAAAAAAGAGTTTAACTTTGTTACTATAGTTTCAAAGAAAGCTGATAAAAATTGCTATAAAACGTTTTTTTATTTTAAATCTCTAACTTTTATAGTTTAGAAAAAATTGAAATTTTAAAAGTGTGATACTTATTTTTGCAGGCCAGTGTATATGGATGTTATCAACGCACGACAGCGCTGGATGGTAGCCTCTACAGTAATACTGGATGATAGCATCACCGTCTGGAGGCTACTATATCTAGCGCCGACATGCGTCCGAAGACGTCCATCAAGGCACAGTGGTGCGTAAGCCTCATTAGTTATAGATAGATGAATTGAATAGCGTTCTATGAGGCCATTTTCATCTGCCATTTTCGGCAGATTTGCAAGATGTTTAAAATCTCTTCTTCTATTCGTGTGGTTAGTGACTAACCTCGTGTCAGAGTTTATGCCGCCCATGGGCCTCTGACTTGGCTTCACATGCTGTCGAGAAATTTCTCTCAGGCTTGCCGGTTTCCTCACGATGTTTTCCTTCACCGTTTTTAAGCAAGTGATAATTATACAATACGCACATGAATCCGAAAGGTCAGAGGTGCATGCGTTGGGTTTGAACTCGAGACCTCTGACTTGGCAGTCCGGCGGTCACGCCACTAGGCTATCACTGCTTTTTAAAGATAAGTTATGTTTAAGATAATAACTGTGCTCGAGTGACGATATTTAAATATGTCTGGTGAACCCTGGGCAAAGCCCCGCTACCAGCCTTGCTGACAGGCTAAAGTCTTCACCATGAGCTATTCTCGTATAGGCCGACACGAAAGAAGAAGAAATGTGAAGAACTTCAACCGCCTCTTATAACACCCCTTCAAAGGGTTCTAGCCTATTCTGGGATCACACGCTACGACCCAAGAACTAAAATGCAAATACCAAGTAAAAAAAGCTAAATTTCACTTTACCCAAACCAAAAGCCTTGAAAGAACACTAAAAGTGTTAAAAGTGTTCCTAAAGAGTTAGATATAAAGAAGATTGCACACAAGAATGTGAAAGTAAGGGAAAAGTGTTGCGCGACGGTAGCCCGCCAAGTTCACACTTTTGAACAACTTAAATCGCGTTAACTTTAGTTTCGGAGTTGTAGCGTTAGCAAAAAAAATTGAAAAAAAATTTTTTTTTTTTATTACCTAAGTAACATACTCAGCACATTACTGTCCCACTGCACTGCCGTCTGCTCAGAATGAGAAGGGTTTAGACCTTAGTCCGCCGCCCGGGCCTGGTGTGGATTGGCGGATTACACACACCATCGAGGACTACATGGAGCCCTCTCAGGTGTTCAGGTTTTCAACGATGTTTTCTTTCACCGTTAACGAGAGTGATAATGATCAAATTATGATCCGAACATGAATTAGAAAAGTCAGGGGTGTGAGCCGGGATCGAGGTAAGATGACTTTGACTCGTAAGATAGGTTAGTAGTTAGATCCACTATTTTTTTTATAAATGTGCTCTCCCACGTCTATTTAGGAGTAAGAGTAAAAAGCTGATTAAAGAGTGATACCAGATTCCATGATTCCAATATCATCAATGCCACACCAACCCTCAGAGGTCCACTGTTGAATATAGGCCTTAAAACGACCACAGCAAGGATATGTCGTGAGGGTCATATTGGTATTCGCAGTAGCTATCTTGTTCCGTAGGTATTATTACTGTATAGAGGAACCTGCTGGCAATGTTCTAGGCAATAGCTGTTATCAGCGTGCAGGCAAGCTTTAGTCGCCTCTAGCGATGTTTAGAAGAGGTGGGAAACCATTATTATTTATTAAACTAGAAACCACTCAACACAATTTTTTTTGCATCATATGTGATCGTAACTGGGTAGCATATTGGGTCACCCACGCGACTGCTCAACGGGTATTCCCAAGGAGGATTGATGTCAGGCAGGCGGCCGGTCATAAAACAATAAGCCAAAACCTCTAACAACATGTATTTATGAAATACATGTTGTACCGACCTCACCTAATGTGAGATAAGGGCAGGAAGAAGAAGAAGAAGAAGAGATCGTAACTGTACATTTGCATCAAAAGACCCTCCACGCGTCACGATACTCAGGGTCATCCAGCTCACCCTGAGCAGTCAGCCCCGCTACCAGCTTTGCTGACTGGCCAATCTTTTCACCGCAGCATAAGATATTTTCCTATAGCTCGTGCAGACACAAGAGATGAAGATTGTACGTACAACATTTTCATACTCGTGGACCGTTTTTAGAAGATACCTCTGCTCTATAATTACGATATCTTTAATTAAAACGTTGTGTAACTCAATCGCCGTCTCGTTTATAGAAAAGAAAATAGCAATGAAAGGGTAGGAAGCGTAAGACTTATCTAGTGTTTAAATAACGTTTTCTATAATTAATATTATAAAGAGGAAAGATTTGTATTTTTGTATGTAACGAATAAACATAAAAACTACTGGACCGATTTCAAAAATTCTTTTGACGTTAGAACGCTACATATCACTGAGTAACATAGGCTATATTTATTACTGGAATAAAACTTCTTACGCGGGCGGAGCCGTGAGGACACAGCTAGTTTAATAATAAAGAGTTGAATGGTGAGGGACTCGTGGTTAAGTACAAGCCGCGTGGATCATAAGATTTGCGAGGTAAAGCTGCGGTTGCCGCGGTCAATCTGTGGATGGGTGACCGTTCATTACACATCGAGACCCCTCCGTGCCTAACAGTCGATCCAGAGTGTCATACGAATACCTATAACAGTCTTACGGGAAGTCAGAAGCCTGAAAGACTGACAACCGGTCTAACCTTCGGATATCGGCATTGCCCAGTATCTGGGTTGCGGAGGCTGATGGCAGTCGCTCCGTGTAAAATACTGGTACTCAGCCGCATCTGGTTAGACTGGAAGCTGACCCCAATATAGTTGAGAAAAGGGTAGGACGAATAAAGGGTTTTACGGTACATATTGTTTTGCTATCGCTACAAAGATACATAAGTTAAACCACCTGTTGACGCGTGCCCTTATAATAACATATTAAAATTAATAATTTAGTTCTCAAGTGATAAACTGATTGACAATTTAGTTTACCATCTTTTTAACACAATGTGCTTTTGCTAATCGCGTTGCGATAAAGCATTTTGGAAGGGCGATTAGGGAATCATCAGGATCTGCGAAATTTCATATTTATCGGAGGGCAACTAAATATTTTGGGTCAATAAAAAAATGTGTCAGTTATTTTTCAATGCTCTGACATCTCTTTCTCCCAGCCTTTTCACAACTATGTTGGGGTCAGCTTCTAATCTAACCAGATACGGCTGAATACCAGTATATTTTACACGGATTGACTGCCATCAGACCTCCGCAAGTTACTGGGCAATGCCGATAAACTAAGGTTAGACCGGTAGTCAGAATTTCGGGCTTCTGCTATTTCGGACTACCCGTAACGACTGTCGATGTGTAACGAACGATCACCCATCCATGAACTGAACGCGACAAGCGCAGCTTAACCTCGCAAATCTTATGATCCCCCACGAGCCACTTAATACTGTCTAATCTATCAACCTACCATTCAATGCTCTAACATATCTTATGAAACAAATCGGAGTCGGACACTAGCCGGGCTAAGGTGAGATGTGTATGACTTATCTCGTCTCGGCACGAGATAATGCGACGATAAATTTATATCGCTTTGCGCGTGTTAGACTTGCGGACTTTTTCTTGTTAGTCGGGATTTAGCAGTTTCACTAGTAGTAGGTGTAGTTACCAATTTATGTGGTCGTAAACATGATTGCAGGTTATGAAGCTTCGAAGGTTCGATCCTCAGATAATGAAAAGTGTAATTCGGTAGTTGTTATCTATACTAATGTTCTAAAGAGGAAAGATGTGTATTTTTGTATGTAACGATTAAACGTAAAAACTGCTGGACCGATTTCAAAAATTCTTTTGCCGTTAGAAAGCTACATTATCACTGAGTAACATAGGCTACGGGCGGAGCCGTGAGGACACAGCTAGTATTATATCAAAAAAGGTATAGCAAGAAAACGATAGTTGAAAAATAAATAAAAATCTAAAAATGGGAGAGATAATTTTTTTCAAGTTTTTGGATGGCGTATTTTCTGTCCTTTTCGCACGGAACGGATATTGTAGTAGGTAAGTGATGTGAAGTTACTATGAACCTATGAACGTCATGTTTAATGTTCCGATGTCTGTAATTTTAAATCGTTTATAACTTCTTCTTCTTCGTGCCCTTATCCCACACTAGGTGGGGTCGGCACAACATGTACTTCATAAATCCATGTTGTTAGAGGTTTTGGCTTATAGTTTTATGAACGGCCGCCTGCCTGACATCAACCCTCCTTGGGAATACTCGTTGCACCGTCGCGCGTTTGACCCAATGTGCTTGCTGATATTATGCACTGGGTCCAAAAATGATATGTTTGTCAATCTTATTGCCGACAACTAAGCAGACTATGTTCTTCTTGGTGGAGTATACTTGAAGTTCCTCGACCCACTCATTCAGTTTTGCTAGGGACTTTGATTTTGATATGTCGTAAACTATTAAAGCACCGTGAGCTTCTCTGTAAAACTTGATGTCAATGTTCTGTATCGCTCCTGTCCCGCTGTATCTCAAATACCAAGCATGACTTTAACACCGTAAACTTTAAATCGCGTATAACTTCGGTATTTTATTATAGGTAGATTGTGGTGATAAAAATATAATCTGTTCTTCATTCAACCAAATCTGTAGGCCTAGCACAAATGCTGTCGAATTACTAACGTTACATAACATAACATCACGCCTGTATTCCCCGAAGGGCTGGGCAGAGGTATAAACACCCTCATTTCGCCGTTATGTTTAAGTCTCATGTAATAGGGGGCGAGCCTATTGCCTTCAACCGGGCTCAAATCCAACGCCGGATTGCTACTGAGGAATTCCATACGGAAAAACCCAATAACACTTTGCCCGACCTGGGGATTGAACCCAGCACCTCACGATCAGCAGTCTCACTTGCCACCACTATTCCAACGAGGTGGTTAATGCGTAGATAGGTACCATTGTTATAAGTGAATTTTGAATCGGAAATACTCCTTTCACACACACTATTTAATTAAATCGAAAACTTTACTCATATCTATGTATGATACAAATTGTGAATGTCGCAAATAAATACCAAAATGTTATAGGACAGTTATATTTTCGATTCAAAATTTGCTTACATTAGCGATACGTTTACGATACTGAATGAGTGAACGGCGATTAACAAAAGGAATTTATAACGCGGATGTCAGTGGAAACGCCGGTAGAGGACGCCCTAGAAGGACATACATCGATGTTATTGGTGATGTTCTTCACAAAGGACAGGTGCGTAGTACTCTAAACCGGCGTGCGTGTATGACAAGATGTAGGTATGAATGTGGATGAAGCGAAAGTAGCATGTGGCATTCTATAGTTTCTGCCGACCCCCATCGAAAAAAAGACGTGAGTTTATGTTTGTATGTGTACGTCAAATATTCGTGCTGGGATTACTGCTGTCATCAGTAATACCAGAAGTAGGTAAGTACTAGACATGTAAGTAGGTAGGTATATTGTCTCTACTCTCTCGCGCTTCGCAAAAAAACAACAATCTAAGAGCAATTCTACTCTCCCGCAAAAAAACACCTTAAAATAAGCAATCATCTTAAACGCTGCCCTTAAAAAATGAACCAATGACACGGCCGTTGTGCGAAAGAGAAGGCAACAGAGGGGGTAATTTTTGCCAATACTTAAACGAAGATAGATAGGCGACCACCCTGCCGGGGGTGTTTTAAGAAAATTTTAACTTTTCTTTATTCAAAGCAATACCTCCTTGGAGGGAGGGGGGTGGGGTGGGGTGCTCCCATTTTTCTTCTAGTCTTCTCTTTGGCCAGTGTTAAAGAGAAATAACACTGCTCTCCCACTTAAGCATTTATTAAATCCGCTATTCAAAATTGTGTGAAGTGTTTTTGTTTTATTTAACAAACGGTTGTTGCTAGCTTGCTTTTTAATTAAAATTATTATTAGGTATTGTGGGCTTTTTGATGTTGTAAGTATTCTTTGTATATTATTTTGGTGATACACATCATTATTTTACTTCAACATTATCGTCGCTTAAGTTCTAACACAGCGTAACTCGAAAAATAGTAGGTAGTTTTGAGTTACGCACGTCATTCGATAGGGAATCGAAAAACGCATCGTTTGACCAATCACAATCAATGGTTGGATCCAAAAGCAACGCATTATTTCAAAAACAAAATCCACCGTGTAGGTATGTAGTATTTTTTCCATCAAGCTATGTAAACAGCTAAAACAGCGTGTAAGTCAGGTGAGTTCCATACTGGATCATATCGCGAAAGTGCTCCGTCGAAAAACCTAAAATAAAATAGAATATTGTAGATTAAAAACAATTATATGATAAGTAGAAAAAGTTATATTCTTTGCTCTGCTGAAAAGTTAACTATTTTAAGTTACGCGGTGTTAGAACTTTAGCGACGGTAGGTAGGTAGATATTAGGTATTTATTTTGGGGATATGAAGGTAGTTGTTACAAATTCATATCCATCTAGGAAGTAGTACAGATATTTAGTTAAATAGATAATTAAGTACTACCATAAGATTGTTAAATTGTATGAAATCAAGCGTATCACATTTTTGTTGCAACTTATACGTAACGAGTGCAATTTAGTACTGGGAAGTAAATAAAATAGGCTAAATCGATATAGGTAAGTGAATTAATTACCGACAAGTGATTAATGGTGACTAAGTAAATATCGGTGAGCTGGATAATTCTTATTATTATTTAATCAAATTCTAGTTATGAATTTAAAAAAACAGAGGTAGTAAGTAGGTACCTACTGGTCGGATTCGAACTCAAACCCTTCTGCATGGAAGATAACGTTCAACCGTTAGACTATCACTGCTTTTTAGTTTTCCGTACCCAAAGGATAAAACAGGACCCTATTACTAAGGCTCCGCTGTCCGTCCGTCCATCCGTCCGTCTGTCACCAGGTTGTGTCTCATGAACAGTGGCAGTTAGACAGTTGAAATTTTCACAGATGATGTATTTCTGTTGCCGCTATAATAACAAATACTAAAAAACAGAATATAATAAATATTTAAGGGGGCTCCCATACAACAGACATGATTTTTTTACCGTTTTTATAGATAATGGTACGGAACCCTTCGTGCGCGAGTCCGACTCGCACTTGGCCGGTTTTTTATAATCCTGCTGATTCCTACTAGCTACTTAGTTACCTTTTTGTGAAATAAATTAAGGCCTTAAGACTGCCATCTAGCGGTGATGTGACGAACTATAAGTTACCCTTCATGTATAGGGTTGTCAAAATTGCACGCAATAGTTGCAGGATAACTTTGATTCTAGTGTTGAATTACAGAAATAGAGGGCGGTACACGTCGTTTCAAGACGTATTGTTTATTGATGGACACGAGAACTCCAGGTAACTCTATAGTTTCTGCCTACCCCCATGGGAAAAAGGCGTGAGTTTATGACATGTATGTATTTATGAGAACTGCAGATGGACTTTATAACGCCAGTCCAGGCGTTGCTCTGCATTGTCCTCACACAAAATTTTGTTACAGAAAAATGTCTGGACTTGAAAAGAGACCTTGACCCATGAGTTTGTTTCGGCCTTTCTTCTCAGAGGTAGTCAGATAGGAAACGCCGACGACATCTAGTATAACAAAAAACAAACCGACATGTAAAAGTGATTTTTAAATGTCCAATTTGCAGAATAAATAATTTCATTTCATTTCATAAAATTATTAGGCATGAAAAATAATCACTGGTTTTAAGATGGATATTTTAAAGGCAGTGAGCAGTGGTGGCCCAGTGGTAACGGCCCCGACTTACGAGTTGTATGTCGTGGGTTCGAACCCAGCCAGGCGCATTACTTTGTGTAATTTATTTCATCACCACTGCTCTCAAAACGGTGAAGGAAAACATCGTGAGGAAACCGGCATGTCCTAGAATCAAACATTCGAAGACATGTGACATCTACCAACCCGCACTGGGCCCGCGTGGTGGATTACGGCCCATTCCCTCTCACATACAGGAGGCCTGTGTCTCAGCAGTGGGAACATTATAGGCTGATGATGATGATGATTTTAAATTTTATTTGTGTGTAGGTACTTATCAAAATGTAAATTTTTCTAAAGTACCTACCTAGGTAATTGCTTGTAAAAAATTTATCACCGGGTCTACATCATCACCTTTATTTTTGGAGCGGCTAAGTCCAGTTGCATATTGAAGTGTAATCTTCTTAGCAATCTAAATTGAGTAGGCACAGAACTTAGCCACGAGGTTAGCGTTATCAGTAGCGTCCATTAGTTTCTGTAACGTGCAGGTATCAGGGCACGCAGGGCACGATGTCAGGTGTCTCATCGTTTGTGGAACAGCACCACATTTACACTCCAGGCTGGAATCGTCTGTGAATCATTACATCAACCAGTCCAAGGGTAAACAGGACTCTTCTGGGGTGAACACAAGGGCCAGAAGTGTCTTCATAACCTATTAGAAATATCCTTTTTTATTAGGTACGGTTACATTAGATATTAGATATTATTTATTTGCTCTCATGCACATCACACATTTTACAATAATACTGTCGGTTTTTGTACATGAACCCTATCAGGGCACTGCAAAGCACAATGCTGATTTGCTGTTGGGTTTTTGAACATTAAATTAATATAGTAAATAAATTGAATCAAACTTATCAATAACACAATAGAATGCATTTCATTAAAAAAAATAAAAAAAATGTCAAAAGTCGTAATGTCCAGTTAACAGTAATAATCACTATACAATACTACACATAAGGTCATATAAATAAGTCAGATTGAATAGAATGGAATAATAACAATAATAATAAGGAATAGGTAATAATTACAATCATATCATGTCAATATCTTAATATCTTAAGTGATTAAATTGAATTATGGTGTGTCATTTTACAATACAGAATAAAGATTTCTTCTTCTTTCTTTGATAAAGATAAACAACAAAGATGTCACTGAAATAAACAATATTTATGTCTTGATCAGACCGAATCTTACAGAAAAAGAAAAAGTTATATTCGTAAATTATGTAGGTACACCTATAACGAACGAATTAAACGAACGAAATCATGTAATTCCTTCAAACTTCATGATGTACTGCTGACATAGATAAACCCTGCACGGGATACATTTGGATTCAATAAAAAAATATTACAAGAAGTAAACATATTGCGCTCTTAACGTGAGGCATTTCATCGTCCCGAACGAATTTCGCGACTATCGGTCGTCGCGCGGTTCTTTTAACTTGGAGCGCTAAAATGCCTCACGTTAAGAACACATCATGTTTACTTCTTGTAATATTTTTTTATTGAATCCGAATGTATCCCGTGCAGGGTTTATCTATGTCAGTAATACATCACAAGATTTTAAGGAATTACATGATTTCGTTTACACCCTGTATACTTAACTAGCTGTGCCCACGACTTCATCTGCGTAGAAATCGGGTGGTTTTTTTTGCGTGGAAACCTTATTCTTTCTCTTTTTCTGTTATCTGCCAGTGAAAGTCCCGTCAAAATCGATCCTTCCGTTACGAAGATTAACCGGAACAAACAGAGGGACAGACAAAAATTTTAAGTGTTTTTTTTGTTATTTGTACCGTATACATGGTTATTTGTAAAACACCGACCACCTCTCAGGAATATGTTACTAACATCATAATCAACAACTTTTGTTCTATGACTTTTAAAAATTCATCAGATTTTCATAGAAAAATAAAAATATTTAAATTGAACGCTCTAAAGCGCCCACTCCGCCCTAACCCTGCTCCCCTCGCTATTTTACTATCGCTTTCTTTTGCTTCGCATACAATTCGTAACATTTAGGCCGTTCAATTTAAATATTTTTATTTTTGTATGAAAATCTGATGAATTTTTTAAATTCATAGAACAAAAGTTGTTGATTATGATGTCATTAACATAGTCCTGAGAGGTTGTCGGTGTTTTACAAATAACCCTGTATACTTTTATATGTATATGCATTTAGTAAAAAGATAAAATTACATTACAAGCAGACACTTCAATTTTATTTATTTGTATAGATTAAAGTTTCTTTTGTTATCTTCTTGTACCTGCTAAAGAGTAAACTGAAAAGACGTTTCGCTCACGTTCCATTGATTATTTATATGTATGGGATTTTGTAACGTGCAACAACTGAGACCTATTCTCTAGGTTTATGGGACTTATTTTCTGGGTATTGTCAGCATTCGGCACCGTCTGGGGGGGGGGGGGGGGGCAAGTGCCCGCGTGTCCTCACCAGATACTTCTTCCTGCCCTTATCCCACACTAGGTGGGGTCGGCATAACATGTATTTCGTAAATCCATGTTGTTAGAGGTTTGGGCTTATTGTTTTATGACTGGCCGCCTGCCTGACACCAACCCTCCTTGGGAATACTCGTTGCGCGGTAGTGTCGCGTGGGTGACCCAATGTGCTTGCTGATATTATGCACTGGGTCCCAAGATGCTATTATATATATTATGCTTGTCAATCTTATTGCCGACAACTAAGCAGACTATGTTCTTCCTGGTGGAGTATACTTGAAGTTCCTCGACCCACTCATAATACAACTATACACAAATAAAAATACACCAATCATTCGTATGTATTTTTTATTGAAATCCGATTTATGTTACAGTTTTCACCTTTAAAATTACAATTAGTTCAGACCGCATAATAACTAGAACTCCTCACGTACTCCCATTTAACAGTTTATAGTACATTCATTATATTAGTTTACAATCAACCGCACTTGAAACATACCAAAGTAATTACAATTATTTGGCAACCACCCTACACGAAGACACTGTCAGTACATGCTTATTTTTAGAATTTAGATTCATCAGTGTTAAGTTTGCGCGGAACTTCTTGACCGCTCTGAACTTAGCGCCGAGTGAGCGCTGCTCAGGTCGATTACTAAGCTGGTGTTTACCAACATTAACTCTTTGGTTAGACAACCGTTTAAAATTCGATACCTTATTCAAGGAAGCAAAAAATGTAAACATACAACTACCCACTTTTCAAATACTAATTCCTTAGACTCGATAACGATAATTGTGAAGTTGGCAGTATTTATTGACATTAAGTCTTTTGCTTCCCTGAATATGGTATACTCGCGTAAAAGGTTGTTTAACTAGACAATTAATAAACAATTTAACACCAGGTTAAAAAAGTGACCTGAGCACACGCGTTTATTGGGCGCCACTTCCGACGCACGCCTTTCCTGTGCGTACCAGATTTACCATTGCGCAAGCAACTCCCTCGTGCTCAGAGCGATCAAACATTTAGGCGCGGTCTATAACTCCATACTGTAAGTTCATCGCTCATAATATTGACGTCTGAATTTTGTACAGCGACGGGTCCTACGTATACTGGTACAACCCGCAAAAATGCGAAATCCACTTTTCTACATCAATCACCTTCAAATCACCGATATTTTTTCTTTTTTTTTTAAATGTAGAAAGTTTCGTGGTTACAAATTTGCAAACGAATGGAAATAACCGTATTATTTTTATTTTATACGGGATATAATAAATATTTAAGATATTTAAACCGCTCTTCTATAAAGTTGTTTTTACACTTGCACCATTATACGTAGCACCCGTCGACAGGACTGAACACATAACATAATAGATAAATAAACGTCAAATAGTCAACTGTATTCGAAATTCGAAAGCTCTTCAACCCGAAGAAAATGGTAAGGCTCGTCCCGACTTGTAGTATAGCAACTTGGGATGAGAATTGCCATTAAATGATATCCGAGGTCGGCACGGCTCGACCCGAGCCGCCATACTACAGTATTTTTTATTTATTTTTTAACGTGTCGCGTTAGACCCTCGTCTCACCTGGTTGTAAGCACAGACAGGGTGTGAGATGGAGCACACGAATCCAAGTAACAAAGATGTAGAGAGTCTCCCCTATACCCCTCTGGCTCTCACATGCACACGATGGAACACAGTAAACTGCTTGACTTTAATGTGAGAGTGGTAGCTAGGTTGCACCATGATGTGAGCCCTTTTACCCCGCACGATTTTGCTCTGCAAAAACGTTCACAAACTGTATGGAGTTAGTTAGACTGTGTATTTCAGTGCGTGTCACAGTTTCAGCTTTATGAAACTAAGGTAAAATACCGCTGAGATTTAGAGAAGTTCCATAGAAACCTTGTCGTGAACCCAATGCGTTACCGGTACTCACATCTTCTGACGCGTGCTTTATTTAACAATTTAAGCAAAATAACATACAATGAATGGGAATAACATGTTAATTGCCCTCGTAGGGTTGAAAAAAAAAACTTAATTGAATCAGTCGTGGTATAAATATGATGGGTTTAACTGGTGCGAATAAATTGAGTTTTTTAGGTAAAAATACAATTAAAATTTTACTGCTCCAGCTGATTTCGTAATTCGGAAGACGAGACGACAAAATATAGCAGACTTAATAGGGAATGAATCAAATAACATTTTAATTTTAAAATGCCACAAAATGACAGTAAATAATTAAGTAGGTACAGTACGATACAACGAAGAAGTCGCATCGGCAAACTTGATCGAACAACCAATGGCAGTCGCTCATTTTCGCGACACTCACACTTATTGCGTCGGTATAAAGATAACACAGCCACACAAAAAAAAAAGCTTTCTGACCTGGAGGTCTCACTATGTTTACCATATGTTTTTGGGGTCGCTGAATTCGAATCCAGGGTCAGTTTTATTCTAGCACATCTGGGTTCGGCCATAACCTCAAAATATACCCACAAATTTGCTATATTTGTAACTTTGTTATCGGGTTTAAGGGTTATGTTGTTATGGGGTTATCTAGTTATGTGACAATGAGGCTATGTAGTTCTTTGATTGAGGGGTCATGGAGTTACTGTATTACAGGATTATGAGGTTTTAGAGCCATACGGTAAGCAGTTTTAACAAATATAGCAATTTGGAGGGTATATTTTGAGGTTATGGCCAAACCCAGATGTGCTGGAATGAAACTGACTCCGGATTCGGATTCAGCAACCCCAAAAACGCGCTCCCTCTTGATATCAGGACAGCCACCAGTCGGTATGCTTTCAAGCGAAAATTGCGGGGTTATTTTTCAGAACAAATAGTAAGAGTTGTCTCTTAATCCTCCTTTCTATTCTTTTCATAAGGTATATATTTTATATGTATATATATTTTATGTATGTGTTATATGTATAGGATTTTATATAGTAAATTATTCATTTATAAGTATGGAGAATTTTAATTATTTTGTACTTGTGTACATTTAAAGTTTTATTTACGCCTGGAGTTCTTTTATTTTTTTTCACCTCAAATTTTTCTTATTTTATTCTAGTACAATAATTTGCACCTGCCATGTTATCTCTTCACCACCTTTGGTTGACTGGTAGAGAATGCCTAAGGCATTAAGTCCGCCTTTGTACTTATTTTGTTGCATAAAGTTTAAATAAATAAAAACATATAGTACACATAGTGAGACCTCCAGGTAAGATAGTTTTTTTTTGTGTGGCTGTGTAATTTTTCACTGCAGTACTAAAAACATTCGTGGTCTTGAAGTCGCACTCAGTTCGGAAGTGATCGGTTTTACGAAGATTGCCGATGGGACTTCTTAGTTATGTTGTACTATACATAATTATAAATAATAAAGTCCTTTGTTTCGAGTACGTTTGGCATAAATTTTAATACAGTCATGTTATTAATTTCATAGATCATTTTTTACTTAAGACCTAAAATAAGTCGACGTAATTATTTACTATATACATATTATTTGTTCAGTGATTTCACTGTTTTTGAATAATAATTTTTGTCATAAAACTTTAGCCATAAAATTGGAAACAATCGTTTCAAACGAGATCAACGTTATGTTAATGATTTTCTTTTGAATTTTCAATAAATATCTTTTTTTAATAAATAATACTGTTTTGATCTTTAGAAGACATTATTACATTTTTGTCATATTTTGGAGAGAGTTTTATAAACCTATTAATAATTTAATTGTAATAATACTAGAGGTAAAATTATCACAGCAAATAAAATACTGGTTTTTACTAAAACTAGATAAAGACGTTTAACAAAAATTGTTTTGGCAGCTTCAATAAATAAGTCTTAAAAATAATAGAAAGCAAAATTCAGTCAATAAAGAAATATTTCTTAAGTAAGTATAAAATATTCAAAAAAGTTGCTTAAAATTGGTTAACTAACATATACAGGGTGTTACCGAATTAGTGCAATTCCTTCAAACCTCCTGATATACCGAGGAGAGATTGACTCTGCATAGGATTCTTTTAGATTCAACCAACCAAAATTCTTTTGGTATTCATAACCTGAGACCATTTTAGCGATCTGAGTTAACTGACTGCGTGGAACGATATCGATACCGCGCTAGTCGTGCCCGCCAGCTGTGTCGCCAGGCTTCTATACAGGGTGTAAACGAAATCATTTAATTCCTTCAAACCTCGTGGTGTACTCCTGACACAGATTAAACCTGATAGGTGTACTATTGGATTCAATAAAAAAAAAATACAAGGAGTAAACATGTGTTCTTAACGCGAGGCATTTTAGCGCCCCGAATTAAAAGACCGCGCGGCGAGTGATGGCCGCGCAATTCACTCGGGGCGCTAAAATGCCTCACGTTAAGAGCACATTTTTACTTCTTGTAATTTTTTAAAAATAAATTCTAATCCCTTGCAGGATTCATCTATATCAGCAGTACATCACGAGGTTTGAAAGAATTGCATGATTTCATTTACACCCTGTATTAATTTATACGTGGCACTGAAATGTTCTTACACATTTAATATTTTTTATTTAAATCTTATCAGATGGTTTAAATACTATCGCAAGACCAAAAATATAGGTTTTACATTAATTTTAATCATGTAAAATCCTGTGCAGAATTAATCTACACCAGTAAATAGATCATGAGGTTTTAAGGAATTACACTAAATTGTGTACACCCTGTATATTAAGGTAAATTGCAAAACTATAAAATAAACATATTATAATAATTACTAGACGTTTCTTAAACATACTTCTCACATTTCCGACTAGATATAATACAATTTCAGTATTTAACTTCATTTTCAGTACAATTATTAATTTAAAACGTTAAAATCAACGGCATTGTGCCGTGTTCACATGTAAGAAGGCTACAAAACATAAAAAAATCATGAAAGCATGAATATATGTTTTTTTCTTAAGTTAAATTAACATTTTATTTCCAAAATCACACTGGAAGACAGAATTTGGAAGATATTATATACAGGGTTATTTTCAATGGTTAGCCATTTGTATGATAAGTCCAGGATTTAGGCTTATGTCCACAAACATTAATTCTTTGGTTAAACAACCGGTTGTCTACAATTCTAGTAAAATTTTCGAATAAACATTTGCTAAACATAACATAACATCTCGCCTATCTATACTAATATTATAAAGCTGAAGAGTTTGTTTGTTTGAACGCGCTAATCTCAGCAACTACTGGTTGGAATTGAAAAAATATTTTTATGTTGGATAGTCCATTTATTGAGGAAGGTTATAGGCTATATAACATCACGCTACGACCAATAGGAGCGGAGCATAAATGAAAAATGTTGCAAAAACGGGAAAAATGTCCACCCGTGCGAAGCTGGGACGACCCGCTAGTATAATATAGGCGTGATGTTATACGTGATGTAACGGCGAAATGAGGGCGTTACTATACACCTTCGCACAAAACTTAGGGAAATAATTCCCCTAATTTCGCCGTTATGTTTAAATCCCATGTAATAGCGAGCGATCCTATTGCCATCAACCGGGCACACACAAACTCTGGGCTGCTACTGAGGAATTACACACGGAAAAACCCAGTAACACTTTGCCCGACTTGGAGATCGAACCCTCACGATCAGCAGTCGCGCTCAACACCACTAGACCAACGACGCAGTTGTTTAACCAGAGAATTAAAAGTTTGGTGAACACCAACCTTAATAAAAAGGCTAATCATTATTAATAATCCTATACATATAAATAAAGAAGGCAAACACGCCATACTTTTTCCATACAGTCGTATTAAAGCGACAATACCGGTTTTGCTCTGTACAGCCTACAATCTCTGCTCATAATAATTACCTATACTTTATTTATCTCATATTTGTACACAGAGTGTAAGCGAAATCATGTAATTCCTTCAAACCTCGTGATGTACTGCTGACATAAATTAACCCTGCATGGGACACTTTTGAATTCAATAAAAAAGATATCACAAAATGTAAACATGTGTTCTTAACATGAGGCATTTTAGCGTCCCGGGTTAAATGACCGTGCGGCGAACGATAGTCGTGCATTTCACTCAAGGCGCTAAAATGCCTCTCGTTACGAACACATGTTTACTTCTTGTAATAATTTTTTTATTGAATCCAAAAGTGTCCTATGCAGGTTTAATCTATGTCAGCAGTACATCACGAGGTTTGAAGGAATTATATGATTTTGTTTACACCCTGTATAATTTTCATTGTGTTAATAATTTAACACATATTATTACAGTGATTTATTACAGATTTATCATATTTTTGATTATGATAAAATAATATCATTTTTATTGAGTAATACTCAATTGCAAGTAATAATAACTTTTCCACTTTGTGTTCTGTTCAGATGACAATTTCTTAAAGAATTTTATTTTATAAATATTATTATTTTTTCAATTACAGAGTTATAACGATGTTTTTTATACTTAATCTTTGAGATTGGTAAAACAATAAAATAAAAACATTTTTTTCTTAAAATTTATGGAATAAAGAGTAATATTTGGCAAAGGTCAGTTTTACTGTTTCATCTTTTAATATTTTTTTAATAAAACCAACGTCATGGCTCATAGCAACAATTCATAATTCAATATTTTTGAAATATATTATTATAATATAATAATATTATTTTGGGCGCAATTTTGAAATACGCAATATACGAGGAGTTGACTTAAAATCGTCATGGAAATTACATTAGTGTATTAAATAAAAATTCGACTAGAATATACTTAAAAACGTGTTGCAATTTTATAATAAATATAATTGCGTTGTTTCAGGACCATGGTCATAGTTTGTGGTCATTGGAATATGAGGTTGTGATATTATTAGCATTAATGCAAAACATATCCGCTGATATAATATCATTTCCATGCCTAAATAAGTGTTCTATCTTATAAACAAACGACCTTTATAACCAGCTTAACAAGTGCTGCGCGACATAATTTTTTCGTCACATTATCTCGTGTCAAGACGACATAAGGCTTACATCATCTAGTCTCAGCACGAGATAATGCGACGACAATATTATGTCGCGTTGTGCTTGTTAGACTTGCTGGTTTATATACCCTATTAATGATCGTTATTATAGGCAGTACAAGTTTGGTTTTTTATATACATACATACATAAACTCACGCCTTTTTCCCATGGGGGTAGGCAGAAACTATAGAACGCCACATGCTACGACTCTTACATACCCCTTTCGCTTCATCCACATTCATACATCTTGTCATACACGCACGCCGGTTGAGAGTACTACGCACCTGACCTTTGTGAAGAACATCACCAATAACATCGATGTATGTCCTTCTAGGACGTCCTCTACCGGCGTTCCCATTAACATCCGCCTTATAAATTTCTTTTGTTAATCGCCGTTCACTCATTCTCTCAACATGGCCAAACCACCTAAGCATACTCCTTTCCATTTTTGTCACTACATCATCTTTTAAACCGCAACTTTGTCTAATCTCTTCATTTAAATGAAGGAGATTTGGTTTTTTCTAGCCACATTAATAGATTTATGCTCAAAAAAGACCGAGTTGATCTGACACCAATATTCGATCACCAAAACAGGAGATCATCAATATTTAATTGGAATTACTTGGAAATGTTATATCGATGGGAAATTGGTCCAGTTTGGGTGGCTTGGCAGCCAGTTATTTTTGTGATGGCACAAAATTGCAAAATTAATGCTCAAATCATTTTAAACCTTATTGTAATACCCTTTAGAACTCATATTTACCGTACCGCGGGATACTTCGGCATGCCGCGGCACGACGAAGCATCCCGCGGTATGCTACGCAAATTCGAGTGCTAATGGTATTAACATAAGAATTAAAATTATTTGAGCTTAAAAAATCCTTTACCATGGAGTATTCGCAATTTTTCTTGCTAGGTTTTGTGGCCATGTTTGTTCACAAGATAGTCCACTTATTCTGGCATTGTTTTTACTCATATATAATTTACTAAACTGTTTTGTTAGCCAGTTTTGAATCAATAAGCTCGATAATTTTCATTGTATTGTGTCTCGCATCAGTGTCTACTCTTAATTCACTCCGAAACGGAAATAAATTTAATTTCGCTTGCACTACGTCGTTTTAAAATTTCAAAGTTAGTTAAATGTTCAATATACTTAGTGTACTCGCCAAACTTGTTGACCGCTCTGAAGTTCGTGGAGTTGCGCAGTAGAAAAATATATAGGTAAATTTGCTACTGCGCAATCAAACCTGACTTCAGAGCGGTCAACAACTTTAATGAGTACTGTATTTTAGGATATTGATATCATGCGCCTAAATTGTAAATATTTGAAGTTGATGGTTGGATTTTTTCACTGGATATGGCTATTCAGGATTTTGAACATTTGACTCGAAGTAAGATTCTTCAAGTCAGTTAAAACCTATTTGTCATAAAGTTACATGATTTGTCTGCAATAGTTTGAGACAGTAGCACAACATAATATTTTACAAATTACTCCTGTCTTACTCATACTATAAAAGATGCAGTCTTTTTATTTAACTTCCGACTTCAAAGGGGCCCTACATGTCCTAAAATGTTTTGTTCCAGAGTGTATCATCGTCAATCATATTGTACAACTATCTCAAACAAATATATTTACTTAATTCTCGGCCAAGAGATCTACAAAGATATTTTTCTCTTACAATTGCATCGACGTAGTGCACAATTAAAAGCCCAAGCGCTCACCGCACGACAAGCCTTAAAAACACTATATTACAATATCTACAAGGAAGCCAAGCTCATATCATAGAATTATAATAAAAATCGCGACAACTATAAACTATGTGTAAAAGCTAAAACCTTCAAACTCGGATGCTACCGCGAAAATTGTAAAATTACTATTAATTAATCGTTTATTTACTTAATTGGCCCATTTATTTAGTAGACTAACACTAACCTACCTTGGCACAAGTCTTGTTGGCACATCACAACACTTCACTATATGCTGGCCCTATGAGGAGGCAGTTGGAACGTGAGGGTATCGTTCACGAAGTACTGGTCTTGTTCTTCGTCATCAGGTAGGTAATACCCGTAACTTCCGTCGTTCGACACTTGGTCCGGTCCGTAGTTTCTCGGCATTTCACATGTGTAATCTTCCCAGTTTCTTTCTATAGATTTTCTTCGTTTAGCGAAGAGTATTGAGCCGTCGAAGGCATACTCGTCGTCGAAATGCAATACGGCATCATCATAGAAATAGTTCTCTACTCTTTTATTGCTGGTGTTTCTTGCTATATTCTTCATTAACTTCTTTTTCGCGTAGCTAGACTTTTCCGAATCGTAATCGTCGACTAACGGATCGTTACTCCGGTTCTCAGACCTCAAGTTCATGGAATACAGCGACGAACTGTGAGGGCTTGTCTCAAGTCTTGTGCTAAGGCTGTGTCTGTATGGATGCAAGTACTGTTCGTTATTGTTACATCTCATTTCATACATCATCATGCCTCTGCGCAGTTGTTCGCGCCGTTTGGCGACCATTTCTCTAAAGTCTTCTGGGTCTAGTTGGAAGTCGTTGGTCTTTGCGTTCATGTAGAGGTACCCTGAAGCTGAGTTGAGCCGTAGGGACTGCGACCTGTTCTTGGAGTTAGATTTCTCTATGTAGCGCGGTATACTACCTAATTCGCGGTAGTTTTTGGATTTGATTTGTCTGATGTTGGTCGGTGGCACTGGTGATAGAGGGTCGCGGTATGGTATTGATCTGTAATGATTTGTGAAACTATTAATTTATTATCATGTAATATCATAAATCAGCCTTATTAAATAACCAAAATTAGTTGTTAAAGTTGCGTTTAACCGGTTCGCTGCACTCCGCCGGCTTACAATGTGAGGCGTAATAGACAAAAAAGTAAGGGAGGTATGTTGTGCGTCGAAGATCACGTTAACCTTTTGAACGCCAGAGCATAAATGCATCGTCGTACCCCTCACGCCAAAGTAACTGTAATCCCATCGTTTTTGTCACATATTTGTGACGTTGGCGTACAGGGTAAACTTTCGTTTGTCACATAATTATGTGTGACAATGGCGTCCAAAAGGTTAAACCATCGGTTCTGGGTTTAAAGGATGATATCCACCAAACGGCTCGCATCGCAACGGATTGAAAAGAATGCGAACGGATGCGGCGACAGCCGATCGCGTCCGGTAGGATGTCGACGTATACGATCGGCTCCGTGCCATCGCTTGCGAACGTGTCCGTTTCTGCGGCTAATCAAATAGTTTCATTCCTACCGTGTTGACATCTTCTAATTTTTGAAAGGATCCGATCGGATACGACGACAAGCGAACGGAGCCGATCGCGCGTAGCAGCAACTTTCGGCTACGAACGTGTGTCGCTGAAGACGCCCGCCGTCAAGCTGCTGTGCGCGGCTTGGTAATATAGGCTTTAAATTCTGTGTACACGATGTAATATCGTTTAAAGATTGTAAAATCCGTTCCGATACTATGCGATGCGAGCCATTTGGTGGAAATCATCCTTTATACGAATACCTACGAAACCAGCCAAGTGCGAGTAGGATTCGCGCACTAAGGATTCCGTACCACCACACATGTCTGTGAAATAACTTATTTTATTATTTGTTGTTTAATCTAATGTTTTATGCGGAGTTGGCAGCGAACCGATGAATGTAATGACTGTTTGGAATTAACCGTCAAGACGAATGATAAACCGGGTCTGCTGCGTCGAAAATCTAACAAAACATGTTTGGTGAACACTCGGACCAATTAAAACACAGTAAACGGTTAGACCACGCCCCAATTTTGTAAGAAATGTTAGGGGCATTTCTAACAAAAATATGGTCGCAGTAGACCCGGCTTTGGGATTTTAAAATGTTAACATATTTGTGAATGTGATGAACCCAGATTCTCATACAACACAGTTTTTTTTGTGTCAGCCTATACTGTCCCACTGTTGGGCAAAGGCCTCCTCCAAGTTATTCCACATACTCTTTTCAAACCAACCCTCGCGGTAGGGAACACAGATAACGCAATTAATACATTCTTTGTTCTTCTTAATCCCATTATTGCCTAGTGATACTTATAAAGAAATAACAAATTTAAAATACAAAGCTTCACAAGAATAAAATACAATATTGTAACTTGTATACATACTTATTTGGTCCGAAGCAGTTGCAGGAACAACTGCACACGCTGGGCGCGTATTCTTCATCTACGTACAATGGCACTAATGACGTGTCACCTGCAAATAATACAATATTGTTTTAACAACGCGTTTCAGAAAACCTTGGAAGAAAACAACACGCTCTATAGTATACAACATGTAACATAATAAAGGCGCACACCCTGTAAGAAGTTCGTTAAGAATCGGCTACTCTTCCTCTTAGCCTTTTCCCAATTATCTTGGGGTCAGCTTCCAGTCTAACCAGATGCGGCTGAATACCAGTATTTTACACGGAGCGACTGCCATCAGACCTCCGCAACCCAGTAACTGGGCAATGCCGATATCCTAAGGTTAAACCGTTTGTCAGACTTTCGGGCTTCTGACTACCCGTAACGACTGTCATAGGTATTCGTATGACACCCGGGACCGACGGCTTAACGTGCTCTCCGAGGCACGGAGGAGTCTCGATGTGTAACAAATGGTCACCCATCCACGGACTGACCGCGGCAAGCGCAGCTTAACCTCGCAAATCGTACGATCGGCGCGGTTGTTATTTAGCCACGAGCCCCTCCGTTAAGAATCGGCTACTGAATAGATTTAAAACGGGCTTTTTACAAATCACTTTTAATTGAGATAAAGAAAATTCAGTTTTATGTCAAGGCTATTAGACTGAATTTTAAATGCGGTTAACAATGAAAAAGTAATACTATTTTAAATAATGGAATCAGGCATTGCTTTGCGGAAATCTTTAACATACAAATATACAATAACAATATTTATAATACTATATTCTTAAATAAACAATATTTAGCACATAAAACTCAAAGGACATGTTATGAAATGGGCTTAAAATATTTTTATTTTTGAACCACTTACATGTGCAGTTTTTTGATAGGAAAACTTTCTAGGATGTGCTTACAAAAACATATTTTTTTTAAAAAGCACATACATACATACATACATAAACTCACGCCTTTTTCCCATGGGGGTAGGCAGAAACTATAGAACGCCACATGCTACGACTCTTACATACCCCTTTCGCTTCATCCACATTCATACATCTTGTCATACACGCACGCCGGTTGAGAGTACTACGCACCTGACCTTTGTGAAGAACATCACCAATAACATCGATGTATGTCCTTCTAGGACGTCCTCTACCGGCGTTCCCATTAACATCCGCCTTATAAATTTCTTTTGTTAATCGCCGTTCACTCATTCTCTCAACATGGCCAAACCACCTAAGCATACTCCTTTCAAAAGCACCATTATTTAATTAAAAAATATTTTACTTCCTGACATTTTTTTGTTAAAAACTGATAAAAATCTTAGAAAAAAAACGAATATACATCATTTTTGAAAGCATAATGTTTAGCCTAATATTAAAATAATATTAGACGGCTTAAATTAAAATAAAATCAATGAATTAACTCAATGATTTGGATGTATGGCATTGATTCCTTTATCTCAATATAATAAATGAAAAGATTTACTGTCTGTCAGCAAGGTTGTCACTTGTCATTATCAATAATGTCATCAATGTCTAGTCATGTCAAAGTTGTGAAACAAAATCGCTATCTGTTGTGGTTGGTTACTGAATTTGTTTTACTTGATATTCGCGAAATTGTGCTTATTTACGCAAAAACGCCATAATACAACAGTTGAATAAGTTAAATTGAATTTGACATTTTTGACAATGACAATAAATACCATCCAATGGAAGTGTGGCCAGAATTAATAATTACTTTGGGTTGCAACTTTATTTTTTTAATTCTAATTATTTAAATATAAAAAAACAATTGAAGGGTGCTTTAAAAAAAAATAAAAAAAATATACGAAAGCTCCATATTTTATGTACTTTCATAAAAATATAATCTCTTCTCTGTTCACAGCCAAAGCCCAGCTTCCATACAAAAATATAACATGTCCTTTCTATCAATTTCATGATTATAACTGAATATTATAATTGGGGTGTTTGAGTCTGTAGGTACGTTATTCCTATTAAATGTTGTATTCGCACTAAATTGATTACGCATGATACGCTAGACAGCATCTGATATCATTGTGTCGATGATACAATGACATTCTGGTTTTGTGGAACTGCCCACTTCAGTATGTCTTCTAAAGTCCAATACTGGACATAGACCTCTTCCAAAAATGCTGGTTATGCCCATAATCACCAGGCACATTGGTGACTTCAAGATAGTCCTCGATGCTGTTGCTCATCACCCAATTGAGGTAATTAAGTCACTTAGTCGCTTGTCAGAGCTTCGTCTAATAAAATGCACAGCTCAACATACCAGCAGTGATCTGCCTGGGGTCAGCAGGTAGACGGGTACCTCGCGATACGCCTCGCAGTACAGCACCGTCTGCTGTGATCACGTCGCCTTCCAAACGAACTGCCACTTGCTGCGCCTGGAAACAAAAATATTGGTTTGAGCATAAGGAACTATTAACATAATGAAACAAAGTAAGATACATCAGGTACGCCTGGTACATAATAAATATCCCAACCATTAGATCGTCAAGACCAATTTGACCTGAATCGGTCTCAGAGTCTCGAGAGCATACTAGAACAGGGATGCACAGACCGCGGACCGCGGGCCGCATGTGGCCCTTCGTCAATATACATGCGGCCTGCTAGCGAATTAAATTCTTTTATTCGTTTGTATGACAATAATGCAATATTTTTAATTGTTGTGGCCCACTTAGCTAATAATCTGCCCGTGTGGTCCCTAGTCCTAACAAGTCTGTGCATCTCTGTGCTAGAATAATGATAAAAGTTGAATGCTTGCCTTCCATGCCGAGTCCGAGTTCAATCCTGGCCCAGACCTCTGAGTTTTCCAATTCATGTGTGGATCAGTTCATTATTACTTACGTTAACGGTGAAGGAAAATATCGTAAATAAACCTGCACACCTAAAAGGGCTCCAATAAAGTTATCGATAGTGAGTTCGCCAACCAGCACCAGGCCAGCGCGGTGAACTAAGAACTTGGGTGGACTTCTAATTATGAGAACAGGCCCGTGCGTAAAGGAGACAACGCTGGTAACTCGAGAAGTATGGACTTGATGTCATAAAAGCCACTAACTAAGTCACATCTGACTTAGTTAGTGAACTTTAAAGATGCACATACCATCCTAAGTGGAGGAAAATCTAGTCTGGTACCTGTTCAGCCTGCGCCTGGTCGCGCTTCTCGTCCTCGGTGTTCATGGTGACGAACCTCAGCACGAGCAGGTTGAGGCACGCCGCCACTATCGCCAGCCCGAACAGGATGAATATCAGCGCGAACATCACGTATGACGGCTTGCGGTTCAGCGCGTTGTCTTTTTGGAGGGCTACCATGTCGCCGAATCCTGGGGATGATATATTGGTAAATTTTCGAAGAAAGAAATATGTAACATGTATGCTGTAAAGCTTTCAAAGGTAGAGTAGAGCTTTTATAGCAAGGTAGTTACTAGAGACAGGATTTATAAGTAACAATATCGTCATTTGCCTCATCAACATAGAGTTTTCTCATATTTGTTGGCGCCGGCCTTCAACTTTTAACAGATGCGGTGATACCCGTATTTATTTATACTATACCAGCGACCCGCCCCGGCTTCGCACGGCTGCAATGTAGATACTAATGTGGGGCATATAAATCTTCCTTTTGAATCACTCTATCTATTGCTGAAGATTGCATTCAAATCAGTTGCGTAGTTTAAAAGATCTAAGCGTACAGACAGCGGGAGTGACTTTGTTTTATACTATGTAAAGAAGATAAATATTATATTTATACAATCTTGGTATTCCAGACGGACTTAAGGCACACAGGGTACACACGGCGGCTGACATCAGACACCGTAATATGTTCCAAAGCTGGACATAGAACTCATGACATCTGGTTCTTCATCTTCCAAGTCAAGTCTTCATCTTCTGGGGTGTTGGTCTATCTAGCTAGGCTATCCCACACACAATTCGTTTGCAGTTACCACATAACATCACGCCTTGTACTCCCTGAAGGGTTCGACAGAGGTGTTTTAGTACACCCTCGTTTCGCTAGTTATGTTTAAGTCCCATGTAATAGACGGTGAGCCTATTGTCATTAACCAGGCACAAATCCAGACTCCAGGCTGCTACTGAGAAATTCCTAATGGAAAAACCCAATATTGCAGCTACCAGTATCAATAATTTCTTGATCTCACCTATGGTAGTCAGCGTGATAAAACAATAATACACGCTATCGAAGTAACTCCACCCCTCAAACTTGGAGAACGCGGCGGCTCCACCGGCGATGGTTAATGAGGATAATATGGTGACCACGCATATAAGGTCCACTTCAGACGCACTGGTTTGTTTGCAGTTCATCGCGCGCTTTATTGACTTTATTATCACGCTGGAACAAAAATATTTGGGCTTTATAAAACAATAGCTTCAAGCTAGTGATGTCTGGAAATCAAAACAGCAGTGGAGGGGTATCTTGGCAATGAAAAGCTGAGACACAGACACGCAGAGTGCACGCACTCGGCGTGGCAGCGGTTGTAATGTATGAAACTGTTGCAATGTAGTGCAGTTTCGACCGAAACCAATAACTTATCTATCGACGGTTTGTCCTGCTACAGATAGAAATTAGACAATACTTCTATGGAGCTTATGTCAGATTTTTTATCCCTAAAACTGCCAGTAGATTATAGGTTATTGTAAGGCAGGCCAGCCTCAGGCCCGCGGGCCATAGAGTGGTCCGCCATCTCACTTCAATTTGCCCGCGAAGGGAATTCCAAAATCTGTGAATGCAGTTCGAAATCTTTCAAAAATGATGGACAGTCTCTTAAGACTGTTTTCCTGTAGCCACAACTGTTAAGGTAGTTGCCCTTAGTGCCCCATCTCACTATCCACTCTGTATAAGCCCATGTGTTTGATATTATCATTTATCTTATCAGAATGGTAAGTTACCCGGCAGCGACCAAGTAGCAAAATTTTGGCCTATCTAAAAAATGAGTTGGGACAGCCTTGGGTCACAAAACAGATAGGTACAGAAGTCAATCTACATACAAGTGCGCTCGAGTAACGCACACATAGACACTGCTCACGGACACGATATCTCGGACTGTTTGGGAATAGTGTGCGAGTGAGTGCGAGCGCGAGTGCCATGCGCTTGAGAGAGATAGATATGTAGATAGAACGACCGCCGAGCGTAGGTATGAAAAGTGAAGTACATACATGTGATTGACTTCTGTACCTATCTGTTTTGTGCTTGGGTTACTGGTTTCGGCCGTTGGACGTGTAGTCAAGTCAGTAGTGCTGTGCTGTGGCTTACGTTAGGTACAGTTCAGCATCATGCTGAGTAAAACCCTCATTGTCGCAGCTACGACATGCAATTACCAACTAAGTAATAGAGGTCAGCGCTTATTTTTTCTTCTAATAATATGTTATTTGCTTATTAGAATGTATGCATGTCAATGGTTTTGTGACAATTTTTATTTTCTTTCTTTCTTGAACAAGTGTACTACACAAGCATTTCGCTAAATTCACACTGGGAGCGATAGAAAAACTAAGCTCGATTTCCAAGGTCTGCTGGCTTCCCTAGAAATATACACCCATATTCTAAGACGTTCCTCCAAAACTTACTCGACTTGACTCCACCTCGACTTAGCCTATATTTGACATAATCGTCCTCGACTCGAGATTTTTCCTCAGTCGAGGTAAGGAATCATCTGTCAAACTCAAGGTATCTCGGAACCTACCATAACGAAGGAAGTATCAAAGTTCGTATGTAACAAAAATAAATTTTGAAGACTTTATCGAATATGCTTACGATAATCCTTACAACTATTTATCGCGGCGTTATTTGCGCGATGCAGATAATCCAAATTATGACATTATGACGTAATGACTCCGTCGAGGAACCTCAAAGTTCACTCGAAATTGCGACTAAGAATACAATTTTGAAGGTGTTTTCGAGGCCGTCCTGAGTCGAGTAAGTTTTGGAGGAACGTCTTAGAATATGGGTGATAGTTTCTTTTTGGGGAAAATGTTGAGATACATCTCAATCCATACATCCACTCACCTACTGAGTCTGTTGACTCTTTCACCGATGCTCTGGAACATGATGAGGCCCAGCGGTATGCCGACTATCGCGTAGAACATTGTGAACAGTTTGCCGCCGATCGTCGCCGGTGTTGAGTGCCCATAGCCTGAACAATGAAAATGTGTTACTTATCAATTAATATTACTTATAAAAAAAACATGGGTCTTTTTCAGGTTCGTGAGTAATTTATATTTTATCCGCGGGCAGGCATCGCCATTCTTCTTTAGCAGGTTAGATCTTCTTGCCCAGCATGATGGCTACAGAGAGTTACCAGTCTGGGCAAACAGGATCAAGTTACATCTGACCCAGTCCCTTAAGGTAATGTTGCTGCCTGTCACTGACTTGAGCAATCGGTTTGTTGTCACCAAACAGGATTATTTGGGCCAGCCAGTTGGAAGGCTACTTACTGTGCGGATTTGTATTTCTTGGTGGACTGTATTTAATATAATAATAATAATAACTTCTTAGATAGGTATATAATATTTTTAATGCTTCAATAAAATCACAGGTGATAGAATAAAACTTTTTAACAAAAATAAAACCGACTTCAAATTGTCTATCTCCGAATTTCTTCATCAGATCTTCACCAAATTTAAATGGGACCACTTCGAAAGAATACTCTTTCAAACAAAAAAAAATCATTAAAATCGGTTCACAATTAGCAAAGATATCGCGGAACAAACACAAAAAAAACATATTCGAATTGAGAACCTCCTCCTTTTTTGGAAGTCGGTTAAAAAAAAAAGAAATAGGTTAAAATAATGATAATAAATGATAAATTATTTTTATTTCTGTAAATAAATCTGTTACAGACACTTTTACAAGTCAATGTAATGTTTTTTTTAAGACTAGATGGCGCCGGCATTTCCTATCTGACTAGCTCTGAGAAGAAAAGCCGAAACAAACTCAGAGGTCAAAGTCTCTTTTAAAGTCCAGACATTGTAGTACACGAACTATGCGAATGAAACGATGTAGAGCAACGTCGGGAATGGCCTTTTGAGGAAAGTGCCAAAGGAGGTTCGAGTTGACCTGTCCTAACTGACGGCACATCTGCATCAGTCATCGCGGAGCTCAAACCTTCTAGGGAGCTCAACAACCCGACCGCTGCACGACGCAATCAATCAGTTGGAAATTTGTGTGGGTCACAAAAAAATATATACTCAAGAACCGCCAAACGTTTACAAAATTCGTGTATAAAGCTACCCTACATGGTACTCACATTCACAATTTATTAAAAATAGTACTAATAACGCGCAATACACTGCTAGGGAGTAATAATGAGTGACAAGTAAAAAAACAGTGTTTGTTGGTGTTGCCAACACTTACCAATAGTAGTGAGCACAGTGGTGGCATAGTAGAATGCTCCAGTGAACTTCCACTGCTGACCAGCCTTGTGTGGCTCAGATTTCAGTACTACTGTCTCCATCACACGGAAGTCCTCCTCGGTTATGTTGTATTTTCTTATGATCATACCCTCGATAGCTGTAGATTGTAAAGTTAACTAAATAATATGTCTGAAGTTTTTAAGTGTTTGTAGAATTTTAAAGATGCATGTGTTACTCAAAAGTAAGCAATAATTATCCAACAACTTTCACAATCAGTGCTAGCGATTATATTGGGAATTAAAATACTTTGGTTAATTTGAAGGAGTATGTTCAATACTTCACAAGACCAGTAACTTCGAAATTCTGAGTTTGAATAGATATTACAATTGCACAAAGTTTATATTTTCAGCTAGAGAACTATCTATGGTTGTGGCCAAGTGTTGCCAGCACTTTATTAATTTGAATTCATATAAAATACTACCTAAAAAAAAATTGGTTGCCTTAGTAACTATAAGCACAACAGTAGCATTTTACAGGCTATGTTTTTGGCTGAGAAATGGAAACCCAGATTATTTAAAGTGAATGGACAGCAGGAAAATAATCCTGGAGTGACAAAATGCTGCTAAAATCCTTGAAATTCATACAAATAAGGTAAAGTTACATAGAAAATTCAGGTGAGCCAGGGTGAAATCTGGTGTTAGGATACTATACTCCATTTCATACAATAATGAGATAAAAGTGGTCCATCAAGGTAGAAATATCTTTTGAACCATTTATTCAAGTGGAGTTTCAGCTCATCTTGATTGACTGTTAAGGTTCATAAAAGCATTATACTGTGTTGAAACCTGCTGGATGCAAACATGTTGCTTATTTCTATATATTTCCTTGCTAACGTGGGTTGTATTTATCTAATGTTTAAATAGAGAATAAACAGATATGGAATCCAAAAAGAATAGCTACCAACCTTGCAATACTTCAAATCTGTTCTTCTCAGTAGTTGACTCTAATGCGTCAAACACAGCGGCACCAACCAGTAAATACGTAAATGTGCACACAATCAATGATAGAGTGCGAACATTTTGCTTCTTCATCACTGCCAAGTGTCAACACGGCCTTCGGGCGCAAGGCCCAACCCCACCCTTATTGCGATTCAGTCAAATAAACACCATATTGTCTTGTTTTTATTATTATAACATTAAGTAACCATTGTAAGTTATGATTGAAAAATCTAATGAGTTTTGAATTTAGAATCCATTTTTGGCGGTAATTTTTGGCAACAGCTACTCAACATACAGCCTGTCAGATTAGCTACAAAGATGATATGCTTGCTACAATATTTTATTGTTATTATTTTCTTTATCTGCATTAGTTGTGTACTATATTATGAAATCACAACCCGAATTGTCCTAGTTCTCAATATAATAATTTCATTCAATCAAAGAGGAATTGGAATATGTTTATAAATAAAATCTATGATTAAATTGATCCCTTCAAAGGAAGTTGTATCTAAAAAGTGTTTTCGTTATCTGTATTTCTGTACTTTGTTTTGTTTTTCCGTGAGTTATAAAACTTCCATCCATAGTGTTTATTTGAACAACTGCAGTACCTGCAAAAGTATTTAGGTTACATGTATTGATTGTTACAGTATGACACTTGTTCTTTTGAAAGCACTTTTATTATTGTAATTATAATTTAAAAAATCAATACTAATTCATAGCTAACACCATGTGTGTAAATAAAGTTATTTAAAAATATAATAATCAATTGATTTTGTATGTAACTGATTTAAAAACAAAACCAGTTACATACATTACTGTATGCAGGTTGACAAAACATTGTTTTTTTCAATTAAAGTAACTTTAAAAAGCTGTGCAGTATAAAATTAAAAAATCAGAACATCAGTGTTCGAATTTCAAAAATTAAAACAAAGAAGACTCACCAGTATTCAAAATGGAAAAGGTCACGGGTATGTACTTTCGTCTGTAATTTATTACACAATTGGATATCACCAACGGCATCTATAAATATTTAATTATCTGCAAAGCTGTATCCTAAAAATAACATCGTGCTTTAGTCCGCATTCACATCCATAGGTCAACGCACACGGCACTGTAACTGGGTCAAATGTTATGACGATTATTTTCAACATAAATCCCAAAGGCAACCCACGTAAACGCCACCCATAAGCGATTAATAGTCATACTGTGTAGATTAATGATCAAATTTTGGCAAAATTAACCATTTTTTAGCTAAAATCTTCTATGCGGTATTCTCTAGCTGTCACACCACCTAGTTTTCTTCTGTCCTGTAGCAACCACTCGCACTGTCTCCAATCATTACGATGTCCGCCCTACATTATTTCACTATCATCTCAAATAAATAATAAAGAAACTATACACAAATTGCATTTCATAAAAAATAACAAAAAAATTGGCGAATAGTTTTTCTGCTGCACTTCCTTGACCTGGTTTGTGTGGCAAGACTAAAAAATTAGGGTACTGCATTTTGATATTGCCAAAATAATTTGCTTGCGAATTTAATGAAAATCATAGACAGATGATAATCGAAATATATTTATTTTTTACCTTTAAAAGAAGTAATAATTTATCTGAATAGACCTCAAACTATTAATACGAATTCTGCACTAATTATGTCCAAATAAGGAATTCGCAACATTGTAAATAGTTCTTGTATTATTTCATAGATGGCGTATTTCGCGAACAATAATGTTCGTTTACATCTGTTGCTCTCGCAATACTAAAGATGGCTTTGTTTACAAAATCGGATACTATCAAACCTTATTTCCGTAAAGCAGTGAGGCAGAAATATTGAAGTCAATAATTTTAATCGTGCCATAACTGAAGTATAATAGAAATCCAGATTTAGGGACCCGACATGATCCGCAACGAATTTGCTTACGAAAAGTTTGTTATCATCATGGCTTAATTTTCTTAGTTAAAAAATAAGATAGGTGAATCTTGTTGATGGTCCTATGTCGATACCAAGACGGTAAATGATGGGACGAAGGATACGATGCGAACATTTGCCTACCCCATGAATTGACTATGGACCTAAATTACTAAAATGACGCAACAGCAGCAGTGTACTACCTACCCAAAATATTTACGTAGGTAGGTAAGTATCCTAAAATTAATAAGTAGGTACTTGCTTAGACGTTTGGAGATTTGATGTGTGGTTCTGTCTGGCGCGACGTTTTTTGACGACCCGGCTTTTACTAGGGATGACCATTTTCCAGTTTTATGGATTAATTATTTCGGCAGATGCGCTAATGTTAGATGTCAGCTTATGTTTAAATTAAATCATGTGCATATTTTGAATGCCTTGTAATATAACTACTTTATACCCCCTTTCCCAAACAACTACATTGTAAACAAATAACGCAATTTATAATAAAGGGGGTACTTATTGTAAATTAGTTTAAGTTTTTTTTTTTTTTAAGTGAAATGTAATGATCTTTAAGAAATAAATCTCTTTAAACCGAATTAAGAACCACAGTGGTCAATTCAACTCTTATGTCATCCTTCACAACATCCAGCCAAAACGGTTTTAGGCAACCACGAGGTCTTAAGTAGGTAAGTATCTACTCCATCATCTCTCATTATCATTAGGTACAGTGATAGCGTAGTGTGACCGTCGGACTGCTAAGTCATAGGTTTCGAGTTCGAATCCAAGGCACGCACCTCTGACTTTTCTGATTCATGTAGGTACGTATTGTATAATTATCACTTGCTTAAAAACGGTGAAGGAAAACATCGTGAGGAAACCGGCATACATAGACATACCTACATACAATCACGCCTGTTTCCGATTGGGGTAGGCAGATACTACAGATTTCCACCTGTTACGATCCTGACACACCCTTTTCGCTTCATCTACATTCATTAACCTTCATTAATTAACCTCAAAAATTCTCCTCCTAAATTCATTAACCTCTCATGCATGCTCGTTGGTTTAAGGTGCTACCAACCCGGCCTTTTTTGAGAACGCTCGCAATTTGTTTATGTCTCATAATTCTCGACGGCATGTGAAGCCAAGTCAGAGGCCCATGGGCGGCATACATTCTGACACCAGGTTAGTCACTAACCACACAAAAATAAGAAGAATTAGGTACCAATGATTCAATGATTTACCTGTATCTACCTATGTATTTTCCAAAACACTTTTCCTCACCAAACAAAACGAGCTATATCAGTAAAATAACCGCCATCTAATTGCAGTAGGGCCAACATGGCGGTTGCGCACGCGGCGGGCGCGTGCAGGGCTACCGGCCCATGAAGCGAAAGCCGGCCCTAGCTTAGCTTTCACATGCAGTACGAGCAGGGGAACTGTGACAGGGAATGTTTTGGTATGATTTGTTGACTAATTAGTACAGAAAGGTCACGGTAAAATTGTGTGTAAAAAAATGAATTCCATTTTTTGTTCACGGGTGATTAAATTAGAACCTTTGCAGTTTATCTACTATTGTCTACGTTGTACATATAAAATTACCGACTTAACCCGAAGGGTTGGGCAGATGTGTATAGTAACACCCACATTTCACTGTTATGTTTAAGTCCCATGTAATAGGGGGCGAGACTAATGTCATCAACCGGGCACAAATCCAAACTCCGGGATTCTACTGGAGAATTCCATACGGAAAAACCCAATAACACTTTGCCCGACCTGGGGATCGAACCCAGGACCTCACGACCAGCAGTTGCGCTTGCCACCACTAGAACAATGACGCAGTTGTTGGTTGGCACTGTTTATCTACGTTGTGTTAATAGTTGTAGTTGATAAGTTGCACTAAGTGACAGGTCAACCCTATCATCTTTTCACTATTAGGCTGTTGTTCACCAACATGAATTACCTGCTTAATAAACAACAGTTTACCTAAAATTCTGGTACATTTCTCGAGTAAACGGTTGTGTAACCAGATAACTAATGTTGTTGAACACCGTCTTTACCTTTGACCAAGGTAAACCTTAATTTTAGTCGAGTATTACGCCGTTTTGGAGTAATAAGTACTTATCAGCTATAGTTTCCAAGTTATTCTTTTGGTCATAGATCACTATATAGAAGTGCATCCCATATAACTAAGCGACCTGGTAACTCTCAACTTCAGCCATATATCATCTATTCCAAAAGTAGTGCGTCAAACATCTCTATAGCCATATTAGATCTCGTTGCGCAGTGTCATAAAATTGAGATGCAAAATGCTTTGTAGTTGCAGTCGAGAGGGGACTGCAGGAGGCAGGGAGGGGGGTGTACTAAACCTTTCTCCCAAGTTCTGGGTCACGCCTTTATGTAAGAAGTGTTTACTTGTGCAACTTCGCTGTGTTCATGGCAGTGAATGGGCGTTGGTTTGAGTCCGGTTTGCGGTCATTGTTTGTATTGGTTTGTGTTAGTTTGTAGACCAGTTTAGGTTTGGTTTTAGTGATTCAGCAAACTTCGTAAAGCGATTGAGTTAGCATAAGCATTATCAGTCCATTACTGTCACACTGCTGGACACGGGCGTCTTCTCAGAATGAGAAGTGTTTAGGCCTTACTCCACCCTGGTGTGGGTTGGTGGACTACAAACACCACTTTTATTTAACTTTTTTTGGAATCCTCAGACAGGTCTCATCACGATGTTTTCCTTCACCGTTAACGCAAACAATCAAATTCTGATCCGCACATGAATTCACAAAGTCGGAGGTGCGGGTCAAGATCTAACTCAGACCCTCCAACATGGAAGGTAAGCCTTTAACCAAAAGGCTAAACTGGAGCATCCTGCCGGGGTTGCGATGCATGCAATAACTAAACCCGTGACCCCGGCCATAGGTTAGAAGGAGGAATACCGTGGGTTTTTTAGCCGATAAGAGTCCAACAGAAACCCGCGCCTTCCCGGGCGAGGAACATCAATGAGGATTTACCCACAATAAAACAAAGGCTAAACTGGAGCATAGCAACAGCCACCTGTGGCTATAATAATAACAGATTACTAGCCTTAACTTACTTAATGATAGGTTGACACGGAGTTTACCTGATTACCAATTAAAATGGCGGACATTATCATCCAATTAGAACAACGCAATTGGACACGGTGTTGCGTCAGTCAAAGGGCCACGCTGTCACGCTTTTCTAACGCAGTGAAAGGGCTTTGTCTGGCGTCTTCGATGGCATGATTGGGGTCGGTGTTTGTGAGTTTCTATTTGATTTGGATTTCGTATTTTGAAGGTCTATGTCGCCATGGAATGATATTATTATAAATGCATTACAATTATTTACAATATTGTGTTGGCAAATGTAAAAGTTCAAAAGAATCCTTCTTCTTCTTTTCGTGTGGTTAGTGACTAACCTGGTGTGAGAGTTTATGACGCCCATGGGCTTCTGACTTTAACTTCACATACCGTCGACATCTATCTCTCAGGCATGTTTCCTCACGATGTTTTTCTTCGCCGTTTTTACGTAAGTGATAATTATACAATACGCACATGAATCCGAAAAGTCAGAGGTGCGTGCCTTGGGTTAGATCTCGAGACCTGACTTGGAAGTCGGACGGTCACACCTCTAGGTTATCACTGTTATTAAAGGAATCCTGTACGCCTTAGAGTAAAGTAGAGAGTCTCGCCAACCCGCACCAGGCCAGCGTGGTGGACTGGCCTTAATCTTTCTCATTCTGAGCAGAGGCTTGTGTCTAGGAGAGTGATAGACTGATTTATATCTGCATGCTGGTGGAACAGCGTGGTGATTAAAGGCTTTACTGTCGTTTTGGGAGATGTTGCAGTGGAATTACGATAGGAGGACTACCTACCTACCTAGATTAGTTGAGCTAAGTACTCAATGTTTTCATATTTGTTCTGCCTAGCCTTTATCCGGTCTAACCAGATGCGGCTGAATACCAGTAGTATACACGAAGCGACCCAGTTATTGGGCAATGCCGATATCCTAAGGTTAGACCGTTCAGTTGTCAGACTTTCGGGCTTCTGACTGTCCGTAACGACTGTCATAGGTATTCGTATGATACCCGGGACCGACGGTTTAACGTGTAACCGGTCACCCATCAAAATGTCCTCAAGTGCAATTAATTAGGCCAGTGTTCAGCAGTAGATGTTCACGAGCTAGTAAGAAATTTTGAGTTCTGACCATTTAACTGTCCATAATAACATTATTTTATTAAAGCCAGTTACGATCTGAACATCCAAAAGTGGCACATACAACCAAATGTCAGATCACCGTTAGAAACGGTAACATTGAGTAACGAACATCTGAATTAACATTTTATATATCATTTAAGACTTGTTTCGGGTGCGCGGGAGTGTTTGAGAAATAAAATATGGCGGATTTAATTATTGGTTTAGTATTAAGTCATAAATAATTCTTATGGTAGACAGTTGCGATAGGTGTCAAAGGCTTACTGTAATATTAGATAAATACCTTTTTCAATTATTAGAATAATTGAGAATCTTATTTTTTAAGTTTATAAAAATAACTTTCAGCGTTTAGGTACAGCTAGTTCACACATAAACTGTTTACAGGATCCGTTTCAGAGGCTCCCTTGTTTTTGTTGATGGCGCCTGTAGTTGAATGAGCGTGTTCACATATACGACATTATTCCGAATCCAGTAAAAATTACTGGATCCGTAATTTTTGTCGTATCCTGTCTGCCAGATGCGACGCAGCTGCCATTTTTTTAACTGATCCGTCGGTACAGATTTGAACAACACATCCAGTACGTGTGAACGGGCGGTAAAGGGCTGATCTGAGAAGCTGATGCTTGACTTCCTTGCAAGAGGGTCTGAGATCAATCTCGGTCTGCACCTCAGACTCTTTGATTTCATAAACTGATCTGAATTTGGTTAGGTAGGTATCACCTGTGGTAACGGTAAAAGAAACCTGCACACCTGAGAGGGCTCCATAAAGTTCTCGATGGTATGTAGTCCGCCAACCCGCACTAGGCCAGCGTGGTGGATTAAGGCCTTGATCCTTCTCATTCTAAAGGGCTTATAGAATACTAGCTACCCACCCTGGCTTCGCAGGGCTGCAATGCAGATACTAATGTGGGGCATATAAACTATCCTCTTGAATCACTCTATCTATTGCTGAAAACTGCATTCAAATCCGTTGCGTAGTTTAAAAGATCTAAGCGTAAAGACAGCGAGAGCGACTTTGTTTTATACTGTGTACCTACAGATTTAAGTTAAAAAAGTATATTTGTACCTAGGTACTAATCAAATATTTTTACCGAATCGCACAAATTAATTTTAATTAAAACAATGTTGCCAGCACTAATATCAATAAAAAAATGCACGAGAACGTGAAATTAATCGGTGGATTTAATTGCTTGTTCCGTTTTAACTGAGCCGTCAAACATTAAGATGTCTGTGCCCATTTCACCTAGCAATACACCTTTCTTTACCCACACATACAAAGGCACACACCAACAAACATTACGTGTCTGTACGTAATACTTTATAATATATATACGTGTGTGCGCGTGTAGGAACAGCGGTGCAATTCTTTCGTACGCAATTTCGCAATGGTGTGCGTGAGAGTGCTGACGAGACAATGTACGGGGGATCGTCTGTGTTTGTGCCTGTGTGCGTGTATTACCGTTGTGTTAAAGTTGCGTTTACGCACGCAATGCCAATGCCAGTTACGCGTACGGAAAGTTGCTTTAAACTTTTACGGTAATATTACATGAGCGGAAAAATTCTTTTATAAAATGAAGGAAATTAATGTTTTTTTTTTAACCTATTTCACGGCCGTAATGCTAGGAAACTATTACGGAACTTGGAAGTGTAGGTTATATTGTAATTATCTGTAATCATCTTAATTATAGATAGCGTTGTGGTAGTGTCTGGTGGTTGCTAATTGGGAGTTTTGTGATGTTTAAAATTTAATAGCACTGATTTACAGACTGCTGCAGTGATAACGTAATTAGTCCATTTACTGTCCCACTGTTGGGCACGGGCTGGTTTTCAAAATGAGAAGGGTTTAGGCCTTAGTCTGGTCTTGTGCGGGTTGGCGGACTACACACACCACCGAGAACTTTTTTTAATATTGTACCACTGTACTTACACTGTACTTTAGTAGGTAATATTTGGACATAATGCTATGAGTTATCTGCTTGGCAAGGAAATTAATAGAAAAGGGTTATTTTTGTATACTTAAATTATCTTTTAAAAAAATGTAAGAAACAAAAGATCTTTACTTCAAATGAAGCATCTATCAACAGTTTTCACATCATTTAAAAATAGTGAATCAATATTAAGTATTGAGGGAGTTCTAACAATGGTTTCAAGTTACCACCAATAGATAGCGCTAGTTGTTAGTTTTATTTCAACGAACTTGAACTTAACAGCATAAGTACTTAGAAGTATGATGTACCTACCCTATATCCCAGATCAAGGATGGATCCCCCAATGCCAGAAAGATTTGGTCCTTTGGACGAAAGTGCCCTAAAACCCCAAAGACCCAGACCAGACCTTTGATTTTTTGAATACACGTGTGAATCAAAACATAACATAATATAAGATCACGCCTATATCTCCCGAAGGGTTAGGCAGAGGTGCAGAGTAATACCCTCATTTCGCCGTTATGTTTAAGTCCCATGTAATAGGGGGCGAGTCTATTGCCATCAACCGGGCCCAAATCCAAACTCCGAACTGCTACTGAGGAATTCCACACGGAAAAACCCAATTACACTTTGCCCGACCTGGGGATCGAACCCAGGATCAGAATTTGATTATCACTTGCGTTAACCGTGAAGGAAGCCTGCACACCTAAGAGGTATCCATATAGTTCTCTATGGTGTGTGTAGTCCGCCAACAGGCCAGTGTGGTGGATTATGGTCTTTCTCATTCTTAGAAGCCGCTTGTGTCCAGCAGTGGGACAATAAGTGGGCTGATTATGCTATGCAGCTATGCTATATTATTATGCACGATGCTTGATTAGATTTTGCGACTGTTCCGTATCGTTTTGGATTTACGCCTACCTTTTGGCCCCTCAACAATGGCATTGAAACTGAAACTGGAACTGAAACTGGTGGATGTCAAGCTTCACAGCTTGGCTCATCGCCGCAAGGTTGCCTGCTTGTCGGTCTTCTATAGACTGTACTTCGGAGAGTGTGCTCAAGAACTCCACAACCTCATCCCACCGGCCCCCTTCTACCATCGGACATCTAGACGTACTGCAAGTTACCATCCATACTTAGTTGCCAGTCCACCAATTCGCACTAAGCGCTTCCAAAAATCCTTCATAATGCGCACTGCAAAAGAGTGGAACTCACTACCTGTGTCTGTGTTCCCGAACGCATTCAACCTGAATCTCTTCAAGGTTAGAGTTAACAGGCTTCTTCTGGGTAAGCTCACTCCATCGTAGACTTTGTCTCTGTCTCCTCTGACCTAGACAAAAGTCAAGAGCAAACCCAGTGCAAATAAAAAAAAATGAAGTAGATATATGGCATCTACTTCATTTTTTTTTATACGAGAAATTACGTAAAACTAATTAAGACTTTCAGGCAGTTTATCGGACAAATTGTGAATCGGATAGAATGTAGAATTCGGTTTTCTTTTCGAGAAGTTTCAGCTGAAAAACTTTAAGAGTTTTTAGAAAAGACATCATATAGTTAAATAGGACGATATCAAAAGAAAATACACCATGCTTTTAAATCAATTTAGTACCTGTGATTAATGGCTGCGCGGACGCAGTAGGTTGCCGCCGCTGCAGTGAAAGCTGCACCGACCTAGCACTCACTGCACTTAGTGTACGCTGACCGGTGTACAGTTGATACTTTTTATTTTAATGGATATTTTTTTTTGTTATCTTTATTTTATTTTTTTGAATTCTGTTTGTCTGTACAGTTAAGTGAAGTAACTGGCAAATAAATACCGTTGAGTATTACGGCCGGTAGCCAATTCCTTTTACGTTTTTATTAAACGGTTTTGATTAGCTTCACTTCGTTTAATTGTTTGATTCAAATCTTGCGACAGATTTTTCAACTACTTCTGCTTAAACGATTCTCCTGAAACTTCGCACACAAATTCAATTCCCAAGACAATATAACAATTTCAATCTTCAATCCTCAAATCCTGATGCTGCAGGGGTACTGGTAGATAAAACCGATTAACTTAATAGTTTTTTGTGGGATTATTTTCCCATTAGACTAGACTTGACTAGACATCATGCCACTTGGGAAAAGCTGTTTCCTATTACATTACTAGTAGTGCAACGCAGTAGGATCATAGGTACGTAGTTCTATTATCTATTCTGTGTCATAGCATAGGTGATATCTTTTTTGTGAGAGATGGTGGTGACCAGGGCCGTCTTAGGCCATGCAGGGGCCCTAGAGCACACAGAGTATAGGCTCCTTTTAGATAGCCAAAAAAACGTAATAAAATCAGAATATACATTTGTTTAGTGACATTATTAGTTATTACATTGACGCTAACTTGTAGTTCAACTTGTTTTCATTGGTAGATAGTGTGTAAAGTTACAAAGTCTGAAATTGGCAGCAATTTGTCTCAAATTAAAGAAAACTTCTGCTGTGCAAAGTTTTGCTGTACACTCCTAGTTATCTGGGTGCTTTGTTAATGATGCGTTAAAATAAGAAACCAATGTGTTTTTTAAAAGTGATTTATTGGATGAAAAATACATACCTAGGCACTGGGTTTCGGCATTTCGAGGTCCCAATCAGACCGGGGGCCCTGGGCTCGTGCCCTACGTGCCCTTATGGTAAAGACGGAATTGGTGGTGACTTTAGTGGGTAGAGTCGCTTGGAAATATTAAATTGCAGGACGTAGAAGCAAAATGAATCGATGTACTGTAAATAGTAGCTGGAACATGACGTCATCATAATATACCGTAACGGTACATGTCTTGTACAATGATCAAGACTACACAGTCGCACTAGCTATAAGTGTAGCTAAGATCTGAAGCTAGGGAAAGTTAGCACAGACTTAGTGGGTGCTTATTGATAGAATACCGTAAGCCGACGAAACGAGTAATCGAGTATGCTTGAATAAATAGAAACAGAAAAACTATTACATACAAAATACGAAAACGAACTTAGAACGTGGAACTCGTTGGTCCCACGCAAATCCGACGATATGGGAGGTTAAGCTACCTTGTCGCGTTCAATAGTAGATGGGTGACCATTATAAACCTATTGTACCCGAACCTAAATACCTTGCTGCTGCGTTGCGAAGATACAAAGTTGGAACTCATGTGCCTGTAATTTCATTGGCACCTACCTGTACCCTTCAAACCAGAGCACAGCTTCAATGTTGTGGGAAAAATTGGTTTGGTGGTAGTACTTCCCTGGACGACCTATAACGACCTCTAATACAACAAGGAGCTCTACCACTACTACAAGGAGCTCTACTACTACTACAAAAAGCTCTGCTAGTAGGTGCTACTACAAGGAACTCTACAACTACTACTACAAAGAGCTCTACCATTACTACAAGAAGCTCTACTGCTACTACAAAGAGCTCTACCACTACCACAAGAAGCTATACTATTACTAGGAGCTCTACCATTACTACAAGAAGCTGTACTAACTACTACAAGGAGCTCTACTACTAAGGAGCTCTACTTCTAGTACTTCTACTATTAAGGAGCTGTTCTACTACTTATTTCAAGATTATGTCAATAGGACGGGCTCTACCAACCGATCATAGATTTGTTTGGCACCACCGGTGGTGTCACGATGAGTTCACTAATCCCCATGACACCATTGTTGTGGTCCTTTAGAACGCCCATGTGCAGTTGTGGACGTTTACGTGCTAATATTTAAATCCAGTGAGCCTTCTATACATTTATTTTTATTTTGTACAATGTTTGAACTATTCGTGTTATGTTATGACTAATGTTTTAAGCGGTCTCAGACTGTATGTGTGCTTTTTCATGAAAAGAAAGTTTTCTCTAATACCAAGCTTACCTATGTTAATTGAGCGTTTAGAGGAAAATGTTTGGGGAAATCTCAGGCTAGCTGAATGAGAGAAGCCGAGGATCGAGCTCAATGGCGTGTACTTTGAGAGGCCTATGTCCAGCAGTGGACTTATAAACATAACATCACGCCTGTATTCCGCGAAGGGTTAGGCAGAGGTGTATAGTAACACCCTCATTTCGCCCTTATGTTTGTCCCATGTAATAGGGGGCGAGCCTGTTGCCATCGAATGGGCTGCTACTGAGGAATCCCACGCGGAAAATCCCAATAACACTTTGCCCGGCCTGGGGATCGAACCCAGGACCTCACGATCAGCAGTCGCGCTTGCGACCACCAGACCAACGAGGTAATACGTCACATAGGTACAAACAGAAATGTAAATAGCAAAGTACCTAATTAACCCTCGCGACCCGACTTACCTAACGGTAACCGTTTCAAAGCGATCGCCACAAACTAGACCACAATAAAAAAGGCATAAAAGAACAATGGCAACGGCAGCCTGATAAAAGCAGAAAAAAAACGTTCTGTTCCAAATTCAAATAATTTCCCACACGTAACGTTACGCGGGCGGGCATTGAGTGCAGGCCGTTATATGCGCGGCAGTGACCCACTTTGCAACATTTTCGCCGCAACTCAGTTACGACTGTCTCGGTAACCTTATTGGTGCTTACGCCTTTTTGAGTACACACTGCGTCTTTTACACCAACTTTCTCTTTACTGTTCTATGTTTAAACAGCGATGGATGTTGCAGGAAGAAATGCGTCGTTGTTTGTAAAATGGTTTTGAAGTTTCGTGGTGGACGTTTGCAGCCGGTGTAAGTAGCCGCGCTTTCTGATTTTGAGACGATCTCGGAGTTGTTTAAAAGTCACGTACCTACTTATCTGTTACGTACTATGTGGCAATTTATTTATTATGTCTTTATATTGGTATTTATTGTCTTCATTTGTTGTGGTTTTACTGATTTGGTGGTGCATTGACCTGCGTTAGTTTTTTTTTTGGAAATCGGTCGTTTTGTTTTGAAATTATGGCGTCATTATTTAACGTAATTTCGAAGTAAGATGCAGCACGCATTATGTAAAATGCTGATGCCGATTTTATATTTAAACTCTTTTAAATATGAGATCTTTAGGTTTGAATACATTTGGCTGGAGACCCATCAGGTCTCGCCAATAACTGCTCGGTTACGTAAAAACGGTCCGCAAGGATCAAGCAGTACATTTTTTTGTAAATTCCATAGATTCTAGATACTTCAACCCAAAACAAAATACAAAAAAATTATCTCCTTCTTCATTTTCCTCTAAAGCAATGGGTAACTACGAGCTGCTGTTCATGATGATAAGGATACAAATAAACAAAACCGTCATAATCTTATAATAATAATTTCATCATTTGACGCAAATCCATGACGTAGCCCTACCAAACAAAATTACAATGACGTCACAATAATATAGGTACTGGAAAATATATATTTGATTTCACCTTATCTACCTAAAAGCACATTAGACCTAAATACATATTACGTCATAGTAAGGAAACTCTTTTATTTTTATGTATACACTCACCAGTTCAGAAGCGGTAACATTGCACCCGTTCAAGGGTGTAACACGTACCATAGGGTTTTTTATTTAAGCGCTTAAAAAAACCCCTTCAAAAACCCTTTCAACGACTACCCGGACGGTCTCTGATACAGTGTCTCAACGAAATTATGTAAATCCTTCAAACCTTGTAATGTACTGCTGACATAGATTAAACCCGCAAGGAATACATTTGGATTCAATAAAAAAAAATACAAAATGTAAACATGGTGTTCTTAATGGGAGGCATTCTGGTGCCCCAAGTTAAATGATCGCGCGGCGAGCGATAGCCGCACATTTCGCTCGGAGCGCTAGAATGCCTTACGCATGTAAAAAAAAGGAATCCAAATGTATCCCTTGCAGGGTTAATCTATCTATGTCAGCAGTACATTACGAGGTTTGAAGGAATTACATGATTTCGTTTACACCCTGTATAATATGTCATAAGAAGGAAACTCTTTTATTTTTATGTATAATATATTAATTAATGTTAAATATTATCATCTTCAGCGTCATATCAAGACAATGTCAGGAAAACGACATATTTTTTTATAAAACGATGTTTTGGATGGCAAAGGAAGCTGACGTAAATGCTTTATCAAAAATCCCATTTTACTTCATTATGCTGGAACAATAGCTAGGAAAAATAATATTATTCAAATTACCCAAAAGATAACACAACTAGTATTCTTTTGCAGTGACGCAAACATCACTGTCAAGTCATTTACCTATTTTATCAATGTTGAGTAAAAAGAGTATCCATGGAGATTTTTCCCCACTCTCCATCCATAGGAAACGACTAGGTACTAACTAACTATAATTAAAACCGTTCACCTGAATTAAATTTTTCATAAGCACCAGTAATGGTAGAAGTGAAATTGCATTTTTAAAAAAAATTGTTTGTGAATTTTGACGTTATATAAATAAAGCCAATAACAATTTTAACTTTTCTTTACGCTAAAGTGTAGTTACGCCTTTTTGGTGGTTTCTGGATGTATCTGCACAGAGTAGCCCTTGTAAACCTCATATTCAATGCGTAGTAGTTCCAGAAAGGTGGTTACAAAGGTCTTCCACCTGCACGCACTCCTTCTCTGCTAGGCTACTGACCAACGAGACAGTAATTAAATTTTTCAGGACTACCGTTCCCAACTACCGCAACTCTTGTAAGCCAAGATCTACAATGACGATCAAATAGAAAAAACTCCGAACCAATGAAGCCGGCATATCCTGGAGAAATTAATGAAACGTATTGGAAACAGCAACGAAATAAAAAAAAAATGAGGGAGTTGGAAGAAATGGTTCACTTGCCTCCATATCAAGCAGGAGATAGAAAGCAAAAGCAGGAGCAAAAGGCTGTAGGCACAAAAATATATGCTTAAATTTAACCCAGATGTCTGGCACAGTTCTGCCTAGCCTTTTCCCAGCTATGTTTGGGTCAGCTTTCAGTCTAACCGGATGCGGCTGAATATCAGTATTTTACATGTAGCGACTCCCAACTCCGCAACCCATTATTTGGGCTATGCCGATATCCTAAGGTTACACCGGTTGTCAGACTTTCGGGCTTCCGACTTCTCGCAATGACTGTCGTAGGTATTCGTTTGACGCCCGGGACCGACGGTTTAAAGTGCTCTCCGAGGCACGGAGGGGTCTCGATGTGTAACGAATGGTCATCCATCCACGGCTGACTGCAGCAAGTACAGCTAAACCTTGCAAATCATGTGCTCCGCGCAGCTATTAATTAGCCACGAGCCCCCAGCTACCTGGCATCACGGATTAATAACAATTTGTAGGAGACTTCTAATCAGGAGGAATTAGGATTTTAGAATACACTTTTAATCATAATTATCAAAAGCCCTTTTTCAGGTAAAACAAGAGGTGCATGAATACTTGGTCAGCAGTGTGATTCTATGGAAGAAACTCGTCGCTGCCGCAGCGTGAAGTCGTCTACGATCACAGCACTGCCGCAGCGACGTGTTTCTAAGAGAGAATCTCAAGGCTGAACGTCCAGAGTTTATTTGGGAAAAAAGCTAAAGTCTTTAGAGTATTTTGTCTTCTTACTGCAACGTTATTTTGCAAAGCTTCTTGCAGAGTTATAAGCCGACCCCAAGCTTTCCAGGAGAGAGAATTTTATTTCATTTGCTTGGATTATCTGACCTCCAAGGTGACATCTCGGTTGTCTCTGAAACAAATTACTTTGCGTGCAGTCTTTCAATGAATTCGGCAAGATCCAAAGCTATTTCCTCGATCTCTGTGGATTCTTCTCCTTCTTTTCGTGTGGTTACTGACTAACCTGGTGTCACCCATGAGCCACTGACTTGGCTTCACATGCCGTCGAGAAATATCTCTCACGCTAATTATACTATACGCACATGAATCCGAAAAATCAGAGGTACGTGCCTTAGGTTCTAACTCGAGACCTATGGCTTGGCAGTCCGACGGTCACACCACTAGGCTATCACTGCTGTGGATTGATAGATCTGCGCAGTACCAACTTAACACACATGGCTTTCAAATTACATCAGAAATTTGTCAAAAATAGATCACTGTTAAAAGTATCCATTACCTACCTATTCAACTTACGATGTCAGTAACAATAAAAAGGAAAAACGATGGCTTACAAAAGCAAGTTTCTTTTTTTGTCCAATCTATTCTTCTCTGGAACGCGCTTCCCTTAAAAATCAGGATGGCCAACAGTCGCTATTCCTTCAAAATTAAATTACGTGAACATCTCCACAAGAAATTGGCAGAATCATCTCAGCACTGATTTATTCTTTACTATATTTTTGTAGGTATTATATAATACTATGTATACATATATATGTATGTATGTATGTAGGTATTGATTATTAATATACAAGGTTAGTCGGAAAGGGGGTACTAAGCCGAAAGGGTGTTAAAGTACCCATAACAAGGGATAACTTTTGTTCTACAACTTTCCCCAAAACTCGATAGTTTAAGAGAAATAGCTTTTCAAAGATTTCGTAAAAAATATGCTAAAATCTATCTGTCCATAGCTATGATCAGCTGTTTTTACAATTTAGGTCATATTTGGGGTCACGGATTAGAAAAATAATTTTCTGAATTCATAACTAAAGCAGGTATGTTTTTTTTTTGAAAAAACTAAAATAAAAATATTTTTTCCTGCAAATAAAAATGATCGTATTTTGAAATTTTAACAATTGCTTTGTAATAGTCATCAGTGATACTTTAGGTGGCCCGCGGCTTAGTACCCCCTTTCCGACTAACCTTGTATATTTATGTATGTTATGTTTATTTAATAAATTCGTATAATTTATAAGTGTAAATATTATTTTTCAAATGTTTCACAGTAAGCTTTGTTTATTTTTAATTTGGTTTTGCCTCACATACACGACACTACTTAGTGCACCTACCATGTTTTTTTTTGTCTGCACCACCCTAAGGTCGACTGGTAGAAAATGCCTAAGGCATTAAGTCCGCCTTTGTACAAACTTTGTGCGAAAGTATAAATAAATAAATAAAAGTTCAGTGACGTCTATTTAAAAGAGGCGTGATTTACCTACAGTTACGCGTACATTTCACTGTTAACTGTGCGTAATCTGTGAGTCATTGGGGTCGAGGGGTAAAGGTAGTGTTTAGGGTAATTGACACAATTGACGTTAATAGAATGTTAGCATTTATGGGCCATTTTAAGTTACTACTGTTGGGAATTATTAACAGATTCGGATGATATTATCTTAAAAAAAATATTGCCCATAACTAGGATTACTTCTATATCGTAGGTTTGTTTACAGACACAAATCTCACATGCACAAACACATACACCCAGAACAATTGTTTGTAAGACATACAAATACTTGTTTCATGCCAGAATCAAACCCACAACCCACGGTGTACAAGCCAACCGTGTGGTCAATCGTTTTCACATGGTGACGGAAATTATTCTGCAAATGTTTCTTATTTTTTCCTTAACTACATGTTATGTAGAGCGCTGTCAAAAATATAGCACTAAACATAACATCACACCTGTATTCCCCGATGGGTTAGGCAGAGGTGTATAGTAACACCCTCATTTTGCCGTTATGTTTAAGTCCCTTGGGGGCGAACCTATTGCCATCAACCAGGCACAAATATAAACTCCTGGCTACTGAGGAATTTCCACACGGAAAACCATCACTAGACCGAAGCAGCACTAAATTGATCAAAAACAAAAAATAAAAATACTTCCAAAATTCAGTATTAATTACTAAACATTTTTTTTTCGTGGGAAAATCCTCCTGTATGTCCCTCTGCCGGAGAAGGCGAGGGGGTCTGCCGGACTCTTACCGGCTAAAAACCCACGGTTCTCCTCCTTCTAACCTATAGCCGGGGTCACGAGATTCGCTATTGCATGCACCGCAACTCTGGCAGGTCTTGGTCCACCAGCTGCTGATGGACCTCTCCTGTGGTGGGGCAATTGCTCCCCTGCCCCACTTCCTTCTGAGAGGCACGGCGAGGTTCCGCGCGGAACACGGCGCGCCATCCTCCCTGGGCCTGTTACTGGTCGGGCGACGGGTCCCCTAACCCGCCGCCCGCAGGCCACTCACTAGGGTGGCCGGAGATCGGCACGCGCCCTCCGGTGCCCGGTGCGTCTAGCACGAGAAGGGAGAGGGGAAGTGGCCTCCCTCTCCCTCTCCGCTTCCTCCTTGGTCGCCATCGCCCCCTCGTAAAAGGCTGCGATGGCTTCCCACGGAGTCTCGCTCCCGACCATGGACAGAACCACGGCCGGAAGCGAGAGGTCACCGCCGACCGCCGCGACTAGTTCGCGGCACTGCAACCCCCAAGCTGGACACGCCTGCAGCGTGTGCAGCGCCGTGTCCTTGGGGCAGTCGCAGTGGTGACATCCGGGCGTCTGCTCCCGGCCTATACGACACAGGTACTTCCCGAAACAGCCATGTCCCGAGAGTACCTGCGTCAGACGGAAGCTGAGAGCGCCGTGACGCCTCTTCAGCCAGTATTATTTAACCATGTTTTAACCAATACATACAATAGATAACACCCACATCATCACCTTAAAAACAGTAACCAAACTGTACTCAAATAGCGAAACTTCCAAAAAAGTGAAACCTCATTTTTTTCTCGCCAAAACAAACTGTATTTTTGTTGCCAATGTTGCCACGCCAGATAACAAAGAGATACATATAACACAAAAGCAGTTACGCGTCAATACATGCAATACAGTTATACATAATGCGAATGAGTCAACATGGTAAAATACTGGCACAAAATATACAGTGCCACAATAATGTAATAGACTCAGAAGGTTCACAGTTCTCCCCGATTTAATTTTTGCAGTATTGTATGGCGCTGTTGTTATGTAGACCTGTCAATGTCAAATACTCAATTAAAATGCCAATATCTAATACATTAGGCAGTATATTATGTTGTAAAGCTAATGTAAAATAAAATATATACCTAATATTGTACCCAAATAAATAATATTGTAGTTTAATTGTGTTCAGTCAGCGACTCCTGTTGACTGACTGAACACAATTAAACCTGACTGTATGAAACAAAATTGTAACAGGTCTTCATTCGCAGTGGCGCCAACTAGTGACGATTTTAGAACTACTCAAAAAATATTCCATTGCTTTTTAATTAAATAAATAGGTATGCGATGATAGCTTTCATTCTTCTATGCAGTATCTATAAAATATAATATTGCTTCAATCGTAATTACTTAAAATAGGCGAGCGAGTTGAATGCTGTCAAGGCCTGAGGTGAAGGTCCCCCCACCGTCCGCTCGCCGCGCCTCACACGCCCGCAAATGTAGTGCTGTCGTTGTCATCTTATAGCCCTAGCGCATTTCCAAACGCATTCCTTAGTTCTGCATTCAATTCTAACGTCTACTGTAGGTACCTGGTTATGCTGAGCATATCTTGATAGTTACTATACTGCTTTTGTTATAGAGACAGACACTATGTTTTTATTGGTATAAACCTCAATCAAAAAGTGCGGTAATGCCCGTTGGAACCACACTGCAAGGACAGTAACTGGACAAAGCTGTTCCAAAATAAGCAGCATATTTCCCCTAAAAGAAAGTGCCGGGCGTAGTTAGCATGCTATATGATAGGCGAGCAGGTTCGTGACTGCTGAGATAGTATTCTCGTATTGATGACTGTAGCAATATTCTTTCACGAATCATTCATCAAAGCTTCGTTGGAGCCAACGAGCCAAGTGAAGCACGTGCTGTTTTGGTTGGAATAGGATACAGCATGCTACCTGCTTAGGTACACCACTCACAGGTATCTGACGTGTGTGTGTGAGCCAGAAGGGTATAGGAAAATCCCTCTATATCTCTGTGCCTTGGATTCGTGTACTTCATCTTAGACCCTGTCTGCGCTTATCATCAGGTGAGACTAGGGTCAAATGCTACCAAGTAATGAATATTAAAAAAAAAACTTGGGCTTTTTATCATGCGATGCTTCGAATGGGCCTTCTGTATGCTATTTTGTGTGCACGCGGTTAAAATTGGGCACATTGTGTTGCGCCTACGCATCGTGTAGATCGCTATCACGTTTAGTACTAATGAGGTTGTGTTAGTAATCCTACGCGTTATATCAGCATGATTATGTTAATTTTAACATCAATATTTTTTACAGGCTCGTATGAGGTATCATAGCGTACCTAGTTAGTTATTTTCAATTTTGGGAATCATTTTCCTTGACTTGTGTTTTTGGGTTATGTTGTGAGGTTAAAACTTTGAAGTAGAAATAAAATTAAACTGACTGACTCGTTGAATGTAATTTTTAAGTTGGTAGGTATATTTCGTATAAGACTTTTATAAACTCGTATACTGCTTTTTTTATTTCCTTTTAATCTGCCTTTTAAACTCTGGTCATATTTATATGACAAATAAAATTAATTGAAAATTTAAAAAAATCATCTTCCTGCCCTGGTCCCAAGTTACCTACTTGTGGTCGGCGCAATATGTTTTCCTCTTCCATTCTTCTCTAACAGCCGTCACATCATCATTTACTCCCTTATCTTTCATATCCTCCCTCACACAATTCATCCATATTTTCTTTGGTTTCCCTCTCCCCCTCCATCGACAGGAAAAGTAAAAAAAAAACAAAAACCTCCCAAAATCCTTAACTATTATACCTTACAGATAGCTATTACAAAAAAGAGGTTGAGTAAGTAATCTAACCTTGTTATGTCAAAATGTTTACCACAGCAACAACTCGTAATGCACACAAATCATGCGTAAACGCAAACTTTCTTACCGCTGCGCCTGCGCCTATGAACAGTGAAACTTGAAAGTTCGTTAGAGCGTGCTATAATTAAAGTTATTGGTTATAAAATTATTATAGAATTGTTATAATTAAAACGATATAACTTAGAGAGCGTGAAAGTAATACTTAAGTTGGAAAATCTTGTATGAAATATGGTTAAGATGATGGTACATATTTAGCTCTTAATGCCGTTATTAATGGTCAATGACCCCTGTGATACGAAAATAATGGCTATAGTTAAGTGTACAAAATAATATTTTGAAAAGATTTTTTAAGCTCTTGCTTGCTTTTAAAATGTTAATGTAATCTGTAATCTGTGGCCAAATGCAGCTTCTTCTCAGCGAGTCGATGGCAATCTAAATTGAGTCGGCCCAGAACTTAGCTATGAGTTTAGCGTTATCAGTAGCGTCTATTAGTTCCTGTAATGTGCAGATATCAGGGCATGCAGGGCATGATGTCAGGTGTCCCATCGTTAGTGGAACAGCACCACATTTACACTCCAAGCTGGAATCGTCTATGAATCTCCACCTGAGCAAGTTATCCTTGCGTCAACCAACCTGGGTCCGGATTCTGTTTAGAGACTTTCAGCTTACCCAAGGTAAATTATGTCCAGGAGGGAGATTTTCAGCAGATGGGATAAATAGGATGGGTATGGAAGCACTATCACGCCACCGTTTTAGTCTTTTTTGAGACTGTTCGCCAATGAGTGAAGCAGCTTGTAGGTAGCTGGAACGCAGTTAAGATGCAGTCACTGCAACTGTGTGATAACTGCCGACTGGATGGGCAGCCCACTTGCAGTTATGATTACGAATTTGAAACGATATGTTCTGCCTAGCCTTTTTCCCAACTATGTTGAAGTCAGCTTCCAGTCTAACCAGATGCGGCTGAATACCAGTATTTTACACGGAACGACTGCCATCAGACCCCCGCAACCCAGGAACTGGGCATTGCCGATCCTAAGGTTAGACCAGTTGTCAGACTTTCGGGCTTCTAACTACCCGTAACGACTGTCATACGTATTCGTATGACACCCGGAACCGACGTTTTAACATGCTCTCCGAGGCTCGGAGGGGTCTCGATATGTAACGAATGGTCTCCCATCCACAGACTGACCGCGGCAAGCGCAGCTTAACTTTGCAAATCATATGATCTGCGCAGCTGACAACCCTTCGAATGCGAATCGAAATAACGATTAATTAAACGGCACGTTATTAGATTACTGATCGATACAACCATTTTCCTCATCCATCAACAACATAACCTTCTATAATTGCTTGTCAATTCACCGCAGACGGCCACGGCCGCCATCTTGCTACGGAACCGTATCTGGAGCGAGATTTGGGGCCATGTCACACTTACGGGTATATACGAGTAAAGAAAGTCCGTGTTTTGAAGCGGCGGCGACAGGGGTGTGCGTCAGCGAAGCCGCGGTCAAGTTCAGTACGGTTATGGGTTTTTTTTGTTTATTGGTTGCTTGCGTGTGTTCGTGTGGGTCAATTATCAAGTTTTTAGACAGATTGTCTATGAGGAAAATCTTATATGGTGTCGTTTTGGAAGTGTTCACGATAACCAAGTATCTGTTTATTGTAGGGGTTATATTAATTATTTTCTACTTAAAGTTATTAAGAAAAAATATTCAGAAAATATGAATAAACCAGGGTTTAGTAAAAAAAACTAACTTTATTAGTTTTCTAAAAAGTTTTGAAGAAAAATATTTTTTTAATTTTCCCATTATACTGCTGAATTTATTTTTAACCCAAAGTATGACAGTATGTACAAGTTTTAATTGACAGCTATTCATTTTCCCAAAAATTGGACCTAACAGCCAAACTATTACCTACCTATCAAGCAAGCTCATCATTATTATTTGCCCAAAACGTTGCCCGCAAAAGCCTTAGTTCAACAAACAAAAGTTTTTCCAAATAGTCACGGGAAAATATTGTTATATTCATTACACATGCTTTTTAAAAAAATTAAATCAAAGTCGAGTACGTCCGCAGTCCGCATTCTTTCTAAATTTGGTACATTTTCTTAGATCATACATTTACGTCACCTAAAAAAGTGATGGAAGCGGTTCAATTGTTAATAACAAACCACTGAAGATCTATCTAAGGAAAATTCTAAAGCAATGTCGATGCAGATCAGAAAACCCGTCATTCTGCTTTCAATTGACGATTAATTAAAGATTAATCAAGGGAGAAAACTGTCATCGTGACGCCAGAGCATTCGCAGGGGAAATGCAATTTTCTTATGCAACTTACACTAATGCGATGCAACCGAGGTATAAAACGAACGTTTCTAATATTACACACATGCATTTTACCTTGCTTTCTTCGGCATACTCTCGAGTAAAATGGTCGCCGGCAAAAAATCTAGTGCTTTCTTTTTCAATGTCGAGTTGCAAGCGAGACAGACATACGATTAGCAAAGGTTAGAGGAGGATGGTTATACATTATGTATTGCGCGTAAATGTCACGATTGACGTTTGAATTTCGAACCGCACCAAACGTCAAACTTCCCGCCAAATGATTATGACGGTTGCTGGTTTGAAATAAGGTTGGGTTTTATTACGGTAACTTTGTTTCTAGTGTTGTGACTTTTCGGAGTCGCGTCGACGATTCGCGTGCGCTGATATGTGGGACAATCGAAAGCCTTTCTCCACTCGGCTGTTAGGTATTTTATTCCGTTAGTTTTTTTGTGGCCGCCATTACACCAATATGGCGGGTGGCATCATTTTTTCGCTTTGTCACGTTAGATCATTCTTGTTAGATGTTTGAAAGCTGTGTTCTGCTTCTTGGAATCAGAGTCGCATAACTGTATACTGTGCGGAGAAATGATGTAATTGACAATCGATGCTTTATGTATAAATATGGACTTGCTGGTGCATCTTATTTATTTTATTAATTTGATTTAACCAAAATACCTACATACAATTTAAAATTTTTCATAATACCATTTATTATAATAATATGTTCTGTGTATGCTGTTATTATTATCAATCATGATAATTGTTTCAAAATAAAATTGCGTGTCACTTGCGCCGAAAACATGTATGTTATGTAGGTAACGGTGTAATGTTTTATTAAATAAAGATAATTGTTGATTAACTTTGACGAATTTTGAGCCAAAGAAAATACTACTTATAATCCTCAATTTGTTTATTTTTCAGAGGAGAAATCTGAAAACGAATTACTAGATACATCGATGAACCTTTTTAGCTGCTTTTCATCTTTGATTATAAAAAATCTTTTAACTCTCTTCCCTTTGACCGAAACTAAACATAATTTGTAAAATCCCCAAACCACGCAAAGGACATTCACCTATACAGCCACACCTGTCACTGTCAAAAATCTATGTCATTAATATCACGAGTTTTTAATCTGTACATCCGTTGCACAGACGATGCGTATACAGCCAGCGTGTAATTGCATAATTTGCATAGGCGGTGCATCGCGTCCGCCACTTTCTCTCACTAACGGGACCCAGAACTGGGACATCCGCTGTATTCATTTGTTCCCACATCAGGTCTTCAAATGTATTTTTTTATGTTTGTTCGTATTTCAAATTCGAGAGTGCAGTTTTTTGCAGGTGGTAGTGAAATGTATGTTTGTTGTTAGATTTGAAAAGAAATTGATGGATTGATGAATTATTTGCACTGGTGTCCCGATTTGTAAACAATGATCTGACTTTCGACGTCTCATTAATCAAAAATTAAGTTTATTTCAGTGTCAAGTTTAGACGAACGCAATTGTCCGGATTTTAGCTTTGTTTGAACTTTTTACACTTGCATAGAATTTTTCAGAAATGCATGTGAACTTTCTACGGAGAAAGTTCTTGACTCCGTTTCAATTTACTATTGCAGTTTTGTTGTTTTCAGCAAGTGCGTTAAATCTGTACTAAAACTCTTCTAAATTCACATATTTCCTAGATATTAATGACACCTACTAAAAGCAAACTGAAAAAAATAATTTCGTAGGTATTTTAGATATTTCGCCTTCATTTAATTATTATTACATAAAACAAACCAAATTCCATTTTTCCAGCTTGCTTGATAAAACCAAACATTATCGTCACTCACTTCAGTGGCCATCAACTTAAAAGTCCATTTTAAGTTAGAAGAAGTTTTGTTACCCCGCTTAACTATACTTCAAGTTACAACTAAGTTCATGGTACCTAAACCTTTTGTTCCTACAACTCACGTTTCTAATCAGCGTAAAAATTTTAAAAATGCAGCACTTAACACACATGAAAATGAACAATAAAACACATGACACAATGAAAATTAAATAGATATAACAAGCAAAAAAAAACAAAAATAAATATTATTCAAAAAAGAATAGCTAGTCAATAATTCTCAAGACTAGGTCAAATCACACACCAGGCTAACAAAATTCCAAATTCAAATTTAGCTAGGTACCTAATAAATCAGAGCACTATCTAAACGCCAATCCCAGCCGTCCATTTGTTATCAGTTCACGGTCAAAACATCCACAACAACAAAGACTTGAATGTGTGTCAGACAATCGGTGAAAGTACAGCGAAAGGTGACCACAACCAGGTCAGTTACTAGCGTTACGTGTGCGTACTGTGACACTTTCTTCGACGCCATCTTGTTTTTTTAAACTTTTTTAGAACGCAGTGATTAATGACTGTTACAGCTATTATGGGTTGGAAATGTTTTGGTTGTTTCTTTTTTTAGAGCGAATTTAAATCAGAATCAGAATATTAACTCTAATTAGATAAGAAATCCATTTTTGAACATCAATTTATAAAAGACAGTCCCCAAAAATGCATCCTTTATCGCTTCCCAGTGGTTATATTATAAAGTTGAGAAAAAGAAATTATAATAATAATTAAAAAGAAATACACTTACTAGTCATAGTAAACCAATTGTTTTTAAGATCTATAATGGAATTTCATAACATAACATCACGCCTTGTCTTCCCCGAAGGGTTTGGCAGAGGTGTATAGTAACACCCTAATTTCGCCGCTATGTTTAAATCCCAAGTAATAGGAGGCGAGCCTTCAACCGGCCACAAATCCAAACTCCGGGCTGTTACTGAGGAATTCCACACGGAAATACCCAATAACATTTTGCCCGACCTGGGGATCAAACCCACGACCTCAAGATCAGCAGTCGCGCTTGCCACCACTAGAGCAACGAGGCAATGAAATTTTAGCAAGATTTAAAAGCAAACTATTACGATTACCAATCCGTATAGTATGCCAAGTGTAATTATAGTAATTTATTGATCTAGATTTTCATTCTATTGGAAGATCTACGTTCAGCAGTAAATGTTACCGGACTGATATGATATTTTCATATATCAAGACTTTTAACATATCATTTAGTTCTGCTTGCGTTGTCATACAAAAGCGTGACGACATATACATACATAATTCAATTTATTATTATTACGTGTTATAGCGTGTAACTATGGGTGATACTTTCTTTGACCTATTGGCGCGAAATTACAACGGTAGCCATTTTGGTAGGCGCCATGACCAAAGAAAATGAGGCTAAGATAGTTTAGCAAAAAAAATATTCCTAAAGTGTTTGATGACATATAATACTTAAGGAAAATAAATAATTTAAATAACAAACTAAAGTAGAAAGATTTTTAGGTACTCTTTCTGTGGATTTATAAATCATAAATCTAAGAATAGGCTCGTTGATCTAGTAGTGGCATGCGCGACTGCTGATCGTGAGGTCCTGGGTTCGATCGCCAGATCGGGCAAAGAGTTATTGCGTTTTTTCGTGTGGAATTCCTCAGTAGCAGTCCGGAGTTTGGATTTGTGCCTGGTTGATGACAATAGGCTTGGCCCCTGGTAGATGGGACTTAAACATAACGGTGAAATGAGTGTGTTAGGGACTTTTTGTGTCCCATTTTAGACAGAAAATATGTTGTCTGACTGGCTTGCACCCAAGATTAATTAGATTTTTATTTCAGACACACAACGTTGCGCCGGCGCCGTAATGTGACCCTAAGAGCATTTTTTTTTCTGTACTTTATGACCAAACTTAATTAACCATAAAGGCCATTCTAACACCTGATAATTGTTCTAATATAGGTAGATCCCAAATTAAATATTCTTAGAATATCCTTATTTATATGGACTTTAATATCCACACTGAACAAAATAATTGCCAGTCTTGAAGTTTGTGGTTTTCCTGTGTTTAAAAAAGTTAACAAGTCTGAGAAGGTTTGAAGGTCTGCTGACGTCGATGCAAATCTTGGAAGGAAAATAACATAATATAGGAACTTTTGCATCATAAGATACATAACAGGTACCAGAAATCATTCGTTCTGCCTAGCTTTTTCCCAACTATGTTGGGGTCAGCTTCCAGTCTAACCAGATGCGACTTAATACCAGTATTTTACACGGAGCGACTGCCATCAGACCTCTGCAACCCAGTTAGTGAGCAATGCCGATATCATAAGGTTAGACCGGTTGTCAGACTTTCGAGCTTCTGACTTTCCGTAACGACTGTCCTATGTATTCGTATGGCACCCGGGACCGACTGTTTAACGTGCTCTCCGAGACTCCGGGGTCTTGATGTGTATCGAACGGTCATCCATCCACGGACTGACCGCGGCAAGCGCAGCTTAACCACGCAAATCGTTTGATTTGCGCGGTTGATAAATATTAGCCACACACCCCTCCATAACAGGTACCAGAAATATTTGTGGGGTTATGAGTTTAACCAGGTGCACATCGGGGCACATTTGTATGGAATCAACACATTAATGAATGATTTTAATTAGCTTCACTTCGTATATTTGTTTGTTTGATTCAAATCTTGCGACAGATTTTTCATCTACTTCTGCTTAACCGATTCTCCTGAAACTTCGCACACAAATGTCATTCTCATGACAATACAACGTTATAATAATTTCAACCTTCAATCTTCAAATCCTGATGCTGCAGGTGTACTGCAAGATAATACAGTTTAACTTAAAAGTTTTTTCAAGGAATTATTGGTGCCTGTCATCCAGAATTTAGAAAAAAGAGAACACACAAGTGGATCTGTGCCTATTATTATTATCAGTTTCAGATTTTGATGTAAGTAGGTAATAGACGAGGTCCTTCCTGCTCAAAACTAATTAAATATTTTCTGAAAAAATAGCCATACCTAAATAGTTTTGAAAAAGGGAACGGATGAAATGACGGCTTATTCAAAAGTATTGACCGTGTAGTGAGTCTTCTTGCGAATTAAAAACAGGTGCGGTGACCAGCGTAGCGAGGAGGGTCAATTTGATATATCGTCACACCATGCCGAAAATACGCAACACAATGGCGGCGTAATTACGCCTGCAATGTGCTTTTAAAATTACCCGCGACACATAGCATAACATATGCCTGTCTTCCCCGAATGGGTGGACAGAGATGTATCGTAACACCCTCATTTTGATGTTACGTTTAAGTTCCATGCAATACCGGGCACAAATCTAAACTCCGCTGCTACTGAGGAATTCCACACGGAAAAACATAATTACACTTTGCCCGACCTGTATGACAAAATGTATTGAATCATTGTGAGTGGTAAAAATATGACGATATTAAAATCAGAATGATTACCAACAATTTAGTCATCACCGAACAACGAAATGTCACAAATACCCACTCATCCGTACAACGATTACAGAAATTAACTAAGCTATTCAAAAAACCGTTAAATAAACTATAAACCCATATAAAATCGGAACAGTAAGTCACGTCATAGTGGCGTGATAACTGATCATCATTCAAACTAGTACCGTTATTAAAGACATGCAATTTTCAACCTTGTTTCAAGGGGTTAAGGTTGTAGTTTTTGTGTGGAATTAATAAAGATTTACTGATGTTAATATGGTTAGGCTTGTGTTGTAGTGTAAGCGATGAGCGATACTAATGATACCTATCCTATTTTTTTTTGTAAATAATTGCCGATTTTGGTAAAACTTAATCCATTCCTGGTTTAAACGACACGTTTGGTGCGGTGGCTGAGCGATTGGCTTCTGCGCTACGGGTCGTAGGTTCGATTCCCGCATGGATCAGATATTTGTATGGTCTACAGATAGTTGTTCCGGGTCTGGGTGTTTGTGCATGTGAAGATTTGTGTCTGTAAACGCACCCACGATACAGGAGAAATCCTAGTGTGGGGCAACGTTTTTATTTAAAAATAAGAGAAATGGGAATGGCTGCATTTCACCCCCTTACAATATGTTACGTCAGGGGCTGAAAAGGGGGGTTACAATGAATACACTAACGAATCCCGGCTAATAGGTCTTCGGAGCAACACCGTGATCATTTTAATCAGCTAAATTCCGACATAACCCTCCGTGTCGTCCCGGATAACCATAAGAATTTTAGATAATCATAACTAACACCACGCCTTGTATTTTCCGACGGATTCGGCAGAGGTGTTTTAGTACATCCTTGTTTCGCCAGTTTTTAAGTCCCACGTAATAGGGGGCGAGCCTGTTGCCATTAACCGGGCACAAATCCAAACTCCGGGCTGCTACTGAGAAATTCCTAATGGAAAAACCCAGGACCCCATGCTCAGCAGTCGCGCTTGCGACCAACAAGGCAGTCAAGATAGCTTCTATATCGCACATCTTTCTCTGTGCACACGCATCACTCGTGAGAATGCAAGCGCGGGAAGTATTCTAACTTTTCACCACTTTTCCTCCGCACCGCACTTTCATCGCCACGGCCCAATGCCAGCACATTATGACGGACCATTTTCATAACGAACATTTCCATTTATCACTTATTGTCTCTACTGGGCAATATAAATGATAATTTTGTCAATACTAGGCAATACAAATGGTACTTGTAATAGCAGTGATTTATAGAACTATGTTTGTTTTCAGCTTTATTGAATTTTGAATATTCATTGGTGTTTTAGTGCAAATCCACACGCTAGGATTAGTGTTGTGACGATAGATGATCTGTTTGAATATCTTTACATAGTATAAAACAAAGTCGCTCCCGCTGTCTGTCTGTCCCTATGTATGCTTAGATCTTTAAAACTACGCAACGGATTTTGTTGCGGTTTTTTTAATAGATGGAGTGATCCAAGAGGAAGGTTTATATGCCCCACATTAGTATCTACATTGCACCCGTGCGAAGCCGGGGCGGGTCCCTAGTTTTTCATAAACAGATAGATAGACTCTAGGTAGTCTAGTGGTGGCAAGCCCGACTGCTGATCGTGAGGTCTTGGGTTCGATCTCCGGGTTGGGCAAAGTGTTATTAGGTTTTTCCGTGTGGAAATTCTCACTAGCAGCCCGGAGTTCGGATTTGTGCCCGCTTGATGGCAATAGGCTCTCCCTCTATTACATGAGACTTAAACGAGAGAGAGGGTGTTATTTTACACCTCTGCCCAACCCTTCGGGGAATACAGGCGTGATGTTATGTTACACTGATCTAATCGCTCAATCAATATCATGATCCAGTATTGCGATCCAAATATCGTGCTATATACTGAGCGTGTAGCCTTCGCCTCAATATCTATCTATACTAATATTATAAAGCTGAAGAGTTTGTTTGTTTGAACGCGCTAATCTCAGGAACCACTGGTTGGAATTGAAAAAATATTTTTGTGTTGGATAGTCCATTTATCGAGGAAGGTTATAGGTTATATAACATCACGCAACGACCAATAGAAGCGGAGCATAAATTTTAAAAAATGCAAAAACGGGAAAAATGTCAACTCGTACGAAGCCGGGACGGGCCGCTAGTTTGAAATGAACCTGAACCTAAAATTCTAATTCAGGCATTTCATGACACGCTTTTTTTGTATAGGTATCTGTAATTATTGTGCTGCCTAGCCTTATCCCAACTATGTTGGAGTCAGCTTCCTGTCTAATCAGATAAATAATAAATAAAATAAATAAATAAAAAGTGTTTATTTCTCACCACAAGCCAAAAAATACATTCAATATTTACACACAGGCAGTAGCCAACGATTTTTGGTTGTGGATCGCTGGTGCCTGTGGTAGGTAGTAACACCTGTATTACAGGTCACCAGGTCCCCACCTGTTTAAAGTTACACATTTGATAGCTTACAACTGGTATCACAGCAAATAACAAAAGTTTCAAATAATTAGTGAGCTTATTAAAAAAGAGTCACAAGAGGAATATAAGTAAAACAATTCAAAAGTTAAAATATGACAAAATATGTAAAAGATGCGACTGAATACCAGTATATTACACGGAGAGACTGCCAAAAGACCTCTGCAACCCAGAACAGGGCAATACCGATATCCTAAAGTTAGACCGGTTATCAGACTTTCAGGCTTCTGCCTACAAGTAACGACTGTTATAGTTATTCGTATGACACCCGGGATCGACGGTTTAACATGCTCTCAGAGGCACGGAAGAGTCTCGATGTGTAACGATGGTCACCCATCCACGGACTGACCGCGCCAAGCACAGCTTAACCTTGCAAATATGACCTGCGTGGTTGTTAATTAGCCACGAGCCCCTTCCATATAATATACTACAATATTTACAAGTACACCCGCGGACATTTGCGGTGAATCACTTTTCAACCTTATTGCCTTAGTAATAAGGTCGAAAAGTGGTTCACTGCAAATGTCCGCGATTGTACAGTAGGGCAATGAAAAGGTTATGCACCTTAAGGTCTATTTTTGCTTGCACAGTGCAAGAAACGAACTATTTTACCGAATACGTATTGCCAACATTATGGAAATGAAAATACAAGTATTTTTAGACGGGATAATAATGGTGACATGGTGACAGACACTAGTAATGTAAATTTATTTAATCATCGATTTGATGGATTTTACAAAAAAAAAACTCCTTAAATCAAATCAAAGACATTACATGGCACTACGTCATTTGGAGGCAAAAGGCAATGTTGATCTTTGCTACCAAACAATTACCTAAACATAATTTTCCATGCATTGGTCTGACCCGTTCAACAGTTTGAAAATGTAACATGTGCCCGCGATATGGGAAAGGAACGAATTTGAAAACTGTCGTACCTACTTCTTCATTTCTCTACTGTACATAAACCGTTCCCGATCACTGACAGTATAGAGTCAAACGGATATGCAATAACTGATGACCTAGCAAAGAGAAATGCGCCTGCGCTGTAACCACGCATACCTATACAAATAGGATTGGCAGACCAGCCGGATCTGTTCTAGCCAGCAACCCGGATTTAGTTTGGATGAGATTAGCAATATTAAAGTTACCTGGATTTCAATGCTTCAAGTTTATTGCGTTGGTATTTTCTTGAAATCAAATCAAGGCATAATGAATCTAACCTGATGAATGAATAGAAGGAAAAAAGAAGGGGTGTTGCTCAATGTGTGAAGATCGGCAATTACTCATAACATAATTAGCACATTACTGTCCTACTGCTGAACACGGGCTTCTTCTCAGAATGAGAAGGGTTTAGGCCTTAGACCACCACGCTGGCCCGGTGCGGGTTGGCAGACTACATACATTATCAGGAGCATTATTTTATACCCTCTAAGTTGTGCAGGTTTCTTCACGATGATTTTCTTCATCGTAACGCAAATGAAAATCAAACTCAGGTGAAACTCTGATGTTGGTTGGGTCTGAACTCAGACCCACCTAATTGCATTATATGACATAATAATCTAGATTAATTGTAATGAAATAAATTCTTTGAAACACAGAAAAAAAGTAAGAAAAATAAAAAATAAAATCAAGAGAGGGGTATTACCCCTCTTTCTTTCCATCAGACACCTAAATAAAGAAAAAAAAAATAAAGTAGCCAAATATTTTCGTTCATAAACTTGACATTGAAACCAAACAATCTATCTCCGGCAGTTATAACCGTCAGTTAAACGTTTCTAAACGAGGTGACCGCGATGTGATGCCGGCGAAATGAGAAAGCGACCTCGAATGCATGTCTATGTTGCTAGCTGCATAACGGTACACTTTGGTGTGGCTAGGGCTGACACCTTGGTTGCGGTGCACGCTTTTGCGAATCTCGCGACTCCTAGCAACTATCAGGAGGTGGAACACCGTTGGTTTTTAGCTGGTAAGAGTCCGGCAGACCCCCTCGCCTTCCCCGGGCGAGGGACATCCAGGAAAATTTTACAACGTGAAAAAAAACAGTCCCCGATCTAAATTCTTGAAAGGGGGGTGCATAGTACCAATTTGTCGCCCTCCAGGTAAATTTTTTCAACAAATGAATTAGGTACCTACTAAGACTTTTTTTTATTTTTTTCTAGCTGCCCGGACAGACTTCGTTCTGTCAAAAGTTATTGGCCTGTAGTGGGAAAAGAAAAGTGTTGTTTTTACTGTTTTCCACGCAATTTTTATGTTTTTTTCTCTCCATAAGAACCTTACTTGTGCCTTAAGCAACATATTTAAAAAAAAAATGTCGTATCGATCGAGCCGTTCTCAAGTTTTGCGCTTAGCAACACTTTTGGCGATTCATTTTTATTTATATACATTATACTAACAAAATTATAAATAATTCTTCACATATATTATATCACATATAACCGGGCCCACTATAGCACTGACAGCGAGCCTGGCTGGTGGCGGGCCGCCCTCTAATCTTCGCCGCTAGGGGCGAGTGCTAACGCCCCCCCCCCCCTCGATCCGGGCCTGCCACCTGGCCATTAAAGTGTTTATTGTTCCAGTAGTTCTGACCCGACTTTAATTAGGATGCCTTCTTTATCCTGTGTGGCCGTCGACCAGCGTTGGAAATCGTACCAGCATCCTCGCACAAGGAGATGCGCGGGCGGTTGTAGGACCCTAGTAGGGAGATAGAGATAGTTTATAGATGATCGGGTACATCATCCCGAAGTAAGGTACTGTGTGCTTGTTTACTATGATTATCTGCTAAGAACAAGTGGTTCTTGAACGGTGTCGTGGAAAGTAACTGGAATTATGTCAAAATGATGGAAAATAGAACCCTTTTGTGTTCTAATAACAATTAAAATACCCTGTACTCTGAACATTGGTAGCTTGCACCCTGAAGATTCTCTGGTAAGTGCAGCTAAAACTAAAACACGAAATTTTAAACTTCATATTTATTTAAACTAGTAAAATTAATGTTCTGCCTAGCTTTTTACCAACTATAATATATAATAATAATAAAAAATCATTTATTTCTCACCACAATATTTACGATGACAAGGACATATTGCTTAGTAATACTAGTAGTAAGACATTCAAAATATTGTGGTACTATGTTGGGATCAGCTTCCAGTCTAATCAGATACGGCTGAATACCGGTATTTAATAACACGGAACGACTGCCATCAGACCTCCGCAACCCGACTGGGCAATGCTGATATCCTAAGGTTAGATCAGTTGTCAGATATTCGGCCTTCTGGCTTCCCGTACCGACTGCCATAGGTATTCATATGACACCCGAGACATGGTAGGGTCTCGATGTGTAACGAACCGTCACCCATCCACGGACTGATCGCAGCAAGTGTAACTTTATCTGGTAAAATTAACGTGGATCTTATTCAAAAATCATGTACTTCTCGCGACCTCATCCCTTGTTCAGCTCATAATTAAGGGTTCAGTTTGGGACCGTAACGAGTCTGACAATTCCGAAAAAATTCACGTGAGCAAACCGTAAATCGTCAATATGAATGTAGATCAAAACAAATCCGGGTTGTATACAAGTGACAGCCCTATGACTGTGTTGTATGATATTATGTAGGTACGTATGTAGTTACAGTGCACGCGCATTTCTCCTCGCGAGGTCATCACTTATTAGCTATCTATGCTGTCACTGATCAGGCACACTTTTATATGGAACCTAGCACTTGAACGATTTCTTAGTCATACAAAACATAATTAGCCCATTACTGTCCCACTGCTGGGCACGGGCCTCTTCTCAGAATGAGAAGGGTTTAGGTCTTAGTCCACACCACGCTGGCCTGGTGCGGGTTGGCGAGCGACACACACCATCGAGAACTTTATGGAACCCTCTTATGTGTGCAGGTTTCGTCACGATGCTTTTTTCTTCGACGTTTACGCAAGTGATAATCAAATTCTGATCCGAAAAGTCAGAGGTACGGGCTGGGATCGAACTCAGAGCCTCCTGCATGTAAGGCAAGTTTTCTATCGCTAGGTTATCTTTCTTAATCATACTCTTTTTTTTATTCTTTCACTTTGTGCTATTTGACCCTAGTCGCACCTTATGGCAACTGCAGACACAGTCTGAGATGGCGCACACGAATCCAAGTAACAGAGATATAGAGGGATTCCCTTATACCCCTCTAGCTCTCACATACACACAACGGAACACAGTAAACTGCTTGGCGCCAGACTTTAATGTGAGGCTGGTAGCTAGCCAGGCGGACCGTATAGATCTTACAACCAGTCGTGCTAGATTTTGTTGAATCCTACAACACGCGTCAATTTCCAGCGTGCGGTGAAGAAGTTTTATATTCTAGCCCGTCCCCACACGGGATTTAAACACATAACATCACGCCTGTATTCCCCGAACACCAATAGTAACACCCTCATTTAGCCATTACGTTTAAGTCCCATGTAATAGGGGGCTAGCCTATTGCCATCAACCGGGCACACATCCAAACTCCAGGCTGCTACTGAGGATTTCCACATGGATAAACCCAATAACGCTACCCGAACTAGGGATCGAATCCAGGACCTCACGATCAGCAGTCGCGCTTACCATCACTAGACCAACAAGGCAGTTGATTGAAATAATACTAAACAATACGTTGCATAAGACCACTTTTTATCAGCTCCATGCAATCCGGGCAAAGACGACGGTACGTTTGGTGCAGTGGCTGAGCAATTGGCTTCTGCGCTATGGGTCGCGGGTTCAATTCTCACACGGAACAAATGTTTGTATGTCCTACAGATAGTTGTTCCGGGTCTGGGCGTTTGTGCATGTGTGATTTGTGTCTGTAAGCGCACCCACGATACAGGATAAATCGTAGTGCGGGGCAACGTTTTCAAAAAAACAAAAAAGTAGGCGAATTTGGTGTCACAAGGGGCGTCAGGAGAATGGGCAGCAGCGTCTTCCAGTCTACTAATAAAAAACAAAATGTGATCATTAAACTGTCTACCGACTGTGATGATTCTGGCAATTCTCCCTTTGACTGTTCAATGTAGCCATTGAGAAGAAGAAGCCTTTGTTCATCATCAAAATCATCGTTCTTAGTCAGCTTCCAGTCTAACCAGATGCGGCTGAATACCAGTATTTTACACGGAGCGACTGCCATCAGACATCCGCAACCCAGTTAGGGCAAAGCGGATATTCTAAAGTTAGACCAGTTGTCAGACTTTCGAGCTTTGGACTACCCCGTAACGACTGTCATAGGTATTTGTATGACACCCGGGATCGACGGTTTAACGTGCACTCCGAGGCACGTAGAAGTCTCGATGTGTAAGTAATGGTCACCCATCTATGGACCGACCGCGGAAAGCGTTGCTTAACTTCGCAAATCATTATGATCTGCGCGGTCGTTAATAAGCCACAATTCCCTCTCATCGTCATCATCATTATCATAAAAATCATATGAAGTAATATTGCAAGCCATGTTTGTTATGGACTCAATAAGAATATGAACTATGCAGTTACACATTGCTAACTAGTCTTGGGTTGCATTAAAAGAGCCTCTGCGATCGACGATACTTAACTCACACCGTTAATTCAGCCCTTATCAAGCTGTCTCCCTCCCAGTCAACAACGCCCTAAGCCGAGGTCCGAGTCCCATTAGGGGTCGCCCTTAGTGCTGTTGTTGCTAGCTAGTCATGATGTTAGTAGAAGTAATAGCAGTTAGCTTAGGTTAAGTATTTTACTCTCATCCCCATTGGTTGGAGACCCTTCAGGTCTCGCCAATAGCTGCCCGGTTAAGTAGAACGGTCCGCAAGACCATCTACAAGCAGTCGAATAGAAAAAAAATAAAGAAAAGACTATACTTAAATACGTCCGGCACACCCTGGGCAGTCAGCCCCGCTATCAACCTTGCTGACTGGCTAATCTTTTCACCACGGCATGAGCTGTTCTCATACAGCTCCTGCCAACACGAGAGAAGAAGAAGTAGGTGTTCCTTAGTGCAACACCATTAGCTTCAGTCGTCTTCTTCGACATGACAAGGTACTTGGTTGAGAAGACTATAACAGGAAACTTCTAGATTTTTTCGTTTACGTTTACGTTAATGAAAAATTATTGGCAAAGTTATCTTATTCAAAAACCTTCAGATGAATCCCGCTACCAAAGTCGACCTACCAAAATATCCGTTTAATCTTATTTTAAATTATAACCTAAACATTATTGTCGTAGTTTCGTTCATTCTTAATTTACTACATTGCCGCCAAGTACTACCAGGCATTCCTTAACGTTCTCCCACCCCCAAATATCTTAAATTCATAATCCCACCACAATCACCCACCTCGCCACCATGAATGAACGGAAAATTAGAAACTCGTAACGTAACCCAATTCCCCCCCTCTCCCCCCTCTTTCAACTTCGCATTGACATTCGGTGCAGGCGGGTCGGCGACCCCACTTTCACTTTCCGGTCACACCCCCCCGCTTTCCTGTTGCGTAACATCTGGAAGTGAATTGACGTGCGCGCGCATATGCGCTTGCGCACTGCGCGTGAAAATGTTCGTTTTGTCTGCAGTTATGAAATGATTGATTTTGTATGTTTGGTTAAGTTTAAATATGTATTATAAATAATTATTATTTTTGAATTACTTTGTTTTATTTTATTTGAAAAAATACTTACATTGGATTTTTAAAATGGTTTAATTGACTGGGTTATCTTTATAGCAGTGGCCAAAGAAAAGATGGACGGATTGTGTGATGGGGGATATGAAGGAAAAGGGATTAAATGATGAGGTGACGGCTGACAGGGAAGAATGGAAGAGAAGGACATATTGCGCTGACCACAAGTAGAAGAAGATGATGATGATGATGATCTTGGTAGCAGTGTCTCTTGCTTCCCTGAATGCTATAGATCAAGACCATCCATTTTAGCGGCTTCAGAGAAGGCTTTTGTTTATAAACCATTATTAAATAAGCAATAAACCATGAACTTTGTTCAACTTAAACCATTTCAAAGAATCCATTATTAGTTCAGCGTTTGACTTGACACTTATTTAGGTACATAGAATATTCTAAGAATGGCGGGTTGTATAAATTATGTTAAAGGCGTGAGGGTATGACGTAATAGGACAAAATGTGACGCAAGAAACACCCCGGGTGACGTCAGAGGTAGCCATTAGATTCAATCATTACGTTTTATACTCAAGGTCCCCTAAAATTTTAAAAACGTGACTGTGTTATGACAAAGGCACCAATTTGTCCATTAGTTCATGATTTATGCAACAGATTATAACAAAAGGTGATGTATTTTATAACATAACATCATAACATCACGCCGTGTATTCCCCAAAGGGTTCTGCAGAGGTGTTTTTAGTACACCCTCGTTTCGCCAGTTATGTTTAAGTCCCATGTAATAGGGGGCGAACCTATTGCCATTAACCGGGCACAAATCCAGACTCCGGGCTGCTATTGAGAATTTCCTAATGGAAAAAGCTAATAACACTTTGCCCGATCTGGGGATCGAACCTAGGACCCCATGCTCAGCAGTCGCGCTTGCGACTACTTAACCAACAAGGCAGTCACATACATATACATATAGTCGTTTATAACATAATTATGTGTGTTTCGACCATGGTTGCAGAAAAGTCCACCACCTTTCTACCTCAGGTTTGTAGGGACAGGAACTATTAAGAAGAAGAATCCCTTGATATCCCTTTATAAAGCGTGGTAATTTCTTCGTAGATTGGTTGTTAAACAATGTTATTATGGCCTAAGAAAATGCTACTTCTCATCCTCTGGACATCATTCCTTAGCCACCATTTACGATAGACACAGGAAGAGATAAATAATCAAATTCCGGCCAGTAACCACATAGTCATAATAATATCATTAGCCAAAAATTTTAAATTGATAAAGCCATTTTGGAACAATTTTTCAGGAATAAAATCAAATAACATTTTGTAAAAAAAAGTAACACGTTTCAAAATAATATTATAATCTATCAAGAAACGAATTTAAATTTTTATTGTTCTTAGTGAAATAAAAAAAGAGACAGTTTCATTAATTACTTAAATCGTAAGTATATTATTACTAGCGACCCGTCCCAGCTTCGCACGGGTGGACATATTTCCCGTTTTTGCAACATTTTTCATTTATGCTCCGCTCCTATCGGTCGTAGCGTGATGTTATATAGCCTATAACCTTCCTCGATAAATGGAATATCCAACACAAAAATATTTTTTCAATTCCAACCAGTACTTTCTGAGATTAGCGCGTTCAAACAAACAAACAAACTTTTCAGCTTTATAATATTAGTATAGATTAATTTAACACTTCTAGCCGAAACTTTAATAAGTACCCCTGGCCACATTTATTCCAAAATCTCACCACCAAAAAGCCAAAGTTCTCCAAACAGTGTCAACGTTCTTCCTTCCTATACGCGCAAAACGATCAAACAAAAAAACCGCGCTAATTCCTGGCCAATTATATCATAACGTAGGAAGCGAAGAAATCGCAAGCATTATACATACATATATAAATTGTTGCAATTACTATTACTTGCGTGACGTAAGGTGAAATGCTTACTCAGGAAGTTTGCGTAACACGGGCCTTGAACCTGCGCGGAACTGCGCGAAACTGCGCGAACAGGAAATGCTTGGAGTGGAAATGTTTTGCGCGAAGTGGAAGTGGTATTTTGAAATTTGGTGGTCAAGGTTTTTTGATTGTGAGTTGATTAGCGATGATGTAATATGTGAAGAAGTATTTAAAGTGATTCTTTAGTACAGTGTTCCGCAAACTTTTTGTGTTCAAGGTACACCTACGAAATCGGGGAATTTCAGAGGTACACCATAAATAAAAAATCATATTTTAATCATATAAAGATAGCAAAGAATACATTATTTCCGTCCGCCTTTATAATTTTATAAGAAAATGATTTTTCCCGCGGCACACCAATTAATGACCACGGTACACCAGTGTGCCGCGACACACACTTTGCGGAACACTGCTTTAGTAGATACAAAAAATAGTTATTAGATGGCGGACGTCGCCTTATATGCAGGAGGGTTTGAGTCCGGCCCAAACCTCTGCTTTTCGAATTCATGTGCGGATCAGAATTTGATTATCACTTACGTTAACGGAGAACGAAAAACATCGTGAGGAAACCTGCACACCTGAGAGGGCTCCATAAAGTTCTCGATTGTGTGTGTAGTTTGCCAACCCGCATTAGGCCGGCGTGGTGAATTAAGGCCTAAGTCCTTCTCATTCTGAGAAGAGGCCCGTGCCCAGCAGTGGGACAGTAATGCACTAGTTATGTATGTATGTATTAGCAGGCGGAATAAATTGTTTCGAAAAAGATACCCCGAAGAGGTTTATCATCAGGTCTTATCACAATAACAGCCCACGGTCCATCAGTCTTATTTTTAGTGATGCATCTCTGGCTGTACCCAGAGGTTCCCTCTTCCAACTTGATGTTTCCTCGTGCATCAATTTATCCATTCCCGGCGATCACTTTTTTGGCTCTCTTATCAACAACTTATAATCACAGCTAGACCTATCATTAGGTATGCCTATTAAAAATGTATAAATAGAAATACTAATTGATAACACCATTAATAAACCGTTTCCTGTCCCAGTTCAAGGCGCCTGCGCTTATAACATCATCATATATCGCTATTCAATACAAAATATTATGTGAATATAAGGAATGCAATATAATCAATCTCTCTCTATCACTCAAAGGTTTGCTGGTAGAAAACTCATTTTTGAGTTAAGCTCGCCTTTGTACATAACTTCACTAAATTGTAGTTTTATTGCTGTAATTTTTCTTGTGTACAATAAAGAATAAATAATGCTATTATTGTTTACCTAACTTGCTTTTTTAAATTATTCTGCCCGTTAACATCCACTGCCGAATATAGGCCTCCTAATGACAACCACAATCACCAAGCTTAGCAGACGGTTCAGTCTCCTTCTCTTCTTATCGTGAGAAACCTGGTGTCAGAGTTTAAGCCACCCATGGACCTCTGACTTGGCTTCACATGCCGCCTAGAAATATCTCTCAAGCATGCCGGTTTCGTCAAGATGTTTACCTTCACCGTTTTTAGGCAAGTGATAATTATACAATAGGCACATGAATCCGAAAAGTCAGAGTGGAGGAATCGGTGGCCTACTCTTTGCAGGGAAACAAGAGCCTCGGTTAGTGATAGTAATTTAATGAAAATAGTGGTGACAGTTTACCGTCATCATAATCTTTTAATCCTTCGAGAAATCATAAAGTTTTCAATTCTTCTATAAGCCTAATTATCATTTAACATACATGTATGTTAATTGATTTGAACTCTTGCCTTTCATGTAAGAGGGTTTGAGTTCGATCTCGGCCCGTGACTCTGACTTTTCGAATTCATGTGCAGATCAAAATTTGATTATCACTTGCATTAACGGTGAAGGAAAACATTGTGAGGAAACCTGCACACCTGAGGGCCCCATTAAGTTCTCGATGGTGTGTGTAGTCTACCAACCCGCAAGTGGCCAGCGTGGTGGACGAAGGTCATTCTAAGAAGAAGCCGTGCTCAGCAGTAGGATAGTAATGGGCAATTATGTTATCGCCTGAAATCTCCTAAGGTGTAAGCAGAGGTATTCTCTTAATACAGAACTCTTTACATTAGGCCTCTGGTTTTCAGTCCCATGTTATTATAGATGGCGAGATTACTATTTTCCGAGCACAATGATGATGCCAGGTTCGTCGCGTTTTACGAATCACTAGCCCGACAGCGGGGATAATTATATTTTTAATTCGTATTTAACACCGTGGAAATAATTGTTGGTTAATCAGAAGCCATACGATCTGCTCATCCTACGCCATAACAAGCGAGATACGACGCTACCGTTGCGAATGATGCGAGTTCAAGGCTCGGGCATCGTTACGTAAAGTATATTATTATTAGACGCACGTAACACGTAGAGAAATGCTGTTACGACTTGGAATTCTAATATCGGAGTGGGTATTGACTGTTTTTGTGATAGGTAACCAGTTTTGGTTTCAGCTATTGCTGGTAGGTTCCGGCTTCCACGGGCGTAGCCAGGATTTTGTCCAGGGTAGGGCAAACTCAGTCAGACAGTAAATACTTGTCTTCTCAATAAATCTGGAAGTGCTGAATGGGATTATGGGACAATTTTGCCCCAGAATCTTATTTTTGAGGTCCAAATAAGTATAGACGGAGTCGGGCATTGGTGTACATATTTGCGTAATTGTTCTGTGGACATGGGTAGCAAGTTGACTGTATCTAGACCATTTAGGTACATATTCTTTCCTGTGCCAGGGTGGGGTAACCCATCTGCCCCAACCTGAATACGCCTATGGCTTCCAGTAATAACTGAAACCAAAACTTCAGGCCAATGTTAAAGATCGGGACCTGCCAGGGTTGCGGTGCATGCTTTTGCGAATCCCACGACCCCGGCCGAACGGACAGGAGGAACACCGTTGGTTTTTAGCCGGCAAGAGTCCGGCAGACCCCCTCGCCTTCCCCGGGAGAGGGACATCCATGAGGATTTTTAAACGATAAAAAAAAGTCGATGTTAAAGATGAGCCAAGATTAACGAGAGGTTCCTATGGTTTTTTCAGTTTCATGAATGCATGATAAGATGAACAATGTGAGTAACACCTTTTAGTCACCCGGGAAAGTACAACCACCAGATACCTATTTCTGCTGCCAAGCAGCACTGATCTGTCCCGGTTTGAAGGTGCCGATGAAATTACAGGCACATGAGATTTGCCAACTTTGTCTCTAAGTTGAGTAACACATCCATCTTCCCATCATCCCACTTACCATCAGGTGCCGATAACCCTATTGGCTTGTTTGCCAGTCTATTACATAATAATACCCTTAAAAACTTAAGATAAACGGTTTTATCTTGCAGTACTCATCATCTCGTACTCATCTCGCATCAGGATTTGAGGATTGAAGGTTGAAATTATTATAATGTTGTATTGTCATGAGAATTTCATTTCCGTGCGAAGTTTCAGGAGAATCGATGAAGGAGAAGTAGTTGAAAAATCTGTCGCAAGATTTGAGTCAAACAAAGAAACAAATTAACAAACAAATATACGAAGTGAAGCTAATAAAAACCGTTTAAACACAAAAAATAAGTTAAATTTTTAATTGAAATAAATAATTTCAAGTGTCTAGCTCGTCCTACCACCTCCGTCTGGGCCTGCCGCGACGTAGTCTGGAAGGAATGGCCGCAGAGAACCTTAAACCGAGAGGAGTGGGAGGAGGGTGGGGAGGCCTTTACTCAGCAGTGGGAGGATCGTTGCTGAATAATAATAATAATAAAAAATAATTTCGCTTTGACAATGTATTTCATGCTTAAAAAACACCTCTCCGCCCCTAACCATCCAACCATCCCCCTCTTTAATTTCGTCTTACCCTTATTCCTTACCCTTGTACACGTAAAGTCACAACAGTCGCCAGTTCAAGGCTTATTACGCAAACGTTACGTCACCAGGTCGACGCCCGCGCAGCTCGCGTTGTTTTGTGTGCATATTTTTATCATGCTGTTCGCTAATGTTTTATTTTTATCTTTTAATAGTTATGTTGGTGATTTTAATTGGTGGAGGCGTGATATTGTTACGTCATGATATTAGAGATGAGGTATTGGACTGTCTGTGGTATCATTTTTTTTAATTGCCTTGTATGTCTAGTGGTGCCAAGCGCGACTGCTGATCGTAAGGTCCTAGATTCGACCCTCAGGTCGGGCACTGTTATTGGAGTTTTCTGTGTGGAATTCCTCTAGCAGCCCGGAGTTTGGATTTGTGCCCGGTGGATGGCAATAGGCTCGCCTCCTATTAAACACACGGAAAACCCCAATACCACTTTGCACTACCTGGGTATCGAACCCAGGACCTCACGATCAGCAGTCGCGCTTGCCACCACTAGACGAAGTAAAATAATTTATTAAACAATGTTCATCGCAGAATTAAGAACAAATAAATAACCATGTTAAAAACATAATATTTGCAATACTCCACGCCCAGTTGTTTAACATGAAAACAGTTTGTTAATAATTATGCTACAATTATATTGTTCAGTACCACACGTTATGCATAAAATTATAATTAATTTAATTAATTACATTTACATTCACGCGTGAATGAAAAAACAAAATAGTTTCACATCATATTTGTAATTATCTAGCACGCGGCTTCGCTTGCGTGGTATGTCGATAAAAACTATCCCATATCCTTCTCCTGGTTTCAGACTATCTCTGTGCAAAGTTTCATCAAAATTGGTTTAATAGTTTAGTCGTGAAGAAGTAACAAACAGAAACACAGCAAACTCATTTTCACATTTATAATATCACTAGCGATCCGCCCGGCTTCGCACGGGTGCAATGTAAATACTTATGTGGGGCACATAAACCTTCCTCTTGAATCACTCTATCTATTGCTGAAAACTGCATTAAAATCCGTTGCGTAGTTTAAAAGATCTAAGCATACAAACAGCGGGAGCGACTTTGTTTTATACTATGCTTAGATATACAGTAGCCCATTACTCTCCCACTGGTGCATTAAAAAAGCCTCCATAAGTCAGGATACTGAAGTACATCCAGCACACCCTGGGAAGTCAGGCCCGCTACCAAGCTTGCTGACTGGGTAATCTTTTCACCACGACATTGCTATGCTCATATAGCTGATGCTGACATGAGAGAAGAAGACTGTCCCACTGCTTGGTACGGGCCTCTTCTCAGAATAAGAAAGGTTTAGACTTACACCCATATTCTAAGACGTTCCTCCAAAATTTACTCGACTCAGGCCGGCCTCGAAAACACCTTCAAAATTGTATTCTTAGTCGAATTTCGAGTGAACTTCGAGGTTCCTCGAGAAGCCATTACGTCATAATAAGAATTATCTGCATCGCGCAAATAACTCCGCGATAATTAGTTGTAAGGATTATCGTAAGCATATTCGACGAAGTCTTCAAAATTCATTTTTGTTACATACGAACTTTGACACTTTCTTCCTTAAGGTAGGTTCCGAGGTACCTTGAGTTTGACTGATGATTCCTTACCTCGACTGAGGAAAAATCTCGAGTCGAGGACGTTTAGGTCAACTCGAGGTGGAGTCGAGTCGAGTAAGTTTTGGAGGAACGTCTTAGAATATGGGTGTTAACCTTAGTCCACTACACAGTCCTGGTGCAGGATGGCAAACCACACACCAACGAGAACGTTTTTTTATCTGTTTCAACCCTCACAGTTGTGCAGGTTTCCTCACGATGTTTTCCTTCACTGTTAACGCAAGTGATAATCAAATTCAACTACTTCGTTGGTCTAGTGGTGGCAAGCGCGACTACTGATCTTGAGGTTCTGGGTTCGATACCCAGGTCGGGCAAAGTGTTTGGATTTCCTCAGTAGCAGCCCGGAGTTTGGTTTTGTTCCCGGTTGATGGCAAATGACTCGCCCTCTATAACACGGGACTTAAGCATAATGGCGAAAGGAGGGTGTTAGTATACACCTCTGCCGAACCAACCGGAATACAGGCGTGATATTATGTATGTTATAATCAATTTTTTTTTTAAATTCGCCGCGTACCACACTTAAGAATAGAGGGCATAGCAAATGCTAAGATAAAGATGATTCATCCGCGTCTAGTAAGACTGAAAGCCGAGCTCGGGGATGCTGATGACTCATCACATCGTAACAGTATTCTCTTCAGTATTTCTCAGTATCAGTCTCAGTCTGACGTAGTATAAGTACCGTTTTTGTAGAAAGTTTGAAAGCACTCTAGAATACGTCCGAGCATGTGTCCTTACGTCATGCGGCCGTTGACCCTGGCGGCCATGACAGCCAATGCAAATGTTAGACAATGTTATTTTCATTGAATCTGATTTTCTTTTATTAGGCTTGGTGATGTAATTTAGGAATTTATTTGAATTAATAATGTAGGAAAAATGTAATTTATTTTTTGTAATATGTTAGAAATGCGTGTTTTTTAGGGTTCCGTACTCAAAGGGTAAAACGGGACCCTATTACTAAGACTCCGCTGTCCGCCCGTCTGTCACCGTGATAGACAGTTGAAATTTTCACAGATATTACACAAAAATACTAAAAGACAATAAAATAAATATTTAAGGGGTCTCCCATACAACATACATGATTTTTTTGCCGTTTTTATAGATAACTAGCTGTGTCCCCACGGCTCCGCCCGTAGCCTATGTTACTCGGTGATAATGTAGCTTTATAACGGCAAAAGAATTTTTGAAATCGGTCCAGTAGTTTTGAAGTTTATTCATACATACATACATACATAAACTCACGCCTTTTTCCCATGGGGGTAGGCAGAAACTATAGAACGCCACATGCTACGACTCTTACATACCCCTTTCGCTTCATCCACAGTTATTAGTGAGACCTGAAGGGTCTCACTAATAACTAAAAAATACTTCAATAAAAAATACTTAAAATACTTAACCTAAGCTAACTACTATTACTACGCGTACTAACATCATGACTGACTAAGTAGCAACAATACCTCTAAGGGGGGGACTTGAATCTTGGCTTGGGGCGTTGCTTGCGAGAGGCCTGGGAGGGAGACGACAGCTTGATGAGGGTTGAATTAACTGTGTGACTGCAGAGTCAGAAAAGACGACCGGCTCCGCGGCTGCGGCGGGTGAGCACGGTGGATCAGGGACGGCGGCGGTGGAAGTCGCGATGGGCCTCGTCGGCGAGGAAGATATGCCGGGTGGCAGCGGATGTTGTGTAGTGTGCTGGTCGATTTACTCGCCTCCTGGAGGAGGGTAATATCGTCGTCGGGCACCTAACGGTTGATGTTGGGAAGTTGTATATATACTAACTCCGTATCAGATCTTGACATCGCGATGGAGGATTTGTGACGTTTCATCTGACAGCTGTCATTGTTGTCGCTGTAGTCTGCTAGACATTCGTCGTGCTGCGTAATTCTCATGTGGTGTGATAGATGCCGCCATAGAGCCCTCTCAGGTTTCCTCACGATGATTTCCTTCAACGTTAACGCAAGTGATCTTTAAATTCTGATCCGCTCATGTATTTGTAAAGTCAGAGGTGTGTGCTGGGATTGACTCAGAGCCTCCTGCATGGAATGTAAGCGATCCTTCCATCATTACATCCCCTTAGCAGGTCTTCTGCAACTCCTGTATCAAGTAATAGGGGGACAGGCTATTTCTCTTCATCATCAACACGGTTAAAAACGAAGTATTTTATTTTTCGATCGCACTTTTTTGAAGGGCTCATGGTTAATTACCAACCACGCAGATCATATGATTTGCTAGGTTAAGCTGCCCTTGCCGCAATCAGTCCGTGGATATGTGACCGTTTGTTAAACATCGAGACCCCACCGTGCCTCGGAGAGCACGTTAAGGTCGGTCCCGGGTGTCATACGAATACCTATGACAGTCGTTACAGAAAATCAGAAGCCCGAAAGTCTGACAACTGGTCTTACCCTTAGATTGCATTGCCCAGTAACTGGGTTGCGGAGGTCTGATGGCAGTCACTCGGTATAAAATACTAGTTAGACTAGAAGCTGACACCAACGCAGTTGGAACAACCTAGGCAGAAGACTTGCTTTTTGATGATTCTCTATCAGTAAGATTATGCCACAATTTTCCCTGTTACGTCGAATAAAGACTCTCCGCAAACTTTTGAATCGCGGAGAATCCCTACTGCATTTCGTATAAGCATAATTATAAATACAGTAGGGTAATAAATTAAAAAATTAACGCCTCCCAGGGAAATACAGAAAGTGGGTTAAAATAGCAAGATACAGGAAGATTTCATTTTATTTTCCAGATTGACGTCAGAACAGTCAATGGCGCCTAAATCTGTTTAGTTCAAACGTTGTATTTATTACATTACAGTCATTAATGACTGTAATGTGAGGGTTTGAGTTCGATCCCAGCCTGCACCTTTGACTTTTCGAATTCAAGTTCCGATCATAATTTATTATCATTTGCGTTAATGGTGAAGGTAAACATCGTGAGGGAACCTACACCCCTTTCTTTTTTTTAATCGTTGGAACATCCTCATGGATGTCCCTCGCCCGGGTAAGGCGAGGGGGTTTGCCGGACTCTTACTGGCTAAAAACCAACGGTGTCCCTCCTTCTAACCTAAGGCCGGGTTCACGGGATTCGCTATTGCATGCACCGCGACGCCTGCACACCTGAGAGGGCTCCATAAAGTTCTAGATGGTGTGTGTAGTCCGCCAACCCGCACCAGACCAGCGTGGTGGACTAAGGACTTAATCCTTCTCATTCTGAGAAGAGGCCCGTGCTCTGTAGTGGGACAGTAATGGGCTTGATTATGTATGTAATGTAATACATGTTTCATTATTAGTGTAGTCTCCACTCCTGACGATACTCAAGTACGTCCAGCGCACCCTGGGCAGTCAGCCCCGCTACCAACCTTGCTGACTGGATAATCACTTTCAAAGGTTTAACTACAATTTAGTGTTTTTCTTAGATTACTGTGTATTTCAGTTCAGACGAGCGCTTTTTGCACTGCGTCCGATACGAATCCGAGGAACATTGGCTGCAAATCTATGAAATTCGGACCGAATGTTACTTACCACCGTTCATACAAAGAAAAACAATATTTTTATATATATTTTTTGTAAACATAGATATTAATAACTTACCGCATTAATAGTGTATGAGACATAATCCTCTACATAATGTAACTATATCCGAAGGGGTGGAGACCTGGTGTCCTGAAATACAGACCTTACGTCTAGCTTAGGCACCAGTCTCCCATAGTATAATTATGATAGCAACTAAATGTTCTTGATATCATGCTAAATGTACCTACCTACTATATTGTGGTGAGAAAATAAATCTTATACAAAAAAATATACATAGTATGGCAACTTGTTCGGATCGTATTTTTTCAGATTCGGCTCAGACGCAGTGCACATGCACGCTCTCTGGCAGATGCAAAAAATACCGTCCGAAATTAAGAACCCTTGGAAAAACTAGGAAAAACCTTACCAATCAGGTACCTACGTGGTTTAGAGCAAGCATCTATGGTTAACATTGTATTTTGAAAATTCTGCTAATACTCGAATCGAATATCCTCCTGCCACCCATCTGTGTAGAACATAGACTTTTTATACCTTTGTAACATAAAAAAATGGCGAAGGACTTTGCCCAGCAATGGGACAGCAAAATATAACAACAAAAATATTGATCTTTCAGGGTATTTTTTAAATTACGAGTACTTTTTCGATTCAAAACAATATCTAAAAAAATGTTTCAAGTATGCAGGAGACTATTGACGTCATAATTCTACCCTGCCCTTAACGGCAAAGACCGCAACCATCTCCCCAAGCCACTGAACTCCTAGACTAAAACTTTTCCAGTCAAATCAAAGTTACGTAAACGCAGCTGAGGCCAGAATCGAACGTCGACCCGCCCACCGACGGTCGATCACCTGTCTGTGACGCATTCGTGGTTCTTGCCAGTCATGCATTGCTTTTCCTGTGGTGTGATGATTAAGTGCATGAAGGTATACTTCCTGGGTTTTCGCGAAGGTCGTGAATGATGTAATATTTTGATTCAATCATTTTGTGGTATTGCAGGAAAAAAATGTTGGTGGTATAATTTTGTATTACTATGGAAGATAACTCGATATAATGTAGGTAGGTACCAACCGCGCGGATCATAACATTTACGAGGTTCAGCTGCGCTTACCGCATTAAATCTGAAGATGGGTGCCCGTTCGTTATACATCGAGATCCCTGCGTGCTTCGGAGAGCACGTTAAACAGTCGGCCTCGGGTGTCATACGAATACCTATGACAGTCGTTACGGGAAGTCAGAAGCCCGAAAGTCTGACAACCGGTCTAACCTTAACATATCGGCATTGCCCAGTAACTGAATTGCGGAGGTCTGGTCTAACCTTAACATATCGGCATTGCCCAGTAACTGAATTGCGGAGGTCTGACGGCAGATGCTCCGTGTAAAATAGTAGTATTCAGCTGCATCTGGTTAGACTGGAAGCTGACTTCAACATAGTTGAGAAAAAGGCTAAGCAGAACATTGACTCTTCAGTCACCTTAGGTAGGTAAGGTTTTGCTTGGTGGTAGGATCTTTACGGTCCACCTGACTAGCTACCCTCACATTAAGTCCGGCGCCAAGCAGTTTACTGTGTTCCGTCGTGTGTATGTGAGAGCCAGCGGGGTATAGGGGAGTTCCTCTATACCTTTGCTTCTTGGATTCTTGTGCTTTAGACCCTGTCTGCGCTTATCATCTGGTGCGATTTGGGTCAAATGCGACCAAGATTAAGAATTAATAAAAAATAAAGGTCATAACTTCTTTATTGTGAGTAGGTAACTAGCTTTTGCCCGCAGATTCGCTTGAGTCATTTATTTCACCCCTTTTGGGGATGAATTTAGCTAAATACTTCCTTAGTAGTACCGTTTGTAACTCTTTAGGGTGGCTTTAGGAGTCAACCCTCGACTAGCATGTGCACATACAATTTACCAGGCGTGTACTTATAGGAGGATAAAGAATAACACTTGTATCCGTACACTATATATATTTAATTAACAAAGAGTACAAAGAGAACAACAGGGCGTGGTTCGTACAATGAGAGGAGTCCAGGTCTTCTTCAGCAGGTGTGGCACTTAACTGGGCAACTGCAACGGCGCGAGAGGGCGATCTGCAGTGCGCCCGACATTTTATAGGCCTGGACCCCCGCCAGTCAGCCACTACCCGTCACACGTTATCAGAGGTACCTGCTGTCTAAATTTCAAGTTTCTAACCCCAGCGGCTTACGCTGTGCGTTGATACATCAGTCAGTCAGTCTCTGCTTTTATACAGGTACTAGCGACCCGTCCCGGCTTCGCACGGGTGCAATGTAGATACTAATGTGAGCATAGTAATATAAACCTTCCTCTTGAATCACTCTATCTATTGCTGAAAACTGCATTAAAATCCGTTGCGTAGTTTAAAAGATCTAAGCGTACAGACAGCGGGAGCGACTTTGTTTTATACTATGTAAAGATATTGTGGGGGCTAGATGAATGTGTGTGTGGTTTGTATCTGTAATTACACATTACACATATGACGCAGTGCCATGTCTATTGTTACGATAAACGAGTGAGTGTAAACGAAAAAAAAAAACAAAGAAAATTAATGATGTGTAATAGATTTGTCGAAACTCGAACAAAAAAACATTTCAACGCCAATAAATTCCAAATAATCACAATAAAAATAAATTATAGAAAGTTCGACACCCTCATGAAAATTATTTCCCTCTAAAAATAGTTCAAAAACAAAATTCCTTTCATTCCGCTCGTACTTCCGTGCGCTTGCGATTCCAACCGCGTGTCACTTTCGCGGCGATCGTTTGCGCATGCGCGGCGCGCGCCCTCTGTTTGGTGAAACCGCGAACGCTGTTTGCGCACTTTCTGACCGGATACGGACGCAAACTAAAATTATTTAACTACAAGTTAGATAATGAACTCGTGAAAATCAGGTCGATGAACCTCGTTTGAACTTGATTGTGGTTGCTAACTCTCACAAAAAAATGGTGAATCAGTATGCCTAATTGTTGTTAGTTAACACACCGATTCGGAATATTGATTTTAAGTTTTTATTTTACATAATATTATTAAATAAAATTGAGGGGCTCGTGGCTAAATAACAACCGCGCCGATCGTACGATTTGCGAGGTTAAGCTGCGCTTGCCGCGGTCAGTCCGTGGATGGGTGACCATTTGTTACACATCGAGACCCCTCCGTGCCTCGGAGAGCACGTTAAGCCGTCGGTCCCGGGTGTCATACGAATACCTATGACAGTCGTTACGGGTAGTCAGAACCCCGAAAGTCTGACAAACGGTTTAACCTTAGGATATCGGCATTGCCCAGTTACTGGGTTGCGGAGGTCTGATGGCAGTCGCTCCGTGTAAAATACTGGTATTCAGCCGCATCTGGTTAGACTGGAAGGCTGACCCCAAGATAATTGGGAAAAGGCTAAGAGGAAGATTATTAAATAAAATTCTCGATGGTGTGTGTACTCTGTCAACACGCACTAGACCAGCGTGATGGTCTAAGGCCTAAACCCTTCTCATTCTGAGAAGAGGCCCGTGCCCAGCAGTGGGACAGTAATGGGTTAATTATGTATTATGTTATGTATAATTTTATTTACGAAAAAAAGCTTCCAAATGAAGAAATGAAAAGAGCAGACCTATGTCGGGTCAAGTTATCAATAAAAAATTAAAAATCAATCAAATATTGAACTCAACCTATCACAGCCCACTGGTGGACATAGGCGTTTCTCAAGCTGCAACACAACACTCTATCCTCCGCCTTCTACATCTAGTCCAACCCAACTACCTTCTTCATGTCTTCGGTTCATCTAGAAGGCCGATTTGTCGATAAAAAAACACAAATATTTTCATCACAAGGGGTATTTTCAACCATCACGAAAGAAATAAAATATCCGCCATTTTCGACTAACCTTACCATCACCCATAGCTTTTTTGCCCACCACCTTACAACGTACCGTCGCTGCGCCTGCAAAATCAGCTGTGTTTTTTTTTCTAATCTATGTTTGATGCTATTTTATTTATAATAGTTCTCAAGCCACGTGCACTTGTAAAATCTGTTTTTTAATCATTTATTTAGGTATTTTATTAACCAAATAAATTATTAAAAACAGACTTTACAAGTCCTCGTGGCTTGAGAACTATTACAAAATAGCGTCAAAGACAGATTAAAAAAAAAGCACATAGCGGATTTTGCAGGCGCAGCGACGATACACTGCAATCACACACACAAACACACCCGCACATACAAACACACACACACACAAACATTCCTAACATTGTCAGTACATGTCACTCACTCGGAACAGCATATCAGGAAGAGGTTTACGTAAGACTTATTACAGGGCCTTGAACCTCGGAACTGGTGGAAGCCAGCCCACGTTCGTGCACGTGAACAGCTAATTGATCGTGAGGAAGTGGTTCTTGTATAGTAGGGGGGTAAGTAGAGATTAACGTTTGGCGTGCATTTGGGGAAATTGTAGGATGATATTTGCGATACTGAGATATACCTATTTATAATTTTTGACGACACGTTTGGTGCAGTGGCTGAGCGATTGGCTTCTGCGCTGCGGGTCGTGGGTTCGATTCGCACACGGAACAGATATTTGTATGGCCTAAAGATAGTTTGTCCGTGTCTGGGTGTTTGTGCATGTGAAGATTTGTGTCTGTCAACGCACCCACGATACAGGAGAAATGCTAGTGTGGGGCAACGTATTTTAAAAAAAAGACGATTCTTATGATGTATAGTCATGAGTACTAACAGTACATGTATCAAAATTCAAGTAGTTTTAACGTAACATAACATCACGCCTTCTATTCCCCGAAGGGTTCTGCAGAGGTGTATAGTAACACTCTCGTTTCGCCGTTATGTTTAAGTCCTATGAAAAAGGGGGCGATTTTATTGCCATTAACCGGGCACAAATCCAGACTCCAGGCTGCTATTGAGCAATTCGTAATTGAAAAACTCAATAACTCTTGTCCCGACCTGGCCTAGGAACTCACGATGCAGTCGCGCTTGCCACCACTAGACCATCGAGGTAGATTTATTTACAGAAATATCTATTATTAAAAATCTATATTTATAAAATCATTTATCTTTTAATCGCTACTCATCATCTTCAAACAACAGCAGTGATAGCCTAGTGGTGTGACTATCTGACTGTCAAGTCATAGGTCTCGAGTTCGAACCCAAGGCACGCACCTCTGACTTTTCGGATTCATGTGCGTATTGTATAATTATCACTGGTTTAAAAACGGTGAAGGAAAACATCGTGAGGAAATCGGCATACTTGAGAGATATTTCTCGACGGCATGTGAAGCCAAGTCAGAGGCCCATGGGCGGCTTAAACTCTGACACCAGGTTAGTCAAAAACCACACGAAAAAAAAGAAAAAAAAAGAAAGAATCTTCAAATAGTCAAGTCCATGGTACAACTAACTTAATTAACTGCTATGGCAATCATAGAAGGCATATTTTTCTATTTGTTACTCTTATGTGAGTTTATTTGTTACATTAACCTGCATTATTCTCATTCTATTTCTCACACTACTGTAATGGAATTGTCATAAATTACTATTTTGAAAAGAGTATTCATGGAGTTTCTTGCCGGCTCTTCTCCATAGAACCTACCTTTTGGAACCGTGCACCTAGTTTTGACGTTTTAAAAGTGCCTGAAATCTGGTCTATTTGAAATAAAAAACTTTGACTTTGACTTTGAACAATACAGGTAGTCTCTTCCCGTGACAACCAGATCACGTGACTATCCTTTATAATAATATTAAATTGCTTGAATTGCTATTTAGCCCCTCCCTCTCTCCTAATTTTGCTGTATCCGACGGGGTCCATATTGATCTTTTACTTTTTTATACCATCTATGTATTAAAACATATGGAATGCAATAAAGTATTGAGTACGTCATAGCTACTGATGAAGCAATGCTAATGCAGTTAATTGTGCAAGTTATGTCAGTGACTCCTCTATTTTCTACATAAAACCGGTACTGCTTCGTTGGTCTAGTGGTGGCAAGCGTGACTGCTGATCGTGAGGTCCTGGGTTCGATCCCCAGATCGGACAAAGTGTTATTGGATTATTCCGTGTGTAATTCCTCAGTAGCAGCCCGGAGTTTTGGATTTGTGCACGGTTGGTGGCAATAGGATCGCCACCTGGGAGCTAAACATAACGGCGAAATGAGGGTGTTACTATACTCCTCTGCCCAACCCTTCGGGGAATACAGGCGTGATGTTATGCTAATGCAGTTAATTGTGCAAGTTATGTCAGTGACTCCTCTTTTTCCATATAAAACCGGAAATAGTCATGTTAAAATAATAACTAAGTTATTCAACCACAATGACATTACAATGTTTTCATTATTAATTTATTATGACAATAATTATTAGTAATAATGTCAAACTTTTCCGTGGAAGTATTTTAGTGTTAGTCATGGTTATGACTTTGATTTTCCGAGGGTGCGTGTTGAGTCACAGAGGGCGCAAGCCCCTGACGCGAGGGAAACACGGTGACGTCATTCGTGATTCATGACGTTATTCGTGATACGTGACGTCATTCTTAAGGATGTTAAAAAATGATGAAATAGTTGATTTCCATATGTAATTTAAAATGGCAAGGTAAATTAGTAATATGCCTACATAATATTTTATAATACAGAACATCAACAGCAAGTTTTTACAGAGAAGCTAACGGTGCCATGATTTACGATGTGTCAGAACCGAAGTCCCTAGCAAAACTGAATGAGTCAAGGAACTGCAAGTATACTCCACCAAGAAGACACCATTGTTGGACCCAGTGCATAATATCAGCAAGCACATTGGGTCAACCGCGCGACGGGCGCAACGAGTATTCCCAAGGAGGGTTGATGTCAGGCAGGCGGCCGGTCATAAAACAATAAGCCAAAACCTCTAACAACATGGATTTATGAAATAAATGTTGTGCCGACCCCACCTAGTGTGGGATAAGGGCAGGAAGAAGAAGAAGAATATTTATCGATTTATGATTGCATTCTGCCTAACCTTTTTCCCAACTATGTTGGGGTTAGCTTCCAGTCTAACCAGATAAGGCTGAATACTAGGATTTTACACGGAGCGACTACCATCAGACCTCCGCAACCCAGTTACAGGGCAATGCCGATTTAGACCGGTTGTCAGACTTTCGGACTTCTGACTTCTCGTAACGACTGTCATAGGTATTTGTATGACACCCGGGACCGACTGATTAACGTGTTCTCCGAGGCACGGAGGGGTCTCGATGTATAACGAACGGTCACCCATCCACAGACTGACCGCGGCAAGCGCAGCTTAACTTCGCAAATCGTATGATCCGCGCGGTTGCTAATTAGTAACGAACACCTCAACTTATCGTCTTATGATTGAATAAATATTTTAATTGGTTAATTTGATTGATTAATTATGGTTTGCTAAACAGGTTAATGATGTTCCATATTAAGAAGAGTTCATTCTGCCTCACCTTTTCCTATGTTGTACTTTTTCTGTGCTGGATACCAGTATTTTACACGGAGCGACGGTCATCAGACCTTAGCAACCCAGTTAGAAAGAAAGAAAGAAATTTATTTGGCACGAAAGCAGTCAGACACACAGACAAAAATTATATACAACATACCGACAAAATTAAACAAAAATAAAGTAGCCGTGTGTCTAGCGGCTATGCCAAATAGGTTCAGTTCAGCATAAATGTCAGACCACTAGTGCCTGATGCTGGTTTTCAACTGAACCCATTGTGACGTAATTGATGTAAACCAGTTTCAAGTAGATAAATATAAGAATAATAGATAAGTTCCTGGGAAATGCTGAACAAAAGAGCAGTAAGCAAGCGTGGTGTTGACTACTCGTTCCTACTCTGAATAAGAAGAGGCGTTTGCCTTGCAATAAGATGATTGCAGACTGATATTATTATATTTATAGTCAGAAGTCTGTCAATCGGTCTAACGTTAGGATACCGGCATTGCCTATTCGCTGGGTTACTGAGGTCCGATGGCAGTCGCTCCGTGTTAAATACTGGTATTCAGTCGCATCTGGTTAGACTAGAAACTGACCTCAACGTGGTCATGAAAAGGCTAGGCAGTGTATATACTTTTGATTAATAATGATTGAACGTATAAATTATATAAATACTAGTGGACCTGGCAGACGTAGTCCTGCTCTAAAAATTTGGTGACATACCGACAGCAGCGCCACCTACCGGGTCCAATTGTGAATCTAAACCGTCCAGGGCGCCACCCAAACGCAAACAAAAAAACTAATTCAAATCGGTCCAGCCGTTTAGGAGGAGTTCATTGACATACACACGTACAGTCGAATTATACCTATATATATAAAGATGTTCAAGTTTTGATCAGTTTGATTCGAAATTTAATTGTATCCTAATTAGTTCAATGTAATTGATAGCACTTCAAGGAATTGTTTACAATATTATTGTTATGCAATCCCCATCGATTCTTATTTTCCGCAATTCCAGTTAAATTATTAACTGTGTACAACATATTATTAATACCTATATAATTATTAGGTCATACGATCCCATAATAATCATTGTTACACAACGAACAGGAACGATGACATCATGGTATCATACCACGCTACGTAATATTTGTTAGGTAGGTACCTAGGAACAGTAAGGAAATGAAAATGCTCGTCATGTAAAATACCTACATACAACAGAGTCTTATAGGGGAGAAACTATCATTACAGTTATAGCTAATATCGGGATGTCAGGATTGGGAACATGGTACCTAAATAAAGTAAGTGAAACCAACATAGACTCTCCACCACTGAGAGTACTTTTAATGAGGTTAGTGATTAGTTACAGAAGTTAGTTCACAATATATCACAACATAATAATTTACACAAGATCAAAAAATAAGGACAAGCAAATCAGATATAAAAGGTCAGACTTCTTCAGCTGTTCGACATGGAATCCCTTGCTCAGTCGAATGACCAGTGTTTTTATAACTTCGGGTACGTTGATTCATCTTGACGATTACCCTCCTGTGTCAACATTGTCCAGTGTTACCAGCTACCGATAACAGTCAGTTTTAAAATTCATTCCTTTCCCACATCGCGGGCACATGTTACCTTTTCAAACTATTGCCTTTTGTCTCCACATGACGTAGTAGTGTCATGTAACGTCATTGATTTGATGTAAGGAGATTTGTTGTAAAAACAACGACACCAATAATTTCGATGATTAAATAAATTGACATTAACAGTGTCTGTCATCATGTCAGCATTATAATTTTTAATATCCTGTCAAAAAATACTTGTATTTTTAAGCGACTTCCAAAAAAAGGAGGAGGTTCTCAATTCGTCTGCTTTTTTTTTTTAAAATGTTTGTTACCTCACTACACCCTCAATTATGAACCGATTTGAAAAATCTTTTGTCGTTTCAAAGAGTGTTCTTTCGCAATAGTCCCATTTAAATTTGGTGAAGATCTGATGAAGAACTTCGGAGATAGACAATGGTACTCCTCAATGACGAACAGTACGCATATTGTGATGATGTGATTATGTTACGAGTAGCGTCTTTAGTAGGTCCAACCATGATTTAATTAAGGCCACAAAAATAAAAAAAACATTTTAACAAAAGTAAAACCGACTTCAAAAAAAAACGAAAAACGGAATAAAATAATTACCATATCATAAAATTAACAGTTTCAGAAGTCGGTGCCTTCAATTTGGTTCAGCGTGGATTAGCACCGACTTCTGAAACTATTAATTTTATAATATGGTAAGTAAGTAATTATTTTATTCTGTTTTTCGTTTTTTTTTGAAGTCTGTTTTATTTTTGTTAAAATGTTTTTTCATTTCTATAATGTTGGCAATACGTAGTCGGTAAAATATGTTGTTTCTTCTTGCACTGTGCAAGCAAAATTAGCCCTTAAGGTGTATAACCTTTCATTCTTCTACTGTACTAGCCGTTATCCGTTGTTTTACTCGCATCTTAGGGAAACTACTCCATGTACCTGTTTAAAAAGTATAAACATAAATCATAATTAGCCCATTACTGTCCCACTGTTGGACACGGGCCTCTTCTCAGAATGAGAAGGGTTTAGGCCTTAATCCACCACGCTGGTCTGGTGCGGGTCGGCAGACTATACACACACCATTGATAACTTAATGTAGGGCTCAGGTGTGCAGGTTTCCTAACGTTATTTTTCCTTTACCGTTAACGCAAGTGATAATCAAATTCTGATCCGCACATGGATTCGAAAAGTCAGAGGTACGAGCTGGGGTCGGACTCAGAATCTCGTGCATGGAAGGCAACCATTCAACCGCTAGGCTATCACTACAGATTAAAAACTACACGATGTGTTAATCCAGGATAATATGGCCTATCTGTATGCCAATTTCATCCAAATCCGCTCAGCCGTTTATGTGTTATTGAGTAACAAACATCTATCCATATTTACAAATCTTTACATAGTATAAAACAAAGTCGCTCCCGCTGTCTGTACGCTTAGATCTTTTAAACTACGCAACGGATTTTAATGCAGTTTTCAGCAATAGATAGAGTGATTCAAGAGGAAGGTTTATATGCCCCACATAAGTATCTACATTGCATCCGTGCGAAGCAGGGGCGGGTCGCTAATTCTTTATAATTTTAGTGTGATAACAAAATGAACAGCCTAGTTGCTCTAGTGGTGGCAAGCGCGACTGCTGATCGTGAGGTTCGGCTACGATCCCCAAGTCGGGCAGTGTTATTGGGTTTTCCGTGTGGAATTCCTCAGTAGCAGTCCGGAGTTTGAATTTGTGCTCGATTGATAGCAATAGGGTCGCTCCACATAAACATGACGGCGAAATGAGGGTTTACTATACACCTCTGCCTAACCTTTCGAGGAATACAAGCGTGATGTATGTTAACAAGATGATGACGACTCAGTTTCTTAACCCTGGCTGGTGGTGTCACGTCATGGTGTGTCATGAAGCCAGTGGACGTACCATGACCAGGTCGATTGACCTTTAATGTTCTGGGTCTTTCTTGTATAGCTGACGAAATATTGACACTATGAGTGTGTGTGTGATTTCAATATACAGTAGTCTATAAGCATATTACGTAGATACCGTATGTGTTATGTATGTGTTTGTGTGAGTGTGTGTGTTTGTGTGTGTTCTTCCTCATTTATACTGTCATTATAATATATTTTTTATACACAATTCACACCTGTACTGTATGAAGGCATAAGCTCGTGACTAATTAACAAACTTACCGATCATACAATTTGCAAGGTTAAGCTACGCTTACCGCGGTCAGTCTGTGGATGGGTGACCATTTGTTACACATCGAGACCAGATGGTCCCGAGATCACGGGTGTCATTCGAATACCTATGTGAGTCGTTAAGGGTAGTCAGCAGTGATAAGCAGTGATAGCCTAGTGGTGTGACCGTCGGACTGCCAAGTCATAGGTCTCGAGTTCAAACCCAAGTCACGCACCTCTGACTTTTCGGATTCATGTGCGGATTGTATAATTATCACTTGCTTAAAAACGGTGAAGGAAAAAATCGTGAGGAAACCGGCATGCCTGAGAGATATTTCTCGACGGCATGTGAAGCCAAGCCAGAGGCCCATGGGTGGCATAAAGTCTGACACCGGTAAGTGCTAACCACACGAAAAGAAGAAGAAGGGTAGTCAGGAAGTCGAAAGTCTGACAACCGGTCTAACCTTAGGATATCAGCATTGCCCAGTAACTGGGTTGCGGAGGTCTGATGGCAGTCGCTCCATGTAAAATACCGGTATACAACCGCATCTGGTTAGACTGGAAGCTGACCCCAACATAGTTGGGGAAAGGCTAGGAAGAACATTCAAGCGAATAAATAATTTAATTAATTATTTGAGTTGGGTTGATGCAATGCTACAAAACCGTAATAAATAAGGGAGCGACTTCAAAGGTATTATTTAAACTGCATTCTGGAATATATTTCAATCTAGGGGTGTTAGAACTAGTCTAGACTACGTACAGTCTACGTTTAGTCTAGACGGTCTAGCATCTAGGTATAAAAGAGCGCACATAGACACCAACACGGCGCACCCATGGTATAATAAGACAAGGTATTCTCTTCCAGCAATGACCAGTATTAAGTCACGATTTGTGATTTATTCCCACCAATAACAACAAAGTTTTACAACAGATGATGAAGCTTATTGGTTTATCGAGCTATGACGTAGATAGGTACAGCCATGTGGTCGAGCTGTTATGAGAAGAGACTACTTTGTTTTAATAAACCATGAACGCACTTACTTTTAATGTTCAACAAATAACATAACATAACATCACGCTTTGTGTTCCCCGAAGGGTTCGGCAGAGGACATGTGTTTTAGTACACCCTCGTTTACATGTAACAGGGAGCGCGCTTATTGCCATCAACGGGCACAAATTCAGACTCCGGGCTGCTACTGAGAAATTCCTAATGGAAAAACCCAATAAAACTTTGCTCGACCTGGGGATCGAAGCCAGGACCCCATGCTCAGCAGTCGCGCTTGCGATCATTAGACCAACAAATACAGTACGTACAAAATATAATAATTATCAAAATCATAGGTTAGTCAACGACATTTTTTTACTTAATACTACATTGTATAGACTACTAGCGACCCGCCCCGGCTTCGCACGGGTGCAATGTAGATACTAATGTGGGGCATATAACCCGTCCTCTTGAATCACTCTATCTATTGCTGAAAACTGCATTAAAATCCGTTGCGTAGTTTAAAAGATCTAAGCATACAGACAGCGGGACCGACTTTGTTTTATACTATGTAAAGATATAACTTCAAATACACAAGAGTAGGTACATTAATTGTTTAAACACAGGAATGTTTTGTTGTTTATAATCGTAATTTAAATCTATTATTGTAGGTATATAATGCAACGATTTGACTACAAAAACAACGAAGTGCAGAAGGTTAATCTTTTTCTTTTCGTGTGGTTAGTGACTAACCTGGTGTCAGAGTTTATGCCGCCCATGGGCCTCTGACTTGGCTTCACATGCCGTCGACTAATATATCTCAGGTATGCCGGTTTCCTCACGATGTTTTCCTTCACCGTTTTTAAGTAATTAATAATTATACATACGCACATGAATCCGAATAGTCAGAGGTGCGTGCCTTGGGTTCGAACTTGAGACCTATGAATTGGCAGTCCGATGGTCACACTACTAGGCTATGACTGATGTTAGAAGTTTATATAAATTCATTCAATCCACACACAATTATAATCAACTACAGTTTGCTTGCGGCTTCGCCCGCGTGGTTGTCATTTATCGCGTATTCCACATTTTCCGAGATAAAAGTAACCTATATCCTTCTCCAGGTTCCAGAATACTTCTGTACCAAGTTTCATTAAAGTCGGTTCAGTAGTTTAGTCATGATGAAGTAACAAACAGATTATAATAGTAAGGATTTATGGAAAAGTGAAGCAGTTTGTTTGTTCCGCCTTCAAATCTCAACTGATATACCGATTATGATCAAAGGCACAGATGTAACAAAGGATAATTAAGCTTCGAATTTTCAACGTGGACGGAGCAGCGGACACAACTAGCAGCACGCTTGATAGTAGGATCTTTAGGTCCGCCTTGCTAGTTACCACCCTCACATTAAAGTCTGGCGCCAAGCAGTTTACTGTGTTCCGTCGTGTGTATGTGAGAGCCAGAGGGGTATAGGGGAATCCCTCTGTATCTCTGTTCCTTGGATTTGTTTGCTCCATCTTAGCCCCTGTCTACGCTTACCTTCAGGTGAGACTAGAGCCAAACACAAGCAAGTCAAGAATCTATACTAATATTATAAAGCTGAAGAGTTTGTTTGTTTGAACGCGCTAATCTCAGGAACTACTAGTTGGAATTGGACATTTTTTTTTGTGTTGTATAGTCCGTTTATCGAGGAAGGTTAAAGGCTATATAACATCACGCTACGACCAATAGGAGCGGAGCATGAATGAGAAATGTTGCAAAAACGTGCAAAATGTCCACCCGTGCGAAGCCGGGGCGGGCCGCTAGTAAAAAAATAAAAACAAACTAATGCACAATACAAATTACAAAGAAATTGCAACTGCAATTGTTTGATGTCATCTGGTATTATTAAATAATATGTTTATTTTAGCCCGTGTGGGGCTCGTGGCCTACTAACAACCACGTGAATCATATGATTTGCAAGGTTAAGCTGCACTTGCCACGGTCAGCCCGTGGATGGGTGACCATTCGTTACACATCGAGACCATTCCGTGTTTCAAAGAGCTCTTTAAATCGTCGGTTCCGGGTGTCATACGAATACCTATGACAGATCGTTACGGGTAGTCAGAAGCCCGAAGGTCTGACAACCGGTCTAAACTTAGGATATCGGCATTGTCCTGTAACTGGATTGCGGAGGTTTAGAGGCAGTCGCTTCGTGTAAAATACTGGTATTCAGCCGCATCTGGTTAGACTGGAAGCTGATCCCAATATAGTTGGGAAAAGGCTAGGCAGAACGAACATGAAGTAGTCCTTCTGGACTTTCCTAATTTTGTTATTGCACTTGATTGTTAGTTGAACGACATTACAATTATTTTGTAATAGGTTATAAGTCGGGGTTTTTGTACGTTTTAAATCTTCTAGACACTGTTATTTTTTAAACAATTGGTTTAAATGAAAGAGACACAAATATTTCAAAACTAACATAACATCACGACTGTATTCCCCGAAGGGTTGGGCAGAGGTGTATAGTAACACCCTCATTTCACCGTTATGTTTAAGTCACATGTAAGTGGGGGCGAGTCTATTGCCATCAAACGGGCATAAATCTAAACTCCGGGCTGCTACTGAGGAATTCCACATGGAAAACTCAATAACACTGCCCGACCTGGGGATCCAACCCAGGACCAGTCGCGCTTGCCACCACTAGACCAACGAGGCAGTTTTTCAATTTCTAAATTATTTAGATTCAAAGTTCATTTTCCTAATTAGTTTTACAAAAGAATTTGATATACATATTATCTTTATACATATATATAATTCGACTGTACGTGTGTATGTCACTGAACTCCTCCTAAACGGCTGGACCGATTTGAATGATTTTTTTTGTATGCGTTTGGGTGGCGCCCTGGATGGTTTAGATTCGCAATTGGACCCGGTAGGTGGCGTTGCTGTCGGTATATCACCAAATTTTTAGGGCAGGACGACGTCTGTTGGGTCCGCTAGTTATTATATAAAAAATAATTCCTATTTCCCTTGGTCACGCCATAACTTGAGAACGACTTTACCGGTTGAGGTCATATTTACACAATATAATTGTTTTATCGAGACGATGGTTCGTAGCTATGCTGAGATCCGATAGGTGGCGCTCTAGTCAAATTATTTACGTGGGCACAGCCGCGGGAGAACATCTAGTGTTAGATGAAAAAATTATTGTGCTATTTCAAAAATGATGGTGTTTCATAGAAATATCTAATTAAGTCCGATAGACATCCAGATTACTTTTGATATTAATAATATTGAAATGACTCACGTATAATACACTGGCCTGCAAAAATAAGTATCACACTTTTAAAATTTCATTTTTTTTTAAACTATAGAAGTTAGAGATTTAAAATAAAAAACGTTTTATAGCAATTTTTATCAGCTTTCTTTGAAACTATAGTAACAAAGTTAAACTCTTTTTTGAGTCATTTTTGTTTCGAAAATATATCTTGTGTACTTAAAAAGTTATTGCAATTTTAAAAGTGTGATACTTATTTTTGCAGGCCAGTATATTATGTGAATAATGATGAATATTTATGATAAGCATTTTTTATACGAATTTGCGTATGAAATTCCCAATGTGTGTGCAAAAATCTGTTTTTATTGTGAATAGGAAAGTCAATAGGTATTTACTTTTTGGTCGTTATTAAAAAGTTTTGGGATTTGTTGTTTTGTGGAAATATTGTTAAATTTCAAGTAAGAAATATTTGGAAAAGCCGTTGAATGTTTCTGCGTAGAGGACTGGGTTCTTTTACAATGGGGAACCACATAGCCAAAGTATAGGCGACTTGTCTCTTACTGTGGGTATCATAAAACGCGACTAAGAGTTTCGTCAGCAGGACGAGTAGTAGCTGCGGACTATGTACAACAGTGGACTTTACGGGCTGATATGATAAGACATGTCATGTCAATCTACTTATAAAACTACTGCATAAATTATGAAACACAGTGCCGGCTGTCGCGTCTGTCTGTCTGTTTGTCCGCGATTTTCTCCGTAACGACTGTACGGATTTTGATCCAGTTTTCACGATTAGATAGATTAATTCTCTGGGAAGGTTTAAGTGTATCTTAATATATATAATCCTTCTGTACGTGTGTTTGTCACCTAACCTCTCCGAAACGACTGGACCGATTTGAAATTTTGTGTATATATTTGAATGGGTTCTTGGATAGTTTGAAAATACAATTGGACCCGGTAGGTGGCGCTGCTGTCGGTATGATTTTTCGGGCAGGACGACGTCTGCCGGGTCCGCTAGTAGTTTATAAAGGTGCTGTTTAAATTAGCTGACCTAACACGATTTTTGCAAAGAAAGTCTAAATACTACAATCAAATAACCTCAATCAGTTGACATATGCTCAAGGCTTACACTCACCGAGCTTATATCTTGGTAATTGTTGAAATATGTACGGTGTTACTATCGCCCCATGTTACTATTGTCCCTGATCTACCCTAGAGGTAAAGTTCTTGCCTACATTAGCGAGAAATGGATGAAACACAACCTTATAACCACAAGGCCACCACCACCAGACCTTGACACTCGCTAAAAACTTCCGAAAGGAATTTGTAACAGCATTTAAGGAAAATTATTAACTTTACTAGTAATGTTACACACGTTTACAGGAAATTAAGATTCCATTACAGTAACAATAAACACTAAACAAAACTAATTTAAATTAAGTAATTTACGTGCACTCGTCATTTTAAATCACAACAACGATCACTACTGTGGCAGATAGGATTTTTTGTGTTTTCTTTGTCTTACCTTTACCTTGTTAATTTTTTGCATGTAGTGTTTACCTCATGATATTGTACACTTAGTTATAAATTTTGAATGAACTAAAATCATAGCTTGTATTTTAAAGTGTAACAATTGTTGGTGAACCAATAAATAAATAAATAAACACGGAAAGTTCTGTGACCTATATAATAATTTTTATTTGGATTTTTGTAATGTCACGGCTAGGCAGTTTACGCAGAAAGACAATATACCTTCATAATGCGCACTGCAAAAGAGTGGAACTCACTACCTGCGTCTGTGTTCCCGAACACATTCAACCTGAATCTCTTCAAAGTTAACAGACTTCTTCTGGGTAAGCTCACTCCATCGTAGACTTTGTCTCTGTCTCCTCTGACCTAGACTAGAGTCAACAGCAAACCAATTTGAAATAAAAAAAAAATATATACCTACCTACTTACACCATTATTAATTAGGCATTTATTTACATACTAGCTGTGCCCTCGCGGCTCCGCCCGCGTGTAAAGTTTTTTTTAGATATTTGCGTTTCTTAAACCGTTTACGCAGTGCACGCAACGGAAGCTCTCAAAAAGGGATAATTTATCCCGCTTTTGCAACATTTTTCATTTATGCTCCGCTCCTATTGTTCGTAGCGTGATGTTTATAGCCTAAAACCTTCCTCAATAAATGGACTATCCAACACAAAAAGATTTTTTCAATTCTAACCAGTAAGTAGTTCCTGAGATTAGCGGGTTCAAACAAACAAACAAACTCTTCAGCTTTATAATATTAGTATAGATTTAGTACGTTACAACAAACTACACTAAATACTATTAAAAATAATAATTCTTGCACCCATTTTGACAAGTAGACATTTTAGAATTATTTACAACTAGCGACCCGCCACTGCTTCGCACGGGTGTAATGTATTATTTTTACTTTATTTATTGCTGAAAACTGCATTAAAATTCGTTGCGTAGTTTAAAAGATCTAAGCGTACAGACAGCGGGAGCGACTTTGTTTTATACTATGAAAAGAGAAGAGTACCTATTAATTTTGGATCTCAAAATATGAACGTAAGAAGCTTATAGACCGTCGGCAAACATGTGATCGGTTTATAATTTTTGGGTTCCGCTGTACTACCTGATTTATGGAAAAACTGTCTCGTTGGTCTAGTGGTGGCAAGCGCGACTGCTGATCGTGAGGTCCTGGGTTCGAACCCCAGGTCAAGCAAAGTATTATTGTGTTTTTCCGTGTAGAATTCCTCAGAAGCAGCCCGGAGTTTGGATTTGTGACTGGTTGATGGCAATAGGCTCGTCTGCTATTACATGAGCGAAATGAGGGTGTTACTCTCTGCCCAACCCTTCGGGGAATACATTTGTGATGTTAAATGATTTTTATTTCTGTAAATAAATCTGTTACAGACACTTTTACAAGTGAATGTGTGTTTCTTTAAGACTAGATGGCGCCGGCATTTCCTATCTGACTAGCTCTGAGAAGAAAAGCCGAAACAAACTCAGAGATCAAGGTCTCTTTTAAAGTCCAGACACTGTGGTATAAAAACTATGTGAGTGTGACAATGTAGGGCAACGTCTGGAATGGCCGTTTTAGGAAAGTGTTATAGCAGGTTTGAGTTGACCTGTCCTGTAACTGGCGGCACGCATGCATCAGTCAACCCGACTGCTGCACGACGCTACCAATCAGCCGAACATTGCGTAGGTCACAAAAAAAAAACTCAAAACCGCCAATCAGTTAAAAAATTCGTGCTCTATCACTGATTAGAGCAAGCAAGCGTGCTTTCACTAAATCAATATTTCGAGGAATACCTTGCTATGTGTCATACATTTGTTTCTAAGTAAATCGGAAATTTTGATTCCGATTCTAACTTTCATTTTCTCTTAGAAAACTTTCTATTTTCACAAAGGTATACTTTAAGGGCATGTACCTTAGGTTATGTGGTGTCTGAGTCACCATTGTGATTGGCACAGAATGGCTGGAAATGTCAAAAAAAAGTGGAGAACATCTATGATGATATAGGACTGTTCAAGTACACAGCAATTTTACCAGGGCGTTGGCGCACTGCATCGATCAACGTTAATGAATATATTTTGCCAACACGTTTGGTGCAGTGCCTGAGCGATCGGCTTCTGCACTACGGGTCGCGGGTTCGATTCCCGCACGGAACAAATATTTGTATGGCCTACAGATAGTTGTTCCGGGTCTGGATGTTTGCATGTGAAGATTTGTGTCTGTAAACGCACACACGATACAGAAGAAATCCTAGTGTGGGGCAACCGTTTTTATTTAAACAAAAAAAAATGCATTTCAAAATATTCTATCGTAAAAGGCGGGACGAACTAGACACTTATTGAAAGGACTGGCCGCAGAAAACTTTAAACCTAGAGGTGTGGAAGGAGGGTAGGGAGGCCTTTGCCCTGCAGTGGGATGATCATGGTTGAATAATAATAATAAAAAGAGGCAATTATTATTTTAAAATTATAGGTATTAATAACATATTTTGTACAATAATTATAATTTCAATTCACAAGTTTACATATAAAAATTACTTTTAAAACTTAACAATCGTACCTACTTATTTTTGTTGTTGACTGTACATTGTTATATTGCAGTTGAATCGCAGCAGTGTGACAACGATATTCGCAACACCAACTCTTTCTTTTTTTTTCCTATTCGACTCTTGTCTTGGTCTTGCGGACCTTTTTTAAGTAACCGGGCTATTATTGGCGAGACCAGAAGGGTCTCCAAACCAATATCTAACTAACTAAGTAACTAACTACTGTAACATCATGATTATTTAAGCAGCAACACCTCTAAGGGCGTCCCCTAGGGGGAACTCGAACCTTCATAACACCTACGCTGGAAATTATCTATTTATTAGGATTGTAAGGCAAAAATTTATAATGTTTTTATCTCCAATCAAACTACCTCGTTGATCTGATCGTGTGAAGTCCTGGGTTCAATCTCCAGATCGGGTAAAGTGTTATTGGGTTTTCCGTGTGGAAGTCCTCAGTAGCAGCCCGGAGTTTGGATTAGTGCCTGATTGATGGCCATAGGCTCGCACCCTATTACATGAGACTTAAACATAATGACGAGATGAGGGTGTTACTATACACCTCTGCCCAACTCTTCGGGGAATACAGGCGTGATATGTTATGATGTTATTATATAATTTTCAAAATCAAAATATTTTCTCATCAATTTTAGTCTATGACATCACCCAACTAGTTTATAATAGAAAATTGCAATGACGCTGTACGTTAACCCGTTGCATGCTAACGGGCTGAGTCACGATATTACGCAACAAGTCAAAGGCCCGGCGACCTTCGTACGAACTCGCGATTCGGAGTGGCGTGACGTAGAGATAGAGTACGTCTAGCGATCAGATCACGAGGTATGTTTATGTACATGGCAGTTTAGGGTTAAGGTACTTGATTACGGAAAGATTTTGGGTGTGATGAACTGTGGTGCAGTGGCGTGTGATCCACAGATTTTTCGATAAGTCAATTATTGTCAAACGGTTCGGTGTGTTAGGTACTTCTTTTTATCTCGTAAGGCGCTCGTGGCTAATTACCGAGTCAAGAAGGCGACAACAGTCGAGTCAACATCTCCTGAAGATGCCTCGTGGAGGGGCGAAACAAGTGTCGTATCGGTTTGATTTGTTTGTGTGTTGCATATGCACCTGCTGCATTTGCATATATTTGCGGGTGAGAGGGCGGTGCTGCATACTGCATTTAAGCTTGATCAACTGTTTGGTGGAATTAAAACGAAATATTTTTATTGTATATTTGTGTCATGGATTTCCGCAAAGTAACACATGATTCCATCATTTATCTTCTCTTGGATAATTAATAATTATTTTTTATTTTTCTTTTTTTTTTGCGTGGGGAAATCCTCATGGACTGTCCCCCGTCTGGGGGGGTGTGCCGGACTTTTACCGGCTAAAACCCCACGGTGTCCCTCCTTCTGACCTAAGGCCGGGGTCACGGGATTCGCTGTTGCATGCACCGCGACCCCGGCAGGTCTCGGTCCACCAGCTTCTTCTGGTGGACCTCTCCTGTGGTGGGGCAACACACATCCTTCCGAGAGGCGCGCGCGGAACACGGCGCGCCATCCTCCCTGGGCCCGTTACTGGTCGGGCGTTGGATAATTAATCTAGATTATCCCATCTTATCAAAAACTTTACTGTTACCCAATTGTATGGATTAGAAGGGATTTTGCTAAGAATAGTACCTAACAGTTAATATTTTACGTAGGTACTATGATCTTCCGATATGCCCGGTAAAAAAAGTAAGGTACTCGACCTATGGAGTCAATCTCCTCTAACGAACACACGGTGTTTATGTTAACGCGACTTAGGCTCGATTTCACCAACGTCGAATAACTTTAATCGAGGAATAAATTTGACGTTTTGACAGCTTTCGTATAGAAATTCTGTCAACACGTGTGTCTTATTCCTTGGATAAACGCTATCCGACGTTGGTAAAATCGAGCCTTACTAATATTGTCTCGTTGGTCTAGTGGTGGCAAGCACGACTGCTGATCGTGAGGTCCTGGGTTCGATCCCCAGGTCGGGCAAAGTGCAGTAGCAGCCTGGGGTTTGGTTTTGTGCCCGGTTTGTGTCCATTGTTTGCATGTGAGAGCCAGAGAGGTATAGGGCAATCCCTCTATATCCTTGCTACTTGGATTCGCGTGCTCCATCTTGGACTCTGTCTGCGCTTATCTTCAGGTGAGACTAGAGTGGAGCAGGTTAAAGAATATTAATAAATATT